>OZ020510.1:100390771-101805771 GCA_963971375.1 Platycheirus rosarum
TCTTAAAAAATCACCCGTTAGTTGAACTGATAATGACAACAGAAATTAACACCACACGCGCAATTAAAATTGTGTCGTGAATTTTTTTATTTGGGATCAAATTCCAATTACTATCCCAAGATGTTAGTAAGCATACAGCATACCTATGCACCTTAAAATAAATCGATTAATAACCAGAGCAATCTAATACATAAAAATAATATATGACATCGCTCATTGTATCTTAAACATTTCGATTATCCAAGAACTCGCAAATCTGAAAAGATAAAGATAACGTCCCAGATAAATTTGACAAATTCCAATTTTGGGTGTAAAAATGTTTCCATTTCATCGTATCTTGAAATCTGATATTTCCAAATATGTACATGTATAAACAGACAATATAGGTAAGTGTTATTTTCTTGCCAATCAATTTTCCGAAACGACAGATCTATGCCATTTTTTGTCAAGACAACATTGAACAACAAGAACTTCCATTGAAACCATCCATCGTTGGAAGTACCTTTCTTTATTTAAAAAAAAATGTCTTTAACTTTAGGGGAACATGATTGATGACATTTTTTTAAATCAATCTAGTAAAAATTGAAAAGTTTGTCAATGTTTTTATTGGTACAAAAATCGAACTGAGTCTATGAAAACGTTAAAAAAAAAACATTTAGGTATGGTTTGGTGTCAATGTACACCAAAGAAAGGGGAGCCTTAAAGTTCAATTTAATAATGCTTTTATGTGCATCTAAAGATGTCTTTTTCGGAGAATTTATCAAGATTTAAGGATTTCTTTCAGGCACCAAATATACATATGTATGTGATTATTTTTTTCAGAGTAAAACTATTATTTCCCTGTAAAAAATATCTCTAATAAAGTCTACAAATGTTACCGTGCAGATAGACAAGAGAGAAGTGAGGGTGGTGTTGCCGCGGTAGTTAAAAGAACGATAAAACATAAAGTACTTTCTGTGATTAAAACTAATTGGCCAGCTTATAAAAGAAATATTTGCGTAAAACAACCGCAACTTCTCCCTGCCGCAGTTTCATGCGATGAAATAGATATAGGCGTGGACAGTTTTACCAATGTGTTACATAACAGCATTGAACAATCAGTTCCAAAAAAATAGATTTTACCAAAAACAACATATATTATCATCTGACATAACTAATTTGATAAAGATAAGAAATAAATACAAATCCTTGTGGTTGCGGACCAGAAATCGGTTATTTTGCTTAGAAATCAAGATTTTAAATAATAAAATCAAAAACCTAATAACAGACCACAGAAATAAGTCTTGCAATACTAAACTTCGAAGTTTGGATAAGGCAAGTAAACCTTTTTGGAATATTGCCAAGGTTATTAAGAAAAAAAATTCCAATATTCCTGCCTTCAAAATGGGAGATACAATTTTAGTATCAAATTCCGAAAAGGCAGAAGCTTTGGCTAGAGAGTTCTCTGCAAATCATTTAATAACAAACAATTAAGGAGGGCATGCTGATCTTGAACTTTCTGTGCAACAGACTTGTGATTCAATAAATTCATCGATAATTGACCTTCAAAAAAATTTAGTAAGTCTAGATGATATTAGATATATTCTCCTAGGTTTAAAAATATAAATAATAAAAAAATGTGTCTTAAAAAACTACCAACTCTGATTCATAAATTAAACATTTTGAATTTTCCCTTGTACATAATTAAAATAATTTATTCCTTTTTAACTGGACGAACTTTTAAAGTTTTCGTCAATACTACACGTTCGGACTCAAAAGACATCTTGGCAGGTGTTGCTCAAGAATCTGTTTTGGGGCCATTTTTGTATAACATATACACATGTGATTTTCCTAAGTTCAGTAGCTGTGAAATCGCTATATTTGCAGATGCTACTTGCATTTATTCAGCGGATTTCAATGGTTTTGTTATTGAGACTAATTTGTAATCTACCTTGGATGATGTTCAAATGTATTTCAATAAATGGAAAATCAAATTGAATGCTAGTAAGACCCAAGCCGTCTTTTTCACCAGGAAAAAAAAAGCTTGTTTTCTACCCGGCCGAAGATTAATAATTAATGCAACTCCGACAGAATGGAAATAAAGTACAAAATACATAGGCGTGCATCTAGACAAAACTTAAAAAAAAAACACTCAACAAAGTCAATTTAACAATAAAAATTCTCTATCCTTTTATTAATAGAAACTCAAAGATAAGTGATGAAAATAAATAAATTATATATGAAGTCATTTTTAAAGCATTATACTGTACGGATCGCCTGTGCGGAGAAAATGTGCAAAAAGTCATTTATATAGGTTGCAGAGAATACAAAACAAAATTTTGAAAATGATGCTCAATTTGCATTGGCATTATTCTACAGAAGAATCGCATAACATAACTAACGTTGAAAGAATTTCAGATAGAGTCCTAAATCTGTTTGATCGCTACAACTTACACAATTTGGCTTTATAAAATCATTCCTAAAAATTTACATATATTTTGTTTCTGTGATATATTTATTATTTATTTATTAAATTATTTTTGTATTTATTTATTTGTTCATTTTAATTATTTGTTTATTCAATTATTTATTTATTTATCTTTTCGTTTATTTTTCTGTCATAGAGATTTTTCTATTTACATAGATATATTTACTTGTTAACTTATTTATAAATATTTATTATATTTATTTATTTATTTATTATTTTTTTATTTTATTAATTAATTTATTTATTTATATATATATATTTATATTTAATTAATTCTTTATTTATTTTCTTATATATCTAATTTGATTCAAAAATAAAAAAAAAACAAATTTGTTAAAAGTCATTCCCTCCTTTTCTCACCATATCATCTGTTTAAAGAAGTTTTTTTGTGTAGCTTTTCCTTTTTCCTGTTAATTATTATTTAGTTTATAGATTTAAAATCATTGTTATGCATTTTTCAGTAGTAAGGTAACTTTATACCAAGTCTTTGTAATTTGTGCGATATAGGTTTAATGAAAAAAATGTAATTCAGCTACAAAAAATCAAAAAAAAAAATAAATAAAAAAAAAATCTACTTCACCATAAAAAAGGTATGATTTTCGTAACGATTTACGCAAATTGATTACATTAAATGACGCATATTTGATTGGCGGGGATATCAATTGCAAGAATAGGAATTGGGGCTGTGTCAGAGCCAATGAATGGGGGAATATACTGTCTGACTAGGAGTCAAGGCACCCATTTAACATTTTGTACTCCCCCCAACTTATTTGTATTCCTTCCAATAACAGATCTAGTCTTTCCACCATAGACTTATTTCTTTCAAACTTCTCTGAAAAAATCAGCCAACCTATTCCTGTAAATGATCTGAATTTGAATTCAAATCATCTTCCTGTTACAATAAACATAAATTCAGCGCCTTTGGAAAATTGCAATCAGTTTTTCGATTTTGCTAATGCTGATTGAAGAAAATTTAAAAAAAAGTAAGCAACTTAAGTTGAGAAATATCATAGAACAGAATACTAACGACATAAATATCAATCAAATTGATGAAGCAATTAATGTATTTACATTATCAGTTCTTGAGAGTGTTGAAGAATCCGTGCCCAAAAAAACTATAAGTCGACATAATGGTAATTCACTTCCTTCTTATGTAGTGGAAGCAATTAAAATAAGAAACAGAAAAAGAACCCCTCTGTGGATTACGACCAGGAACCAATAGTTTCTCTTTGAAATGAATAGGATGAACTTGTTCATCAAAATCTTATTTCTTGTTTTCAGGAACCAGAAGTGGAGTAATAAGCTTCAGGGTTTAAATAAAGGTAGCAAGCAGTTCTGGAACATAATAAAAGTAAATAAAACACTTTGCATCGAAAAAATAGAACTGATGAATAACTTAAATACACATTTGTAGTGAATTCAGAGCTGATGAATAAACAACTTCTATGGATGTAGTGATCTCGTTGATAAATTTTAATCAAGAAAGCAGGTGCTTACCAGTCTGGGACACCTCTGCGTTAAATTAATCGAAGGAATAAGCAGAAAAGTAGCTGGTGCAGCTGCCATTTCTCGATGAAGAAGTAGGTTATTCCTCGATGAATTTTTTGAAATTTCCAAATGGGTTTTGCTGGTTTCTAATTTTTTTTAAATATTGATGCCTTCAATTTATTTATTTATTTTATTTATTTACTAAGTCAAACAGAATAACAGGATTCTTACAGACTAATTATGCAATTCAAAATACATACTTACATACATATGTATACATAACTAACCACAGAATGCAAAACAGATATTTAATTAGCTTTAAAAACATTTCTACTACATAGATGGTTAAAAAAATCTAAACCAGTTTTTACACATACGGAGTTAGCTTCCTTAAGCCACGCGTGATTGGCTCATTGAGTCCATAATTAGTTCTATGGTATGGTAAATAAAATAAATTATTGGATCTGAAAGAGCAAAAAGTTGCAATCAATTTTATCATTTAAGATATCTCTTACAAATATTATATCGAAATATTTACGACGTGTTTCCAGACTTTGTAGGCCAAAAAGCAGACAACGAGCATTGTTGGAAGGTCTAACAATATTCGAACGTAAAAGATAAAGGAAATACCTAGTGAAGCGTTTTTAAATTCGGTCCAGTCTATTTGTTTGAGTTAAATACATCGGATTCCTTATAACAGGAAAGTATAAGCATTTAAGTGTGAACGGATCTTAAAATTCTTTCTAATTTCGTTTTAAAAATCTTATCATGGAATTAGCTTTAGCTACCAGGCAGTCTATGTGGCCATTAAAAGTTAGCATTAAGTTAAATATAACTCCAAGATCTTTCTTTACCTTAACTTCATTACCTGGAAGGTAGACATAATTAACACATGATTTAATCTTTGACATTTAGAAACATTTAACTGTAATTTGTTAAGATTACACCAAATGGATAAATTTAATTAATCCTTTTGTAGATTTAAACAGTCAGATACACTTTTCACTGTGCAATATATTATTAAATCATCGGCATACATGAGACATTGGGAGTGAATATGGTTGATAAGTATTAAAAATAACAAAGGTCCGAGATGGCTTCCTTGAGTAAAACAGGATGTTACCTTCATAGCATGTGAGTTAATATTGTCAATACAAACAAATTGAGTACGATCACTAAGGTACGAACTAAGCCAATTCAACATGTTCCAGGGAAAACCATATAACTCTAGCTTACGAAGAAGTATATAGTGATCTTATTTATCAAAAGCTGTCAAAAAATCTGTATAAATCACGCCGCACTGTAAATAATTTTCTTAGGATGTTAGCACAAAATTGGTAAAAATGCCGAAATTAGTGGTGGTAGATCTGCCGCCAATAAAAGCGTGCTATATAGGCGAAATGATATTTTTCAATAAATTTAAAAGTTTTTTGAATACAATTTTTTTCAAAAACTTTCAAGTTACAAAGGTGAGAATGCGAATAACCCGAACACCACAACAAAGCAGTAATACTCTTAGGAAGTATGACGTCGGAAAACTGTAATCGCAAGAAACCACCAGAACACATGCCGATCGAATAACCTCAAGAGATTTCTGTAGACTGTTAAACGACGACGAAGACAAAAATCCCGCTGTCTGGCAGAATGAACCATTCAACGTAGACGATGACAGACAAAACTTTCGTCCACCTGACCGTAATGAAGTGAGGATAGCAAAATCTAAACTAAAAAAACAAAAAAGCTGCTGGACCCGACGGACTACACGCCGAAGTTTTTAAAGCGGTCGGAGATGACCTGGTGGAGTGCATACACCAACTAATCTCTAAAGTTTGGTCAAAAGAAAGTATGCCTGATGAATGGAACCCCAGCATCGTTTGCCCTATCCACAAGAAAGGAGATCCTCTAAACTGCGCCAACTATAGAGGAATAAGTCTCCTGAATATCGGCTACAAGATCCTCTCTGCCGTACTAAGTAAACGCCTGAAACCTTTCGTCAGCAACCTGATTGTCCCCTATCAGTATGGTTTCAAACCAGGAAAGCCCACAATCGATCAAATGTTCACGCTACGGCAGATCCTGGAAATTACCCAAGCATTCCAAATCGACACCCACCACCTCTTTATCGATTTTAAGGCCGCGTACGATAGCATTTATAAAGACGAGCTATACAGAGGCATGTCTGGTTTTGGCATCCCCACAAAACTCGTCCGACTGTTCAGGATGACGATGGAGAACTCTCGCTGCTCCGTCAAGGTTGGTACTGACCTCACAGAAGCTTTTAATATCAAAAAAAGATTCCGACAAAGTGATGCGCTATCGTGCGATTTCTTCAACTTAATTGTTGAAAAAATTATAAGAAACTCGCAAGTTAATTGTAGTGGGACAATTTTCTTCAAGTCTGTGCAATTACTAGCGTACGTTGACGACATAGACATCATTAGCACAACTCGGCGAGCTGTCACTGGAGCGTTTGCTAGCATTGAAGCCGAAGCGGCTAAGGTGGGACTAGCAGTTAATTAGGCCAAAACGAAGTACCTGCTGTTCACAAAAAGGGACACACAAAACTGGCGGATTGGACAAAACATCACAATAGACAGGTACAACTTTGAGGTAGTTAGGGACTTAGTTTACCTATGATCCGCTATAATATCTGACAACAACATCTCGTCAGAAATAAAACGAAGAATTATTCTTGCCAATCGCTGTTTCTATAGGCTAGGAAGGTAATTGAGTAGCATAGCCCTCTCTCGAAAGACAAAGGAGACTCTTAATCAGCCCAGTCTTGCTCTATGGCGCCGTGGCATGGACTCTATCTAAAGCGGATGAAGTTATCCTTAGTCGTTCGAGCGTAAGATTCTTTGAAAGATTTTTGGCCCTACCAACGTTAACGGGCTTTGGAGGAGAAGGTTCAACCAAAAACAATACGAACTGTTCAGGGACATTGACCTTGTTAAAAAAATACGCATACCACGTTTAAGTTGGCTAGGTCATGTAGAGCAAAATGGACAACAATGCTCGCAGGATCTTCGATTCCATGCATGGTGGATGCAGTCAAGGAAGACCTCACCTTAGGTGGGGCGCTCAAGTGAAGGACGACCTCAACCAACTTGGATTGCAAAACTAGAGGCAGCTAGCCAAAGACCGAGCTGGATGGAGAGGCATTTTGGTTGAGGCCCAGGTTCGTCCTGAATTGTAGCATCCCCTAAGTAAGTAAGTAAGTATTTGAATTCTACAATCTAATCCTGTCCTTATTAAAATTACACTTAAACCAAGAACTTATTACAATTAAATTATAGTTGACTTAAAATATAATGCTCTCGAGAATTAATTTTTTATATTTTGGTATTACTTTAAATTTTTGAGCGCTACACCATCGGCCATATTATTTTCAATATACAAAAGCATTACTTTACAATAATTCAGTATCGCATTTTAATATACAAGAATATTGTTTTTAAACCTTTTAATACTCTGTTTTACCCCTTGAGTATTGCTTTCTTATTACTGAGGAATTACTTTTAAATCCTTTAGTATTACATTTTAATATTTTAGTATTACTTTAGCTCTTTGAGTGCGCTAACCTAGGCTACATTATTTTCAAATTTATAATAATTCAGTATTACGTTTTTATATTCAAGTATTGTTTTTAAACCTTTAACTACTCTGTTCTATCTCTTCAATATTGCTTTCTAATACTGTAGAATAACTTTTTAACCCTTGAGTATTGAATTTAAATTTGTTGGTATTACTTTCCAGACCAAAAGGTATTATTTTGTCGCTTGGGTTTCCAATGCCAGTGCCAGTTTGTTATTTGTTTGAGTGCGTCTTTTACTTTTTACAATGGAGTTTATAGTGGATAACTTAAATGGAGTTTCGTTAGGTCATTCAAGTCATTCTCTCCTAGCAATGTTAATGTTAAAATATGCGACTTGCAGTTGTTTATTTTTGCTGAGGCGGCTTCATTATTTGTTTGCATTAAAATTAAAAGAATTATTTAGATATGGGTAGCAATGGAGTTTCACGAACCAGAAGTTATGTACAAATTAATACTAAGCGTACAATGTCAAACATTTTTCGTAATAGATATGATGCTATTTCAGACTGTCACATTAATGCACAAAGTCTGCGAAAGCATCTTGATGAATTTAAGTATACTTTTGAGCAGGGTGTTGTAGATATGGTTTGTGTTCCTGAGACATGGTTGACACCTGATATAAGCAATAATGTATTTGAGACCGACTACAATACAATATTTTCAGATCTGATCGTACTGGTAGGGGAGGGGTTGTTGCTATTTTTATTAATAAAATTTTCAATTCCATGATCATTCGTAAATCGGATGGTACTGGAATGGAGTTTATATTCCTCGAATCTATGTGTGACCTTGACAAATGTTTGATAGATGTGGTGTACAAACCTCCAGTATAACTAATATACTTGAAGAAATAACCCCATATTATAATCAAACGAGACATATGAAGCCATTCGGCAGATGAAGGCTTTGGAGTTACAAGTGGAGCACTGGGACCTGGTATTTGTGTTTGGACTACACGAAAGGCTAGACCCAGACACTAGAAGGCAATGGGAAATGCAACGGTCGTCGGAGACCCCAAAAAATTCGGAAATGCTAGATTTTCTAGACAAACAAGCAGGATCGCTTGAGTATGCCAGGATGGTAAGGGAGCAGGAGCACCCGTAGCGGGAACATCCGGATGGCAAGGAAGCCAGAGAAGGGTTGGAGCACCAAACCCAATACGCAAACTGGTAGGACACCATGTGAGGCATGTGTTCTAGATACCCACGGGGTATACTACTGCCCGGATTTTTTGGCACTAAACCTACACGCACGTTGAAAATTTGTGTACCGAAGGAAGCTGTGCGCCAACTGCTTAAAAAAAGGCACAATTCGGAACAATGTACAGCCATTAAATGTAAGTGGTTGCCGTGCCAACGGGATCCGAGGCACAACAGTGTACTGTGCCCGATGAAATGAAGCAAGACGATAAAGGTATTTTTATGCTGAAGGCACCAGTCAGGAAGGCTGGTAGAGGTAGAGCAAAAATGCAATGACTAGACCGGGTCAAACAAAGAAAAAAGCGTATAAGAATTCAAGAAGGGAGTCAGGGAGGGTCGAAAAAACCGAAATTGGAGAACGACAAAAATAAATTTAAAGTTGAACCATATATTATTGACTTTCAATTTTCATTAGGTAGGACACTTTCTTTCATGCCGACTATATTAGTGAGGTTGGTGGAGGAAAATTACAATATCGGACACATAAGAGGGTTCCTCGATACGGGGTCAGAACAAAATATGGTAAGTCATGATCTAGTGTAGGAGCACAAATTAACGGTCTTTTCCACAAGGCAAAGAGCGGTTGGTATAGATGGAGAACCATTGACCATAAAACAATAGACAAAAGCAACTGTGTTACCATGGTATGACACAAAGATACAGGAGTATATGGAAGAAATTTTCTGGGTTCTGCCGAAGGAAAGTAAGTGGAAACCAATAATGCCCTTAGCAACATTGGACTCATTAAAAATGAAAACTCCAAGCAATGGCTTGCCATTGGCAGATCCATCATTTTGCAAGCCTGATCTTACATATTTGCTGTTCGGGGAAGGATTTTTTGCGAAAATAGTCACGTCAGTAAAGCAAGGAAATATTGAGGGCACTACATTGATGGAAACAATGCTAGGAATGTATTTGGAACGCCAGGAGAAGAAATGGATGAGGCAACCGGACATCCAATCTCATGTATTCAATACAAGGAAGGAGATCAGCTGGACAAATTATTTGAATGATAATAGCAACAAGACCAAATAAGAACACGAAGCAAATATTCGGAAGAGGAAGCATTTGTTGAGAAGCATTTCAAAGAAACGCATAGGAGGGACGAATCAGGAAGGTTCATTATAAAAATACCATTAAAAACAGAAATAAGAGAGCTGGGAAGCTCCAGAGAAATAGCACTGAGACGTTTTTTCTATTTGGAGAAGCGTCTGGAAAAACATCCGGAGATGAGGAAAACCTACATCGATAAGATGAGAGAGGAGATAGAAATAGGACATTTAGTTGAAGCAAGGCAACAACCAAGAGAGAATGAGATGGTATATTACATACCACATCATTGTATTCCAAAAGATAACAGGAATGTGTACGATGCAAGTTGCAAGACGGATAAAGGAATATCCTTAAATGACATTCAAATGGTTGGACCAAAATTGCAAAAGGATCTAATGGAGACAATAATGCGTTTCAGGAGATATAAAATAGCAGTGTATGCGGACATCAGGAAGATCTTCAATTAAGTCAGACTGGCCAAGGAACAATGGAATTTACAAAGACTGTTTTGGAGAGAGGACTCAAACCAAAAGTTGAAGGAATATTGGCTCACAATAGTCACTTTTGGTCTAACAGCATCGCCATTTGCTGCGGTTAGGGTAGTGATAGAAACGGCCAAGCTGGCAAAACAAAACTATCCAAAAGCAGTAAAAGCAATAGAAGAGGACTTCTACATGGATGACTGTACAACAGGAGCTCATACAGTAAAAGCGGCAATCAAATTAGCAAAGGAAATTGATACGATATTAAGAAGACCTACATTTGAATTGAGAAAATGGAAATCGAACAGCAATGCTGTGGTGCAAGCTATGGATTCGGAATCAGAAAAAAACACTGTTGTTTTCTGAGGGGACATGGACAACCATTTTAGGACTGAAATGGTTGATAGAAAAGGATAAATTTACCTTCATAGTAAAAAACCGCAATTTTAATGGAATAATTACAAAAAGGAAAATAGTGAGCCATGTAGCTCAATTATATGATCGGAACGGTTAGATATCACCGGTAACGATCATAGGGAAAATAATAATCCAAGATGTATGGAGATCAAGGATTGACTGGGACGAAAGACCATCGATAGAAATAGAAGGTCGATGTTTGGTATTTTGGGATTCTATTGGATATTTGGAAAATTTTAAAATAGAAAGATGGCTAGGATTAGGGGGAAGCACAAGTATACAAATCCATGGGTTTTCGGACAGTAGTGAGGCAGCATTGGGTGCGGTCATATACTTGAGAGCGAATTATGGAAATGGAGTCATAACAAGCAAGCTCTTAACGTCAAAGACAAGGGTGGCGCCTCTGAAAATGGTGACCATCCCACGTTTGGAGCTATCGGCAGCGGAGCTGCTATCAAGAATGATAAAGGAGATTATGGAATCAATGGAATGGAAAGGAACGGAATATGTCCTATGGATTGACTCAAGTCCAGCATTTTACTGGATAAGGATGGAAACAAGGAGTTTAAGGACATATGTTGCTAATAGGGTAGCATCTATTCAGGCAAATACGGAAATGAGAAACTGGCACCACATAGATGGCAAGGAGAATCCAGCAGACTTGCTGACAAGGGGGATGTAACCAAAGGAATTGGTAGACAATAATTTATGGATTCAAGGGTCTAGTTGGATAATAAAGGAGGAAAAGGATTGGCCGAAAAGTGGAATAATGGAAGGAATTAACAAGGAGATGGAATACGAAATGAAAATACATGCAATTTCGAAATTCAAGGAACCAATAAGCATTGCCCTCGGGAGAGGAAAGGGTATAGCACCTTTACTGGAATATGTAAGCAAACTGGAGAAAGCGGTAAACATTATTAGTTATGTGAACCGATACATAGACAATTGGATCGAAAGCAGGAGAAACCTGGGTCCAAAGAGGAAAAAGAGGAGGGGGCAGCAGGAAGTAATGCCACCAACCAATGAGGAAAAGGCGGGAGCCATGGGATATTTAATACGTAGAAGTCAACAAGAATATTATAATCGGAAGATTACGGCATTAAAAGCGGGAAAAGCACTTCCAGAGAAGAGCAAAATAATAACCTTAAAGCCAATACTGGATAAAAATAGTATCTTGCGGGTAGGGGGAAGGTTAGGTAGGTCAGAAATCGATCACGAGATGAAACATAAGGAAGCCTGGGTCAGTGAGAGTAGGTAGGAAAAATCGGAGACAAGGATTAAAATGGTGGGTCGCAATATTTGTATGCCTAAGGACTAGAGCAATACATATTGAACCTGTCAGGGATTTATCTTCCATGGCTTTCATAGCTACATATGAAAGGTTTATTGCAAGGAGGGGAAGATGTGAAAAAATGTTCAGCGACAACGGAACGGCTTTCGTTGGCGCGTCTAAAGAAAATGGGATTCTTTTTAAAGATTAAGCCAATGAGTTTGTCATCAAACCAACTGCCATGGAAGATGAAGTAATTACTTTCGCGCATAAAGAAGGACATTTTTCTGCCAAGAAAACTGCCGAGATAATTTGTAAGACATATTATATATCGGAAGCTGTTCGGAATGTATAATGGCAGAGAGGAAGGCAGGGAAACAAGAAGGTTATCTTTCGCCAATCTACAACGAGGACTGCCCGTTGCAGACCGCTCTTACAGTTCGGCAGTTCAAGACAGTCTAGTTCGGATTTAATTGGCTTAAATAATTTCAAATCATCCGCGTAAAGCAAGCAATTTGAATAGGGAATTCGAGGTGGGAGATCATTAATAAACAAAATGAAAAAGAGAGGTTTTAAGTGACTTCCCTGAGGAACACCTGAGTGGTTAAAAATTTATTTTCATAACACAGAACCAATTTTGACATATTGTTTTGCGGTTTGTTAGATAGTTATGAAAGCATCTAAGAAGATTGGAATAAAACCCCAGATCCTGCAATTTTCTAAGTAAAATTCTATATAAATTGCATCTACCGTTTTCCACACTCAATACCTTTGATACAAAAGTTTGCAAATAAAGTTAGATTCGTTACAGTCGATCGACCACTAACAAAACCATGTTGGTCCAAGGATATACTTATTCTGACCTCTTCATATATAGATCCCAGTCTCTTATGTAGAATATAAGTTGTGATAAAACAAAAACATGTCGACACAACGGTCACCTGTAAACAGAACCCTCTCCGTCCGATCAAACGAAAGTTCCTCTGCAAAAAGACTGCATAAGGATTAATCACTCTTTCTTCGAGAAATAAACCTTCTGTCTCCGAGTCACCGGGAGTAGTAGAAAAATTACCGGTAAATGAGCTAAAAACACTCATTCAGGCTTCGGTGGCATCTATCCTTGATGAAAAACTAAAAAACATGGCTACCAAAACGGACATGGAATACATCGGTGCAGAAATCGTTTGCTTGCAACAAAAAAACCAATCACTGCAATATCAACTCGAGCAAATGCAGACTCGTTGCATGACCTTGGAACGCCAAGTAGAACTGCTTGAAAGGAAATCTATTGGACAGAACATTGTTGTGCATTTGCCAAAACAAAATGATCTTGACGCTGTGGAAAAAGCAAAATCTCTTTGTCTAGAGCTGCTACAGGCAGATAATAAAAGCTTTAGAGAACTCCGCTCTGGTGGAAAGACAGCTTATGTTGTCATTGAACTCCAGAATAAAGAAGATGCAATACGTGTTCTTAAATCCAAAGCAAAGATTGTTGGTACTGGAATTTCAATGCATAAGGATTATCCGGAGGCGGCAAGGGAGCGGAGAAGAAGAATAATCCAACTAAAAAAACAATTAGTTGAGAAACATAAGGATTTAAAAACACAAATAAGAGGAGAAACAATACAAATTAATGGAAAATCATTTTATTTTGATAAAAACAACAATCTAAAATGTGACAGCGACGATGGACTGACGTTTCTTCAACACCTGCTCGGGGATGTGTCAGAAGTGACAGCGGATGATGCTGAGTATAATAAAGGTGGGAACACAATGACTGCCAGTTGCAGTCGCTCTCAAACTGGATGGCGTTTACACAAACACAATTTTTAATAATAATGCCGTCTGCCATAGAAAAAATGTTAGAAATGTTGCAAATGTAAAAGTACTAATTTATAAGTTTTCCATTCTTGCATATAATGTTTCAGGTCTTATTAATAAAAAATTATTTATGGGTTTCTATAATTATGTTAATCGATTTGATATGGTATTTTTGTTTGAAACCTTTCTAACGGAAAATTATTTTGAGGAATATGAGAATAATTTTAAGAATTTTAATTTTAAATGGATTCCTGCAATAAAGACAAATGCTAGAGGTAGGGCTAGCGGTGGTTGTTATTTTAGAATAAAAAAAGATATCGAGAATATAATTTGTAAATTCGATTCCAAGGTGGAGCTTAACCGTGTGCAAGTAAATTTCGCCAACGAACAATTTTTAATAGTGCCTATATATTTAAATTGCAACAAATGGGAAATGGATTTTGAAAAATTGAACGAGTTCATGCTACATAATGATAACCCAAATGTCCTGCTGGTAGGTGATTTCAATGCGAGGTTTGGAAGAGAAGCTGGTCTGGAAAATGAAGCAAAGGAATACATTAAGATGACATCGACAACAAACAGGGCCAAAATTGACAGCTTACAAAAATTGAGTGAAGTTGTTTCCGCTTGCAACATTCAACAAATTGAAAATTCCAGAGGCTCTGAAACCAACTAATGAATCCAGTTTCTCTCAAACTTTATTTTTTTTCATTTTCATTTTATTTTAATACTTTTTTTAATTTTAAAGGTTTAAACTTTTTCTTTTCTTTTTTCGCAACTTATTTTCTTTTTCAAAAATATTTATTTGTAAATTTTCTTGAAACATTATTTGGTTTTATATTATTAATTTTTTTTATAGTTTTTTTTTTCTTTTCTTGTAGATTGTAATTTTATTGTTTGACTTTTCTTGATATGACAGAAGATCAAACTGAAATGGAAAGAAATATCCCAAATTCTAATGGTGCTACTAATACAATTTTTATAAGACTAACGTAATGTTGAATATTTATTGTAGAAGGTATTCGGGTCTTTCCATTTGCCATATAAATGCACAAAGTTTAATTAAACATATTGACGAGTTTAGATTAGTTTTTGAAAACGAGAGAATAGATATTATTTGCATATCGGAATCTTGGCTCTGCTCAAACATAAATAACCGAATGATACAATTGAAAGGATATAAAATTCATCGTGCCGACAGAATTGACAAGCGGGGGGGGGGGTGTAGTAATTTACATTAAGAAAGGTATAAAATGCAAGTTATTATATAAATCTGGTAGTGCCGACTTGTTTGAATTCTGTTTTGTCGAAATGTTGTTTGGGCTAGATAAATGCTTAATAGGAGTTGTCTATAAACCCCCGAAGAGTTAGTTATCTGTACTTATAACTAGTCTGCTTGAAAGTATTACAGTACGACATAGTAATATCATAATTTGCGGAGATTTCAACATAGACCTGTTAGATAAAAGAAACTGTAATGTTAACCGCTTTGTAAATGATATAAAGTCGTTAAGATTATCTCCTCTCAACCATCAAACACCGACACATTTTAACCGCACAACCTCTACACTACTAGATTTGTTTCTAACAACCGATATAAATCGTGTACTCTTTTACGACCAACTTGATGTTCCTGGTTTTTCTAAGCATGACCTTATTATAACTTTCTTTGATTTTCACCTTACTTAACCAACACAAAGTAATATAATAACATATAGAGACTTTAAGGCAATAGACAAAAATTCCCTGTTTCGGGACACTTTAGCAATAGACTGGCAAGAGCTTCGTCTGATGCCATGGATTGATGAACAGGTTGACTATTTTACCCAACAAATAAATTATCTCTTTCAACAGCATGTTCCATTTAAATCTTTTACACTCCCAAATAATAAATACTGAATGGATGACCTCTAGGATCCAACATCTTCTAAAACAAAGGGACAACGCGTATAAGAGATGGAAAAGGTTTAGAATGTCAGAGTTTTTTGATGCTTATAAGATTGCAAGGAATATTGCTAAAAGAGAAATTAGAAAATCAAAGATCAGGTCTTTTAATTCTAAGTTTAGGCCTGATCTTAATATCTCAAAAACTTGGAAGAATATTAAAGCTTTAGGAGCTTGCAATAAGAAGACAGATAATGGAGATGCCTCTGAAACGAGTCCAGATGAGTTAAACAGAGAGTTTACTTCCATTTCAATTGCCTCTCATGAAGGAGAACTTACTGATGATATACCTTACATTGTAAAAGAATCACTTATACCATTATTTTCTAGAGATTTTAGCTTCCAAAGAGTTTCTGAATATTAAGTTTTCAATGCAGTTACTGGAATTAAATGCGATCGGATTAGATGGGATGCAGCCTAAGTTTTTGAAAATTATTATTCATATGGTGCTTTCCGAAATTACATACATTTTTAATAACATTTTAACCTACTCTACATATCCGCCTGCCTGAAAGATTTCCAAAATCATTCCTGTCCTTAAAAAGAATGTCTCTGGAAACAAATCCTATCGTCCTATATCGATTCTGCCTTTTCTCTCAAAGGTTTTTGAAAAACTTATGAGCAAACAAGTACATTCATACCTCAATGAGTTTAACCTTTTATCACCATGGCAATCTGGTTTCAGACCAAAGCACAGTTGTACTACGGCGCTCTTAAACTTGGTAGATGACATTCGAAAGGAAATGAATGAAAATCATGTAACATCACTTGTGTTGCTTGATTTCACAAAAGCCTTCGATACAGTACCTCATGAAATTCTCATTCTTAAGCTGAAAAACTACTTCGGTTTTGACTCTACAGCAATAAAACTAATGGAAAGTTACTTGGTAGGTCGGTCACAAGTTGTTTACTGCAACCAAAAAAATGTCTAATTTCCTTGAAACTAAAGCCGGTGTGCCACAAGGATCAATTTTGGGCCCGCTATTATTTACCCTCTTCAATAATGACATTCCCTCAGTCTTAAAATGCTGTAAGGTCCAAATGTATGCTGATGACGTACAGATGCACTTTAGCTTTCCGATAGATCAAGTCGAAGATGCCACGGAGCAAATTAATGAAGACCTTACCTTGATAGCCTCTTGGTCAAAAAAGAATAAGCTAATGTTAAACTCCAATAAAAGTCAAGCCATATTAATTGGTCGCTCGAACATTGATGCTCAAAGCTTACCACAGCTTTTCTTAGAAGGATTAGTGCTACCCTACGTCACTAGTGTACAAAATCTCGGTATTACATTTAACCAAAATCTTACCTGGGGAAATCATATTGTTAAAACAGTTTCCAAGATCTACGGATCCCTTCGAGCTTTGTATCAAATTGGAAACTGTCTTCCTTTTAAGACTAAGGTAATGCTGGTTAAGTTACTTTTATTGCCAATTATTTTTTATGCCTACCCTATTTTTTGTGACTTAGATAGTTATTCCTTACGTAAGCTGAAAGTTGCTATCAATCGCACAGTAAGGTTCGCTTATAATCGTGGTAGAAGAGAACACATTTCTGGCTATATTAAAGCCTTCCTTGGAATGGAATTACAAAAATATCTCGAATTTAAAACATTAACTTATCTATTCACTCTAAAAGACAATAAAGTACCGGAATACCTTTTTCAAAGAATTCAATTTTCATCTTCTAATAGAAGCAGAAGTTTTGTTACGCTGACTTCGAACTACACTGTTACTCAAAAACAGTTCTTTGTATACGCCATAAGACTTTGGAATTCCCTTCCAGTCCATATCAGAAGATCTTCAAGAATTAGAGAGTTTCAGGATAAACTCAAACTATATTATTGCACATAAGCGCTGTTAAGCACAACTAAATAAATGAATTCTAAAAATAATAAAATAGTACTTAAGATCATAATTATGTTTCAAGTAAATAAATAGTATAAATAAATAATTAAAATAAGTAAATGTCTACTAATATTTAAACCTGAATTTAATTTAAATTTAACCTTGTTTATATTGTTTCACAACTAAAAGATATTATTTTATCTACGTGTAAACAAGATTCATATGAAATAAATACAAATAAATACAAAATACAAATACAATACATGCGACAATCTAAGGATGTTGTGATTAATGCAAGAGGGAGACTAATTATGGACCTATGTAACACTTTCGGGCTTCGAATTTTAAATGGAACAAGCTCTTCAGATAAGTTGGGTGAGTTCACGTTTGTAGGAAAACAAGGAAACTCGGTCATTGACTACAGCCTGGCTGGTGGCTCATGGAATAAATTTCTACAGGATTTCAAAGTTGATGTGGTACTGTACTCTGATCATCTCCCCATAGTGACAGACTTTCAGGTAGATGCTATGGAAATGTTTAGAAATAGAGATCTTGCGATGCTTCCTAAATTAAAATGGAATGAGAAGAAAGGGGCGGTTTATCGGCTGAATCTGAACAGTTTGATTGGAAGGGATAATGTTTCTGACCTTACAGCTATCAGTATAAGTTCATCCTACCCTACTTGCAGTGTTTCAAATAGAAAAAAATGAAGCCAGTCGCACCCTGGTTTGATAAGGACTGTAAAAATGCGAGAGAAACAAATAAAGAGTTTAAATCATTAATCAAACAGAAAAAGATGAGCTACTTCGAGGCCGAGGCTTGAACATGGCCCAATGCAATAATTCAACCTATTTTTGGAAATTAGTAATAAGTTTACGATCAATAAAGACCTGACCCCTAGTGTTCTATTTACCCATTTTAAAAACTTATTAAGTTCACATTGTAATAGTGGCATCATATCATATGCGGCACCGAGTATAAAAAATCACACATTGGAACGTGTATAACTTGTGGATAGATACTGAATGTCGTGAACTACTTAAAGGATGGAAAGGCTGCAGGTTCGGATGGAATACCAGTCGAATTTTTCAAATATGGGCCCATGGAGTTAATAACCAAGCTCAATATATTGTTTAATCAGATTTTGGACACCGGAAGTATTCCACAGCAGTTCAAGGAATCGCTGATTTTTCCGATCCACAAAAAAGGAAACACGTAGAATCCGGAAAATTATCGTGGGATTAGCTTTCTTAACGCTTCGTACAAAATTTTTACTTCGGTACTTCAACGCCGACTAAGCTGCTGGATCGAACAAAATCATTGATAAAAGAATTTCAAGCTGGATTTAGGACCGGATATTCCACCACTGATCACATCTTCGTACTAAAAAGCATCTCTGAAACATATATAAATAAAGGAAAGAAATTATACAGCTTCTTTGTGGATTTCAAAGCAGCATTTGACGCGATAGATAGACATGCGCTAATATATAACCTCTTTGGACTAGGCATATGTAAAAAAATTGGTAGATTTCTTCAAAGCCTTTATGGTGATACAAAAGCGGCGGTATGGAATGGAGAAGAAATATCGGAATGGTTTCAAACCGAAACAGTCAGGGATGTGCGCTGAGCCCTCTTTTGTTTGCTCTATATATTGAGGACCTCACTGATCATTTAGCTGGTGGTATCGAGTTTGCAGGAACTTTAATCAAGGCTCTATTCTTTGCGGACGACATAGTTTTACTTACACGTTCACCCGAATCACTTCAGCTGATGATTAACCAAGTTAATAGGTACTGCGAAATTTGGAAACTGTTGGTAAATTTGGACTAACCAAAAGTTATGATTTTTAAAGGTGGTGGTGGGAGATGTTGTCCAAATGAAAGGTGGACTTACAACGAAGAAATAATTGAAGTTATTAAGGAATAAAAATATCTAGGCATCTGTTTTACAAAGAATCTTAGTATGGAAAAGCACCTCAGTGAGAAACTTATTAGGGCTAAGAATGCCATTGGGGATACGTGGAAAAAATGTTTCGGCAACAAAAGCATTGCCCATAGTAGCAAGTTTCGTGTCTTTGAAGCGGCTTCGGAATCGATAATGCTGCATGGATCACAAGCATTATGATACTGTGGAAAAACTCTTGAGGTTTTATATTAAAAGAATATTTAATCTTCTTTATAATACCCCGAATTATATTGTTATGCTGGAAACAGGACTCTCTCCGCTCTTCAATCACACCCTTAAGCTTCATTTCGATTATATTATCAAGGTACTGCATATGTCCAATGAAAGACTACCAAAGAAAGGGGCCCTTCAAGTTATCGAACGAAGAAACAGTTGGTATTCTGAGTGGATGGAGCTGGCGCAGTGGTGTGGGGTTCCACTTAGCTTGGATTTAGGCAACCTTAGTGCATGGAAAGGCACACTCTACAAACTGATTGAGGCTGTTGATCTCAAATATCGAGAAAAATACATGCAGGAAGCTACCAGCTCTGTTCATAGATCGATATACAATCGACTGTGTCACAATCTAGGACACAAAAGCTACTTCAAAGATGAGAATATTGTGGACCAAATATCAATGATGGTAAAATTGCGTGGTGAACTCCTACGTCTCAACTATATTCCTCACAGAGAAGACCTGCCAGTACTATGTAGTCTATGTAACAAGAGGGAAAGAGAAGATGTGTTCCATTTTCTATTTTCCTAGAAAAGAAAACAAGGAGATTTTATTTTGGCTTTAATTCATTATCGGAGGAAGATATTGTAAGACTTAAATGAAATGGAAGTACCAAAACTCTTCGAGTACTGCAAGGTCGCACTAGCGTATCGTGATAGGATTATCAGTGAAAACTTTTAATATGCTATTTGATTCCTCTATTTTTATTGTATAGTAATTTTTTTATATCTTCCATTCTTCCAAGAAGTCACTTGTTGAAAGCGACAAGTTAAATAGATTCGTTAGTAGGATTGCAAGACTACTAGAGCACCGTTTAAGAAGTTCAGTTCAAAATTTGTCTGGTGATACAAATGGATGAAGCAAACATATCACATATAACATTTTCATTACTTGATGATTCATCAAGGTATTTCATATTAGCTGAAATTCCAAATGATTTACGTTTTGAATTAAGAAAATCCCAGAAAGCCCCGAATCACTTTCAATGTTGTTTTCAATGGTTTGAATATATTCTTTGTATGTTATTGTTTTCAGAGATTCATATTCTTTCTTTCCTTTATCTCATATAAAAAATACAGCTTTGAAAGATTATTTTTTGCATTTGTCAATATTTATTAAACCAGACTGGCTTATTTTTATATGTTTTACGTTTTAAAGTAACAAACAATTCATACCCTTCCTCAATAATGGCTATAAAGAAATCATAACAAGCTTTTAAGTTAGTAAGATTAAGAACCTAATCCCAGTTTATCAAGGTAAAAAAATTATTAGCTTTAGTCAATTCTTCGCCTT
Organism: Platycheirus rosarum; assembly: GCA_963971375.1. NCBI lineage: Eukaryota > Metazoa > Arthropoda > Insecta > Diptera > Syrphidae > Platycheirus > Platycheirus rosarum. The sequence continues at coordinate 100,411,833 of OZ020510.1, forward strand.
CTAAAATGTAATTTATTAAGATTTAAAACATTAAAATGAATTTCTAAAGCATTGTGATGAAAACTAATTTTTTAAAATAGGGACTTCTGCAATGTACAAATTAGCTTCCATTTCGACATAAGGAATTAAAATATTATCTATAACAGTGCCCTCCATTTCGTTTGGATTAATAAAAGGCATTAAACATTTTTCACTTTCAGAATGGATCCATTTTACATTGGGAAGATTGAATACATCCAAAAGAACAATATGTACATTTTGTACATTAACTGCAAAAAGACTTAAGATTACAAAATGGAAATATGTATGTTTTAAATACCAAAACTTCTGTTAAGCTCTACACGCTGTTGGCAATCTTTTTGAAGCTGGCAAAAAAGAAAGTTGAACACAGGGTAGCCTTGCAGCATTTTTCCTATAGATTTAAGTTAATTATTTATATACATATATTTTGTTTTAATTATTTATATTTTATATACATTTATGTTATATTTTTTTTTTAATTGGAAACTTTTTTCATTTCGGAAACTTTTTTGGGCACGGATTGAAAAATGTCAGAGGTAACACTGGCAACAGCCTCTTAATAAATTTATATAGGTGGATGATTTTTAAGAAAATGGATACCGTATTACCCCAAAATAGATTGAGGTGACATGAACTTCATTTTCCACAAATGAAATTAACAATAATCGATCGATAAGAACTGAATGTGTGTATAGTTCGCAATCGCTTAAGATTTGTAAACAACACCATTTGGACTTATTTAGTGCATCAAAAATAAAAAAAACAACTGTTTAAATTGTTAACTCCTGTGCAAACTTGGAAACCCATACGGCAAAAACAAATGCGGTGATATCGAGACCAAAAAAACTCTGCAACGTTGTATTAAGTCCCTTAAAGTTCTTGCTGTTAAAACTTACCATTTACTCCAACATGCACCAACTGTGGGTTGTGGCATACCCATAGCATTATTCCATCTTCATCACGGATTTAGCTTTAAGAAATGGGCGCGACTGGGTCGCACGTACTTGCTCTTATGTTCCTAATTACATTGAAAAGCAGGATCAAGAAACAAGTAACATTTACGTTAAAAAGAACACAGTTTGAACTTATAAAATGTATAAAAACCACAATACTTAACCGTTTTTAGTAAAAATGAAGAACGCCATCATACTTCTTAAATAACAAAGAATGTATGAAAAAAATATTTCAAAAATTGTTGGCCCGGTTTTGATGAAATGCTGTAATTTTTCAAAAAAAAATTCAAAAAATAGTTTTAATTAGAAAAAAAAGTTATTAAAAATGTTGATACGCAAAATTAATTAAGCTACTTAGATGTTCTCAAATATAAGATTTGCCAGAAATCCAAAAAGCTGTTATAGAGAAAGTACAAAATTAAAAAAACCATTACATGAAAGGTACCGTTAATATACTTTTCCCTTAAATTTGATTCTAATCTAATCTAATAGCCAATACCAAGAAAAAAATTCTCAAAAATGTTCATTAAAACCGTTGGACCCGTTTTCGAGAAAAATAAGCTTTTCCTAAACGGTCATATGGCAGGTACCGTTATTTTTAGGTCTAAAAATAAAATTTCAATTTCCCCTCATGGGAATGCTAAAATAATCACACACACTAAGTTTGGAGACAATCGCTTAAGCCGTTTAGGCTGCAGCTCGTTATACATACAGACAGACAGACAGACAGAAATTTTTTCTCGATCACTTTTTTAGACTTTTCTATGATCGTAATGACATGTTTCATTGTTATCTCAATTTTTTTTATATTCACGAATCCTAAACTTGCCTTATAGTCCCTATAATCGCAAGTAAAAATAGTATGTCCTCTTCCCCATACATACAATCTATAAACCAAACTGCCAGTTGTTTTGAAAGTATGATGCAAAATTTTCAAGCGAGTTTGGCTTTGTTTTTGAAAACATGATGTAGTAAAGTTTGTAAATCATGTTGTGCGTGGAAACGGACATAGTTAAGGGTGCTTGAGGCAACTTTGTACAATATACAAATTGGCATAACCAAACCGTTTTCCTTTACAGCCTTCAACTTTCCCAACGTTCTGATGGCTGGGTTGAAAGCTTCCTATCCTTACTATTCGATTCGGTAACTACAACTTCAAAGTGCACCATTTAGTTAATAAAACGAACATATTTTCAGGTCTGTCAAACAGCCAGCCAATGAATTAATGAGTAGAGAGTCACTTCCGGAAGACCTCATTGCACTAGCTAACCGAACTGAGTTGAAATACTTTTGATTGAAGTGGCCTTTGGTGTACGAAAGTATTTACATTGTGTAACTAGTGGTCAATAAAATTGGACGTATAAATTGTGTGTTTCTGATATTCTTTTATTAATGCATATTTCATGAGTGTATTTGCAGTATATGAGGAATTTTCTATATACATATATACATATTTTTATAGAAAGGCACTGTTTTGGAATCCAAGACTTAAAGCCAAGTTTTTTTCACACGAAACTTTTAATATTACTTTTTAAAAGGAAAGTCAAAATATAATTGAGGCTTTCAGAATATTAGTGGAATACGTCCATCAAAGTTTAAATCGAGATAGAAGAAGAAGAGAATAGAAGTTAAGTGAAAATAGGTTAAAAATATTCAGGGAAAGCAAAAGAAATTCAATTTAATTTAATTTTAACATTTATTTATATAAAAACTAGCTGATTCATCCGGCGTTGCTCGTATTTATCATAGATTTTCTGAAAACCGATGAAAGCGCCACATATTAATCCAATTTTATACCTATATATATAATATCTCCTCCGAATAATCGGGTCCAAGTCTTAAAGGATCACAGATGACTCGTTCCTTTCTGTCTGAAATGGATTTCAACAGAACATACACGCATTGATTTTTATACACATATTTTTGATCATGACCAACTTATCCTTACTCGAGATGTCAATTTTGACATAAAGTAACAGGCGGTTGCCAATAATTTGTTTTGCAAATCCAACTTCACTACCTATAGCTTCCCCAAAAAAGCACGGCTAATGTCTTAATAGCACTGTGCTTAGCTGCCTCTTTCTTATCTAATGTAGGCAATGTATGACCATCCAATGCTTGCGGTAAATAGATAAGGTCATCTAAATTTGTCCTATTATGATGAATGTTTTAATTGCTTTTTTGTATGCAAGCTTTATGGGCATAACAATTCGGACAATTTGTTTATTAAAGAAATTAGTTTGGACCTTCACTGCACAGTTCGACATTGATAGAGTTTTGTTTTGAATGTAAGCATTTTTAAATGGTAAGTGATTTTTGTGTCGTATATTCTAATGTTTGCTGTTTAACAAAGAATTTCTTTCACGTGTACGTCTACACTGTTCAATACAGGCCAGCTGTTTTGGCTTTAAATGAAACTCAGGTTGGAGTAAATACTGATTTATCAAAATTTGCTTTAGATGGGTATAACTTGGTGCAATTGCTCTTTTCCCATCCAGGTCTCGTGGTCTATGTTGGGGATGATATTACTTGCTAATTCAGCTAATTTTTCGTCCTCCACACATCTAGTTAAAGAAAAACTTCCCACCAATACCGAGACAGCCAACTGGGACGGCTTGAATATTTTTTTCCGAAACTTTAACTGGTCACTATGCTTCCTCGATAGTGACATTGATGCCAGTGCTAAAATAATCAAAAATGTGTTTCTTGCGTGCTTTTATTCCTAACAGAGTAAAAAGCATCAAGCCTAAAGAAAAGTCCTGGTTTAACTCTAAGTGTAAAGAAGCTATCAGACTAAAAGAATTAATTTTCCGATCATACAAAGCCAACCATACAGAGGAAAATCAAAAAAAGCAAAAACAAGCAAGGAACTCATGCAACTCCGTTATTGAAAGAAAAATGTTTGCATTACCAAAATTAACGGCAAAAAATTAAGCAAAAAAAAAATTATGTAAAAAATATTAAAAACTCCTCAACATCTGCAGTTGCAACGCTCATCGACAATAACAAACCAATTGTTTACTCTTCAGAGAAAGCAAACTTGTTCACCGTCCATTTCGCTGCCAGCTCCACGCTGCTTCACAGCAGCGTTGCCCATCCTGTACTTGAGAATGTAAATTTTTCCATGGGACACATTTTTTTCCACACTCGTACGGTAGCAAGAGTTCTCAAAGATCTCGATATACACAAATCCACTGGCCCAGATGGTATACTCCCGATTCTTCTGTAGAGGTGTTCTTCTACGCTGGCAAAGCTTTTCCATCGCTCCTACTCTTCTGGAACCTTTCCTAGAAGATGGAAAACAGCCTGTCCCTAAGAAAGGTGACCCATCCTTCCCCCTCCACCTACCGACCCATAGCACTTACGTCTCTTTTTTCTAAGGTTATGGAAATGCTAAATAACCGTCAGCTTCAGGAATATTTCCAAGACCGAAAGCTCCTCCATGACCTACAGAATGGCTTCCGCAGAAACCGTTACAGTGGTAAACTGATGGCATATCTCACCAAACGGTCGATCAAATCTTTACATCGCTTTGGTGAAAGTAAGATTATTGCTCCAAGGCATTTGATAGAGTTTCTCTTATCGAAAATGCGTGCTCTTGAGATCGATGATAATCTTGTTCGTTGGATTAGAAGCTATCTTCTGGACCGTTCAATACAAGTCGTATATGACGGTTTCGAGTCTGATTCCCACAAATTAAATGCTGGTGTGCCCCAGGGCTCTGTTCTGTCTCCGACTCTTTTCCTCATTTTCATAAAAGATCTTCTGTCTCTTAATTCTAATGGACTTAACTGTTTTGCTGACGACTCTAACATCAGCTCTTCATATTCGTTTGATGGTTCTCGCCTTCGCCTTCGGACGTACAATTGCAAAGGTACCGTATGTCAAGCTCATTAAACTCCGATTTATACAGCATTGTCAAATGGGGTAATAGGAATCGTGTGGAGTTTATTACTTCGAAAAGTCAATGCTGTCTTTTGTTGTTAAAGCTAAACATACCCCCAATGCCATTGACCATGTTTGGCACTTGTATCGAAGAAACCGAAAAGCTTTCAGTACTCGGTATGTGATTCAACGACGACCTTCGTTGGAACGACTATATATTTGAAATCGCTAAAAATGCTGCTAAGTGCTTACGTTTTCTGGATCAGTGTAAGAAGTATTTTTTTTCCATCTGATCTGGCTACAATTTATAAAGCGTTTATACGCAATAAACTCGAGTATAACTCCCACCTCTGAGCAGGTGCTTAACAGACATCGCTTCACCTGCTTGATCGAATACAAAATCGAGTGTTAAGATTGAAAGGAAATAGAACTGCCGCTGAAACAATTGCCCCTCTCACACTACCTACAATGTTTCATATCTTTTCTTATTTTATCATCTTTTATAAAAAAATTCACTCGAAGTAGCCATCTGCATTCCTCCCCTTAAAAAATTCAACACGAATTTGGAATAGTTTACCCAGCGATATTTTCCCTAGCCATTTTGATCTGCAAACATTCAAAACTAATGTTTGTCGACACCTCCTATCCTTCCCCAATATAAGGGAAACAAATAGTCCGTTTTGCACGCGTTAATATTATGGTCAATAATTCGACGTTATTGATATTCGTCCTTAGTCCTGTGTTTTTTAATGTAAATACATATCTTTGTTACCCCAGATTTGTTTTATATAACACTCGAATTAAAAAAAACTTACTCTACATTATATATATCGCATGCAAAAATAATTCACTATTTGATTAAATTCAATTTGTTTGTTCCTTAGATTTACATAAAAATTCTAAGAGGGCTTGGATTGAATGGTGAGGTCATATTTCATACATCCTCCTCTTAGTTACATACTACCTTGCAGTTTTGCACAAATCAAATGGTTTATCCATTAAGCTTAACTAGAAAAAGCCAGGCAGTAAAATCATTGCACACAAAGAATATGGTTGTGTAAACAATAATCATAGTGATTCCAAGAGTACTTTGGTGCAATTCTTGTCCAGTTTGTTCAGATTGGAGTTACTGTGTTCCGTAGAACAATAAACTAAAGTGCACTCATGTGCACAAGGATGTTTTTGTGAAATATGAAAGAAAGAGATTGAATTTGGGATGCATTAATTTGACATAAGCTTAATTTTTTCCTTGCATAGGACAAACAATGTGGTACTTAGTTTATTCCAGATAGGGTTCTCCTGAGAACGGATTTATTTTGTGTTGTTTACAATAGTTAAGTAATTAGCTGAAATGGTTTTGAATAAACAATTGAAGCGGATGATAACTAGAATAAGTAGATATAGCTTACTCATTGTGTGGTGTATATGGTAGCCTGGAGTTGAAAAATGATGGTGGTCAAGCAGACGAATAAATTAATGGTTATGGTACAACAGCAACACAAAAATGATTGAAGCGAGGTTTTGTTTTGTATTCAAGGATGTTCTTTGTTAGTTTACAATCACTTTTACTCCCGTTTTACTTTCAATACCTGTGGTATTAGAACTAGTGTAAAAATATTAAAAAGATGTCTTTTTTTAACTGGGGAAATTTTAATAACCCATATCAGAATGTCCAACTGCAATTTTACATAAATAACAACGCTGAACATATGTCAATTGAACATAATGGTGCTTGGCTTTTATAAGTCTACCAATATAAATATTAATAATGCTTAATGTACAGGATTGGTTAAACTTACAATATTGTCTGACCGGAAAATTTCTGACAATTATCTATCAATGACCTGACAAATAATTGTGTGTTGGTTGTTCGCAACTCTGCTGTGAAAGTGCTTTGTTCAATTTATTTTACGCTCTCGTAATTTATTTTATTTATACAGTAAAAACTACAAATTTATTACAAATTAATTAAGAAAAGTTTAAAATAACACTTTTTCTTCCATTGAAATATATATAAGTGCAAATATATCAGGTAAAGATTGTTATATTTGTCCTTATAATATCTGCCCAACTTGTCACATGACCGACAAAAAAAGGAAATTAAACGAAACCTCTCCATAAGAAAACCGTAAATCTAAAACGTCATTTATCAGCAGAACATCAAAACTTGAAAAAAATCCAATTAATATGTCTACGAGTATCTCTGAAGCCGATCTCCAAAAAATTAAAACAATAATCGACAAATCTCTTTATATTGAACTTCAAAGAGCAAAAGCCAAGTTAGCTACGAAGGACGACCTCATTTCTTTAAAAAACTGAAATTAACCCGTTGCAAGCCCAAAATTAATTTTTAACCAAACAAATCAAACAATTTGAAACTAGATGCAACATTTTGGAAGACGAACTAGAGATGCAAGGTCGTGAATTAAAGGCAAAGAATATACTCCTCACTCTTCCCAAAGATCATGTCGACACACAAACAAAAAATAATTCAATCACCAAGCTCCTGCTTGACGATCCGTATCAAATAACAGATTTGACGAAGTTGAGTGAAAATGGAAATATAATTAAAATTAAAATCAACACTGGATCTAAGGAAAATGCCATGAAAATGCTACAGAACTCTTCTAAGCTAAAAGGTACAGGCACTTTTATTCAACGCGATCTCACAAAACAAGCACAACACAAACGCCGTATCCTTCTTAGCTACCGGAAAATTATCAAATCAAAAAAGCCATCAGAAAGAATAAAAATTAAAACAACTCTTTTTGTGGTTTCTGATAAAGTATTTTATTTAAACAACAATAAATTACAATATAAAAATGAGGACGGAGAAAAACACCTGCGAGATAAGTATGTTTGGTGAACTTGACTTCAAAGATGTCAAACTGATAACGATGTCAAATAGACGGCACAATTAGTCGAAACCAGATCTTGACGCTGCTGGACCAGTGATGCCACTTTATCAAAACTTACCAAATTCTAGTACGTTAGCACGAAATTGAAACTGTGATGCCGTCAGCTCAATATCTCTTTTTACTTGTAATATTTTATCTTATAATGTGTCCGGTTTTAGTAACAAATTATTATATGTAGATTTTGTTCAATTATGTCAATGGTTTTGATATATTCTGTTTGTATAAAACACATGTTACTTATGAACATTTAAATGGTTATAAAATTGTCTCAAATGCTGCTGTAAGACTTTTATAAAAGGACGCGCAAGTGGCGGAACTCTGTACGGAATAAAAACATCGATATTAAAATCATACGATTAATAGAAGTCTCAACCGTTATAAAACTTTTAAATAGAAATGATATGTACATTGTCCCGTTCTATATAAATTGTAACAAATGGTCCGATGACTATGAACGGCTTAACAACATTATGTTACACATGGCAAACAAAAATGTATTAGTGATCGGTGATTTTATTGCAAGAACCAGCAATCATCAAACTACCACAGTCCGTTACACCAGTAATCCTAGTTTAAACAACGAGGAGAGAAATTCGAAGGACAGTGTATGCAATCAAAATGGTACGAAATTACTTGATTTGTTTCAGATGTATGTTTCGGAGACACCGAAGGGCATTTAACTTTTATTGGAGGACAAGGTAAATCTGTCATTGATTATTGTGCGGTACACAATGATTGGAATGATTTAGTATCCAAATTCGAAGTACAATGTAAGAAAATCCATGTGAAATGGATAAATGTTGCGTCATCAAAGCAAATATTGCCTCGATTAAATTGGAAACAGGATGATCTATTGGTTTATCAAAACAAGTTAAAAGCTAATCTTTTAAGTCTAAGCGAGTTATCTGAGTCAGCTGAAGTACATTCCAATCAACTTATTTCTTGTATAAGAAATTCTTAATCATTACAAATAAGTGTAAGAAGTTCAAGAATAAGTGGTTTGATAATGATTGTATGAATTGACGAAGAAAATCATTTGCTCTTTTTAATGTGATAAGAAACTCCACCTTCATCTATCGAGACCTTAGAAATTGGTATATCGAAGCAAATTCTTATTACAAATATGTATGCAAATGCAATGTATGCAAATGTATGTAAACAAACAAGTACTTAAACTTGGTCAAACTAAAGACTCGAAAGAGTTTTGGAAAGTGAAAAAAGAAATCAACGGACCAAATTTTACTATAGGTACAGGAGTATCAGCCGAAGTTCTTTCGATCCACTTCAAAAATTTGCTTTATGGAAAATCTGGTCTAGTTTTAATGTATGCTGAGCCTCTTTCTGCTGACGGCATCCTAAATAGTGAAATAACATTGGAAGAAGTTCAATATAGTAATTGCTAACGCGAAGAACGGTTAAGCACCTGGTGAAGATGGAATCCCATACCAATTCTTCAAAAACTCTACTCCGGCGTTTATATGTCGACTTAAAACATTCTTCCACAAAGTTTATTTGAATGAAGATGTACCTTCATCGTTCAAAACTTCTATAATATTCCCGATCCACAAAAAAGGAGATTTGAATAATGTAGAAAATTATCGCGGTATCTCGTTCATGAACGTGCTGGCTAAACTGTTTTGTGGAATACTCGCCAATAGACTAGAAAGATGGTTAGAATCAAACAGCATCCTTTAGGGATTTCATGATGGGTTCAGGAAAGGATACTCAACCGTGGGCCATATTTTCACGCTGACATCCATTGTAACATACAAAAATATACGCGTTATTCGTCGACCTCAAGTCAGCATTTGATCTTGTAAATCGTAATGCACTTTTTTTCAAACTATCGCAACTAGGTATGTATATCCACAAAGTTTATTCATGTTTTGAAGGAGATGTATAGAGACTCAAAAGCAGCTGTTTGGGATGGTTCGCCCTGCTCACAATGGTTTGAAACAAACTCTGGTGTGAAGCAAGGATGTCCTATAAGCGCTATTTTGTTCTCGTTATTAATCAACGATGTTGTAACGCCCTTACCAGGAGGAATACGCATAGTTGAAAAGATACTTAATGTACTTCTATACGCTGATGATATAGTGCTGCTGTCAGAATCACCCGAAAATCTCCAATTGATGATTAACCGCTTAGCCGAGTATTGCAGTAAATGGGGTCTCGTTATTAACACGGACAAATCAAAAGTGGTGCTGTTTTGAACCAAAACTCGTGTAGTTGGAATTTTAATGGAAACCGATTAGAGATAGCAGATGAGAACACATATCTGGGAGTAAAACTAAATAAGACTATTAATTTCTCCAAGCACCTTGATGAGAAGGCCAAATCTGCCCAAAGCTTGATTAATCAATCTTGGAAGACCATTGTCACTAACGAACGCATCATATTATCTGCTAAGTATAAAAGTTTTAGTGCTGTGGTTAAATCGACACTATGTTATGCATCGCAAGTATGGGGTGATAACGTACATGCTGTTATAAAAAAGTTTCATCGTTCTTTTTTTAAAAAAACTGTTAAACCTTCCACTAAATACACAAAACTATGCATTATATTTGGAAACGGGTCTTACTAAACTTTACACATCTACCCTTAAGTCGCAGGCGGACTACATCGTTAAGCTACTGTCTTCTCCAAACGATCGTTTATAAAAAAAATGGCTTTATACGAAATGAGGAACAAAGACTGGTGGGCGCTAAGTTGGATAAGCTTAGGACAAGCTTGTGGAGAAGTAGTGACGTTCGATCCAAACAACTTAGGAAGTTTAAAAGAACAGTTTTACCGCATCATTCAAGCACACGAATCCTCAGTAAGATTTTCGCTAGAAGGAGAAGCCCGTAATTCAGAAAGCAGAATATTATATTCACAACTCAAGCTTGACTTAATGGAAGGTAACTACTTCAACGATTCGATGAGTTACAAGAGATATCGTTAATATTTAAAACAAGATGCGAACTATTAGGTCTCAATGGGTGCCCGTGCAACGGAAGTTTCAAGCAATTTTGCACTATTTGTAATTTGAAAGCCAAAGAAGACTGTTTTCATGTTATAAGTGTATGTCCGATTTTTATTCCTCAACGTCTCTCATATTTTGGAAAGAAAACGCTGTCAATGAAAGAAACAATCTCAACACTGAATGATACTAACTGGAAGATACTCTACCTTTTTTTGAAAGAAATTTATAAATACAAAACATTATTATTTACTGAATTTCAGTAAAAGTATTTAAAGTTACTATGTATTTTAAAAAACGTTAACTGGCAAACCGAGCTGACGGCAATGCTTCTTAATTCATTAAAACATTAAAATGTATCTATGAAATAAGCAAAATGAAATACTTACTTGCTTACGTACTTACTTAAATCCATTTATTGCAGAAAAGTTCCTTTTTCTTTATATTAATGCACCTTTTTTTGTATTATTATTTTTATTTCTGTCATATTATAATTTTCTATGTAATATATATATTTTTTTTTTTTTTTTTTTTAATTAACGCGCGCACAAGGGATTATGTGTTTCCCTTTTAATGTAGAACACACTGCGCGGGCATTACGAAGATAGAAAGGGGAGAGATAGGAGGTTCCGATTAACATTGGTTTTGAATGTTTGCAGATCAAAATGGCATGGGAAAATCCCGCCGGGTAAACTATTCCAGATTCGTGTCGTTCGGCTAAAAAAAGAATCCCTATATTTCACGGTACGTCCGAAATTAGGCTCAAGGGTGAACTGATGAGCATTCCTTGGGAGACGAGTATTACGGGAGAAACTTTTAAGGGGAGGAATGCAACTGGCTACTTCGAGTGAACATTTTTTGTAAAAGAAACGATAAAATAAGGAAAGACATGAAACATTGCGTCGGTGTTCGAGTGGGGCAATTGTTTCAGCGGCAGTTCTATTTCCTATCAATCTTAACGCTCGATTTTGTATTCTATCAAGCAGATGGTGGGAGTTATACTCGAGTTTAGGGCGTATAAACGCTTTATAAATTGTAGCCAGATCAGATGGGGAAAAATACTTCTTACACCGATACAGAAAACCTAAGCACTTTGCAGCATTCTTAGCAATCTCAAATATATGGTCGTTCCAACGGAGGTCGTCGTTGACACACATACCGAGTACTGAGAGCTTTTCGGTTTCTTCGATGTAAGTGTCATTCATGGACAATGGCATTGAGGGAATGTTTAGCTTTAACGACAGAAGACAGCATTGAGTTTTCGAAGCATTAAACTCCACACGATTTCTATTACCCCATTTGACAATGCTGTATAAATCGGAGTTTAATGAGCTTGACATATGGAACCGTTGCAATTGTACGTCCAAAGGCGAAGGACGTGAATTATCGAACGAATATGAAAAGCTGAGGGTAGAGTCGTCAGCAAAACAGTTAAGTGGATTAGAAGTAACAGACAGAAGAACGTTTATAAAAATCAAGAAAAGAGTCGGAGAAAGAACAGAGCCCTGGGGCACACCAGCATTTATTTTGTGGGAATCAGATTTGAATCCGTTAAATACAACTTGTATTGAACGTCCAGAAGATAGCTTCTTATCCAACGAACAAGAGTATCATCGATCCCAAAAGCACGCATTTTCGATAAGAGAGCTTCATGCCAAACTCTATCAAATGCCTTGGAGATATCAAGAGGAATAATCTTACTTTCACCAAAGCGATGTAAAAATTTGTTCCTTTGTTCGGTGAGATATGCCATCAGATCACCAGTGGAACGGTTGCTGCGGAAGCCGTACTGAAGGTCATGGAGAAGCTTTTGATCTTCGAGATATTCCTTAAGCTGACGGTTAATCAGTGTTTCCATGACTTAGAAAGAAGGGATGTCAGTTCTATGGGTCGGTAGGAGGAGGGGGAGGATGGGTCACCTTTCTTAGGGACAGGCTGGACAAATGCTGTTTTCCATCTTCTAGGAAAGATTCCAGAAGAGTATGAGCGATGGAAAAGCTTACGCAGTGGCTTTGCCAGTGTGGAAGAACACCTCTTCAGAAGAATCGGGGGTATAGCATCCGGGCTAGCGGATTTGGGTATATCGAGATCTTTGAGAACTCTTGCTACTGTACGAGTGCGGAAAAAAATCTGTCCCATGGAAAAATTTACATTCTCAAGTACAGGAGGGGCAACGTTGCTTTGAGGCAGCGTGGAGCTGGCAGCGAAATGGGCTGCGAGCAAGTTTGCCTTCTCTGAAGAGTAAACAATTGGTTTGTTATTGTCGATGAGCGTTGGAACCAAAGATGTCGAGGAGTTTTTAATATTTTTTACAAATGACCAAAAATTTTTACTGCCTTTGGGACACTGCAGAATTTTTTGCCGTAATTTTTGGTCATGCAAAAATTTGGTTCTTTCAATAACGGAGTTGCATGAGTTTCTTGCTTGCTTGTGCTTTTTCCTATTTTCCTCTCTAGGGTTGGCTTTGTAGGATCGGAAACTTTCTTCTTTGAGCCTGATAGCTTCTTAACACTCAGAATTAAACCAAGACTTTTCTTTAGGTTTGATGCTTTTTACTCTGTTAGGAATAAAAGCACGCATCCCTAGAAGAATCACATTTGTGATCATTTCAGCACTGGCATCAATGTCACTATCGAGGAAGCATAGTGACCAGTTAAAGTTTCGGAAAAAGAAATTCAGGCCGTCCCAGTTGGCTTTCTCGTATTGCCAAACGGTCCTGGTGGGAAGTTTTTCTTTAACTGGATGGGTAGGGGATGAGAAATTAGCTGAAATAATACAATGGTCGGAAGTGTCAAATGGAGAAGGTGCACTAATGGTATACTTAACAGGGTGAGAAGTAAGAAACAAGTCAAGAGTATGGGCGGCTTGCCCAGCAACATCCGGTATACGCGTTGGCACATCGATCAGTTGGGTAAGGTGATGTAACCCGGCAAAGAGCTCGACATACCTTCCTTCGGGTGTTGTCTGACCAGAGCGGAGCCAGTTGGAATTGTGTACATTGAAATCGCCCGCAATAACGATTTCAGTGCGAGGAAAGGGAAACAATTTTCGAGATGGAATCAGACAGTGCATCAAACTCGTTACAAGTCGAATTACTGTCAAGATTTGGACTCCTGTAAATAAAACAATAATGAATGACATGCTTGCGGACAGTGAATTTGAGCCATAAGAAGTTAAAGTCCGTGTTGGAACATTGCCCATATTGGTGAAGGCTCTGGCAAGCAATATCATTCCTAACATAGACCACGAGACCATGATGGGAAGAGAGTAATGGCACCAAGCTACCTGAGTTTCACTTAATGCCAAAACAGCTGGTCTGTGTTGAACAGTGTAGACGTACACGTGAAAGAAATTCTTTCTTAAACCACGAACATTTGAATACACGACACAAAAATCACTTACCATTTAAAAATACTTACATACAAAAACACAACTCTGATTAAGTCGAACTGCGCAGTGAAAATCCAAATTAACTTCTGTAATATTCAAACTGTCTTAGGTGTTATGCCCATTAGACAGCCTGTTTACAAAAAATCAATCTAAACATTCAGCACAATAGGACAAATTCAGATGCCCTTATCTATTTACCGCAAGGATTGTATGGTCATACGATGCCTACAGTAGATAAGAAAGAGGCAGTTAAGCACAAAGGTTTTGAGACAGATTAGAGGACAATTTGTTATGCGAATGCGTTTTATTTATTTTTTTTTCTTCCTCAGCGCGAGTGGGCATCTTTATCATTCATCCTACGACGCGAGTGAATATTATTATTATTTTTTTACAGCACACGCGAGGGTTTTTTTTCAATTTCTCTAACGAGTGTGTATTATTATTTTTTTTTAAAGCACTCGCGATAACAACGCGCAATAATTATTTTGTTGGCTTTTGTTTAATTATTTGTGCGCGCACCTCGACGTCCGTCCTCTACGAGCTTAGGATCGACACTTATGTTGTCTTAATTTGGCAAAATCAAATAAAACTAAAACTAAGAAAAAAAACATTGAGCCAAAAATGAGCTTCGTCAATGAAGACGATGTTGCGATGAAATTCAACAATTCAACGCTCTTAAGGTTGCGGTCACCGAATTAAATTCAAAGTTGTCAAGTCCCTATTGGAAAACCCGATATTTCTTAGCAATATCCTTTGACCTTTGGAAACATTATCTACCTATAACTGATCATCCGTTTTGTGCGTTCTCCAAAAATGGTAAGGCTGCGTAAAGCTTTATATGTATTGCAGCTAAAATATTTATCTGAACTTAAAAAAATTAAATTCAATAAAATTGCTCGAAGTAATAGTTTCGAAAGAATTTTTTCACTTTTTTCGCTGGAAAAACATGATATACATACTTATTTAGCTTGTTATTACGTGATTATTTTTCGATTTGGCTCTAATGTGTCGAAATGATATTTTCGAATACTATATTCATAACAACAAAATATGTATGGATGGTTTGCTTGGCTTTGAAAAGAAAATCCAAGGATTACAAAGGACAAATTGTCACATACCAAACAGATGAAAATGATTTTGCAAAGTATTATTAATACCACGGAGTTCCTAAGGTAGCCTTTATATGTAATATTCGTGAAATATACTTTGGAAGGTATTATTATAAAAAGAAGCAGGAGGGGTAATTGAAAAAAACCTTGGTCTAGTTCAATTTGGATGAAGAAAATTAGGTTTTCTCAGAAATAATATTATTTGGAATACGATAAGTAGGCTTAGTTTTCCAGCTAAAAGAAAGTCAATAAATAAATATCATACATATATAGATATGTAATGTACAGACATACATTATTTATACATTAATTACTTTCTATGAATTACGACCTAAATATGTATAGTAAAAGAATATTAAATTTTAATTCTTATTGATTTATCTCTTCTTTTGCTTGATATTGATTACTAAATTTCCTACCTTAATGATTAGGTGACTCGCTTAAATTAGGGAATATTTTTGGGAAAATGTTGTCTTGACAATATTTAACGATTGACTAATTCATTATATTTTTTTTATTTACTATAGCTTACACAATTATTTCAGTACTTTGTGAAACCTCCTTTAATTTGAATTACGGCAAAAATGCGGTATTTTTAATGAATCGTTAAAAGATTTTAATAGATCAAAGGAAATGCTGGCCCCGGCCACTTTGATACCTTTAATAAACTCCTCTTTGTTGGTGTACTGCTTCTTAAATGTATATACCTTTCGTGTCAAACAACCCCACCTATTTTCAACGATGTTTAAATCTGGGGAGTAGGATGGTGGGAAAAGTTGTTCTATATTTTTGGCTTTGTAATCAAATTTCAATAATTCCATCTTTGTGAATCAGCGCATTGTCCTGCTGGCAAACAATCGACACTTGTCCGAAAATATCCTGGAACTGAGGAAGAACCATTTTCAGTACAGTTTTGTAATAAGGTGCTGTAATTCTACTGTTCACAAAAACCAAATCGATTGTGCGATAGTATGATGTGGTACCTCACACCGGTCCAAAATTGATTTTTCTTTTCTTAAATCTTGGAATTAATATTTTTTTTCTATCAGGCCCATTGAAGTTAAACTTTCTTCCATCAGAAAATCTTTAATTCCGCTAATCTGAGTGCCTGCTGCATCAGTGTTCGAAGCCATAATAGATCTTGAAAACTAAGCCGGTGTTGTTTTCGATCATTGTTAAATAGTATTTTTACTTGCGAATATAGGTGCAACAATAACCATCAAATATGACATTACGATCATAGAGAAGCCTAAAAAAGTCATTGGCAGAAAATGTCCGTTTGTCTGTCTGTCTGTCTGTCCGGGTGTATATAGACCTGCAGCCTAAGCGGGTTAAGCGATTGCCTTCAAATTTGGTAAGTGGTTATCTTTTGGCATTCCTCAGAGGGAAATTGAAATTTAATTTTTAGGGCTAAAAATAACGGTACTTGCCATACGACCGTTTAGGAGAAGCTAATTTGTCTCGAAAACGGCTCCAACGATTTTGATGCATTTTTTTTTTATTGGTATCGGCTATCATTTGATCAGAGCCAAATATAACGGAAAAGTCTATTAACGGGACCTTTTATTTTACCGTTTTTTTATTTTTTTTTTTATTTCTCGGTAAAGGCTTTTGAATTTCTGTCAAAATTTTATATCTGAAAAGGCCTATATAGCCAAATTAATTCTGCATATAACAATTTTTAATAACTTTTTTTTTCAAATAAATTAATTTTTGATTTTTTTTTTGAAAAATCAATATTTTTAAAACTAATAAAAAAAAATATATAAAAGTTAATAATCACATGCATCTTAAAAAACTCTAAAAAACTGCATACCAAAATTAAAAAAAAAATAAATTCTAAAAAACTACAGATAAAAAACAGGATTTTATCAAAATCCGTCCTACAATTTTCGAAATACTTTTTTCATAAATTCTTTGTTATTTAAGATGTGTGAAGGCGTACTTCATTTTTGCTAAAAACTTTTAAGTTTTGTGGTTTTGATAGTTTTTATAAGTTTAAACTATGTTACTTTCAACGTAAATGTTACTTGTTTTTGTCAAAGAAATTGCCTTCCAATGTAATTAGGCACATAAGAGCAAGTACGTTCGATCTAGTCGTGCCCATTTTTTTATTTTTGATTATAGGGACTATAAGGCAAGTTTACCAAATTTACGGAAAAAGTCTATCAACGGTACCTTTCATGTGACGAATTTTTTAATGTTTGGCTTTTGTCGGTAACGGCTCCTATGATTTATGTCAAATCTTATATTTGAGAAGATATAAGTAGCCAAATTAATTCTGCATATCAACATTTTAAATATTTTTTTCTAATTTAAATAATTTTTTTTTTTAAGTCAATATATTTTTAAAACTAAACAAAAACAAATTATTTAAAATTTCATAATCACATATATATTAATAAATGTATATTTAAGAAAAAATATGCATACCAAAATTAAAAAATAACATTTTTTTTTTAAACTAAAAATAAAAAACAGAATTTTTCCTACAATTTTCGAAATACCTACTATTTTTTTATAAATTTGTTATTATACAAGACGTATGATGGAGTACACCATTTTTAATAAAAACCGTAGAGTGTTGTGGTTTTGACATTTTTTTAAAGTTTAGATGGTGTTATTTTTCTACGTTAATATTACTTATGAGCAAGTACGTGCAATTTATTATTATTTTTGTTTTAAGCGCTTCAGTTGTCCGACACTCTTAATTACTCTGCTTATAGACATTCGGCTCACTTCAAGCCGTGGTTCGAGTCAAATATTACTTATAGAATGGATTAAATAGGAAGCTTACCTTACAATTGTCCGTTTTTCTCGGCTTGAAACTACAGTAAGAGTCCGGCTTTTGTATTTTCTTCCTTAAAATAAATGGATTTCTTAAATAACTGTTAACTATTTTTTGGACTTCGTTCAAGTTTTTTTTAGTTACAGTACGATTAGAAAATGAGAAAGGTTTTGTCTATCGTTAGCCTCTGTTTTAGCAATTTCCGTTGCATTCTAGGTTTTTTTTTTTCATTTAAACTATTAAACACAAAAAATAAACCGATTTTCAGACTTAACGCATACAAATCTACTCCACGGTTTTGATTAAAATTTTTGAGAATTTTTTTTTTTGGTATTGGCATAACGGTTGGTATAACGGTTTTTTTATTTTTGGCTTTTTCGGTAACGGCTATTTGGATTTCTGTAATTTTTTTTATTTGAGAAGATCTACGGAGCTTAATTAATTCAATAGAATTTTTTTTTAATCAATATTTTTGTAAACAAAATATTTTAATTGTTATAATCACATGTATATTAATAAACTCTTAAAAATTGCATACCAAAATTTCAAAAAAAAATTCTTTTCAAAAAACTAAAAATAAAAAACAGGATTTTATCAAAATCTGTTATACAATTTTCGAAATACATTTTTCATAAGTTCTTTGTTATTTAAGACGTATGATGGCTTACTTTATTTCAACTAAAAACAGTTATCTATTATGGTTTTAATACTTTTTATAAGTCCAAACTTTGGTATTATCAACGTAAATGTTACTTGTTTCTGTCAAAAATCTTGATTTCCAATGTAATTAGGCACATAAGGGCAAGTACGTGTGACCCAGTCGTGACCATTTTTTTTACCGAAGATACAAACAAAATTCTTACTTTAGGAAATAAAATTAACAGGGAAAATATAACTTTCCTTATGTAAATGACCAGTAAATCAACAATTGGTGTGGATATAGAATAAGAACAAATAACAAAAGTGAATTAAATATCGGTAAATGTTTTCGTCTCCACTATTAATAATTATTAGTTACGGAACAACCAGGAAGATGACCAGTGGAAAAATGACACCATGAGAGTACTATAGAGAACGTACATACAATGCTTCTAGCAGAAAGAGAAACATTTTTGTTAAAATTTTGTTTGTTTACTTCGGCGTATGCGTACTTTTTTTTAATATTTTGCCATATTGAAAAATATTTTGCAAGTTATTAATGTTTTCAAAAATGTTACCTAATTTGATTAGAATGCGAGTAATCCGCTGACTGCTGATCCAAAAGCTCACATGGTATAAACAAATCCTGGTTCCATAAAAGGCGTACAAAAAAAATAAGGAATCAATTTAATCACCCATTTTAGTTTGTTGTACATTTTTTAAAGGAAAGCTCAAGCAATTTTAATATTTAAAAGATGTTTTTTTTATATAAAAGACACCGAGAACCATTCAGACACTAAAATAAAATGTCTGTCATTAAAATTGTTTGCCTGACTTTCCACCATCGCCGAAAAAAAATACTTAAGACGCCTTTTTCATGACTTTGACAGCCTCAAGCATTATTCTTTATTAAAACATTACAGGGACATTTTTTTCATGGTAAACTAAAGGTGTCCTAAATTATGCCGCCCCATTGTTCAATGTCATTTAATTTATAAGAAATTCACGCTTATTATTGTCCCCATTAAAACAACACAGAACCATCAGGGTCACTGCCATAATTTATTAAGCCAAAAGCTACCATTTACCTGCTTCTAGAGGAGCATTACAAAATTAACTTAATTTTTCTCACTCTTATACTTCTTAGCCTTAAGGCTGCGTTTACAATTATGGAAATTAATTGCGCTTTCAACAGGTCTGCTAACGTTTACACAGAAGGCTGTTAGGTTTGTGAAAATTAAAAACAAAATCCAACGAAAAGAGATATGAAGATGATTAGCGAAGTTGGCAAATTGGATCATTTAAGAATGGGACACAGAACCTTTTGCTATTTTTTAACGTTTGTAGTCGCTTATTTTAAAGAAATTGTTTTAAAAAATAGAAGGCCAAATTGGCTTTATGTCGGGATTTTTTCCTGGACATAGCTTAGATTCAGCTATTATTTCGGGCGATAATTTTCAAGCTTAGTGTTTACTTAAAAATATTTTTTTGTACGCTAGTATTACAAAAGCAAGCGATGTTAGATGGCACACGAGATTGTGCATATGCTGAAACTTTCCTTCAAATGGCCTCATCGCTGAAGCCGCTGGTAAAAAACCCTTATTAAAACCTCATTTATAAGTTACCTTAATTAGTGCCCCGTGTTTTAGTGATTAGTGTATTGGTCTGCTTAGAGCCACCTTTTTTCCGTGGTGCTGGCTTATTGCGAGAAAATGACAAATTCCCCAAGAATAAAATTTGCTTTGAAAAAGTACATCCCATATAGCCGTTGGGACTCGGGAGTATATGCGGTATGATATATGTATACTGCAGCGGGCACATAAAACAACATGAGCCTGACATTATTGGTCTTAATTAAATACACAAAGGCAACGTTTACGCAGCTACGTAGGAATTTAAAAGAATAGTTTTATGAGAGCACTATAAATACAAGGTGGATTACGAGTCATAGAAATGGCCGCTTAATGCAATATCAGAAATGACCATATGTTAAGAGATCTGCGCAACTACTTGAGTTTGATACCGATACGAAAATATCGAGGTGCTAACATTGTCCCGGATTACTATCTTTTTTATTGGGTAAATGGATTTGGAAACAAATATTTTAGGCAGAGAAACATATCAACTGTACACGAAGAAAACAAAACCGAAACCCACAAAACAGTCAAACATTACATTACATTTTAATCTACTCCGTAGATAAATATACGAAGTAGACACAATTACGAGCACTGGCTACTGAGGCCATCGGCTCAGACAATTACAAAGACAACACACAAGACGACAAGAACTCAATGAGGGCAAAATAAATCCGGAGAACAAAACACCGAGTGTAGATTAGAAATACTTACGCCTTAAAAACGAAATGGCTAAGTAATACTGACAGCATCTAAGGCTGCAGTCACAATTTTCTGGGCAATTGATTAGATGATGTATGCAAGCTGGAGTCTGAACAGAGAGAATATTGCATACTAATAAAAAAAAAACGCGGAATCGCTGGGGAAAACACTTTGCAGAATAAACGCAGTCCACAATCCAAAGATGCTGAATTCATTGCTACCTAGACCAATCCAAATATCCTTAATGATATCCTTGAATCCCGCACACAAAGAAGAGAGAGTTTTGTCAGCAAGTCCAACCGAAATTACTAGCTTACTCTGTAACGGCAAAATTTGTCATGACAAGTTTGATCCTCTCGTTTTTACTTCCGATTTATAGGGACTATAAGGCAAGTTATGCATTCCTCAACAAAAAAAAATTCTGGCAATCAAACATGACATGACGATGATAGAGAAGTAAAAAAAAGTGGGTCCGGAAATTCCGTCCGTCTGTCTATCTGTCCGTATCGATATCTACAGCCTAAACGGTTGGGCCGATTTTTCAAACTTGGTATATAGTATTTTTAGAGTGCTCTACCCGACAGTTTTTGGAATTGGCATTTTAGCTCCAAAACTAACGGTACCTGCCATATAACTTTTAATGAAAAACTTATTTTTCTCGAAAACGGCTCCTACGATTTTGAAAAAACTTTTAGAATGATGTTCTCTATGCAAAATCTATGTTTTAATTTTAATGGATTTTTCAGAAAAAGTTTTATAACGGTACCTCCCATATGACCGGTTTTTTAAAATCAGACTTTCTCGTTAACTAATTAACGGATTTTGATGAAATTTTCAAAATATGTAGTGTTTTATGATTTGAATAATATTGTTTATTAAAATTTTCAAAAACATTTTTTTTTTATTTTTTAATAATTTAAAAAAAAATATTTTGTTTTTTGAATATTTTGAAAACGGATCTATAGATTTTTTTTTTAAATTTGTCTCCTAGTATTATTAATTTCTTAAAATTGACATACTCAAAAAAAAATAAAAATATGTTTTCGAAAAGTTTTTCAAAAAAAACATTTTTTTGAAAAAACTGGTCGAACGATTTTGAAATGAAAAATTCATAAAATAGAAAACAGCAAAAGAAATAAGATGGCTGACAAATTTTTTTGCAAAAAAAGTTATGAATAGTGTTTTTTTGATTTCATAAAAATTGTTCCCCAAAATTTTATTTCATATTGCTCGGCTAAGCCCTAGCCATTAGTCAAATAAAAAAAAGTGACATCATAAAAGCACACAGAATAAATAAGGAGCCTATAATAAACACACAAAAACAACTAACAAATAAAAAAAACTATTCGATTACTACTGAATGCAAAAATTTCAAAAACCACTGTGTTAACTTTTAATATTGTCTCTATACCCACTCGCTTGACAGTAGTTGGAGTGTGTATCTTAATTTTAATACCTATCTTCCTTCCAACCTTATTATAGGTACCTAATATCCTTAATAAATTTCATTAATACCCACACCATACGTTTATCGATCCATCAAACATAATTAAGCTATTTTAATTAATTTGATTTCAAAAAGTAAATTATTGTTATTGAGACCTATATAGGTCCTTATACCTAGCATTATTGCCCTACTGCTGATTCCCACGAATCTTTATGCCAGTTGTTCAAATTTGTCCATACCAAAATGAAAATTGAACTGAAAAAAGGCCTTTATATCTTTCTATTAGCAAATTATATTATAAACAGTAAGCAGCAAGTGGAAAGATAATACACTAAAAAACTGCAAAAGCTAACAATCCTATATATTAATGTGTTTATCCCTTTATCGTGACGCATGTTCGTTCGAGCTTCAAAGCACTACGATTCAAAAAGACGCCTGTACCTAAAAAGGATTAGCACACGGGAGCAAGTACCTGCGACCCAGTCGTGCCTTTTATATAATTAATGTTTTGTTGACAGCTCTTCTTCCACTTTACTTAGAGGAAGCGGGACGACCATAGCCCATCAGCCTTCGGTTCTTCCTTTCAATACTGTTGAAGAAAACAAGATGGAGGAACATGGTGAATTGAACCAACCCAAAGTGATGTCAATTTGGACATTTCGGATAGAAGAACTAATGTTGGCGTTTTCAAATAGATATCACTCCGGGTGAAGAGTGCCCCTGTTAATTTCCGGTCGATAAGTCTTCTTCCCAATATCAGCAAAGTATTTGAAAAAGTGCCCAATAGAGCTCTGGTCCAAGTGGGCCGAGGACAAAAATATAATTGTAGACACCCAGTTCGGCTTTAAGTCGGGACATGAAACATTTCATGTCTTGTCTAAGCTAGTATCTCCTGTCCAGTGGAACAATGTTAAGAAACAATGCACTGGTGCCTATCTCATTGATTTGGAGAAGGCTTTTGACTACGTATGGTTAGAGTCTTTATCTGAAGCTAACTAGATGGGGCATAAGTAAACCACTGTTATATATGGTTATATATGCTTTACGACATGCTTAATGGTAGAAACTTTGTTGTCAAGAGTGGCAATGTGCCTTCAACCACAACATTTGATATTAAAAACGGTCAGCAACAGGGAGCGGTGAACTCGCTGATTCTCTTTAGTATTTACGATCTCTTGGGAGTCTACCTCATGCAATTGCGTATACCGATGATTTAATTAGATACAGTACAGATCCAAAAGTTGAGGTTATCAGAATTGTCTTGCAACATGACTTCGATAAGTTTCAGCAATACTGTAATGATTAGAAGCTGAAAAATACCTTCCGGAAATGTGAAACTATTATGTTTAGAGCCACATGGACGTCCATTTACCTTGGTATCTGGTTTGAGGAGTTTCTATATTTTAACCGACATGTAAAGGCTGCTCTCACTAGAGGGGAGCTTTTGCCCTGAAAAGTTGTTTTATAGCAGCCGCCTTGATAGCAGGGTAAAGGTGATTTGCTTCATGGCTCTCATTAGGCCAATGATTGCCTAGGGATACCCTGTATGGTTCAAAGTTGCACCATCTCTAATAGAAAAGATTCGGGTGTTTGAGAAACAGTGTCTTAATACCTGCCTTGCACTATACAGAACATCAGAGTCGGAGTACAAATACACTACTATCCCAACGAAATCCTATACAACGGGGCAATATGGGATAGATAATGACTAAATCATCAGGGCTTTCTACCCCGAAGATGAATACTTTGAAAGCACACGTTTAAGCGGTTTCATCCCGCCCGAGGCTTTGCTTTATTTAGACAATAAGCGAGGGCTGATACAGGTTAGATCGGCAATCCTGTTGATCTATTACTTCAGCCGTGAAACTGTGGATAGGCTGCTTCTTTATGACCGAGATATTCTCGTAGGGAGCGAAGCAGAGGGCTTTTGGTTTCAGTACGGCTTTGACCGATCGAGACCGGGTGGAAATATTTTGATCAGGTGCACCAGTTTTGGTGGTTTAATAACCGACAATTGCAGTCGACTTTTATTGCTTATGGTCAGAATAAGGTCGAAATACAAAAAAAAAACTTCTGTGGCTAACCCGGTTTTAAGTAGATTAAGTTTATTTAAAGAAGTTAAAGATCGATTTAAGGTAGATTAAAAAAACAAAAATATTGTCACGGCAAAATTGGCCATTACAATTTCGATCCTCTTGTTTTTTTACTAATATTTTTGTTGACAGCTCTTCTTCCAACTTACTCAGAGGAAGCGGGACGACCATGGTCCATCAGCCATCGGTTCTTCCTTTCAGTAATAGATGTCACTCCAGGTAGGGAATGACCAATGGCCCAATAGAAAATTATTAATTATATTGCATTTTATGTTAAATTATTAATTTTTTTTTTATTTGTAGCGTAATATACAAGTAATTGATTTACATTTCATTGTAGGTAAGTGATATAGAAATATTTTTTTCTTTTCTTTACAACTTCAATTCTTGGTTTATATAATGAAAGGCAGATAATATGAAATCAGTTACTATATTAAGGGAAAATGCTACTGGAAAAAAACCCTTATATGATACTTAAATCTAGTATTACTGTGTTCCCATAATCTACAATTTAAGCAGTGAGTTACAATAGTATAATAATATTATATTAATTTGAAAGTAGACGAACAAGTTCGTTTTCAGAATAAGTGCAATTAAAATAAAATCTTTCTCGAAATTTACTTATAAGGAACATAATAGTATTAGCATTCGCCTTATCATGGAGCCTATTTGTTGAGTAATACCATGGTAATCCAAGCATCATTTTAAGTATTTTATTTTGGCAAACTTGAAGTTTTTTGATATGAGTGTGAGCGCAGTTAAACCAAACTAGTGCCCCATATAAAAGAATAGCTTGAAAAAATGGTTTTAAATAATATTAGTTTATTTTGCATGCTAAGGTTTGACTTTCTATTAATAAATGGATATAAAGTTCTCACTGTCAAATTGATTTTATTCACTGTATTTGAAATGTGAGGTTGAAAAGTTAACTTATTATCCAAAATAACACCGAGGTATTTGCAATTATCTGACCGATTTCTGCACAGCATAAACGAAGTTTGGCATATGGTAAGTAACAAGATTTTCTGCGACGTGAAAACCACATTGCTTGGGTTTTTGTAGCGTTTATTTTTATCTTCCATTTGCGGAAAAATTTCGCAATAAGTATAAGTGCGATTTGCAAAACCCTTGAAACATCTTGAAAGAGTATGCCAGAGGCAAAAATAGCGGTATCGTCCGCAAACATAGCGATACCTACGTTTGGATCGAGAGCGGGAAAGTCCGATAAGTAAATGTTAAATAAAATTGGGCCCAAAACCGATCCTTGAGGGACACCAAAGGGTACGTCATATAAAAAGGATTTTACGTTTCCTAAGTAGACTGCGAATTTTCTGTCTTCAAGAAAGCTTTTAATTAATTTAATTATATTGCAAGGAAAGTTGAATTGGAAAAGTTTAAAGATGAGAGCATTATGCCAGACCGTATCAAAAGCTTTTTCGATGTCTAGCAAGACCATTCCAGTAGATTGTTTATCTGCAAATTTTTGAGATATGTAGTTTTTTATTCTTAAAAATTGTTGGCAAGTGGAGTGGTGGGGAAAGTAGTTAAATTTGAGACATGAGGTTAAAAGTATGGTGAGATATTTTACACCACTTTTCGGAAGAGATTTCATAAGAATGTTGTTGATATTGACTAATCCTGGAGACTTTTTGTTACTAGTTTCTAGTATAAGTTCTTTTACTTTTTTGTGGTTAGTATAATAATTTTCATTAACTATGGATGATCTACATGATAGCTCAGAGAGGACATTTTGGACTTCAATTTCAGTATTATTATCACTAAGATGTGCTAAATTAGAGTGATTATGGAAAAAAGTTGTAGATATGACATTAGCTTTTTCTTCTTGAGTAATGAAAACATTATTTTGTACTTTTAAAGGAGGAATATTCCTTCCTTTTTTGTTTATGACTTTTATTATTTTCCAGAACGGTTTACTAGCTTTATCAAAACTCGATAAATGAGAGTCCCACTGTTTGTTCTTAAATTTGGAAATTTCGAATTGAATGGTTTTGTTTAAGATTTTGAAGTTTGAGAGGAACGAATCATGTCGGTAGCGTATCCATTTACGTCTTTCAGAATTACGTAGGCGAATTAAATAAAGAATGTGATTTGGAAGAATGAGTTTGCGAATAGTTGAAATATTTCTCTTAGGCACGGATAATTCGGTTGCTCTTTGTATCGTTTCGGTGTAAAGGTGGACGTTGATTCCCATCTTATTGAACAGACAAACACGAGTTTGAAAAGAGTTTATGAAATTACACTTTCACTTGGGGTTACATTGGTAGTTCGCCTCTGAATGGAGTTTTTGTTCTCTTTTCGTTTTCTTCAGTTTTAGAAAATAATTTTTCTTGGTTTTTTTTGTTGTTTAGAATTTAGTTTTAAGTAAACAAAAAGTATCTATCTATGTTTTCATTTCAAAATCCATTGATTTAATTTTTTATCTCCATCGTCACATTCCGCTCCATAAGGTTTGCAAATTCCGTACACTTCAGCAAATAAATGTCTGTCCCCAATTTTTGTAAAGGTGCGTTCCTGGATATCTACCAAAGTAAGTTTGATTGACAAAATATTTAATCCGAGCTAGTCGTGGTGACAGCCCTTATTTTGCTGCTTGCTGCATTCGTTTTCCTAATTCGCTGCTAGTCTTTGACAATCTGGACTGTCAATCGGCAATTGTCATCCATAATTTTGGGGAAAGGTGGTGGTCGATTTTCAGTAAAATTCAAAAAGCTGTTAAAGATTCCCTCACCCAGATTAAGCCTGGATCCGCACATTAATAAAGGAAAAACCAAGAAACTGGATAGCGTCGGTCACCAAAAGGGATGTATTGAAGAACTTGTTGGATAAGGTTTTGAGCAAATTCCGGCTGTCGCGCTGATGATAATGATAATGATCATATTTTTTTACTGTATATATAATTTTTGATATTGATTCCAAAGCAAATAAAAAAGGAATATTTATGCATGTAAACAAGAAAAATAAATCTGTTAATGTCGCAAATATATTATTCAGATCAGTGAATGTTTTTAAAATGTATTCCTTTTTTATCTTCATTGTGAAACCCAACAACAATTTTTTCAAACATACTCATCAAAAAAAAATATTAAAGAAGAAAATAAGTCAAGAAGAAATTGAACCTTAATGATACACTTATATTTCTTATATCCAATATCGCCTACCTTTTCCCTGTAGATATCAGGTGGCAAAAGTTTTTTTTTTATATTTTGTTTTTTTTTTTTTTTTTACTTTGAAATCAAATATTCTTGCCTATAAAGCAATCTGAGTCGGTAATTCCTTTATACTTCCTACTAACAAAATATAAATGAAACCCAGATTCCTATTTGAAATCCAAATAAGATATGTGTATGTCATTTTACGTACACTTTTTTCTACCAAATTGCCGTTACATCCGTATCCGGTGCCAACGAGAGTCGTTAGAATGGCGTAATGTCACAGTTTGATGGATTATTGACGACTTCTTAATGTATCATCAGGGTGTTTCGTGCGAACTTATTCTCCATATTCTGGAATAGGCATTGATGTTATATAAACATTTATGTATGTATGTATGTGTGGGGCGTATTATGTTTGCATGTTTAAATACTTCCTCAAATAAACTAAATACTAAGTATGAAGCAAACCGGCATATCGGTTTATGCTGAAGAAGGTGCGAACAGAAAAGACGGACGGAATACCTTTTTCGACTTCTCTATCATCGTATGTCATATTTGGTTGTCAGAATTTTTTTTTGCACGCAAATAAAAAAGTACAGCAATGCATAATTCTCGGTGGAAAATGATTAAGCCTGGAAGTAAAATTTACACTTTGTTGATACCTTAATTGAATATATTGCAAATACCATTCCGTAAATTGGCTAACAAAATTTCACGTTTCAATAAATGCCGGCAGCCAAAACAGATGACCGGGGGCATATCATTTAGCCGTAAAGGTTGCATATGAAGTGTTTTGTATATGTATACTATATTAGAAAACTATCGCTTGGTAATCAATTATGAAGTAAATATTGCCAGACTATGTTTCAATTTCGGATGAAGTAAACGAGTGTTTGCCCACTAACACTATGCAATCTGAGAACGTATACATTTATAGAACTTTAATTATACAGATATATATTAGATGACGTGGTCGAGTAAACTGGATGTTATTATCCGCGTTTAAGTTTAAGCAATGTTTTTGAAAATTATTTTTCAGTTTAAACAAATATAAATGAGTGCCAAATGAAAGTGTATATATTAATGACTTTAAGGCATTCATAGTCCTCCTGCATAATCCATACGTCAAAAAGTTTAATAAATTGGAATTCGACAAACATAAACTAATGTTGCAAATAAAAATGCGAATTTTATTCTTCTGGTTCGACAAAATATTGGCCATCTGATACTAACAAAATACCAGACCACTTTTTTGTAGTTAAAGGTCGAAGTCATATAAATGTCGAAAATAATTACTATTTATAGTCAGATCATACTCCAGTAATTTTATAACTGAGTAAAGCTGAAATATCAGAAAATAATCCTAAGCTCGGGGATAGAGAACATATCGGAACGAATTCATAGACAAACATGAAAGTTTTATAAACATAAGATCCCCTACGCAAGTTTTTATGTTTCCTAATAAATATTAACTGACAAGTAGTTTTATGTTATAAATTTTTTCAATTAAATTCTAAATTGATTAATATAATTTTTTTTCAGATTAAACTTTACAACAATATAGGAACTATATGTTTAAGCAGAGAGCAATGATAAAATGAGACCGTCGTCACTGAAGGAAATCGGAAGTGCACTGCTCGACATTGTTTCTTTGACATCACCCATTAGCAGATGGGTAAGAATGTGAATAACCCGAATACCACAACAATGGAGTAATACTGTTAGGAAGTATGACGTCGGAAAGGTGCAATCGCAAGAAACCACCCGAACCTATGCCGATCGAATATCCCGTAACCTCTCAATAAATGCAGTACCGCCGGCATCAAGTGCCGAAGACCAGAGGCAACACTTCCAACAAGCCATCAGAGATGCCGCAACTGATGTGCTATTTTTCACCAGACCACCACCACGAAACCTCTGGTTCGATGACGAATGCAGGCAGGCCCATGCAGCCAAACAAGAGGCATATAAAGACGGGAAGAACACCGGCTTCTCCAAAAGAAAAAGAGAGAGCACGAAGCGCACGATCGAAGATATTGAGAGATGCTACTCCAGGAATAACGTGCGGAAGTTTTACTAACAGGTAAAAAGAACGGGCCAAAGAAAAAAAACTCGCACAGAAGCCTGTAGAGATAGGAATGGAAACTTTGTAGTAGAGTCACAATTGGTGCTGAGTACATAAAAGAACCATTTCTGCAGACTTTTAAACGGCCATGATGACCGAAATCCCGCTGTCAGGCAGAATGAACCAATGATAGCAATGAATGATAAAATGAAGTAAGGATAGCAATATCTAAACTAAAAAACAACAAAGCTGCTTGACCCGACGAACTTTTTAAAGCGGCCGGAGATGACCTGGTGGAGTGCATACACGAACTCATCTCTAAAGTTTGGTCAGAAGAAAGTATGCCTGATGAATGGAACATCAGCATCGTTTGTACAATCCACAAGAAAGGAGACCCTGCGCCAACTATGCGCCTACAAGATCCTCTTTGCAATACTATGTGAACGCTTGAAACCTGATTGCCCCCTATCGGTGGGGCTTCACACCAGGAAAGTCCACAATTGATGAAATGTTCATGCTACGGCAGATTCTAGAAACTACCCAAGAATTCCAAATCGATATCCACTACCTCTTTATCGATTTTAAGTTTAGTTTAGTTTATTTCTTTCTTTATATAACTTACACAGTAAGATAATAGATATCTTATAACCTAGTGAAAGTCTATGAATTTAAATCTTAGATAACAATTTCAATTTTATACAAACGAATAGAAAATAAGTTAATTGAATACAAAAGATGAGAAAAAAAAAAATAATGTGTAACTAAAATAAAAGGGAAAATTTATGAATACCTTAACTATTTACATTTTGAAAAGTTTTACAATAATTTAGAAGAAAGATATATAGATAAAAGTAGATAAAGAGAGAAGAGAACGAAGGATTTAGCTTGGGTTTAAAAGAGGGGATAAGTTAGTTGCTTTGATTTGAAAAGAAAATTTTAAGATTTTTTTGAAATATGTGTAGGTCATCATAATCACGCAGATGGGTGGGTAGTGAGTTCCAGAGGCGACATGCAGCAATGAAAAATTGCCTTTCTGAGGTCAGACACGTAAAGCGTGGAAAAATTACAGATGTTGATCTATTTGATATTGACAGTCTGAGTCTGAGGACTCGTACGATAGTATTTATAGAGACAAGCTATACAGAGCCATGTCTGTTTTGGCATCCCCACAAAACTCGTCCGACTGTGCAGGATGGCGATGAAGAACTCTCGCTGCTCCGTCAAGCTTGGTACTGACAACATAGACGTAATTGACAGAACTCGGCGAGCTGTAACTGGAGCGTTTGCTAACATTAAAGTTGAAGCGGCTAAGATGGGACTTACAGTCAATGAGGCCAAATTGAAGTACGTAGTGTCCACAAAAAGGGACACACAACACCGGCGGATAGGACAAAATATCACAATAGCCAGGTACAACTTTGAGCTAGTTAGGGACATCTGAAAACAACATCTTGTCAGAAATAAAGCGAAGATTTACTCTTTTTTAGGTTAGATTATTTATATTCGTTAGAATTTATGTACAATTGGTCTTAAACTAACTTATAACTAAAATAAATCATGTCGGCTTAACAACAGGGGCCCGACTTACTTCAGCTGACTCTATACAATGCTATATTTTTACTTATATCATATTGTTGTTTGCATAATCTTTTAATTGAAGATTTACTCTTGCCAATCGCTGTTTCTACGGGCTAGGAAGGCAATTGAGTAGCAAACAATCTCCCGAAAGACAAAGGAGACTCTGTATAAGACCTTTATCATCCTAGTTCTGCTCTATGGCGCCGAGAACATGAACTCTATCAAAGCGGATCAAGATATTCTTAGTCATTTAGAGCGTAAGATTCTTCAAGCCCTATCTGCGTTAACGGGCTTTGGAGGAGAAGGTTCAACCAAAAATAGGTCATGTAGAATGAATGAAAAATAATGCCCCAGTTCCCAAGATCTTCGATTCCATCCCAGAGGGTAGGCGCAGTCAAGGAAGACCTCGCCTGAGTTGGCGCGCTCAAGACCTGCCAATAAAATCTCAAGATGGTAAATGCATAGGAAGCCCGAAACGAAAGGCTGATCTCTTCACCAAACATCTCGTAAATGTCTTTAAGCCATTCTTAGCAAACACAGGTGCAGACCCCTTACAGTTTGTTGATATAAACGACGAATGTAAAATTCCTTTTGTAACGCTCAAAGAAATAAGAAGAATGTGTCAACATAAGTTGTCTAGCAAAAAATCACCAGGGTACAATCTAATAACTTCCCAGGTTTTGCCATCAATAGCCTTCAAAAAACTCCATATTATAATTAACTAGCTTCAACCCGCTACTTCGTCTGCGTCGACTTCAGATAAATATAATTAGTTGTATTATTTAAATCAAAACCCGCCTAAGAAAATAAATCTCTATATATATCTCTTTATTTCTATCTTCTTATCTTTTTTTCCCTATATCTCTTTTCCTCTATATATCTATATCTTTTTCTCTTTATATATATATATATATCTGTATCTCTACATCTCTATATCTCTATGTATTTATATCTCTATATATCTATATCTTTATATCTCTATATCTCTATATATTTATATTTCTATATCAATATATCTCTATATCTCTTTATTTCTATATATCTATATCTCTTTATCTCTATATCTCTATATCTCCATATTTCTATATCTATATGTTACTAAATCTCTATATTTCTATATCTCTATATCTCTTAATCTCTAAATCTCTAAATCTCTATACATATCTCTATAACTTTATTTCTCCATATCTCCATATTTATTTTTAGTATAGTGAAACCTGTAACTCTTCCGTCAACCAAACTTTACCAATTCGTGCAGTTGTTACGTCGTAGACGCATATTTAAAAAAACTTTTAAAAAATGCAGTATTTCACCTTAAAGCCTCTCCCACAGGAACCATGCATTTTTTCTGGATAAAAAGTAGCCTATGATCTACTCTAGGACATTAACCATCTA
Organism: Platycheirus rosarum; assembly: GCA_963971375.1. Classification (NCBI taxonomy): domain Eukaryota; kingdom Metazoa; phylum Arthropoda; class Insecta; order Diptera; family Syrphidae; genus Platycheirus; species Platycheirus rosarum. The sequence continues at coordinate 100,444,588 of OZ020510.1, forward strand.
CTTAACAATTTTTTTTTTTTTTTTTTAACAAATATCCAAATATCCAAACATAGAAACATTCACACTTATAATATAATTTCGATAAATAAAATAAATTGCAGAAGTCATTGATACACCTAAACAAGGTAACCCACCAACAGAAGTAAAATCCTAGAGACCTATGTATATCGCTTATACCAATCATGGCACAAGTTTTTCAAAAAACTGCTCCTGAAAACGCGTAGCAAAATAATAGGAGAAAGAAGACATATTCCGAGCCATCATTGGACTGACTTTGGATGCAAACCTTAAATAGAAAGAGAACACGAAAAGGAAAAGAGAAGAACTAAACTTGAAGTATAGAAAAAGTACTGGTTACTAGGAAAAAACTCTGACCTATCTATCCAGAACACACTAATGTTAAATAAGCAAGTACTGAAACCCCTTTGGACATATGGCATCCAACTATGGGGCTGTACAAAGAAAATAAATGCTGAATTCATCCAACAATTCCAAAGCAAGGTCCTTCGTATAAATAAAATAAATAAATAAATAAATTTACTGGCACGACAGTTCCTAAAGGAGCCAAGGCCTAGTGACTTATACTCTCCAACCATTCCTCTGTGTGTGTTGTTACTCTTAAGAATGGAAGGGACCTACAGTCCGAACGGTTACATGAGATGCACTTTTTCGAGACAAATTTTACTCTTGGAGGTTTTGTCAGTTCCTCGCAAGAGGCAGTACCCCAGAAAAAAGGTGGCTATGAGCTGGATTTTAACCCACGTTCTTTCGCTTAGCAGTCCGACACACTAACCACTAAACCACGGGTCCTTCGTATAATATTTAATACCCCTTAGTAGCGATCTCCAACTTGACCTTCCAATTGAAATGGTTACAGAAGTGGTTAAAAAACACGCTGTATAACACAATCAGCTAATGCACTTGCTGTTGCTCTAAAGCTATGGGAATGTCCCCAATCGCATTTAATAAATTAATAGATATAATAAAAAATAAACTAAGAAAAATAATTTGTCAATCTTTCATAGATTGGTCATGATTCACTGAAATATTAACGTTAACATAGGTCAAGTATACTATAAAGACAATTTCCATTTTTCCATTTGGATAACAAAATTCCAACAAAATTACATTGAATTTCTTGCAAGGGTCCGCTTTAAAATGTCATTTTGAAAGTCAATATTTTTTTCTTTAAATTTTACAAGTATTCTCCGAGGAATCTTAATTTTCATGCAACGAAATTGTATATTTTTGTGCCGGAAAAAGGTAAGTAATTCAAATAATTTTTTCCTCTTTATAACTGGGGAATTTAAATCTATACTTTTCTTTGTTATGGCAGATATTCTTCAGATAATATAACCTTTTATGTTTCAACTAAGATTTATTAATACAGGGTGTCCGCCGGGAAGGTATACTACTTTGTTTTGCCGCAATTTTGGTAAACATTAGTCTTGATAGTTCATATTTGGCAGTCGTGAAGTAGACACGTGGAAAATTTATTATGGAAAAATATTCGATAAACCAACGCGTTTTAATCGTTAAAATATTTTATCAAAATCAATCATCGATTACTGTGACGATGAGAAAGTTACGTGAAATTTTTGGGAAAAACAGCGTGCCAACAAAACGCAAACTATCGTGTAGTGTATGATTTCGAAGTAAGAGTGTCTGTAGGTGATAGGCCTAAGCATGGACCACAAGGTACTGCAATATCGGCTGAAAACATTACTGCTGCTCAAGCAAGTGTTCAAAACCTCAACCGACGCCGTGCTTGGTCTCCATAGAACAACTTTGGCCACAATTTTGCACAAGGATTTGCATTTGTTTCCATTTAAGATTCAGTTGACACAAGAGCTTCTTCCACAAACCACTAGACCATTTACGCCGCCATACATATGCCAATAGGATGTTACAGCTAGCCCATGACAACCCCGATTTTCATGAAAAAATTATAATGAGTGACGAGGCACATTTTCATTTGAATGGATGTGTGAATAAACAGAATAGTCGGTTCTGGGCAATGGAAAACCTTCAAATTATTCATCAGTCAACTTTGCATCCATTAAAAGTTACAGTCTGGTGTGCAATTTGGTCAGGAGGAATCATTGGACCTTACTCCTTTGAAAATGAAAATGGCGTAACTGTAACTGTGAATGGGGAGCGATATGGTGATATGATTGAAAACTTTTTAACGCCACAACTGCATGCTTTGGGCTGATTAACATGTGGTATCAACAAGACGGTGCCACATCACATACAGCCAGGATTATAATGGCCTAAGTGGCTTTTATTGCCAATTTTTGTATTCGACAATATTTTTGTGGGGTCTTATTTCATTCTTTAATATTAGGGTCTTTTTGCATAATGAAATATAACCCCAATTCTAAAAATGAAATTAGGTCACAAAAAGTTATTACACCCCAAAATAAAGATTTTTATGTTGTTGTTTGCATTCTTCATTTTTGTTTTTGGGGTAGTTTTGTCTGGGGCCTTATTTCGCACCGCCGAAAAATGTGCTCAAAAGGGCTCGCATTTGTGAGACCAACCAAGGCGGACATTTACCTGATATTGTATTCCATACATAATTGCCGACATTAAATAAAACAAATATCAATATAAGATCCATTCTCTTTCATTTAATCAAAAATTATAAACAAACAAAGTAGTATACCTACCCGGCGGACACCCTGTACTAAACAAATCTGCACAAGAATGTGTCTTACACTAAGCTTCCTCGCCTGGAAATTATTATATTTTTTTTTTTTGAAAAGAATACACAAAGCGAATTGTACAGTTCTTGAAACATCAAAAAATTAAGTCTTTACATATTTACATACAATTTAAATTATCTAAGGTTTCTAGAGTTTTTAGTAAACAAAATTAAAAAGAAATATTTGGAAAAATATTTGGGCAAAAGGAAGATATAACATAAAGACCAACATGTAGCTTTGTAGCCAATCCAGGGGTGCTAAAATGTAACTTGATGCAAACGAGTTTACTCGATACAATCGAGCACTGGCAGAACATTGTATCGATTGTATCGTTCGAGTTGGCAGCACACAAACTTCTCGTTTGAAATAAATGTTTTTAGTCGATAGAAAGTAGTTATCGTATGGAGCAATTTTTTTTTTTCTGAAAGCAAATATGAAATCCAGACAAAAAATTTCGATTGATAAAAAACAGACGGAGTTTTGGCTATTTTGATGAGAGGCCATCAATAAATTACATTAACGTAGAAAAATAACACTAAGAAAAACTACTGCACTTAACGATTTTTAGTAAAAATGGAGTAAGCAATCACACGTCTTGTATAATAATGAATTTACAAAAAAAAAATATTTCTAAAATTTTAGGACGGATTTTGATAAAATCCCGTTTTTTATTTTTAGTTTTTTTTAATTTTTTCAGAGTTTATTAATGTACATGTGATTACAAAATTTTAAATTATTCTACATATCAAAATTTTGAACATTTTTTTTCTAATTAAAATAAGTTTTTGATTTGTTTTTAAATCAATAATTTTAAATTTTATCAAAAAGTATTATTTTCAATTAAGAAACTCTAAAAAACTGCATACCAAAATTTAAAATAAAAACAAGATTTTTATCAAAATCCGTCCTACATTTGTCGAAATAAGACGTGTGATGGCGTACTCCAGTCTTACTAAAAACCGTTATGTGTTGTGATTATCACAGTTTTTTTAAGTTCTGATAATGTTATTTTTGGATTGGGGTCAAAATTCGGTATGGTCAGTTTTGTTTTCAAAATTCTGTTTTGCATAATTCTGGCTGTACAAAATTCTGTATGACCAAAATTCTGCATTTTAAAATTCTGTTCGTTCAAGATTACAAAATTCTGTTTTTAAAAAATTCTTTAAATATGTTGTAAGAGAGAAATCGTTAATCGTGATAATGTAAAAAAGGGCGCACTTTCTTACATTATCAAAACGATTTTTTGAAAAAAAAAGAATATTTGTAATAGAAAACACATAATTTAAACATTGACATACATAATGTATACACTTGGAACGATTTTAATTTTAAAGGTAGAATGAGTAAGAAATGTCAAGCACATAAAAACACTATCCGTAAAATAAGCAAATTGCGCAAGTAATTAAAAAGAGACTTTACTTAACCCATACTGCTTATTTAAAAAGAATCGCAAAAAATTTGTTTATGTATTAAATAATTTGTTTATATTTTTGTATAGAACTGACATAATGTAATATAAATGTATAAACGCATAAATCTATACATTTAGATAATTGATAATGTTTAAAGTCCGTTGCTGACATAAAATATTATCTTCTTTTCTTTTAGATATTAATTTGTTCTGTTAAATTAATTGTGTAAATTCTGTTTTTCGTCTTCATTCAATAAATTTTTAATATTCTCCCAACAAAGCTTTTCTGCAAATGGTGATTTTTCTTCGACAGAGAGAAGCAGAATTTTGCACATACAGAATTTTGAAATACAGAATTTTGCATTTACAGAATTTAGTAATACAGAATTTTTGGCAAACAGAATTTTGAAAAACAGAATTTCGACCCGCTCCCGTTATTTTGCTACGTTTATGTTACCATTATTATTTTTAAATTTTATTCGACGATGTGACTGCACATATGAGCTGGTAGATTGCGATCCAGTCGTGCAATTTATTATTATAGATTGTACAATGTTGATTCTAAATTTGGGAGTATTTTGCAAAAGCGTAGCTCATTAAGGGCCTCATCCTACGCTACAATGTAACTATGTACAATATTAGTGCTTAAGTTTTGAAATTTGGAATTGTTGATCCTGACCTAGAAAATACTATTTGCTAATAAATGTTAGCTTATCGCTCCGTTTTGGAAAAAAAACTGATTGACATCTACCGATCAAAATTCATTGTAAAAGTTTTTGATCTAATTACAAAGACAGTCTAAAAACAGTGTATCCTAGGAAGAGATTCTAGAAAGTATTAAGTGAATGTATCTACTAATACCGTTAGTTTTTATCATTTTTCGTGTGTTTCGTTTCCGATTGTGCTAGTCTTAACAAAAATCTTCTTTTTTTTATTTAAAAAAACCAACAAATAAATTAAACAAAAAAATGTTTTCTAAATTTTGTATTGAACAAAAAAGTTTAATTAAAAGAATAGTGTGTAAAATATTTTTTTCAGTTTAATTTATTTATTTGTTCTTAAAATCAAAAAAATTAGTTTTCGTTATTTTGTATGCAACCAAAATTCCTTGTAACATTTTGAATGAAATTATTTCTCCTTCTCAAAACTTGTCTTGCTTTATCAGTTAAAAAAAAGCCTTCTATACAAATACACTGAACCAAAATCTAGAGTCATATTGACTATTTTGTCCGGAAAATTGACAATAAAATAGTCATTTTACAACCAAAACAACAAACAAAACTAGAACAGTCATATGGAAAATCACGGTTGTAGGATTGACAGTAAAATAGTCATTTTTGCGCCAATTACCGGTGTAGTAAATATGACTAATTCTGATTGACATATTTAAAAATAAAATTTCCATATGGAAAATCATGATTGCGGAATATGATGATTTGGTATTCATATTGAAAACTAAGATTTTCGTATTTAAAATAGCAGGTTGGAAAGCATAGATATTCGAATTAGAAAAAAGATGTGGAATTCAAAACGATTGTTGTTAAATTTGTAACTACAATTGTCAAATTAAATACAACGTTTGTCAAATAAAAAACTAAAATTGTCAATTTAATAAAAGCAGTTATAAAACTGAAAACTATAATTGTGAATTTGATTAGAACAGTATTCAAACTGGAAACTGCATTCTGGAGTTTACTGATGAGATACTGGAGTTTATAATAAATTGTTGAAAATTGACTTTTTAACATTGTTTTTTTCCGTTTTTGGTTTGATCGTTAGTTAAGGAAAAAGGTAACATCCAGATGTTCACTATATCCATCAAGCCCTATGAATAATTTAGCACATGACAAAATGCAGTACATTATTTAGGTATTAGGTTTAATAGGTACCTACTTCTACCTTTCAATAATTTTGAAGAAAGACGTTAATTCAAACTAAATATTCTGATTTAAATTTTGTTGCAAACATCATTTACTTAGCAGTAAAATATAACTCCTAACACCAACTAATAGTAGACAACCTATGTATGTATGTATGTATGTTTATATTGAATACTCCACCCCACAATAGCTTCTTCATTAATTTTTAAATCGTACAGAAAGGAAAAGATTCCTGTGCCCTCATAATAAATAAGAAAGAAACCGGACGGAACCGACTAAGGCATCACAAAGAAATAAGGTGGTACTGAACATTTCAATTTACACCAACTCTTCTGGTAAAAAAATGTGTTTCGGCGCTCCATTGTCTTTAATATATCCTTTTGTTTTATTTTGCAATGAAAATCCAACCATGAAATGGAGCCAAAGATGGGCGTTTATAATAAATTGCAGTTCATTAGTGTAAGACAAAATTATAAGGATGAAGACATCAGACATGACAAGAGCAAAAAAATATCTAAATATACAGGGACAATTTCGCTCCATGTAAAGTGATTATAAAATCGACGATCGTTTTTTCCTTTGATTTTAAGTGACAGCAATTTAGATATCGTTTTTATACATTTATGTATGTTTGGTTTGTAAAAACGTCCGTCTGTTCAGAACAAATCTGAGAACTAGAGCAAACATTTTGGAACTTCCTGAACTTAAGTACTAATCAATCTAGGGATATAATTGAGGACATTTCTTGGCAATCTTTATATTAACAAAAGAAACCTTTATACCTGTTCTTTAGGCATTTCAGATAAGGAGAAATTAATTTTTGTGAGAAATTTTTTCCCGAGAACCTTACATAGATTTTAAAATAAAATCAAAGAAAGAGCTTGGTGTAATGATATCTTAGAGAAAACATTACAAACTCAACCGTTTATCGAAAATTTTTGAGTTTTGGTTAAAAATGCCTCTATTCTGCTTTTCATAGGAGATAATTTGTAGAGATATCAACAAATAATTACGATTGTGCTATCCACACAAAAGCAATTCTTGTTCACGTAGTATATTTTTGTATGTGGCTAACAATGTTCATAGTCTTCTATTCAAGTATATATAGCCTTATTGAGAATTGCACTTAAATATTTTCTTTTCAAGCTCATGTTAATTTAGATAAGAAAACATTTTTATGAACGAAATATTCGTAATTACTTTTTGTCATAAAACAAACTTTAAAATTTATTTTGTATACAATATACGGTGGCAACATTGGTTTACTCTGAGTGATAAAGAACAACGTGTGCTACGAGGACCTAGGACGTCACGCCGAAGTTCTTGCTTTACCTCCTCGTGGTGGTCCCAGGGTAATGATTTGTGTATATCTTTAATACACAAATTAGCAAAAATTACAAGTGCCAGTCCCCAAGGGCTGGCGAGGGGCTGATCAACTCTTCCGTGAAAAACCAAACTCAGAACCCGACAACAAGCTTCGGAACTATGTAATCTCATTACAGGACGACGAACCAAGCAATGACAATGGCTAAACGATTTAAGAATTTTCTCATTACGCCTTAAGAACAAAGTCATTAGTACTATGCTGGTACCATCTTAGGCAGTAGTCGCAGAGATTGGAGCGACTGGTTTGAAAACGAACATAAGAATGCTGCATACCGAGCAATGCAGCAGTCTCATATAACATGAGCACGCGAAGATGAATATAAAGAGCTCGAAAGCATAGAGAAAATACTTCACATACAAAAATAAGGCAGTCTGGGAGAAAAAAGTTGTCTGTGAAACTGAAAGAAATAGAAAGCGAGGTCCACATCAGGTGTTATTATATAAGACTCCTTTACCCAGATCAAGCACGCGGCGTTAATGAAGAGAAGACTAGATACATGGTGGCTACGTCTGCGGGAAGAGTTGGTCTAACTATCAGGGTAGCGGATGATGAATTTGAAGTAGTGCAATCCTTTAAATACAGAAGCCCTACCATAAAACCTAAACTACTGCTGTACAAGTCTACGGTCTTACCAGTTCTCACATACGATCCGAGACTTGGTTGCTTACAAGAAGGCACTCTGATCTCCTATCCGCGTTCGAGAGGAAAGTATTATGAAAAATTGTTGGCCCCGTCTGCGAGGGAGGACGATTCCTGAAAAGATATAATTCCTCCATGCAGATGTTGTGGAAAAAATAAAGCTCGTTAGACTCCGATGGGCTGGGCACCTAGCTCGCTTGAGAGAATAAGAAAGACTTTTGCAGTTCTTTTTTATGGTAGAAGACAACGTGGCAGACCTTGCTTGCGTTGAAATTATTGCGCAGACCAGGACGCCTTTTCTTATACTATGTTATATTATTATATTTTCTCTAGCCTTATATATATAAATTCTCGAGGCCTTATATATTACCTATATTGTTTTAGAAAACAGCATTTAATTATTGAATAATTCAAAAACCCTTTTGTGACTTTTTTGTCAAGTGAGAACTATTCACATTGCAGGCTTTCTATTTTTGTGTTTTATTGCTCTTTATTTAATGCTATGACACTAATATTTGCAGTACAACACAAGCTTTGAAAAGTCTTCACCTACGGACAATAATTTTACTAGGTACTAGATTTTCTAAAAGCAACCATCCTCAACCGCAACCTTTGAACTTCAAATGCTTATCTAGATCGTAGGATAGGATATATTATTTTCCTTGGCATTGCAATATCAATCTCCAAAAACATTCACTTAAGTGTACAAGTTTCTTCATAAAAGATAGATTCAATGTAATCATCAACCGTTCAATCATATTCCTTGAAAAGCAAACGCAATATTAATGAAATTCTCAATGTCATTTGATGAAATTTTCCTGAGTCCTTCTTTTTTTTCCAATGAGTGATTTTAGTCATCCGTTATTAACATTGACAGTTACCTTTATGAGGTTCATGTTAATTACTTTCTGAAGAGGATTATTGTGCTCGCAAAATAATATTGGCAGTCTCAAGGACCTCACAACATAAGGATATCCAATGATGGGCACTCGAAAAGATGAAAATTATTTGAGGTAGAATAAATTTCCCATTTCATTCATTTGAACGAATTGAGGCATATATAACACATCTTATTGGAGCTGGCTTGGTTTATCTAATTTCTATCTACATAGAAACAAATTTATATCTTCGAAGAGTCTTCGGTCGGACATACCCTGATTTTTAATCATACTTCAATAGCATCATTTAACATTATGCAAATTTGAAAGGTATAGCAATAATTGGAATCTTAAAGTTGGGCAGTAAGAACAGGGTGGGCCAAAAGAAGTCATCCATGCGGTATTTTGTGGCTCTCTTTTTTTCCAAATGAAAAATTTCTATTCGGTTTTTTGATTATGTTTATTTCAACCTTTAGAATTGTATTGGTCAAGTGCGAAAATGATATCTGCCAAATGGGCGCCGTCACGATTGATTGCCATACGGGCTCGTTTTATGGCATTTTTCATCACTTAAGTGAGAACTTCGGGCGACAGATTCTCGCACTCGTGTCGAATGTTGTCCTTGAGCGTTTTCACAGTCTCGGGTTTGTTCACGTAAACACGGGACTTCAAAAAACCGCACAAAAAAAGTCTGAAACGGTTAAATCGGGCGATCTTGCGGGCCAGTGCAAATTGCCAAAACGAGCGATGAGGCGATCCGGGAACGCCGCCTTCAGAATATCGGTTCATGGCTTGTTCACTTGTATTCTGCATCTGTTTAGTCCACAAATGTCAAAACAGTTTTCACATTGGCAGCCATTTGCAAAAATTAGAGCATCTTCCAATAGGGTGATTTCTTTTGGCACTCCCTCTATTGTTGTGAAAGAGCAAGAACTGAAAGTAATAATACATTTCTCTATTAAATGGAAGTACAAGTAAATAAATTTGTTCATTAATGCAACCTAAAAGCAATAAGCTAACAAGCTTTAACATAACTTAAGTAGCAACTGAACATTGTGAACATGATTTAATGAATAAGAAAGAGATTTATTAAGTGGGTCCGGAAAATCCCATCGTCTGTCTGTCTGTCTGTCAGCTCGCAACAATACATCTTTCAGTTAAAATGAATTTTTCCAATTTTTTTTCTATAACGGTACCTCTCATAGAACCGGTTTTTTTCAAATACGACTGTATCTAAACCATTATCCCGATTTCAATAAAATTTTCCACACATGAAGTCATTTATAATTCAATTAATATTGCATATCAAAATTTTCAAAAACTTTTTTTTTTGATTTTTTAAATTTTCTAAACAAAATTGGTTTTCGAAATATTTTGAAGACGGTTTGATTGAATTCTTTTAAAATAATTTTCCCAGATGAAAACAACAGATTTTCTTATAATGACATACTACAAAAAAAATTAAATACGTTTTCGAAAAGTTTAAAAAAAAAACGACTTTAAAAAAAACTGGTCGAACGATTTTCGATATATTTTTTCCTTGAGGAAATTTTATTGAAAAATTGTATAAGAAAACTCTTAAGCTAATTAAAAAAATGAAGAGTTTTCCAAAAAAAATATATTTTTATTTTAATTTATACATATGTACATGCATATGCAGCCACTAAGCAATTATCTAGCATAAGAACAAGTACGTGCGATCCAGTCGTGCAATTTATTTTTTATTTACCTCAAAGTTACGAATTTAATGAAAAGTGTTCCCTTTTAAAAAAAATCATTTCCAATTAAATTAAATAAATTTAAGTGATGGCTGAGACAAAAGTATAGACTTATCCATCTGATAATAATAGATAGTAATTAAAAAAATAATACTCCTTGTTTTTTTCTGGTTTTACATTCCTCCATTTAGTTTTTAATTTGAGAGATGAAATGAGAAATTAGATTCTATGTAAGGAAAGTACATTTAGTCGAAGATTTAATTACGCTCAGTGGAATTATTCAAGGACGAAAGTAATTTTGGGTGACATTTGAATTACTTCTAATTTGATGCCTAGTGAATTAATTACACAAGGACGTTTGCTACGAAATGAATTCATTTAAATAAGAACAAATTTAATATTATTTAATAATTGCGTTTGGAACTTTAGCTTACTATTAAGCTACTTGTATATGTCACAAATGGAATCTATATTTTTGAAACTAATCCAGGACTATGGAAGTGTTGTTTTCAATTTATATTATTTTTAGAAAAACGGGCACGACTGAGTCTCACGTACTTGCCCATATGGGCCGTCACATCGTCCAATAAAATTAAAAAATAAGTAACATTAACGTAGAAAAATAACACTATCTGAACTTTTTTTTTGAAATTTTGGTGTGCAGTTTTTAGAATTTATTAATATACATGCTATTATAAAATCTTAAAATATTTTTGTTGATAAGTTTTAAAAAATATTGATTAAAAAAAAAATCAAAAATTAATTTTAATTAGAAGAAAAAAGCTATTCAAAATTTTGATATGCAGAATTAAGTTGGTTACCTAGATTTGGAATATAAGATTTGACAGTAATCCAAAAAGCCGTTACCTAGAAAGCCAAAAATTAAAAAAACCGTCTCATGAATTGTATAGTTAAAAGAGTTTTAGCGTAAATTTGGTTCTGATCAGATGATGGCGTTTTCGAGCAAAATAAGCTTTTCCTAAACGGTCGTATGGCAGGTACCGTCATTTCTAGGCCTACAAATAAAATTTCAATTTCTGAGGTATACTATTTATATTGTAGTAAGAATCTGATGGGACCAAGTTATTTAGGACAGTTGCTCCCGATATCCATTTCCAATAAGCGTGTTGCGCTTTAGAGATAAAATAAGGCCATGGCAGAAAGATATCAATAAATCTTTTTAAATATTACTAAGGAATTAAAATAGACTGATAAGCCTAAGGTCTTTCAGATAAGCATAGGGCCATTTACCCACTTTAACTTCTTTCAATGGGGCTTATCAATAATATCAACTGAAAATCTTATTAAAAAAAATGGTTGTCTGTTGTCGGCTTTTGGACGATAATTTTACGTGATAACATCATAAGAAAACATTGATGGCAGCAACACCAAAATACAGTTAACACACAACCACACCGTTAAATACACACACACACACCAATATCTACATCTACTTTCTACTCGCGATCATGAGACATGAGTCTTATCAGCATGTATCTTATCAACATGAGTCTTATCAGCACGAGTCATATTATTTCGTATGTGTGGTCTGTGTCTGTCATCGATTTATAAGATGTTATTACGTCAAAAAACTGTGGGATTCGAATAATTAATTTATGCGGAAAACAAATAAAACTCATAAATGTTAATACACTGTCTTTGATAAATTTAATTTCTCTTTAAATTTGCTTTATTTTTTAGTATAACTTTTGCCACTGAATTACATTTAAGTGAGTTGATTGTTTGACGATTACTTTTCAATTGAACTCTTTTTCTTTGCTTTGCTAGGCACACCTTAGGATTTATCTTGATACTGGTTTTTGTTCGTTCGAGTGAGTGTTTGTAGTTTGATCGTTCTGTGTGTATTTTGTTGTAGCCATTGTGTCATTCGTTTGTCTATATACGCACTCACGCACGCTTTTATATACTTAACGCCAAAGTTTGTTCGTAGAGTATATTGTTGCATGATCGGCTCAATCCAACATATATATAAACTTATAACAAAGTTACTGTTGTTGAATTGCTATTTGAAGTATTTATAAATTTGAATTGATGGATGACTTTGTTTAATTTCCCCTCTCAACTAATATTAAACTTTTGATAAAAAAGAACTTCAAATAAATATCATAGTAGCTAGTTAAAGCAGAATATTAATAAAGGCTACTAAAGCAACCACAATACTCTAATTTTATTTGTTGTGAGCAAATTATATTCTTTTTTGTTTTGTTTTTTCTTTTTTTAAGAAAATAAAGTACCTCAAGCAAAAATAAGTAGTTTTTCCTCTTTTTCATTTCGTCGTAATTCAGAATAAATTTGCTAATGAAAAAGTTTTTCCCCAAAACTTTTTACATTACCGACACATATGTTAGAATTATTGTGTGGCAATCTTTTTTCCCCCTACTTACACTTGAAGCCCGATGGCAAAGCACATAGATTTTAGCTCTGTTTGTGTGTCCTCTAATTGAGATGAAAAATAGATTTCAGCATATAATAATTTTCATATATTTTGCAGGAAAAACAGGGTGTGCATTTCAATGTTTCTTAGTATTTTTTTAAACTAGTGCATAATGTTAACACGAATTACAGTGCTTGTATCTTATATTCCATTGTTAAAACTTGTCAGTGTGTTCAGTCGAAATAAAGATGTGCTCTTCGCTAGATGGCACTATAGAGCATCGACTTATATTTTGTTCTTAAAATATTCTTTTGACTGATTTCTATGAAATGTTTGTGTTCGAACCTGTAACAGAGTGGTGTCGTGATTGATTTGAATTTTATTAAATGCACTTCGGGCATTAATTAAAATTGGTCCTTCCACTTGGAAAAAATTAATTGATAAGCTCTCGAAAAAAGACAGGAATTTATTTATTATTATTTATTTATATTTGGAATATAAATGTGTGTAAAAAACACAAATCATAACGTAAGGTGTAAGTTTCGTTATTTTCTACTCTAATTAGTTACATTCCCTGGTTATATTTATTTATTTATTTATATATATATATATTTATATACGCTTTCGAAAGCGTCATTGTGCCAAAAAAGTTTGTGACATTATGCCAAATGAGACTATCAAATCAAAGGTGCTCGAGCCTGTACGCACTTTGTTTGATAGCCAAGTACCTACTTGTTTTTTTTCTTTTTTGTTGTCATTCGTTTGTACACTTTTTTGTACAATTAGGGAATATTTGGTTTGTAACATTTAGCAGACTCCTACATGCGCTTACCATTCGCACTACGAAGGGCACATTAAACGCCTCGTGATAACATGGAAAAGTCTAGTGATTTGATATATAGTTTTGAGTTTTGTGAAGGCTGAAAAAGAGGAAGTAAACTTCTTTACATTACAGAAATTCAACATTTGTATAAATTTAAAAGTTATACTAAATTGTACAAACGATACGTTTGTTGTAATTAATTATATAACGCTAGTGCAGTTATTGATTTTGAAAATACATATTTAGCCCGAATTCCGAAATATAGTCCCGAGCATAACCATTCAACTAACGAAGAGATGCGAAAAAAGTTAAAAGTAGTTGTTGCAATTAAAAACCAGTGTCAAAATGTTTCACTTAAAAGAAGTTAAATTCGTGAAATAGCTATACAATGAAGTTTGTGGCCAAAACAAAGCGGAAGCTCAACAATTGAGTATGATCATTTTTGTCGTCGTCTTTTATTTATATTTCATGAAGTTTCCCTACTATAAATTGGTTTATATTTTTCGTTTGAGCTGTAAAAGACTTTACATATTTGCAGATACCGTTTGGAAAAATGCGTAGACAACTTATTAGAATTCAAAACAAAACGTTTGCTAAAGCTCCCGGAAATTCAAAAGACGTGCTCGTTTGCTTAAAACTGAGAGTGTATTAGAAACTTTTGTTATGTCCCGTTACGACAGTAATGTTCCATTTAATAGAAGCTCAATAATTGAGGATAGCTACAGTTACACTATATTTATATTTTCAACTATTGCAACAGCAATAGAAAGTTTACCTGACAAGTCAAGAAACTATCTTTTAGATTTCACTTACAATGTAGTACCGAATTGCGGCTATAAACTCATTTCTCACAACGAGCATGTAAGTAAATAAATCTTTTTTCTTAGGTACCTAAGTTATCGTAAGAAAATCGCGCAATTCGCTTAAAAACAAAATTTTAAAAAACTAAGTACCAATTTTTTAAAAATTAATCTATAAATTGATACTATTTAAATTAAAAATTAAAAAATTAAAACCAATCTTTAGTTTTGAAAAATAAAAAAGCGCGGCTTTCATCATTACCAACTTTATCTTATGCTTAAAGCTAAAGATTAGATACGTGAATTTATTGAAAAACATTAATAAATACATAATCATAACACATTACACATATAAAAGATTTTTAGAACTACTTTTACTGAAACAAGCTACTCGTATGTTTATTTTTTCAGATTTATCCATTTATATACGTTTTTTTCAACTCACAAATCTGAACAAATTTATTTGCACTTATTTCACTACATTAAAGCAAATTTGTTCAGATTTAAGCCAAATTCTTTTGTAACGAATTTTGAAAAGGCTTTAAAGAGCAGCCTACACATAGTTTTTACAAATACTAAATATACAACTTGTTGGTTTTACTATTGCAAGCTATAGGTAAGGAGAAAAGCTTCGAAAATTCCTACTTTGGTTATTTTGTTTTAATAAAAATAAAGAAGCTTAAAGGCTTTTTTGAAAGTTTCTTGTACTTCCGCTCTTAAAACCTGAAGACATGAACTCAGCTTTTGAAATTTTGTATATGGAAGCGACTGCCGCATTTTATATGAAAAACGGAAAAAGTGCGTTTACGGAATTTTTAATTTACTTTAAAAGTCAATGGATGGATAAGGCAGGAATGAATACATTAGCTTTAAGAAAATACAATGAAGAAAACTATTATAATTATAGGAAACTTCTTTAGCTATTTCCGTTTTTAATAGCCAAATTATGACAACAAGTGCTTTTGAAGGTTACAACAGCCGACTAAGCAAAAAGTTCACAAAACATGGCAGGCAGCTTTTTCAAGTTTTTGGATTGCTTGTTTGATGAAGACACGATTAAATCGAGAGAGTTTACTATGTACTTAAATGGAACTTTTGATATATTTGAACCCCATATACAAAATTTAAATATAAAACACTGCAAATTGAATCAGCTCTAAAAAAATTAGATACAAAAATTATTTCACTGAATGACTTCCTTAACCAGATGACAGTCAGTGTCGATCTGCCCGTCGAAGCCAACACACGGGTGCACGATGAGAGAGTGAAGCCGCGAAGTGCTGCTGCCTGTGCGTTTTCTTAAAAAAAATACAAAAAAAAAGAAAAAAACAATATATATATTAATCTCGGGCGCGAACCGACAACATTTAGTGCCCGTGTTGTTAAAATTTATTTGATGCTACAACATCAAGGCATCACGCAAATAAAAAAAAAGAATACCCACCAACGAAAAAATACTCGCAGTAAGCATTCCTTGCAACTTTTTCTTTCCTTATCTCACTCACAGACGATTTTACTTGAAAATTGCGGTAAATCCGAATGAAAAAGTCTAATCGTTATCGGATAGATTATTTAATGCTCCCTAAATAACCAAGGGCGGATCAAATACATTTTATTGTCAAGGTATAACACTGTTAATAATTGGTATTGAGAAGCTCAAATTGGGATTTAGTGGAGTATTGATTACAGGTAATTGTCCGTCTTAGTTTTTTTTAGTTCTGTGTTTTAGAATGGTAGGTGATTTCATAGTCGACTATGCAAACATTCGTGGACTTAGGACAAATTTCTATGCTGCCTATGTCCACTCTGTTATGAACAGACCAGCTGTATTGGCACTTAGTGAAACACAAGTTGGGAAAAATACCGATCATTCGGAATTTTCCTTGCATGGGTATTCACTTGTGCCTTTATTCTTTGCCAAATATGGCCTCGCCGTTTACATAACCACAATTCGGTCTGTGTGTAAACACGGAATTCAATTTCATGTGGTTAAAATTAACGATTAATAAGTGCATCATTCATATATGTTTTCTTTATAGAAGCCCAAATTTAGACAGAGTTTCAACTTCTAACGAATTTGATGCTTTGTCTGACTCCATTCAAGGAATTGTTTCCCGTTACTCTTACACTGAAATCGTTATTGCGGGCGATTTCAATGTACACAATTCCAGTTGGCTTCGCTTTTCTGGCCAGACAACACCCGAAGGAAGGTATGTTGAGATTTTCGCTGAGTTAAACCATCTTACTCAGCTCGTTGATAAGCCAACCCGAATTCCTGACATTGCAGGTCAAACCGCCAACACTCTAGACTTTTTTCTTACCTCCAATCCTGATAAATGCACAATTGGTGTATTATCGCCTCTAGGCACATCTGACCATTGTGTCATCTCTGCAAATTTCTCGTGCCAACTCAAGGAGAACCGTTTGGCAATACGACAAAGCCAACTGGGACGGCCTCAATAACTATTTCAGGAGCTTTAACTGGTCACTATGCTTCCTCGATAGTGACATTGATTCCAGCGCAGACATGGTAACAAATTTAATTCTTTTAGGAATTATACCTGGCCGCAGGTGTCAGAACTCCTCCTTTACTCGAGAGCGTAAATGATTTTATGGGACCAATCTTCTTTCGCACTCGTTCAGTCGCAAGAGTATTGAAAGATCTCAACATAAATAAATCCGCTGGCCCGGATGGTATTCCCGCTATTGTTCTGAAGAGGTGTTCTTCAACGCTGGCAAAACCTTTGCGTAAGCTTTTCCATCGGTCCTATTCCTATTTCCGAGTGAATGGAAAACCGCATTTGTCAAGCCTATCCCCAAAAAAGGCGAATCTTCCGCACCCTCAAACTACCGACCAATTGCACTAACGTCCCTTCTTTCTAAGGTCATGGAAACTCTAATTAATTTTCAGCTTAAGAAATATCTCGAAGAACGAAAGCTTTTAAATGACCGGCAATACGGCTTTCGTAGCAACAGGTCCACTGGTGATTTGATGGTATATCTCACCGAAAAGTGGAACCAATCTCTTCATCGTTTTGGGGAAAGCAAAATTATTGCACTTGATATTTCTAAGGCATTTGATAGAGTTTGGCACCAAGCCCTTTTATCGAAAATGCGTGCATTTGGACTCGATGAATCTCTTCTTCGTTGGATTAGTAATTACCTTTCAAACCGCTCAATTCAAGTTGTATTGGACGGTTTCAAATCTGATATTAACAAAATAAATGCTGGTGTGCCCCAGGGCTCTGTTTTGTCTCCGACTCTTTTTCTTATATTTATGAATGACTTATTATCTGAAACAACTAATCCAATCAATTGTTTTGCTGACGACAGTACTCTCAGCTTTTCATATTCGTTTCCAGATTCACATGCATTCTTCGGATGTTGAACTGCAACGGCAGCGTATGATTAGTTCATTAAATTCTGATCTTGACAGCATTGTACAATGGGGAATAAGAAATCGCGTAGAATTTAATGCTTCTAAAACTCAATGTTGTCTTTTGTCGTTAAAGCAAAACATACCTCCAATGCCACTATCCATGAGCGGCACTTGCATTGAAGAAACAGAACACCTCTCAGTTCTCGGTATGTGCATTACACACCACCTTCTGTAGAATGACCACATATTTGACATCGCAAAGAATGCTGCGAGGTGTTTAGGTTTCCTTCGAAGATGCAAGAAGTTCTTCACCCCGTCTGATCTGGCTACAGTATATAAGGCATATATTCGACCGTAACTCGAGTATAATTCCCATATTTGGGCAGGTGCTTCTATAACCCACTTTAGTTTTCTAGATAGAATTGAAAAAAGAGCTTTGAAAATGATAGGCGACCGAACAATAACAGAAACATTTACATCTCTTGAGCACCGCCGTAATGTTTCGTGCCTTTCGTTATTTTATCGTTATTTTTACAAACAATGCTCTAGCGAAATAGCCAGCTGCATTCCTCCCCTGAAACGGTTCTACCGTAATATTCGAACTGCTAGGAATGTTCATCAGTTTACCCTTGAGCCTTACTTCGGACGTACTGTTAAGTATAGAGATTCTTTCTTAAGTCGTATCACACGAATGTGGAATGTTTTGCCAGGCTCTGTGTTTCCCTCCCATTTTGATATGCAGAACTTTAAAACTAATGTGCATCGGTATCTCCTCTTCTATCCCTCCTCATTAACCTAATGCTCGTGCTCGTGCGGTGTTTAAACATTTTAAGGGTACACACAAACCCCTTTCGCGGGTGTAAATTATAAAAAAAAAAAAAAAAAAAAAAAACATTAACAAAATAATCTAATTACTGAAGAGGCTGCAAGTTTAGAAGATCTTGGATATGAAGATGAAGAAGAAAATGACCAGCAAGACAATGGACAGATTCTAAATGCGGACGGTGTGTCAATTTTGTGTGTGATTTGCAGTGAAAATACACGCACTATTCTCTTGCAGCCGTGCAACCATTTCAAACTTTATTTGAAATTATTACAAAGAACAATATGTACTTCGATTCTGTGTCTCAATTTGTAGACAAATTGTTAAAAACAGCTCAAGAATTTATTGTTAAAATTTACATCTTATGTACATTGTATTGTACATCCTTTACTTTTGCATAAATATATTTAATTCAAATTTAAATTAAAATAATTTTTTTTAAACATCTTAAATAAAGTGTAATATGTAGTAGAAAGAAAAAATCCCAATACCTACCTAAATCGTCTTTGTGCCAAATCAGCCTAATGACACTTTACTAAAACGTCATTTTGCCAAATGTTGTTATTCGGCACAATGTCACGGCACCGACGAACACCCTGTAACAGCCTCTGTTTTTGCAATTTGTCCAATACCAATCTATATTTTAGAACACAAATAAATCGCATTTAACGCAGATTTTTTTTTTTCCATTTTGTCATCGATGTTCATATATATACAAATATACACTAGCAAATACTATGAAAGAGGACGAAGGACTATTGAATAGATTTACCGAAAACAGTTTAGCAATTAATGGATTTTGGTAATTTGATTCGGTTGCAATAATATGTAAACAAAAATATATAAATTTGGGAAGGATTTATTGATGTCGGTTTAATGAATTAACTGAATCAAAACAATCTCGATCTAATTGAGAAGAGGAGTCTATTTGGACAGCAAAGTGGATTGTCCTTCACATCTTTCCTTAAGTGTTTTTGTGGATTTGTATCAATATTATATAGAAAAAGTGTTTCTGTTTTCTGTTGAGTAATTTATTGATCATAGACAATTCAAAAGAACAAGATTGATTACTCATGAATACTCATGATGGTAAAATATTTAAATCATTGGTTTTGAATTAATTCGTTTATTTGTCTGAACCAACAGTACTTAATAGCTTTTGTTTAAAGGATGTCATTTTTTTTTTCATTTTTTACTTGCGATTTATAGGGACTATAAGGCAAGTTATGCATTCCTAAAAAAAATTCTAACAATCAGACATGACATAACGAACGATGATAGAAAAACGTATTTGAGTTACTGCCAAAATTCTGTCTGTCTGTCTGTATGTCCGTCTGTAAGGATTTATATTGAACTACAGCTGAACTACGGCTTGGTAAATCATCTTCAAATTCGGAACATAAGATCCTCAACAGAGGATGTTTTTAATTTTTTTTTTTTGCTCAAATAGTGACGGTATCTGTCATATAACCGTTAAGTAAATGCTTATTTTTCTCGGAAACGGCTTCAAGAACTTTTATGAAAAAAACTCATTGTACTATTGCAGGCTTAGGTTATGTTTTGGTGAAATTAAAATTCAAGACGGTGGGCTAAAAACGGTACTTCCCACAAAACGGTTTTTTTTCTTCGACTTTCTCGAAAACTGGTGTTGGTACCGTAAGTAATTCCATTTTAAAATATTTTCGAAAACTTTTTTTTAGTATTTTTAATAATTTTTTTCTTTCAAAATCAATATTTTGAAAGTGGGTAGAGAGATTTTTTTTTAATTTTGTTTTTAAATGTATTTATTTTTTGTGTTTAAGTTTGCTTAAGTTGTTAAATAAAAACCGTTTTATTTAAAAACCTATTTTACGGATTTTTTTTCAAACAATCAAAAGTAAGTATGAAAAATACCTTACAAATCATAATAATTATGCATGCTATAGACTTGATAGGCAATATTCAAAAGGGGGTGGGGTTGCTATTTTGATAAATAAATCTATTAAACATTTTGCCATTCCCGCTGTTAAGTTTCAAATAATTGAAGCTATAGGTATTGAGATAGTTTTACAGGACTAAATGAGATTAAGTATCTTTTCTGTATATTTCCCGAGGGGAAATGGTAGCAATGAGAAGAAAACTTAATTTAAAAGAGATATTTTAAGACTGTTTAGAAGAAATGATAATTTTTTGATCGGAGGTGATTTTAACTGCAGACACCAACCGTGGGGTTGTCTGAGAGCAAACTGTTGGGGTAATATTTTTCATGATATTATTGCTTTTAACAGATCTCTTACATTGCTCTACAGTTTTGAACCAACATACATTCCATCAACGCGCTTGACTTTTCTGTTTCAAATAATGCATTCGTTTTTCGCAACCAGTCGCAATTAATGCTTTTAGTTCTGATCATTTGCCTGTCTGCACTTCCTTTCAGATTTCTGTAAGCCAAACTAATATGATACCTGTCAGTTTAAATTATTCCGCTGCGAATTGGAATCCTTACAGTTCATAAGTTTCTGAAAATTTAAACCGAATTAGATTATCGGTCGGTTACATTACTTCGTCTGATCAGATTGATGGCCTCATAGATTCATTCATGGAAGTTACAAGCAGAGTGGCTGAGTTATCAATTCCTAAGACCCAATCTTATTATTCAAATCAACTCATTTTGCCTGAATCTATTTTAAGATTGATTCGTTTGCGAAACACAGAAAGAAGGAAATGGATTCGATTTAGACCTGATTTTTTTAAGAATAATGTTAATATTTTGAACAAAAAAATAAAAAAGAAATTTAAAAAAATAAAAATTGGAATAACCTCCTAACAAGTTTAGATAAAGAATCAAAACCTTTTTGGAAGGTTACGAAAATAATCAGAAAAAAAAACTTAATCACTCCGCCTCTTCGAGTTAACGACAAAGTTTTAATTACTCAGTTGGAAAAGGTCGAGGCACTGGCTGACTCCTTTTCCAAAAATCATACAATCTCATCCCATCTCAGTGATGTTGACACAGAAAATATTGTAAATAATAAGCTTATTGAGCTTAATTTTCTACCTAGCAACGTAAATAGAAGCAACTTTGCTAAGAATAGTTCAGTGAAAGAATTAATTAAAGACTTAAAATCCAAAAAAATCTTCTGAGCTTGATGGTATGAGCAACAGGTTACTTAAAGCCTTACCTTCAACGGCCACAAAGTTTCTTACAATAATCTTCAATTATTGTTTGATCCTTTCGTATTTCCCTAAAGATTGGAAAATAGCAAAAGTTGTAGCTATCTGCAAACCTGGTAAAGCTTAGGATAATCCTAATAGTTACAGGCCTATAAGCTTGCTAGGTGCTGTAAGTAAATTGTTTGTAAAACTTATAAAACAACGACTTTTAAACCATATAGAGGACGCGTACATATACCCTAATGAGCAGTTTGGTTTCCGATCTGGTCATTCTACAAGCCATCAAATTTTAAGAATTAAAAATCATGTGAATATTAACCTAAAATCTAAGTTGTCGACTGACTTAGTACTTTTAGACATTGAAAAGGCTTTCGACACTGTATGGCACCAGGGACTGCTTTACAAACTTATTATGTTTAATTTTCCCACATATCTAGTTAAATTAGTGCAGAGCTTTTTACTTAACAGAAAGTTTGCTGTGTATGCAGGCTCTGTAAGGTCTTCACTGTATGATAAAGTAAGTGGTGTTCCTCAGGGTTCTGTGTTGGGACTGATACCTTTCCATGTGTATATGTCTGACTTACCATCTTTGGACGTAAACACTAAATTATCTATTTATGCGTCTAGCTTATTGCCTCAAAATGCTCTTGAAAGTTTGCAATATTCATTAAATACCTTACAAACTTTTTTTCATAAGTGTAAAATAAAGGTTAATGCTCAAAAGTCACAAGCAATCTGGTTTTCTAGACGTAGAAAAACAGATTATTTGCCACAAACATTGTTACAGATAAACTTAACTTACATCGCTTGGTCCGAAAGTTGCAAATATCTAGGTAAAACACTTTATAAGAAACTGACTTTTGACAATCATATTGCTTATACAATAAACTAAACAAATCTTTTAATAAGAATTTTATACCCTTTTATTAACCGCAAATCAGGTCTTAGCATGAATAATCAAATTCTGATATGCAAATCAAGTTTTCAGCCTATACTCACTTATGGTGCTCCAGTGCGGTTTGACTGCGCTGAGACCCATTTAAGAAAGTTGCAAAGAGTACAAAACAAAATATTAAAATTAATGCTAAATTTGCCATGACATTTTTCAACAGTAAGCAAATTAAGCTTGTTACTATATAACCTACAAGTCAATTTTTTGAGAAGATGTTCCTACTCTGATAATGAGCAAATTCTTAATCTCTTAAATTAGATATACATATTTTTTTTATATCTTTTTTGGGTTTATGTGCAATTTTAGTTTTTAAGTATTATATAAGGGTTTTTTTTTCTTGTAGCTTTTCCTTTGAAACTTTGTTTAAATATTTTAAATTACATTCATTTTAGCATTATTAATATTAAAGTTGTAAAGGATATAATTTTCTATATCTCTAAAATAAACTATGTACATAAATGTAAGAAATATCGAACTGCAATAAAAAAAATAAAAAAAAAAATAAAAAGTAAGTAAAATCGAATAAAAACTTTAAAGTTACTTTAATATTTTTAAAATTTTATCCGAAGCTGTGACCGCACATCCGTGCTATCCAGTCGTGCAATTCATTTAATTGAAATTCAGAAACAAATCAAAACCAAGTTGACAAGTTAGTGTCTAAATTAAAACATGCTTTTAACCATGTTGAAGGCAAAAGGGAAATAGGGAAACATTTCTGAAATGTTTTCATAGGTCTGTAATGGTTGTAATGTCAACAACCAATATTAATTTGCCTAAAATCCTTTTAAGTGTTCCTAGACAATTTCTCAAACGACCCATATGAAAATCACAACTGGCTCCTGCCCAATTTATTGTCCTTACAACATCCAACAAAAAGTACCAACTCTTTCAACCATTTCGATTCACTGATGATTTTATATTCATTTACCATCAATTTTATTCGTTTTACGGTTCATTAATTTCGAACAAATTTGCCAACACAACATGATATTCCTTAAACGACTGTCTTCGTCGTCATTGTCTACATCATCGTCGTAAGGACAACGCATTAAGTTTTTTTTTTTAATCACTTCAATCGGTTCGGGCCAGGTCTTTAATAGTCTATCGCTTGAATGGAGTAACCTAGTCGTATCCTGATGCTTTCCATTGCCAAAGAAACCAAAGAAACGTACTTTGGAAAAGTTTCAATATTTTTCTTTCAATTTTCATAACACGAAAGAACTTTCGCTGTTACGCCTCGTCGAGCTAATAGATACAGGATTCAAATAATCGGAAAATCATCAGTTCATTTAACATCGTGTCCTTCAATCATTTTGGCACTTCTGGAGGGATGTAAAGCTGGTATAACACAGGCAAACTGGGAAATAAATAACAGAGAAACGTTTTTTTATGAAAAAACTTGATCAGTGTATTTTAAAGTTAAATACTTTTTTAAGCGATGTTGGGGGACCTTTTTATGGTTAGCGAAAAAATAGATAGCATTGATGGCTTCATTAGATACAAGTGTGGGTTTAAGACAAGGGTTCATGTCACATATATTTTTTTGCGTAAATGATTTTATGGGATCAATCTTCTTTCGCACTCGTTCAGTCGATTGTATCCCCGCTATTGTTCTGAAGAGGTGTTCTTCAAAGCTGGCAAAACCTTTGCGTAAGCTTTTTCATCGGTCCTATTCCTCTGGACTCTTTCCGAGTGCATGGAAAACAGCATTTGTCCAGCTTATCCCCAAAAAAGGCGAATCTTCTGCACCCTCAAACTACGGACCAATTGCACTAACGTCCCTTCTTTCTAAGGCCAACGCCGATTATCTCAAAGAATTAAAGCTTCTTAATGACCGGCAGTACGTTTTTCGTAGCAACAGGTCCACTGGTGATTTGATGGTATATCTCACCGAAAAGTGGAACCAATCTCTCCATCGTTTTGGTGAAAGCAAAATTATCGCACTTAATATTTCTAAGGCATTTGATAGAGTTTGGCACCAAGCCATGCGTGCATATAGACTCGATGAATCTCTTCTTCATTGGATTAGTAATTACCTTTCGAACTGTTCAATTCAAGTTGTATCGGACGCATTCAAATTTGATATTCACAAAATAAATGCTAGTGTGCCCCAGGGCCCTGTTTTGTCTCCGACTCTTTTCCTTATATTTATCAATGACTTATTATCTGAAACAAATAATCCAATCAATTGTTTTGCTGACAACAGTACTCTCAGCTTTTCATATTCGTTTCCAGATTCACATCCATGTTCTGATCTTGACAGCTTTGTACAATGGGGAATAAGAAATCGTGTGGAATTTAATGCTTCAAAAACTTAATGTTATTTTCTGTTGTTAAAGCGAAATATTCCATCAATGCCACTGTCCATGAGTGGCACTTGCATCGAAGAATGTGCATTACATACCATCTTTTGTGGAACGATCACATATTTGACATCGCCAAGAATGCTGCGAGGTGTTTAGGTTTAATTCGAAGATGCAAGAACTTCTTCACCCCGTCTGTTCTGGCTACAGTACATGCTTTACATGTTTTCGACCGTAACTCGAGTATAATTCCCATATTTGGGAAAGGGCTCCTATAACCCACTTGAGTTTTATAGATAGAATTCAAAAAAGAGCTTGGAAAATGATAGGAGACCGAACAATAACAGAAACATTTACATCTCTTGAGCACCGCCGTAATGTTTCGTGCTTTTCTTTATTTTATCGTTATTTTTACAAACAATGCTCTAGCGAAATGGCCAGCTGCTTTCCTCCCCTGAAACGATTCAACCGTAATACTCGAATTGCTAGGAATGCCCATCAGTTTACTCTTGAGCCTAACTTCGGACGTACTGTTAAGTACAGATTTTCTTTCTTTAGTCGCACCACACGAATGTGCAACGCTTTGCAAGGTTCTGGGTTTCCTTCGCATTTTGATATGCAGAACCTTAAAACTAATGTGCATCGGTATCTCCTCTTTGGTCCCTCCTCATTTCCCTAATGCTCATTCGGTGTTTTAACATTAAGGGTACACACAAACCCTTTTCGTGGGTGTAAATTATAAAAAAAAAACAAAGAGATTGGACGGTTTTAAATAAACTGTTTTTTAAAACTCCAAACTTCATTTTTGTTTTAAGTGTAAACATTTTGGCAGCTCGAGTTTTGATTCATCAACAACATCTTTAAGTTTTTTGCCACTTCTTTTATAAAAATAGGTAAGAGAGGAACAATATCTCAGACTTTTCGTAAAAGTTGAAACAAAATTTATGTCGAAAATGTTAGACATTTTTGGATATTTTGGAATTAATTATTATTTTTCCATTATAATAGTTTGTAGGCTGAATAAAACCACCGTTTCTTTCACCATAAGAAAAAGAAACAAGAATGACAACGGAGAAATGTGCGACGGAAAAATTACCCACAGCATCGTTGCGCGTGGTTAGTAGAAAGATGGAGGACCGTCCGAAAACCAACTGCGTGCTGTTGACATGTGTTATTTGTTTTCTGTTTTCCGTTCTCCTTCTGTCTTCTCTTCTGTCCTGTATCAATGTCGTCTTGTGTGTTGTCTTGTAATTGTCTGAGCCGATGGCCTCAGTAGCCAGTGCTCATAAGTGTCTCTACTTCGTAGATTTATCTACGGAGCAGATCAATATGTAATGTAATGTAATGTAATGTAATGTAATGTAATGAGAGGTTGGGTGCTGTATGAATAGGCTAGGCACCGAACGGCGTCAACCAGGCGATACACAGTGTTGTCACTCGTAGGCATCAATTGTGCTTATTTGAAAAAGAGATGGTGGCGGATGAGCCTTCAATGGGCCAACAGCAGCGCTCATATCTTCGAAGCGGGTTACTGACTCCGGATTCTCCAAGGTATCCAACAAAGAACCTGGCCCTAAAGGTTGAGGGTTGTACGTCGGGTTAACAACCCTTCCAGCGTTTATTTTGGGTGTGGATTCGTTATAAGCGGTAGACTAATGCAAGAAGTCGTGGGATTTCAACACGTAAGAGAGCCAGTTGTGACAATCCTTATTAAAGCTAAATTCGCCAACATTAGCCTTACGCCACCAAGGATGACTTCTATGAGCTCCTCAACAAAACCTATGAGCAAATGCCCTTAGTACGACGTTATGATCGTACTAGCTGATTTTAACGCCAAACTACGTAAAGAGGAAATCTTTGGTAGGACTGTCGGAAAACATAGCCTACATGACACAACGTCTGAAAACGTACTTAGGCTAATTGGCTTCGTAGTGGCACATAACGTCACTATTGCAAGCACATGGTTTCCTCATCTCTTTATATGCACAAAGGAAATTGGCGACAACCAGATCAAAAAACCGTCATGATCGATGCAAGACACGCATCTAGTATCCTGGATGTTCGCACCTTCCGAGCAACTGACATCGATTCAGATAACTACCTCTTTGCAGCCAAGGTAAGAATGCGATTAGCCCCAATACCACAACAACTTAGTAACACTGTGAGGAAGTATGACATCAGAAAGCTGCAATTGCAAGAAATTTGCAGAACCTATGCCGATCGAATATCCCGTAACCTCTCAAGATATTTATTACCGCCAGCATCAAGTGCCGAAGACCAGTGGCAACACTGCCAACAAGCCATCAGAGATGCCGCAACTGATGTACTGGGTTTCACCAGACCACCACCACGAAACCTCTGGTTCGATAACGAATGCAGGCAGGCCCATGCAGCCAAACAAGAGGCATATAAAGCGGCGGTGCAAAGAAGGACGTGAGCTGCTCGCGAAAAGACGGGAAGAGCACTGATTTCTACAAAAGAAAAAGACAGAGCATTATAAGCGCGTAATCGAAGTTATTGAGAGATGCTACTCTAGAAACATCGTGCGGAAGTTTTTTTAGGTAAAAAGAACGTGCAAAGGAAAAAAACCCCGCACAGAAACCTGTAGAGATAGGAATGAAAACCTCGAATTAAAATCACAGTCGGTGCTGATTACATGGAAAGACCGTATCTGCAGACTGTTAAAAGGCGATGACGACCAAAATCCCGCTTTCAAGCAGAATGAACCATTCAACATGGACGATGACAGACGAAACTTCCGTCCACCTGACCAAAATGAAGTGAGGATAGCAATACCTTAACTAAAAAAACAACAAAGATGCTGGACCCGACGGACTACCCACGGAACTTTTAAAGCGGCCGGATATGACTTGGTGGAGCGCATACACCAACTCATCTCTAAGATCTGTTCCGATGAAAGTATGCCTGATGAATGGAACCTAAGCATCGTTTGCCCGATTCACAAGAAAGGAGACCCTGAAAACTGCGCTAACTATAGAGGAATAAGTCTCCTGAATATTGCCTACAAGATCCTATCTTCCGTACTATGTGAACGCCTGAAACTTTTTGTCGGCACCCTGATTGGCCCCTGTCAGTGTGGTTTCAGACAAGGAAGGTCCACAATCGATCAAATGTTCACGCTACGGCAGATCCTGGAAACTACCCAAGAATTCCAAATCGACACCCACCACCTCTTTATCGATTTTAAGGGACACACAACACCGACGAATCACAATAGACAGGTACAACTTTGCGGTAGTCGTGGACTTTGTTTACCCCGGATCCGCTATAACATGTGATAACAACATTTCGTCAGAAATAAAGCGAAGAATTACTTTTGCCAATCAGTGTTTCTATGGGATGGGAAGGCAATTGAGTTACAAAGATTTAGTCATCCCAGGCTTGCCCCAATGGGGCCGAGGCATAGACTCCATCTAAAGCGGATGCAGATAGCCCTAGTCGTTTCGAGCGCAATTCTTCGGAAGATTTTTGGCCCTCTCTGCGTTAACGGGCTTTGTAGGAGAAGGTTCAACCAAGAACTATACGAGCTGTACAGCGACATTGACCTGGTCAAAAAAATGGAACAACAACAACGAATGGACAACAATGTTCCGGCTCACAGGATTTTCGATTCTATCCCAGAGGGTAGACACAGTCAAGGAAGACCTCGCCATAGGTGGCACGCTTAAGTGGAGGACGACCGCAACCAACTTGGAGTACAAAACTGGAGGCAGCTAGCCAAAGACCGAGCTTGTTGGAGAGGCATTTAAGTTGAGGCCAAGGTTCGTCCCGAACTGTAGCGCCCCCTAAGTAAGTAAGTATTTATTTAAAATTAACCCTTCATGCAGACTAAATCTGATAGATTATGAAAAAACGCGAAATAGATACGATCATTCTCATAAATCATTTGTAATCACGTAACTTTTTTATTATGTAGCGAAAATTTCTCACTTCCGTTTAATTTTTTGATTCAATGGAATCGCAGTTTGTCGAAGAAGAAAAAGACGTTAGGCTGTCCTTCTTAAAAATAATAGCCGAGAAAAATATTTTAATTTTAATTTTAATAATTTTATGAGAAAAAGGAGTCCAACGAGTGAAGACAAATGGAACACCTGGATAAAACACTCAGTTCAGAGAGTTCCAGTCCTTATTTACATGAGTAATGCGACAAGAAACAAGAAGATACGTGCCAATTACCACTCGCTGAAAAAAACATTAAGATGAACTATCAATTTGGGATAATTGAAGCACATACGCTTCCTTTCTTCAACTTGAGATGTATACCTACATGTTTACAATATTCTTATAATGTTGACATGTTCCTTTAGTTGCTCAATCGTGTCTAAATCAGCTTTTATTCCCGCTTAAAGTGCCTTCCTATCCATCATTTACCTGAATTTGTCATTTCCCCAAAAAAACCCGTCAATTGGTTTTGACTGTTATTCAAATGCTCCCTTCTGCCTTCTTATCGCAACTGAAAGACTTGGTATACAAAACAAACTTCTGACTCGTTCATCTTTTAGAATTCACTTATTCAGTTTTCCTTCAAATCAGATTTCCCGTTAGCACCTGTTCTTCGTCAGTTAAGTGCATTTTTATTCAGCTGGCTACAATTGGACTGAAACGAGATTTTCCCCCGTGATATTCAAATTTGGGATCCGTGAGAGTCCAGAAAGCTTCCTTAACAACGTACACGGGCTTATCCTTTTGCTTTTTACAACTTCATAATATTTAATAAAAAAACGGGCTTAAAAAAGAACCAAAAAAGAAAACTTCTTTCATTCTCATATTCTGGAGGAAAATTCAGTTTTTTTTTAAACAATGTGTTTCCTCCGTCATTCATGCATGAAGAACTGAACTTCTAACGTTCAATATAAATTTTGTGTGTCTTATTTCGACCTGACCTTTTTAAAGAATTTTCTTTTTTTTCTGGAAAAACTTAGAAATAGAAAATTCAAATTCACTCATTTATTACAAAAAGACAGCTTGGACTTGTTTAGTTGTTTGAAGGTTTCACTTTTTTGTGTTTGTCATTTTTTCTTCCTTTTTGCGGAAAAACTCAAGGACCAAATACATATATGTATGTATGTAGATATCAAATAAAGGATTGCATAGTATTGCACTATTATACATAGAATGGAAGTTCCCTGAGTGCCTGTTTCTTTTCTGGGCCAGGAAAACTTTTTTTTTCAACATTCTTCTCGGAAAACTTTCGTTCGAAAAGATTTTCTTTTATTTTTTGTTTTCTTAACACAAAATAAAAACTTTATCCTTTTTTAAGTTCTTTATAGTTTTTGGAATGAGGGTAAGAAATAGAGTAAGTGAGATACAATTCTTTGCAATTGGTGCAAATGTATAAGGCGGCTATGTAGTGTTTTGTGACGATTTAAATGCCAAACGACGTGTTTGAGTTGTTCATAAAAAAGTAGTTTTTGATCTGAAATAATGTCAATAATGACGTCATAAGAGTTTTCATTAGATGGTTTAATTATTTAAATTTATACTGACGGTATAAATACTAAAAGACCAGTTATTGATTCATTCATACGATGATGGAGAAATATTTATAGCAAATTCGCAAATTATCCTTCCTGCAAATAACTTTTACTTCCACAAATATGTTCGTTGCAATCATAGCTTGTTCCGTGGTTTGGTTATAATGCAAACCCCTAAAGGTTAAGGAAGGAAAGAATATCTCTCGTAAACATTGCACCATGATTCTCTATTAGATTCTAGAGATTATATATCAAGGAATATACAAGTAGCATAATCTTATCTATTATCTATTTATCTATTGTGGATTGGAA
Source organism: Platycheirus rosarum (assembly GCA_963971375.1). Classification (NCBI taxonomy): domain Eukaryota; kingdom Metazoa; phylum Arthropoda; class Insecta; order Diptera; family Syrphidae; genus Platycheirus; species Platycheirus rosarum. Next base: position 100,475,644 of record OZ020510.1, read on the forward strand.
TCAATGTTTGATCATAGTTGATTTAACCTACAACATTTTGGAATCCGACTAATCTTGAAAAGTTTGCAACATTTTAACACTTTAATTTAAAGAATTTGTTGTAAAAATGAAGTATGCCATCTTAAATAAAAAAAAATTAAAAAACAAGTATTTCGAAAATAGTATGACCGGTTTTGATAAAATCCTGTTTTTATTTTTAGTTTTTGAAATTTTTTTTTGTTTTTAATTTTGTTATGTAGTTTTTTAAGAATTTATTAATTTTGATTTTTTAAATATGACTTTTAAATTTTAAATATTTTTTTTTTGATGAGTTTTAAAAATATTGAATTTGCAAAAAAAAATTCAAAAATTAATTAAAAATAGAAAAAAATAATTATTCTAATTTTTTGTAGAATTAATTTGGATACTTAGATCTTCTCAAATATAAAATTTTATTGAAATCCAATGAGAAAGTCGAAAATTAAAAAAAAAACGTTACATGAAAGTTACCGTTAATAGGCTTTTCCGGTAAATTTGGTTCTAATTACTTCTACTAACACAAAAAAAAACATCTCAAAAATGTTCATCAAAATCGTTCGAGACGTTTTCGAGAAAAATAAACTTTTTCTTAATCGTTATATGAGAGGTACCGTTATTATTAAATAAAATTTCAATTTCCCCTCTGAGGAATGGCAACAGATACACACATACCAAATTTGGACGCAATCCCTTAACCCGTTTAGGCTGCAAATCGATAAACACCCGGACAGACAGACGGCGGGATGACATAACGTCCATGGACAATATGTCCGTTTCATAAGTCATAAGGTACATGAACAATATGTCTTTTTAAAAGTGGACATAATGTCTGAATTGAATTGTTTTTTCATTTTCAGTATGAGGTAGATATGGGGGGCATGCTGCTCCCCTGCAACCCCCCTGCTTGGGCTCACTATAGGATTTGGAGTAAGTGCGACATTGGGTTTATGCATAAGTTCTTTAAATTAAAAAAGAAACGTTGCACATATCCAACATTGCAACTTCTCCAAATCCTATAGAGAGCACATACCTACCTCATACCATACTGAAAATGAAACAAAAAAATTCAATTCAAACATAAGGTCCATGGACATTATGTACATTTCGTTCATGCACCTTATGACTATTTTCAATAATAATAATGTCTATGGCTTATGGCTCCATCCTGTTGAAACCACATGTCGTCCAAGTCCATATCTTCCAATTTGGGCCAAAATTAATCGTTAATCATGGCGCGATAACTCTGGCCATTCACAGTAACGTGACGATCGTTATCGTCGAAGAAAAATACGACCTAATAACGCCGCCGGAAGGCAAACCGCAACAAACAGTTATTTTTTGTGGATGAAGTGGTGATTCATGAAGCAAATGTGGATTGTCACCCGACCAATAATTACGCATATTTTGCTTATTGACGAACCCATTGAGCCAAAAATGAGATTCGTAACTGGTTACAGTTGGGGTCACCGACTCCGAATTTTGGTAGACATTTTTTATAATTTGCAGACGTTGCTCGCTCGTGTAATTACCCATGATGAAAATGTTGAGTTGTCTGCATCATAAATTGTAAATGACAGTTCGATGATCAGTGAAAGGGTGCGTTCACAAATTAAATTCAAAGTTGTCAAATCCCTATTGGAAAACCCAATATATATTTAAATAATTTTTTTTCGAAAATTTAGTGTAAGAGTTTTCTTGGAAAAACTAGGTGTGCAATAAAATTTGAAAACTAAACATCTATTAAGGAAAAATATGTTGAAAATCGTTCAATCTACCCGTTTTCAAAATATTTCTTAAACCAATGTTTTTTAGAAAATTTAAAAAAATCGAAAAAAAAGTTTTTAAAAAATTTTTAAATGCAATATTTTAATTGAATTATAAATAAACCCCTGAGTGCAAAATTTTATTGAAATCGATAATAGTTAACGATAAAACCGCATTTGAAACAAACGGTTCTATGAGAGGTACCGTTATAGAAAAAAATTCGAAAAATTCATTCTAACTGTGATGTATTGTTGTAACAAAATAGCACTCTGAAAGTTTTATCGAAATCGTTGGATCCGTTTTCGAGAAAATCAAACTTTTGATTAAAGATAGTTTTGCAGGTACATACTGTTATTTTTCGACCTAGAACAAAAATGAAAAACACCCGCGAGATACTACCAAATAAATACTAAATACCAAGTTTGAAGCACATTGTCACATCCGTTTAGGCTTTAGAGGTGCGAACAGAAAGACAGACAAAAAGACAGAGGAATTTCCGGACACACTTTTTCGACTTCTCTATCATCGTAATGTCATGTTTGAATTTTTTTTGCATGAATCCATAATTTGCGTTATACCTATAATCTCAAGTAAGAACTAAAATTAACGTCGAAAAATAACACCATATTAACTTAAAAAAAGTCTCAAAACCACAACACTGAACGGTTTCTAGTAAAAATGGAGTACGTCATCACACGTCTTGTTTAATAACGAATTTATGAAAAAAGTATTTCGAAAATTAATTTTAATTAGAAAAAAAAAGTTATTCCAACTTTTGATATTCACAATTAATTATGCCTAAACGAGATCAAGCCTATAGACGCTGGATAATCTTTCGGGTAGAGGACCTTCATAGAGAGTATAAGGTTTTGAGAAAAAATGTCGTCCTAGAAGTACGAGGTGCTAAGGCAGAATTCTTTTCAAACCGGCTCAATTTGAGTTCTGATGGTCGAAAGGGAAAATCTCCGAAAACTTGGGATTGGGAAACAACGACAAATTTTTCAAAAAGATGTTGACAGAATCGGGCTAAAGCGTAAATTTTTGTTAAACCAAAATTGTATGTCGGTCAATCCAGGTTCAAGTGAAAATGTGCTTGTTGATAGTATGCCCTCGCCCTTACATGAGACTTTTTCAAATTTCAGTTTTTCATGTGTAAGTAGTCTTGAAGTTTTAGAAAGTTTCCTTTCAATAAAATTAAATGCTGTAGGAGTTGATGAAGTAAATCCAATCTTTTTAAAAGCTATCCTGCCGATATTACAACCATAGCTCACCCATATTTTCAACACAGTACTTACTACAGCCATCTTCCCACAGCAATGGAAACTGGTCAAAATAATGCCAATTCCTAAAAAATCACTCTGTGAAGAATTTAGACCAATTTCAAATCTTCCATTTATGTCAAAAGTTTGCGAACGTATTATGCAAAAATAGCTTAATGACTACATAACGCGTAACAATCTCCTATCATCAATACAGTCAGGCTTTCGTGCTCAACATAGCTGTACAACTGCACTTGTTAAAGTTATTGAGGATATAAGAGCAGAACTTGACAAGGATAACGTAACAATTTTGGTTCTTTTAGATTTCTCTAAAGCCTTTGACACGGTAGTTCATCTCTTGCTTTTAAATAGGCTACAACAAGGATTTAAGGTATCTCCAGATGCAATAAAATTGCTTCGGTCTTTTCTGAGCATAGGCTACAAGCAGTGTATTTGGATAATAGTCTCTCAGAGTTTCTTCCAATAGTTCGAGGTGTCCCTCAGGGTTCTATTTTAGCGCCTCTTTCATTTTCTTTGTATATTAACGAAATTGACTCTGTGATTCCTGAGACATCAAAACATTTTTATGCAGATGACATACAAATTTATAGAAGCTGCCCTCTTGGCCTAATTGAATACTGTGTCTTCACTATCAATCAAGACCTTGATGTTATCATATTTCCCAGTTATTTTTCTTAATAAAACAGCATTACAATTTGTCAATACCGTAAAAAATCTAGGTGTCATCTTCACTAGGACCCTAACGTGAAACGACCATATAAATTTAATAATATTAAAAACCTATGGTACACTAAGGACACTGTGGACTGCTCAAAATTGTACGCCTTTTAAAACAAGGATGGTGCTAGCAAAAACTCTGTTTATACCAACACTTATCTACGCATGAAATCTATTATAATTGTGACTCTGCCAGCAAACATAAATTAAAAGCGGCCTTCAATAGCACCATAAAATACATCCATGGATTAAAAAGATATGACCATATTTCTGATTTGAGTAATAGTTTACTAAAAATGTCCTTTGAAAATTTCATCAAGTTTCGTACACTTCTGCTGCTATTCAAGATTTTAATTACACATCAACCAACATATCTTTTTGAAATTTCTATTATCAAACAGATCTAAAGACTTAATTCTCCCTCGATTTAGGTGTCTTATTTCAGAAAGACAATTTTATAGCTGCCTGCGGCCTCTGGAATGCGCTTCCAAATTACCTGCGAGAAATCAACAGCATGAATATATTTCAACAAAGTTTACATGACTTCCTTTCCAACCGAAACAACTAACTTCCCTGTAACAAGCCCTTCTTCTTTCCTTGTTTTCTCTCATTTATTACTTATTTTTACTATTTATTTCAATTTTTCTATTTTGTTGTTTTATTATTTTTTTTTTGTTTATTAAAATGTGAATTTCAATTAATGAATTAATTGTATATATTTCGACTTGAATTTAAAATTTTATTTTGTATTTATAAACTCTCACTACATTTATGAGATTTATCTTAAAGTGTTTGTACCATAATTGCAATAAACTAAACGAAACTAATTAGGCTATCTAGATCTTTTCAAATATAAAACTTGACAGAAATCCAAAGACCCGTTACCGAGAAATCCAAACATTAAAAAAAAACATTATATAAAAAGTACCGTTAATAGAATATTCCGTAAATTTGGTTCTAATCAAATGATAGCCTATACTAAACGAACATACAAAATTCTCAAACATTTTCATCAAAACCGTTGGAGCCGTTTTCGAGAAAAATAAGCTTTTCCTAAACGGTCATATGGCAGGTTAATTTTAACCCTAAAAACAAAATTTCAATTTCTCCTCTGGGGAATGCCAAAACAAACACACACACCAAATTTGAAGAAAATTGCTAAGCCGTTTAGGCTGCCGTTATAATATGTAGATACTGATAGACAGAAGACAGACAGACATTTTTTTCCACTAACTTTTTTAGACTTCTCTATGTTCGTAATGTCATGTTTGATTGTTATCTCAATGTTTTATATTCAAACTTGCCTTATAATCGCAAGTAAAAATTGTTCCATATTTAAAAATGTGTACAGATGGGTGTTTTGACACACAATAACAATCTTATTAAGGAAAAAGTTTATTGGGTGTAATTTTTTTTATAATTTTGAAGTTAAAAAGGCAAAGTGAATATTGTGTTGGGATTTTCAAAGACACGCCTGTGGAATACAGTTTAAAATTATGTGTGTTGAAAGTGTGTCAATTACGATACATTGCCTGAGTTACGTTGTCATTGTTTTTGGGATATTAGAGTTTAGTGTAAGATAAGTATGCTCTAAAGTTTTTGCTTGGGAAAAAAGTTATAGATGAATTTGCATGAATGAAATATAAAAGTTTTGGTTGTGCCTATTTTGTGTACACAAATTGAACGTTTAATAAGTATTCAAATTTGTAAAGGCTATTTATTTACATTTTTGTGATTATTTTAAATATTAAAATAAAAAAAAAAACATAAACAATGATTATGTTGTAAAATCCGTCAGGAGGTTATTCTTGAAAGAGTTGTCATTTCTTTTCAAGATGCAGTGTCCCGGAAATAAAAAGGTGTCTCTGGTGGAAATAAACCCTGACTCTTGTAGAACTTTGTACTATTGGTGATTCCAAACTACGAGTATAAGGAGGAGTTCAGTATAAAAGCAATTAAGTTAAATGATTTTGGACTGAACTGACTTTTTCAACAATTTTCCTTAAGGCTTTTTATAATCATATTTGTTTGCATTATTATTCTTAAAAATATGAATGGCTCTACAAAACTGTTTTTTTCACAAATGTATGAATATTAAAAATTTAATTTTGTTATATGTATTTGGAAGAATTGTTTTTTTTTTTTATTAGAAAACTGTTCATGTTCTTTTTTTTTTAAAGCAGCATAGTTCTTCTTAATTCCCAATAGATAAAATTGAATCATCCACTTTGTTGCAAATGTTTCAAAACAGAATCCCAAAGCTAAATGTTCATCTTACTTCACTAACAGCTCCACATCCTCTTAATAATAATAAAAAAAAACTACTTTGTAGCTGGCACTAGGAAACAAACAAATTTACATTTTCTGACCTCTACTCGGTGGTGATCCCTGTGGTAATCCTTCAGCCTTACCTAGGTTCAGAATCTAAATTTAGCGAATGTACAAAAACAAACCCAGAAAATTATCCTTGCAACAAATTAAATGTACATCTTCTTTTGACGGGAACTTCATTTGCTCCCTCTAGTGGATTCCAACATATTTTTGTACTCGGTATTGCTATTTCTCCATGTATCTCTCTGCAGGTGTGTTAGTTTATGTATGCCTTTAGGGACAACGTTATGGTGGAACTGCAGTAGTCGTAATAATTTTTTCCGCCAACTCCCAGATGGTCGGGGATGTTCCAATGGTCGCAGAATTATCTAGGTAAGGTATCTATCCACACAACCAATATAAACATGTTAAGGAAAACAGTTGCAGTTTCCATGACATCCCGCTAGCAGAACACAGGTGAAAAATTTAATTTTGTTGCTGCCGGGTACAAGATGTTCCCTACACTTGTTATATTTATGCACTTGTAGCACATGGTCTAGATAGAAGAAGAATAAAGAAGTTCGCGAAAGTTGTCGCTGAAAATTAAAAAAAAAAATGAATAAAAAACACACTGAACATGAGGCAGGTGAAATTGATACTGAAATTAATTAACAAATCACCTGTAGAATAGTTTACAAAATGATTAAAGTTTTAAAAAGTTTAAAGTTCTAACTATAAGGGAAGTTTGCAGGATACTTTTCTCTTAAAATGTATCTATGACCTTGAGCGAGAAGGAAAATTATCATGAACAACATTTTACAGGGTGTTGTTCCTTTATAGTTTCTGTTGTAATCTAAAGATATAATAAAACTGTGTATTCCAAATAAAAAACGGAAACGGCTGCGCAACACGTACACGCTCTTATGAACCTCTCATAGAAAGGATATCAACGCAGAAAAATCACGACACGATTTTTTATAAAACTGTCAGAACTATAATTAAAAACTGTTTCTTACCAAAAATTAGTTTAACCTCAAAAGCCCTTAGTGACAGTTAGCTTATAACATAGCAAATAGAATATTTTACGACGGATTTTGATAAAATCGCGGTTTTTTATTTTAAGTTTTTTTTAATGTTTTCTTAATTTTGGTAACATAGTCTTAAGACTTATCAATATACAGGTGATCATTAGATTAAACAAATTGCGATTGGTTATTAAAGAAGTAAAATTTCTAAGAAAGATGCAGTATTTATTTATTTATGCTTCCTCGATTATGACATTGATGCCAGTGCTGAAATGATCACAAATGTGATTTTTCTAGGAATGAGTGCTTTTATTCTGAATAGAGTAAAAAGCATCTGCAATGTCCCAAAGGCAGTAAAAATGCTTAGCCATTTGTAAAAAAAATATTAAGAACTCCACAACATCTCTGGTTCCAACGCTTATCGACAATAACAAACCAATTGTTTACTCTTGCCCCACCTGTACTCGAGAATGTTAATTTTTCCATGGGACACATTTTTTTACGCACTCATTCCGTAGCAAGAATTCTCAAAGATCTCGATATGCACAAATCCACTGGCACGGATGGTATACCCCGATTCTTCTGAAAAGATATTCTTCCACACTGGCAAAACCACTGCGTAAGCTTTTCCATCGCTGCAACTCTTATGGAATCTTTCCAGGAAAATGGAAAACAGCATTTGTCCAGCCGGTAACTAAAAAAGGTGACCCATCTTCCCCCTCCTCCTATCAACCTATAGCACTAACATCCCTTCTTTCTAGGGTCATGGAAACACTGATTAACCGTCAGCTTAAGGAATATCTGGAAGATCAAAAGCTTCTCCATGACCGTCAATATGGCTTCCGCAGCATCCGTTCCACTGGCGATCTGATGGCATAAGTATCTCACCGAACAGTGGAACAAATCTTTACATCGCTTTGGGGAAAGTAAGATTATTGCTCTTGATATCTCCAAGGCACTTGAAAGAGTTTGACATGAAGCTCCCTTATCGAAAATGCGTGCTTTTGGGATCGATGATACTTTTGTTCGTTGGATTAGAAGCTTACTTATGGATCGGTCAATAAAAGGATTATTGGACGGATTCAAGTCTGATTCCCACAAAATAAATGATGGTGTGCCTCAGGGCTCCGTTCTGTCTCCGACTCTTTTCCTCATTTTTATAAATGATCTTCTGTCTGTTACTTCTAATCCACTTAACTGTTTTGCTGACGACTCTACCCTCAGCTTTTCATATTCGTTCAATAATTTACGTCCTTCGCCTTCGGACGAACAATTGTAACAATATGTACCGTATGCCAAGCTCATTAAACTACGATTTATACAGCATTGTCAAGTGGAGTAATAGGAATCGTGTGGGGTTTAATGCTTCGAAAACTCAATGTTGTCTTCTGTCGTTAAAGGTAAACATACCCGCAATGCTATTGCCCATGTATGGTACTTCCATCAAAAAAAGCTCTAAGTAGACGGTATGTGTGTCAACGACGACCTCCGTTGGAACGACCATATATTTGAAATCGCCAAAAATGCTGCTAAGTGCTTAGGTTTTCTGTATCGGTGTAAGAAGTATTTTTCTCCTTCTGATCTGGCTCCAATTTATAAAGCGTTTATACGCCCTAAACTGGAGTATAACTCGCACCTCTGGGAAGGTGCTTCGCAAACATCGCTTCACCTGCTTAAAAGAATAAAAAATCGAGCGTTAAGATAGATAGGAAATAGAACTGCCACTGAAACAATTGCCCCTCTCGAACACCGACGCTTTGTTTTATCGTTTCTTTTATAAAAAATGTTCACTCGAAGAAGCCAGCAGCATTCCTGCCCTTAAAAGTTTCTCACGCAATAACCGTCTCCGGAACGCTCATCAGTTCACCCTTGAGCTCAATTGCGGATGTACCCTGAAATAAAGGGATTCTTTTTTAGCCGAGCAACACGAATTTGCAATAGTTTACCCGGCGAGGTTTTTCCTTGCAAATTTTGTTTTGCAAGAATTCAAAACCAATGTTAATCAACACTTTTTGTTCCTCCTCCGTCAACCTTCCCATACTCAAGTAGTGTATTCAACATTAAAAGGGAAACACTAATCCTTTTGTGCGTGCACAGTATAAAAAAATATAAAAAGAAATTGTCAAAGCTACAGAGCTCAAACTGAAGCTTGCAAGGACGATCAATAATAATAATAATAAAAGGCCGATGGCCTGGCTGCCGAGGTCTTCAAAGCTGCAGGCGATGACTTGGCTATAAATATGCATCAAATCAAAAGCAAGGTGTGGTTAGAAGAAAGCATTCCCGATGAATGGAATCTCAGCATAATTTGTCCGATCCTTATAAAAGGAGACCCCTTGAACTGCACCAACTACAAGGGTCTTAGTTTATTCCACATCGCCTACAAGATCTTTCCTGCTGTATTGTGTGAATGCCTAAAGCTATTCGTCATTAGCCTGGTAGTCCATCATTGCGGTCTTAGGCTAGGAAAGTCCACTGTTGACCAAATATTCACATTACGGCAGATCTTGGAAAAAAACCAAGAACTTCAAATCGATACCACCTTTTGAACGATTTCAAAGCCGCGTACTTCAGCATTTATTGAGACGCGATATATTGAGCAATGTGCAGTTTTAATATCCTTGCCAAACTCGTCCGCCTGTGTAAAATGACCATGGAAAACGCACGCTGTTCCGTCAAGGTCGGTAAAAACCTCACCTTCACCTTCGAAGTCAAAAAAGAATTTAGACAAGGCAACATCATACTTGAAAGAATAGTGCAGAGCTCCCACGCCAACGCCAGAGACACGAAAAGTCCGTCCAATTACTCGTATACAAAAACGATATTGAAATAATCGAAAGAACAGAGCGGTATTTTGAGTATTCAGACGGAAACAGCGAAGATTGGCTTAACAATGAGGACAAAACCAAGTATGTATATTGTATATACTGTCATCAAGAAGACCAACAAAACATCGACGTCTTGGACAAGACATCACCATAGACAGCTATAACTTTTAAGTAGTTAAGGACTTTGTCTACCTGGGCGCCGCTGTTAGCTCAGACAACAACACCAGCGCTGAAATCAAACGAAGAATAGCTCTTGCCAATCGCTGCTTCTTAGAAGGATTGAGTAGCAAAGCCCTCTCTCGGGCAACTAAATTGTCCCTTTATAAGACCCTCATCATCCCAGTCCCGTTGTATGTATGCATTACCGAAGAGTGGAGAAGAAGCAGTAATGTCAAACTTTGACAAGAAAAAGAGTACTGCAGGATTGTTCATTGACATTACTAACGCATTTAATATGGTAGATTATGTTATTCATCTAAACAAACTTGAAAAAGCAGAGTTCCGTCGTACCATCGACTTCTGCTGACTTCTTTTTCCTTATTGATGCGAAGATCATTTGAAGTTCGAACTTCGAGATGGGCAAGGAACTTGGCCCTTTTTTGCTCTCAGATCGCCTTTGCGTGAGGCTATTTTGGAGGTAAAAGTGATTCAGCAGAGCTCTGTTCCCTAGGCCCTGATTGGGATGAATGGACTCATTCACTTTATACACTTGCTGCAAAGCAGAACCAACTGTTTCAAACCTTCTCCAAAGGATCCTCAATCTCAAAGAAATCGTGTGCGGTTTTCCCCAGATCTATTTCTGCGGTCAGGAGCATGTTTTCGTTTTCTGTCGTTCTCGGAAAACATACTCGTGTCGCTTTAATTAACGGCTCGAATTCTGTTATCCCAGTGTGAGTTAATAGACAATCTGTAATTATGCTATATTAGCGAGTTGACATTTTTGATTGACGACTTTAGTGTCCTAATCTCCAGATCGTTTCTGTCAGTAAACCACCTGACAAGAAGTTTAATCTTTAATGTTAGTTTAATGTTTAAAGGTAGACATTTTATTGTACAAGGAAGAAGTCACATAAGGAATATTAAATTCCTTTGCTCAGCGTTTTATGAACCCAAGCATGGAGCTAGATTTATTCACTAAAAAGTTAACGTGTTGAGTAAATTCTAAGTTGGAGCTAAAATGAACACCCAACTTCTTAAAACTGGAGAAACGACAGAGTTTGTGCTGCGAAATATGATAATAATGCACTAACGATACGTTTTTTAGAGAAGGTAATCATTTGGCATTTTACAGGGATAAGGGAGATACCACTTTTTCTGCACCAAATACTAAAGTTCTCAAAATCTGCCTGCAGGAGAATGCGGTCATCATCATCATCACTAGACTTTATTATCTTGAAAATATTCATGTCATCACCAAATATGACAGAGTCACTTTACGGAATGAATAGCCAAAATGAATAATAATGGACCAAGGTGGCTTCCTTGAGGCACACCAGAGTGAGCCCCGAAGGGTTCTGAAAGACAATTTCTAAATTTTACCTGGTAGGATCTATTCTCAAAGTATAATTTGATCCAAGCTAAAACACAGGGAAAAAACCATAAGCTTTTAGATTAAACAAGATTTGTTCATGGCTTAGTTGATCAAATGCTTTTGAGAAGTCGGAATAAAAGTCTTTATTCAATTTCTGTAAAAAAAAATCGTTCCAATATCTGGGCTTTTCAATAATTCAAAAGGTTTAAGGAATTTGACGTGATTTGGCGTCCTCTCTTAGTTTCCTCCAAATACCCTCATAATTTTGGGTAAAATGAGGGCCAAAACAAATCCAATCCAATGCATATAATTTGAGAAACTTTAACCGCAACACAATCAAGTTACAACCATCAGTTTTGTAAAAGACTCTGATAAGCTACAAGTAAAGCTTATTCATAAAAAAGGAACGATACCCCTTATCCCCTCACAAACACATACAAAAACAAAAGAAACTTCTCCAAAAACCAAAACGTCAGCACAAAATTCCACAATCCCATCAACTTGTCACCTTGTTTAATCCTTCTCCGCTATATTTAGCTCCCATCCTAAATTTTAACACACAGCACCACGACCTTCCCTGTCTGTTTAATTAAACGTTGTAACTATGGCATTTAAAGTTCTTACCTTCTCCGTAAGGGTTCCGCTTCTATAACGTTACTATTTCAAACATATACAACACCCACCCACATCCAGCATTCATACAGGCGAGAAGGATATGGAATTACACTTAACCCTATGACCCAGTTTGGCGCCCACAAATATTGTGTGCTGGAGAAGACTTAGGTACTACTTCCACTTTCGACCTCTTCGGGCTGTCAGTATTGTTCTGAAACAACTTTTCAAAGCCGCTATGCAATTTCGAAAGAGGAATTAAAAAAAATCTACCCATATTCAGTGTGGGGAAGGGTTTGGTAACTTTTATCATACCCGAGACTATTGGCGGCGGGGTGGCATTGTAAGAACGAGGGAACAGCCGACCGACCGAAGACACGACGCCACTAAGGGTAAGGGAAGTTCATTAAATGATTTTCAGCCATCGCTCTTGTATGCTGGTACCGGGCAGAGGCTCGAGTTCCGAAAGCCCACTTATTGCAATTGCAATTTATTTTCAGTGTATTAGTCTTTGTCGCTAGAAAAGAGGGCTTCCGCTGGGTTAGGGATGGCTCCCCATATGACTAGGACACAACGACTATCTCGGATAAGCACTTGGTTCTTGTGTCAAGGAATCTATTTCATTTCTATGTCAGCAGTGTTTTTCAGTGAACTATTTTTTGTGCTCGGTGAGTAGGAACTGTGTACAACTGAAGATGATGAGTATTTCTCTTCACTCAACGATGCGGTGGTGTTAGTGCGTTTATTTGACTTTGGTGAAAGTTTATCTTCCACCAGATAAGTTTGACCTTGGTAATACCATGTTCCATGTCATGCACTTGCTTCTTTCATAATTTTGCTTGAATGAACAGTTTTTCTTTATTTCATTTTATATATTTGTTTTCATATTTCGTATAAAAGTTTAAATTTATGCGAATGTGGCGCAGAATCCCAAAATATTACTCATAACATGAAGGCAAGGGTTAGACCTTGAAGAAAATACTATATGTTAGATGTATCAGCATGGATTTCTAGAAAAAAATCTATTTGGGATGATCTCTGACTTTTAAAGAAGTATCTTTGAAGTGAAAGTTTTCAAATAAAAATCGTGTAAAGGACATTATATGGAATTGTAATTTACTTTTCATATAAAGAAGTCTTTTTGTATTAAATAAATAATTAATTCAAATAAGAATGTTTCTTGAAGTTAAAAGATATTACGAAACGAATTGCATAAGTCCTTCATGGTACATGGACTTATGCGATATGCGTCAGTATAAGCATACTATATCTCCGTCAACATTTTCACTTTGTGTTGTAAAATTAAACTCAAATCGACTTACCTTAAGTTTCATGAAGTTGAAAGTTAAAGTAGTATTGATGGCTGTTTTTTTTTTAATTTTTCATTTGTAATAACTTATAACTATATTAATACTAGAGAAAATAAATTGCACCACTGGATCGCACGTACTTGCTCATATGTGCGGTCACATCGTCGAATAAAATTTAAAAAATAAATAACATCAACGTAGAAAAATAACACTACCTGAACTTCAAAAAATGGGCACGACTGGGTCGCACGTACTTGCTCTTATGTATGCGCTTAATCATATTGGAAGACAAGATCTGTGATCGGAACAAGTAACATTTATGTACAAAAACAACACGTTCCCCAACTAACAATTTACCTTGTATAAGGTTCAATTTTTTTAATTTGACAAGCAATTGCTTGCATAGAGCTTGTATAAGGGAAATATTCGCAAGCCACACATTTTAAACTTTGAAAATTAAAAAAAATAGCTGCTATAAGGCCTTTAAAAATGAGTTTGGTGAGCTCTATACAAGGCTTGTAGATAAAGGTTAAAAATGGCCTGTATAAGACCTTCGGAAGATGTTTACTAACAATTAAACAAATAATTGCTGCTATAAGGCTTTCCACGACAAGTCAATGCAAACAGCTTTTGTAAGGCTTGTCTATAAAGGCCTTATACAAACTGAATTAATTTGCTAATATTAAGAGTCTTATAAATAAGTTCTTATAAGTAAATTCAGTTGTAAATAAAATAAGAGAGTTAAAACTGAATACTGTAAAACAGAAAAGAAGTGCTAACAAAAATTATTTCTTAAGGTCAAACAAATGAAATCAAATACTAACGTGATGTATACCTTTGAATTTATTTTTCTCAAATGACAATTTAGCCAGATTTATAAAATCCAATTGTTTCGTTTTTTAAAGTATTCAATTGTATAATGAGCTAAAATGCTTCAAACCCCAGAACGCCACACACTTCAAACAATTTGACAATTACAAAAAATAGCTGCTTTAAGGCCTTTAATAGTTAGTTTGGAAAGCTCTATATTCAAGGCTTGTAATTAAAGGTTGAAAATGGTCTGTATAAGGCCTTCCAAAAATGTTTTCTAAAATTAAAATGCAAACAACTTGTTTAAGCCTTGCTTAAAAAGGCCTTATTTAAACTAAAATAATATTTGTTTAATCGACGTTTGATGTTAATTTTCCCAACCGTGCTTTTTTAAAAGCTACAGTCCTCGAACAGTCCTTGGACAAGCCAGTCCAAAGTTATATAAACCAAAAAACCAGCCTTTACCATATAAGCGATTAGCTTAGTGGTAGAGTGGCCGGACGCCAGTCGATCAGCAACTGTGGAGGAGCGAAGACATTGTTGACGACTTTCACAGTGATATTTACAAGTGATTATTTTTATTAATTAAAGTAATTCCAGTAAAGTTAGTTTGTTTTCTTGCCAAAAGGCAAAAAAGTTCAATTATTCCTTGTATTTTTTGTTTTTAATAAAGCAAAAATAATTTTGGATATAATTTTCCAATAAAAAAAGCTTTTTTAAAAGCTACAACATACGTAGATCTTTGGGCAAGCAACCCAAAAGTATATCTACTCAAAAAACAATCAACTTATATATAAGCCAATAGCTCAGTGGTAGAGTGGCCGATCGCAATCGATCAGCAACTGTGGAGGAACGAAGACATTGTTGACGACTTTCACAGTGATATTTACAAGTGATTATTTTTATTAATTAAAGTAATTCCAGTAAAGTTAGTTTGTTTTTTTGCCAAAAGGCAAAAAAGTTCAATTATTCCTTGTATTTTTGTTTTTAATAAATCAAAAATTATTTTGGATTCAATTTTGCAATAAAAAAAGCTTTTTTAAAACCTACAACATACGTAGGATCTTTGGGCAAGCAACCCAAAGGTATATCTACTTAAAAAACCATCAACTTTTATATAAGCCAATAGCTCAGTGGTAGAGTGGCCGGTCGCGGCGCAGAGGAACCCAGGTTCGAATCCGGCCTGGGTGACTTCACTAACCTTTTTTGGGAAAAAGTGTTAGACAACAGAAATAGTCTAGAAGGCGGCAAATTACCGCAAAACAAGAGCATGGCGCCATCGGATGATGAGCCAGAAAAATCGGCTGATGTCCCAATGACGACAGTCAAGAGAAGAAGACGACAAAATGTTCAGCCGAACCTAGTAACGAAAAGGCCAACAAGGGCAAATCTGGTTCAACAACAAGTTGGAGAGAAGAAAGAAGCGCGACCAGCTAAAACATCCGCAGCTTCCAAAATACGTCAGCAGCTGGAAAATGCTGGACTAGCGTCGGACATATCAGTGTCGTATGTGTCCGACGAAGGAGAGGGGCACTACACAAGTACCCCAGACGACACACAAGTTGCCGAAGACAACAATAACAACAACAACATTCATACTGAAGGAAAGCCTTCCTCATCAGAATCCGACGATGAGGAGGAAATTATCAGTGAGTTTGAGCGCAAGATCCGGGCGGTCAGAGCCAAACAAGAAAAAAGAAGGAGGGATGAAAGGCTCGCCAAAGAGCAAAAGGAGGCAGCCAAACTAAAGGCCCTCCAGACGGCTGAGCAGAAACAGCAGCAACAACAACAACAGCAGCAAGCACAGCTGCAGAAACAACAACCACAGCAGCAGCAATAACAACAGCCTGCTAAACAGCAGCAGCAACAACAGAAAAAAGAACACTCACATCATGTTAATCAACCATCGACGTCTAAGAACGCCCATTAGCAGCAGCAAAACGAACAGCAGCAGCAAAACCAAAAGCAGCGGAGACAACAGCAGCTGACACAACAGCAGCAGATACAACAGCAGCAGCAACAGCCAACACAAAAAAAAGGTAAGGTGCCGCCAATTAACACATATAAAATGAACATAAAAGATATAATAGATATATGTAGGGACGCCATAGGCGATACCTTTTTAATTAAAAGACTTAATAATGATAGACATGCTATCCACTGCTTCTCAGTGGCTCAGCATAAAAAGGTTAAGGAAATTCTCGAGAAAACGGCCACTGAACACTACAGTTCCACGCCAAAAGAGGAAAAAATTCAGACGGTGCTCTTAAAGGGCCTTGGTAGCTCCACTGACACGGTGGCGCTTTTAAGCGAACTCCGTCGGGTAGCGACGAACGATCTCGAGTTCGTGGGGGTCAAGCCTTCCACGACTGTCAGAGCCAGGCGGGAGCAACGGAAATTACCGTTCTTCCTGGTTCAGCTGTCGCCCAAAAGCAAACTGGATAGTCTACGGAAAATTACCAACGTAGACTACCAGGTTGTAACATGGGATAAACTAAAGAGACGCGGCGACATGCTTCAATGCATGCGCTGCTAAAGGTTTGGGCATGCCGCGGCGAACTGCGGTATGCAGTCTCGCTGCGTGAAATGCAGTGAGAACCACAATTTAGGTGAGTGTAAGCTCGGTCAGGAAAGGGTCGAAGATAAGACTCTACTTAAATGTGTGCTTTGCGGAGGCGAGGGGCACCCTGCTTGTTATCGGGGCTGTCCTAGGTTTCAGCAGATAAAGCAAACAAAAGCTCCGAAGGTGGTGGAGAGACGACCTATTTTTGCTCCTGCACCGATAGCCGTTGTGCCCCAAATCTCTTACGCCCAAATGGCGGCAGGGAGAGCAACAACAACGGTACAGCCACAACCAAAGGTTGCCAAACAGGCCCCCGTGCCTACAGCACGTGCGGGACAGGCCGATATAATGACTGTGTTGCTGGCCATGCAGGCCCAGTTAACCAGCCTACAACAACGGCTCGGAAAGCAGGAGGAAAGACTAGACCGTGTCTACGCTTACCTTCCCAGCTTAGGGCAATTTAAACCATAATGGGCGCGCTGTAAGAGAACCCCTTTAAAATCCTGGCTGTGAATGTAAATTCACTAATCAGGACCGAACGTAGAGCAAATTTGTTTCAATTGTTGCATGATCACAGTCCAGATGTCTTTTTGGCTAGCGAAACCAAGCTAAACCAGAAACACAAACTGACTCATAATAATTACAATATCGTAAGAAGGGACCGGCCCAACTCCACTCGTGGGGGCGGGGTCGTTATCTTTTTACGAAAAGGTATTGATCATAAGGTCATATATAATAGTGAAGTGCGAAGATTCGAGTTGCTAGAAGCTTGCATCATATGCATTCCTCTCCAACATGGGAAGCGAATGTATGTGATCGCAGTGTACGCACAAGAAGCACCTCAACCTGCAAACTTTTTTGCAGAGCTCGAAAAACTTTTCGAGTGCCTTAGCCTGCACTTGGATGAAAACGACTACATTATCGCCGGAGATTTGAATGCCAAACATGAAGATTAGGGAAATCAAATCCAAAATCCAAGGGGATACCATCTTTTTAATTGGATGGGTCGACACCATGTTGAGTATAAAATCGACCTTTTTGCTACAGATAGATAGATGAATTTGTGCCTGCACGCTCTTACAATTTTAGTAAGGCACGCTGGCCACGTTTCTCCAACAATCTGACAAGAGAACTCCTCTCTAACGACATTGTGCCTCCAAACGACAGGAATCTATCGAACGTTGAGATAGATGGATACCTGCTTCAGATGGATGGTGTCATAAAACAAACGATGGACAGAATGATCCCACGATACAAAGAACATAACGCAACTGAAATGTACAAGAACGCGACAATAGACGCACTACATAGACAAAAAAGTGCCCTCCTGACAAGATTAAAACTCTTGTACAGGCGGTTTACTGACAGAAACGATCTGGAGATTAGGACACTGAAGTCTTCAATCAAAAATGTCAACTCGCTCATTAAACAAAACTATCGATTGTCTATTAACTCGTACTGGGATAACAGAATTCGAGCTGTTAATTCTAACGACCCGAGTATGTTTCCCGAAATTAATAAAATTTTAAGAAAGAACACTCAAAATGATCTTCCGTGTCTTAAGCTCCAAAGAACGACAGACAACGAAAACATACTTCTGACCGCAGGAGTAGATCTGGGGGACGCCGTCTTGGACGACGACTTCTTTGTGATCGAAGATCCATTGGAGAAGGTTGAGACAGTGGGTTCTGCTTTTCAGCAAGTGTATAAGGTGAATGAGTCCATTCATCCAAATCACGACCTGGAGAACAGAGCTCTGCTGAATCACTTCTACCTGCGAAATAGCATCACGCAATGGCGATCTGAGAATCTTGGTTTTACCGGATTCAATGAAGACAATCTGGCAAATGCCACCGTCGCCGATCGAAATGGGCCAAGTTCCCTGCTCATCTCGAAGGTCGAACTACAAATGATCTGCGCATCATTAAAGAAAAAGAAGTCAGCGGGAGTCGATGGTATACCCAATGTTGTACTACGACATCTCCCTGAGGAAGCAATAAACATATACACAACACTGTTCAACAACGCGCTGAATAATGCATATTATCCAGTGAGTTGGAAGACAGCAGTTGTACATCCTCTCCCCAAAAAGGGAAAGGACAATTCCAATCCGGCAAATCTCCGGTCGAGCTCTGTCCAAGTGGGCCGAGGACAAAAATATAATTCCAGACACCCAGTTCGGCTTTAAGGCAGGACATGACACAATTCATGCCGCGTCAAAGCTAGTATCTGCTGTCCAATGGAACAATGCTAAGAATCAATGCACGGGTGCCTGTTTGGTTGATTTGGAGAAGGCTTTCGATACCGTATGGTTAGAGGGTCTGTATCTGAAGCTAACCAGATGGGACATAAGTTAACCACTGCTATATATGCTTTATGACATGCTTAATGGTAGAAAGTTTGTTGTCAAGAGTGGCAATGTAACATCTACCACAACGTTTGATATTAAAAACGGTCTGCAACAGGGAGCGGTGAACTCGCCGATTCTCTTTAGTATTTACACCAGCGATCTCATTGGGAGTCATGCAATTGCGTATGCCGATGATTTAGTTGCGTACAGAACAGGTCCAAAAGTTGAAGTCATCAGAATTCTCTTGCAACGTGATTTCGATAAAATTCAACAATATTGTAATGATTGGAAGCTCAAAATCAACTTCCAGAAATGTGAAACTATCCTGTTTAGAACCCCTTTGTCTTTGGCCTCTAGGGATACGAGAAAGAACTGGCGCAAGCTAGTGATCGCTGGGCCACATGGACATCCACTGGCGAGTAAAAGTGTAGTAAAGTACCTTGGCATCTGGTTGGATCAGTATCTATATTTCAATCGACATGTAGAGGCTGCTCTGGCCAGGGCTAGGGGAGCTTTTGCCCTGACAAGACGGTTGTTTTATAGCAGCCGCTTTGATAGCAGGGTGAAAGTGATTTGCTACATGGCCCTCATCAAGCCGATGATTGCCTATGGATGCCCTGTGTGGTTCAACGTTGCACCATCTCAAATGGAAAAGATTCGGGTGTTCGAGAGACAGTGCCTTCGCACTTGTCTCGGACTTTATAGAACATCAGAGTCGGAGTACAAACATCATTATTCCAACGAGGTTCTATACAACGGGGCCAATACAAACAGGATAGATAATTTTTTTAATTAAGCTCATTCGCGGACACATTGCAAGGGCGATGACCTCAACTAATGGACAAATCTTCGGGGCTTACTACCCCCAAGATGAATATTTTGAAAGCACACGTTTGAGTGGTTTTATCCCGCCCGAGGCTTTCCTATACCTTGATAGTCGAGGGCTGATTCAGGATAGATCGGCGATTCCGTTGATCTACCACGTCGGCCGCAGAACAGTCGATAGGCGGGTCCTCTACGACCGAGACATAGTCGCTGGGAGCGAAGCAGAGCACCTCCGTTTCAGTAGGGCCGTGCCCGACCGGAATCGGAAGGAAGCCTTAGATCAGGTCCACCAATTTTGGTGGCTTAGCTAAAACCCGACCATTTTCAGTCGACATAGACGAAATATCGCTTATGGCCGACTTACATATATCTTTAGTATCTAAGTTAGGTAGGGCAGTTGCGGCGGCACCAAAAAAAAAAAAAAAAAAAAAAAAACACGAAAATCCAACAAAAAAAAATGTTAAAATAAAAAAAGGCTGCTGTGGCTGTTGTAATTTTAAGTATTTAAGGTTTATTTTAAGTAAGTTTAAGCTTATTTTTAGTTTATTTTAAGTTAGTTTTAAGTAGTTTAAGATAGATTAAAAAATGATAATGATGACCTAGTTTTTAAATTTTTCTGGGTAAAAAATAAAACCCCAATATAGATAAGATAATTTTAAGTTATTTTTAGGCTGAAAGGCAATTAAATTAAGTTACAGATTTATTTAGAGCGCCCGCATAGGGCCAGTATATTAATTAAGATGATAGTTTTAGCTTGTTTTAAGATTTTTGTCTAGCATTTAAGTAGATATAAGTAAAAGTAAAATAAAAATCATTTAAAAGTAAAAAGTAAAGTCCTAGAGTGTTAAGAGAAGGACTCGAGTTCAAAACTCAGGTAAATAAAAACTTTTCACTTTTATAATTAAAATCAAATTTCAATCGTTACAGTGTGCAGTAGAAAAGTCAGTTTGGGAACTGTTTGAGGAGAAATATAGCGATAAAAACTCAACACTTTTTGCAATTTTTGTTTGAACAAATCCTTTTTTGTGTTAAAAAATGACTTTTGTCCCTCAAAAACAAAATATTGTAGGCTAGCAAGTATTAACTTTTTGTTCATGACAATAAAAAATAGCCTTTATATTAACATAAGGCATGGTATTAGCAAAATCTGTCATTAAATGGCTTGGGTAAGGCCTTTTATAACATCCAGCGCAGGCTGTTAGCATTTAGCATTCACAAAATTGCTTGCTTAGACAAGCTATTTTTGTTATAAGGCCATTCAACAAAAGTCTTATAGCAGTTAAATAGCTTGCGTAATGTGCGCCAAAATAACTTGTATAAGGCTTTTTAATGTTACTATAGCAGTCAGAAAATAGCTTGCTTTGAACCTTATACAAGTTAAATTGTTAGTTGGGTCTGAACTTATAAATAGTATCAAAGCCACAACTCTTAACAGTTTTTAGTAAAAATGGAGTTTCACACGTCTTGTATAGTAACAATTTTATAAAAAAGGATTTCGAATATTGTATGACGGATTTTGATTAAATCCTGTTTTTAATTTTTAGTTTTTTGAAAAACTTTTTTTTTAATTTTGGTATGCAGTTTCGTAGAACTTATTAATATACATTTGTTTATAAAATTTAAAATATTTTTTGGATTATTTTTAAGAATATGATTTTTCAAAAAAAAAAATTCAAAATTAATTTTAATTAGAAAAAAAAGTTATTAAAAATGTTGATAGCAGAATTAATTAAGCTAGATCTTCTCAAAAATAAAATTTGACAGAAACGCAAATAGCCGTTACCGAGAAAGTCGAAAATTAAAAAAACTGTTATATAAAAGGTACCGTTAATAGACTTTTCCCGTAAATTTCGTTCTGATCAAATGATAGCCATTACCAGCAAAAAAATCAAAACAATCACACACACCAAATTTGAAGATAATCACTTAAGCCGTATAGGCTGCAGCTCGTTACACATACTTACAGACAGACAGACATTTGCACTAACTTTTGTAGACTTCTCTATGTTCGTAATGTCATGTTTGATTGTTTTCTCATTTTTTTATATTCACGATTCTTAAACTTGCTTTATAGTCCCTATAATTGCAAGTAAAAAAGATGTAGACGTTGTGTGTGTTTCAGAAACCTGGTTTAGGCCTAATGTTGATAATCTATGACATGAGTGGTTTTAGACTATTTCGTGGTGAAGGCAAAATAAGATAAGTTCTGGTACTGACATACATGTTCATTCTAGTATAAAATGTAAGCTTGTCATATCATCCTCCCCAGACAGTATAACCAATATTGTTTTATTACGATTCTGGGTGAAAAAAAACTCTTTTGGGAGTTTGTTATTATCGACCAAATAGCCAAAAAGATTTATCTACTCACAGATGTTATAGTTTGTGTCGATTTTAATTGCAACTTCTGTTGTTAGTTGTTTGTAAGATCGGTTTATGGACGATAATTTTACGTGATAACGTCATAAGAAAACATTGATGGCAGCAACATCAACATACAGCCCGTTAACAACTCACACCCTTTCGTTAAATACACACACACACACACCATTATTACATCTTCTTTCTATTTTAACAAAACTCCGCCTATTTCGTATTTCATTTTCTCTTGCTGTTCTTTTTGAATTTTAGTGGAATTATTTTGGGAATTTGCGCCTGAACATGAACGCCTGGTGCTCAGAAATATTTCTGAAATCTCTGAAACACTTCTTGAATTTTTATTTGTTTCCCATTTTATGTATCCAGTTTTTTACTTCAAGATGGATTTTAAGAAAGGAGCAATCATCGCGTCGCGTTTTGTCATCATGAACAAAATACAATTGAATAAAAACAAAAAAAAACTGTCAACTAGACTAAAATGCTTAAAATATACAGAAAGATTTACGTTGGGAAGGGGAAACAGAGAGACATTTCATAAACATTTCAGAAATATTTCGCGAAGCGTCCAGACCTAGGTAAAGATTTAAGAAAAATTTCTAAAATGTTTTTTAAATGTTTGTGGAATATCTAAAAAAAAATGTTTCTTTGGTGTGGAAACACCTTAAGATTAAAATTGTTCCCAATTGGAAACAACTGCTTTATTCAAAAAAAAATTTGTTGGACGTGGTGATAATTCGATAGTCGAGTCATTTCACTTAGATCGGATCTCAAGGATCCATTGCTGTCTCCTGGAGTAGGAGAAACAGGTGGGGAATTTGGGGAGAATTAGTTGTGGGATGCCTCCTTAAGCCATCCTGAGATTTTGATCAATTTCAGAATATGGCTGTTTTGAAACGTCGCGTCGCCCAGATCGTCGAAGAACTATTCTAGAAGGGCTGTTTTACTTGTCTGAGCTAGGCTGAGGCATTCACAAAGGAAGTGATATGCGCCCTCTTTTGCATATAAGTCTTGACACTTTCTGCATTAGTCTGATGTGCTTATGCGCATTCTACTCATGTTGGCCTCCATTGAGTTGTTACCCGTAAGGACACAAACCAGAAAGGACAGTTGAGGTTTACCTAGCTTTTAAATATATTCTGTATTTTTCTTTGAGATATTTGACCGAAAACTTACTGAGACCCGAGATTTATCGAGTTTTGACCATCTCTTGGTTTTCGGCTTTAAAGAAATTCTCGTGAATTCTTTTTCTTATTTTCCAGTGGCTCAAGTGCCCGTGGTATGGTTTAAGTTGGTTCCATGGATGAACCACTTTTGGCCAGTTCATCAGCCTCTTCATTTCCGTGAATATCGCAATATCGCAGTGTCCGCGGACACAGCGGAGGGTAACCAGGTTTGTTTAAAACATAAAAGGTGCATTTTCAGAATAGACTTATGTAGATCCAAAATGGATAGCATATGCCTTGAACCATTTTCAAGCATGTGCTTTTTCCATTTCCTTCTAGAATATCTACTCAAATAGAAAGTGCTCATTGCAAGGATGCATAATATGATTAAATAGTCAAAAAGAATATTTAATTCATTTTCGGGCTGGTGGAATTGTCTTCAGGGAAACAAAGATCAAACGAATATAAAAGCTTCCCTGGTGCACGTTTAACGGGAACGGGTCGTTATTCTATATTTCAAAACTCTGTGTGACCAAAATTCTGTAAATGAGTAAAAAATTCTGTATGACTATAATTTTGTATTACATTATTTTGTAAATCTATTATTCTTTATACCAAAATTTTGAAAATCCAAAATTCAGATTTTGAAGATTCTAAAAAAACTATACTTTTAATTTCTTTAAATGATGATAGAAAAATTTACAGAATTTTGGAATACAGAATTACAGAATTTTAAAACGCAGAATTTTGAAATACTTTTTATTTGATAAGTGGTATGAATTTGGTACGAGCGACAGCAGTTAATTTAAATACTTTCTTCCTTGTTTTGTTTATTATATTACAATCATTTGACCAGATATTTTTACTTGCGATTATAGGGACTATATAAGTCAAGTTTAGGATTAGTGAATATTAAAAAATTGAGATAACAATGAAACATGACATTACGATCATAGAGAAGTCTAAAAAAGTGATCGAGAAAAAATGTCTGTCTGTCTGTCTGTTTGTCAGTATGTATAACGAGTTACAACCTAAACGTATTAAGCGATTATCTTCAAACTTGGTGACTGTGATTATTTTGGAATTCCCCAGAGGGGAAATTGAAATTTTATTTTTAGGCCGAAAAATAACGGTACCTGCCATATGACCGTTTAGGAATATCTTATTTTTCTCGAAAACGGCTCCAATGATTTCGTTGAAAATTTTTGGGAATTTTTTTGTTCGTATTGGCTATCATTTTTTTAGAACCAAATTTACGGGAAAAGTCTATTAACGGTACATTTCATAATAATTTTTTTTCAAAAAAAAAATAAAAACAGGATTTTATCAAAACCGGTCCTACAATTATCGAAATAAATTTTTCATAAATTCCTTTTTATTTGAGACGTGTGATGGCATACTTCATTTTTACTAAAAACCGTTAAGTATTGTGGTTTTAATACTTTTTATAAGTTCAAACTGTGTTATTTTCAACGCAAATGTTACTTGTTTCTGTCAAAGATCTTGCTTTCCAATGTAATTATGCACATAAGAGCAAGTACGTGCGATCCATGCCCATTTGCCCATTTTTTCTTTATGCCGTAATTCCAACTTTATAACTTTGAATAATGTACATACTTGTATAAGCTCAGACGGATTAAAATTACTAATTAATTTTTGGAATCCGAATTTTGGCACATACAGAATTATGACCCTAATTCACATTAAGCTTAATAGGGAACTTTTCTGTTACTCCTTCAGGTTGGCTAACCTTTGTTTTGACTTCCTTTTAAATGTCTATATCGATGGTAACTAGATTTCCAGACCTCCTTTTTCAGATATTCTTCAAAACAGTGATTGGGTTTCTTATTTGCAAAACATAAGTTAAATTGCTTGTATTAATCTTATTTAAGCTAAAGTTTATGTTTATTTCTTTAATAAATGTTTAAAAGTGTTAATTTTTTTTTTCAAATTCGTAGGAACGGTTTTAAATAGAACGTTTTTTTAACAACTTTATTAAAAAAAAATTA
Organism: Platycheirus rosarum; assembly: GCA_963971375.1. Taxonomy (NCBI): domain Eukaryota; kingdom Metazoa; phylum Arthropoda; class Insecta; order Diptera; family Syrphidae; genus Platycheirus; species Platycheirus rosarum. The sequence goes on from OZ020510.1 coordinate 100,501,138, forward strand.
AAAAAAAAATTATTGAAGAATACAAACTTACCCCGCTAATAACCCTAATAGCTATCGACCCATAAGTCTTCTCAGTAGCCTAAGTAAAATACTAGAACAAGTGATAAAAACTAAATATCTGCAATGTCTTGCTCCATCAACAATTTGGATTTAATCGAGGTCATAGAACTAGCCATCAGTTTCTTCGAATACATAAGCATATAAAAGAACATTTTAACACAAACCAATCGACAGGACGACATTAAAATAATACAAAGTTTTCTTAGAAATAAACAATTTCAAGTTAATTTTAATAATACGGCTTCAAATTTAAAGCATATCACTTCTGGGGTTCCTCAAGGATCTGTGTTGGGACCATTACTTTATATCACGTATGTCGCGGACCTTCTAGTACTTTGGAACTGCGAAATAGCAATGTTCGCTCAGATGACACTGCTTTTTTATAGTTCTAACAATATCGGTCAAGATATTAAAAATGACTTACAATATTCCCTTGACATAGTTGTAGAGTATTATAAGGCTTGGAATATTAGGCTCAATGCTGACAAAACAAACCAATCGGTCAGCTTAAAATTAATGGTTGTGATGTACCTTGGGTGTTCAAAGGGTAGATATGTGTGTGGGTACAAGCACCCGCAAATCACCCCTGTCTATCAATTCCTACTCTCACCTCCACGTGGTGAACATCGGGTGCCTAGTACCTCAACTGGAGATTGGGATCCAACCCCTTTGGAAGGTTGTTGGTGGCAGCAAACGAGAGGGGGGGGGGAGGAGCGTTAGAACTAAGGCACTACTCCTTGCATCCTGGCGGCAGCGGATGACTTCTCTAGATGGAATCAACGGTGGCGTCTACAGTTCCAGTCAGGTTGAACTACTTAGTGAACACCTTATATGGGCTACTACGACGTTTTCGGAGCTCAGGCCTATAAGGAGTGGTTTATCCGGCGCTTCGTCCTTGGAGTCACAATAAGAACTGGTCCTCCAGGCCACACCAAAAACAACTAGTTGCGAAGCATCAACAAGCCTCGGATACGGACGGATTCACTGATGTCGAACCCTGCAAACGAAATAAGGACAACGAATTTCGGATATGTACGTGGAATGTTAGGTTCCTTAACAGACCACATGCAGCCGAAGAACTAGCGGAGGCCCTTGACTGCTGTAAGGCAGTCCAAGAAATGCGATGGGACGGGCCGGGCAAACAAAGATAAAAACTGCACTCTACCAGAAGAAGAGAAAAGAGGAACACCGCCTTTTCAGAAAGAAAAAAGGGAACATGAGAAGCGCGCGATCGAGGAAATGGAGAGTTGTTATTGCAGGAATGAAATTCGAAAGTTTTACCAAAAGGTACAAAGAAACTGTCAAAAGTACAAAGCTCGAACTGAAGCTTGCAAAGACGATCAAAGGATTTAGACAAGGCGATGCGCTGTCATGCGACTTTTTCAACATCATACTTGAAAGAATAGTGCAGAACTCTCACACCAACACCAGAGGCACGATCTTTCAAAAGTCCGTGCAATTACTCCCATACGCCGACGATATTGCCATAATCGGAAGAACGCAGCGTGATGTCAGTAGCGCTTTTGTGAGTATTGAGACGGAAGTGGCAAAGATGGGTTTAGCAGTCAATGAGGGCAAAACCAAGTATATGCTGTCATCAAGAAGAGACACCCAACATCGACGTCTTGGACAAAACATCACCATAGACAGCTATAACTTGGAGGTAGTTAGGGACTTTGTCTACCTGGTCTCCGTTATTAACTCAGACAACAACACCAGCGCTGAAATCAAACGAACAATAACTCTTGCCAATCGCTGCTTCTTCGGGCTTAGAAGGCAATTGAGTAGCAAAGCCCTCTCTCGGGCAACTAAACTGTCCCTTTATAAGACTCTCATCATATCAAGCCTGCTCTATGGTGCAGACGCATGGACGCTGTCAAAAGCGGATGAGGACACTTTAGGCTGTTTCGAGAGAAAGATTCTCCGGGTGATTTTTGGTCCCATATGCATAAACGGAGAGTGGAGAAGAAGATACAATGAAGAACTTTACCGGCTGTACAGCGACACAGATCTAGCCAAAAGAGTAAAAATTCAACGTCTCAGATGGCTGGGTCATATAGAGCGGATGGACATCAATGCTCCGGCCCGGAAATTCTTTGAATCCAGCCCAGAGGGACGGCGCAGTAGAGGAAGACCGAGACTCAGGTGGCGCACACAAGTGGAAGAGGACCTCAACCGACTCCACGTGCGAAGCTAAAGACAGCTAGCTAGGGACCGAGCTGGCTGGAGAAGCTTGTTGGTTGAGGCCCAGATCCACCCCGGACTGTAGCGCCACCTAAGAAGAAGATGTACCTTGGGTTAACTCTATCAGATATCTGGGTATTTATTTAGACAAGACTTTAACATTTCGAGATCACATTACAAATACTTTTGACAAAATAAGCCTAGCAACAAAAATGTTTTACCCTCTTATTTGCTGAAAATCCCACTTAAGTAAATTTAATTTATAAAATTATAATGTAGTTATCTTTCAAGCTAGAATTTTGTATGCGTGTCCAGTATGGGGAAATTGTGCAAATTCATACATTAAAAAGCTTAAAATTTCACAAAATAAAACACTTAAAATGATGTTAAATTTACTCTGGCTTTTTTCCACACAACATCTTCATGAACAAACTGGTGTTAGGCTAGTTGCAGAAAGAAATTCTCTATGAAAGATTTAACACCAGATCTAATGGTTCCAAAAACTTGTTAATTCAGAAATTATTTACTTAAATGTAGAAATTGATATTGATTATTAACCAATTATTTATTTTCTAAAAAAAAATCATTTAATTTATTGAATTTATTTATTTAATTGTTTGTTTATTTATTTATTTATTAGTTTTCTTTGTTATTTATTTATTTATTTATATTTTGTGTTATCTTTTTTCGTTGTATTAGCTTATCTATTTATTTATTTATTTATATATTTTGTATTTATTTATTTATTTATATAATTATTTACTTACATATTTATTTAGTTATTTATTTGTGTTCCTTTGTTTTTAGTTCTTTTAATACTATTTATATGTGGCATTTCCATTAGTCTTAAGTTCTATTTGTCTACTCAACTAGTAAGATATAATATATATCAAATCTCTGCAAGCTGCGTTTTGTAAAATGATTATTAAGCTTGAATTGAAACAACAAAAGTATCTAAATAAAAAAAAAAAATTATTAACAATACAAAAAAAAATTTCGATAAAAAATTAATGCGAAATTACTTACGATACCTACATCTTCTTGAATATCAGTTTTGATTGTAATCGGTCCCCAGTTTTCGGGAAAGTCGAAGAAAAAAAAACTGGTCCTATGGGAGGTACCGTTTTAGCCCACCATATTAATTTTTGTTCACCAAAATATAAGGCTTACCCAGAGTAGTACACGGATTTTAAGCTTTTACGGTTATATGACAGGTACTGTTAATTTTTGAGGTAACATTTTTTTTAAAAAACTCCTCTGTACAATGTCATAATAACCTTTAGTTCTAAATTTGAAGACGATTGGCCTATCCGTTTAGACTACGGTCCACAATACATACGTACAGATAGACACACAGACAGACAGACGGACAGAATTTTGCCAGTAACTCAAATATGTTTCTCTATCATCATAATGTCATGTTTGATTGTTATCTCAAATTTCCTTTTTTTGCACAAATGTATAGGTCGCATTATAGATATACATATAATCGCAAATAAAAATGCCAGGTGTTTTCCGTTAATAAAGCAAACATTGACTGGTATGTTCACTATAGGGGTTTTTATTTTTAAGCAGGGCACTGAGCTGTCAAAAAAAGATCTGTGTTTGTTTTTTAACTCGGAGCATTCTGAGCGCTCATCTTGTGTTTATTTTTTCAATCAGAGCTCGATCGGAGCGCGCTCTATGAGCTCAGAATAAAATGACCGAGCAAATGGAGTAAAAGGCTGAGCGCGGCCAACTTCACTCGTTTTTTGTGTTTTGACAAAAGACTTGTTTAGTTGGAAAGAAAGAACAAACAACAAACATTAAAATGGCGTAATTTTTTGTGATACGTCTTGAATGATTTACTTGAAAATCATCATCTTCCTCATCGGATACAAAAAATAAATTGTAAGCTTCTCGTAGAATAATTGCTTTATCCATTTTTTTTTTCAATTTCTTTTCTTAAAACACTTAAAACTTCAACAACAAGTAAGCAAATTAATTTCATTTGACATTCAACAAAATATGACAATTCAGTGCTCAAGTGTGTTTCCTTATTAGACCGGAGAGCTCTGATCATACTCTGCTCAGAGCGTAATCGATTTGCTCTGCTCAGAGCTTAAAAATAAAAACCCCTTATGTAAGTCAAACTAAATCATGCATGAGTGCATGAAGGAAGTAAAAGCAGGAAGTTCCTGTAAACTTTTGTTTAACGACTTTATTAAACTGTGAAATGGCTTACGTCAACATTATTCACTTTAGATCGCGTGCTTCAATATTGAAAATTTACTTTTTTTTTACTTTTGTTGTACTTAAAAACAAAATATTAAAGATTCCCCCTCAACATGTTTTTTCGTTTATATTTCAAATTGTTCCTCTAAGAACCTCAGTGAATATTGAATTCAGGTTGATGTATTAAAAAGTTTTTTTTTTTTTTTGTAATAAAAAAATATAATCGAATTTATTTACCGTTTATTGTAGTAATATATGTATATCTGCAAGGCATTCCCCTAGGAATGGTAGCGCATGTCGCACAGTGATTTCAATTTCGATTTGCATTTAAATGTCTCAATTTGTAATTGTGTCAATAAACTTGTCAAAGGATAATATCGACCTTCGAATGGTTTAATGTTGGCCCTTAACTAAGTAAAGCGATGAAATCGGAGCTCATTGTTTAAAATGGATGTCATTTAGAGATAATTCAAATCAGCTCCTGCGGATAAGTCTATTGTTGGCTTAATTATGTAATTGGGTTTTGGTTGCATTAACAAACTGATTGCAAGGTCGATGTGTCTTTATGATTGATTATATGGATGTTCCAGTGATGTGTATTAATTATAAGAACTAATTTAATTAAAAGTGATAATGGGAAGCTAGAAGATGAATTAGTTCTTATCAATAATTTCCATGGGATTAAAGCTAAATGGGATTAAAAGTTTGTACTTAAAAAAATTTCTAGAGACAGGCTCAATTTTGTGGAAGTTGTTAGCTATTGCACAGATGGAACTATTAAAATCTTAATTTTTTATAAACAAATCAACTTTTACTTTTCTTGCCTTTTAGTTTATGATCCTGTATCATTGATGACTATTAACACAAAGTCAATTGATTAAAATAAAAGGTAAATTTTCCTGAACGTCATGTAGCGTCAAACAAATTGTCCTTATCACAATAAGCACTACTGGTCCGCTAGTAATACTTATAGAAACACAAGTCTTTGCGCATCTGTTATCCCCCAGAGAGTACGATTCTGCCTCCACTTGTATCCTTATTTCAAAGCTTATTCCGACTGCCCTTGAATGATATACGTATAAAAGGACCACCCATTTTTGCACCTTGCACGGAGCAATAGAATTTCAACGCCAGATGTATCTTGAGGGATTATTCAATTTTAAACTGAATTTTAAAATGTAATCTACATTGTGTCTTGTGTGGCGAGAGTGAGCGTAATGAAATTCATAGTGTAATCCAATCGTCCACACGAAGGTGTTAAAAGTTTCACTATTTCATTCCTTCCCTTCGCCTCTTCTGATTCGTGTTGACGTCAGAATAGACTGCAGGTGATGGTGTAGTTCTTTGCAACCAGATTTGCATAATATTAACAGAGAATTGGTTTGTGGAAGTGGTAGATGTGGAGATATGCTTTTAATTTATAAATAAACGGGATAAAAATCGTGTGTAATACAAAACTTCGTCTACTTTTTTTCTTCTTTATATTCACCATTCAGTAATTTAAAAATATGTTGTATAAAATTTATTTGTAAGTGCCGATTTAATATAAAAAACGGGAGCCGCCAGCGTACGTGCAGGAATGCGCTTGGTGTTGTTTTCATGGTATTTATCCATTTGCTAGACATATCGTCAGCAGTTTATTATATTGCGCTGCATCATTTGGAAGTCGTGGAAATGATGAAATTAAATATTCGCTGCATTTGCTAGATAGAGCGATAAATATTTGCTGCATTAACTCCTCCCCCTTTAAGTTCCTCGTTTGACCTTCAGAAAAAAGGAATTTGGCTGATCCTTGTTGGCTTAGCTGCTACCAGCTGTTTTGGTGGGCTTGTAATACTTTCGGTATGAGATGCTTCTTTGTCTTCTAATTGAATTTCAGGTGTAAGTACTATTGGAATTGGGTCCGGATTTGTGGTGATATTTATCTGTCCATTTTTCCTACATACGAGCATTCTTACGACAATTACTACACTTACTATTATTATTATTGTAATCAGGGTGGAGTTGGTTATCAGATGTAGGCTGTCTTCTTTTTTTATCTGTTCGATGTATTCAGTGTTTTTAAGATGTAGTTCTTTCATCATTTCTAATGTTAACACCTCTTCATACTTTTCTGCTTGTGAGTCAGACTGTACGATTGCCGGTTGGTTTTGACCCAGGGATTTCGTTGGAAATGTAATTTTGTTTATCAATGGTGATAGATGCGTTATGAAATTGAATTACAAAAGATCCTGTTAGGTTGATGACTTCGCCATTTGCAAGAATTGATCCGTTGTATTTATTTAAAAAAAGGGTTCCGGGGAGTATTTCTTTGACGCTGGGAATGTGTTGGTTGTTAACTTCTGTGCAGTTTGATGGGCGGCTCCTTAGTATATTTGGTATACAACTACTTGTACTTATGTCTTAAATTTGATTTGGCTTACAAATTGCCAAATTATTATATGTTTTACACTTTTCTTTTATACCAAATATTTGATTGTTACATTTTAAAATATTATTAAATGGTATTTTAGTTATAACATTTTTTCTCTTAATTGATTTTATCATTAGGTTTTGACAAGCTTTTAAATTTGTTACTGGTATACTTATAATATAGAGTATGGTTTAGACATTTGTTGCGATCTTTACATCTGCTAATTCAAATGCCTCTTCTAAACGAGTTTATTATTCCCGCTTTTGCCCAGTGTATGGCATAGTTAACATTAGTTAATTCTTCTTTTATAACGTCTAATTTATATTTTATATTTGTAAAATATTCGCTTTTTAAATTTGAATTTTTCTTAATTAAGTTAACAATATTGTTTGTAATGTTTGTGATATTATTTAATCTTTCATTAGTTAATTTACATTTTGTTTAAATTAGATTTTCCGTCAAATTATAATTTTTTTTTTGTATCGCTGTATATCTATACCTCTATATCTCCATTTCTCTGTAGTATAGTGAATCCTGGAACTCTTTAGTCAACCAAACTTCACAAATTCGTTCAAAACCATATCAAACAAAACCCCAGCAATACAGTATTTGACATTTAAGCCTCTCCCAAAGGAACCGTCCATACCTATATATCTCAATGTACCCTATGTCTCAATTCAGCACATTATCCATATACCTATCAAATTTTATCAAAATCCGTTAATCCGATGATGTGTGATTGAGCAACAAACATCCAAACATTCAAACATTCAAACATCCAAACATACATACATTCACATTTATTTTTACATAAGAATATGCAGAATACGATACGCGCTGATAATTTGATGAAATTGTTTTTTTCCGACTTTCTTGACACTTATCGTTATACATTGGATAATATAGGATATATCTTTATAAATTGTAGCCTATGTGTTATTCTGATATGTAAGCTATATTATTGTGAAGTTTCATCAAAATCCATTTAGTAGTTTTTGCGTGAAAGAGCAACAAAGATACATACATACATACATACATACTCACAAACTTTCACGTTTATTATATTAGTAGGATTTATAAATTATACACCACGGGCGGCAGTGGTGCAGTAGATAAGATGTTTGCTTGATAGTCGATAGTCCAGGGCTGATTCAGGATAGATCGGCGATTCCGTTGGCCACGTTGGCCGCAGAACATTGGATAGGCGGCTCCTCCACGACCGAGACATAGTCGCTGGGAGCGAAGCAGAGCGCCGCCGTTTCAGTAGGGCCGTGTCCGACTGGTATCGGAAGGAAGCATGTGATCACGTGCACCAGTTTTGGTGGCTCAGTTAGAACCCGATATTTTCAGTCGACATAGACGAAATACCGCTTATTGCCGACCTACATTTATCTTAAGTATCTTAAAGTTAAAAAAAAATATCAAAAAAAAATATAAAAAATAAAAAATATACAAAAAAAAATTAAAATTAAAAAAAAAGCTTGCTGTTGCTGTTCTAGATTTATGTAGTTTAAGGTTTATTTTAAGTAATTTTAGGTTTTTTTTTACTTTATTTTTGGTTTATTTTAAGTTAGTTTTAAGTAGTTTCAGATAAATGAACCGATAAACATAACTAAGTTTTTTTTTCAATTTCTGGGTGAAAAATAAAACCTATTATATAGATAAGACAAATTTAAGTCATTTTTAAGCCGAAAGGCAATTAAAATTAAATCAGAGCGACCGCATAGGGCCAGTAAGTTAATTAAGTTGATAGTTTTAGCTAGATTTAAGATTTTTGTCTAGCCTGTAAGTATAGTTATAAGTTAAAAGTAAAATAATAAAAATCAATTAAAAGTAAAAAAGATATTTGCTTGCTACGCGAGGGATCCTAAGCTCGACTCTCAGTTTAGGAAGCAATTTTTCTAACTCCTAGGGCAAGCTAAAGCCGTCTGTGGGTTTTAAATGAGAAAATAGTCACCTTATTCTCGATCAACTGCGCCGAAAAAAAATTCTTTCCTATCTCTCTAATTCTTATAATTAGTGTCGTGCAACATCCGGTTGCATTCTAAAATGATTGTTGCCCTAAAGACACATAGTTACAATATTATTATTATTATAAATATTTTTGAATAACTTTTTTTTTGTATTTTTAACATATTTTAAAAAAATTTTTTTTTTTTAAATCAATATTTAAAAAACCGGTTAGTGAATTTTTTTTTTAATTTTGTTTTTAAATGAAAGTAATTTTTGTACTAAAGTTTGCATTCTTAACTTATTTTTTTTAAACAGTTGTTAAATAAAAAACCATTTTATAAAAAAACCGTTGCAGCGATTTTGAAAAAAATACACTTTTTTTATATTTTTTCGAGAAATAAAATGGCGTCCTTAAAAGAGACTCTCTAAACTGCACCAACTACAGGGGTATCAGTCTATTTAATATCTTTTCTGTTGTATTGTGTGAACGCCTAAAACCATTCATTAAAATAACGATGGAAAATGGACGCTGTTCTATCAAGTTCGGTAAAGACCTCACCGAAACTTCTGAATTCAAACAAGGATTTAGACAAGGCGATGCGCTGTCATGCAACTTTTTCAACTTATACTTGAAAGAATAGTGCAGAACTCTTACGCCAACACCAGAGGTACGATCTTTCAAAAGTCCATCCAATTACTCGCAGACGCCGCCGATATTGACATAATCGGAAGAACACAGCGTGATGTCAGTAGAGCTTTCGTGAGTATTGAGACGGAAACGGCGAAGATGGGTTTAGCAGTTAATGTCAAAACCAATTATATGCTGTCATCAAGAAGAGGCACCCAACATCGACGTCTTGGACAAAACATCAACATAGACAGCTATAACTTGGAGGTAGTTAGGGACTTTGTCTACCTGGGCTCGGCTATTAACTCACACAACAACACCAGCGCTGAAATCAAACGAAGATTAGCTCTTGCCAATCGCTGCTAAAAAGGTCATTGAGTAGCACAGCCCTCTCTCGGGCAACCAAATTGTCTCTTTATAAGACCCTCATCATCCCAGTCCGGATGAGGACGCATTAGGTTGCTTCGAGTGCAAGATTCTCCACTGATTTTTGGTCCCGTAACGGTAAGTAGAAAAAAAAATAAAACGAAGAACTGTACCCAGTACCAAATAGTAAGAATTCAACGTCTCAGATGGCTGGGTCATATAGAACGGAAAGATATCAATGCTCCGACCAGAAAAAATTATTTATTTTTAGTTATTTTTCTACCCTTATAATGTTTAAACACCGTGCGAGCATTAGGGAAGAAGGGAAGGATGTAAAAGGAGATGTCGATGGACATTATTTTTGAAATTCTGCATATCAAAATGGCAGGGAAAACCGAACCAGCTAGAGCGTTCCACATGCGTGTGGTTCGACTAAAGAAAGAATCTCTATACTTAACAGTACGTCCGAAGTTGGGCTCAAGGGTAAACTGATGGGCATTCCTTGTTTAAGGGGAGGAATGCAACTGGCTATTTTACTTGAACACTGTTTGTAAAAATAACGATAGAATAGTGAAAGACACGTTACATTACGAGGGTGCTCAAGAGATGTAATTGAATCCGTAATATTTCTATCACCAATTAATTTTAAAGCTCTTTTTTGGATGCGATCCAGAAAACTCAAGTGCGTTATTGGAGCAACTACCCAAATGTGAGAATTATACTCAAGATTTGGGCGAATATAAGATTTATATATGGTAGCCAGATCAGACGGGGTGAAGAATTTCTTGAATATACGAAGGAAACCTAAACACCTCGCCGCATTCTTGGCGACGTCAAATATGTGGTCATTCCACAAAAGGTGGTCTGTAATGAACATACCGAGAACTAAGAGGTGGTCGGTTTCTTCGATGCAAGTGCCACCCATGGATAGTGGCATTGGGGGTATATTCCGCTTTAACGAAAAAAGACAGCATTGAGTTTTTGAAGCATTAAACTCTACGCGATTTTTTATTCCCCATTGTACAATGCTGTCAAGGTCAGAATTTAATGAATTTTTCATACGCTGCCGTCGCAGTTCCACATCCGAAGAACATGGATGTAAATCTGAAAACGAATATGAAAAGCTGAGAGCACTGTCGTTCGCAAAACAATTTATTGGATTAGTTGTTTCAGTTAATAAATCATAAATAAATATAAGGAGGAGAGTCGGAGACAACACAGAGCCCGGGGGCACACCAGCATTTATGTTTTGAATATCAGACTTGAATCCGTCCAACACAATTTGTATTGAGCGGTTCGAAAGGTAATTACTAATCCAACGAAGAAAAGATTCATCGATACCAAATGCACGCATTTTCGATAAAAGAGCTTGATGCTAAACTTTACCAAATGCCTTAGAAATATTAAGTGCGATAATTTTGCTTTAACCAAAACGATGGAGAGATTGGTTCCACTTTTCGGTGAGATATACCATCAAATCACCAGTGGACCTGTGGCTACGAAAGCCGTACTGCTGGTCATTAAGAAGCTTTCGTTCCTCGAGATATTTCTTAAGCTGAAAATTAATCAGCGTTTCCATGACCTTACAATGAAGGGACGTTAGTGCAATGGGTCGATAGTTTGAGGGTGAAGAAGATTCGCCTTCCTTAGGGATGGGCTGGACAAATGCTGTTTTCCATCTACTCGGGAAGAGCCCAAAGGAATTGGACTGATGGAAAAGCTTACGCAGAGGTTTTGCCAGCGTTGAAGAACACCTCTTCAGAACAATAGCGGCGATACTATCCGAGCCAGCGGATTTGTTTATGTTAAGATCTTTCAAGACTCTAGCGACTGCACGGGTGCGAAAGAAGATTGGTCCCATGAAATCATTTACGCTCTCGAGTACAGTAGGAGTTCCAACACCTGCTGGCAGCGTTGAGTTACCAGCGAATTGGGCTGCAAACAGATCTGCTTTTTTTTGAGAACTGACAACAGGAGTATCATTGAAGACAAGCGTAGGAACCGATGATGACGAGGAGTTCTTTACGTTTTTAACAAATGAACAAAACTTTTTACTACCTTTGGGACATTGCAGTATTTTTTGCCGAATTTTTTGTTCATGAAAAAGTTTTGTCTTTCGAATGTGAGCATTACAACCCTTTCTAGGTTGTTGAAACTTTTTTCCGGTTTTCCTCGTTGGTGTTGGTTTTATAATAACATTTTTTAACCTAATAACCTCTTTACAGCTCGAATTAAACCATGAGTTATTCTTAGGTTTGATACTCTTCGATCTATTTGGGATAGAATTTCTCATCCCTTAAAGAATTATATGTGTAATCATGTCTGTGCTGGCATCAATGTCTCTACCGAGGAAGCATAGTGACCAGTTAAAGGTCCTGAAAAAGTTATTTAGACCATCCCAATTGGCTTTCTCGTATTGCCAAGCGGTTCTCCTGGGATTTTTTTCTTTAACGAGAAATTCGCAGAGATGACACAATGGTCAGATGTGCCCAGAGGCGGTAATACACAAATTGTGCATTTATCAGGGTCAGAGGTAAGAAACAAGTCAAGGGTGTTGGAGGTTTGGCCTGCAATGTCAGGATTTCGGGTTGGCTCATCAACGAGCTGAGTAAGATGGTTTAATTCAGCAAAAATCAAAACATACCTTCCTTCGGGTGTTGTCTGGCCAGAAAAGCGAAGCCAACTAGAACTGTGTACATTGAAATCGCCCGTAATAACGATTTCAATGTGAGGATAACGGGAATCAATTCTTTGAATGGAGTCAGACAGCGCATCAAATTCGTTAGAAGTTGAAACTCTGTCTAAATTTGGGCTTCTATAAAGAAAACATACATGAATGATGCGCTTATTTATCGATAGTTTTAACCACATGAAATTGAATTCTGTGTTTAAGCACAGACCGAATTGTGGTTGAAGTTGATATGCAACATCATTCCTTATATAAATGGCGAGACCATGTTTGGCAAAGAATAAGGGCACCAGTGAATACCAGTGAATGCAAGGAAAATTCCGAATGATCGGTATTTTCCCGGATTTGTGTCTCACTAAGTGCCAATATACTAATACAGCTGGCCTTTTCATCGAAGTATGAACATACGTGGCATAAAAATTCTTCCTTCCACCTACCTATTTCTATTTCGCGGTATGAGATGGGAAGATTTATTTTTTTTTAGTTATTGTATAATATGTACAAATTAAAAAAAAAGCAACACAGTTAAAGCATCCGCGACACTTTTGCTTTACACTGTAACGGCCACGTCCGATGATTAAGGCGGGTTGCTTGATACCTTCGTTTATTTTTGTATGCAAATCTAAAAAGCTCTTGTCTCATGTCTTTTATGTTTGGTCGTGTCGGTAACTACCTCTTTGTTGAACCTCTCTTTCAAGAAGCAGCTTTGAATTTTTTAAATTATCAACTATTGATAGCAGACAATATTAAATGTTCCATCCCAAAAAAATCATCTTTTTATTCGATAATGTCAAGTTATTTGAATATTTTTTTCTTTATTTCTAATCAATTCGACAACCATTTCCTTACTCAATATTCCAACAAAACCCAGAAAATAATCTATTGTTGGGATAAATAAAATAAAGCATAATTCAAGAAGTTTATGAAAATATGCCGACGACATTGATTTATGTCTAGGGAAATTTTGTAAGCCAGCCAACATTATTTAGTTTGAAATTGGGCACCAAATTTAATAAAACAGCTATAACTACAGCAATATCAACTTAGTCTTAATTTTGTTCGCACTGGAAAATAACTCTCCACGGACTATGTTACTAATGAGGTTTGATATCAAAATTCAATCACCCTCCCTCAGAGATTTTGAGGCGCAATCAAGATTAATTTTATAGCATTATGCCGTTGATTTATCTATCCATTTTTTAAATGTTTCAACAAATTTCTGTGATTTTTTCCGAATCGAAATTCATTAAAGGACATTGCGTGGAAGAATCAAAAATGGCAAGCCAGTCAACCATTCAATTAAACTCAAACCTAAAATATTTGAATTCTGTTCTATTCGGGAAAGAAATCTCAGCTACATATTTCTTCATCTTCTAGCTCACTATCATTTTGCTGCCTCTATTGTGTCTGTGTCAAAAGGGGATAGGAATAGGAAGAAAGCTGTCATTAGAATTCCAGACAGTTGTGTCCGAAACGGCACCACCGTCAATAAAATGAAGGCTAACGAACCGCTGCCTCTGGCGGCACGATAGTGGTTGTGAGGTCCCAAAGAGGGAAAAGAAAACCGACAAAAAGCAATTTATCTCAGAAAAGTTGCCAAATAGTAGGACAAACAGATTTTTTCTTTTTGGAATGGGATTTTGGTCTTTTTTAGGGAATCAAGCCAACTAGCGTATGTGTGTATGTTTGAAATTGCAGTTCGTTAACGTGATATGAATATGAAGAAGATATTTTCTTTTTTGATATTGATTTTGGTATTGCTGGAGCGGATGCCAATATTTGAAGAAGTGGCCGTTTTTCGATGTCATCAAAGCACAAAAATTAAGCGAAATTCGTTGAATTGAGAAATTCAATGAATTGTCGTTTGGCAGTCGAAAAATTGTTTTGCTTGTATTGTTTATGAAGCAGAAAATTACATTGAAGTATTGTGTGTGGTTTTGCTGAAGTACGGACATTCTTTTTTTTAATTTTGTTTTTTGAGGAGAGATTTTTGTGGAAGACAGGTTGATGAAAATTTATAAAAAAAATACAGGTATTTTAAAAGCTACTAAATTTTATTAATGCTTGTGATTTTTATTTGATTGTTAAATATTTAAAAATTAAATCTTCAAAACCCTTGACCGATGGCTCACCAAAACCTGAAATTTCTTCATCGTTTTGCTTTTTTAAAAGTAATTTTGCTTCCAATGACTACCCAGACGTAAATCAAACATAAAAACCACGTCGCCATTATACGTAATATATATGTATACATAAATGTACAATATATATAATATATATATTATACGGATACTAGTCAAATATTAAGCTCTTCGTTATACGTACTAAATACATCTTACAGACGTCAACGGCGACATCGTATTAACGTATAGTTGGCATATTATAGATAGAACATTGACGTATATTAAACATAAAAACGACGTCGCCATATACATATGTCGCCAAAGTATGTTTGTGCCTCTTAATGTTTGCAGATGACAAGAAAATCTTCGAATTAATCTCATCCCCTTTAGACTCTGTTCTTTTACAAAATGACCTTAATATATTCTTTATTTGGTGCAAGCATAACTTCTTGGAATTAAATGTATGTAAATGCAAAAAAACTCACCTTTTCAAAAAAGTGCCACTTTCATCCAATACATGGATTCTTTGATGTTTAAAATACGTATATTATACATTAATTGAATAACTTCAGATCTAGGAATCGAAGTCGTAACATAATTTAAAATTTTATTATATGTATACATGATGTAATATATTCCATTTAAATGCGTAGAAAAAACGTAAAATAACCGCATAAAAATACGTCATTTTGAGACCAATGCAGTTGGAGTCACCTTTATCCTTTAGTACACGTTTCATATACAAACAATAAATATATATAATTCGATGTCAAATGCTTTGTAATACATAGAATGTTTGATGTTTAATATACGATTATTATATGTTCATTGAATAACTTCAGATCTGAGAATCGAAATCGTAAGATAATTAACATTTATTATTATTACAGAAATTAATTTGGATTTTCACTGCGCAGTTCGACTTAGACAGAGTTGTGTTATTGTATGTAAGTATTTTTAAATGGTAAGTGATTTTTGTGTCGTGTATTCTAATGTTCGTGATTTAAAAAAGAATTTCATTCACTTATACGTCTCCACTGTTCAATACAGGCCAGTCATTTTGGCATGAAGTGAAACCCAGGTTGGAGTAAATACTGATCTATCAGAATTTGCTCATGGGTTTAGCTTGGTGCCATTACTCTTTTCTCATCGTGGTCTATGTTAGGAATGATATTGCTTGCCAGAGCCTTCCCCAATATGGGCAATGTTCCAACACGGACTTTAACTTCTTGTGGCTCAAATTCACTGTCCGCACTCCGCAAGCATGTCATTTATTATTGTGTTATTTACAGGAGTCCAAATCTCGTCAGTAATTCGACTTGTAACGAGTTTGATGCACTGTCTGATACTATCTCGAAAATTGTTTCCCTTTGTCCTCGCACTGAAATCGTTATTGCGGGCGATTTCAATGTACACAGTTCCAATTGGCTCCGCTATTCTGGTAAGACAACACTCGAAGGAAGGGATGTGAAGCTCTTTGCCGGGTTACATCACCTTACTCAACTGATCGATGTGCCAAAGCGTATACCGGATGTTGCCGCGCAAGCCGCCATACTCTTGACTTGTTTCTTACTTCCCACCCTGATAAATATACCATTAGAGTAACTTCTCCATTTGGCACTTCAGACCATTGTGTCATTTCAGCTAATTTCTCATCCTCCACCCATCCAGTTAAAGAAAAACTTCCCACCATGACCGTTTGGCAATACGAGAAAGCCAACTGGGACGACCTGAATATTTTTTTCCGAAACTTTAACTGGTCTCTATGCTTCCTCGATAGTGACATGGATACCAGTGCTGAAATGATCACAAATGTGATTCTTCTAGGGATGCGTGCTTTTATTCCTAACAGAGTAAAAAGCATCAAGCCTAAAGAAAAGTCTTGGTTTAATTCTGGGTGTAGAGAAGCTATCAAGCTCAAAGAAGTAAATTTCCGATCTTACAAAGCCAAGGCTACAGGGGAAAATCGAAAAAAGCACAAACAAGCAAGGAACCCTTGCAACTTCATTATTGAAAGAACCAAATTTTTGCATGACCAAAAATTACGGCAAAAAATTCCGCAGTGTCCCAAAGGCAGTAAAAAAATTTTGGTCATTTGTAAAATATATAAAGAACTCCTCGACATCTTTGGTTCTAACGCTCTTCGACAATAACAAACCAATTGTTTACTCTTCAGAGAAGGCAAACTTGCTCGCAGCCCATTTCGCTGCCAGCTCCACGCTGCCTCAAAGCAACGTTGCCCCTCCTGTACTTGAGAATGTAAATTTTTCCATGGGACAGATTTTTTTTCCGCACTCGTACAGGAGCATGAGTTCTCAAAGATCTCGATATACACAAATCCGCTGGCCCGGATGGTATACCCCCGATTCTTCTGAAGAGGTGTTCTTCCACACTGGCAAAGCCACTGCGTAAGCTTTTCCATCGCTCCTACTCTTCTGGAATCTTTCCTAGAAGATGGAAAACAGCATCTGTCCAGCCTGTCCCTAAGAAAGGTGACCCATCCTCCCCCTCCTCCTACCGACCCATAGCACTAACATCTCGAAGATCGAAAGCTTCTCCATGACCGTCAGTATGGCTTCCGCAGCAACCGTTCCACTGGTGATCTGATGGCATATCTCACCGAACAGTGGAAGAAATCTTTACATCGCTTTGGTGAAAGTAAGATTATTGTTCTTGATATATCCAAGGCATTTGAAAGAGTTTGGCATGAAGCTCTCTTATCGAAAATGCATGCTTTTGGGATCGATGAGACTTTTGTTCGTTGGATTAGAAGCTTTCTTTTGCACCGTTCAATCCAAGTTGTATTGGACGGATTCAAGTCTGATTCCCACAAAATAAATGCTGGTGTGCCCCAAGGCTCTGTTCTATCTCCGACTCTTTTCTTCATTTTTATCAATGATCTTTTGTCTGTTACTTCTAATCCACTTAACTGTTTTGCTGACGACTCTACCCTCAGCTTTTTATATTCGTTCGATAATTCACGTCCTTCACCTTGGAACGTGCAATTGCAACGGTACCGTATGTCAAAAGGCTCTCAGTACTCGGTATGTGTGTCAATGACGCCCTCCGTTGGAACTACCATATATTTGAGATGGCTAAGAATGCTGCTAAGTGCTTAGGTTTTCTATATTGGTGTAAGTATTTTTCCCCATCTGATCTGGCTACAATAAAGCGTTTATCCGCCCTAAACTCCAGTATAGCTCCCACCTCTGGGCAGGTGCTTCGCAAACATCGCTTCACCTGCTTTATAGAAGACAAAACCGAGCATTAAGATTGATAGGAAATAGAACTGCCGCTGAAACAATTGCCCCTCTCGAACACCGACGCAATGTTTCATGTCATTCCTTATTTTATCGTTTCTTTTATAAAAAAATGTTCACTCGAGGTAGCCAGCTGCATTCCTCCCCTTAAAAGTTTCGGCCGTAATACTCGTCTTGCTAGGAATGCCCATCAGTTCACCCTTGAGCCCAATTTCGGACGTACCGTGAAATATAGAGATTCTTTTTTTAGCCGAACAACACAAATTTGGAATTGTTTACTCGGCGAGATTTTCCCTTGCAATTTTGATCCGCTAACATTCAAAACCAAAGTAGATCGGCACCTCCTGTCTCTCCCTCCCTATCTTCCTAATGCCCGCGAAGTGTGTTCTACATTAAAAGGGAAACACATAATCCCTTGTGCGCGCGTTAATTATAAAAAAAAAAAAATATTAGCCGTGTTTTATTGGTAATCTATAACTAGCGCAGTGCAGTGCCCCGTGGCTTAGTGGTTAGTGTGTCGGACTGCTAAGCGAAAGAACCTGGGTTCAAATCCAGCTCATAACCACCTTTTTTTCTGGGGTACTGCCTCTTGCGAGGAACTGACAAAACCTTCAAGAGTAAAATTTGTCTCGAAAAAGTGCATCTCATGTAGCCGTTCGGACTCGGCGGTAAACTGTAGGTCCCTTCCATTCTTGCAGAGTAACAACACACACACAGGAATGGTTGAGAGTATAAGTCACTAGGTCTTGGCTCCTTAAGGAGCTGTCGCGCCAATAAATTTATTTTATTTATTTATAACTAGCGCAGTATTGGAAGTCCCAATAAAACGCTATATTCACTCCATAATTCACTTTTAATTTAACCCCCGAAGTGACAACTGACGTCTTGTTGAATAAATTTAGAAGGGTGTGTTCCAAATTCAACTCAGTTCTTGGACAGAGACATACGGATAGAATATCCAACCGTGACGTCATCAGTGACCCTTGGTGAAAGAATTAAATTCGGTTTTAGAAAAAAAAACTGCAGTAATTTAAGGTTCAATTAATGCAGGTTTTGTCTAATATCTTATTTGATTGATTCAATATACATTTTAAGTTAACTAACACTTTGGATCCTTTCCAAAAATTTTATTTAATTTAGTCAATTTGGGTCACTGATGACGTCAAAATACAGGAAGGCGCTGTCTTGTAATCTTGTATCATGATACTCAACGAACATATCCCTTTGTTTCTACATTCCAGTTGGTTGACATTTCTTTCCAAGATTTATCTCAACTTATTATATTCACTAATTTCACTAACCTAGTTATCGACACTTATTGTTTGTTGTTGTTTGCCGCATAAAATTTTACTGCGCTGGGTATACATTCCACTTACCAATAAAACACGGCTATTATATGCATATGAGATATACAATATTCCACCGAGTTATGCAGAAAAACACAAGTTCAATATGCGTATATAAATACGCCATTTTGGTAGCAATGCAGTTGGATTCTTCTTTATCGTTTAGTACATGTTTCGTATACCTATAATAAATGTATATAATTCGATGTCAAATGTTTATTTCATAATGTACGTAAATTATACATGTCTAAAATTCTTTCACTATTATTAATTAAAAGATCTACAATATCCATTCAGTATATGTCTAATTCAGGTTTATCATAGACGTATACATATAATATTATATATATACATGTATTATATGTACCTATGTAGGTATATTAAACCTTCTTGTTCTATCTGGGTATTGTCATTGTTTTTAAAGAACCGATCTCTGCGTTTTAGTCAAAGAAAATGCTTACAATTAAAACTCGTATCACAAGTGAATTATCTCCTCAAGACCTTGTTTGATAATTGTAGAAAAAGTGGAAAAACAAACCTTTTTCAAACTTCTTCCAATTAACCTAGTGCTATCGTAAAAAAACTTTGCACGCGTGTTAAAAGCTTGAAGCTTGTAGTTAGCTAGAGAAAAAAGGAAATAACTGCTTTCGCAACGTCATCTTCATCATCATCTAGAACACAGAAAACTTAAAAACAGTCCATAATGCTGGATGTCACGTGAATGATGTTGAAGCACTCTCTATCTCCTTGTTTTTGAGTAGAAATTTGCATAATTACGTTTAAGGGAGACTTCGCGTGGCGGCAGTACGTTGTGTATAAAAAAGGCCTCTGGAACATCTTATGAAATTTTCAGATTCTTTTGAACATTATGTAGAGATATATATTTTATCTTCTTTGGTTAGCTGGCGATTATATATGTACAAATATGCATAAATGGTAACAAAAAATTAAGTAAGATGTTCAAATATAATACAAAAGTTAATTTATATACTTTGAATTGTAACATTTACGTCAATTTTTTCTTAATAAAAGTGTACTTCTAGTTATTGCCTCTAAACCTTGATATTAACATGCTTAACGTCCTGGCCCTTTGTAGGAACTTGCAGCTTTTACTTATTATATGACTAAATTATAGGACTTTCGGGTAGTAGATACGCAGATGCTGTTTTATTTGTCAGAGCGTGGTGCTCTGAGCCCGGTTTAATGTGCCCCTTCAGCTGGCTCGATCTCTAGCCTGCGGCATCCAGTTCTGCACACAAGCAGTTGGAGGTCTCTTACCTGGTCTCCCCTTGCTTCTGACTCTCTCATGTACAGCGTTGAAGACCTTCCGCGATGGAGCGTCAATACTCATCCGCTCTTCATGGCCGCTGGATTCGGATTTTTGCTAACCATTATCAGGTCGTTGTTTACCTTCTACGCCACTCGTTCATAACTAGATCGTAAACCGGGCCATAAATCGCTCGTACAACTTTTCTCTCGAATACTCTAAGGGCGCTTTCATTCGAATGAGAAAGGATCTATGCTTCTGCACCAGGGGATTTTGAGTGTTTTATATAGCGTCTCCTTGGTTCTTCTCGATAGGGCTTTATTCCTCAATTGCTTTCTCTGCCCAAAGTAACAGTGATTAGGAAGAGTGATTCCACGTTAAGTTTCTGCGCTGATGTTGTTGGCCGTGTTTACAGCATAACCTAATTACCTCGAAGTTATACCTATCAATCGTCACGTTTTCACCAAATGGTGTAGTGGGATTAGACTTTTATTGGTGAAAGCATATACTTAAATAATCCCATTTTCAATTCTGTTTGCAGCTGACTCCAAGTAAGTAAAAGCACCGGTTACTGCCCGCTTGGTTATTCCTATCACATTAATATAGTCAGCAAGCCTAAGTAACTGCGTTGATTTTTTAAAGGTATTGCCTGATGTGCTGACTTGGTTGTTGCTTACTATCTTTCCAAGCACAATGTAGAAACAGCTGCACGGTCTAACTAACTGATGCTTGGCCGAAACGCACATTTTGAAGTGAAGGACACTACAACCTTTAAATTGAATTTTAAACTAAATCTACTACACACATCCACAAGAAATATTTATATAGGTATGTATATGTATATATAGAACAAGATCTGACAGCAAATTTTGGGAGTGCAGGTATAACCAAAATTGGTATACGTGTATGTGTAGATATACGCGATAATATCAAATCGAAAAGTCTGGCATGGTTATTTTTCAGCTGGGGCAGCAGAGGGCCGTTCGGTACACACATATGTACAATCAGGAGATTTATTCTGATGTTTTGCTTTTACCTCTAACACCAAAAGCTGATTTTTCGCTCCTTTTGGGGGGCGTCTGGCAAGGGGAAAGCTGAAAGTAAAACGTCTGGCACCGAGATGTTTAAAATCAGTGAGTAATTCTCTATCGTTTCTGTATGATTTGAAGTGGTTATACCTCTCACACAATAATCGAAAAAATTACCGTTTTCGAATGGCCCTCTGCTGCCCCGGCTGAAAAATAACCCTGTCAGACTTTTCGATTTGATAAATTATCGCGTATATCTACACATACACGTATACCAATTTTGGTTATACCTCCACTCCCAAAATTTTCTGTCAACACTTAGACTCATATTATGTATATAGTTTTTTGCGGTTCCGCCAATAATAGGAAATTAATGTGTACTGCCTCTCAATTTATATTAAACCATCGAAACTGCCAATCCCGGGTTAATAGAAGGCTTAATGCAACGCTTTTTAAGATCACGTCTCGGTATTAAAAGAGCCACTAGTGATCCTCCGATTACTATCAAAATTGATATTCAAGAAGATGTAGTTAGCCTAAGTAAATTCCCCTTAATTGTTTTTTGAAAACTTTTTTTTTGTATTTTTAACAAGTTTTTTTTTTAATTTTGTTTTTATATATGATTATGTTAATTTTGTGTTAAGGTTCGTGTTCCTGAATATTTTTTTTTTATTTTTTTAAAAAGTTGTTAAAAAATTTATTTTGTTTGTTTCTTACGATTTTGAAAAAAAAATCACGCTTTTTTACATTTCCTAAAGAAATAAAATGGTCTTTAAATTATTTCACTCAATACAATTTAACGCACTATATTCGAACAATCAAAAGTTACGAAAATCGAATACATGCTTTGATGTTCACTTTAATTTTCTAAAATTTTATTCTATATGCAATATGACCGCACATATTAGCAAGTACGTGCGATTTATTTTTTCACAGCTGAGGTGCTCAGTTTAATATGTCCATTCGACAGGTAGTTTTAAGTCGACAAAGGTCGGAACTTAATGAATCTTTGGGATAATGCTAAAGGATGGTAAATTTAAATTTTCTCAAGTTTTTGACCTCGTGAACCATTTGTGCAAAAAATATGGGGGGACGGAAACCGCAAAATGTTCGAAATTTTGTTGGTTTTTCATTAACAACTTTTTTGCTTATGTCCCAAGTAAAAAAAAGTTCAAATATATTTTTTAGTTTAGAGCATACAATTTCCTACAAATCTGAAGATTCTAATATATTTGTATATCAATCTCTTACCAAGATATGACGCCTCGAAAAAAGTTATTTTTTTAAGATTCCCTATAGAATTCCAAAAACTGCAGATTTGCAAGTCATTTATTCTGTTAAACTGGAATTATGATCAATTGTTGTTGTATAATGATTGCTGGGTAAAAAACCAAACTTTTGATAAAGTTTAAATCTACCCCGAAACTCCACCCCTCCCCTACAAACCAAAATTAACAAAACCTACTTTTCTTCTTTGATGAAAGCCAACCATATTCACATCATGTTGGTATTGATTTTAGTTACTTTTTCGATCGATTTTCCCCTCCACCATAACATAATTATCAAAGGCTGTTTTTAGGAAAATATTTATGTAATTAACAATACAAAAACAAGAAAAAGGAAAAACACGCGATATAAGCGTGTGAAGGCGTTATTGAAAAATATTTTTTTCCAACTGTGACCCTTATATCCGCTCCTGGAGGTGGAATTTTTTTCCAGAGATTTGTAGAAATAAATTAGATTGTTGGACTCAATACCAATCTGACAGTGAAAAAAATACTCAGCTAAAGATGTAGGCATGTGAAGGCTTGAGTGAAAGAATGCATTTTCTGAATCGGGCTTTTTAAATCAGCTCCTGGAGTCGCAGTTATTTTTCAAAAAAAATTTGTAAATGATTCGAATAGCTGAACTCTATTTGACAATGCAAAACATAATCAGCTTGGACCTCCACATAACGAGGTATAGACATGTGAGAGTTGGAGTGAAAACAATGACACGCGGATCCGAAAATACATTTTTTCACTCAAGCAATCAAGGTTTAAAGGTTGTCAAAGTTTATGAATTTAGTCAGTAGTCATAACTACAATAACAATTGATCATAATTCGAGTTGAACAGAATAAATGAGGGGAAAATGTGCAGTTTTTGTCATTTTTTAGGAAAATCTGAAAATTCAAGTTTTTTCGAAGCGTCATATCAAACAACAAACAAATGAGAAAGCTCTGATATTCTGTGCCCCGCTTTTACACATAAGTCCATCATAAGTGTTAAATAAAAAGAACTTATGTTTTGCCCATTATATTAAAGATTTTTGTATTAAAGCTTGCCCTTCTTACTCTTTTACAAATGAATTTTAAGTTTTTTGTATTATATGTATTTATTTTGTTAACATGAAATAAATACACCATTTTTTTAAACTTAAGCATAAAAGATAGAAATTTATGCGTTTTTTTGTTCAAACAAAGACCTACAATTATTTTATTTCTTTGCAACTTTTCTTTTACTATTCATTCAGATTTTAATTAGTCAACCAACTACTACCACAAATTACTGAACAACAAAAGTCAGAATGTTGGAAAAGTTATATGCTCAAGAACTTTTCTAATGCTTCAGCAACAGTCGTAAGAGTTGATGCATAAGCCCTTTTCTGCAAACAGAAAAAATGTACGAATAAATTTCAAAACTAACAAAGTGCTATAGAAACTGCACAAATAAACGAAAATTCTTTACTTTTATTGACAAACAAACACACACTTTGAACATGAAGGATCCACAGTAAATATTCATATAACTAAGGAAAAACACATGCATCGTGTTTGTAAAAGAGACGTAGGCGAAAATCACATATTTGCCTTATTCGCATATAAAATAAAAATGCCACCCCATCCCCATCCACATACACATTACATGGCTATTTATTTGGCTCTTCCAACCCCAATGCCGTAAGGGTGAGATGGGTACGTTAAACATGGGCTGAGTATGACAATAGTACAGGCACTAGGCAGTGGAAAAGAAAGTAAACTTTTGATTTTATATATTATTATGCCCTTATAATGTGAATTAAAAGACACTTTTTTTGTATCAGAAAGTTAAGCCATATTCGACACAAAAAAGTGTCTGAATTGTCTGAATCAACCGTTTTCATTTTAAAACGCCTGATAACGCCAATCGAGGGTAAAATTGACCTATCAACGTTTTTTGATATAGCACTTGCATGGCGAGAGTGAAAGATGTAGCCAAACTAGTTTAAAAAAAAAACAACTGAGGCACCTACCTATAATCTGTGAGTCATTTGTGATAGGATCTTTGGGCTTCACAATCTCGACCACTAATTAAATGGCAATAGAAGTATATGTAGTGCCCCGTGGCCTAGTGGTTAGTGTGTGGGACTGCTAAGTCCCAGTCGGGGTTCGACTCCTTTACAGAGCCACCTTTTTCCGGAGTAGTGCCTCTTGCGAGGAACTGACAAAACCTCAAAGAGTAAAATTTGTCTTTTAAAAGTGCATCTCTTATAGTCCGAGCGGCTATTGTAGGTCCCTTCCATTCTTGCAGATTTACAACACACACACAGAAATTTTTCAGAGTGTATACTAGGGTGGGTCAAATTTTTTTTTTTTTTATTTTAAGTTGTAATAGCAATAAAAAGTGGCCATTTGGTGTCAATAGCATATATGCAAAATATTTTTGAAATCGGTTCATTTTATCTGCCTCCAATTTATCTTCAAAGTATTGACGTCTTCAATTTATTTAGCTTGATGGATTCGTTTTTTTTTTTCATTAAATTTTTCAACTGTTCAAATGAGGTGCCTTTGACTTTTTGTCTCCATTTGATTTTTTTAACTCTATTTAAAAAAAAAATATCGCAATAGTTAAGTTCCATCCCAACATTCCACAAAAGAAGCTTGAGGAATTTGTTTCAACCAGCAAAGTTTTATTTGACATTTCAAAAAAAAAATCGGAAAAGTCTGAAAAGAAAACTGGATAGCGAAACACCAGCAACTTGCCTTGCGGATATGTCTAAAAGTATTTCTGTTCCTGTTCTTAACACCAGGCCAACAACGGCACCACCTGATTCATGTGAAGATACAGACAGCGAAGATGTTTTAGCAGTTCACGATTCTAAAGAAAAGAAAAAAAAACAACAGCAATCCGTATACGTAACATTGAATTACTCCGCGTTATCTCAAACCTGCGACCGATATGGGGTATCAGACAGAGCGGCAGTCGCCATTGCTTCTGTAATCCTACAGGAATCTAATTTACCCATCATTGATAAGAGTAAACTTAGAAGGGAGCGAAAAAAGGCCAGAGAAAGTGTTCAAAAAAAAGAATCAGTTTCTGAGATCAGTGCTCTATATTTTGACGGGCGAAAAGACAAAACCGAAAAAAAATGGAAAATATTACCGAACAAGTGGTGGAAGAACATATTTCACTGATAAGCGAACCAGAATCAAAATACTTAGGTTACATTGCTCCAACATCAGGTACTGCTAAATGTGTTGAACAAGAGTTGTATAACTACTTCCTGACAGAAAACATATCGTTGGAAAATTTAGTGGCTATTGGGTGTGATGGCACCAATGTCAACGTTGGAAAATTTGGTGGGATCATCCGTTTGTTTGAGAAAAGATTGAATAGACCATTTCAATGGATAGTTTGCATGCTGCATATGAAAGAGCTGCCATTCCAACATTAATTTGCTCATATTGATGGCGTAACATCGGGGCCAAGAACATTTTCAGCAGTGATTGGAAGGGATCTAGAAACTTGCGAAAAAAGCCTATCGTTAAACTTAAAAGCATTCCAGGAGAGTCGCTTCCGATAATGGACATGAAGAAACTTAGCTCTGCCCAACCATATTTATTTAGGATATTTTCAGCGAGTTCGACTGGTTAGTCTGGGAGCCAGTGACAGATTTCCATGACCAAGTTCCTCTTAAACGATAATTGGTGAATAGCATTAGGGAATAGTGTTATAAAACCCCCTGAACGTCACCTGCGGTTCCGTTGGTGCGATGGTTCGTGGTAGCCTCCCACGCACGAAGAATATAATTTATTTTTAGTAATTTCCTCCCGACTAAACTTTTTTCAAATAATAGCTTATCCATCATCAGAAGAAAAAAAAAGTCAGCTGGCTGTAACAAGCTCAAATTTAGACTAATGGTAGCATATAGGCAACTATAAATAAATATAAATGTCAGCTGGCTGTATCTCGATGGCAAGACTGTCAGCCGATATTTTAAATGTTATAACGCTCTGGACTGCTCATCCCACCATCGGAATCGCAGCTGACGTTCACGAGGTTTTATAATACTATTCCACCTAACTATTTGAACTAAATAACAGCAGTGCAAGTAATGATATTTTCATTGGATTAAATTATAATTTATTAAATAATCGACCACTTCGCGACAGGAGTTTTAGGATTTAGGCACTAAAATGCAAGTTATGGATTCGTGCAAAAAAAAATCTAATAATCAAACATTACATAACGATAATAGAGAAGTTGAAAAAAGTGGGTGCGGAAATTCCGTCCGTCTGTCTATCTGTCTGTCTGTCTGTTCGCGCTTCTACAGCCTAAACGAATGTGCCGATTTGCTTCAAACTTGGTATTTAATATTTATTAGGTAGTATCTCGGGGGTGTTTTTCATTTTTGCTCTAGGTCGAAAAATAACGGTACCTGCCACACAATTTTGAACAAAAAGTTAGATTTTCTCAAAAACGGCTCTAACGATTTTGATATTTTCTTACAACAATACATATTTCAGTTAGAACTAATTTTTTTAAAATTCTTTCTATAACGATACCTCTCATATAACTGGTTTTTTTTAAATGCGGTTTTATCGTAAACTAATATCCCGATTTCCAAAAAAATTTGCACACAGGAAGTCATTTATAATTCAATTAATATTGCATTTAAAAATTTGCAAAAAACTTTTTTTTTTTATTTTTAAAATTTTCTAAAAAAAAATTTGGTTTTCGAAATATTTTGAAAATGTGTTGATTGAATTTTTTTAAATAATTTTCCCAGATAAAAACTACAGATGTTCTTATCATGACATACTACAAAAAAATTTAAAATACTTTTTCGAAAAGTTTAAAAAAAACACTTTTGAAAAAAACTGGTCGAACGATTTTCAATATTTTTTTTCCTCGATAGACATTTTGTTTTAAAATTTTATTGCATACTTAGTTTTTCTGAGAAAACTTTTAAGCTAATTAACAAAATGAAAGAATTTTCCAAAAAAAAATTATTCTTTTATTTTAATAGACGTGTGGTTTTCAATCTGGCAATACTTCTTTCGGAGTTGGTCTTTTTGACAGGTGTCACTTGATTTATGCTCAGTTTGGTTTGCCATTTCAGACCCGAATGAGTCCATCCGTCATCGCGCGCAACAATTGGAGATGTGCCCATCCAGAAGATTTTGCGGAAGTATCTTACAAAATCCAACTCGTGCAATAATTGAAGCCATCAAGCGCGTCACACGTTCGGTGAATGGGCCCAAAACGAGATGGCCACCGATCCCGATTTTCATAAAATTGGGCCTCGGCTGGAATTTATTCGAGCCAGCCGCGGTGGCCTCTTCCCCGAAATCATTTTTTAAAACATAATGCAAACCCCTATGTTTATAAAATTCTTGGCCATAACATTAAACTATTTGCGTTTTATTTCTTCTTGAAAACCACACGTCTAAAAAAACATAAAACATACATATGCAGCCACTAAGCAATTATCTAACATTAGAAAGAGTTCGTGCGACCCAGTTGTGAATTTTTTTAAATTTATTCGACGATCGCACATTTGAGCAAGTACGTGCGATCCAGTCGTGCAATTTATTTAATTTAATAAAATGCAATAAGCATCCAAGAAATGACCAGTCGAATAACCAAATATTTAACAATATTAACTATACGCTGCTTAGTGATTGCCTCGCCAGAGATTCCTGGAACTGTGTGTTTAGCTGTAACAATCCTTCAGCTGCTTTTTCGAGTTTTATAAATATTCTATATGTTCATTTATCTTCCAGTAAATTTGTCACTCGAAAACGAAAATACAAGTATTTAAGACCATAGACCAAATTTGAAGAAAATAGGTTCAATCCAAAACAACAGTGGAACATTGTTAATAATTTATTAGGCAAAAATTATGATAGAGTAGACTTGAAATGCGTACAATTAAATGAAAATACAGTTTTGGAAAACGAGCTAGATATAGGGAACAATTTCAATTTATTTTTTAAAAATGTATCTGACAGCCATAAACGAACATTATCAGAAGTTACAAGAGTAAATCAAGAATCTTTTAAAGGTAGCGAAATAATGTCGACCTACTTTTTTAGTGCTGTAACTGAGGATGAAGTTTATCGTGTAATTGCTAGTTTAAAATCTAAGAGCTCCTTTGGAATAGATTGCTTAAGTAGCATAGTAATAAAAAATGTTAACATCCGTATTGTTAGGCACTTAACTTACATAACTAACTTGAGCTTTGAAAATGGAATATTTCCAGAGTATTTAAAACCAGCTATAATCGTTCCAATTTATAAAATAGGCAGCAAAACGGACCCTAACAATTACAGACCGATATCATTGCTATCAGTTTTTTTTCAAAAATTTTAGAAAAAATAATTGCAACGAGAATAATAAAATTCTTTAAGAAATATAAAATACTTAGTCCATTACAGTTTGGATTTATGAAGGAAAAGTCTACCGAAGATGCAATACTCACATTTCTGGACCACATAAATATAGAGCTAAACAGAGGCAAGAAGTGTGGTGGTTTGTTTATTGAATTGACAAAAGCTTTTGATTTAGTCGACCACAAATTGCTCTTGTTAAAGCTATACAGATATGGGTTCAGAAACAACATATTAAATTGGTTCTCGTCATATCTCCAAAACAGATATCAACTCGTTAAGATTGATTCAATTTTCAGTGATTCGATACCCAGTTCAAGTGTGGGTGTTCTCTAAGGATCAGTTCTTGGGCCCTTACTCTTTATAGTTTATTTAAATTCAATCTTCCAATTGTCCTTGAACGGAAATATTATAGCTTTTGCCGATGACCTAGCTCTGTCTTATGCTGCTACTGTTGTTGATAATATTAGGTAATTAATGAACGTTGATTTATCTCTAATAGCAAACTGGTTCGGTTACCACCAAATTGTTTTAAGCAGTAAATCTAAAGTTATGGGGTTCCCGTTGTCAAAAGAATTTAGAATCGAAAATATCGGTTTCGGTTGTGAATTTCAAAATTGCAATGATTCTTGTATGTTGCTCGAATGCGTTCCTGAATTTAAATATCTGGGCATAACTTTAGATTCAAAACTAAACTGGAAATCACATATCACGAATGTGAAAAAAACTTTGTACATTACCTTGAACAAGATCTTTTTCTTGCGAAAGTTAGCCCCAGCTAATCTATTAACCTCTATTTATTTTTGCATTATCAAATTCTCGCCTTGAATATGGCATAACCTACTGGGGTTGTGCTTATATAAGCAATTTACAGCCCCTTATTTCAGCTAAAAATATATATGAGTAATGCTACACAAAAGAAGATGGGAGCCATCTTTTCCTTTATTTAGATCACTTTTTTATCTTGCCTCTAAGACATCTGTACGTCTACAAGGTAACAAAACTGTTTTACTTGCGAGGTGGTCATAATAACGTTAGAAGGAATGCTACTACCTTTACACTAAGGTCTGCTTACAATATGTCGCTTCCTAGAGCGAAAACAGAAAACCTTAGACGTTCTAGTATTGCTATAGCTCCATATATATTCAATAAATTGCCTGCATATATATACAGAAACCTTGATCAGTGTAATGGGTTCCTGAAAAATATAAAAAATGGCTTATATGCAAATCAAATGTGGAAGACTTAATTCAAGTTGTAGTTTAGTTTAATGAATTTCGATCTCAGAAATTTCATAAGAAAATGTCTTACTTAATTAAAACGAATAATGTCATATACTATACCTCATTTTTAATTCATACTTTATCGCCAAACACATTAATATTTACCCCTGTAAAATCTTAATATCTGAAATATGTAAATTTGTACTTATCTCTACTTTTTGTCTTTTTTCACAACATTCTCTCAAACACGACTACGGCTCTCAATTTATAAAAACGTATATTAAAAAGTGCACTAAACACTGACATCTTTTCCACAACGTGTATGTAAGTTTTTTTTTCAAATTCATAATTTATGGTTAACGAATCTGTTTTCTTGTTAAAAAAAGTAAAATAGAAATGAAATACATATACAAATATTAAAATTTAATTTTATAAGTATGTATAAAAAATGTATTAAATATAAAAAAAGAAATGTTTGAATAGATGTTAGAAAAGCGAAAACATCATGTGGCACGTGCATAGGCCACACCCCTTTCCATAGTGACCTCTCGGTCGCTAATTACTATGAAAATAAAAAAGGATCACTATGGAAAAAACCCAAACGTCACACATAACACTACTGGCAAGCAATCACAGCAAGAAAAAGGATTGCTTCCATAAGACAACATCTTACACGACAACGATTCAATGTGCAAAATAGCGGTGGTTGCGACCGACAATTGGAATCAAGACGATATGCGGTGCAAGCTACCAAGAAGATGCTTTTCGGTTGAGAGTCACTGTGTTATCGTGTGCGAGATAACGGTGGTTGCGACCGAAAAATAGGAAATATTCATCGCGATCGTACGTGGCAGACATACAAGGCAACGGTGGTTGCGACCGAAGGGTTGCAATGGAAAAAACCCAAGTGCAGATTCATAATGCTAAATATGTGAAGGTAGCGGTGCTCAAATTCGGTAAAGCGACAGCAGGCTAGCGCAGCAGCAACGATCTATATATGGCGGGACAATTATTGACTAGACCACAGTCCACTAACATCTGTAGAGCGGTGCACAGTCCACAAAGAGCAGCTGAGCGATACAGTGCAATGTGCATTTGATTTTTAAATAAAGACTTTGGTATATATTGTGTCAATTGTGCGTTTTGCTTTTTCCTTTTAAATTGGAAGTTTTTCTTTGGTTTCCATTCTTATTTTGCTAAGCAATAGAAATGAATTATAGGATTAAGATTAATTATAAATTTGAAATGAAAAAATAAATACAATACAATACAAATTCCCTGATGTTATTAACCAATTATCGTTTGAGAGGAAAAGATTGACCAAATTTTGACCTGGCTCTCGGACTAATATATATGTTTTTTATTAATTTATTTCATTTAAATTATTTTTTTTTAAATAATGATCACCGAAACGCAGAGAGTGATATAAAAGATAGCTGTCGAAATAATGCACAACTGAAAAAAACATGCGCATTTCGAACATTGTTCGCGTTAGTTCGCGTGCATAACCGAAAACAAGTTGAAAAAGAAATAACAAGAGTTGCGTATTAATTTCATGCGCCGTGTAAGTCCGGAATTAAGGAGCTGTCGCGCAAATAAATTTATTTTTATAATGAAATAAACCACTGGCGCGAATTTTTCGAAGTCGAGATTCACGTTCTTCTTCAGTTTCGGTGTCTCTAGAGGCTCTGTCGCGCATTTGATGTTGGCGAGATCCACGTTAATCTCCAATTACAGTTCTGTGTTTTGTTTTTTTTTAACATCACAAAATATACATATTAA
The DNA here is from genome assembly GCA_963971375.1 of Platycheirus rosarum. Taxonomy (NCBI): domain Eukaryota; kingdom Metazoa; phylum Arthropoda; class Insecta; order Diptera; family Syrphidae; genus Platycheirus; species Platycheirus rosarum. The sequence goes on from OZ020510.1 coordinate 100,533,306, forward strand.
CCAACCTATTTTTTTCAAAATGTGTTTTCTTAAAATTTGCAGCAATCGATTTATTCTCCGATTGATGTCACGCGGTTTAAAACTATGCATTCAATGCGTAACAATATTTTCTAAAGCAAATCTCCATATGTATATGTATATTCAACAATTGTTTTAGTTAGAAAAAATACGTTTTTTTGTAATATGTAAATTTCTGGAAACCTGACAAGTGAAGTTCTTCTATAGCTTTTTGTTACAATAAAAAAAATTATAAGAAAAATGAAAAAAAAAAATCTGAAAACCTTACATTCCAAATTCCAAATGTTCACAGGAACCATCCTTGAATTAAAATTTGTCTGCAAACTTCATAAAAATCCGTTGGGCGGCTTAAGAGACCATACTAGACATAACAAACATACATTGATTTTTATATATATAAAGAATAAGAAGTTAATGACCGTTAATTCTTGTCGAGAGTATTTTGTAGTGGTGACATATTGAAAAATATTTAAACGTATTTTTTAAGTTTTTAGTTAGCAAGAGTTATTTTTAAAAGTTTATCAATTTACAGCTCAACGTTTAATTTACACAACAATTTTTTGTATTATTTTTTCAACGCTTAAAAAGTAATAAAAAACTATAAAAAAAATAAAAAAACTTTATACGCAACTTAGATCCAGTCAATTATTAAATTTGGTAGAAATTCTAAAATTGAAAAAACCTTTATGAAAGGTAACGTTAATAAGCTATTTGATATTTTTTCTTGTTAAAATAATAGACCACCCAAAATTATTTCAATATAATAAAAAAAAAACAATTTGAAGTAAATACTTAAAGCCGAACACACAGCCAGATAAATGGGCAAACAAATTTTTTTCTCTAACTACCAGGTATTTCTTCATAGCTTAAGTCAACTAAAGCGAAAATCGTTCTTTTAAGTTGTCGTGTTTCCCAGTTTGCTTACCTTAATTTCAGCCTGGGTACAATTGCTGTACGACAATAAAACAATAAAAGCCGTTAGATTAAAAAAAGTAGGTATGTGGAATAATAATGCATTTGCGAAACGGCTTATGTCTTTCTTGTACTGATCAAAACAAAAAGAAATAAATTGCACGACGTACTTGCTTATATGTGCGGTCACATTGTAGAATAAAATTTAAGAAAGTTAAAGTAAACATCAAAGCATCTATTCGATTTGTGTGACTTTTGATTGTTCGAATAAAGTACGTTAAATTACGGTTTTTTAAATAAAACGATTTTTCTTAATAACTTTAAGAAAAATTAAAAAAAAAATAATTTAAGAATACAAGCTTAAGCATAAAATTAACATACATTAAAAAAAAAATTTAAAAAAAAATATTAAAAATACAAAAAAAAAGTTTTCGAACAAAATTTAATGCGAAATTACTTAGGCTACTTACATCTTGAATATCAATTTTGATAGTAATTGGATCACTAATTTTCGAAGAAAAAAAACCGGTCCTATGGGAGGTACGGTTTTTAGCCCACCATTTTATATTTGTTTTTCCACCAAAATATTATGTTTACCTACAGTAGCACACTGATGTTTTTTCATAAAAATACTTGGATCCGTTTTCGAGAAAAATAAGCTTTTACATAACGGTTATATGATAGGTGCCGTTATTTTTTGAGCTAGAAAAAAATTGAAAAAACTCCTCTGTAGAATGTCAACATAATCTTAAGTTCTAAATTTGAAGACGATTGGCCAAACCGTTTAGGCTACAGTCCAAAATACATCCTTACAGACAGACAGACGGAGAGAATTTCGCCAGTAACTGAAATATGTTTCTCTATCATCGCAATTTCATGTTTGATTGCTATCTAAAATTTTTAATCTGCGCGAATGCATAACTTGCAATATAGTACCTTTATACAATCAAACATGGCATTACAATGATAGAGAAGTCGAAAAAGTGGGTCCGGAAATTCCGTCTGTATGTCTGTCTGTCTATCTGTTAGCACATCTACAGCCTAAACGTATAGGCCGATTTGCTTCAAACTTGGTATTTAGTTTTTATTTAGCAGTATCTTAGGGGATGTTTTTCATTTTTGCTCTAGGTTAAAAAATAATGGTAAACGGCTCTAACGGTTTTTATAAAATTTTCAGGGTGCTATTTTTTTTACAACCATACATCTTTAAATTAGATTAAATTTTTCGAAATTTGTTCTATAACGGTACCTCTCATAGAACCGGTTTTTTCAAATGCGTTTTTATCGTAAACTATTATCCCGATTTCAATAAAATTTTCTAAAAAAAATGATTTTCGAAATATTTTGAAAACGGGTTGGTTAAATTTTTGTTAAATAATTTTACCAAATGAAAACTACAGATTTTTTTTATAATGATATACTAGAAAATATTTTAAATATTTTTTCGAAAAGTTCGATTTTCAATATTCTTTTTTCCTCGATAAACATTTAGTTTTCAAATTTTATTCCATACTTAGTTTAGCCGATTAAAAAAATTAAAGAATTTTCGATTTTTTTTTATTTTTTTTTTTTTGAATAAAGGGTGTTTTTTTTTCAATCGAACGACCATCAAGTGCGTCGCCCTTTCCGTGAATTGGTCCAAAACGAGATGGCTACCGATCCGGATTTTCACAAAATTGGGAAAATTGGGCCTCTCGGCTGGAACTCTTGACCTAGTCGTGCAATTTATTCGACGATGTGACCGCACATATAAGCAAGTACGTGCGATCCAGTCGTGCAATTTATTTTAAAACGCATAAGTCGTGAATTAGGCTCTTATTAATTGTTAAAACCAAATGAAAGGATCACTAACGTCCATATAAAATATTTTAAACATTCTAAATCTCTCGATTCGCAAAGCACACACAGGAATGGTTAAGTCACTTAGCCTTTGGTTTCTTAAAGGGCTGTAATATCCAGCTGAACCGTTGTTTTTAAATAATATTTTTCTATTCTGTAATTTTTTTTAGGAAACTGTCCCTCTTTAAGTGGCACTTAAAGGTCACCTTGGTGCATACGATCAAATAAAATTATTTATGTTTGTCTACGCCCTTTTGCTGTTATGTGCACGTTGAAAAAAAGCTAATTTCATTATTAGTGACATTAGTCGTCTACTACTTTTCAATTTTCACATAAACACCATATAAAGAAACAACGGCTGTGTGGCATGTGTTTGCCAATTCAACCACATTCCCAGTGTTTATTCTTTTTGTTGATGTGTCCGTCCTATTAAAAGGACTATTATTTGTTTGGACATGGTCTTGTCAATTGCATTTGACTATCCAACTCTAGAGCAACATCGACTGTAAATGCATTACGGAGCAGCATCAGCATCGATTATTTACGTAACTCTATGCCTAACCACAGAGTGTTTCCTGATTTTTGTTGAGCATACTTAAAAGGATTCGATTAGTTTGCCTACAGCAACATCACATCTAACAAAACAGACGTTCAAGCTACTGTATTTTACTTATGCTTGGATAACATTTTTACTTTATAAAGTTCTTTAGCAGACGGGTCTTTCACATTTATATTGTTGTAAGAGCTAAACAAACACATAGGAAGTTATTCAAAGTATTGCCTACAGTTATTGGTTTTTGAAGAACGTTTGAAGCTTTGTGATAAAAAGTTTGGAAATATTTTTTTTTTTGCTAAAGTGTTGTATATGGGGCGTATATTGCAAAACGTACCTTTTAGTTTGAATAGTTTTTATTCTTTTTGACTTTGTCCTTATGTGCAATTTTTGTAAAACAACAAAAGAACAACTAGTGTCTTAGTAAAATGCAGAACAAATAAAGAAAAAATTCTTCGATTCAAGCAAATATCCCAAGTAGAACTGTATGAATCTAAAAAAAAGCATTACGTGTTATCCATTTCCCTCCAGAACATCTACCCGTACATTTAGCTGTGGTTGTTAAGTTGTTGGACCTTCAATATTATAATGGCTCTATCGTTAAGATCAACATTCTTCATTTAGTGTGGAACCTAGCGTCGTCTTCACGGTAGCTATCCGAACTTCCCATTTAAACCTTTCCCTTGTAGATTGCTACAATGCTGTACTAGATTCTTAATTCCACTCAACATCAACACACTGACCTATACAACGAAATAATTACTTTAACCACAAGAAAGCCAAAAAACTAAATGATAGCCACAAAGGACTAATGAAGAAACCATTTTCCCATATAAACCGCAATTAACTTTGTCTGTGTCAAACGAACTACCGCATTAATCGTGACTTAAAGATATGTATATTAGAAATAGATAGCTGCAAATTAAATTGTATGTTTAATGAACCATATGAGTAAGAATTGAATATATATATATTTCCAAAAAACAGTAATAAGGCATTTAATTTGATAAGGAAATTAAGACGAAAGTAATTTCTCGAAGAAGTTATTAAAAGAAGAACGATTGGCTCACACGTATTTGCCCTTATGTGGCAAATACACATTCACACCTTCGAATAAAATGTTTAATATATTAAGGGCACTTCCAAAATTTACATTCGAACTTTGTGAGTTTTGATTGTTCGAAAAAGTATATAAACTAGTTTTAAACACATTTCTAAAAACTTTAAAAATCTAGAAGGCAAAAGCACTGGACGACATACATTAAAAAAAAAAATGTCACCCTCTCTTACAATGGGCGAAGCGCGAGTTAAATATCCCACTTATAACCACATAATCAACACCAATCAACTCAACAACACCCTTCTAATGTAAACATGTTTACCAGAAAATCCATTTCATCAATCCAACGGTCTTCAGAGAAGTAAACATGTTTACAACAAAACATCATTCAAGCGATCTACCGAGCCGTTAATCCCTTCGGAAATAAGCATGTTTACCACAAAACCAACAATAAAGCTATCTACAAACATGTAAACATGTTTCAAGTGATCTACCGAGCCGTTAATCCCTTTAGATATAAACATGTTTACTATAAACATAATGTATAAAAAGGATACTTAAATGCTAGAGTGGCTGAGTTGGGAGTTGGAATTTCAATAAACCACATCTGGTGGACTTTAAAATCTTAAATTGTTAAATTAACAGCCAATGGCAGCCAATTTGACAGGTGTGTAGCTTTTTTTTTAAATTAACGCGCGCACAAGGGACTATTTGTTTCCACTGCGTGGCAAGGGAAATCCCGCCGGGGGATTCGTGTTGTTCGGCTAAAAAATTAATCCCTATATTTCACGGTACCTCTGAAATTGGGCTCAAGGGTAAACTGATGAGCATACCTTGCGAGACGAGCATTACGGGAGAAACTTTTAAGGGGAAGAATGCAGCTGGCTACTTCGAGTGCACATTTTTTATAAAAGAAACGATAAAATAAGGAAGGACATGAAACATTGCTTTGGTGTTCGAGAGGGGCAATTGTTTGTTTCAGCGGCAGTTCTATTTCCTACCAATCATAACGCTCGATTTTGTATTCTATCAAGTAGGTGAAGCGATGTTTGCGAAGCACCTGCCCAGAGGTGGGAAATATACTACAGTTTTGGGCGTATAAACGCTTTATAAATTTAAGCCAGATCAGAAGTTGAAAAATACTTCTTAACCGATACAGAAACCCTAAGTACTTAGCAGCATTTTTAGCTATCTCAAATATATGGTCGTTCCAACGGAGGTCGTCGTTGACACACATACCGAGTGCTAAGAGCTTTTCGGTTTCTTCGATGTAAGTGCCATTATGGACAAAGGCATTTGGGGTATATTTAGCTTTAACCACAGAACACAGCATTAAGTTTTAGAAGCATTAAACTCCACACGATTCCTATTACCCCATTTGACAATACTGTATAAATCGGGAGTTAAATGAGCTTGACATACGGTACTATTACAATTGTATATTTGAAGGCGAAGGACGTGAATTATCGAACGAATATTAAAAGCTAAGGGTAGAGTCGTCAGCAAAACAGTTATGTGGATTAGAAGTAACAGACAGAAGATCACTTAAAAAAAAAGAGGAAAAGAGTCGGATACAGAACAGAGCCTTGGGGCACACCAGCATTTATTTTGTGGGAATCAGACTTGAATCCGTCCAATTTAACTTGTGTTGAACGGTCCAGAAGTTATCTTCTAAACCAACGAACAAGAGTATAATCGATCCTAACATCACGCATTTTCGATAAGAGAGCTTCATGCCAAACTCTATCGAATGCCTTGGAGATATCAAGAGCAATAATCTTACTTTCACCAAAGCGATGTAAAGATTTGTTCCACTGTTCGGTGAGATATGCCATCAGATCACCAGTGGAACGGTTGCTGCGGAAGCCATACTGACGGTCATGGAGAAGCTTTCGATCTTCGAGATATTCCAATATATCGAGATCTTTGAGAACTCTTACTGCTGTACGAGTGCGGAAAAAATATGTTACATGGAAAAATTTACATTCTTAAGTACAGGAGGGGCAACGTTGCTGTGAGGCAGCGTGGAGCTGGCAGTGAAATGGGCGGCGAGCCAGTTTGCATTCTCTGATTTTTCCGTGTAAAGTGGAAAAATAAACCTCGTAAAACTGAGGAATGTCTTTCTTTTGTTGTCTTTGTATTTTTTAATAGCTGAAGCTGATATAGAAACACTTGTTACAGATACGAGTATTTTTTGCCTTGAAAAATATACTCGCTTTCTGGTACAATATACCAGGATATTGGTTGATACTTTTCCTGGTACATGGCAGCAGGACATACTTAGTATTTACCACGATTATTATTTTTTTGTCTCGTAAAATGTACCCTTTTTATGATACAATATACAATGACAGCGAACATTTTCCCTGGTATCTGCAACCAGGAGAGTAGTAGTATTAGCTGCATAATGGTAGTATAGGACAAACATTAGTTAATGATGTGCATTTTTCGTAAAAATTCGAAAACAAAGGAGTTATAATAAAAATCAATTAAGCTTGAATTCAAGATGGCCGCCAACGTCCCGACGCTCTAAAGAAATTCGAAAATCGAAATTTATAATTCTTTTGACTTGCGATTATAAGTACTATAATGCAAGTTATGCATTCGTGAAGATTAAAAGTTTTGAGATAACAATGAAACATGACATTACGATGAAACATATTTGAGTTTCTGGCAAAATTCTGTCTGTCTGTACGTAGATATGTATTTTGGACTAAGGCCTGAACGGTTTGGCCAATCATCTTCAAATTTGGAACATAATTCCAAATTCGATCTTCAGATCGATTTTTTCAATTTTTTTTTTTTTTGGCTAAAATATTAACAGTACTTGTCATATAACCGTTATGTAAAGGCGTATTTTTCTCAAAAAAGGCTCAAAGAATTTTTCGAAAAAAAAAACAGTGTAGATAAGCGTTATATTTTGGTGACACAAAACATTTAAATGGTACCTTCCATAGGACGGTTTTTTTTTGACTTTCTTGTTCGGTTTCTTCGGTTAACCAGAACCGATTATAACCTTTTTTATTTAAAAACCGTTCCTGTGATTTTGAAAAAAAAATCACACTGTTACACATTTCTATTAGTGTTGGGAAATTTTGAATAAAAACTATCAACTTATTCGATAGTAGCTGAATGTTCATTTATTTTATAGTCTATATTTTCATTCGTTCGTTCATTCATTCATTCCTTCAATTTTCGTTCAATCATATTTTCACTCGATGATGGTTTGAATGATTTCAGTTTAATTTTTTTTTCACTTGGCAACTATTCGTTAACTAGCAATTTTCGTTCGAATACATTTTTCAACCAATAGTTGGACTACTGAACATAAACAATACATGTTGTGTCATGCAATTGAAAAATTAAACTGTTTAGCTAATAATTATTGTTATTTGTGACATTTGAGTGAGAATCGGTAAGTTCAAGATTATTTTAGCTCGAGTGAGCTTTATTTTTAAAGTTTAAGCTTATATTTCTTATAGATAATTTGAGGTTCTTTTGTTGTATTTCTTATGGGTAATATAGGTATTTCTTATAGGGAAATATGAGGTTCTATTTGTTGCAGATTTAATTTTTAGTTTTTGTGGAGCATTTTTAATTATGGCTATTGTATCCATCCTTCAATAGAATTTAACTGTTTTTAGCTTTAAATATAGAGTATAACTTATATTTTGACATCTAAGGAGTATCTTTTTATTTGTTTTACTGTAAAGCCCTGATAGATTTAGCTTTTATCCTAAAAAAGTTAGTGACAAAAAGGGACATACATATGTATATATATCTGTATGTATAACCATCTGCATTTGGTTTGTGTGGTATTTGTTGGCATTCGTCAAACGAGATTTTTTAAATTTAATTCTTACGGCTAAAAATAATATTTTCTGCCATATAACCGCCAAAGAAAAGTTTTATTTGTTCGAAAACGGATCTAACGATTTTCATGAACATTTTTAAAAATATTTTGGTAGGTATTGGTTATCATTTTATCTAAATTAAATATACTATAAAAGTCTGAAAACTGAAAAACATTACATTACATTACATTAGATATTGATCTACTCCGTAGATAAATCTACGAAGTAGAGACATTTATGAGCACTGGCTACTGAGGCCAACGGCTCAGACAATTACAAAACAACAAACAAGACGACATTGATACAGGACAGAACAGAAGATAGGAAGAGGACGGAAAACAGAAAACACAACACATGTCAACAGCACGCAGTTGGTTTTCAGACGGTCCTCCATCTTTCCACTAACCACGCGCAACGATGCTTGATTTCGCTGATCTCACGGGAAGCGATGCTTTATCGGAGCCAAGGCCGTTGACAGTGAAAACTGCAAAAAAAAAAATTTTACGAATGAATGAATAAATTCGTTCTATAGTTCAAATCATCCAGTTACTAACTATCGATAGTTCAAATCGTTCGATAGTTCCCAACACCAATTTCTATAGAAACAAAAAGGCTTTTAAATGTTTGCGCTAAAAAATCTCTTACGTACTTTTTTTAACAATCAGTCAGAAAAATCGAAAACAAATTTTGAAGTTCCTTTAATATTTTTCAAATTTTATTCCAAGCTGCGACCGCACATAAGAGCCAGTACGTCGCGCAATATATTTAAATATGGTTTATTGAATAATTGGCATTGTAGCCGTTGGCCGATTTAATTTCTTTTATATCTTTTGTGTGAATTAAAGATTTAGGGTTACCATTCAAGCATTAAGTCTCTTTTATTTTATTTTTCTGGTCAAAAACTTAACAAACAAACTAAACTTTAAAATTATAAGAATATACATCATCAAATAGCTCGATTTTCCCTCTTAAGGTGATTGTATTATGAATTTAGTCAAAAAATGTTTTTTTTTTATAAAAACTCAAGTATTTTTTGCATTTCTAATTAAATTAAGCTTTTCCCTTGTGACTACAAGGCTTAAGAACTCACAAAAAAACAAATTGATACACAAAACATAATTTCTTTTACTCCAACAGTTTGAGATTCAAAACTTTCAATCCGGAAGAAAATGAATAAAACTCAACGAGTCTCTCAATATCTTCTGACCTAAATAAAAAAAACAAGAACCTCAGCCGGTTATGTTTATTAAAACGCCTTTTCATCATTCTCATAAAATTACCTCATGATGTCTAAAATTATTATGAATTCCTGTATTATGAGGCAATTCCCCGAAGGCTCGAATACATCAAAAAGCACACAACAGCGCTCCTGTGCTTCTTTCTTCACCTAATCCATTCTCCAACTTCTGACACGCAGAATATTCTAAACCAACCAGCTACATTGAGCTATCGTAATCCTTGAGAAATCTTAAAAAATCCTTCTTTTTCCCCTTGTGACCACTTTTGCCGGTCCCAAGAGTAAACTTCAAAGCCACTTATCATTTTCTCGAACCATTCATATTCCAGCTGCTATACCCTCCTCTCTGAAATGCTAGTCCAAAACCAACAACCATAAACTTTGAAACTATACGTAATATTTTACTACACTAACTTGTTTGCCATATATGGTTGCACGTATGTGCATATGTACAGTAAGACACATATATAAATTCTTCAACTCGACTTACAGCACTTGGAAGTGCATAAAATTTCTCAAGACTAACCAGGGCGAAATACTAGTTACCTATAGATACTTTTCCCCCACCCTTCATGACATAAAATAAAAGTACCGTCATTTCTTCTTCCTACATTCATCACTAAGTCTTGAAAGTTCTTCAAGCATTCCATGGATCACATGGAATGGGGGAAACATCTTGTTCCTCTTGGTTTTGGAGATTTTACACTAAGTGTGGTTATGAAGCGATAAGTTTTGGCAAAGAAACTTAATGCTAGCCTCCGCCGCTCCTTCCATCGATGAAGATTCGTTTTGAAAGCAAAACGTTTGGGGGATTTTTAATAATCGAAATTCCAAACCCAATCGTGGGCCCCAAACCTAGGTATCTAGGCAATTGTAACGATAAGTAAAAAGAAAAAATCCTCTAACAAGTCAAAAGAATGTATTCAACATCTTGTCGTACTTGGGCAAAAAGCTTGCAATGTAAACGTGGGTGTTTGCCCAACAAACCATAATGGAAGGACTTTTCGACTCAAACTAAGTTCTTGGCAATTCTTTTGATGGCAGTATATATCATTTTTGAAATAGAATTATTATTTTGTATCTTTAAGCAAAGAAAACAACAAATTGAAACATTGTTTTTTTATTTAGTGAGAAAAACAATATTGCTGTCGCTAATGCGGAAAGATGTCGTGCCTTTTAATGGACAAAAACAATATGGTCATTGAGGGAGGTGTGATGTGGGGGGATCCATTTATTTCGATTCCAGTGAGTTGTTTGAAGGTTTTTTTGATTAAAATCAGTGCCTCGTGAAGAATACAAAAAACATTTGATTTTTTCAAATATTTTTTTATGAATTTTTTTTCGGATCATATAACTTTGTTGAAAGCACGTTTATTAAGTCTAAGGTAGGAGGAACATTTAAAAAAATAAAGTAACTTATGTAAGAAAGAAATAAAAGAATTTCGATTTTTTTTGCTTTCAAATAATAATTTGATTTGTGGAAGAAGAAATAATAATGAAGAATTGAAAAAGTTAATTTGTTTTCCCTTTTGTAAGTAAAAGCAATCACATCTATGCAAAGCGTTTGCGATTTAGCATTTTTAAGTAGACTAGATTAGATTATTTTATGGGTAACGTTGATTACAACATGATTACAGAATTAATTAAAATAACAAAAAGCATGGCTTTGTCCGTCTAGTTGACAAAATATAAATAATATAGGCGCAAAAATATAGACATTCGATTTTAATAGTTTTAGTTTGAAACTACTTAAGTTACTTTTAAGTTTAAATTACTTTTCTAATTTTTTCTAAATTATAAAATTTTTTAAGTACTCCCACAACTAGTGTAATGCTAAGAGGATTGCATTAAACAAATCTGCTGGAACACACCTTAAACACTGACAGATCGCTCGAAAAACAAAGGAAACATATCTTTTCCAAAAAAATGTTTATTTGTAAGAGGAAAACATGTCATTTTGTGTAAGTTAAAAATTTTCTTCTTCTTGAAAATAATAACGCAAATTCTATTGTATAAAACTAATGTTTACTTTTTAATAAGATTTTAAGTTAAAATATTTATTTAAATTTTAATTACAACATTTATTTATTAAAATCGCGACGCGCGTTTCGGACTTGCGTCCATCATCGGGCTAATAAATACTTTTTTGCCATTGTTTTAATTTTCTTTGTTTACTTATTTGTTGTTGTTCGCTATGATGTGGTACAATTTATTTTAATGTTATATAGTGTTGTCTTCCTTTATCTTGTGTTTTAATTGGTATGTAATTGCAGTGTCGTATAGTGCGTTACTTTGAATTGTTAGTTTGTCGTTAAGCACTTTGTCTTGTTCTTGGCAAAAAAGTATTTATTAGCCCGATGATGGACGCAAGTCCGAAACGCGCGTCGCGATTTTAATAAATAAATGTTGTAATTTAAATTTAAATAAATATTTTATCTTAAAATCTTATTTTACAGTTAAATTTGCAACAATAGATACAATGGATGCTTTGTGTTTTCCACCTACATTAAAGAGATCTTGAAGTCTTGCTTGCATAAAATCCACATCAACTGTCGAGGTTGACGTCGTCGCCACGCGTCCGCCCGAGGGGTAAGTTAACACCAGCAGAATTCTCAGGAAAAAAATGATTTATGATCACTCCCACGATCGCGCTACATGCGCTGGCTTGTTATTGCTGACATAGTGTCTGGTCACTAAACACCAAACCAGAGCATTACATTCCGTCACGTACAGAATGTAATATGATGCTGCCTGTGGGAACTTATGCAAAGAAGATGCATTGGGGATAGGTTAAGATAATTTAAGGATTAGTTTGTTAGTGCAGTTGAAAAATAATTTTGAAACAATAAAGAGCTAAAAGCTCCAAGAAAATAAAAATTATTTTTTTTTTCTTTGAAATAAGAGCTAGGAAAACATTTTGCTGTATTTTTTTGAAGAATGTGACAGTTGTCAATGCGATAGTTGGACACTAAACAAATTAAAACAGGGCCAGGTCCGTATATAATTTGCAAAAATATCAATATCAACTAGTGTGAAACTAAATTTGCTTTTAGTGTCGAATTAACTCGACTATAATTTTGCGCCATAATATTTAATTAAAAATATTTGATGAATGATATTAATATTAAACCAAAACATATCATTTGAAAGCTTTCATTTAATTTTTTAATTTTTTATTTATTTATTATTTATTTATTTTTATTTCTATATATGTATCAGTGTTTTTAAACTTTTTTAGTCTACGAACCCTTGTAAGTATAAACATTCTGGCGACCCCCTTTTTCATAATAACACTTCGTCAATTATTTAAAGAGCGACACACTGACTCCTTTCATACCCAGTCTTATTATACAGGATTTAACTTAATAGCGATGAAGTTTTCCCGAGGATTCCGAAGAAATTTCATCAGATGAATCGATGACCTTTAAGCTCTCACATTTCTCTCATGATGAGTATGGGTACGAAACCTTGCTTCAATCGAAGCAAATTACTTTGATTTTAAGAAAAACTCAACAATCTACTCCGCCACTCCACTTGACTTGAGATCTGTTTCACTTTTTTCACACTGAAAAGTGAAAAATAACCCACATGAAATGAAATGACAACTTTGGAATTTTAATAAATCTCAATTTTCTATCTCTTCCTCTCCGTTGACTTGAATTTCAATTTAATGACAAGCTGACTGTGCTTTTCTTTTGATTCGAATTTTGAAAAGTTAGATAACCTATGAGGTTGGGTTTGTTCGTTTCGATTTTGGGTATCCAAAACGGCTAATCCGAAAAAATGTGAACGGACCCAAAGAAAATGATGCAGTTTGACGTTTTTCTTTTCGATTGTCCGCTTTTTTTTAATTCTTTATCACTTGGTTTCCTCATTCGTAAAAGTATAGCAGTTGGTCTCACGCATAACTGCGTCCAGAACCGCACCTAAAACAGATGTGCATATTTTCACATTTATGTATTCCTGTATTTCATTTAAAAATGCAGCGTTACCACTGGACATTATTAAAAAGTTGAAAAAAATTGTTATACTGAAGAAAAAAAATTCACTTAAAAATACATTAGCTATGTCAATAAAATCAAATTTGTGTGAATATTGAATATAGAGACTACAAATTTCAACAAATGCGACGAAAATTTGATTTTTTTAAGTATCGTATAAATGTAACTTACGAAAAATAAAATATAACCATCAAATTTATGATGAAGTATTTTCTTAAAAGTGGTGGTAATAGTGTCAGTGTGTTAATTAACAAGTTTACATCCTCATAAGAGCCTGTGTAATTTTTCTTGCAAGAAATTATCTGCATATCTGTTTTGACCATATACTTCTAATTAGATTAAAAATAAAAAAAAAACAAAATGAGTGCAAATACGAATAAATTGCACGACTGCGTTCGTACTTGCTCATATGTGTGGTCACATCGTCAAATTAAATTTAAAAATTAGGCTAGTTATAGGTAGGGTGTCCATAATGTAACTAGAAAAAAAGAGAACATTTCGTCGCCTGAGAAAATTATTGTCGAATGTGAAAAAATGCGATTTTCAGGTTTTGATGCGGTTTTGACAAACAAAAAATAATCTTTCAAATGCTGTTTTCCGCGTTTTAATATCTATCTTAGTTACAGAGATAATTTGTATTAATTTTGTCGTATGTGCACGGTCGAATGCGTTTGGGTATTTATTTTGTCGTATGTGTTTAATTTTTCCACATACGACATTTTTTCTATTGTAAACTCGGTTTTTGATCTTTCAGTAAATTATTGTCGTATGTGTTAAAAATCCTGCACATACGACAATTTCTTTCAAGTTACGGTAAATCATTGTCGTAAGTGCTATGAGGATATGTTGAGGACGTGTACATAACAGAGAAACTTCAGTCGACTTTAGGGTGTCGTTCGGTTCGGGTGAATCATCTCCGCCGGAATTACCAACAGAACTTATTGCGTAAGTATTGTGACTTCAATAGAATGAGTGATGAAATTTTAAATGAAACCATATCAACTGTCGACTTTTTAAATGATGACGAAGATATTCATCCAACCTTTTCTCCGAATAAAAATGAGCACTCTGCCCTCAGATCGTTCTATGAGAATGCAGGTCATATCATTGAAACTCCAACATATCATTCCAACCTAATGCTACAACGAAGTTTACCATCCGACTACAGCTCATCTTGTAATTATTTTTAGAGTCTAAATCAAAGTTTACATTACATTATTGTAACAATAACCTTTATTTAACAGCTTGCAGCGATTCACAAACACCGACAAGGAAACGAAAACGCAACCCGTCGCTCTGGAAACAAAATGTAAGAAAAAAACTCCGTGAACAAGGTTTACCATTTACAAGCAACAAAGGTGTTCAAAAAGAAGGAAGAACTTTGAAACCAACATGTCCTACCACGTGTTTTTATGGATGCACACAAAATATTTCACATGAACGCAGATGCGACATTAATTCAAATTTTTGGAGTTTGATTTCGGATGAAAAAAAAATATTTTATGGTAACTTCATAAAAAAAACAGATGTTAAAAGAAGGAGGGCCAAGAACAAAGATGAAATTCCTAGAAAAAAGGCAAGTTTTCATTTTTTTTCAAGTTTAAGGCAGAGTTTTACAAGTTTGCAAAAAATACTTTTTGAACACATTGGATATATCAGAATGAACTGTTTATTATTTCTTTGCGAAATATTATGATGTAAATAGCGCCGAATCTAAAACCCATATTTCCAAAAGAGGAAAAAAAGCAACTGAAGAAAGTCGTATTAATGCTGTGAAAGAGCATATAACCAAATTTGCTGTTATTGATTCTCACTATTGCCTATCGACAATTTCTAAACAATATCTAGAGGCACATTTAAGCTTGCAAAAAATGTATGACCTATACAAAACAACTATAAATGATCCTGTTACTATATATATTTATCGAAATGTATTTAATACATGCTTTAACTTGTCTTTCCATAGACCCAAAAAGGATCTGTGTGATAAATGCTCACTTTTTGATGCAAATAGAAATAATGCCACAGAAGCAGAAAAACAAATTATGGCAAACCATTTGAATGAAAAAAGATTTACAAGGGCCGAGCGTGAAAAAGACCTGCAGAAAATCGACCCTAACTCTGCTGTTTTATTCTACGATTTAGAAAATGTATTTACACTCCCAAAAATGTATACGTCTAACTTTTTTTATAAAAGAAAGTTGTGCGTATATAATCTAACGGGAACTCTTATTGTCCCTGGCTGCAAAAAAAATACATATTGTGCTATTTGGAACGAAACACTGAGTGGGCGTTCTGGCAACGCTATAGCCAGTGCGTTATTTAAAATTTTGTCAAAAGTAATGGCTGATCATCCTAGCCTCAAAATCTTAACGTTATGGAGCAAAATAAAAACAGTTTGAATTCGACGGCAATACTACAATTTTTGCATGACCACCCAGGATTTGAAGAAATAGCAAAAATATTTTGACCCGGGTCATTCGTGCTTGCAAGATGTCGATTCTGTTCATAGCGTGATCGAAAAGCATTTAAGAAACGTCGAGATTCCTAGTCGAATTTCATTAATAAGAATACTAAAAAATATGAATTATCCCAACGTCACATTGAAGTTATTGCAAATGAACGGATCAGATTTTAAAAACTTTGCTTTAAACTTGTAACTTGTCATTCCAAACCATTAAACATTTAAAAGTAAAAAGTTTGTTTTACAGTCAAATAATTCTACCCCCCCTCCCCCTGGTTCCATCAGAACTTAAAATATGTATCTTTTATAATTAAATGACCAATTTTGGCTTTATAAGAAAATTTCATTGCATTTAATGTTTAAAAATAATTTCTGACATATGGCCTCCGCGACTGCGTCTTATGAAAGCCATCCTGTCGGTCCAATTTTGCACCACTTTTCGATCACACCCCTAAGTTCGTCAATAGGGCGTCTAATGTTGGCTTCTAAATGATCAACCGTTGCTGGTTTATTAGCCCACAAAGAGTAGTCCAAAAGTGTCGAATCACACGAACGAGGTGGCTAATTCACATGAGATGATTCGGTCATCAAAGTGATGGTTGCACGCGCTGTACGTTGCACCCTCTTGTTGGAATCATATCTCCTCTAAATGATTTGCAATCATATAGCAATACAAAAATCAGGAATCATTTGCCTTTAGCGTTCGCCATTCACGATAATATTTGCACCAGTTTCGGATTTAAAAAACAAATGGGCCCTGATGACAACTTCGGCATTTTAAACGCACCAAACAGTGATTTGGGGATGTAATGGAGCCTCAAGAGTCTCATGAGAATCTCACTCCAAAAACGACAATTCGCCTTGTGCATATACTCGCTAAGCCAGAAATGAGCCTCATCATGATTTCACGATAAAAATCTGGTTCCACTTCTAGTTGATTCCGCTGGCTTTAGATCTATCACCACTTGGATCTTATATATAGATGTAGGCCATGGTCTTTGCTCAAACTTTTCCAAGTAGTGAGATAGCGAGCAGGGACCGAGTTGCTGACAACGGCTTTGAAGTTCGGATCGATAAATTCGGGTCCTCCATCATACTCACGTCTACAGCAGCGATGGCTTCTTTTCTACGCACGTTACGTAGCGTAGGTTCTAAGATGAACGATTATGCCCGCCATAAACTTTACGAAGTTCTATATAAGTTTGGAGAACAAAGTGAAATTTTGTGAATAAATTTTCACGATTTATAAACGTTCTAAGTCTTTGCATGATGATTTGTAATAGTATGGAAAAAAAGTCAAACACACTTCATTAGTATGACAGCTAGTTTGACAGTTATCCCTAGCGGAAGTTCTATACCTCTAAAAAACGTGTTAATGGGGGCGTTCAGTGCCGTATAGCTTTGTGTTATAATGCTATTGAAATATACTGTGCGTTTGTGAACGCATAAAACCCAATAGGTAACAATTTCTGTCAAAACGTACTACATTTGCACAACCAGCTGATTTCGTGGTCAGCTGTTCCATACGATACCAAAGTATACAAGAAATATGTAGCGATTTGTGTTTCGCTTTGGAAGTCATGTTTCGTTTTTTGTTATGGTCATGTTGATCAGCTGTCTTTTTACACGTATTACAACAACAATGCGCTTCTTCGATTTCGAACCTATTAGATACCGAACGCACCCAATGTAGTTATATTTATGAAAAATTATTGGTTTTGATGTTTAAATTTTAAAATAGAAGTAAGGGAGGAAACAAAATTGTTTGATTCCAGAAATTCTCTAGCGAAGATAGAAAAAGAGACTAAAAAGAGGACAAAAAAAGGATTTTATAAAAAAAAGACAGTGTAAAATAAATCTGAGTTGAAAAAGAGAATATGTTCTCTTTAAAAGAGATGTTCTGGAAACCCTAGGTATAGGTTGCCTAGATATAAGCTATAAGGTACATTTAACAAAAACGCGCGCTAATTAAAAAAAAAAATACTTTTTGAAATAAAATTTATTAAAACAGGTAGGAGTTTGTTGGATCGATAAGCTCATGTTGGGGGTATTCATGGAATTTATTTAGGATATTATGTACCTACCTATAATAAAGTTGGAAGGAAGGAAGGTGCTAAAATTAAGATACCTTTTCTATTCTAACCACTGTGAAGCAAGCGGGTTGTGGGTATAGACAATATTGAAACTTAACACAGTGGTTGTTTGTAAGCAGGTGTACAATTTTGTTTTCTTGATTGAAATGTTTGCATTCAAGTAGTACCTAGTAATCGAGTATTTTTTCTTATTTGTTAGTTGTTTTTGCCTGTTTATGTGTTTATCATAGGCGTCTTTATTATTTATTCTGTATGCTGAATGCTGTTATGACCATGAAATGATTTAAAATAAATAACGATAAATAAATAATAATAAAAATAACGAAGTTTGCTTTCATTAGACTAGTGGCTATGGCTCAACCGAGCAAAATAAAACAAAATTTGGGGGGAAATATTAAACAAATAAAATTTTTATGAAATCAAAAAAACACTATTCATAACGTTTTTTTGGAAATATGTTGTAAGCTATCTTACTTTCTTTGCTGTTTTCTATTTTACGAATTTTTCGTTTCAAAATTTGTTACGGTAAATTTTACCGCAACAAAAACTACCCTTCGGTTCTTTTCCCTTTTCTTTTTTTCGTTGCGGCTGCAAAATATTGGCGAAGTTGAGGGCGGGGAGAGTACGATAACTTGGCCGACAAGATTTGATGACGGGTCAAAAACAAGCACTTTTTACTAAAGGAGGCGGGATCTATCCCCCCCCCCCCCCCGTTTAGGACGTTGGGGCACTTTTAGAAAAAATTGTTTAAATAAAAAAAAATAATAAAAAACAACGGCAACACTTACAATAAAGTGATATACTGCATTTGAAAGCCATAAGTTTGTTCTATAATCATGCATTTAAATTAAATTACTCATGTTAATAGTTTTTGATAAAAAACGTGAAAACTAAAGTTTAGACCGATTGTTTTCAAAATTGTGAAATGAAATTGTAAATTAACTTATATCTGTTCCATGTAACTATCAGTTCTTAATCGAATACAAATAACCGCATGGTTCTATGTCTTCTAGTATACGTAACATAATTTTAAAATAAGTTTAAAACTACGTAAATTAATTAATGAACAAAATGGGTTTTTAACGCGTGTAAGGTCCGGTTTTTTTAAAAAAAGCTGAAAATTATTTAAAAGTAACGCTCCTATATCTCCGGAAATAGTTTTGATAAATTAATTCATGTTTCGAATTCCGCGTGTTAATAGTAGAGTAGTAGGAAAAAGCCTAGTTGAGACTTCTCCTCAATTTTATTTCTTTTTTAATTTTTTTCAAAAATAGATAGTTGAGAAGGGTTCTGAACTCGTCCATTATGTTTCGGTAAGTTTTGGAAACACATCCAACAACTTGTGGAAACCGTGTTTGTGTGCGTGAGAGTAAAGTTTCGTTAGATCTCACAACGGTGGCTCTCTCGGTTAGCGTCAAGCTTCCAGGAAGCCAGAATGCCTTGTTGAGGATATCGAAAACGAATGGTTGTGTTGATGGATCGATCGAATGACTGGAATGGACGAAGGAGGAAAGTGGGTAGTTAAAAAGGAGCTTGGAGGACACTCTGGCGAGAACCTTTTTTATCTACACAATTTTGTGTGCAACAAAAATTGTTCTTCTTTTGAAAAGCTATGCATTTTGATTCGATAAATCAATTAAGTTTATCAAAAGAAATCCAAAATTCTTCCACTGAACCCATCCCAGCTTAGCAGCCGTGGTTACAGATATTCTCTTTTCGTGTAGTCGTTCGACGACGAATGTCATATTTATCTGTTAATAAATAATAGTAATAATATAGTTGTGCGCGTCGTCGTCGTTGTTGTTATTGTTATCAGTACGCTTACGCGTTTTATTTTTCAAATTAAATTTTTGTTCGCGGTTTAAATTACGCTTGCAATTAATAATTAATTTAATCTAAATAATCAAATTAAAATCGTATTCGTGTCGCGCGAAGAAAAGTGTAACAAATTGTTCGTCCAGTTTTGTTTTTTTTTTTGAAAACTTTTCGAAAACATAAAATCTATAGATTCTTTTTCAAAATATTCAAAAAACAAAAAAAAGTTTTTTTTTAAAAAAATATAAAAAAAAAAAAAAAAATATTTGAATCATAAAACACTACATATTTCGAAAAGTTGATCAAAATCCATTAATTAGTTAACGAGAAAGTCTGATTTAAAAAAACCGGTCATATGGGAGGTTCCGTTATAAAACTTTTTCTGAAAATCCATAGGAGCCGTTTTCGAGAAAAATAAGTTTTTCATTAAAAGTTATATGGCAGGTACCGTTAGTTTTGAAGCTAGAATGCCAATTCGAAAAACGGTCGGGTAGAGTACTCTAAAAATATTATATATACCAAGTTTGAATCAAATCGGCCCAACCGTTTAGGCTGTAGGAATCGATACGGACAGAACAGACAGACAGACAGACGGACAGAATTTTCTGACCCACTTTTTTCGACTTCCCTATTATCGTAATGTCATGTTTGATTCTTAGTCTTTTTTTTTAAGAATGCATAACTTGCCTTATAGTCCCTATAAATCGTAAGTAAAAAGTGGAAAGTAAATTTGTGTGGACTTTGGAGTTCTTATGTTTATACGAATGGTGTCAAAGTTTGTGGTAACACACAGTGATTATATCGATTGAGTTAGGAGGGCAGATTCATTGCAAATGATAAGAGATTCCTTAAAGAATTTGGCTCCAGATATAACTGTTGAGATAATTAAACGTCAAATCCATTCTCTAAGAAACCAATTCACACGTGATTTGAGAGATATGGAAAACATAAAAAACAATGGGCTGGACCCAAGTTGTGGTGTTTTAATGAAATGCGTTTTCTTAAAAGCCACTGTAAGACTAGGGAGTTTTGAAGAAAACATTACTGATATATTTTGTTTTGGTTGTTTCGTTTTATTATTTTTTTATTTTTTAATTTTGTAACAATTTAGATAGAAGATACAAGTATTTTACATTCAGATGAGAATGCATCGCAAAACTCTACCAGCGAACGTTTAACTGTAGAAGATGAAAACTTCACTCCCAAGAGAAAGCTATGTATACAGTGTTTAGTCTGTAAACCAATCCACTTTGCCTTCCTGGACGAAGTAGTCTGCAAAGGTTTTCCGTATTCGCTCCGCAGGACCTCTATACGGGTTGTCAACTTTTTGTTCCGTGTTCGGTGGTGGTGATGGTGGTTGAGAAGTGGTTTGTGAAGCCAGTGCGCTTATGTCCGAACAATTATGCTCAATGAGAAAGTTGTGTAGAACACAACAAGCTTGTGTTACAAGCTGCACATTTTCAACGCGAAGGTCCATTGTTGTTTTAAATATTCGAAATCTTTGTGTAAGCAAACCAAACGCATGTTCAACTACATGTCTTGCCCTAGAAAGGCGAACGCTGAACATTCGTTTTTTCTTAATACATAAAGATAGGGCTTGATTAGGTATGTGTTTTTGCAATGGAAACGCATCATCCCCAACTATAACAAAGGGAAGTTTTCTTTTATTTTCAATAACTTTGTCGTCTGGAAAGTGATTCGGTGCATCATCGACTATTTTTTTTTAAAGAACTTTGAAGCAAAACACCAACATGTTGACATATACAAACTTACAGTTTAAATCATCTAATGCAAGCAAAACTATGCTGTTGGAACCCTTGTAATTGTGATAGAATGCACACTCCTTACGTAAGCTCTTAAACACGATGTGTTTACTATCAAGAGCACCCGAACAGTTTGGAAACTGGCAACGAATTTTTAATTCATCGGCAAATTTCACCCACTCTGATTTGGAACTCGACATCTAAAAATAAAACAAAAACAAACCAATTAAAATTATCAATGCATATCTTTTTTCTTTAAAAATTATACTAATTTTTATAATTAATATCATAAAAATAATAATAAAAAAATGCATATATCTAATGATTTTTTTTTTAATTTTAGGCAAAAGCAACTGCAGCAGAGTGCACAAAGCGCTTGAAAAAAATCTCTACAATGTTGGACAACAAAAAATCTTCTAAATCTCAATATACTTGGCTTGGAAATCAGGTTGTCTTCCAGATGGACCAAATGAAGGAAGAGCGCATCAAAAGGAGCACTTGCTGGGATATCCAGCGGATTTAGAGAGAGCGCAGCCAACAAGACTTGGCAATGAGAGTCCCCATCCATTCCATCTACATCAAGGAATGTTATAGAAATAAATACCATGGAGACTACTCGCCCAGCATCTGCAAGTTCGTTTGGTTCCAATATTATAGAACAGTCCATTGAAGGTGTTTTTGAAGAAAAAGATTTTTTGTAAATCATATAACACACATAACTTGTTTCTGTTTTTATTAAATAAATTTGAAAAAAAATCTTACATGCCTTTAAATAAGAATTCTTAAAGTTTATCCATATGGCTTGGCAAACTTCTATCTGGTACGGCGTAGGTTAAAAAGGCTGTGAAATACGAGTCTGGTAGTTTGTGCTTGTGTAAGATTCATCTGTCTCTAGAAATCATAATGTTGCAGCGAACTTTTCTGGAGGTGAAATTGTATCCTTCATGAGGGTATATCAACGACAACAACAACTGAAAACATTGCTCATTAATCCTCAAATAGTTGAAGAATGATGGTTTGTCATGCTGCTTCAGTTCTTTTGTCAAGAAGTTAAATGAACTTTGCTCAGACCTTATTTTCCTCCATGGTTTAATCCAAATTTTCTTCTTCTGGTTTTCGAGCTCTTCCGATACATCCTTGCAAAGCTCAATCAAATCCTGAACAATTTCTTCGTCGCAGCTACTATCAGTATCCATTTGCTCGATACACTTTTCGGTTAATAGTCCAGTCTAGTCCAATCCAGAAATTTTTGTAAGCTATGTAAATGAAAGAATGATATCTGCTCACTTGAAAAAAGCAAATAAATCAAGAACTTCCTTAAATTTGCGATCACACTGGACATAGTTTTTTTGTCTCATTGTATAATTTAACTGACAAGGAAGCGATTTCATTGAACAAACTGAGGTATAAATACTACCTAAGATTGGCACTAAAAACATCAGCTCATTTGGCGTTCTTACCTCCTACTGAGGCAGCAGCTAAACAACATTCCTTGAGGATGCATTTTCAAGTTCAACAATGGCTTGGAAACGAAAAATATCCCGAAGAATGTTATTGATAGCTTACTTTCGATTTTAATCCAGAAGTGTTTATTTAAAAGCTTCAATATATAATAAATAACGAAAACACAAATACTATTTACGTAGATTGATTGCAAAATGATTATGGAAAATGAAAATTAAAGAGAACTGTCAAACTCGTTTCATAAAATTCATTCATCGTATAATGGCGCTGGCGACAGAGAATGAAAATGAAAAAAACAAAGGAGAATTCGAACAAGTGCATGCATCTAGTTTGATCGTATAAAGCAGGCTATAGGAATTTTTCTTTATTCGTTCAGAGCAGAGTCTGAGTTGTCAAAAAAGAAGTTGTATTTCTTTTTTCGCTCAGAGCGTTCAGATCTTTAAAATTGTATTTCTTTTTTCGTTCGGAGAATAATCAGAGCGTGCTCTGAGAAGGCTGTATGTGCTCAGAATAAATTGAATGAGCATTCTGAGAAAAAGCTGAACGAAATTAACGTCCCTTTAGAGTTGTAGACTATTTCACTCTTACCCATGCACATTGCCTACACCACTCTTCGAAAAACCAAAGAGACAATAGTATTATGTGCTTAATATTGCCGCCTGTGGACAAGCCATATGAGAAGTGTCAATTTGTGACAGCCAAGTGCTAGAACGTATTTCAAAATTATACCTGAGCGCTAAGATCACGCTCGGTTCATAGAATTATCAGAGTATGCTCAGAATGCTCAGACTCTGTTCAGATACCTTTTCAGAAAAACGCCTTATGTGCATGTACATGGACACATTGGCGGAAAGTCGCAATGCCATGCCTCTCAGCACATATCGTGACTACACACTAATCACAGTGTGTCAAAAATGAAACGACAAATGATAAACGAATAAAACTTGAATCAGTGCTCAGAGTTTTATAAAAAAATATGAGATTCGTGTTGATTTTTAATTTTCCAACCCTCTTAACAAAAATCATTCCATCTCTTATACATTTTGATTCAAGTTTCATGGGTATTTGCGTCCAGGCACTATGTGTGCTTCATGACTTTTTTCGAAGTTCTCTTTGTCATTTGCTTTTCGTGAGTCTCGCGGTTCTACAGTGTAGACTTTTTCGCTTGACTGGCTTGACTCAAATGTGGCATTCCTCATTGCTGTTTTTTCTGCTTGAAAAAGGGATATTTTTAATTTTTGACATAAAGCAATTAATAATAATAAAATCATAGTCTTTTACGCTCGAAGTGGTCAGTTATGTTGCATTCTCTGTTCAACAAATATTTTTCAAAGGAAAAAATTAAGAAAAAGCATAAACAACTATCAAAGAATTCGCTTACAGCGAAAACGACTCTACAAGCACCGAAAACATAATTAAGCAACACAATGATAAAAAGAAAGATGATGTTGATGCGGCGAACAACCTCATTGCAATTGGACAAAACTCCAAGACAACCAGAACCAGAACCAGACCTCGAGTAAGTAATCTGTCGAACTAAGTTTTCATGTTAATCAATGCTGTTTTTTTTTTTTTTATAGAAAAGCGTTAATGGTTTGTGAAGAAGAAGATTCATCCTCAGAAATGATTGTAAATGACGTTTTAGACAGCGATTCCGAAAATATAAGCCTTCCAAAATACAAAAAGGAATGGGAATCTTGGCTTGAAATGCTTTCCAAAACGCTTTCTGCAAGCTTTGCAAGAAAAGTTTGGCAAACAATGTTACCAATTTGGAAAGACATGCAAAGTTTCAAGCACATCTTAAAAAGGAGATGGAACTGAAGAACCAAAGCTGTATACCGAATATAGTTGAGAAGTTAGCAAATGATGACGCAATAAACGACAAGAATTTGAAGAAAGAGGTAACAATGGTGATGTACTGTGTTTAAATTATTTGCCATATTTACAACTATGCTTTATGGGTTAGGAACAGACAATGCGGCAATTATGAAGAGCTCACTCAATGGAGTAAGAGCCCATCTGAAATCCTTGAACCCAAATATATTCTATTTGGGCTGTACTTATCACTCCCTAAATCTGTGTACCAAAGCCGCGGCAAAACAGATTCCAATTAAAATTGAAAATTTAATAGAGACAACTATCAATTTTTTTCCCACATCTCCAAAAGACTGTCTGAATTTAACTCTTTTCAGGAATATTTTGACACACATGAACACAAAATGGACATCTCTTAAACATTACATTTTGCTCTTATCTTTCGAAAGAAAATAATGTTGAAATGGTAGCAGGAAGGCTAAACGATGCTAATAAATTATACCTACTTTTTTATCCTATGTTCTTAATATAGTAAATGAGATGAATAGGATATTTCAATTTGAAGAACTTTAATACATCTTTTGTTACCTTTAATCAAACAAAATTTCGTAAAATTGTTGAGTAATTTCATAAAAATTGAATTATTAAATACAGAAGTAAATTTAGAACCAAGATTTTCAAGTTCTTATTGAACAAATATTTTGTGGAATTGAGTTTGAAATGTATGAAAAAAAAATGTTACTGGTGAAAGTGTTCTAGAGATCAAAGAAAATATTTCGAAGTACTACATTTCCCTTTGAAATCAAATTAAGTCAATATTTTCCTTTGATTTAATTTTATTATTTATTTATTTAAACCCAAAAAAATTCAGGAAGGGGATTTAACATCAATTTTAAAATTAGTAGAGGTCTTTTCATTTAACAAAACCTCTATTGAGGTTTTAAATGATGAATGGAGATCATTCATTATTTATGACATAAGTAAAATAGATCAACAAGGACTAGTTTCTTTTGCCCGGGGCAAATTCATTCTAAAGTGGTTTTTTTTAATATAAAAATAAAATGTTAATAATTGAAGAACGTTAGCTTTAAACAAAAATATGAAATCTGAAATGAAAGAATGTGTTTTATTTATTTTGTATATTAAAAATACAGAAGTAGTTATTTATATTAGTATGTAAGATATTTTTAATAATAGAATTTAAGTGGTTTTTCTTTTTTACTGCTTAAATAAATGTTTGTTATAGATACTGTTTTCAGTAACCTTAGTTTTTCTTCTCGGTTCAAATCTACTTCGCAAGTTCTCGATTTACTTCACTTTTTTTACAATTTTGCTCCGAAATTTTACTTATGAGGTTCGAACCGTTTGCAGTATTTGAAGAAGAACTTGAATTACTTTCCAGAGCTGGAATCTGGAAGTGGAAAGAGAGAAGATGGATATTTAAACCTTTTTTAATATGACACTCGAACTCGCCGATCTACCATCTGGCAAAAGACGCTTTAAAATTCCTAGTGCCATTTGCCACTTGGACTCCATAACTATGTTAACTCACGATCTCTTCACTGATAAACATAAAATGATACCTATACGTTTAACGACTAAATCGATTAAACATTTATTAAAAATAAATTGCACGACTGGATCGCACGTACTTGCTCATATTTGCGGTCACATCGTCAAATAAAATTTAAACAAAATGCTGGTTCGTGGGACCCAACTTGTTCTAATAATAAATAGATAATTCCTTAGTGGCTGCTTATATATGTTCAATTTATTTATTTATGTTATTAACGTAAAAAAAATAAAATGTTTTTTGAAAATTCTTTAATTTTGTAATTAGTTTAAGAGTTTTCTCGGAAAACCTAAGTATGTATGCAAAAAAATTTGAAAACTTAATATCTATCGAGGAAAAAAATATTGAAAATCGTTGGACCTGTTTTTTTTTAAGAAATCGATTTCTTTGAAAAACTTTTCGAAAAAAATATTTTAGATTTTTAAGATAAGATAAGATAAGATAAGAAAATCTGTAGTTTTCATCTGTGAAAATTATTTAAAAAAAATTCCATCAACCATAACGATAAAACCGCATTTGAAAAAACCGGTTCTTTGAGAGGTACCGTTATAGAACAAATTTCGAAAAATTCATTCTAACTGAAAGATGTATTGTTGTTAAAAATTTCATCCTAAAAGTTTTATCAAAATCAAACTTTTTGTTAAAGATTGTATCAGCAGGCACCGTTATTTTTCGACCTAGAGCAAAAATGAAAAACAAGATACTACCAAATAAATACTAAATACTTCTCTATCATCGCCATGCTTGATTGTTAGAATTTTTTTTGCACGAACCCATGACTTGTCTTATAGTACCTACCTATAATCGCTAGCAAAAAGGAAACTGCCATATGACCGTTTGATTTTGAATAACTTTTTTTCTAATTAAAATTAATTTTTTTTTTGAAAATCAACATTTTTAAAACTAATCAAAATTATTTCAAGTCTTATAATCACATGTATATATAATTTTTTTTTTCAAAAAACTAAAAAAATAAAAAACAGGATTTTATCTAAACTGGTCCTACAATTTTCGAAATAAATTGTTCATAAATTCTTTGTTATTTAAGACGTGTGATGGCGTACTTCATTTTTATTAAAAACCGTTAAGTATTGTGGTTTTGATACTTTTCATAAGTTCAAACTGTGTTATTTTCAACGTAAATGTTACTAGATTCTGTCAAAGATCTTGATTTCCAATGTAATTAGGCACATAAGAGCATGTATGTGCGTGCGACCCAGTCGTGCCCATTTTTTTTTTTAACGTAAAACACCACATGACTGCAAAGAGTATGTTGTTACTTCGCAAATTTAATTATAAAAAAAAAAAGTTTGTTTATTTTAGCGTTCATGAAAGATGAGTCATTTTGGTGTTCCTTAAATGAGACTTTTTCATTATCCCCTTTTAAAGGCAGTCAATTCATTATTAAAATTATTTGTAAAATTATCCACTTTTTATTTAAAACTGCAATGTTGTTGTTGAAAAGAGATTTAAAATCACGCACTTCTTGTTTTATTCCAATTTGTTTGCTGTCCATTGATAACTGCAATTTATCAACCATTTTTGCTAGGTCGTTGATTTGGATGGACAAAATCCACTTAGAAAGCACAGTTGGTATTAACACTCACAAAGTCCTAAAACAGTTGATGATTTATGCTATTAAATTGAATTTTAAATAAATTTAATTAAATATAATTTGTTGCAGCTATGAAAAACTACTCTGAGTTTGACAGTTGCTATAATTATATTGTGTTCAATATTTTCTGTATCCTCACTCCTTGAAGATTGTGTATACTGTGTAGAAAAATGTGTACTAAATACTTCCTCTTTCCATAAGAATCATTATACTTTCCGAAATTATTGGACTGAATACACTTGTTGTAAGTTCATTATTTGTCTACTATGGAAATAATACCCACTCCATACAACTTAACTTTCCTAAGGCTTAATCATGGCACACCCTGAGCCTCAAACCATTGATGATGGAAGTTGCTTTCCAAACTAATCCTTTGAACTTCTTCTCTATGACATACTCAACATCTACCACTTTGGGTCCTCCACATAACAACAAAAAACAAAGAAAGAAAATTCAACTGTGACCTAGAATTAGTAGAAAGTCATCCCTTACTGAATTCATCACTCGATACATCTAATTTTATCTTTGCCCTCTTGTCTTCGTGTTTTGAATAGTTTTTGGTATGGCAACCCAGCATTCTATACCCTATAGATAAATGTAAGAGAACTTTTACAACACAAAAGGTTTTTCTACGTTGTCGTCAACACGTTCACTTAAAAGTGAACTCAACTTCAACACAATGACAAGAAAGAAAGGATAGGGCAACAGCAGCAAAGAAACACAGCAGCTTTACCAGCCAGCGTTAGTCCTCCAATCCAAGCAAAAAAGGATATAAAAGGAGGCGATGAACATTATTTGTAACCCACAACAATAGAAACACTGCTTGCAACCTTCTCTAAATTTTATATTCTGGACTTCAATGCCAGAGTGGATTAGTTGAAGAAGCATCAGAGATGTACCTTAACACTGGAGAGAGAAAATTGTTTTCAAATCCAAAGCTATAGAAGTTACGAGCAACCTTATTTTTGTGACATAATTTGTCGAAATTTCGAGATTCTGCTGAGAGCCGTAGTTTTCAATTCACTTCTGAATAAAATGGTAAGATTTCTGTGTGTTGTAAAAAATGTCAATTCATTTCGAAATGTCTTTTTAAGTTTCCTAATGGCTTTCTCATCATGAATGTCTGCTGGAGACAACAACAACAACACAACTGTAATGCCAGCTTAAAAAATGTTTCAAGTGAAGTTTTTTTATTTTTGTTTAATTAAACAGACAGGTGGGGATTTTGTGGGATTTGTTGGAAGCAAAATATAATACTTGTTAATAAATTATATATCTATTATTAAAAAAAAATAAAAAAAAAATATTGATGCATTGCGTTGTGTTGTAAAGAAAGGAAACAAAACCCACTGTAGAAGAAAAAAATACACACTCGCGTCGCAAATCTCTTTTTTTATCTGTCCACAAGACCTATGTGCTTAACTGCCTCTTCCTAATCTACTGCAGGAATTGTGTGATCATCATAAGGTATATGCAATAAATAGAATTTGTCCTATTGTGCTGAATTGATTTTTGTATGAAATCTGTCTTTTAAACATAACACCTGGGACAGTTTGCTTATCACGGAAATTAATTTGGACATTTACTGCGTTACTTAGTCAGAGTTGTGTTTTGTGTGTAAGTGTATTTAAATGGTAAGTGATTTTAATGTCGTCTATTCCAATATTCGTTAGTGTCCCGTGGCTTAGTGGTTAGTGTTTCGGACTGCTGAGCGAATTAGCCTGGTTTTGAATCCAGCTCATAGCCATCTTCTTTTCCGGGATAGTGTCTTTTGCCAGAAACTGAAAAAAACCCCAAGAGTAAAATTTGTCTCGAAAAAGTGCATCTCATGTAGCCGTTCCGACTCGGCGGTAAACTGTAGGTCTCTTCCATTCTTGCAGATTAACAACACACACACAGGAATGGTTGAGAGTATAAGCCACTAGGCCTTGGCTCTTTAAGGAGCTGTCCCGCCAATAAATATATAAATAAGTAAATGTTTATTTATACAAATAATATTATATAAATATTATCTAATTTATTTATTCCAATATTCATATTTACGCTGTACTGTGCAATACAGGACAGCTGTTAGGAATGATATTTGTTTTCAGAGCCATCTCCAATACGGGCAATATTCCAACACGGACTTCTGTGACTCAAATTCACTGTTCGCAAGCATGTCATTCATTTTTGTTTTATTTACAAGAGTCCAAATCTCGACAGTAATTCAACTTGTAATGAGTTTTATGCGCTGTCAGATTCCACCTCGGAAATCGTTTCCCTATATCCTCGCACTGAAATCGCGAAATATTCGTGCAGTGTGTTCTACATTATCGTTTCTTTTATAAAGTAAATGTTCCCTATATGATTACGGAATTAGAGGAAACGAATGGAATTTGTTCAACTCGTATAATTCTCAACAATACAACATCGGATGAAATAGAAGTGAAAAAAGAGTACCGTAAGGATCTCTTCTTGGAACTCTGCTGTTCCTTATTTACATTAATGATATGATAAATGTTGTAACCTAAGACTATTCGCGGATGATGCTATTTTATTACATGTCCGGTTGTGATTGTGCGCAGTAGTTAGATCTACTTAAAATGTTACTCAGGGGCAATTTCATTCTTAAACACAAATTAATACGATAAAGGAATGATGGAGCTGTAATTAATCCATTAATTAGTCCACAACAAGACAGAATTGTAGGTACTCAGAATGACTTAAAAGGGATGGAAGTTTTATTAGGTGAAGTCTATGGCATAAGGTAAAACAATTCTATCTAACCATGGAAGAAAACCTAAACAAAATCTCAAAAATCTTCTTTGAATACTCTCTATTCTTTTGATATGATCCGCGTAGTATTTGTAGTATTGATCTGACAAATGAGACAAAAAGAATCTTGACATAAGAATCACGAAATTCACGGGCAAACCTTTTAATAAAACCAAGTGTCATGTTAGCTTTTTGACGTGATTACTTCTTATAAATCGATGACAGGCAACACGTTCGAAATAACATGACTTATGCTATTAAGACTCATGTTGATAATACTCATGACTCATGCTAACCGCGATACTGCGGATCTTTCAACCAAAATCGTTAGCAAGCACCAGGCGAACATGAAAAAGAACAGGCGCAAATTCCCGAAATAATTCCACTCAAATTCAAATGGTACAAGAAGAGAAAAAGAAATACAAAATAGGCTGAGTTTTGTTAAAGTAGAAAGTAGATGCGTGTGGATTTAACGAGAGAGTTTGTGAATGTGAGTTAGCGGGCTGTATGTTGGCTGCCATGAATGTTTTCTTATTACGTTATCACGTAAAATTATCGTCCGTTAACTGACTTTACAGACAACCAACTCTTTTTTAACTATGTAATTGTAGTGATCAGTAAATGAAAGCTTTGAAACTATCACTACTCCGAGGTCAGTAAAACTTGAAAATTTGCGCAAATGCGACGTATTCAACATATAATTATAAGAAAGTACGTAATGTTTTTATGTAAAACACATGGTCTTACACTTGTCGACTTTTAAAAACAGACTATTTGAATTGTACCAATTCCAAAATCTATATAGATCTTCTTGAAGAAGTTCACAATCAATGATTTTACGAAAAATGTTCACGTCATCGGCATAAATTAAAGAAGGAAGATCATTAATAAATAAGACAAATAATTACGGACCAAGGTGACTTCCCTGTGGCACACCTGAATTTACTCTAAAACATTAGAAAGTACAATTTTAAAAACAACACTATATAATCTATCCTTAAGATATGAGGATATCCACAAAACAAAACGATCATTTGGTCCAATAGTATGTAGTTTGTGGAGCATTATTTCGTTATTCAATTTGTCGAACACCTTACTGTAGTCAGTGAAAACACAATGTACTTGTTGAAACTTTTCGAATGAATCAATACAGAACTGTAGTTTTTTTTTTTACGAAATCATGTTTGTTTTCACATATAATAGAGGTGCAATGAAAAGACAATACATCACAGATAATGGATTCAAACAGTTTAGGAATGACAGACAGTTTGGCGATAGGGCTGTAGTTTGATACTAAGTGTTTCTTGCCTTTCTTGTGAATCGGAGTAAAGAATGCGGATGCAGTTTTCCACGGAACTGGAAACGTAGAACTAGTTATTGACTTGTAGAACAGCACGATTAATGAGTATGGCATATATATTGCAAGGCAAGCCATCAGGACCGAGACTAAAACGTCCACCTAACTTTTCTATGTAGTCAAGTATAGTTACTTCGGAGATTGCAAAATTAATTAAGTCTAGGTGTAAAAATTGGTCGGTATTAAAATTAGGGGTTGAACTACTCCTACGTATCAGTGCGCGGCAGTGGTGCAGTAGATAAGATGTTTGCTTCTGACCCGGAGGTTATCAGTTCGATACTCAGTTTGAGAAGAGATTTTTCTAATCCCTAGTGCAAGCAAGAGCCGTCCGTGAGTTTTAAATGAGAAAATAGTCACCTAATTTTCAATGTACTTTTTCTTTCCTATCTTTATAATTCTTCTAACTAGTGTCGTGCAACGTCATGTTGCATTCAAAAAGGAAATGTGCCTTACAGACACGTGGTTATAAAATATTATTATCTGAATCATTAGTAGAAATATTTATGAAAGCACTTTGAAAGTAATGATTGTGTAATAGCTTAATTGATTTTGTAAGATGTCTATATTTATTTATTGTTTCTCTTAATTTTATGGACGAAGGCTGTGATAAATCAAAGAGATAATGTTATTATTAATGAATTGTAATTTTTTTTTATGAAACTTTTAATGGCTCTATTCTGCCAAATAAATTAACAAAAAAAAACAAGGTCGTCTAGGACAGTTTTAATGCCATAGTTTCAGCGCTATAAGGCAAGTCGATCTTTATTGATTAGTCTTGATTCAATGGTCGTTTTAGTGCAGTAAGATTCTCCCACTACTTAGTACCGATCAATGCCAAGAGCCTTTAAAAGATTTCCATCGGTTGAAATATAGCTATCCCTTCTTCTATTGTTTGGCTGCACTTTCTCTGTTGAAAGAAAAGGTTGTTGTTGCTCTTTATCAGTCAAATAAGTTTTTTAATAATGTAATCATTTAAGTAATATTACAGCAACTCTAAAGGTAAGTATTCCTTTTGAGTAAACAGGGTGGAAGAATTAACACAGTATTTATTATTCCAACGTTTTCGGTTATGTATCGTTCAATTATTTTCCCAAATCTTTTTTGTATTTACTGTTTTACTTTTTAGTAAGTTCTTGAGTTGGTTTTAATAAAAAAAAAACAAAAGTTTAAAACGAGAAATACTACATATTTTTATATTATAATTATTTTTAATTAAAAAAAAACGATTCCGCGATCTTAAAGTCAATGTTCTCCTATGTGTGTATTTATTATGACATAATAAGTTTTACTAGACACTCTTTTGAGGTATGTTTTCCACACTTTTCATTAGTATAAAACAGTTTTTTTTGTCATATTATACCTAAAAAATACCTAAGAAATATCCCTGTGATGATTCCATATCAAGAAACTTTTATGGAGTAATAAAAATTTAAATAAAAATTGTTGCTTACATCTGACTTAAACATGTTTCCGTAATCAACAAAAAACTTTGTTAGTAATATCAATACAACTTGGTATTGTCTATTCTATGATTCGCAGACGAAAAACCAGAAAACCAGCCATATTTTCCAAGATACCAATGCATAAGGTTCTTACCTTCCAAATTATTACCCTATATTCCCTCAAGCTGTAATAATTCCTATCATAATTATCTCCTCGGCATATCTTTCCAATTTACGGAAAAAATATTATATTTTCCATGCAAAAGGACACTATCTGATTTCGGTTAATCCTTAATTTATGACTCAAAACTTACAACAGAAATTACTACCATACAAATTATATCCACACTTTGTTCTTAAGTAAATTACCGGAAGTTAAAACAAAATCTAATTACAGAATTTTAGCATGAACCAACGAATGGATCACCCAATTAAGTGGGTGTTTTCAAGGTGCACTTTATAGGTGTTATTCTGGCCACAAGAACCACTGTTATAAGGAGAAGTACCAAACGTGGCCGCGACGACAGCTACTACCACAAAAGTAGAATAAAAATGCTTTCCAAGCAACAAAGGCTAATTTACATCCTTAATGACTCCAATCAACAGGGTTGGTACAATGGTCCTTTATTTTGCATATCAGCCGCAGGACTTTCCTTTCGCATACATACATAGATTTTCATACAAACATATAGATACACATTCTTCTAGAATAAACAGCCTTAAAAAGGAACCTATCCATTCAACTATGAGGCTCACCTGTTTCAGTTGAGCTGACAAAGATAATATTGTGTCCTTTTTTAGAAGTCGGATACACAGAGACCGAACAGTTTCCGTATCCTTTATACCTATCAAAAATTAAAATCTTCTCCAAGTAGAGTAGTTGGAGTCACACTATAATATCTACCAAGAGGGAAACCATACCTTAGCTGGGTTGCTTTATCGAGCACCAATGCGTGTTTGCACTGAAAATGAAGTGGAAATAGTATCTTGGGTATATTTTTAGGAGCTTGGTTTAATTGGCCTTTTTGAGACAGAAAGAATGAAAAGATACTCGATAAGGAGTAAATGAGGACGGTGAAAGACTAAGTCCTTCTAATTGCTATGAATCTGATAAGGTCCTGAGGGAATTGAAAACCAAAGGTGAATAAGTAGAATGGATCAAAATTAGAACTAAGAAGCCAGAGGATGAAATGAATTACACAAATGGATATTTCAAACTATCGACAGTAGATCGCCATTATTTTAGAAGAAGAAATTGAGCGCTCAGCAGTTCTTAAATATGAGTCACATCAATAAAGTTATGTTGAATTGTTGCAAAAGTTGGAAGCTATTTATTGAATGAAATGATAAACCGAGGGCGATTAAATACCTTGTGCATCCAAAAAAACAAAATGCCGAAATATTCTACTTACAACACGTTTTCTAAATGTTAAAAAAAATACAATTAGATGTTCTACTGCCGAGAATAACAAGGTAAACATGAAATCGGTATTGGCTTTTTCGAAGTCGAAGTAGTGTAGTAATCATTTTATATGTGTAAGAAGTTGGTTCTGCAAGGAACGGTGGACATTGTACAGGGCCGCCGAGAGAATATTCGGGCCCGGGGTTACTCATGTACGCCCGTCGTTTATAATCGTAATTAAGACTCCACCTTATAATTCATAGAAAACTTTGTTAAATCATTAAAATCAGCCTGATACTCTTTTTGGGGCGGATAGGAACGATGATAATTTTTGGTCTTTACGAGTACAGATCACCACTTGATTCGATACTGAGATTGTTAATATACCGAATATGCGAAATTCTATTAAAAAGTTTGGTAAAAGTGTGCTCAATTTCTTCGAAGTAACGACAATCAACAAATCAAATGGAGGATGACAAGGCATGGAATTTTCTCCATAAATATATTTTTGTGTATACCAATAATTGGAATAAGAGCTATTATGGTCATAAGATAATAGAAAATTACATAGATATGGAAACCCAAACCGACTGTACTGTACCGCACTTAGATTTTAACATGGTGGCACTAACATACTAACAGACTAAGGAAAATAAAAAGGGCTGATGAACCGGCTAAAAACGGTTCATCCATATGGAACCAAGCCAAACTGTACCTGGGTACGTGAACCAGTGGAAAACAAGAAATATAGAATTCACGAGAATTTCCTCAAAGTCGCAAACGAGAGATGGTAAAAACTCGACAACTGTTGGGTCACAAAAAGTCTTTGGCCAAACATCTGAAAGAAAAATACAGAATACATGCAAAAGCTAGATAGACATCAACTATCCCTTTTGATTGGCATTCTTACAGGTCACGATTCAATGGGGGCCCACATAAGCAGAATATGCATTAGCACATCAAGGCTTATGCAGAGACTGTAAAAGCGTTAATGCAGAAGAGGGCTCATATCAATTCGATTGTGAATGCCCCAGCCTAGCCCAGACTAGAAAAACAGCCCTCGAAGAATATTTCTTCAAAGAACTGGCCGACTTTTAAAAAAAATCCATTTAAAAACATTCTGAAATTCATCAAAATTTCAGGGTAGTTTAAGTAGGCACCCGCAACTAATACTCACACGAATTTCCCACCTCTCCTCACACCTCCTACTCCTGGGTACCGCAATGGATTCTTGAGATCCGAGTGAAATGAATCGGCAGACAGCAGAAGACTTCCACCATTGATTGTGTTGAACATTTTTAACCATCCATTTAAACACATTTAAATTTGCACATGTATTTGATGCATTCATTGAGATCCTTGCGAGTTTCAGCGGTCAAATTCAGTTTTTCCAGAAAAATGAAAGGATTGATAGTAATTTACGAGACCTTTCAAAGAATGTCGGGCCTTCTAAGAATAACGAGCCAGGGGGTAATCCACCCGTTATCTCCCCCTCCCCTCCCCCTTCTAAACAGCCCTGAGTGCTAAGTACAAAACATGTGGAATAATCTGCACCAAAAGATCCAAAGCTTTGATTTGTTGCAGAGTATACTTTCTAGCACATCGGTGGAGTTCACAGCTGTGAAACAGTAAACAGGGCAACGAGCAAAGAAGGAAGAATTGTCAATTGGCTCAGACATTTGATAGTTGAAACTAGTTGACTATGAAGATAAAAACTGATCCAATTGACACCACGAACTTGTTCATCAAGAAGAGAATAATTGATGTTCTTGAAATCTCTATATTGAAAAGTACTAGCTCTGGGATTATTGGTATCAAAATCATAAGTAAGAAAGAAAAGGACATGTCTCGAAAAAGCGGGTGCTGATGGTTGATCATAGGAAAAGAACCTTTCTTAAATGACTGACAAGGAACAAATCCAACAAAGAAGAAGAATGCTCAGAATAATGAGTAGGAACAATAGAGTTGACAGAGAATACATTAAGTGAACTCATTTCTTCGCATAGATTGTTATCTAAAAGCAGATTACTATTAAAATCTCCACACAGTGGCACAGCAATATGAAAAGAAAAATTAGAGTAGATGCAAGAGCTAAAAAAAAAAAAAAATTAAATAAGAAATTCAAAGAAAAAAATAATGTCTTAAAAGTGATATATATAAATAAAAAGCAAGAAAAATTTACTTAAAAATATTACAAATATTATTTAATTATAAATTGTAAAAAAAAATTTAAAAAAATAAAAAAAGAGTGAAAAAAGATAAGTAAATAAAAATAATAAAAAAACGGAAAACTAAAATTGACAAATTTATATAATTTAATTTGTATTGTTGCGTTCTTAAGGTGTCTTGAATTTAATTAATATTCCTGTGTCCTTAGAACTGCCTTTCGGTTTAGTGCGGAAAATGTTGACGAGGCTTGGTGGCTTTATTTTCAGTGAAGTGCAGAGTGCATTGAAAATCGAAGTGAGGTTTTCATTTGAAGAGTGTGGGCTACCAAAAAGTAGTGCATCAGTGGCCACCATACCATACGGTTTTCGTGTGTTAAAAGTGATCTTTTAACAGAAGTCAGTTCACCGCTGATACGCTGATACCAAATTATCCTTAAAGCGCGGAACAGATTGAACCAGCAACAGCACCAGCACCGTCAACAGCAAACAGCACGCTGACCAGCAAAAGAAATCGAAACACATTGCCACCAGCACGAGCATCGTCTTCTTACTTCTGTTTGACACTTTGTGTCATAAAAAATTCACTTGCGCAAAGTTGGCAACAATGGAACAGCAACAGCAAATTTAGGACTTTGGTCTAACGACGCTGGTGACGTTGCTGGTGCTGGTCTAATCTAATTTGAGCCATTGAAATACATTGGTTCTAAATTAATGGCGGCCGATATTGCTGGTGCTGTTGCTGTTGCTGGTTCAATCTGTTTCACGCATAAGGTCGGAGATCTCGGAAGCCTTTTCATTGACGAGTGTTTTGGATACACTACATTTGGTGTTTACGACTGTGAGTGATGTTTTAATTGTAGAGATTTCTGAGTTGAGTTGAGTAATTTCGGAATTTGTCCTGAGGAATGAAGACACAAGGTTGATGATTTTGGTGTTCATTTCTTCGATTCTTTCACTTAACTCACTAATCTGTTTCAGTCAACTTCGTTGAGAGATTTGTTATTTGTTTAGATAGAAGACTTTCTTCGTTTTCGCGGCATATCATCCAGGAGTTCGTTTTAATTCCATTGTTCTCATCAGCACATGCTGTTTTATTTTTGGTTCTGTTAGAACACTTAGGCGCTGGGGGAATAGGGCTAGGAGAGTCAGTTTTAATTCCTCTCAAACGAAAGCTATGACGAGAGGGCGAAGGGGTCATATTTGAGTAAAATGGACTGATGATATTAGCACAAAGCACGAGTGATGAGAAAAAAAATGTTTTTTTTTCTTTCTTTCTTTTAGAAGAAATAAACTGCACTCGATACTTCAAAAATTTGTCACAAAATGCACAGAAAATGTTTGTTTAATCTTTAAACTGGAATGAAAAGATTTACGGCTTAAATGTTTGAAGAAATAGACACACAAATTGCCAAGCGAAAAACACACGTCTACTCAGTAGCTGTCATTACTCATTACATTTGTGGACTGTAATTTAAATAATTTCCTGTGTTTTAAATTAAAAAAAAAGTTTATAATGTGTGCAATCTTGTGCAGAAAAAATACAGTTAGTTTCGATTTTATTATTTGTTTGTTACCAATGTCCAAATTATATGTTTAATGCGTGACGTCCATAAGCAAACAGAACGAATTTTAGTTTTATACGTTTTCGAGAGAGTTTAGAAAATTTTTAAACAGTCAATTTGTGTTGGGTGTTATTGAACAGGTTTGGCAATGCGATATAAAATTTGTTTATTTTATGATTTCATTCCAAAACAAGGCCATTGGGTTAAATGCATGGTAACTCCGAAGGTCACTGATCCACCAAATCACTGTGGGATATCACCTTCGCTATATAAGATGAAGAAATGAATATGAGTCTGTAATAATAGCTATATGCGCTCTATTGAGAGTAATATTAAAAGTGGCTCTTGGGCCTTTTGGAAATTTGTCAATTCTAAACGTAAATCTTATGGTATTCCGAATAGTATGAATTACCTTAATCAATCATCAAATGATGAGGACGCTATATGCGATATGTTTGCGTCATATTTCCAATCTAACTATGTTCTTGATTCTTTTCCGGCTTCACATGAATTTTGTTGTGGAGATAGTATCACTAATTTAGGTAGTTTAAGTTTGTCAGTGGATCAAGTTTTACTTCAGTTTTCATCCTTAAAGTCTGATTTTTAGGTAACCCCTGATAACTTTTGTTCAGCTTTACTTAAAATGTGTTCTTATAGTCTTGCAGGTCCACTAACTAAACTTTTTAACTTATCGCTTTCTACCGGTGACTTTTTGGATGAGCGGAAACTGTCGATGATAAGTACAATATATAAATCAGGCTCAAAACAAGAGGTTATTAATTAAAGACCCATTTCAAAACTGAAATTAATACCAAAAGTTTTTTGAAGCGATTGTGAAAAAATGCATTTATGACGAGGTAAGCTCGAGTATCTCAGTAGATCAACATGGTTTCGTTAGTGGTAGACCAACAGTAACAAATCTAGTCTTGTTTGCGAATTTCTGCATTAAATGTATTGAACGTGGAAACCAGGTTGATGCTATTTATACAGATTTCTCTAAAGCATTTGATAGAATTCAACATGATATTCTGCTAACGAAACTTAAATGCTTAGGTTTTCATTCTAGCCTTCTAAGTGGTTCGAAATTTACTTGACTAATCGCAAGCAAAATGTTAAAATTGGAACAGTGGTATCAAAGTTGATTCTTAATCATTCTGGCGTTCCTCAGGGCAGCCATGTAGGACCTCTCCTTTTCATTTTATTTATAAATGATCTTCCACCTAGAATTCGGAATTCTGACTGTTTGCTCTTTGCAGATGATCCTAAACTTTTTAGGCAAATTAAGTGTGAACTGGATTGTCATCGACTTCAATATAATTTAGATGAACTTTCTGCTTGGTGTAGTGAGAATCGTTTTTTCCTGAATATAGCTAAATGTAAAAGCATTACATTTACAAGGTCACCTAATGCTATTAATCGTGCATACGTCATTTCTGACATAGCTCTTGAGTCAGTGCATAGCCAAAAAGACCTAGGCGTTATTTTTGACTCAAAACTATCCTTTGATTTGCACTTAAACTATATCGTTTTTTTGTTTTTTGTACATTTCACTTACAAGATCAGGCCTAGAGTATGCATGTTGTATATGGTGTCCATTGTATAGGGTGGGTATAAATCGTATTGAATCTGTTCCGAAAAAAATTATCGAGGTATGCTTTGCGAAAGCTTAATTGGGTTGACAATATTTTGCCTAGTTATAGTGATAGATGCCTGTTAATCGACTTAAGGCCTCTTGAAGCAAGGAGGAGGAATTATCTAATAATGCTTGCTAGAGATACTTTTTGTAATCGTATTGATTGTTCTAAACTTCTCTCTCTTTTTTCTTTGTATGCTCCCTCAAGGCAACTAAGGATGAAGCAGACACTCTTTTTTGTTCCCCGTTCTTTTACGAACTACGGTAAATCCGATCCAATTTCACAATCCAGCTCTGAGTTTAATTCAATTTATCAAAATATTGTCTTCCCTTTTAACAGAGATGTTTTCAGAACTACTGTTTTGAGTTTAGTGTCCTAGCATACCTTTATTAATGCAAGTTTAATT
This sequence comes from Platycheirus rosarum, assembly GCA_963971375.1. Classification (NCBI taxonomy): domain Eukaryota; kingdom Metazoa; phylum Arthropoda; class Insecta; order Diptera; family Syrphidae; genus Platycheirus; species Platycheirus rosarum. The sequence goes on from OZ020510.1 coordinate 100,574,110, forward strand.
TCTCTGATTATCTTTGAAATGTAAAGTAATGTCAAATATATGTAAAAGATATAAAATTTTGTAAATATGTTTAAGTCTAATAGATATTTGTACTCGATAGATGATAAATAAATAAATAAGGTTCGAGTAAGGGAATTAGAATTAAGTTTCTTAGTCGAACAAGTGTAGAATACAGTCAAATATATCTTTTAAATTGTTATTCGAGTTCATTATGAGGCGAGCAGTTGAGGCATTCCTTATTTGCTGGCGTTCGCGTTTTTTTAGAAGGCCCCTTCAGGGATTCGTTTATTCGAACCCGAGCAGGGACTGGCAAACTGCATCCTTTTAGCCTAGGAATCAATGCCAAGCCTAGTACGGTTCCTTGAAGTTAACGTTACTATAACCATGGGAACATAGTTACCTATCTAAGATTGAGCATAACCTTTCGCATAACCATGCGAACATGTGAATATTCCAAAGGGCTGAAGGATGTGGTGTTAAGCTCATCGTGCCATTAGTAGGACGCTTTAAACCTCCGAACGGGATACCACGATATTTCCATGCAAGATTCCTTTTCGAAAACCTACGCGATCCGACATCAAATAATATTTTTTTTATTTTATCTTTAAAGATCACAAACCTGAACAAAATGATTAAGATATTAGAATGCTCATTGCATATAAAATAACTTCTTTGGTTATCATCTGCCCTTATTATTTCATCATCTTGCATATTTTGCAAAACAAAGCGATCATCGGACAAAGTAAAAGTTAATGAATAGGACTTGTGTCCCTTTCAAAGAATTATAATGGTCAATAGAATTTAAGATTATGCTTTATCTACGGTAACTTTGATAACCTTTTGTGAGCAGCTGAAACATGACAAATAAAACACAAAAACTACAATATAGAGCAAGGACAAAATGCCAAACGCCCTACTTAAAACTGTTTGACTTTTCATGGCGCAATCTAGATGGAAAAATTAATATTTTGCCTGTTGTACAGAAGTATGACAAGAGTAAAGATACAGGTATAGCTACATAAGATTTCAAACGGTGAAGCAAGTTTTCAATAAGCTTACTGTTTGCGCTAAAATTTAATTGCAATTTGCATGAGTCTGTCACGCGAATTTTTTCAAGTACATTTAAAAGTTTTCTTTTCCAAGAGATTTTTTTTTCTATAGGAACAGGTGAAAGGAAACGTCCGTCAGGTCCTTGTTAATTGAGATTTTAGTTTGGATTTTGCTGAAAGAGTTTGAAGGAGTTCCATCATGTCCAAGGTAATAGCAATTTTTTTTATTTTTTTTTTCAGTTAACGTCGATATGATTTCACCTTCAGCGATTTTAGTTGTTCAAAATTGTAGATTTCAGTGGAACAGTTTGTAATTTGCATAGAAGATTATTCCTTGGAATATTTGAATTATTATATTCCAATCAAATGTGGAAATGATGATTTGGTGTTGGACAGGTTGTGGAAAAAGCAGGTTGTGATGAATGCTTTTGTAGGTTTTTTGGTATTAATTTGGAGAATGTAATAAAATTTCGATTTTGAAAAAGAACGTAATGTATAAGCTCTGGAATACGAGACTACAAAATTCTTTGGATGAGAATTATTGAATACATTTTCCGTGAATAATGATAATACAAAAAATCATTTAGTTTTATTTTGTCTATTAATAATAGAAAATACCTGGGACAAAACCACACATAATGTAGGCACAGCCGGAGGTATGGGAACCATACCTTCAGCAGGGCTGGAAGCTATACTCAAACAGAAACTCTTAGACCTCTGTGTACAAGAATCTAGAGCAAATACTGAGTTTCGGTTAAGCCAGGAAAGATTGGCGTGGCAGACATACACCAAATAGCGAAAACAGATACACAAATTTCTACAGATGGTTTCAAAATGGAAATTGGTGTTGGGCGGGCTTTTATTCAGAATCACTTGAACTAGATGGATCAATCAGGTTCACCTATTACAGCAGAGCTCTTATGCCGATGTCCTGGCAGTAACGGTAGCTATTAACTAGACTGCAATTATAGTAATACCACACGCTGAGCTTAGGGTTCTTGGCGTACAGCATAATATAAGATCTTGTTCGGTTCCTGGTCACAGCGGTGTACTAAGAAACCAAAGAGCTGAGTAATCTGCAATAAAAGGATCGTCACTAAAACCCAGTAAGGCAGATAAAACGGTAAATTTTCCGACCTCCAACAATAATAACATGGTTTGGAATAATGTACTCGCTAAGGCTAACGAGAGATGGAGATTGCTCGACTCTTGTGATACATCAAAGAAATAATGACCTTGCTTCAACAAACTGGAAACAGAGAACATTTTGGAACTGAATCAGGAATTGCTGTGCTCCGGTGTGAGTAAACTGATGGACACAACAGTCCTCATTGTTGAGGACTTTATAAATATGTTACTGCCCAGCTTGAATAATTTTTAGGAAAAGCACTTTTTCCAGGGCTTGGAAGAGCTATCTGAGATATATGGATATAAATCTGCTTAAGACTTATCAATGCATAATTTAATAATAATATATCAATTATATGGGAGTCCAAATCTTGACAGCTAATTGACTTGTAACGAGTTTGATGCGCTGTCTGATTCCATCCTCGCACTGAAATTGTTTTTTTTTATTTTAATAATATTTTAATAATGTGTCTGTAAGGCACAATGTCTTTTAGAATACAACCGGATCTTGCACGACACTAGTTAGAAGAATTATAGGGATACTTCCCAAACTAAGAGTCGAACTTAGGATCTCTCGCATAACAAGCAAACATCTTATCTACCGCACCACTGCCGCCTACTCCGGGCGATCTCAATGTACATAATTCCAATAGGCTCCGCTATTCTATTCAGAAAACATCTGAAGAAAGATATTCCGAGCTCTTTGCCGGGTTACACAACCTTACCCAACTGATCGATGTGCCAACGCAAAAACCAGATGTTGCTGGGCTGTCCATACTTTTGACTTGTTTCTTTCATCTCAAGCTGGCAAGTACACCAATAGTGTAACTTCGCCATTTGGCACTTCAGACCATTGTGTCATTTCAGCAAATTTCTCGTCATACATTCATTCAGATAAAGAAAAATTCCTACCAGGACGAACCGTTTGGCAATACGAGAAAGCCAACTGGGACGGCGTAAATATTATTTTCCGTAAATTTAACTAGTCGCTATGCTTCCTCGATAGTGACATTGATGCCACTGCTGAGTGTAAAGTAGTTACCAGGCTCAAGGAAGTAAGTTTTTGATTCTACAAAGCCAACCCTACAAAGGAAAAACGGAAAAGCACAAACAAGTGCAAACTCATGCAAATCCGTTATTAATAGAATTAAATTTTTGCATGACCTTGAAAGGCAGTACAAATTTCTCGTCATTTGTAAAAAGTATTAAAAACTCCTCAACATCTTCGGTTCCAATCCAACACTTATCGCTAATGACAAACCTATTGTCTACTCACAGTAACGTTGCCCCTCCTATACTTGAGAATGTACATTTTTCCAATGGGCCAGATTTTTGCCAGCACAAAGATCTCGATATACATAAACCCACTGGCCCGGATGGTTTACCTCCCATTCTTCTAAAAATATACTGGCAAAACCACTGCGTAGGATTTTTCATCGCTCCTACTCTTCTGGAATCTTTCCTAGAAGATGGAAAACAGCATTTGTCCAGCATGTCGCTAAAGAGACCATCCTCCTACCGACCCATAGAAATCGAAAAGCTTTCAGTAATCGATATGCGTGTCAACGACGACTTACGTTGGAACGACCATATAATTGAGATCGGCTATACCTGCTCCATAGAATATAAAATAGAGTTTTAAGATTGATAGAATAAAGAACTTATTCGGAAAAAATGCTCCTTTCGAACACCGAGGCAATGTTTCATGTCTTTCTTTATTTTATCGTTTCTTTTATAAAAAAGTGTTCACTCGAAGTAGCCAGTTGCGTTCCTCTCTTAAAATTTTATGCCGTAATATCCGTCTCGCAAGGAATGCTCATCAGTTCACCCTTGAGCCCAAATTCGGACGTACCGTGAAATCTGTTGATTCTTTTTTTAGCCGAACAACACGATTTTGGAACACTTTACCCGGCGATGGTTTCCTTTGCCATCGCAATTTGAAAACATTCAAGGCCAAAGTTAATCAACACCTTCTGTCCCTCCTTCCCTAACCTTTCTATGCTCGCGCAGTGTGTTCAATATTATAAGGGGAAAAAAATACAAATTTCTTTAAAAAAAAATAATAAAATTGCGTCAAAATGACTTGAAAATTAATAGGATTTTTTTTACATAGGCATCATGCTTATGGGGTTCAAAACCCCCGGGGTATCACTATACATCTACGTTAATCTAATTGTAGTGGATACAACATCAACCCATATCAGCAAATCTCTAACCTAGATTTTTTTTTTAATCTGCTAAGTTCATGGCCGTCGATTTATTAATGATTTGTCTGGTAATTACATAGTATTCGGTTCGCTAAGATTTTCATAAAATGTATTACCTATTGCATTAAGAAATTATATCTTAGAAAATTTGCGAATGCTACCCTTATCCCAGTTTTCTGCTTCAATTCTGAGAACAAAATCACCATTTAGGTATTTTACAAATCAGTGTCTCATTATTTTTACGCATTTTGAAAATCATAAAAATATTTGAATTCCGAGAAACAAATTACAATATGAAGCAAATATAATTATTAATATACATATATACATACATACAAGGTGGCGCAAAAGTAATCACCCGATGTTTTTTGTTTCGCTGTTATTGCTGTTATTTTGTTTATTAGGAATGAAAATTGTTGGTCCTCCTTGTGGATTATGTTTATTAAACAAATTTTAGTTCAAGTTAAAAACAAGGATATGGGTCAATTGGCCGCCATCAGAATTGATGGCCACAAGGGCTGGTTTTGTAACATCACTTGTGTCGGAATCAAAACTTCCGGCGATATGTTCTCACATTCCTGACGGATTTTCTTTTTAAGGTTTTCAAAAGTCTGAGGCTTGTTTACATAACCCTGTGGGTATTCAAATAACTCCAAAATAAAAAGTCTGAAGCGGTCAAATCGGGTGATCAGGCCGGCCAGTGCAAATCACCAAAGCGACAGATTGGACGATGCGGAAATGCTTCTTTCTAATATCGAACGTTCTTCCAATTTGGCCTTATTTCCTTTGTCCTTATTTCACGTCACCGTCGCAGGATCAGGATCCTCTCAAAAAATGGACCACAAAGTGAATTCCTATCTTTAAGAACGTCGTGGAATCAATTATTTTGTGTCGTTTACGAAGCATCCTGGCATGCAGCAATATTCTTGGTACTTTTACCAACCCTTTGTCTAACTGGCACTTTGACATTTAATACCGAAAAAGTAAATTTGGATTTGATCACAAGATTTTGAATTTTGCTGTCTACTGGGACAAGCGTTTAGACCTACAAATTGGGGTTAAGATTCTTAGAAATGTCATTACTGCGTCCGAAATTTGGTGAAATGTTTTATATCGAATATGTATCGTTATATTGAGAGTTTGGTCATTGGTTTAATGGCGAGTTAAAAATGAAAGTTCCCATGGTTATCAAGCTCTTTTTATATTATGCCAAGCTTATCTGCCTGCACGCGAATAATATTAGAAACGTAATGTGTTTTCGTCCAATTTCTACTCAGGTGGTACTGAAATCATCATACAAAATTACAAGGCGAATTCCTTCGTCTTAATTTAAGATCGAAATTAGTTGTGTCGTTTTGCTTGACATGAAAGTGATAAGACAACGAAGAAATAATGTTATGCTTTCTAATTCAGAATTCAGGGCTCAATAGAAAAAGAAACAAAATTATAATCAATATTGCTGAGAAATACATCTCCAAACATAATTAATGACTTCCTTTCAACAAAAAGTAACCCTTTTCACTTCAATTGAGATTAAATATCGGCCATTTTTAAAAGTCCAGTATCAATTTTCGTTCAACGGCAACATCTAATTACAATGTTTACCTTTTTTCTATTTTTTCCGCAACGAGAATAAAATGAAAATACACTTTGCTATTTGAAACAAGCATGATGAGTATTGAACCACATGTGCAAATCTCAAATATGTCAAGAAGAGCAAAACACATCCATCTTCTTAAACAGGCTCCCATAGCAGAAAAGAAAAAAAATTCTTGTGAAAACTGAAGGATTTCTGATGAATCATCTTCCTTCGTTGTCCTTACATACTAAAGACTAAACCATTTATCACTCCGAACAGGCTTAGCGTTTTACTTTTTTGCTCACGTAGATTCTGTGGAAAATATTGCTTTAACGCTTTTTTCAATTTGAAACTTGAAACTGATAAGTTATTTTACATAGCTCTAAGAAAAATAAATAAATTGCACGACTAGATCGCACCTACTTGCTCATATGTGCGGTCACATTGTAGAATAAAATTAAAGAAAATTAAAGTGAACATCAAAGCATTTATTCGATTTTAGTGACTTTTGATTGTTGGAATATAGTAGGTTAATTGTATTGGGTGAAATAATTTAAATGCCATTTTATTTCTTTAGGAAATGTAAAAAAGTGTGAATTTTTAATAAAACGGTTTTTTAATAACTTTTTTTAAAAAAATAAAAAAATAATTTAAGAATACAAACTTAAGCACAACAAAAACGTACATTTAAAAACAAAATTAAAAAAAAAATCACCTACCCGTTTTCAAAATATTGATTTTTCAAAAAAAAATTAAAAATATTATTAAAAATACAAAAAAAAAGTTTTCGAAAAAAGAATTATGCAAAATTACTAAGGCTACCTTCTTCTCAAATATCAATTTTGATTGTAATCGGATTACTAGTTTTCGAAAAAGTCGAAGAAAAAAAACCGGTCCTATGGGAGGTGTTAAAAAAAAAGAAACTTCTTCCTTCGAATTTACTTAATACAATTTTATAAAAAAATTCTTAAATAGAAAAGGAGTAAATTTTTATCTTAAGTTATTATTAAATATATATACTTTTGTATTTTTTTTTAGTTCCAAATTTCAATGGTTGATCTGCTGCCGCCAAATTCCAATTTCACAAAGAACTTTTCCTCGTATAGAGGATAATGTCATAAGCCGTCAATAAATTTGACGAATGAAAAATGGGTGCGTTTGGAAAACTACGAAGGCATTGCCAGATCTGTCGCAACAGGAGGTAGCGTTTTTAGCCTACCATATTAATTTTTTTTCACCAAAATATAATGCATACCTACAGTAGTACACTGATTTTTTTTATAAAAATTCTTGGAGCCGTTTTCGAGAAAAATAAGCTGTTACATTATTTTTTGAGCTTATTTTTTAACCTTAAGTTCAAAATTTGAAGACGATTGGCCCAGTTGTTTAGGCTGCAGTCCAAAATACATCCGTACAGACAGACAGATAGACAGACGGACAGACAGATAGACAGACAGACGGACAGACAGACAGACAGATAGACGGACAGAATTTGCCAGTAACTCAAATATGTTTCTCTATCATCGTAATGTCATGTTTGATTGTAATCTCAACATTTTTAATATGCACGAATGCATAACTTGTATTATAGTACTTATAATCGCAAGTAAAAATCAGGAATTTTTATAAGGAACCAATCTGAAACAAGAGTTTAGTGACTGCAAAGAGACTTTAAATTAAGTAACAGAAATTTAGTTTAAATTGTTACGGTAAAGGGTTTGAATATTGATTTTCATTCAGTGGCTGATTTTTAATTTGTTGACAAAGTTGTTGTTTGTCATTTCTTCTCATTAATTTTTTCTCAAAACAACCTTGACTATTCTCTTTCCGCAGGACATTACAATAAGGTTTTTTTATATGGGGTTTGGTAATAAAAATAAATGGAATTCACTTCCCAATATTGGCTTCTACCTACAAAAATGAACAATTATTTGTTGCGACAATTGGTGGCAACCAAAGACAACAAGTCCAGTTAAATCAAAGAATAGAAGATAATTCCTTTTGACTAATTACAAGCCTTTATTGATAGATAGATTTGATTAGCTTTAGTTAATATATTATTTTGTTAGAACTTACTTTAGTCTTATCTTTAAGTTTTTTTCTTCGTTTTTATACATTATTAAGATAAATATTAACTAATTTAATAATAAATTTAATATTTATTAATCAATTCAATATTAGGTTTGAAAATAATTTGAATTTTAATAAATGTTATTATTAAAGCTTTCTGCAGCCGACACGTTGAAAGATATGGAATGCAATTAAACGGCTTCTTCAGTGTTAGAAACTCCATCTACAATGTCAGATGTGAATTACCTCCACTAAGGGTGCACTTACACTAACATTCCCCTCGGTATTATTGCATCTGACATAGTATGCCCAACGTCGAGGACTGCCAGTTTCACTGTACTGAACTGTAGCTTTTCTAACTTGCCCATCAATTGAAGACTTTATTTTTATGATTCGATCCTTTGGCCAGGTATTTCTGGGATTATTGGGATCGACTATCAGAACTACGTAGCCGAATCTAGAGGTCTTACTGGTGTCAGCCACTTGGCCCTTCTAGTAAGAGTAGCATCATCTCGAGAGCACCATCTCGGAAGGATAATAGGTTTCTTAAAATCTTAATTTACATTTTCTGAGAGAGATCCTTCCGTTAGCTCGAAGAAGTCCTTCTTGGTCTATGAAAGGGTTCAGGTTTGGAATCGAACTGTTTTTCTGTATGGGGCGATTAATGGTTAGATTAGCTATCTCTTCGGCGTATTCCTTGTTCTGCGCCTCTTTCGATTCGATTTAAGAGGTGCCACATGTTCTTCAACCTATGAAGCGAGTTTCTGCAACTTCGTTGTGAAGACTCCGAACGTATGCCACAGCCGCATAGCCGTTCTCGCTGGCGTCAATAAATATATGAAGCTGAATGTTAGCACCCCATTCAAAGCATATGTAGTACCTAGGAATCTTAACAGTTTTTACGACAGGCAAAAACTTAATCCATTTGTCCATTTTTATATTCCTCTTCTTTGATAGTCTTATCTCATTCGATTTTAGAACGCCAAACATCCTGAAGGAGACTTTTGATATAGATTAAGAAGTATGCTATCAAACCAAGTGGGTCGAAAATAGACATCATGACCCTTAAACTTCTCTTTTTGAAGGGCGTTTACGTCCGGATAAAACATCTCTTTGGCTTTGTTTCGAAGCAAGATTGAAGGTCGGGCAGTCCTTAGAGGTTGACCACCACATTTCAGTTCTGATCTTCTTTCCTGATTTGAGTTTAATGGAACATTTCTTTTATATCTACACAAATAGGAACCTTCTGGTGTCTAAACTTGTAGATTACCGAAGTTAGTGGGGTAAGCTGATCGGGACCCTTGAGCAATACTTAATTTAGTGAGGTTCCACTAACCAATGCCGCTGCGTCCCATACTATTCTAACCTTTCCGGGTTTGTTGGCACTCTCGACGGGAAAGATTGGTAAGAACAAGGAATTACCCCGTCTTTCGCTGCCTCTTCATCTGTTACCTTTCGAGCATAACCCTTCTCAACGTATCCTGCAATTTTTCGATGCAGCTTAGCTAAATCTGGATCACGATCCATTCTTTTTCGAAGACATTCTAGTCTTCTTTTGGCCATTTAATAGCTGTCTGGGAGTTGAATATCGTAGAACTTCCAGAGGAGAGCTGTTTCGAATTTGACATCTTTATGGACTGTGTAAAATTTTATAAGCTCTAAAATGCGGCAATCTTACTCTCAAAGGTACAAAGGTACTCTCTTTGTTTTCGATGTTCCGAAATTGTTGTCGCATATAAAGTCGTTGACAAGGCGACGTAAATCCATGTCATTGCAGCCACAAATATGAAAACAGTGTGATTTTAGTTGACTGCTTGATTTTCTGACGAAATTTCCATGGACCACTTTAGCCCAGGCGAGTTTTGGTCGTAATCGGTTCGTTTAAGCCTCCTTCCTTTGACTTTAAGGGATATCCCAGTTTCGCCTTTTTGACGCCAATGAGCAGTCGTGAAACAGCTTTGTTATAAGAATCAAGCTCCAGTCATCTAAGATGTCCGAACCTTATTTGAAGTTCGTTGTGATTGATGATTTGTTGGGGCAAGACTAATTTTTGAACCGTGTGTACATTTAGATGTTGAAATTTGTCCACGTCGTCGCATCGTTCTTGATGCTATCTGTAAGTTGAACAATTCGGATCGACTTACTAGGCGATCTTACCGGTCCATTTTAAGGAGAGTGGTTGTTTTTCAAATTTCACATTAAGGGTGACGTATGATTTATTGTCAAGAAATGCGAATACTTCAATTTTGACTACGGGTCCATAGAGGAAAACAGGAACAATCCTTAACATAACGGGACTGGTGTTTAAGTATGAAGAGACCGAACAAACCTTTAAGTGGATTCCGACAGTACCAGTGTTTGCGCAGAACGTATTTGGCAACTGATCCTTATACGTACAAGAGCTGGTGGTGTTTGAGAGAGCAGTTATTCTTTCTCTATGAAAAAGTTCTGGCAAAGCCGGTTTTTCAAAAATGCGTCTTATGCACTTGATGTCAACCAAAATTACTGGAAAAATTTATCGGAGATCTGCAAACATCACACATGCTTCCAGAAAGACCTTTTTCTAATGTTGGTGTTGATAACGAACGAAAAATGGACCGCAAAACCATTTTTCGCTTTCATAGCTGCTCTAAGATGCTTCATAGGGTGATGTGGTTTATGCTTAACTGGAGTGAAAGACAAACTTCATGAGTTTTATCAGCTGTTCATGAAAAGGGAGAACAACACAGAGATCATGACTATGTGCGCCAAAGAAGGAATCGAGTGGAAGACTATAGCACCAAGATCTCCCAATAAGAGAAGGATTTGGAAACCTGTGTTGAAAAATTTCATATGAAAAGATTGCTGCATCTGATTACACCCACTTTTACCAAACTTAACACAGTTCTTATCCAAGTAGAAACCATACTTAACTCACGCCTCCTAACACCCTTATCTAATTATCCAAATGATTTGAATTTTGTTCCTCCAGGTCATTTTCTAATAGGTAGATTATGAGGCTGATTAATTAAAGTTAATTGTAGTCTTAGCCTTTCTTTTATTACATTAAAGCCAATGGTTCATTATTGGTTATTATTATTATTATTATTATCCTTCATTATTGGGTTGACCAGGAAGAGTACACTGAGCATATGTTGTTTTGGTTATTGATTTTTGGGCATCTTAAAATATCTTTTAGTTATGTAATATCAGCCTTATTGTGACCAGGATATCGTCTAACTGCTGTGCAGCTCGAGCTCTTTAGATCGATTTCACTTTCAATTCGTACACCGTGTAACCGCATTCGTTGCTAGTTTCGTCATAGTGTAAGCTGGTTATTTCCGAGGAATCTTGTCTGGATTTGAGTTTTATTGTTTTTGATGAAAGAGGTAACCAGCCTCTTGTCAACATCAACGCACTAGCCCTGCCATTATTACTATTTTTTTCTTAAATATAAGACAAACCCCCGTTAAATCAGAAAAAGTTTCTTATTATTCAACAATTATTGCTTAACAGGAGTTTTACAAGGTCATTTAAGGACCTTTTATAAGGTACCAGAATAGTACTCTTAAAATGCTTAAGTTGTATCTGATGCTAATCAGATACGTACTACAAATATTACGTACATTAAGTGCGATTAAGATTATTTTAATCAATAGAGGCTTTATTGTTCCCACCTCAATAACAATAGAATTCTAAAACCCATTAAAAATCATTAGCTTTAATTTTTGAAACCAAAAACAGATAAAAACTTTGCAAAAGGAGTACAGAATTTAATCACAACAGTGCAATTGCCATCTGAAAATTAAGAACTTCTATCTTGGAAACAGAATCTTAAAAAGCAATTTTCTGTCCACTTTCATTTATGACACTATCAGTGGGGGGATCTACCTACCTGCCAGTCATGGAGACACAATTGGAATTTTTAGATGAAACAGGAGCAACCAAAGTAGACGACAGACCCCTACCAACCCCACAAACAAAGAGGATCAAAACAAAATGAAAATGAGAAAAGTGTCAAAGAACTTTTTCTCGTTTTCCAAACCATATCTTTCATAGATGAACAAAAAAATAAGCTGAGTGAATAGGAAGATACACATTCTAGCTGGGTCTACCCTGGTTTTAATATCTATCTCAGGTAAATGGTGGCGCCAGTTGAAGCGACCAGGGTTTAGTGAATTTTCCAAAGAATACCACATCGACGCCATATTAATTGTGAACTTTTCTAAACTCCAATAAAAATGGCAGTTAGCCACCAAGCTGCTTAGCGAAATGGTTTGTTGGCTTTTTTTTGTGTTTGGGTAGTTGAGGGACTGAGAGCTTCATTAAGGATAAATGAATTGAACTCTCTGCTTATAATTCATTTTCGAATGTCTCCATCCTCCATCTGCAAAAGATTGTCATCCCGAACAGAACTTGTTATCAAATTTGATTATATTTTGGAATTGCCGCCCTCTTCCTGCTGGCTAGGAAAAGTTGGAACTGAAGCCTCCTCGCTCTCGCCATCTGTCTATTTAAAGGCAAATCCTTTGGGTGAGGACAGCCATTTGGCAGCGAGACCAGAACGTTGATGTCATTTGCACGTTTCTCTTGGACTCGAGGGCACATGCCCCCAAGTTGAAGAAAAATTATGCAGATTAATTATATCTTCGGCAGTAGGAGAATAAACACAGCATAGCAAGCCAACAATATTAAAGGCAGCCTTTTCGTGCGGTGGTGTTTTGGTGTGGTTCTTGGACCAAATGGTTTCTGGGTTTTGGGCTGGGCCTTCCGAGGAGAAAGCTGTGAATTATAATTAATTGGATCAGGTTCGATAGGTTTCGCTGGTTGTGGTAGGGTTTTGATATTGGTCCTTGGGTAGTGGAGGGTGGTAGAAAAAAATCATGAATTCACAATATTCCGGTAAATTATTTATAGAGTGCTGGGACCCGAGGTAATGGCAATTTTGTGGTTGGACAGTATGGGGGTTAAACTTTTTGTCGCACAACGAGAAGCCATGTTTTTTATCTGTTGTTAAAGAGTGTTTAATAATTCATTCAGGCTTAAGTGCGGTAAGCTTGTTTGTATTGTAAGATATTAAACAAAGTATTCGGAACTACAATACTCGGCCAAGGTGTAGGGATCTTAAATTCATTTATTTAATATAGTTAATGTCTTCATACGTATCTTGGTTTCATAAAATTGTATTTATTCAGAATAATTGTGGGTTAATAAACAATTATTATATAAACTTAATTAAAAGCGTTGATTTGTGTTATATGGGTAAATTCTAGAAATTTCTTTGTGTTGGTTAAGAAAAATAAATAATAATAAACAAAATTAACAGATAATTGGAAACATTTTATAATTTTTCTAAAATGTACTGGTTTTGGTCGAGTTCCTAGAGAATTTACTCATTTACTCATCTCTCAGTAGTTCTTAATTTCTTGATTAATAAAAAGGAGATTATGTTTATTTCCAGCTTGTTAGCGCATACTCATTTTTTTCTTATCCTTGTCACACAGTCTTTTATAAGACTAATAGGTCTAAGAACTTAATAAGAGCATCTATCGTCGACACAGAGGTCCATTTTAGGAGAAAAGAATCAGATCTAGAACATCGCAATTATTTCCCAAAAGGGAAGAGACACCTTAATTATCTTGAACTTACTACTATCTACTACTTCCAAGTTGCGCTGAATTTGAATACTTAAATTACGTCACAACTTCAATGGCTTTACCATTATAATGCCATATTTTATTGGCACAGTTTTGACCTCATCCGCTGCTGAAAATCAAAGTCTTTTACTTTTCCAAATTAAAAATCAAACTCCATAGTTTACAATGCTGGAAAAGACGATTTATCATTAGTTGTAACTATTCAGGTGATTATGCCAAAATTACGTTGTCATCCGCAAATAGTAGTGCGTTTGTCAAATGTCCAGCGTATTCAATGCCACAGAGGGTTAGAAGTCTACCCTGTCCACAATAAACAAGGCAAACAGGCTTGGACTCAATGTACAACCCTATCTGACACCCGATTTTGTTTTAAATCCTCTTGACAATTCTTCGCCCTTCCATACCTTTGCCATCGTGTCATCATCGAGATTTTTAATAACTCTTTCAAATTTCTATGACATACCGATACCGTTAAGCTTTTTAATTAGCGCTTGTCTATCCACCACATCGAATGCTGACTTGAAGTCAATGAAAAACGTATACAACTTTTTGCGTTTGCGAAGAAATGACTGCGATACTCTTAAGGACGGACTAAGATATGGCTAATCGTCGAATAACCTGCTTTTTAACCCGCTTAAAATACCTTCAGAAGTTTGTTGTCTTCTATCCTTTTATTCAATCAGTTTTGCAAAATTTGGGTGAACTTTTTGTACGAAGCATTAAAATAATGGATTCTTTGAATTCTCTAGGCATAGGTAAGCCCAGTTTCCATCACGCTGTTTAAAATAACTGTCACTCTATTGTTGAGTTCCAGTGTGCCATATTTATACAATTCGGCAGATATTTGTCAATTGATTTCATGAGATAAACATCTTCGAATCGTTCTTATACTTTCCGAGTACATCTTATCATTAGTTATGATCTGATAGCGAAAATCACGTCTTCCTGACTTATGTAGGCGTCCAGAAATTCATTTATAATAATTCTCGGAGTAACGTATTGGACAATATTTCGGAATAAGATGCTTAGAGACTTAGTCTGAGAATACGATGAATGGTGCATTTCTTCCATTGAGGTGCATTGCTAGTTTTCAACATTTTTTACAGCTCCGACAAAGAGCCAATCGCCTAGATTCAGCTTAAAAAATCTGCAGCTGCGAGAATAAATAATATAGGAGGTTAAAAACCTCCCCATAAAAGATCCACCACCATCCTTTTATATTGCTGTATAAATCGGAGTTTAATGAACTTGACATTCGGTACCGTTGCAATTGTACGTCCGAAAGTGATGGACGTCAATTATCGAACGAATATGAAAAGCTTAGGGTAGAGTCATCAGCAAAACAGTTAAGTGGATTAGAAGATCATTTATAAAATTGAGGAAAAGAGTCGGATACATAAGGGGGCACACCAGCATTTATTTTGCGGGAATTAGACTTGAATGCGTTCAATACAACTCGTATTGAATGGTCCAAAAGATAGCTTTTAATCCAAAGAACAAGTGCATAAGCGATCACAAAAGCACGCATTTTCGATAAGAGAGCTGTTTGGTGAGATATGCCATCAGAATGTTCCAGAATAGTAGGAGCGATGGAAAAGCTTACGCAGTGGCTTTGCCAGTGTGGAAGAACACCTCTTCAGAAGAATCGGGGGTATACCATCCGGGCCAGCGGATTTGTGTATATCGAGATCTTTGAGAACTCTTGCTACTGTACAAGTGGGGAAAAAATCTGTCCCATGGAAAAATATATATTCTCAAGTATAGGAAAGGCAACATTGCTGTGAGGCAGCGTGGAGCTCGAAGCGAAATGTTCGGCGAGCAAATTTTGCTTTGTTATTGTCGATGGGCATTGGAATCGAAGATGTTGAGGAGTTTTTAATATTTTTTACAAATGACCAAACATTTTTACGGTATTTTTTTCTTTCAATAACGAAGTTGCATGAATTCCTTGCTTGTTTGTGCTTTTTCCGATTTTCCTCTGTAGGGTTGGCTTTGTAAGATCGGAAACTCAGTTCTTTGAGCCTGATAATTTCTTTACACTCAGAATTAAACCAGGGCTTTTCTTTAGGCTTGATGCGATGCTTTTTACTTTGTTAGAAATAAAAGCACGAATCCTTAGAAGAATCACATGTGTGATCATTACCGCACTGGCATCAATGTCACTATTGAGGAAGCATAGTGACTAGTTATAGTGTCGGACAAAAATATGCAGTTGATATGAATGCTTTCCATTACTTTGAACTTTACACCTTCACATACCTCAAAAAAAAAAACCAAATAGCATTTTTGATACCTTTCTTCCAACGGAAATAACATCGCCGACTTGCTCTATTACTTGACTGCATTCTTAACACTAGGTTTTCACATGAATAAGAAATTAACAAATTTACTCTAAAAATTAGTTAAGTTAGTTTCAGTTACAAATGTTTCATACAGAAACACAAATTCAAATCGATTTACAAATTTATAAAAATCCTTTGAAAATAAACGGTTGTTTTGTATATCTTACTTTAGAAAAACATACTGAAAAAAAAACTTTTTCAAATATTTAGAAAAAATCTTGGAATTTCCAACACTTCTATTTCAGCGTTAATTAAAATTATGACTTGGGTGATGAAGCCACTGGCACTGTCAACTCTTTCTATGTAGCCTTTGAAACTTTTTTTCATAAAAATAGCTATCATTGACCGTGTCATGCCCGCCAGGTTTAAGTTGAAACGTTAACTACAACTGTACAAATAATAGATTACAAAAAAAAAATAATTTTTAAAACAAATCAAAAGGTCAAATCAACCTTTCCCATTAAAAAAGTTCAATATTCCTTGTTAACATCAATGCGCTTAAAAAAAATCTCCCCAATAAAAAGGCTCAAAAAGTAAGACCCCACAGCTAAAAAAATACCATCACCGAACTTATTGATCGATGAACTTACAATCACTCTTTGGTTTTCCTGAAGGTATCCGCATAACAATGATGATTTTCGGAATGCGGGAGCCCCCATCGCGTTTTATCAACCGTCGGAAAAGGCAGTCGAATTAATCATTCAATGGTACACCATCGGCCAATTGATGGTCAATTTATTTGAAAAAAGGAAGGTTTTGCTACTTTTCCAGGCCGAAAATAATTTCCATTTTGTTTTGTTTTCATCCGACTTTTTGACAACAAAATTGGCACAAGTTTTCACAGGTGCAAAAAAAGATTTTCGGTTTTCCACGAAAATCAAGACCGAATGGGTATTTGATTGGAAAATTGAAAAATCCTCAAAATATTTTTGATTTGCATTGCATTCAAGCAAGAGGTGTTACTACAAACTTTAACCACAACATGGTTTCGATATATACAGAAATAAAGTGAATATTTAATTCAATTAATTATATTTACTTTTAAATAAAGTGAAAAGCTTCAGTTTCCTTCTGTACAGTGCGAAATATATCTTTGGTTCCTTTTTTGATTAATTGCTGGAAATTGTTTATTGCCACAATATATTATATTCAGTTGAAACCACAATGATTCGCAGATATATAAATTTTACTAATATGTGGCTGTGGTTGTACAATGTAGGATATTTTACAGGCATTTGTACGAATTATTTCAATCAATTCTCGGGAGGACAAAACCAATAAGTGACAAAAATAATGGAAATTAATGAAAATATTCAGTCACTTGCAGAGGTATATGAAAGGCGACTTTATTTTGTTGAAAGAATCTCGCAGCGTGTAATTTTCGGAATTTCGACAACGAACACTGAAACTTTTTTAAGCTTAAGCCGTTCATTTATTTTTTACTAGCTTACCCACCCGGCGTTGCTCGGGTATACTATACTTCTTACAAAAAAAACTATATGCGAGTGATTAAAATAGCCTTAGATACACCATAAAACATCATCTATTTGCCTGTGTAAGTAAATCGAGGCATACATAAAAAAAATAAAAAAAAACTCCTCCAGCGACATCTAGGGGTAATTAAAATAGCCTTACTTAATCCTTACAATATCATCTTCTGTCTGTGAAAACTCCGTCAAAATTAGGAAATAAACAAAAAAACGCTTTCAGCGCCACCTAGTGGCTAATTTAGATAGCCTAAGTTACTTCCTAGAGCACCAGAAATCTGCCAGTGAAAGTCCCGTCAAAATCGGTGCAGCGGTTCCCGAGATTACCCGGAACAAACAGACAGAAAGACATACAGACCGACAGACAAAAATTTAAAAAAAGTGTGTTTTTGTTACAAGTACTGTGTATACTTTCATATGAATTTCGTTAAAAGCTGTTATTTTGATATTAAAAACGGACACTACATTTTTATTTATGTACTAACCTACCAACCCGGCGTCGCTCGGGTATACCACACATTTTCGAAAAAATAAACCCGGCGTGGCGCCACCTAGTAATCAAAACAATCTCAGTTACTTCTTGCAAAATAAGCTATATGCTTGTGAAACGACCTTACAACATCAGCTATCCGCCTGTGAAAGTCCCGTAAAACGGGAGATTATTAAGAATTTTCAAAAAATTATGACTCCAGCACCACCTAGGGGTATAAAAATAGCCTTACTTAATCCTTGCAATATCAGCTTCCTGCCTGTAAAAATACGTACCGATTTAGTTTTTTTATTTTATTTATTTGCGCTTAATGAAGGATGTTTACTATAGACGTGTGGCTTTCAAGAAAAAATAAAACGCGTATATATAGTTTAATGTTATGACCAAGAATTTAGCTTAATTATAAAGATAAGGGCTTTCCATTATGTTTTAAAAACGATTTTGGGCAAGTGGCCACCACGGGTGGCTCGAATAAATTTCACCCGAGGAGCCCAATTTTCGACCACTTTTTGCTGGCAGCAATTCGGTATATTCACTTGAGGTATCCAGCTGCATTCCTCCCCTTAAAAGTTTCGCCCGTAATACTCGTCTTGCTAGGAATGCCCATCAGTTCACCCTTGAGCCCAATTTCGGACGTAACGTGAAATATAGAGATTCTTTTTTTAGCCGTACAACACGACTTTGGAATGGTTTACCCGGCGAGATTTTCCCTTGCCATTTCAATATGCAAACATTCAAAACCAATGTTAATCGACACCTCCTATCTCTCCCCTCCCTATCTTCCTAATGCCTGCGCAGTGTGTTACATTAAAAGGGAAACAAATAGTCCCTTGTGCGCGCGTTAATTATATAAAAAAAGAGCACTTTTTAAGGATGTAACGGCGTCTCACAATGGCTTGTAGATTATGATCACTCCTAATACCAAAAGTGAGCTTTATCGCTAAACAACCAAATTGGAATCGGTGGCCATCTTGTTTTGGGCCCATTCACCGAACGTGCGAAGCGCTTCGGCTTCAATTCTTGCACGAGTTAGATTTTGTAAGCCCGCAAATCAAGATCCCTCCGGAAAATCGTCCATAAAGTGGATGGCACAGTTCCAATTATTGCGCGACGGCAGATGGACTCATTCGGGTCTTCTTCGATACTCTGCTCACAGCATTAATAGCGTCTTCGGTGCACACTGTACAGCATCTCTGAGGATGCGCAATATCCTGCTGGGCAATTATGTCGACCGAATATTGGAATATTGGAACCGAACCATTATTTTGGTAATAAATTTGCTCGATTTGCAAACGTTGTTCAGTAGTAAGTCTATTGATTATGAAATGGCAAACGAAACTGAGCATAAATCAAATCACTTAGCACTTAGCAGAATTTTTTGCGGTTGTTCCAACGAAGGTCGTCGTTGACACACATACCGAGTACTAAAAGCTTTTCGGTTTCTTCGATGTAAGTGCCATTCATGGACAATGGCATTGGGGGTATGTTTAGCTTTAACGACAAAAGACAGCATTGAGTTTTCGAAGCATTAAACTCCACACGATTCCTATTACCAGATTTGACAATGCTGTATAAATCGAAATTTAATGAGCTTAACATATGGTACCGATGCATACGTCCGAAGGCGAAGGACGTGAATTATCGAACGAATATGAAAACCTGAGGGTAGAGTCGTCCGCAAAACAAATAAATGGATTAGAAGTAAAAGACGTAAGATCGTTTATAAAAATGAGGAAAAGAGTCCGAGGCAGAACCGAGCCCTGGTGCACACCAGCATTTATTTTGTGAGTATCAGACTTATATCCGTCCAATAATCCTTGTATTGACCGATCCATAAGTTAGCTTATAATCCAACGAACAAGAGTATCATCAATTCCAAAATCACGTATTTTCGATAAGAGAGCTTCTTGCCAAACTCTATGAAATGCCTTGCAGATATCAAGAGCAATAATCTTACTTTCCCCAAAGCGATGTAAAGATTTGTTTCACTGCTCGGTGAGATATGCCATCAGATCGCCAGTGGAACGGATGCTGCGGCAGCCATATTGACGGTCATGGAGAAGCTTTTGATCTTCCAGATATTCCTTAATCTGACGGTTAATCAGCGTTTCCATGACCTTAGAAAGAAGGGATGTTAGTCGGTAGGAGGAGGGGGAGGATGGGTCACCTTTCTTAGGGACTGGCTGGACAAATGCTGTTTTCCACCTTCTAGGAAATATGCCTGAGGAGTAGAAGCGATGGAAAAGCTTACGCAGTGGATTTGCCAGTGTGGAAGAACACCTCTTGAGAAGAATCGAACTCTTGCTACTGTACGAGTGCGGAAAAAAATGTATCCCATGGAAAAATTTACATTCTCAAGTACAGGAGGGGCAACGCTGCTTTGAGGCAGCGTGGAGCTGGCAGCGAAATGGGCGGCGAGCAAGTTTGCCTTCCCTGAAGAGTAAACAATTGGTTTGTGATTGTTGATGAGCGTTGGAACCTAAGATGTTGAGGAGTTTTTAATATTTTTTTACAAATGACCAAAAATTCTTACTGCCTTTGGGACATTGCAGAATTTTTTGTAATTTTTGTTCATGCAAAAATTTGCTTTTTTCAATAACGGAGTTGCGTCAGTTTCTTGCTTGTTTGCGCTTTTTCCAATTTTCCTCTGTAGGGTTGGTCTTATAAGATCGGAAACTTACTTCTTTGAGCCTGATAGCTTCTTTACACTCAGAATTAAACCAGGACTTTATTAGGTTTGATGCTATTTACTCTGTTAGGAATTAAAGCACGCATCCCTTGAAGAATCACATTTGTGATCATTTCAGCACTTTCTCGTATTGGCAATTGGTCCTGGTGGGATGTTTTTCTTTGACTGGATGGGTGGAGGACGGGAAATTATCTGAAATGACAAAATGTTCCGAAATGCCAAATGGAGAAGTTACACTTATGGTATACTTATCAGGGTGAGAAGTAAGAAACAAGTCAAGAGTATGGGCGGCTTGCCCAGCAACATCCGGTATACGCTATAGCACATCCATCAGTTGAGTAAGGTGATGTAACCCGGCAAAGAGCTCGACAAACCTTGCTTCGGGTGTTCTCTGACCAGAATAGCGGAGCCAATTGGAACTGTGTACATTTAAATCGCCTGCAATAATGATTTCAGTGCGAGGACAAAGGGAAACAATTTCCAAAATGGTAGTCAGTGGATGAATTAAGATGATCGAACATTTTTTAACAATAACTCCGTCCGGTCCAGAACAGTAATCGTCCTCGAGTTTATCTATTTTTTCTTTAATCGTGGATGAGATTATGTTGAGTGAAGAAAACGAAGTATTAGGAGTTTTTAAAATATTGGAAATATTGCATATCCGGTTCGACGTCGCAGTCAGTTATCGATTGTTTAAAAAACTCAGCAAAAAAATTTGCAATTATTTTTTAGTCTGATGAAGAGTTGGTAAGGAAGGGGAGGAAAGAAGGATATCCGTCAGATTTTCCTTTTATATTTATAAATACGTAAAAACATTTAGGGTAAGACTTAATCGAAGATTTCATATGAATAGTCAGTATATAGGTTCAGACGTTCACTGAGTTCCGAAAATTGGGATAAAGCCTATAAGAAAGCTTGGTAGTCGCTTTCTGATTTGGATCTAAGATATTTTTTCCACAAATTATTTATGAAATTCCGAAGCAACCTAAGGTTTTCCAAGGTGGAGAAGAAGTGTAGTTTTTACGAAGCACGAAAAGCACGGATTGTGCAAAACATTGTTAGTGGTACCACTTCCTTGGAAAAGGTTTAAGTCAAGTATGCAATCGGTGAAAAGTATTTCTTTTTCTGATGTGGTATTTGTTGGATGATAATAAGTTCCATCACTGGAGGGACACCAGTGAATATAGGGGAGGTTAAAATTACCCATGCATATTATTTCGTCTTTACAGTCCGCAGCATCAAAAAAATAAATCGATTGCATCAACTATGAGCTGATATGATTTTGTTGGCTGAGAGGAACGAATATAGCAACACAAAGAAAATGTACCGGGAATGTAGATTAATCTTTACTGCTATAACTCAATGTCAGTTGTATTTCTATGTGAATATTTGAAAAAAAATGAAATCGAAGCAAATACAACCTGCTAATAAAATACCACGAACTGATGTGTCGCTGCTATTTTTAAAGCCGTCTCCACGAAAAATTTAGTAATCAGAAGTAAAAAGTTCGATACTATGAATATTGCGAGTGAGATTTCTTTCTGTCTTAGGTAGTTTTTGAGAGTTGAGAAAAATTAAGAGGGTTGGTATGGAGCCCTCTAACATTCTGGTACCAGATGGTAAGAAAGCCCGAAGGATTTTTTGATGGGGTAGTAGCGGTTTTGCGAAAGACGTCGACTCTAGGGATTTTCCTCTATTACACAGTCCCTCAAAGATGGGTGGTCATGTGGACGATGATGTCCTGATCGTATAATCCTAAAAGTCCCAAGAAATTCACCCGTACTTAAAATAAAGTGAGATTTTTACTCACTAAAACTATTCATTACTATATGACTTAAAATATGTTTCCATATCAAGCGGTTTTCATTTCGACCAAAAATCTCGATTGGCATAGAGCATTTACGATTGGAGTGTCTAAGTAATAAATCTTTCGTATGTACCATTTAGTAAACGGAGATTTCTATGCACATTAGTTTTGAAGTTCTGCATATCAAAATGGGAGGCAAAAACGGGGTCAGGTAAAGCGTTCCACATTCGTGTGGTGCTTACTTACATTACATTACATTACATTTTAATCTACTCCGTAGATAAATCTACGAAGAACAAACACCTACGAGCACTGCCTACTGAGGCTTCAGACAATTACAAGACAACATACAAGACGACATTGACAAAGGACAGAACAGAAGATAGATAGAACGGAAACGAAAACACATAACATAGGTCAACAGCACGCAGGTGCTTTTCGTACTCACCCATCTTTCTGCTTACCACGTGCATTGATGCTTGATTTCGCTAATCTCACAGGAATCGGTGCTTTTTACTTGCGCTTATAGGTACTATAGGGCAAGTTATGGAATCGTGCAGAAAAAATCTAATCAAACATGACATCACGATGAAAGTGTTTCTATGGACTAGGAAGGCAATTGAGTAGCAGAGCTCTTTCTCGAAAGAGAAAGGAGACTGTATAAGACCTATGGACCATGGACTCTATATAAAGCGGATGAAGATATTCTTAGTCGTTTCGAGCGTAAGATTCTTTATCCAACTTGGAGTGCGAAACTGGAGGCAGCTAGACAAAGATCGAGATAGCTGGAGAGGCATGTTGGTTGAATCCCAGGTTCGTCCTGACTGTAGCGCCCCTTTAGTAATTAAGTAAGTAAATACATACATAAGCAGCCACTAAGCAATAATCTAGCATAAGAACACATTTGTGCGACCCAGTCGTGCATTTTATTTAAATTTAATTCGACGATGTGACCGCACATATGAGCAGGTACGTGTGATTCAGTCGTGCAATTTATTTACTTTACTTTCACTTAAAAGTGGGGAAGCGATGCTTTTTCGGATCCGGTGCTTACTTACTTTATAGGCACTAGCAATTTGATATTACGGTTGAATTAATTTATAGGAAAAATGCAGCTGGCTATTTCGCTTGACCACTGTTTATAAAATTAGTGATAAAACAATGAAAGACACGATACATTAGAGCGATGCTCGAGGAGAGTTGTAATTGAATCCTTAATTTTTCTATCGCCTTTTAATTTTAATTAAAAGTACAAAATATGGGATTCATACTCTAGCTTTAAACAAATTTCTTGCATTTTCGAAGGAAACCTAGATACCTATATTTATGTAGTCATTCCACAGAAGATGGTCTGTAATGCACATACCGAGAACTGAGAGGTGTTCGGTTTCTTCAATGCAAATGTCCCTCATGGATAGTGGCATTGATTGGGGATATTATCCGCTTTAACGACAAAAGACAGCATTGAGTTTTTGTAACATTACATTCTACATGAATTCTTATTTCCCATTGAAAAATGCTGTCAAGGTCAGAATTTAATGAACTTATCATATGCTGTCATTGAAGTTCAACAACGCAAGAACAGGGATGTTAATCTGGAAACGAATATGAAAATCTGAAAGTACTTTCATCAGCAAAAAACAATTATTGGATTAGTTATTTCAGGTAATAAGTCTGGGATAAATATAAGGAAAAGGGTCGGAGACAAAAAAGAGCCCTGGGGCATATCAGCATTTATTTTATAAATATCATACTTGAATCCGTCCAACACATTTAATATTGACCATTCGAAAGGTAATTGATAATTCAAAGTAAAAGAAATACACGCATTTTCAATAGGAGGGCTTGATGAAAAATTCTATCAAATTCCTTTAGAAATAATTAGAGCAACAATTTTGCTTTCACCAAAAGGGTAAATAGATTGGTTTCTCTTTTCGGTGAGGTATCAGATCACCAGTGGATCTTTTGCTACGTAGGCCGTACACCCGGTCATTAAGAAGCTTTCGTTCTTCAATATATTTCTTAAACTGAAAATTAATCAGCATTTTCATGACCTTAGAAAGAAGTGACGTTAGTGCAATTGGTCCATAGTTGGAGGGTGAAGCAGATTAGCTTATTTTTGGTTTGAAATAACTCCAATACTGTATTCCATATACGTCCATACTGGCTTATGCACTTGCTTGTAGAAAAGCAATTTGTTTGAAATAATTGGATTGGAATATTGATATATTGGGTATTTGTACTAAGTGAATATGAACGGCCAGTTTGTTATCTCTCTTATTATTGCAATTAATATGTGTTAATTTCTGTACTCGCCCAGCAAACATTTTTCTGAAAGTCCAGGTTTTGTTCACCAAAAATGAAGAAAAATATTCGTGTAACATTAAGTTGGGTGAAGGGATTATGAGTGTGCAAGCAAATCCATGAAAATATGTGGCAAAAAAGAAACAATTCTGTTTTCGTTAATTTTTCCGGACAAAACTGAATTTGTACCAGCAAATGTATATAAATTGATCTTGGTGGATCCTTCCATATGGAGATTTTATCGTTCTGTTTTATATACCATTGATGGGTGCAGTTGGCCGATGCAAAGGCATCCTTGCGCCATATATCCTTGCAAGCAGAAGGAATATCAACACTTTCATTTTTTCTTCATTTTTTGTGGTTAAATCTGGATGTGCACAAGCATTTACAAAAAAAGAAAAAATCGTCCTTTTAACTGTTTGTATTTTATTCGTCCTTCTTCGTTTGGCGAGGGGGTTTTGATAACGGGATCTTGTCTTGACAATAAGTAAATTGCAAATGAAATTCTTCAATTTGATTAATATTTTGTAAAATTAAATCGGTCCTAAAATTTATAATAAATTCGTTGATTGCAAAACTATTATATCAGTTATAAAAAAAATAAATAGAATACAATTTAAAGTATAATTTATTTTAATATTTATAATAATAATAGTAATTTCATTTAATAGTTTAATACTTTTTTCTTTCAAAACAGGAGAACAATGGCCATTTTAATAATTCTAAAGGCAATTTGAATTGATTTACGCACTTGTGTGCATTCATTTTTGTGAAGGATTCCCGAGTTATAAATAAATCATTAAAACCATTCTAAAAGGTGTTCCGCTTCCCAGGACTTTGGATATGAATTGAATCTAAAATTATTCATTTTTGGGTCATGTAGTGGCCATTTAAATGAATACGTAAGCGCTTGTGCGCGTCCATTTATATGAAGGATTCTTAAACCATTGAAGAGTATTTTAAATGGTTAAGAAACGATTAATTTATTATTCACATAAAGGAATAATGAAATACTATTAACCTTCGTTTTAATGAACCATATTCCGACAATTTACATGATTTAGAAATCCTTCATTAAATGGCCATTTAAATGAATACATAGACGTTGTGTGCGTCCATTTTTCGAATACGAATCGGATATAGAATGAATTCAGTTTCGGTCGTTTTCTTCGCTTTGGTGAATTATTTTTAATTATCTTATGAAGAGAAATGTTTGCTGGGCGTTTTGATTGAGACTGTACATGTAAGTACAGTTACATTTTACATAAAGCTGTAAAAGTGCTCAATTTATAACTAAATCAAATAGAGTTTTCTTTGCTATAAACATATGTATATCTAAAGCTATTCTCCTAAACATCATCTGAAAAAACTAAGACATTACATTTTCGTAAAATCAGCTAGGAATAACTGTTTTATGTACTTATATATTTTGTTAATTGCCTGAAACTTACTGAAAGACCGGCCAATTAGCCATTTATTTTGAATTTATGTATATGAACTCGACAACCGCAACATAACATGAACACATTTACAAATCTCTGCCCCGTACGAGTTTGGACATTATTTACGAAATTACTCTACAAATGCCATGAGTTTCTCTATGTTTATACAGAACAGTACAAATAAAGGATCTGAGCAAAGCTTAACTACCTCAACTCCTTTCCTTATTCATAAAACGAGAATGTTGATACACATACATATACATATTATATGCAAATATCTCAGGCTTGACATTTTTATTCACATATAAGTACAACTGGCTTGTTTTGTCCCATTATTTGTCTAGCAGGATATATGTATGTGTTATGAGGAAAGGAAATTATTATTCTTGAAATTAAATTGCAATTGAATTGCTGTTTTTATGCCTTGTTCTGCAAGCATTTTGTGTTTTTGTGGTTGCCACGTTTCCTGTATAATTTCAACTAAATTAAGGCCATGGTCATCCAATATTATATATGTAAGAGTGTATCTTTTATTTCTTCTGAAGGACTGTAATTATTTTGTATCTTCTTAATTTTTACTTTTCCAAGTATCAATGATTTGCGACATGACTTTGTATCAATTTCATCTGCAGGATAATATGTGTTATTACAGTCCTTTGGAAAACAATAATTTAGTTAGTACTGTCTGTGTGCATAAAGTTATGTACTTTTACATTGCTGATCAGGTTCATTACACAAATTGAAATGGCTTGCAGGGCTCTGGTAAGGATTGAATTTATTAAGAAATTTATGCTGCATGTTTTACGATTGACTGTAAAAACCTAGAGTGTTATTTATGATTCTTCGAACATTAGCCTTGTCTGTTGTAATGTAGGTTTTTATGATGTAAGATTATGAGTAGGTATTTCTTAAGGAACGTAGATTAAGGCTAATAGCATTTATTGGCGATTTATGATGTTGGTCGTAAATAAGAAGCAAATTATGCATTCGCAACAAAATTGAAGTTGAAATTAGAAAGACATTGTACCTATCTAAACCAAAAAAAAAACAAGAAAAACGTTGTGGTTACACAATACTTCGTGCGGTCTAAATCCTTTATTCACGTAAGTTTAAGGACTTCTAAGGCTAAGCAATTTAAATGGCATACTGTATACCCAAACAAAAATCTGTGAACATGAATATCGACTTATATTGGTGCCACTATATTTATATAGTCTTTTAGAAAATAAATATCAAGATAAATAAATTTTCATCTTAGATTTAAGGACTATTCAAATGGGAACGAACGACGAATAAAAGAAGAAATCTGACTTAAAACAATTTATTAACGTAAATTCTTCACAAATTCTAAGCAAAGCTATGGAAATATAATTTATATTTATGTTTTGATACTTAAGTTTGCTTTTTAATAATAGCATTGACATCCCTTCTTTCTAAGGTCATGGAAACACTGATTAACCATCAGCTTAAGGAATATTTTGAAGATCGAAAGCTTCTCCATGACCGTCAGTACGGCTTTCGCAGCAACCGTTCCACTGGTGATCTGATGACATATCTCACCGAACAGTGGAACAAATCTTTACATCGCTATGGTGAAAGTAAGATTATTGCTCTTGATATCTCCAAGGCATTTGATAGAGTTTGGCATGAAGCTCTCTTATCGAAAATGCGTGCTTTTGGGATCGATGATACTCTTGTTCGTTGGATTAGAAGCTATCTTCTGAACCGATTAATACAAGTTGTATTGGACGGATTCAAGTTTTGATTCCCACAAAATCTAACTTTTTTTCACTGAAACGCACTTGACACTGTGCTCTTTGAACTTAAGCTTATTGGAGAATGACGAACCTCTCCATATATGGGTTTGTATGCGGTAGAGGGTTAAAAGGGAAACAAACAGTCCCTTGTGCGCGCGTTAATTATATAAACAAAAAAAAAAACTAAAATTCGACAAAAATATATAAATCGTCACGACTTGAAATCAAATTGTTACGAACTACCAAACTTTATTCGCGTTCCACATACAATCCACACATCGACGAACAAATTTTATCGCGTGAGTTATGCTGAAAATCTTCCGAGATTTGAAAAAATTATAAATACTCCAACCGTGGATGAACAAATGAAACAATCGAGATTAAAGTTTAATAAGCTGGCCCACTAATATAATATACCTATTTGTTCTTCTTTGGAAATAGAACTGAACTTAAAGCTAAGAATCAATTATAATTATGAGATGACCACGCGATCATCGAATTATGCAGGGCTTTCCAATAGGGACTTGATAACTTTGAATTGAATTGGTGAACGCACCCTTTCACTTTTCATCAAACTATCACTGTCAATTTATTCAGTAAGCTCAACTAGCGCTGGGGTACACTAGCATTTATTTTGTGGGAATCAGATTTGAATCCGTCCAATACAACTTGTATTGAACGGTCCAAAAGATAGCTTCTAATCCAACGAACAAGAGTATCATCGATCCCAAAAGTACGCATTTTCGATAAGAGAGCTTCTTGCCAAACTCTATCAAATGCCTTGGAGATTTCAAGAGCAATAATGTTAATTTCACCAAAGCGATGTAAAGATTTGTTCCACCGTTTGGTGAGATATGCCATCAGATCACCAGTGGAACGGTTGCTGCGGAAGCCATACTGACGGTCATGGAGAAGCTTTCGATCTTCGAGATATTCATTAAGCTGACGGTTAATCAGTGTTTCCATGACCTTAGAAAGAAGGGATGTCAGTGCTATGGGTCAGTAGGACGACGGGGAGTATGGATCACCTTTCTTAGGGAAAGGCTGCACATAGGCTGTTTTCCATCTTCTAGCAAAGATTCCAGAAGAGTAGGAGCGATGGAAAAGCTTACGCAGTGGCTTTGCCGGTGTGGAAGAACAGATCTTCAGAAGAATCGGAGGTAACCATCCGGGCCAGCGGATTTCTGTGTATCGAGATCTTTGAGAAATCTTGTGCGGAAAAAAATCTATCCCATGGAAAAATTTACATTCTCAAGTACAGGAGAGGCAACGTTGGTTTAAGGCAGCGAAATGGGTGGCGAGAAAGTTTGCCTTCTCTGAAGAGTAAACAATTGGTTTGTTAACTTCGATGAGCGTTGGAATCGAAGAGGCTAGGAGGTTTTAATATTTTTTTTTTACAAATGAAACACTTTTCCTGAATTTGGGACATTGCAGAATTTTTGCCGTTATTTTTGGTTTGCATGTGTTCGTTGTTTGTTGAGTTCTTTGCTTATTTCTGCTTTTTCTGATTTTCCTCTGTAGGGTTGGCTTTGTAAGAACAGAAATTTCAATCTTTGAGCCTGATAGCTTCTTTACACTCAGAGTTAAACCAGGACTTTTCTTTAGGCTTGATGCTTTTTTTCTATTAGAAATAAAAGCACTGGCATTTGTTTCTTTTTCTCAACAAGTGCGTATTTTGTTAAACACTCGCGACAATGCGAAAGTTATTATTTTTTGACTTTTTTGTTTTTTTCTTTGAATGGCCCCTTGCGTCTTTCTGGCATTATTCATAAATAAAGAAAATAAATGTAAGAAGTTGATATTTTTAAATCATGTTTTTGTTTATTTATTAGCTTATATAGGTAGCTTAAATATAATTTATAGATTAATTAAAATTTGCGCTATTGTATTGATTTTATCAAACAATGTTCATCTTTATTAAATATCACACAAGTGAAAAGATATGAGTAATTGTGTAAGACGACCTATACAAAAATAGGAAATTAAAAAAAAATTCTTATATTCAAAAAATAAAAATATAATTTTTTTTTGGAAAAAATTATTTTCCTCTTTTCGTTTCGAGTAAAGTTGGGAACCCTAACGACCACAAGCACCGTGGCACGAGATTTTTAAATATTAGATTATTTTGTACAACAACCGGTCATCATTATAAATAAAGTTTAGTCTATTAGTTATGATTGTAGAGATCATTCTAATAATCTTATTTGGCCAAAACTATTAATATATTTTCAAAACCAATTACAATTTATGTCCACCCAAGACTTTTAAGAAATATAGAAATGACAATGAAAGATACATAATAATATGTACCTATATCAAATCAATTTCTTTAGGAATCCTTATGGAATGTACATAATATTTCCGTAGTATTGTACAAAAGTTTTCTTTATGTACCGACCAGACGCACCAAATCAACGGTGGCCAAGGACACTCATCACAGATCAATTTTTCCTTTCACTGCAATGCTATGCCAGCCGACAGGAGACAAGACCACACCCAGGGCATTCACAGCAGTTATTCTCCTATTCCTGCACACGTTAAGGATAAGGCAACGTCAGGGACTGTCTAACATCATGATTTTTGCGAACACATTATGTATGAACGTATCTTTTTTTGACGTAGATTCGCATATAGAAAATTGTGTCCTTGATTTCATTACTAGTTTATCATTTGATATGGTGTAATCTCAAACCGATTTCGATTTATCTTTCAAAAGATGTCTCGTTTCGTTGGAAAAATAAATAATGCCAAATCGATGGGTGGAGGTGGAGGTGGTGTATATTGTGTCCCAAAATTTCCTTGAAATTGATTTCATGAAATATTTTTGCAATTTTCCTTCAACGTTATAGTGGCAGATAGAAATTGTTTTTCGGAGAGCAAAGGGCAACCAAAGCGTTGGATTTTTTTCGATATTATTTTTTTAGATAAAAGAAAACAACTTCCTTTATATTTGTACACTTGTTATTTATTTGCATTACAAAATGTAGGTCAACCTTACAATAATTACTTTTTCATTTTTGTTTTGTTTCTTCTGACATTTTTGTGTGTGTTTGGTTTTTCATTTAGCTTTTGTAAAATAAATGAAAGATGTGAATGTAAAGATAAATGGACAGAAATGCAAATAGATGTTGAAATCAATTTTTATTTAATTAAATTTTTCATTTAGTTATTTTTACTTTTCGCTAGGACGTGGGCAGTATTGGAAGGATTTTCATACTAGTTTTTGATCACAGTGTGATTTATGTTATCTGGATATGACATGTGTCTTTAAATTTTTTTCTGTTTAAATAATGTTTTCATACATTTGTTTTATTATTTAAAAAAAAAATTGTTTCCATTTTTCATTGCTTAAAGGAATTTTTTAATTAAAAACAAAATTAATTTTCTTGAAATGTTTTGTACTGTGAAACCCTTACCGCACTAAAATCACCGGACCAATCTGTGAAAGAACGACAAATGATTTTTCTTTCTTTATTTATTAAATCGCATTGGGCGAAGTTTAATGTTATCACACTTTCCAATAGCTTTTACAAGCACCAGCTCGTGAGACCTGGTTCTTCTTAATCTCCGGAGCTGGTATCACTTTGCAGTCGCTGATTGTGTGATATAGGGTGTTTCTTTAACAATAAACGGGTTTTAGTACTTGCTTATTTAACATAAGTTTTTACCCGTAAATTCACCTACGTGGACTTCAGATTAAGTTATTTGTGTTATTTAAATCATAACTCGCCAAAGAAAATTACTCAGATTTCTCCCGCAGAAACG
This sequence comes from Platycheirus rosarum, assembly GCA_963971375.1. Taxonomy (NCBI): domain Eukaryota; kingdom Metazoa; phylum Arthropoda; class Insecta; order Diptera; family Syrphidae; genus Platycheirus; species Platycheirus rosarum. The sequence continues at coordinate 100,605,862 of OZ020510.1, forward strand.
GTGTATTTTTAAAAATGAAAGTAGCCTGTTTAGTAAAGTGAATCCTGTAACTCTTCCGTGTACCAAACTTCACAAATTCATGCAGTCGTAAAGGCCTGGAAACAAATCAAACAATCATCAAGCAAACCAGTTTTTTCAGATTAAAGCCTCTCCCACTGGAACCATGCATTTTTCTTGGACAAAGTTTTCGATAAATACAACCTATCCATCTACCTACCAAATTTCATCAAAATCCATTAATTCGTTGAGGCCTGATTGGGATCAAACATTCAAACATACAAACATACAAACATTCACATATATAATATAAGTAGGATAAGATTAAAATACTAATACATTATATTCAATATTACCGACGGTTATAAACCAGGTGTTAAACGTCTTTGTTATCAAATATTGGAAATGGATTTTTTTTTTGGTTAAATTAGATTTTTCGTCAAAAGTTATAATTTAATTTTATTTAGATAGTGAACACTACTTTTCTATTCGAACTGATATTTCTCTATATCTGTATTTCTATATTTCTGTAACTCTATATCTCTATATTTTTCAATATTTTTATATCTTATATATCGTCATCTCTAAATCTCCATTTTTCTGTATCCTTATAGTTATATCTCTATTTTTTAATATCCTATATTTCTATATCTACATATCTCTATATCTCCATATATCTATATCACCATACCTCTATATCTCTGTGTCTCTTTACCTCTATATCTCCGAATCTCTACATCACTTTATCTCTAAATCTCTATATCTCTATACATTTATATCCCTATAAATCATTATCTCTATATTTCTACATCTCTTATATCATTTAACTCTTCCGTCTACCAAACTTCACAACTTCGTGCAGTTGTTAAGGCATGCAAGCATGTCAAACAAACCTACAGCAATACAGTATTTCACATTGAAGCCTCTCCCACAGGAACCGTTATTTTTTTCTGAGTAAAAAGAATAGTCCAGTCGACAGGTAGTTTTAGGTCGACAAAGGTCGGAACTTAATGAAACTTTGGGATAAGGGGTGGTTGAATAACATTTCCTTAAGTTTTGGACCTCGTTGACCCTATTTAAAAATGGGGGGTCGGGAAACTGCAAAATGTTCAACCTTTCTTTCGTTTTTCGTTAATAACACCTTTTTTTCTTACGTGCTTCGTTTAAAACGTTTAGGTATAGGTTAGGCAATGTATTTCTTCCATCAGTTTGGGTGGCTAACTTTGTTTAGGTATAACTGACTGCTTCAATTTTCCAATGATGTGGCACATTTCTTAATTTAAGGCATGCGTTTTTTATGAATTTAAGTTTTTTGAAGGTATTTCTTTCAAATCCATATACATTCTTGAAATTTTATTGGAGGGTTTGGTGTCTGGGGTCTTTTTCGCTGCTTTCTATGAGGAGTATACCTGTAGAAGCATCCGTCGTCAGGCTTTTCAGTAATTTTCTAAGTGAATTATTTTTTAACTAACAGATTCTTTTTTAAGTTCGTTGTTAAGACGGTTAAAAACTGCCTGGAAATCTCGTAGCTTGCCATTTTCTTCACGTTATTCTTTTTTTCCAATATCAGATCCCTTATTTCGACAGAAGTTGGAGTACTTTCATCCGCAGTCTGTTGCACATCAGCAATAAATTGTTCTACTTCATGATTTATTTATTTAATTGTTTGCATAAGGGAACTTAATTTTCTAGCTCATTGCTCGCTTCTTCTTCATTGGCTGAGGATGTGATAAATTTTGAAGGTTGGTGTCCAAACAAATGGAATTCGAAAGGAAATTGATCTGACTTGGATCCTCTTTAGTCTGGTGGTTGAGAAAGCAATTTATAGTTCTGATCTGGCTCGTTTACTAGTATTGACGTAACATCAACGAAGTGGCACAAAACCTTGGACTAGGCATCAATGAAGAAGAAAAAAAGCCAAATACATGGTTTATTAGTGTAGTGAAACATTACTTTGAAATAGTTTATTGCCCTTTACTATCTTGGGTGTACGTACAGATCCGGAATTTGGTGCTTACTTAAGATTGGGTGTACCTCAGACCAGAACTCAAAACGTACTTGTATGTATTGGTGCACAAATAAAATTCTCTTTTTTCCGTGCTCTAAGCTCAAAGGTTCATTCAGACTTCAGATGAGGAGCATGAATGTTTTAAAACGTAACGCACAGAATATGAATGTGCACTTTTTTCCTTGCGTTTATTTGTTTTCGATCCTCAGGAGCGAGTTGTTGATATGCAGTATTAATTTGGATATCTAAATCTTCTCAAATATAAAATTTGACAGAAAATCAAAGAGCCGTTACCGAGAAAGCGAAAAATAAAAAAAAAAACCGTTACATTAATAGACTTTCGGTAAATTTGGTTCTGATTATACAAGAGCTGAGAACAACAAAAAAATCTTCAAAAATGTTCATCAAAATGGTTGGAGCCGTTTTCGAGAAAAATAAGCTATCCTTAACGGCCATATAGAAGGTACCGTTATACAAAGGCCTAAAAATAAAATTTAAATTTCCCCTCTGGGGAATGCCAAAAGAATCACACACATCAAATTTAAAGATAATCGCTTAAGCCGTTTAGGCTGCAGCTTGTTATACATACTGACAGAAAGAATTGTTTGCCACTTACTTTCTTCTCTATGATCGTAATGTCATGTTTGATTGTTATCTCAAATTTTTATATTCACGAATCCTAAACTTGCTTATAGCCCCTATGATCTCAAGTAAAAATTGCAGAAATTTAGAATTTATTGATTAATTCTACTTCAGACCCAAGACAGACCATAGCATAGGGGGTTGTAAGGGGCAGAATATCCTTCATAAAAACGGGACTTGTCCAGGATAAACCTAGTTATACTTATTTACTGTAGGTAAGGTTGCGTTTATACAACAAAGTAAGCCTTTATCTGAATTCCCGATATATTATATAAAAAATTGAGAATAGAATATACCAGTGAATTATGTCCTAAAATCTTGAAAACGAATTAAGGGACACCCGCTATAGAAGAGCATAAATTAGAAAAGTAGACATATATTTATCCACAAACGTGTAAAAAAGCCCCATACCGCTGAAATAAAAAAAAATGTGTTGCTATCGTTATTTTGCTTATCATTTTGTGTGGCCATTTTTCGTATTCAATTCGAATCTGTTTTATTTTTGGAGCTTCATTTTAGCCACTTTTCAATTTAGAAACTGGACCGTATTTTATGGGTAATTTTTCATTGGAGCAAAATTTCACGTACTTCAGATCATGTTTTTCTTCCACGTATATGTTGTATACTACTTGTATCTGTCAAAGATTTTTGATCTAGTATACATATATGTACATATGTAACTGTATACCTACATATGTATATCGCTCATACTAAACACCAGAAAAATTATTTTATTTCCAAACTCCGAACCAAAATAATTTTTTTTTGCATAGAAAGCGAAATTAACGTAAGAAACAATTTAATTTAAATTTTAAATAATTTTAATTTAAAAAATAATATAAAAAAACTATTATCGTTACATACATTTTCTAAGTCGATATAAAAAGATAAAATGTTGACAAAGAATAAAAAAATAAAACCAAAATTATTAGATTGTTACTTTCTTTATAAAGTCAATCGATATTTTAGCTTTTTTAATTAGCGATTAGAGTGTTAAAAAACAATATATTTAAAAAAAAACTATAATTTTACTCCGGAACTTGAAACTCAGCTTTCAGATAAAATTAAGAATAAAATTGAACTTCGAAAACCATAGAAAACATTCACAAAGATTTAAAAAATAACAATATAAATCAAATTTTTATGTTTTTTTGTTTAATACCGAAAAAATTAAAATTATTTTTTTTATAATAACTTTTGCTGTAAATATTTGAGTTGGTCTTTTTATTTCTTTTTGTTTCGATGAATTATATTGAAAACTGAAGAAGTGGCACCTGTTCTACTTACTTACTTACTTAGGTGGCGCTACAGTTCGGGACGAACCTGGGCCTCAACCAACATGCCTCTCCAGCCAACTCGGTCTTTGGCTAGCTACCTCCAGTTTTGCACTCCAAGTTGGTTGAGGTCGTCCTCCACTTGAGCGCGCCACCTAAGGCGAGGTCTTCCTTGACTGCGTCTACCCTCTGGGATGGAATCGAAGATCCTGCGAGCCGCAGCATTGTTGTCCATTCGCTCTACATGACCTAGCCATCTTAAACGTGATATGCGTATTTTTTTGACCAGGTCAATGTCGCTGTACAGCTCGTATAGTTCTTGGTTGAACCTTCTCCTCCAAAGCCCGTTAAAGCAGATAGGGCCAAAAATCTTCCGAAGAACCTTACGCTCGAAACGACTAACGATATCTTCATCCGCTTTAGATAGAGTCCATGCCTCGGCGCCATAGAGCAGGACTGGGATGATTAGGGTCTGATACAGAGTCTCCTTTGTCTTTCGAGAGAGGGCTTTGCTACTCAATTACCTTCCTAGCCCATAGAAACAGCGATTGGCAAGAGTAATTCTTCGCTTTATTTCTGACGAGATGTTGTTGTCAGATGTTATAGCGGATCCGAGGTACACAAAGTCCCTAACTACCACAAAGTTGTACCTGTCTATTGTGATGTTTTGTCCAATCCGCCGGTGTTGTGTATCCCTTTTTGTGGACAGCAGGTACTTCGTTTTGGCCTCATTGACTGCTAGTCCCATCTTAGCCGCTTCAGCTTCAATGCTAGCAAACGTTCCACTGACAGCTCGCCGAGTTCTGCCAATGATGTCTATGTCGTCAGCGTATGCTAGCAATTGCACAGACTTGAAAAAAATTGTCCCACTACAATTGACTTGCGAGTTTCTTATAATTTTTTCAAGTATTAAGTTGAAGAAATCGCACGATAGCGCATCACCTTGTCGGAATCCTTTTTTGACGTCAAAAGCTTCTGTGAGGTCAGAACCAACCTTGACGGAGCAGCGAGAGTTCTCCATCGTCATCCTGCACAGTCGGACGAGTTTTGTGGGAATGCCAAAACCTGACATGGCTCTGTATAGCTCGTCTCTATAAATGCTATCGTACGCGGCCTTAAAATCGATAAAGAGGTGGTGGGTATCGATTTGGAATTCTTGGGTGGTTTCCAGAATCTGCCGTAGAGTGAACATTTGATCGATTGTGGACTTTCCTGGTCTGAAACCACACTGATAGGGGCCAATCAGGTTGCTGACGAAATGTTTCAGGCGTTCACATAGTACGGCAGAGAGGATCTTGTAGGCGATATTCAGGAGACTTATTCCTCTATAGTTGGCGCAGTTTAGAGGGTCTCCTTTCTTGTGGATCGGGCAAACGATGCTGAGGTTCCATTCATCAGGCATACTTTCTTCTGACCAAACTTTAGAGATGAGTTGGTAGTCCGTCGGGTCCAGCAGGTTTGTTGTTTTTGAGTTTAGATATTGCTATCCTTACTTCATTTTGGTCAGGTGGACGGAAGTTTTGTCTGTCATCATCCATGTTGAATGGTTCATTCTGCTTGACAGCGGGATTTTGGCCTTCATCGCCGTTTAACAGTCTGCAGAAATGGTCCTTCCATGTACTCAGCACCGACTGTGACTCTACTACGAGGTTTCCATTCCTATCTCTACAGGCTTCTGTGCGGGATTTTTTTCCTTGGCATGTTCTTTTTACCTGTTGGTAAAACTTCCGCACGTTGTTCCTGGAGTAGTATCTCTCAATATCTTCGATCGCGCGCTTCTCATGCTCTCTCTTTTTCTTTTGGAGAAGCCGGTGTTCTTCCCGTCTTTTCTGCTCGTAAAGCTCGCCAGCACCTCTCGTCTTTCTTTGCAGCGCCGCTTTATATGCCTCTTGTTTGGCTGCATTGGCCTGCCTGCATTCGTCATCAAACCAGAGGTTTCGTGGTGGTGGTCTGGTGAAACCTAGCACATCAGTTGCGGCATCTCTGATGGCTTGTTGGCAGTGTTGCCACTGATCGTCGGCACTTGATGCTGGCGGTACTGGATTTCTTGAGAGGTTACGGGATATTCGATCGGCATAGGTTCTGGTGGTTTCTTGCGATTGCAGCTTTCCGACGTCATACTTCTTCACAGTATTACTTCGTTGTTGTGGAGTTCGGGTTATTCGAATTCTTACCTTTGCTGCAACAAGGTAGTGATCCGAGTCGATGTTAGCTGCTCGGAAGGTGCGAACATCCAAGATACTGGAGGCGTGTCTTGCATCGATCGCAACGTGATCAATCTGATTGACGGTTCTTTGATCTGGGTGTCGCCAAATCGCTTTGTGTATATCGAGATGAGGACACCGTGTGCTTGCAATGGTGACGTTATGTGCCGCTGCGAAGTAAATTAGCCTAAGTCCGTTTTCAGACGTTTTGTCGTGTAGGCTATGTTTTCCGACAGTCCTACCAAAGATTTCCTCTTTACCTATTTTGGCATTAAAATCGCCTAGAACGATCTTAACGTCGTATTTAGGGCATTGCTCATAGGTTTTGTCGAGGAGCTCATAGAAGTCATCCTTGGTGGCGTCATCTTTGTCCTCTGTGGGGGCATGAGCGCATATTAGGCTAATGTTGGCGAATTTAGCCTTGATACGGATTGTCACAAGTCGCTCACTTACGTGTCGAAAGCCCAAGACTTCTTGCCTAAGTCTACCGCTTATGACGAATCCGCACTCAAATAAACGCTGTGGTCTTCTTGCGCAATCACAGTAGTACACGTCACAGTTTTTCATCCTCCTTTTGCCCGGCCCATTCCATCACACTTCCTGGAAGGCAGTAATTCCTGCTCTGTAGCAGTCTAGGGCCTCCGCTAGTTGTTTGGATGCACGTGATCTGTTAAGAGTTCTAACATTCCACGTGCAGATCCGAAGGTCGTTGTCCTTGATTCGTTTTTCCGGGTCGTCAACAGTAAATCCGTCCTTTTCCGAGGCTATTGGTCGCTTCGCAACTTTTTCTTTTTTCCGTGGCAGGGTTGTTAACCCCACGCACAACCCCCAACCTGGAGGGGGTGGTCCTTTGTTGGATTCCTTGGATAAAAGGAACCGGAGAATCCGGAGTCAGTAACCCACTTCGGGGATATGAGCGCGGCCGTTGGCCCATTAAGGGTTCATCCGCCACCATCTCTATTTCAATGCCCTGACTTGCATTGAATTGTCCTAATGACCTTATCTCCAAAAACGTCGAAGTAGCTCATTAGGGCGTCTGCTTGGTTGACTGTTGACGCCACCGTTGGTCCAATTGGTTGGGCTCATCCGCCGTACGTCCTCTTTCTGAGGGGCTCGTGCAAGACTTCTGCGAATCGATCAGAACAGTCATTAAAGCAGAGCATTATAGTGTTGCTATTTTTTCTGTGTTCAACACTCGCGCTTATAAGTTTAGCAGGAATGTCCGGATGGACAGACCAGTACCAGGGGGTTACCGCGGGGAGGTAAAATAAGCACAATTGATGTGTACGATATAGTTGCAGCGACTGTGCATCACCAGTTTGATGCCTTTCAGTGCCTACCCTATTCATACAGCACCCAAACACCTCGTTCAAACACGGTAAAATCGAGAAAAATGCGTCTGATTCGATGATTTTTTTTTTCCTAAAAAATTAAGTTTAATTTACTCCCGGTATTGACTCAATTTAATTTTAAAACAAAAATAACAAAATTTAAATTAAAGAAAAAACCCCAAGATTTAAAATTAGAGGAAAAGAACGATACACTTATATCTTTTTATTATCTCTAACTGACAATTTTGGAAATCAAGAAATTATTAAAATGAACACTATAAGCCTTGTATGTTAACTAAATATTAAAATTTATTTCTTAAAATATCTTTTTAAATAAAAAAGTTATCCGCCACTTTGTTAACAAACATCCATTTTTTTCGAGGTACACCCAGCCCGTTTGAAAGAAAAGTCTTACGAAAAACTGTTGACCTCGTGTGGGCGGAAGGACGACGTCAGAGCTTGGGAGCTTGTTTCATGATGCTCTGAAATGACTTGGGTATTGGTGATGTAGAGGTACTCTAGATAAGTTTAATTGCCAGCTAGTTTTGTAGGTATTTACAACTACAAATCTGTATTTTTATAAAATTGGACAAAGGAAACTGTTCGGTAAGGTCTATCTTGTAAATTCTAATATAATGCATACCTTTGCCTTTGCACTTAGACTTAATTTATTGACAACTAACAGACCCGTGCTCGCTTTGCTTCGCAAAGTTTAAAGACTGTTTTGTGTACTATAAATGTTATTACCTATTTATATGAAAACATTGCTCAATGATGCTAACCCTATTCCTGTCATAAAATCAACCAAAAGTTTATATATGTGTACAGATTTTTATTCTGTTTCACGGGAAACACTTTTTAAAGAAATAGACTTGTTTGATGTTTCTACATATTTTACTGTTTTTTAATTTTAAAGCCTCAGGATAGACAATTTTTGCAGTCCTGTTATTTTCAGGAAGAGAAGATACTATTTATTTTTTCAGCCCACTCTTTAAATAGCAGGGTAAGGATGACCATGGGAAAAGACATTTTGCCTATGATCGAACCCAATAAATGTAAATGATTGGCCCTGAGCCTTATTAATTGTCATAGTTCACAGGTTTAGTAATAAGAAACAAATGTTTATCGTCCTCTGCAATAGAAACAGAACATTAAAAAATTGAACTGAAAGCATTCTCCATTTTTTATGGAATCATCACTGAAGTGAGTAAAAAATAAAACCACTGACGCAGTGATTATAAAATCAAAGAAATAAGACAAACATTTGGGTATCCATATTAGTTACCTGGAATGCACTGGAATTGAATTATGTAGTAGTAGGGATCGGAATACACATGTCGCTGACGGGGCATTTTTCAGTTTGTAGGCGAAGAGAGAATAATCCTCTCAGTTGTCGTTCTTGTTTCTTTTTTCTATGCTCTATTATTAAAGCGTAACATAAATTAAGAGACCTTTAGAGAAAAGAGAAAAAGCAAAAAAGTTGGTGTGATAATAAAATAAAACAAAGCAGCTACTTCGCGATTGCAATGAAATTTAATTTCTGGAAAAAATAAATTAAAAAAAATATGTTTAAAATATGTTTTTATTTATTTATTAGCTTGAATATATATAAAAAAATAATTTATAAAACAATTTTCATCTTTGTAAAATATCAACCACGTGAAATGATATAGGTAAGTGATTATGTAATACAACCTATACAAAAATGGGCCATTTAAAAAAAATACCTATATTCATATTTTAAAAACTAATAATTCCAAACAAAGTAGCCATAAACAATCTTACAATAATAAAGAATATTACAGAATTTGTTTCGAATAAATCAGTCTAGTACTTTCTGAGATCCTGCGTGACAACAACATAATTGTCACATCCCTTATATAATAACGGGTGATTTTTTTGAGGTTAGGATTTTCATGCATTAGTATTTGACAGATCACGCGGGATTTCAGACATGGTGTCAAAGAGAAAGATGCTCAGTATGCTTTGACATTTCATCATAAATAGACTTACTAACGAGTAACGCTTGCAAATCATTGAATTTTATTACCAAAATAAGTGTTCGGTTCGAAATGTGTTTCGCGCTTTACGTCCGATTTATGGTCTACATAATCGACCAAGTGAGCAAACAATTAATGCGATTGTGACCAAGTTTCGCACTCAGTTTACTTTATTGGACATTAAACCAACCACACGAATGCGTACAGTGCGTACAGAAGAGAATATTGCGTCTGTTTCAGAGAGTGTTGCTGAAGACCGTGAAATGTCGATACGTCGCCGTTCGCAGCAATTTTGTTTGTGTTGTTCGACCACATGGAAGATTTTACGCAAAGATCTTGGTGTAAAACCGTATAAAATACAGCTCGTGCAAGAACTGAAGCCGAAAGATCTGCCACAACGTCGAATTTTCAGTGAATGGGCCCTAGAAAAGTTGGCAGAAAATCCGCTTTTTTATCGACAAATTTTGTTCAGCGATGAGGCTCATTTCTGGTTGAATGGCTACGTAAATAAGCAAAATTGCCGCATTTGGAGTGAAGAGCAACCAGAAGCCGTTCAAGAACTGCCCATGCATCCCGAAAAATGCACTGTTTGGTGTGGTTTGTACGCTGGTGGAATCATTGGACCGTATTTTTTCAAAGATGCTGTTGGACGCAACGTTACGGTGAATGGCGATCGCTATCGCTCGATGCTAACAAACTTTTTGTTGCCAAAAATGGAAGAACTGAACTTGGTTGACATGTGGTTTCAACAAGATGGCGCTACATGCCACACAGCTCGCGATTCTATGGCCATTTTGAGGGAAAACTTCGGAGAACAATTCATCTCAAGAAATGGACCGGTAAGTTGGCCACCAAGATCGATTTGACGCCTTTAGATTATTTTTTGTGGGGCTACGTCAAGTTTAAAGTCTACAGAAATAAGCCAGCAACTATTCCAGCTTTGGAAGACAACATTTCCGAAGAAATTCAGGCTATTCCGGCCGAAATGCTCGAAAAAGTTGCCCAAAATTGGACTTTCCGAATGGACCACCTAAGACGCAGCCGCGGTCAACTCTTAAAAAAAAAGTAAATGTCATGGACCAATCTAACGTTTCAAATAAAGAACCGATGAGATTTTGCAAATTTTATGCGTTTTTTTAAAAAAAAAAGTTCTCAAGCTCTTAAAAAATCACCCGTTAGTATAGATAGATATTAATATCTATGCTTAAATTTATATTATTTTTCCAATCCCTTGTTGAATAAGCATCTTATTATACTACTTACATAAGCCCGTAGTTAAAAAAGGCGTACTTAATTAAAGATTTCATCTAATGCGCCGATGATGGATCAGATGTAGAATTTCAAAACCAAATCGTTGCTTGACAGGTCTTCTTGCTTATTTCGAACACTTGATAGTCTCTACACTTCAAGTGTTTCTTTTTGATCTACACTAAATGAATTATCACACTCTAGATTCTAGGTAAATATTATAAACAGTTTACCAAGCAAAACATTTAAATTGGTGACGTGACAAAGTGCGCTATTAAATCACCGGCAAAAGCCACTGCGCTGAAGGACACCCATCCACCACAATTAACTGGGTTGGGATCTCTGCTATATTTAGACCAACATGACAATAAATTCTGCTGTTATTTTTTGTGAAGCGCAACTGTCTGACTTCGTGGGCACGGAACGTGCCTGTCATACAAGTGACATGGATTTGTTTTTCAATTTACAAAACAACATGTTCTTCGAAGTGTCTAATTTTGAAGCAATGAAACAGCTCGCGGGATACCATTTTTGTTTGGTGTGGAATTTGGGGTGGACCCACAAGGCATGGAAAAGGGGTTGAAGTGCAGCCGTATGGCGCTACTTTCGCCTATTCAAAGGAAGCAATTAAATTGTCATAAAATGGGATGCACTCGTTTAAGTCATGTTAAACATTGTGGTATTTATACTTCCAGGCAATATTTAGGGTTTATATTTCACAAGGACGCACTTCCCTGTGATATTGCTCCTCGCTGTAAAAATATGGTATTGGATAGCCTTGCGTTTCGGTGCCCGGGGCTTCGTATTAAAACATAATTAAATTCATTTATGCTTGTCAGCTGCATTTTGTGTAGCTGGGCAATCTTATTGATTTATTTTGGGTAGAAATGGAAATTTCTGGTCGGCCAATGGTATTCAGAGATGTGCTTGTCTGCGGATGACTAATTGTACGATAACATTTGTGTGTTAAGCTGTTTTAAGAAAACTGCTCATGTAAAATAGATTTGTTGGAATCGCTCTGGGTTTTCTGAAAATGACATCAATCACATTGGCCTCATGTACATTATATAAATGTCTGGAAGAGTCAATCAAGCTGAAGCTTCTGATGAAAACTTGTGTTCTATTAAAGGATCTTATTAAATGTTGAATTAGGAAATAATAGTCAAGAATCTAGAACAAAAAAAACACAATAACAATAATAATTATTATAGGTTTTTTCAATTGGCAAGGTTAGAATTTGGCAGTCTGTGGCATGTATTTTAGTGAAACCTGCCAAACTATTGAGCGGTCATTAGGAGTCTAACTTGGTTTTTTTTTTTTTTTGAAAAATCGTGCTGGAGCTTCAGCTGCCATTTTGAATTTAATGGAACATTTATTTTGGCCAATAACTTATTAATAATAAAGGCAAAACTTATAGGAAACTAAATTTTCTACAACGTCTTATTATTGCATCCAACGTGGTTGTGGTTAATCCAAAGCGAAATGGTATCTTTGGTTTCTGGGAGGATTCACGATAAAAATTCATTCATGGCAAGTCGTACACAAAAGTGGTGTACTCATTTGAGTACACTGGCTAAAACCGTGTTAATTTTTTTCTCTCTGGATTTGTAGAGATTTGTAGGCTTTTTCAACAATTAATTGCAAAAGCTTTTATGGAAAGCGCTATTCAAATCTCTTCATGAATTTTGATGATATCCAAGATGATGAAAATGAAGTAGATATAGTTGTTATTTCACCGGATGTTGACATCCAAACAAACGAGGATGATATATTCTTACTTGCGATTATAGGTACTGTCAAATTTAATATTTGAAAAGACCTAGGTAGCTTAATTAATTCTGTATATCAAAATTTTTAATAACTTTTTTTTTAATTAAAATTAATTTTTGATTTTTTTTTTGAAACATCAATATTTTTAAAACTAATCAACAAAAATTATTTTAAATTTTATAATCACATGGATATTAATAAACTCTAAGAAACTGCATACCGAAATTTCAGAAAAAAATTGTTTCGTAATTCGTAAAAAAAGAATCTCTACTACTTGAACTGATGACCATTCCTTGCGAGATAAGTATTACGGGAGAAACTTTTAAGGGGAGGAATGCAACTGGCTACTTCGAGTGAACATTTTTTATAAAAGAAACGGTAAAATAAGGAAAGACATAAAACATTGCGTCGGTGTTCTACTTGCTATCAATCTTAACGCTCGATTTTGCATTCTATCAAGCAGGTGAAGCATTGTTTGCGAAGCACCTGTCCAGAGGTGGGTATTATACTCGAGTTTAGGGCATATTAACGCTTTATAATTGTAGCCAGAACAGAAGGGGAAAAATACTTCTTACGCCGATACAGAAAACCTAAGCACTTAGCAGCATTTTAAACGATCTCAAATATATGGTCGTTCCAACGGAGGTCGTCGTTTGACACACATACTGAGTATTGAGAGGTTTTCGGTTTCTTCGATGTAAGTGCCATTCATGGACATTGGGGGTATGTTTAGCTTTAACGACAAAATACAGCATTGAGTTTTCGAAGCATTAAACTCCACAAGATTCCTATTACCCCATTTGACAACGCTGTATACGGAGTTTAATGAGCTAGACATACGGTACCGTTGCAATTGTACGTCCGAAGGCGGAGGGCGTGAATTATCAAACGAATATGAAAAGCTGAAGGTAGAGTTGTCAGCAAAACAGTTAAGTGGATTACATATAACAGACAGGAGATCATTTATAAAAAAGAAGAAAAGAGTCGGAGACAGAACAGAGCCCTGGAACACACCAGCATTTATTTTTTGGAAATCAGATTTGAATCCGTCCAATACAACTTGTATCGAACGATCCAGAAGATAGCTTTTAACCCTAATCCAGCGAACAAGAGTATCATCGATCCCAAAAGCACGCATTTTCGATAAGAGAGCTTCATGCCAAACTCTATTAAATAACTTAAGGATATCAAGACGAAATCCCACTTTCTAATAAAAAGGAACAAAGCTCAGCCAGTCTGCTTCTGCTCCGAATACTGCTCCAAAATAGTCGAATCATGTAGTTTAGTCTACTGAAATCGCCTGAACATTTCATTATTCGGGAAATCTACCCAAAGTAAAAGAACAGTAGGAATTGATGAAGTTCAAATATTTGAACAATTTTTTGATGATGATATAATGAATTTGATTGTGAAGCAAAGCCGTACATATATACGCACTGGATCAAAACTGTCACACATTCTTATTTACAAAAGAGGATCTGAAAAAAGTTTGTTATCATAATGCTTTTTCCAGATATCACACATTAACCCAAGAGTAATTATATTGGTACTTAGACGAAGATACGGGAATTCCATTGGCAGATTACGCCATGACCCGCAATCGATTCAAGGAAATCTAACGCTTTATTTATTTGGCCAACAATTCAAGTATTGACAAGACTGATAAAATGGCGAAGGTTCGACCTTTGGTGAAAATGACTTGCCAGAATTATCAAAAATGGTATGCGATTATAAAGTACTTTGGTAATCATTTCGCAAAGAAATTAACCCGTGGATTCGTTTTGGTTATAAAGAGTGGGTGCTTTATAGCAGCAATGAAATGTCAAACTAAACTTAAAATAAATCACTTGATAGCTGACAAAAATAAAAGTTCTATACCTCTAAAAAACACCCTTTATATCACTCATTAAACAGTATTCTAAAGGTGTTTCAATTATCTTTATTTTAAAGTACTTGGTATTGAATGGGTTAAGACAATAATTGTGGCGATTCCAACTTCAACCTTTCAGCCCGCAATAAACAATTTTCTGATCAGGTGCGTGGGTGAGCGTGGAGGTCATTTGGGGTCTATCATCCTTAAAAAAACGAAACCTTAAGGTAATCTTAAAACAATAACTGACTCTTTGAACAATGTGTTGTTTTCACTGAGGAAAAGGGAACCTTCTCTTAAAAATTAACCTATGTACGTAGATATAGGAAAATAAATACTTTTTATAGATGTAGTTCTAGAATGACGCGCGATATGGAGTCGCGGACGTCCGTGGCCTACCGTATTTTCGGTTTCGGTACGGCTGTTATCTCTTGGTACAGCAAACCAAGGCCAACATGAAAATCGTAAATCATCCTTAACTGTATTACTCTCATGTAATGATTATTACTTCCGCCTTCTGCGGCATCCTGGCGACAGTAGTTGTATTGCGGTTAGTGGCGCCACTTTTGAAAAGCACTTAGCCTTATTGGCATCGTAACGTAGCCATCGTCACAACCAAAACTGCTGCATCGGCAATCACCACCAAAAGCATCTTCGCGCATTGACACTTCTCTCTGATGCTGGTGCACCTCGAGTTTGCTCTGTATAACCTCGGCGACAGAAAATATTCTACGGTTTCGTTTTTTGAAAACAGCATAGCGTAATTGAATTTGAAAATAATTTTCTATACAGAAAAAATGCCCCGATAGCGTTTCCCAGCGTCCATTCTTTGTATTTTTTTTTTCATAATGATGCCGTATACTACTTGGGTGACATCCTTTAGAATCCTTTTTTAGTAAATCAGTCATGCTGTGGTATCTCACTCACTGAGCCAAAACCGATAAAAGGGAAGCATGGATGGATGTGGTTCCTATATGTAAGAGAGAGTTTCTCACTTTTATAGGCTCGTCATTGGAATTGGGGTTCAATTTTCAGGATATGAATAGAATTTGCTCGTAATGTTAGTCGTTTGGTCATAAATTTGTGTTATCCATGTGAAAGATGGAATAGAGAACTTTAAAAGGGGACATTTTGGGCAAACCTAATTTATTGGTTGAATGAATTTTGATTGGGAGTATGGACTTGCCTTTGTTGGGTAATTGGAATGGAGAGGAGAGGATTCATTTTGAAATGGAAGCAATGACGAAAGTGTTGGTCATAGAAGTGGAAGGAGTTATTTAATTTATGACTTTGTAGTTTGGCAGCCTTTTGTTGAGAAGAATCATGAACACAAAAAATATCTACCCAAATAAGGCTAAGGACTGGACTGGTTGTTAAGTTTTATTTTGAAAGGATAAAACGAAGAATATTAAGTTCAGGCAAGTTAATGGTGAAGGGAAAAATTAGAGCTATAGAAATTGAACTGAATTTTCTTTACTCAAAATTTTCACAGAAATACATATAGATATTTAGAATTCTGTATGTTTTGTATTTTTTTATTAGATACATTGGATTTAATATATAATTTTTTTAAATTAATTATTTTAAATGGATATCAATTTATACAAAAATCTTTTTTGCTATCAAATTTTGGCATCAATGTACCAGAACGTCTAAAAAAATCTAAGATTTTATAAATCCTTCGCGTTCTTGTTTTATGCCTAAAGTTGCTGATGCTTCTGTTACGGTTTTAACTGTCCTCTCAACGTCTTGGGTTTAACATGGTAGCCGCAAAAATTCAATTTGATTGTTTTCTTCCAGAGCAATAAAGTATTGAAGCTCATCGTTTGAAATATGTTTTAGTATAGGTGTTCAAAAATATCCTTTTGCAATCGATAAGGTCATACATAGTAGAATTTTATAGTTGGGATCTCAAAAACTCTTAGTCAATTAGATTTTTCAGTACGAACTTTTAAAAGAGCCGCAGAGCCAACATTGCTAGAAATAAATTTTCTGAATGCGGAAAGAAGCTTTTACGTTTAATTACAGGATCAATAACAGTCTGTAATTCCACTGAAAAATAGCGAGTTGACGAGATTAAAACCCATTAATGCCTAGATTCATCTTTGCAAGTAGGTTTTGCTTTTAATATTGAACCAAGATGGAGCATCCACTTTTACGACATAAATTGCTAATATTATTAAGCTTTCTGTAGGGAATGTTGTTCCAACGTACAGGCGAAGAATACGATTAGCTTTTGTCCTCAATACAACTGCCAGTCGAAACCACCGAAACGATCCTAAATAAATATAGTTGATCTGAGCTAAGATCCATCATGTCCATTATAGGGAGTGGTTCTCCTGGAATGCTTTTAAATGTATCAATACTTTTTTCCTCGCAATTTTCCAAACCCTTTCCAATCACGCCTACAAATGTTTTTGGCTCCGAAGTTACGCCATAAATGACGGAATGGCAGCTCATTCATTGCAAAATGCAAACTATCTATTGAAATGGTCTATTCAATCTTTTTTTTCAAATAAACAGATGATGCCTCCAAATTTTCCAACATTGGCATTACTACCATCACATCCAATGGCCACTAAATTTTCCAATGATATGTTTTCTATCAGGAATTAGATAAACAACTCTTATTCAACACATTTAGCAGTACCTGATGTTGGAGCAATGTAACCTAAGTATTTTGATTCTGGTTCGCTTATTAGTGAAATATGTTTTTCGACCACTTGCTCGCGATAATTTTTCCATTTTTTTTCGGTTTACCAACGTTTTGTCTTTTCGCCCGTCAAAATATTGAGCACTGATCTCAGAAACTGATTCTTCTTTTTTAACACTTTCTCTGGCCTTTTTTCGCTCCCTTCTAAGTTTACTCTTGTCAATGATGGGTTATTTGGATTCCTGTAGGATTATAGATGGCAATGGCAGCTGCCGCTCTGTCTGATATCCCATATCGGTCGCAGCGCAGCTTTGAGACAACGAGGAGTTATTCAGTGTTACGAATTGCTGTTGTTATTTTTTTCCTTTAGGATTGTCAACTGTAAAAACATCTTCTTGGTAGTGATGTCTGATTCCAAACAAATTTGATTTTTTTACACCCTATTATCATTTTCTTGCCGTTCTTTCATGAATAAGAAAATTTCTTTCATTCGGTGGTACCTTTCTCTATTTTGGACAAGTGCATTTCGAAAAATCAGAGCATTTGCAAGATGAAATGTTAAATAAAACTTTGTTAGCAGAAACAAAATCCTCAAGCTTCTTTTTTGAAATGTTGGGATGAAACTTAAGAAGTTGTTTGCACTTCCGCTGGAAAGATTTTATCATTCGCAATAATTTTGTAGTTAAAACAATTGATAGTGATGTCTGATTCCAAACAAATTCGATTTTTTTACACTCTGTATCAGTTATATCTTTAAACCTCGGTTCCTTTTTATTAATTTTCATATTGGGCCTGTTCCACTCATCACACTTCATTACCTCTTCATGAGTGGGGAGTACATTATTTTTAAAATTACAAGTTTCGCCGAATATAGGACATTTGAAAGCGTTTCTGCTACGTTCCATTATGAAAGTTATTATATAAATAAATATTTGAAGCAATGCAGCTGGCTACCTCTAGTGAACATTTTTTATAAAAGAAACGATAAAATAAGGAAAGACATGAAACATTGCGTCGGTGTTCGAGAGGGGCAATTGTTTCAGAAGCAGTTCTATTTCCTATCAATCTTAACGCTCGATTTTGTATTCTATCAAGCAGGTGAAGCGATGTTTGTGAAGCACCTGCTCACAGGTGGGAGTTATACTCGAGTTTAGGGCGTATAAACGCTTTATAAATTGTAGCCAGATCAGATGGGGAAAAATACTTCTTACACCGATACAGAAAACCTAAGCACTTAGCAGCATTCTTAGCGATTTCAAATATATGGTCCTTCCAACGGAGGTCGTCGTTGACACACATACCGAGTACTGAGAGCTTTTCGGTTTCTTCGATGTAAGTGCCATTCATGGACAATGGCATTGGGGGAATGTTTAGCTTTAACGACAGAAGACAGCATTGAGTTTTCAAAGCATTAAACTCCACACGATTCCTATTACCCCATTTGACAATGCTGTATAAATCGGAGTTTAATGAGCTTGACATACGGCACCGTTGCAATTGTACGTCTGAAGGCGAAGGACGTGAATTATCGAACGAATATGAAAAGCTGAGGGTAGAGTCGTCAGCAAAACAGTTAAGTGGACTAGAAGTAACAGACAGAAGATTATTTATAAAAATGAGGAAAAGAGTCGGAGACAGAACAGAGCCCTGGGGCACACCAGCATTTATTTTATGGGAATCAGACTTGAATCCGTCCAATACAACTTGTATTGAAGGGTCCAGAAGATAGCTTCTAATCCAACGAACAAGAGTATTATCGATCCCAAAAGCACGCATTTTCGATAGGAGAGCTTCATGCCAAACTCTATCAAATGCCTTGGAAATATCAAGAGCAATAATCTTACTTTCACCAAAGTGATGTAAAGATTTGTTCCACTGTTCGGTGAGATATGCCATTAGATCACCAGTGGAACGGTTGCTGCGGAAGCCATACTGACGGTCATGGAGAAGCTTACGATCTTCGAGATATTCCTTAAGCTGACGGTTAATCAGTGTTTCCATGACCTTAGAAAGAAGCGATGTCAGTGCTATGGGTCGGTAGGAGGAGGGGGAGGATGGGTCACCTTTCTTAGGGACAGGCTGGACAAATGCTGTTTTCCATATTCTAGGAAAGATTCCAGAAGAGTAGGAGCGATGGAAAAGCTTACGCAGTGGCTTTGCCAGTGTGTAAGAACACCTCTTCAGAAGAATCGGGGGTATACCATCCGGGCCAGCGGATTTGTGTATATCGAGATCTTTGAGAACTCTTGCTACTGTACGAGTGCGGAAAAAAATGTGTCCCATGGAAAAATTTACATTCTCAAGTACAGGAGGGGCAACGTTGCTATGCGGCAGCGTGGAGCTGGCCACGAAATGGGCGGCGAGCAAGTTTGCCTTCTCTGAAGAGTAAACAATTGCTTTGTTACTGTCGATGAGCGTTGGAACCGAAGATGTTGAGGAGTTTTTAATATTTTTTACAAATGACCAAAAATTTTTACTGCTTTTGGGACACTGCAGAATTTTTTGCCGTAATTTTTGGTCATGCAAAAATTTGGTTCTTTCAATAACGGAGTTGCATGAGTTTCTTGCTTGTTTGTGCTTTTTCCGATTTTCCTCTGTAGGGTTGGCTTTGTAAGAACGGAAACTTACTTCTTTGAGCCTGATAGCTTCTTTACACTCAGAATTAAACCAAGACTTTTCTTTAGGTTTAATGCTTTTTACTCTGTTAGGAATAAAAGCACGCATCCCTAGAAGAATCACATTTGTGATCATTTCAGCACTGGCATCAATGTCACCATCGAGGAAGCATAGTGACCAGTTAAAGTTTCGGAAAAAAATATTCAGGCCGTCCCAGTTGGCTTTCTCGTATTGCCAAACGGTCCTGGTGGGAAGTTTTTCTTTAACTGGATGGGTGGAGGATGAGAAATTAGCTGAAATGACACAATGGTCTGAAGTGCCAAATGGAGAAGTTACACTAATGGTATATTTATCAGGGTGAGAAGTAAGAAACAAGTCAAGAGTATGGGTGGCTTGCCCAGCAACATCCGGTATACGCGTTGGCACATCGATCAGTTGGGTAAGGTGATGTAACCCGGCAAAGAGCTCGACATACCTTCCTTCGGGTGTTGTCTGACCAGAATAGCGGAGCCAATTGGAATTGTGTACATTGAAATCGCCCGTAATAACGATTTCAGTGCGAGGACAAAGGGAAACAATTTTCGAGATGGAATCAGACAGCGCATCAAACTCGTTACAAGTGGAATTGCTGTCGAGATTTGGACTCCTGTAAATAAAACAATAATGAATGACATGCTTGCGGACAGTGAATTTGAGCCACAAGAAGTTAAAGTCCGTGTTGGAACATTGCCCATATTGGGGAAGGCTTTGGCAAGCAATATCATTCCTAACATAGACCACGAGACCATGATGGGAAAAGAGTAATGGCACCAAGCTATACCCATGTAGAGCAAACTCTGATAAATCAGTATTTACTCCAACCTGGGTATCACTTAATGCCAAAACAGCTGGCCTGTATTGAACAGTGTAGACGTACAGGTGAAAGAAATTCTTTCTTATACCACGAACATTGGAATACACGACACAAAAATCACTTACCATTTCAAAATACTTACACACAAAACACAATTCTGACTAAGTCGAACCATGCAGTGAAAATCCAAATTAATCTCTGTAATAAACAAACTGTCTTAGGTGTTATGCCCATAAGACAGCTTGCATACAAAAACATTTGAACATTCAGCACAATAGGACAAACTCAGATGCCCTTATCCATTTACCGCAAGCATACGATGCCTACAGTAGATAAGAAAGAGGCAGTTAAGCTAAGCACAAAGAGTTGGGACAGATAAGAGGATAATTTGACTTGTTATGCCAGTGTGTATTATTTTTTTTTCTTCCACAGCGCGAATGGGCATCTTATCGTCTTCCAATGGCGCGAGTGGATATTGTTATTTTCTTTACAGCACACGCGAGGGGTTTTTGCCAATTTCTCAAACGAGTGTGTAATATTATTTTTTTTTAACACTCGCGATAACAATGCGCAATACATTTTTTTTTTTTTTTTTTGACTTTTGTTTTTTTATTTATGCGCGCACCTCGACCTGACGTCCGGCCTCTATGAGCTTAAGATCGACACTCTGGCTTAACAACCAGACACCATACAATGGTGTTGGTGCAGGTTTCTACTCAGAAACACTCGTCGGATTAATTAGGCTCTTCGATTACAGCAGCGCTCTTTCAGGCTGAGGTCCTGGCAGTGACGGCAGCTGCTAAAAAGACTGCAATGAAGGCAATACCACATGCTGATATCACCTTTTCCATTGACAGCCAAGCGGCGATTAAAACAATTTCTGCCATTGAAATAAAATCAAATCGTGTAACTTGCTGTCGCGAAGAGCTAGCTAAAGGTTCTTGGCGCGCAGCATAGCATTAGACTCTGTTGGGTTCCTGGTCACAGTGTTGTGCAAGGAAACGAAAAAGCTAATGAGCTGGCAAGAAAGAAATCATCCGTAGAACTTAACCGAGCAGACACAACGGTAAAGATCCCAACCTGTAACATTAAACATACGATAGGGAATAAGGTACTCGCTGCAGCTAACGAGATATGGAACTCGTTCGACTCCTGTATCGTCACCAAGAAATTGTGGCCTACTTTCATAAACAAAGAACAGAAAATATTCTACAGCTCAACAAAAAGTCGCTACGATCTCTTGTAAGCATACTGACCGGGCATAACATGCTGGGTTACCACAAAAGGAAATTGAAGCTCAGCGCGGACGACTTGTGCAAAGGTTGTGGCGACATAGATGTGCATGAGGACACTCCTCATTTACGCTGTCACTGCCCAGTACTATGCCGCTTAAGAAATGAAGTTCTAGGAAGTCATTTCTTCCAGGATTTAGAAGAACTATCTTAACAAGCGGGTGCAAACCTGTTCAGATTTATTAATAGCTCAGAATGGTTTGAGAATGTAGAGGTTTTTTATAGGTCCCATGCTTATTGCGCCCAAATCCCCCAGGGTGTCACAATGGATCTACATTGATCTAAGTGTGATGGACACATCATATAACAGCCCACAAACCTAACCTAACCTAATTCGAATTTACCCTTTTTTAGAAGGTTCGTTATGTCTTCAAGTAGTTCTCTGGCTTCTCCCCCTTGAGCTGGTTGAAAGAAAGTTTAATCGAAGCAAATGGCTTGACCGACGGAATAACAGTAACTTATTAATTTTATAAAAAATGCCATACAAGGTCTCATTCCATGAGCTACTGTGTGAAATTATTCTGGAATATGGCTGTTACCGTGGGAATATGTAAAATAAGGAGAAATACGAAAGTTCGTATTTCGTCTAGTGACAATTACTGAAGTGTAAGAAAATTATTATTCATGATGAACCTATTTCGTGGAAAAATGCGAAGTAAGAAAAAGGAATCGGAAATACAAAAGTCGTATTTCATTTGGTGAACCATTGGATTATTCACACAGTAGCTCTTGTTACATTCGAGGAATTGTGTACAGACATTTACAAGTTTGTACAAACACTTTAGAAAAGCCGATACATGTTGAAAAGTTGTGTTTCGAAGCAGGTTTCCACGGGGGAATTTCTTTGGGGCAAATAAAATATCAAAATTTTCTCAAGTGAAAAACATTTTAAATGTTTCTGATAAGTGCTGCAGTCACTGAAAACCTAATCTCCAAATACCTATGCAATACATATTATACATGCAGCATGCATAGCTAATGTACCACACATCCAGGCGAGCTGAAGGATATTCACAAACTTATATGTATATTTATGCACACTTTCATTTAAGTAGCCCTTACTCGTCCAGATAAATTCTATTTGAGTATCCACATCCATTAGATACAACTTATTTGCATCAATCTAAGTAAAAACACAATCTTTAGTTTGAATATGCAAGGTGTTTTCATGAACAAATTTTTAATTATAAATATAGGTATGAAAATAGATCGCATGTACTTATCACATTGTCGAATAAAATTTTATCAAAATAATTAAGGGAACATCAAAGTATTTATTCGGTTTTTGTGAATTTTGTTGGTTCGAAATAAGTACATAAAATTGTTTTGAGCGAAATGATTTAATCGCCATTACTACCGCGCGTTTGCTTGTGTTAAATGCGAAGGCAAGCATGCAACCATAGGCAAAAAATAGAAAGCGATATTTGCTGTGTTAACTGTCAAGGCAACCATCATGCAAGTTACAGAGGATGTCAAGTCGCCAAAAAATTCCAAGAAACAAAAAGAAAAAACAAAACTTACTGGGAACAAACTCAACAAACTCGAAAGCAATAGTTCTAAACAAAAAAGTGCTTGTAGATCAAAATGGCAAGGGAAAATCTCGCCGGGTAAACTATTCCAAATTCGTGTTGTTCGGCTAAAAAAAGAATCCCTACATTTCACGGTACGCCCAAAATTAGATTCAAGGGTGAACTGATGAGTATATGTTGTGAGACGGGCTCATTGTAGCCAAATCAGAAGGGGAAAAAACTTCTTGCATCGATACAGAAATATAATATATGGTCTCAAATATATGGTCGTTCCAACGGAGGTCGTCGTTGACACACATACCGAGAACTGAGAGCTTTTCGGTATTTTCGATGCAAGTGCCATTCATGGCCAATGGCATTGTTAAGTTTTAACGACAGGAGACAACATTTGACAATGCTGTATAAATTAGAGTTTAATGAGCTTGACAAACGGTACCATTGCGATTGTACGTCCGAAGGCGAAGGACGTGAATTATAGAACGAATATGAAAAGCTGAAGGCGGAGTCTACAGTAAAATAGTTAATTGGATTAGATGTAACAGACAGAAGACAATTTAAAAAATGAGAAAAGAGTTAGAGACAGGACGGAGCCCTGTGGCACAACAGCATTTATTTTGTGGGAATCAGACTTAAATCCGTCCAATACGACTTGTTTTGAACGGCCCAGATTCTCTTAATCTAACGTATCATCGCTCCCAAAAGCACGCATTTTCGATAAGAGATCTTCATGCCAATCTCTATCAAATGCTTTGGAAATGTCAAGCGCAATAATCTTACTTTCACCAAAGCGATGTAAAGATTTGTTCCAATGTTCGGTGAGATATGCCATCAGATCACCAGTGGAACGATTACTGCGAAAGCCATACTGACGGTAGTGGAGAAGCTTCCGGTTTTCGAGATATTCCTTAAAAAAATTATTGACGCGACAGGTCCTTAAGAAGCCAGGCCTAATGACTTATACTCTCAAGCATTCCTGTGTGTGTTGTTAATGTGCAAGAATGAAAGCTGCAGGTTAATCAGCGTTTCCATGACCTTAGGAAGATGGGACGTCAGTGCTATGTGTTGGTAGCAGGAATGCGGGGATGGTTCAACTTTCTTACTGACAGGCTGGACAAATGCTGTTTTCCATCTTCCAGGAAAAATTCCAGAAGAGTAGGAGCGATGGAAAAGCTTACGCAGTGGCTTTGCCAGTGTGAAAGAACACCTCTTCAGAAGAATTGGGTTTTACCATCTGGACCAGCGGATTTGTGCATATCGAGATATTTGAGAACTTGCTAGTGTATGAGTGCGGAAAAAAAATTGTCCCATGGAAAAATTAACATTCTCGAGTACAAGAGGGGCAACGTTGCTCTGAGGCAGCGAAATGGGCAGCGAGCAAGTCTGCCTTCTCTGTAGAGTAAACAATTGGTTTGTTTTTTTCGATGAGCGTTGGAACCGAAGACGTTGTGGAGTTTTTAATATTCTTTACAAATGACCAACATTTTTACTGCCCGTGGGACATTGCAGAATTTTATGCCGTAATTTTTGGATATGCAAAAATTTGATTCTTTCAATAACGGAGCTGCATGAGTTCCTTGCTTGTTTGTGCTTTTTCTGATTTTCCTCTGTAGGGTTGGCTTTGTAAGATCGGAAACTTACTTCTTTGAGCCTGATAGCTTTTTTACACTCAGAGTTAAACTAAGGCTTTTCTTTTGTTTTGATGCTTTTTACATTGTTTGGAATAAAAGCACGCATCCCTAGAAGAATCACATTTGTGATCATTTCGACACTGGCATTAATGTCACTATCGAGAAAACATAGTGACCAGTTAAAGTTTCCTTGTGGGGAGTTTTTCTTTAACTAGGTTGAGGACGAGAAATTTGCTGAAATGACATAATGGTCCGATGTACCAAATGAAGAAGTTACAAAAAAGTATATTTATCAGTGTGAGAAGTAAGAAACAAGTCAAGAGAATGGGTGGCTTACTCAGCAACATCCGGTATACACGTTGGCACATCGATGAGTTAGGTAAGGTGTTGTAACCCAAGAGCTCGACATACCTTCCTTCGGATGTTGTCTGACCAGAATAGTGTACAATGGAATGGACGCAATAACGCTTTCAGTTGGAGGACATAGGGAAACAATTTCCGAGATGGAATAAGACAGCGCATCAAACTCGTTACAAGTCGAATTATTAAAATTATTAAAAAAACAATAATAATTGACATGCTTGCGGACAATGAATTTGAGCCACAAGAAGTTAAAGCCCGTGTTGGAACATTGCCCATATTGGGGAAGGCTCTGGCAAGCAATATCATTCCTAACATAGACCACGAGACCATGTTGGCAAAAGAGTAATGGCACCAAGCTATACCCATGTAGAGCAAATTTTGATAAATCAGTATTTCCTCCAACCTGAGTTTCTCTTAATGCTAAAATATCTGGCCTGTATTGAATAGTGTAGACGTCCACGTGAAAGAAATTCTTTTTTAAACCGCGAACATAAGAACAGACGATACAAAAATCACTTACCATTTAAAAATACTTTTATACAAAACAAAACTCTGACAATATCGAACTGTGCAGTGAAGGTCTAAATTAATTTCTGTAATAAACAAACTTTCTTTAGTGCTATGCCCATAAGACAGCTTGCATACAAAAACTCAATTCATTCAGCACAATAAGTCATACTCAGATGCCCTTATCAATTTACCGCAAACATTTTACGATGGTCATACGATGCCTGCAGTAGATAAAGAAGAGGCAATTAAGCACAAAGCTTTGTGGACAGATAAGACCACGATAGTGGGTATTTTTTCTTTCTTCAAGCGACGCGAGTGGGTATTATTTTGCTCGTAAAAAACAATGATAAGTATTTAAGTATTAGTATAAAAAAGAAAGAGTTTAAAATAGCAGCTATATACTACCCTCGGAGGCACAACTAAATTTGTTAGAACATAAGTTCCCTGTTGGTGGCGACTCAATTTCAATGCTTAACACACGCACTGGGGATCTAGGCTTATATCAACAAAAGGTAAACGGCTATACTATGCAGGCCGCAAATACAACTGCAAATTTAATTCTTTTGGTTCGCCAGTTTTTTTCTGGTTTTGTCAGTTTCTCGCAAGAGGCAGTATTTCAGAAAAAAGATGGCTATGAGCAGGTTTGGCAGTATGGACTTGAGTAGAACCTGCAAAGGGAGTTTTCCAGGCAGTACTATGGGATACTGAAATCCTACGTTACGGACCGATTCTTTAGAGTACGGTAGATACGTTCAAAATTACTCGGAACTAAAGAAAACTGAAGCCGGTGTACCATAAGGAAGTGTCCTTAGACCAACCCTGTATTTGTTATATTCAAGGGACATTCCAGCGGACAACAACGATATCATGACCACCTTCGCTGATGATACTGCAATATTGGTGCCAGATAAATCAGTTACAGAGGCTACTGAAAAATAGCAAAATGCGGTCGATAATGTTAGTGATTGGACTAAAAATGGAGTATCAAATTAACCGACAGAAAATCGAAACATTAGCAATGTTCCAATTTTTATAAACAGTATAGCAATATCTTCCTCCCATACCGCCAAATACTTTGGAATTACTTTGGATGCAAAGCTTAAATGGAAAGAGCACATCAAAATAAAGAGAAGAACTATACTTGAAGTATAGAAAAATGCACTAGTTGCTAGGAAAGACCTCTGGCCTATCTATCCGGAAAAAACTAATCTTATATAAGCAGGTACTGAAACCCGTTTGGACAAATGGCATCCAACTTATGGGGCAAACAAATGCTGAACCTACACGCTGTATCACACAATGAGCGACTGCAAAGTCATACCGACTCCAAAATGGCGACCGTCTTGAATGTACGAAACAATGTTCGGAGACTAAGAAGAACCAAATCTCACGAACTGATGGTCTAAAAGCTATATGGGACAGTGTTATAACCTTAAAAATCCCCAAATGCGATTTAATAAATTAAGAAAGACAAATGATTTGTGGATCTTTCATAGATTGGTTCTGATTCCTCGGTGATGTTAGTGCGCTAAGACCTAAGAGTCCCACATTACTTGGTACCTATTTTTACCGAGTGTGTCTTGAAGATTTTCATCGGATTAAAAAAAATTTATATAACTTTTTAGGCTTTCACTGTTGTTTGTCATAATTAGATACGGTTTTCGGATTATCCCGCCTGATTAAAAATTCGTATAGTGCAATTTTTGTACTCACCTTGAACGTTTCGCAAAATTGCACAATGCAATTTGTTGCGAAACGTTCGGGGTGAATACAAAAATTGCACTCAGAATTTTTAATTACGCGGTATAATCCGGTTAGGGATTTCATATAAATGAGCTCAAAGAAATTTTCTTTATAAAAATTGTCAAGATAAATCTATACCTGATATTAAGTTACAAATACTAACAGCCAGTAAAACTTCTTTCAAAATCACAATTGAAAAACGAAATGATACATCGAAGGAATCCAATAAATATCCGTTGGCCTTTAATCTGTTTAAGCCACTCAGTTCCGAAAAAATACTTCCCGACTTGGCAACTTATCTTCGACAACTTAACAATAACTGTCATTTTGGTATAGAAATGATCAAAATGTTGATGGTTCTGGCTTTTCAGAATCTCCACTCCATCCTTCACCCATTGCCCAAATATGCGGCTGTTATACATCATTCCCTTAAAATCATGTCCACCGGAAAAAAGTTCATCCACCCTGAATTGACAACATGATTCATTTCACATTCTCACATATCTCCAATAGTTTTTCACTTTGCCTTTGCTTTGTGCGTTGTGGCCCGTATTTGAAATTTTTGATAAAGCACACAGCCCACCTCGATATTGGCCGTCGTCGGGTGTCCTCAACCACCCATGCCGTGCCACTTCACATCGTTCATCTCGCCTCACTGACAAGGGACTTAGCCTCTATATGGTAGCACTGCCAATCCCGGACCAGTGATGATGATGAATCCTCTGCTGCCATCGCAACTCTCAAATCCAATGTCTCGATAAGGACTGCAATGCGGGTCGTTCTCTCTGCCTGATGCTGTTTGCGGAATAATAGGCTGTCCAAAGGCCAACTGCTATTGTATTCAACGACACCAAAAAGCCCCTACCCAATAGCAACAACAAAAAAAAAAAAAAAAAAAAAAAATACCTAGTTATATGGAATTACCACGTAGAGATTCATCGGTGAACGGCCATCACCACGTCACAAAACATTTCGCGATAGCAAAGTGTGGTTTTCCAGTAAAAACCACCAACGGACATAAACTGGAGTATAGTTACTTTCGGTTCAATTAATATTAATTTTGAAAATAGGTGTTCTACACAGAATTGCGATTGAAGGTGAAAGCAAACCGGACCACGACCACAATACCGACACGCTTCCAACCGCTATCAGGATATACACCCACACCCAATAGGTGGGACACTGGAGCATAGTATGAAAGTTGTATTCTCCTAAATAAAGGACATGACTTGTGCAGGCCAAAGTCACAATGAAATGGCAGATAATTTGTTTAAAAGCCGACAATGTTTTCGCACGTCTCATGTGTCCTAGGCAGTCTCAGTGGCTGGATAACGCCATGGCTGACGATGCCAACGACGCCGAAGGACCAAACCCGTTAACATGTTTCAAAATATTCAGCTATTCACGTCGGCTGGCATGTCAGGAACCTTCACGTGGTCTGGCATTTTCACGATAGGTTAAATGCCCACAAAATATGAAGCAATAGGAAGCGCCAGCGAGCATAGGGTGTTTCAGAGTATTCAACAAATAATGAAATTACCTTTTTTATTTTTTAAAATTAACGCGCGCACAAGGGACTATTTGTTTCCCTTTTAATGTAGAGCACACTAGGCAGGCATTAGAAAGTTAGGGAGGGGATAGATGGGAAGTGTCGATTAACATTGGTTTTGAATGCTTGCAGATCAAAATGACAAGGGAAAATCTCACCGGGTGAACTATTCCAAATTCGTGTTGTTCGGCTAAAAAAAGAATACCTATATTTCGAGGTACATCCGAAATTGGTCTCAAGGGTGAACTGATGAGCATTTTTGAGAGACGAGTATTACGGGAGAAACTTTTAAGGGGAGGAATGCAACTGGCTACTTCGAGTGCACATTTTTTATAAATAAAATAAACGATAAAATAAGGAAAGACATGAAAAAATTGCGTCGGTGTTCGAGAAGGGCTATTGTTTCAGCGGCAGTTCTATTTCCTTTCAATCTTAACGCTTGATTTTGTATTGTAGAAAGCAGGTGGAGCGATGTTTGCGAAGCACCTGCCCAGAGGTGGGAGTTATACTCGCGTTTAGGGCGTATAAAAGCTTTATAAATTGTAGCCAGATCAGAAGGAGAAAAATAACTCTTACACCGATACAGAAAACCTAAGCACTTAGCAGCATGGTCGTTCCAATGGAGGTCGTCGTTGACAAACATACCGAGTTTTCGGTTTCTAAGATGGAAGTGTCATTAATGGACAATGGCATTGGGGATATGTTTAGCTTTAACGACATAAGACAGCATTGAGTTTTCGAAGCATTAAACTCCACACGATTCCTATTACCCCATTTGACAATGCTGTATAAATCGGAGTTTAATGAGCTTGACATACGGTACTGTTGCAATTGTACGCCCGAAGGCGAAGGACGTGAATTTTCGAACGAATATGAAAATTTGAGGGTAGAGTCGTCACCAAAACAGTTAAGTGGATTAGAAGTAACAGACAGAAGATCATTTATAAAAATGAGGAAAATTGTCGGAGACAGATACAGATTACAGATACAACTTGTATTGAACGGTGCAGAAGATAGCTTCTAATCCAACGAACAAGAGTCTCATCGATCCCAAAAGCACGCTTTTTCGACAAAAGAGCATCATGCTAAACTCTATCAAACGCCTTGGAGATATCGAGAGCAATAATCTTACTTTCGCCAAAGCGATGTAAAGATTTGTCCACTGTTCGGTGAGATATGCCATCAGATCACCAGTGGAATGGCTGCTGCGGAAGCTATACTGACGGTCATGGAGAAGTTTTTTGGTCTTCGAGATATTCCTTAAGCAGAAGGTTAATCAGCGTTTCCAAGACCTTAGAAATATGGGATTTTCCTGCTATGGGTCGGTAGAAGGAGGGGGAGGATGAGTCACCTTTCTTAGGGACAGGCTGGACAAATGCTGAAGAACAAAATTTGAGAAAATGTTGGTAAGAATGAATGCAATAACGCATATTACATTAAATAGAAATATTTTGGGAAATTTAATTTAAAGTGTTATAAATATCATCGATGCATACAAATATCAGGCAGTTCGAAGAATGACTTGGGTTATGTCACCTTATCTTATCCACTTACTAACCCAGAGATCGTGATTTCTATTGTTAAGCTTGGTTTTTTTTGAGCCAAGCAAATCGTTCCACATTCGAGTGCTGCTACTAAAGAAAGAATCTCTGTACCTGACCGTACGTTCGAAGTTGGGCCCGAGGGTAAACTGATGGCCATTCCTTGCAGTGCGAGTATTATGGTTGAATCGTTTCAGGGAAGAATGGAGCTGGCTATATCGCTAGAGCATTGTTTGTGGGTTGGCATTGGTATTTCGGCTCTGACTGGAGTTTTCGTTTTCTTTTTCTTTTCCGAAGGTTTTCGCGCTTTAGTTCTAGAAAATAATTTTACTTGATTTTTGTTGTTATTTAGAATTTTGTTTTCAATGAACAATTTAAACGGGGCTGAATGCAGTCTTAGAACTGAAGTAACCAGGAAGTGAATCCAGTGCGGCGAGTTCCAAGATGACTTGCATTTATTAGGGAGAGAAGCTTGTGAGTAAGCAGGACGGCGAGCTTTCCACACGTCTTAGCCACTCTTCTGGAACTTTGCGCTAAGTAGCTACTGGTGACGTGATTGGAATTCCGCTTCTCCAGATTAGCCGAAAACAACGAGGATTGGAAAATTAAGAAACGTTCACTCAGTACAAAGATACTAGTGACGAGTACTTCTGAAAAAAATATTGATTGTGGTAACAAGTCAGAGAAAACGAAATTCTAAAGACAACAAAAATCAGGAAGACTAGAGGATTCCAAAAGAGAAATTTTGGAGATAGAAAAAGGAATTGAAAAAAATTTAAATTAGAGGAGGAAGATTTGGAGGAAGTACAAAAAAAAACTAAGTAATTTTTTTTGAATTGTGGAAAGAAAATAATTATATATATATTAAATTATATAAATATATGTAGTTATTTTCACGCGATTGTGTCATCAAATCGTGTTTGTCTGTGGGATTTGTCTTATAGTGGAAAATTGTATCACTTGTTCGTCTTCGTTATATTCTGGGAACTAAACCTTAACGCCCCATCTTTTAATTTCGCTAATTTAGTTTTTCTTCTAACATTGTAATTTCACTTCAAAAAGATTTAATCCTGTTTAAAAGGTTTCTCAGGCAATAAAATTCAAAACATAATTCATCTTTCTTCTTACTTAAAAATTCATTGTTTTTATTATTTCTTCATCGTCGCATTCCGCTCCATAAGGTTTGGAATTTCCTTATATTTCATCAAAAAATTGCTGGCGCCCCTTGTTTTTTTACAGGTACGTTCCTGGATACCTATAAAAGTAAGTTTGATTGACAAAATAATTAATCCAATCATCAGATTGATTCATCTATAAGTTAATATTGCGAAGCCCCTTTATCGAGCTAGTCGGGGTTGCAGCACTTATTGTATTGCTTGCTGCACTCTTTTTCCTAATTCGCAACTTTACCTTGACATATCTAGGTTGTCATGATTTCTTTTTACATAACCTGTTACGTATTACGTATTCTAAGCGTTATGTGGTATGATTTTTTTTTTATATAAAGAATAATTTAAATTATGTTTGTGCGCGAACTACTTTTTTTCGGCTCAATCGATTTGGATGAAATGTTTACCTCATCTTAGGACATTTTTGGTGAGCGCATACCAGAAATCTGTTTACTGTGTGATATCTTAAACCGGAGTTATGACCAAAAATGTCACAAGCATGGTACAAATCGAAAATTGATAGTGTATCCGAGCAAAGCCGGGAGGATCAACTAGTGATTTAATTTTTTTTTCTATTTTCAATTTTTTTTTGATTTTTTACCAAATAAAAAAATAATTTTGTTTTTCAATGTTCAAATTTCTGTCCGGGTTTTTCTCCGAGAAGTATGGTCACCATACCAATAACCAACCGACCGCCGCCGCCAAGAGTAGCATACATATGTGTTCGAATGTCGCGAATGCGTCCAAATTGCCATGTTAATTTGTTTATAATCACTGACACTTAACCAACGAATGCGCCTCCTTTCAAGCCTCTGCCACCAACAGGCTACACAACGAGAAGGCGGCCCTGTCAACGTTTGCTCCACGGTACCGGCAACCGGGAAAGTGTAAAGGTGATTTAATTGAAATTCCAGCGGTTAAAAATGGAACCCGCGGAAGCATCAGAGTGCTGCGACTCTATTCACCTGACATGTTCCCCGGGGTGAATAGCTCTCACGTGGTATATGGCATGGGTTTTCCATGTAGAGGCGTTTATTGCATAATTCAGCTCTTTAAATTACACAACAAGGACCTTTAGCTAATTGCAAGAGAAGTTCAAAAATAATTTCATGAAATTTTTGAGATTTTGTGCTACCAGCACAGAGCTCCAACAAGAAGTGCTTTAACTGTTTTAAAGAAACAGGGCTTGATGTAAATTTATTAAAGTCAGTTATAAAAGTGGTGTGTCCTTTTCCTGGGATACAACCTGGACTAACATTCTTGAATGAAAGGCTATTCAAATTAGTTTCATTAAATTCCTTGGAACCGGCTAAAGGACAACATGGAAAAGTAATATCAAACAACAAGGGTGGATTCCTCCTTTGAATTTGAATCATGTCAGCTCCTTCCCTTCAAAATGGCATTCCATTATTAAACTATAAACTATCCTCTGTTTGCCAGGAAAGTATCTGAAAATACTATCTTGAAACTTCGTCAGCAAACCGTGAATAAAAATTTACTACTTTTATATGTCTGCCAATAAAAACCAGGGTTTTGCTCAGAACGAAAACGTTTTATTTTATAAAAAAAAATCGTTTACCAATGAGTGTAATTTCTTTAATTAAATTAATTTTGTCATAATATGCCTCTT
The DNA here is from genome assembly GCA_963971375.1 of Platycheirus rosarum. Taxonomy (NCBI): domain Eukaryota; kingdom Metazoa; phylum Arthropoda; class Insecta; order Diptera; family Syrphidae; genus Platycheirus; species Platycheirus rosarum. Next base: position 100,639,282 of record OZ020510.1, read on the forward strand.
AATTCTTTTTACGACGAATATGAAATTCGAGCATAAATTTCTGTTATTTTGGTAGGAAAAATGTTAATGGGTCAATCTTAAATCTTTTGGATTTACTCAATAACCTAAAAAAGTTTGTAAGAAACATAGATGGAAAGGGGTGTTTTTGAAAAATAGGTCCAAATGTATACGCTCACAGCTCTAATATTTGTATTTAATGTATAGTCATAAAGATACAAAATTGTTTTTAATGAATAAAAACATAAACATAAAAATGCAATAAAACGCTGTTTTATTAAAATTTACTTTGCTCCTCCAAAAGTCATATAAATCCATCGACAACCTACTGCGGCTAGGATCTCAAATTTGTTGAGATAACTTAATCCTGACGACGACAGAACCTCTTATATTTCAGTCAAAGTATTTATATCCTATCGATGATACTTATAAATGTGGGAGCCAAAGTGTCATTATCCTTCTACACATTCAAAGTCGTTTTAAGAGAGTCACGATACGAAGGATATAGAATTACATCAAACTAGAGAGTGCAATATACTCTGCTGTGCAGTATAAACAGATATCTCATTGAAAAGTGGAGGAATCTTCACTAAGAATATTATTTTGATTACTTTTTGCGCGAGTTCAAGGGTTCTCTGAGGCATGGGCACTTGAAATGTAAAGAAAGGATGAAGTCATTGTACTGGAATGTTTGAGAATTTCTTCAATTTATTTAGCTAGTGGAAAGTTTTTTACTTAAGATTAAAGGTACTATAAAGCAAGTTATAAATTCGGACAAACAAAATGTATAACAATCAAATATGACATTATGATAACAGAGAAACATATTTGAGTCACTGGAAAAATTCTGTCTGTCTGTCTGTCTGTACGGATGTATTTTGGACTGTCGCCTAAACGGTTGGGCCAATCGTCTTCAAATTTAGAACTTAAGATTATTTTGACATTCTACAGAGGAGTTTTTTCAATCTTTATTTTTAGGCTCAAATATTAACGGTACCTGTCATATAACCGTTGTGTAAAAGCTTATTTTTCTCGAATACAGCTCCAAGATTTTTAATGAAAAACAAATCAATGTACCACTGTGGGTAAGCATTATTATTTTGGTGAAAAAAAATTTATATGGTGGTCTAAGAACGGTACCTCTCATATGTATGTATTTAATGTAAGTACACTGCGCGAGAATTAGGATAATAGGGAGAGGAAGGACAGAAGGTGTCGATTAACATTGGTTTTTAATGCCTGCAAATGAAAATGGCAAGGAAAAATATCACCGGGTAAATTATTTCAAATTCGTGTTGTTCAGCTTAGAAAAGAATCTCTATATGTGTATTACGAGAAAAACTTTTAGGGGGAGAAATGCAGCTGGCTACTTCGAGTGAACATGTTTTTACTTGCGATTTATAGGGACTATAAGGCAAGTTATGCATTCGTAAAAAAAAATTCTAACAATCAAACATGACATTACGATGATAGAGAAGTAAAAAAAAGTGGGTCCGAAAATTCCGTCCGTCTGTCTGGCTGTCTGTCTGTCCGTATCGATATCTACAGCCTAAACGGTTGGGCCGATTTGATTCAAACTTGGTATATAGTATTTTTAGAGTGCTCTAACCGACGATTTTTGGAATTGGCATTCTAGCTCCAAAACTAACGATACCTGGCATATAACTTTCAATGAAAAACTTATTTTTCTCGAAAACGGCTTCTACGATTTTGATAAAACTTTCAGAATGATGTTTTCTATGCAAAATCTATGTTTTAATTTTAATGGATTTTTCAGAAAAAGTTTTATAACGGTACCTCCCATATGACCGTTTTTTTTTAAATCTGACTTTCTCGTTAACTAATTGATGGATTTTGATGAAATTTTCAAAATATGTAGTATTTTATGATTTGAATAATATTGCTTATTAAAATTTTCAAAAACATTTTTTTTTTAATTTTTAATAATTAAAAAAAAAATATTTTGTTTTTTGAATATTTTGAAAACGGATCTATAGATTTTTTTTTAATTTTTCTCCTAGTAAACTATAGATTTCTAAAAATTTACATACTCAAACAAATTTTAAAACATGTTTTCGAAAACTTTTTCAAAAAAAAACATTTTTTTGAAAAAAACTGGTCGAACGATTTTGAAATGAAAAATTCATAAAATAGAAAACAGCAAAAGAAATAAGATGGCTTACAAAATTTTTTCCAAAAAAATTTATGAATAGTGTTTTTTTTGATTTCATAAAAAAATTTCCCCAACATTTTTTTTTTATTTATTTCATATTGCTCGGCTTAGCCCTAGCCATTAGTCAAATAAAAGAAGGTGACAACCTACATACATATTTACGTTATTTTAAAGCATTTCATCATCATAAAAGCACACAGAATAAATAAGGAGCCTATGATAAACACACACAAAAAACTAACAAATAAAAAAAAACTATTCGATTACTAATGAATGCAAAAATTTCAAAAACCACTGTGTTAACTTTTAATATTTTCTCTATACCCACTCGCTTAACAGTAGTTGGAGTGTGTATCTTAATTTTAGTACCTACCTTCCTTGCAACCTTATTATAGGTACCTAATATTCTTAATAAATTCCATTAATACCTACCCACACCATACGTTTATCGATCCATCAAACATAATTAAGCTATTTTAATTAATTTGATTTCAAAAAGTAAATTATTTTTATTGAGACCTATATAGGTCCTTATACCTAGCATTATTGGCCTACTGCTGATTCCCACGAATCTTTATGCCAGTTGTTCAAATTTTTCCATACCAAAATGAAAATTGAACTGAAAAAGGCCTTTATATCTTTCTATTAGCAAATTATATTATAATCAGTAAACAACAAGTGGAAAGATAATACACTAAAAAACTGCAAAAGCTAACAATCCTATATATTTATGTGTTTATCCCTTTATCGTGACGCATGTTCATTCGAACTTCAAACCACAACGATTCTAAAGAACTTTCACGTCAAAAAAACATTATGATTAAATCTTTGTCAAAAAGACGCCTGTACCTAAAAAGGATTAGCACACGGGAGCAAGTACGTGCGACCCAGTCGTGCCTTTTATTTTATAAAAGAATCGATTAAATAAGGAAACGCATGAAACACTGCGTCGGTGTTCGAGAGGGGTAATTGTTTCGAGGCAGTTATATTTCCTATCAATTTTAACTCTCTGATTTGTATTCAATCAAGCAGGTTAAACGATGTTTTCGAAGCACCTGCTCTGGGTGAGAGTTATACTCGAGCTTTGGGCGCTTAAACGCTTTATAAATTGTAGCCAGATCAGAAGGGGAAAAAATCTTCTTGTATCGATAAAGAAAACTTAAGCTGCATTTTTAGCGATCTCAAATATATGGTCGTTCCAACGGAGGTCGTCGTTGACACACATACCGAGGACTGACAGCTTTTCGGTTTTTTCCGATGCAAGTACCATTTATGGACAACAGCATTTGGGACAGAAGGCAGCATTGAGTTCTCGATGCATTAAACTCTAAACGATTTCTATTACTACATTTGAAAATACTGTTTAAATCTGAGTTTAATGAGATCCAGAAGATAGCTTCTAATACCATGAATAAGAGTATCATCGATCCCAAAAGCACGCATTTTCGTTAAGAGAGCTTTTAGTGCAGTGGCTTTGGCAATACATCTTCAAAATAATGGTGGGTATACTATCCGGGCCAGCAGGTTGGTATCAAAATCTTTGAGAACTCTTGTTACTGTACGAGTGCGGAAAAAAATCTGTCCCATTGAAAAATTTACATGCTCGAGTACAGGAACGGTAACGTTGCTGTGACGCACTACACGCAAACCAACATATCTTTACGAAGAACTACGGTTTTCAGTATTAATTATTATTTATTTCATTTTATATATGTACATTATTAATTCATAACCTTCCAATACCTTATAAGATTTATCTAAATGTGTTAGTTACAATTCCTAAAAAATAAACTAAACTAAATGTACCTCCTAATGTGACCACTCACGGTATATTAAGCTCCAGCTTGTTTAGTCATTCACATTTCTTCGTTTCAAGCAGACAATTTAATGTTCAAAGGACCATATGATCTCACACCAAAAGAGTTTATAGCACTTCGAAGGCGTATTTAACCTATAAAAGCAATAAAAAAAATGCCTGCAATAAATAAAGTCAAATGTCCTTACATTATTGGCCAAAACAAGGACTGATTTAAATTAAATCTCTATCCACCCATATCACATTGTCATTGTGTCATTATATTGGCACAATATGCTCTCCTCCGAGCATTATGCGCACAAAAACACCCCCAAGTGAATGAAATTAATTCACTGTGTCATCAGACCAATAAATTTGATTGTTCTAGATCTAGATGAAGACCTCATTCGCAGTCACCATCAACACCCCGTTAATATCTCTACCACCTTTTGGAATTGATTGCCCCATATGTATATATGGCAGCTTTAGTCTCATTTTCATTTCGAACTTCAAAGGCAAACCGCTCAATCTCTTGTGGCCAATTAAAACAGCCTGATTTTTCTATCCATTCCAGGAATGAAAAGGTTTTCGTGGATCGAGGAACCTCATTTAATGCATATTCATAAAATGGAATGCCATAGCAGTATAGCACAAAACAGACATGCACTTTGTGTGTGGCTACCAACGTTAGTCCTTCAATAAATTTTTGGCTACGAGTTTGGGGACCCTTGATTTCTCCACTCTTTATATAGTTTTGGGTATGGTATTACCTTTTCAAATGTGCCAAGCATGGTGGCTTGCTGCACTTTGTCACAGAAGACTCTAGGTTTAAGGCTAGTAGAGTCCAGCTTCTTTTTCTTGTGTTTTTCAATATGTTCCTATCAGAAACGTGGGATATGTACTTGAGCATGAGCACTCATGAGCACACATGTCACAGGACATGTCTTGAACTGAGATCTTTATCAAACTTATTTGGATTTCTTTGACATGCGTTTCTTATCCATTCTACGGTTGTTGGTATCGATTTGAGTTACTTTGGATTTAACCAAACTTCGTGTTTGTGTTTGTGTGGACGAGGAACGAATCCATCTTCTTGGGTTTGATTTTGTGTTTGAGATTATTTTTAAAAAGGATGCCACTTGTTTGAGGTTGCAGACAAAATGGTTCTCAATGTGAAACGTTTTCAACCAAACCGAAAAGCTTTTTGATTGAAACAAGAAAACCATCTGTATGGTTAATAGTGGTCCATTGAGTAAATGGCTGACACGAATCCCTTTAGCATGCCATCAGATGTTTGAAATTGGATCCAGTCTCAAGAACTTCATATTAAATTCAGTCACGGTGGACTGTTTTTTTTCGAATTAAAAGACACACTCTTCAGTATTCAAACTAGCTTTCGGAGCAAAAGTTCATCTGTGTTGTGTTATGATTGGCATTGAGAGTTCCCCTACTCCAAAATTTGGAATCAATTAGTTAAACGGAAATGAGGGGAGTATATTGGGATTTCAAAAGGATTGATATACCTTGTTCAGTTTTGAGGTTTCTTTTTTAACGTTCAATATTCAAAAACAAATGAATGCTATTGTACCTCCAAAAGGTTCTTTTTGTTCTTGATCCCCACCTTTTCTATTGATGAGTGAGAGCCTTTAAACGGCAAGTTCAATGTCCATGTTTCCATTAATTAAATGAAGCTTATTTTTTCAAAAAAACCTCATTCTTTAATGGACTAATTAAAATTCTTTTTAACCATGTAATCTTTATTAACAACTTTTATAAAAAAAAACGTTTATAAAAAAATAAAAACAAAATGGATTATTTTCGGTGTACCTAATGTTTTGGTGATAAAATGGAAACAATTGGGTGGCACGTAGTTTTTCTTATTTGTTTATCGCCGTGCTAGACAACTTTTTGACAGAATCAAGTAATATATAGAAAATCAAGGGCGGGAGTATTGCACTACGGTTATTGAATGCTAACCAGGACTAAGAATTTCGACGCAGCAGCGAGCATTATATCTTACCTCATCCCGATAGACATATCAGTTAAGGAGGAAATCCAAAGTTGCCATGTCCATGTCATCCCTGTTTAAACTTACTACCTTAAAATCAGTTGTGGGCATCGATAAAATTAGACAAATTGGATTTTTAAGGTATGTTTTTGGTTCTTCGGGAGTTGGTGTTATTTTTACAACGGAAACATGGTTTAAGCCGAAAACATTGAACTGTTTGTACCAACTGAGCAATTAAAAATTAATTCGCAACGATAGAATCACAGACATTCGGAGGAGAGGTTGCAATTTATTATAAGGCAAGTCATTTCAAAATCCGAAGGCAATGGTATATAATTTCTGATTTAAGAAGTTTCTGACGGTAATGTTAAATGCCTGCTGGGTGTTGGGTATAATCCAAATAAAGGGTGCTTTTAAAAAGTGTAGTTTTCAATCTGGCAATACTTTTTCTGGAGCTGGTCTTTTTTACTTGCGATTATAGGGACTATAAGGCAAGTTATGCATTCTTAAAAAAAAAAAAAAAATTCTAACAATCAAACATGATATTACGATGATAGAGAAGTCAAAAAAAGTGGGTCCGGAAATTCCGTCCGTCTGTCTGTCTGTCTGTCTGTCTGTCTGTCTGTCCGTATCGATATCTACAGCCTAAACGGTTGGGCCGATTTGATTCAAACTTGGTATATAGTATTTTTAGAGTGCTCTACCCGACAGTTTTTGGAATTGGCATTCTAGCTCCAAAACTAACGGTACCTGCCATATAACTTTTATTAAAAAACTTATTTTTCTCGAAAACGGCTCCTACGATTTTGATTAAACTTTCAGAATGATGTTTTCTGTGCAAAATCTATCTTTAAATTTTAATGGATTTTTCAGAAAAAGTTTTATAACGGTACCTCCCATATGACCGGTTTTTTTAAATCAGACTTTCTCGTTAACTAATAGACGGATTTTGATGAAATTTTCAAAAAATGTAGTGTTTTATGATTTAAATAATATTGCTTATCAAAATTTTCAAAAACATTTTTTTTTAAATTTTAATAATTTTTTTAAAAAAATATTTTGTTTTTTGAATATTTTGAAAACGGATCTATAGATTTTTTTTTAAATTTTTCTCCTAGTATAAACTATAGATTTCTTAAAATTGACATACTAAAAAAAATTTTAAAATATGTTTTCGAAAAGTTTTTCAAAAAAAACATTTTTTTGAAAAAACTGGTCGAACGATTTTGAAATGAAAAATTCATAAAATAGAAAACAGCAAAAGAAATAAGATGGCTTACAACATTTTATCCAAAAAACGTTATGAGTAGTGTTTTTTTGAATTCATAAATTTTTTTCCCCAACATTTTATTTCATATTGCTCGGCTAAGCCCTAGCCAAGCCATTAGTCAAATAGAAGAAAGTGACAACCTACATTACATACATACTTACGTATTTTAAAGTATTTTTCATCATCATAAAAGCACAGAATAAATAAGGAAGCCTTTGATAAACACACAAAAACAACTAACAAATAAAAAAAACTATTTGATTACTACTGAATGCAAAAATTTCAATCGAGAAAACAAAAGTTTACACCTTCCTATAAATAAACAAAACCACTGTGTTAACTTTTAATATTGTCTCCTACTGGCTTAACAGTAGTTGGAACACGTATCTTAATTTTAGTACCTACCTTCCTTCCAACCTTATTATAGGTACCTAAATCCTTTATAAATTCCTTTGGTCCCATATTGGGACGTATAAAGGTCCCTTTACCTAGCATTATTGCCATACTGCTGATTCCGACGAATCTTTATGCCAGTTGTTCAAATTTTTCCATACCAAAATGAAAATTTAACTGAAAAAAGTCCTTTGTATCTTTCTATTAGCAAATTATATTATAAACAGTAAGCAGCAAGTGGAAAGATAATACTACACTAAAAAACTGCAAAAGCTGACAATCCTAAATATTTATGTGTTTATCCCTTTGTCGTGACGCATGTTCGTTCGAGCTTCACCCCAAAACGATTCTAAGGAAGTTGCACGTCATACAAAAAATATTAAAATAAAATCTTTGTCAAAAAGACGCTTGCACTTAAAAAGGATTAGCACATAAGAGCAAGTACGTGCGACCCAGTCGTGCCTTTTATTTATAATTAGCTTGCACAAGGGAGTATTTGTTTTCCTTTTAATGTAGAGCACACTGCGCGGGCATTAGAAAGATAGGGAGGATAGTTTTGAATGCTTGCAGATCAAAATGGCAAGGGAAAATTTTGCCGCGTAAACTATTCCAAATTCGTGTTGTTCGGCTAAAAAAAGAATTCCTATATTTTATGGTACATCCGAAATTGGGCTCATGGGTAAACTGATGAGCATTCCTTGCGAGACGGGTATTGCGGGAGAACATTTTAAGGGCAGGAATGCAACTGGCTACTTCGAGTGAACATTTTTTGTAAAAGAAACGATAAAATAAGAAAAGATAAGAAACATTGCATCGCTGTTCGAGAAGGACAATTGTTTCAGCGGCAGTTCTATTTCCTATCAATCTTAATGCTCGATTTTGTATTCTATCAAGCGGGTGAAGCGATGTTTGCGAAGCACCTGCCCAAAGGTGGGAGTTTAGTTCGAGTTTAGGGCGTATAACGCTTTATAGATACAGAAAACCTAAGCACTTAGCAGCATTATTAGCGATCTCAAATATATGGTCGTTCCAACGGAGGTCGTCGTTTTCTTCAATGTAAGTGCCATTCATAGACAATGGCATTGGGGGTATGTTAAGCCTTAACGACAGAAAACAGTATTGAGTTTTCGAAGCATTAAACTCCACACGATTCCTAATACCCCATTTAACGTACGTTGCAATTGTACGTCCGAAGACGAAGGACGTGAATTATCGAACGAATATGAAAAGCTGAGGGTAGAGTCGTCAACAAAATAGTTTAGAGGATTAGAAGTAACAGACAGAAGATCATTTATAAAAATGAGGAAAAGAGTCGAGATAGAACAGAGGTCTGGGGCACACCAGCATTTATTTTGTGGGAATCAGACTTGAATCCGTCCAAAACAACTTGTATTGAATGGTTCAGTAGATAGCTTCTAATCCAACGAACAAGAGTATTATCGATCCCAAAAGCACGCATTTTCGATAAGAGAGCTTCATGCCAAACTCTTCAAATGCCTTGGAGATATCAAGAGCAATAATCTTACATTCACAAAAGCATTATTAGGATTCATTCCACTGTTCGGTGAGATATGCCATCAAATCACCATTGGAACGGTTGCTGCGGAAGCCATACTGACGGTCATGGAGAAGCTTTCGATCTTCGAGATATTCCTTAAGCTGACGGTTAATCAGCGTTTCCATGAAAGAAGGAATGTTAGTGCTATGGGTCGATAGGAGGATGGGGAGGATGGGTCACCTTTCTTAGGGACAGGCTTGACAAATGCTGTTTTCCATCTTCTAAGCAAGGTTCCAGAAGAGTAGAAGCGATGGAAAAGCTTACGCAGTGGCCTTCCCATAGTGGAATATATCCTCTCCAAAAGAATAGGGGAAATACCATCCGGGCCAGCGGATTTATGTATATCGACATCTTTAAGAACTCTTGCTTCTGTACAAGTGCGGATAAAATCTGTCCCATGGACAAATGTACATTTGCAAGTACAGGGGGGGCATAGTTGCTGTGAGGCAGCGTTAAGCTTGCGGCGAGCAAGTTTGCCTTCTCTGAAGAGTAAGCAATTGGTTTGTTACTGTCGATGAGCGTTGGAACCAAAGATCTTGTGAAGTTTTTAATATTTTTTAAAAAATGGCCAAAAATTTGTTCTGCCTTTGGGACATTGCAGAATTTTGTGTGGTCATGCAAAAATTTGGTTCCTTCAATAGTGGCTTTGTAAGATCGGAATCTCACTTCTTTTAGCCTGATAGCTTTTTTACACTCTGAGTTAAACCAGGACTTTTCTTTAGGCTTGATGCTTTTTACTCTGTTAAGAGTAAACAGCCTTGGCTTTTGTTTCAAAAACTAGAAACTTGGATTTGAAGTTAACATCCTTATTATGCATAATCGATTTCCACGTTGCATTAAGAGCGTTTTTTTTATTTTGCAAGTTTCTCTGACATATGGTTTCTCAGAGTAAGATTTCTCGATATTTTTACTCCTAGGTAATCATAGTCACTTACTACTTCAATTTCATTATTGTCGAATGTCCACCTTTCGTTCGACAATTCGGGCCACCACTTATACGAAATATCATAACCTTCGATTTACTGGGGTTTACCTTAAGCCTCCATTTTTGATATATATGTGCTCGACGAACAACATTTGGATAGATTAAGCATTACTTTTTGGATCAGGGCCTTCCCGGTCAAGTAGTTTTGCATTGTTTTTAGTTTCATTTCAGAAAATAAATGCTGAGCTCCTTCGGGCTCCATTCAATCGACAAATCACTTCATAATTATTATCAATGAATTCTTGTCTAAGACTTCTAAGCGCTTATCAACTTACTTATTATTATTTGTTTTGCCGACGACATGCCCACAGTCTTTCATATTCATATACCAAAAATCTTCTTCATTTTATTAAGGCATAAAAAACAATTCATAAAACAACCAATATTCAAATTCCACCTACCCCCTCCATTTGTTCTATTTAAACGAAATTCAAAACGCCACCGCCTTTTATAGCATAAATTGAAAAATGTTGTTAATTTAAAATTTGCCGCAAATAGCATAATAAGGTGTAAAATTGCCACCACCAATGTGATAATAATACAGCAACGTCCTTAAATTATCAATAAAGGATACTAGTAAGACATGCCCGCTTTATTTTTTCCTCCCTAACAAAGCAACGTCACGCTTACTCCTTCCAGTCTCCCTCCTTGCAATTCCATAGAGCTGCTAAGAATATGTAACAAGCCTTAATTTTCCAAAAATCCAATTACCACCAAGGAGCAGCAACAGCAGTAGCACCACAATTCCTCCAGGAAGAAAACGGAAATTGAAAGAATATTCCTTTGGGTTTCCTTTTCGATGTATAGGTATCCTGAAATCGATTCGGACTTTATCCGCATTGAGGGGTGAATTACTTAAACGGTCTTCTAAATCTCTATATTTGAACATCAATGTTGTTAAGGAGATTTTAAATCCCTAAAATTGTATTAAATCTTTTTTCAGATAACTTGGCCATAAAAAAACAGTAGGATGTGAATAATAAAATAGATAAGCTAACTTAAAAGTTTTAAGGAAAGTAGTTCCAAGAAGCATTTATGTATCTTGTGTCTCTTTGGATTGTAGGTATTCTTAGATAAAAGGGAATATTTATTTAACATTTCAGGTGTGACCTGTGTTTAACAAAGCTCTTTGATTTCGTGTTCAGGAGATCTATTAATTTCTAATTTTTAAAACCTATCAGCTCAGTATCGGATTAATCTTGGTAATCCTTATTCGATAAGTAATATAGTATTTTTGACTGCAATGCCTAAAGGTGTGTATTCGAATGCAGCCTTAGTCGATTTTGAGGTAGCACTTTATGTAGTTGTCGAAAATATTGAAAAATCAATTCTTATTTTACCTTCCTTAGGTGGCACTACAGTCAGGAGTGGACCTGGGCCTCAACCTTCCAGCCAGCCCAATTTCTAGCTAGCTGCCTCCAGTTTGGCACATCGAGTCGGTTGAGGTCCGAATCTATTTGTGTGTGCCACCTGAGTCTCGTTCTTCCTCTACTGCGCCGTCCCTCTGGTATGGAATCGAAGATTTTTCGAGCCGAAGCATTGATGTCCATCCTCTCTAAATGACCCAGCCATTTGAGACGATGAATGTTTGCTCTTATGGCTAGATCGGTGTCGCTGTACAGCCGGTAAAGCTCGTCATTGTATCTTCTTCTACATTCTCCGTTAATGCATACGGGACCAAAAATCACCTGGAGATCATTCGAAGAGCCTGGGTTCGAGTCCCTCTCATAGCTACCGTCTTTTCCGGGGTACTGCCTCTTGCGAGAAACTGAAAAAATCTCTAAGAGTAAAAATTTGTCTTGGAAAAGTGCATCTCATGTAGCCCTTCGGGCTCAGCGGTAAATTGTAGGTCCCTTCCATTCTTGCAGGTTAACAACACTCACAAAGGAATGGTTAAGAGTATAAGTTACTAGGCCTTGGTTCCTTAAGTAGCTGTTGCGCCAATAAATTTATTTTAAAATGGATCCCTGACAGCAGAATTCGTTTCGTCATCGTCGTTATACAGTCTGCAGAAATGGTTTTTCCATATTCTCAGCAGCGACTGTGATTCAACTAAGATTTTCCATTGATTCTCTTTGCAAACTTCAGTTCGAGATCTGTAGCTTTGACAGTTCCTTTTTACCTTTTGCCAAATCTTTCGAATCCATTCCATTTCCTCGATCGCACCCTTCTCATGATCCCTTTTTTTTCTTTTTAAGAAGCCTCTATTGCTTGAAGATCGCACGGGCAATTCTGGTCCTTCTTGTATGCTTCTTGTTTAGCTGCGTGTACTTGCCGACACTCATCATTAAACCAGGGGTTTGCCCACTGGTTCTGAATACTTGCTGCTGGCGGTAAGGGATTCCTTTGAGGTTATTAGAGACTCGATCGGAAAAAGACTTGGAGATTTCTTGCGATTGCATCCGTACGACTTTAAAAAAATGTTGCTCAAATATACAGGGGTGGATCGTTTCACATGTCACTTAGGCCTAACACTAGTGATCGTGTGTTCACGTGAAGTTTCCTTCTAAAGTAATATTTTTTTTGTTTTTGGTTTTGAGGTTTCTGGTCCTATAATGGGTATTGAATTTAGGGTTGATTATTCAAATAATCGAGTACTAAGAACTTATTTTCTGCTTGTGCACTACCATACTGTTTTATACAGCCAGCTGTTTTGGCGCTGAGTAAAACTGAGGTAGGAGAAGCTTCCATCGGAATGCATCCTACGTTTGTATAACTTAGTGATATTGTTTAAGAATGATGATACGTACCTCACCGATAATAAGCACATCATCCACATTTGTTTCCTCTATCGAAGCCCAAATGTCGACAGAGTCTCTACTTTTTGCGAATTCGATTCTCTGCCCGACTGCATCCAAAAAAATTATTTCCTTGTATATTTACGCTGAAATCGTTATTACGGGCTATTTCAATGTCTACAATTCCTCCTGGCTTCACTATTCTGACCCGGCAACACCCGAATTTAACCCTCTTACACAACTTGTTGACAAGCCTACCCGCATATAGGACGTTGATGCCCTAGCCGAAAATACTCTTGACTTGTTTCTTACCTCTGACCCTGATAAATTACATATTAGTGTATCATCGCTTCTAGGCACTCCTACAATGTCAAATCTGCCAAATTCTCATGTCAAACTATTCGAATTAAAGAAAGAGCTCCTAGGAGAACCGTTTGGCAGTATGAGAAAACGAACTGGACGGTCTCAACTATTCCTTCAGGATCTTTAATTGGTCACTAGGCTTCCTGGATAGTGACGTAGACTCCATTGCAGATATGATCACAAACATAATTCAATAGGGAATGAGAACTTTTATCCCAAACAGAATTCAGAACATCAGACCAAAAGAAAATTCATGGTTCAACCCAAGTTGCAAAGAGGTTATCAGGTTCAAAGTAGCGTGTTGCTGTAGCTATAAAGTTAATCCAACTGAGGAAAACCGGAAAAAGTTTAAACAAGCCAGGAAGGCCTGTAACGTCCTTATTCGAAAGACCAAATTTTAACACGACCAACAATTGAGGCAAAAAATACTACAATGTCCCAAAGTGACCAAAGATCTCGACATACATAAATCCGCCGGTCCAGATTGTATCCCCGGCATTGTTTTGAATAGGTGTTCTTCCGTAAGTAAGATTATTGCACTTGATATTTCTAAAGCATTTGATAAAGTCTAAAATCGGAAAAGCGTGTCTTTCGGTATCGATGCTTCCCTCTTTTAATGCTGGTGTTCCCCAGGGCTCCATTCTGTCTCCGACTCTCTTTCTCATTTTTTTATAAATAATCTTTTGTCTGAAACTTCTAATCCACTAAACTGTTTCGCTGACGAATGTACACATAGCTGCTTTCATTCGTTTTTGGACTCACAACCCTGCTCTTCGGATGCGGATCTTCAATGGAAATGTATGTTAAGCTGATTACATTCTGATCTTGACAGCATCAACAAATGGGGTATTACATTACAAATCGGGGAATTTAATGCGTCGAAAGCACAATGCTGTCTTCTGTCACTAAAGCGAAATATACACACCTCTTTGTCTATATCATCATCTTGATCATCTTGAAATCCGGTATGTGCATCACCAAAATAGATCATATATATGATGCAAGCATCAGTTGTGCAGTAGATAAGTTGGTTGCTTGTTAAGCGAGAGATCCGAAGTTCGACTCTCAGTTTTTATGACTCCTAGTTCAAGCTAGAGCCTTCCGGTCACCACAATCCCGCTCATAGCTTTTTTCCGGTAAACTGCCTCTTGTGAGGAACTGACAAAATCTCCAAGAGTAAGACTTGTCGCAAGAAAGTGCATCTCAATCAGCCGTACGGACTCGGCAGTAAACTGTTGATCCCTTCCATTCTTGCAGATTAACAACACACACACAGTAATCGTTGAAGTCACTAGGGCTTAGCTCCTTAATGATCTGTCGCGCCAATAAATTTATTTATTCATTTAATTCTCGATCTATTGCATCGAAAAAAATTATTTAATATCTCTAATTCTAGTGTATTGCAACATCCGGTTGCATTCTAAAAAGCATTGTGCCTTACCGACACAGAGTTAAAATATTATTATAAAAAACTGCCGCAAGATGTTTGCGCTTCCTCCGTCGATACCAAAAATTCTTTTCGCCTTCTAATCTGGCTACTATCTACAAATCGTCCAAGACTAGAATACAACTCCTATATTTGGATGGGTGCTCCTTCTACTTACTTGGGCCTTCTGCATGGAGAGTTTTTAAAATGATTGGAGATGAACATATCATTGGAACATTTACTTCACTCGAACATCGGCGAAATGTTTTATGTCTCTATCCTCTCTACCGTTATTTCTACGATCAATGTTCTAGAGAAATAGCCAGTTGCATACCTCCCCTTAAACAGTTTCACCGTAATACCCTCGAGCCCAATTTTGATCATACAGTTAATTACAGAGATTCGTTCGTAAGCCGTACAAATCGAATGTGAAATGTTTTGTCAAACTTTATTTTTCCTTCCCATTTAAACCAATGAGAACATTTTTAATGGTACCTTATATTTATACCTACGTGTATTTTGAAGATATAAAATGTGAGTTTTTTATATTTTCTCAAAATACAAAAGTAATCTTTAAAGAAAAATATTTTCTTTATTATCTATGTGTGTCTATTTATTTATTTTTGTATTTATTTGATAATGCATAATATCCGTTAAGTTAAACAGCCCATAAACATATTAACAGCTCTTTCCATTTATTTTTAAGCAATTGTATCCATAACATCCGCCGAATCCCCCAACGGAAACGCACCACATTCAAAAGTAAAGCCTCGGGTTTATGGCTAGAGTAAACTGAACTTCAGTTAAGAAATAAATAAAAATAAAAAAAACACAAATAAAACAAAACGCTTTTTGATAAAAGACTCATTTAAACAAACATTTAGCAACACACAGCACCATGGTGGCCCGTGCCACTAACACTTTTTTATGGCCACAATGAATTTAAATACCGCCACTTAAAGGAAAGTGTCTCCCCACCTTCCGGGTATTAAATTAACCCACCCGACGACGATGGACGGACTGGTTGACTATAGAATTTTCTCTCGTCAGTTTTCGTTTATTTTATTTTTAATTCAGTTTATGTGTTGCAACATTAAAAAACGCAACGAAAGCCAAATTGAAGTCCAAGTCCAAATCGCTTCCTATCCTTGTGTCCATAAATCGTGCTGCCGCAGCCTCACACAATGGGGTGGGCGGTTTGGGTGGAAAGGCGCCTTTGATTAATATATTCCAGAAGTCAGCCTGCTTGTTTCTATACCTTTACTATGCCCTCGATAGATTTATTAATAAACGGAATACCTATAAAACCATACGTAATTTTTTTAGAGTAAGTGATTTCTGTTATTTTTTTTATTAGAAACAATAGTTATTAAAACGATGTTTTTGATGAAATATTTAATTGGTGTTTAATAAAACGTTTTAAATAAACATTTTTTTTAGTTCTAAAGAAGTAACTCAAAAACGTAAAAAAAATTAAAAATAATTTTCGTAGTCCGACTCTTCAATGCGGCTGAAGTGGTCTAATCCTGGGCTTGATGAGAATTCCCTCTTCTTCTTGTCTAGTTTCTTCTTCCCTTTATGTATTAGGAAAACAATTAGAGATATTTTGAAGGATATATGACTGACATTTCAAATTCTTACTTGCACATTTCTTCTTTTCTGCTAAAGCGCTTGTTTAAAAGTACTTGGCTTGTTGTACACACAGTACATTGTTGTAATAAAACTTTTTTAAAAGGAAATGATAATGCTAATTATAATAAATTGCCTTACTACACAATCAATAGAAAATATTCACTTTGTGTATTTAAAAGAATAAATAAACATCGTGAATGGGGATGTTTGAGGGCAAATTCATGGGGAAATCTCCGTTATGATTTTATAATAAGATACCCAATCACAATATTGTATCCAAATGGTCCAACGTAAATTCCTACATCAAGGAGATGATCACCATCAACTCTAGATGTGTTTCTTACAAACACACCCAGCTGCTTTACCCAGCCATATACCGCTACTGCTGCTGAGTTCGGATCATCTACCTGTTTTTTGTGATACTATTTTAAGCCCAAGACTGATTAATGTGCAATATTTAGATTATAAGAATGCTAATTGGCCACTGTTTCGTTCACATTTGCATTCTAGCATTCGTAATTGTCAGTGTAATATTGAAAATGTTCTATGCTGTGAAGATATTGACTCTAGCGTGGACTTATTTGAAAATTAAATTTTAGAGAGCATTGATGTAGCAATCCCAAGAAAAAATATAAATAAGAAAGCCCTAATTCTACCGCGTGATATTTTAAATGTTATTAAAAAAAGAATTAAGTTAAGGAGAATCTGGATAAGATTTAGTCAGCAAAATGATTATGATGAAATGAACTTCCTGAACAGAATTATATCGCAAAGATTTTCGAAATATTGAATGGTGTAAGAAATTGAGCTGTTTACGTCCAAACTCAAAACCGTTTTGGAATATTTATAAAATTATTAAAAAGAAACACTCACCAATACCTCATCTTGAATCTTCTGGTAATCTTATTACTAGTTACAATGCTAAAGCTGAACTTCTTGCCAGTACTTTCGCTCTGAGTCATGCTCCTTTGCAACATTTCAACTTTGAGGTTGAATGTTTGATCAACCAGAATGTGGATGAGTTTAATCAAAGAGTATTTGAACTTCCCCCAATCGAATTGGTTTCAACTGAAGACATTGAGTTCATCGTTAGTGATCTTCAAAGTCAGAAGTCTACAGGCATCGATAAAATTAAAAACCTGGTAATTAAACAGCTTCCAATGAATGGATTTTCTTTCCTTACATTTTTGTTTAACTCATGTCTAAAATTACAATACTTTCCATTGAAGTGGAAATCGGCGAAAATAATTTCAATTCTGAAGCCTGGAAAACCCGATAATGACGCCAACAGTTACAGACCTATTAGTCTGCTAAGCAACGTAGGTAAAATATTAGAGAAAATTATTATCCAAAAATTAATACTTTTTCTTAATGATAAATTTATCATTCCGCCACAACAGTTTGGTTTTCGCAAAAACCATAATACGTGCCGCCAGGTATTAAGATTATGCAATCATTAAAAAAATAATGTTAAAAATAATAAATCTACTGGCCTTGTTCTTCTTGATGTTGAAAAAGCTTTTGACACAATAGGCTCATTCACAAATTAATAAATTATGATTTTCCCGGTTATTTAATCAATGTAGTTAAAAGTTTTTTGACCGATAGAAAGATTCTCGTTATGCTAAATGGAATATGTTCTGCCTTCAGGCGTCTCACAAGGTTCTGTACTGTCCCTAACACTCTTCAATATTTTTACTTCCGATTTTCCCAGATTACAAAACTGCGAATATGGAATGTATGCAGATGATATTGCTATGTATTCTTCTGACGAATATGGTTCCTCAGTTATCCTCAATATTCAAACTGTGCTTAATGTTATCTTCGAATATTATAAGCACTGGAAAATTAAAATAAACGCTGGGAAATGTCAGGCTTTCTTTTTCACAAGAAAAAAGAAGGAATGTTTCTTACCCGGCTCAAATCTTAAGATAAATAACTGTGATATTCCTTGGGTCGATTCTGTTAAGTATTTAGGCATTAACTTAGACAAGAAATTGACTTTCAACTAACTAACTAAAAACACATTAAATAAACTTAATACAGCAATCAGATTATTATACCCTTTAATAAATCGAAAATCATTGTTAAGCGACCAAAATAAACTTTCTATCTACAAAGTCGTTTTTCAAACTATAACTTTATATGGATCTCCCATTTGGGGAAACAGCGCTCAAATGCATATTAAAAAACTTCAAATATTCCAAAACAAAGTCCTCAAAATGATCCTTCGCGTTGCTTGGTTTTATTCAACATCAACATTACACGAACAAGCTCGGGTAATTACCATTAGAAATAAAATTGAAAACCTCAATGAAAAATTCATTTGACGATGCCAACACAACGAAAATGTATTAATAAAAAACCTCGTGCTATAACACAATTTATAACAATTTTCTTGTATCCTTTTAAATCTATGTAGATTTGTATATTAATTTATTTATATACTAATTAAATTATTTAGTCTCTTATTTTTTTCTTCATCTGTAAGGTTTATTTATTTATTTATTTGTGATTTTGTTTATTAATTATATAATTAATTTATTTATTTATTTATTTATAATTTTTTTAGTACATTTATTTATTTATATATTTTTCATCTATTTATTTATTTATTTATTTATTTGTTTTTATATTTATTTTGTACTTTTACATTTATTATTATTATTATTATTAAACAAACCCTGCAGTGGAAATAATTTGTTATACTTATTTATTAATTCATACATTTATATATTAATTTATTTATTTTTGTAATATTTTATAACAAGTAATATGAAATTTGAAAATTGTGATAAAATATAAAATATAAACATTTATATGAAGGTTTTTTCTCTCCATATTTTCCCTTTCAATTTTGATGTTAAAACCCAGTAAAGCACTTTAAAATCAAAAATTATTTTTCAGTTGTAAGATACAAAATACGCTTTGACGGACCTGGCCTCCTTGGCTGCTGAGATTACAATTACACTGATGTAAGCTGAGAGAGTTTGAGCACAAATGCAAGCGATTCTCACCACGATTGCATTTGTGTATAAGGGGAGAAGCTGGTCTGGGCCTGGTGGTCCATATTTGGCGCGTGGTCCAGTTCATTATGCCACCCTTATGCGTGAAACAGATTGAACCAGCAACAGCACCAGCAACAGCGGCCGCCATTAATTTAGAACTAATGTATTTCTATGGCTCAAATTAGATTAGACCAGCACCAGCAACGTCACCAGCGTCGTTAGACCATAGTCCTAAATTTGCTGTTGCGGTTCCATTGC
Organism: Platycheirus rosarum; assembly: GCA_963971375.1. NCBI lineage: Eukaryota > Metazoa > Arthropoda > Insecta > Diptera > Syrphidae > Platycheirus > Platycheirus rosarum. The sequence goes on from OZ020510.1 coordinate 100,658,886, forward strand.
TACCAACTTTGAGCAAGTGAAATTCAGGGGCAAAAGAAAACTTCGTAAACTTTTTTATGACACAAAGTGTCAAACAGAAGTAAGAAGACGACGCTGGTGCTGGTAGCAATGTGTTTCAATTTATTTTGCTGGTCAGCGTGCTGTTTGCTGTTGACGGTGCTGGTGTTGTCGCTAGTTCAATCTGTTTCGCGCTTTACTCTACACCATAGAAAAAAGAAACAAGAACGACAACTGTTCGGGTAATTCTCCCTTCGCCTACAAACTAAAAAAATATCCCGTCCCTTTATATTTTTTATGCTCTACACCATAGAAAAAGGAACAAAACTGCGAACCGTACCGATTGTGCGTGCCCTGCAAAACCCTGAAATTTTATTTTGTGTAAGTGAATACGTTAGAGATTCGTGTGAGAAGCAGCCAATCAGCCATACGTTTCGTGCCTCCAAGAATGCAAACGTATTAGCAGTCTCTTAAGAAATGTACAGGGTGTACCTATATGTCGCTGACGGAAAAGAGAGAATTATCCTCTCAGTTGTCGTTCTAGTTTTTTATTTCTATTCTCTACACCATATAAAAAAAATATATTTTATCCTTGTAATACTAAATTACCTAGCTAAGCATTGACAATTATTGTCTGAAGTAGTTTGATGGGGAACACGCTAAGACATTACGGAAACGGCATTCGACGTAGTAACGTCAACGAGAACAATATTATTCAATTTCTCTTGACATGCCAACGGTTATTTTTGGAAACCTTTATTAATCATTCAAACCATAAAACTCAGCAAATAAAACGACTAACGTTGGAATTTTTTTAATCATTTGGTAAGTGTTCATGGTCTAGCAGTTCTACGCATCGAAATCAACCAACAAGGCCAACTTGATTAAATATTTTACTACCTCTATAGAGGGATCCTTAAGAATAAAATGGTGTTTCAATCATACATTGAACTTGAAAGCGGGTGTTTAATTAAATTGATTGACAGGGTTGAGACTTGAGAGTAACATCGATCCAGTGCAAAAGGTCGCAGTTTACCTTATAGTTTGTGTCAGCATAATCACTTAATTGTAGTATAGCAACAGAAGGGGGTGATATACGGTTTCAAAAAGGATTCCTTAACTGCTTTAAGATTTAGCTGTGTAATTTTTACTGAGAAAAAAAAACGTAATTTAAAAAAATTGCTTTGTAACGATTCCATATCTGAAGCCAATTAAATACAAGTGTCTTTGCATTTCTTTTATCCTGGGGTTTTTTGCGACTGCCTTACTTCCATAATAGTGTTTGAACGTGACACAAACTATTGGTTTTTGAGCTGGTTCTCAGGACATCTTTTTTTCATGGCTGTACCAGTTCAGTTCATCATACTGTATTTTGGCCAATATGGTAGATATTCTTGATATGGAAATTTCTCAGATTTTGTTCATCTTTGTTCATGCACGTGCCGTCACTCCTATACTTTCTTGCTATACTCTGTCCAACAAAAAATGTCAGTACAGGCCTTTTGGGAGAGCTTTTTCCAACACAGTGGCGCCTGCCAACCTGTTTACCAAAACAATTTCCAAAAATCCACTATAAGACCACAGAATTACCACAGCATAGTCTGTAATATTTTGTTTCAGCGGCGCTCATCCATTCGTCCTTCTACCTTCGAACTTTAAAGTCGAAGGAAAGGAAAACTGATAGCCAATCACAAATTTCACAATATTCCAGCCTTGTTATTACTAAAATTTCTTACATACGATCGGAGTTACCCTATCTAAATTTTACCCAGGTGGAGCAGAGTATCGAAAAAGACTCGAATGAGTCCATCCGCCATCGCGCGCAACAATTGGAGCTATGCCCATCCACTGTAGGGAAGATTTTGCGGAAGGATCTTGGTTTGCGGGCTTACAAAATCAAACTCGTGTAAGAATTGAGGCCGAAAGACCATCAAGCGCGTCGCACGTTCGGTGATTGGGCCCAAAACGAGATGGTCACCGATCCCGATTTTCACAAAATTGGGAAAATTGGGCCTCTCGGCTGGAAGTCATTTCCGAAACATAATTGCAAATCCTTATCTTTATAATAAAGGTGAATTCTTGGCCATAAAATTAAACAATATGCGCTTTATTTCTTCTTGAAAACCACACGTCTAAAAAAAACACCATTTACATAAACATATAAATGTTTCGATATTTTATAATGTTAAATGAATCATTTATAAATAAATGAATAGATATTTTTTGTTGTTATTATTTTTATAATATATATTATATATATATAATATAAAGGATAGGGCCTACTGCGGATACCCATAAAAAACTCATCAAATGTACGTCTTTTTAAACTACGAGGTGGCAACGCTAGTACTTTTTCACTCAAGTTATTTAGAAAACAGCGGCATCGCTGTAAAAGCTTTTGTTTGCGATAGACTCATGGAAAGTGTTACAGTCAAACTGAGATGCAAACGTTCTAACTTACCTGTACTGCCAATTTTTGTTGGACAGAGTATAAGCATCCTTATTTAAGCTGCCGTAAATTTCTTATGTTTTTCTTGTGCATCTATATTTTCCAATATCGTATACATGGCAGAGTAAAAGGAGAAATAGTACCTCTTGAGTATTGCCTCATAAGCAAAAAAAGCTTAGCACTATAGACAGTCTTTTTTAGACAGTTGCTTAAAGTTGAATCAATCTATTCCATCAGCTTGCAAACTCAAAGAATTATTTGCGACTTTGAAATTGCCATTGTATCTGCAGTTAGAAAATGCTTCCCAGCCACTGATTTGCGGGGATGCCTTTTTCACTTCTTCATTTGAAGAGGGGTTCAAATTTAACGGTAACTTATTTTATTCGATACGAGGAAAGCATATAATTCTTATTTTGCTTTTCATTATTTTATGCTTGTGAAAAAATATGGAAACTCGGAAGAATTTGCACTTAAAATTCGAATGTTGAAGAGTTTGGCGTTTGTTCCACCGGATGAAGTCTCTCCGCTAGTATTTATTTTGAAGAAGACGAAGAAGTAATAAAAATAATGGTTAAAAAGGAATTATATTCACGGTAACAAAACGCATGCAAAACATCCTCCTGAATTTTGGTCGGTGTACGACAACTCATTAAGCAGAACGAAAACCTTTCCAAGGACCCGAAATAATGTGGAGGCTTGGCACAGATGTATAAAAGTTATATTAGGAAGAAGTAAAGCCGGAATATATAAACTAATCGAAGATCATCGATTGGTTCATATATTCCAGAGAGGAACTTATTTCGTCAAAACCACAAATATCTAGAATTCAGAATTTGAGAATCTATTCCTAAAAGTCGAAAAACTATGCTAAATAAATGGTCATGACTGGGTTGCACGTGTCATACTTTACTTACTCTTGTCTGCCTATTCACATTGAAAAGCATGATCTTTGAAACAAAACAAGTAATATTAACGAAGAAAAATCACACGATATGAGCCTATAGAAAGTATCAAAATCACATAACTTAATAGTTTTTAGTAAAATTAGAGTAAGCCATCAGATGTCTTAAATAATAATGAATTTATAAAAAAAAGTATTTCAAAAATTTGATAAAATCCGTTTTTTTTTTTTTTTTTTTTTTTGATATTTTGGTATGTAGTTTCTTAGAGTTGATTTATAAACATCTAATCATAAAATTTAAAATGATTTTTTTATGATCAGTTCTTGAAATACTAAATTTTGAAAAAAAAATCTCAAAAATGTTCATTAAAATCCTTCGAGGCGTTTTCGAGAAAAATAAGCTTATTTTAAAACGGTTACATGGCAGGTACCTTTATTTTTACACCTAAAAATACAATTTAAATTTTCCTTCTGAGGAATGTCAAAAAATACTCATGTACTTACTAAATTTGAAGGCAATCGCTTAACTCGTTAATGCTACAGCTCGTTATACAACCAGACAGAAAGACAGACATTTTTTATCAATAACTTTTTTTAGGCTTCTCTATGATCTTAATATCATGTTTGGTTGTTGTCTTAATTTTTTTTATATTTATGAATCCTAAACTTGACTTAGAGTACATATAATCGCAAGTAAAAATAAACAAATTAAACGTAAGGAAGAGCATTAAGTCACACAGAATATTTAAGAACGTTACCGAAGATTCTGTATCTATATTGAGTGCATTTTTTATTGAAAATCTACACATTTCCTTTTTGTTAAAATTAGTTCATTACTTCCTTTACATTATTTGTTAGTTTTAAGCATTTTTGTAAATGAGAGTTTTTTTTTGTTTTGTTTATTGAATTAAAATTGTTTAACAGATTCAGGAATAACTCTCTTTAATGTTTGAAGAATTTTAAAACAGAATTTTGGAACTAAAATTTTTCCAAAGCTGTAGATTTATAGAATTTTGAATTTACAAAATGTTGGAAAACAGAATAATAGAATTACAAATTTAATGGAATAGAGAATTATAGTTATACATTCTCTCCCATTGTCCTTTTTAAAGTACAGCAAAATGCAGTTTCCTTGTAATGTTTATAGGCTATGAAATAAAAAACATCTGTTTAAGGTTTTTTTGGCTTTATTGAGTACTAGCGGTACCCGGCGCGCCTTACTACGCCCTAGAAAAACATGTTTTAATGTGAAATGGGAAAATAATGCCAGCGAACCAAACACTCACAGAACGATCCCTGGACAAAACTATATTTACCCCGTAAATTTCGTACGTTACTCGACATACATACACACAAACATACATCTGATGTTCGCCTGGTGTTCAGAATACGTTTGCGATTGATTTTGGTTGAAAAAAAAAACAGAGTATCGCGGTTAGCGTAACGCGTTACTTTTCTGTCGGCTCCAACCCTTTCCTTTATTGCAAAATTACAGTGATACCCATATAAGACTTTAACCACCGTAAAAAATACGTGTAAATACGTGCAGCTAAAATAAGTTTTTTTAGAATGAAAATTGTATTATTTAATAGAAAATTGATGCAAATCGCTTTAAAACAAACATATCTTTTAATTTTATGGCAGTTTTCTTAATTAAAAGCTGCAATACATCCTAAAAAGAAGTTATTAAATACTTCAAATTTTTACATAAGAATATACAGAATACGATACCACCTGATAGCGAAGCATAACATCGGTTTACCCATATGCAAAAGCACTATCTCCAATAGTCAATACTAAAATTAATTAGTCTACACAATTGACATAAAAAAATTCCTTATAACTTATTAATGGCCACAAACATATCGCGCTGATAATTTGATGAAATTGTTTTTTCCGACTTTCTTGACACTTATCGTCATACATTGGATAATATTAGATATATCTTTATGAATTGTAGCCTATGTGTAATTCTGATATGTAAGCTATATTATTGTGAAGATTCATCAAAATCCATTCAGTAGATTTTGCGTGAAAGAGCAACAAATACGATATATCTTTATGAATTGTAGCCTATGTGTTATTCTGATATGTAAGCTATATTATTGTGAAGTTTCATCAAAATCCATTCAGTAGTTTTTGCGTGAAAGAGCAACAAAGATACATACTCACAAACTTTCACGTTTATAATATTAATAGGATAGGATATACGATATATCTCTATGAATTGTAGCCTATGTGTTATTCTGATATGTAAGCTATATTATTGTGAAGATTCATTAAAATCCATTCAGTAGATTTTGCGTGAAAGAGCAAAAAATACGATATATCTTTATGAATTGTAGCCTATGTGTTATTCTGATATGTAAGCTATATTATTGTGAAGTTTTATCAAAATCCATTCAGTAGTTTTTGCGTGAAAGAGCAACAAAGATACATACTCACAAACTTTCACGTTTATAATATTAATAGGATTTTTGAATTTTTCCAAACTATTTTTTTTTATCGAAGTGGGCGTGTGTTTTGCGCAAACATTTTAAAATATGTTTTGTTTCTGTTCCATCAAAAAAGTTTGTGACTTTAAAAAATTTAATCAACGAGATAGTTTGATTATTTCTGCAGAATTTATTTAAAATAAACATAAAGTTCAGTTAAAAGTTAGTCCCAACATAGTTTTGTATAAACAAACGGAGGTAAGCAAAGCTAAAGTTAGATATGTATACTTTAAAAAGGAAAGTGGGTTCATGCATACATTTTTCTTTTAAGTATCCAGGAATGGATTTTAAATCTATTTATGATTCCTCCACCGGTGGACTATGTTACGGATGAAGAGGATATCGATGAAGACAACATAAAGTCAGTAGAATTACCACAATATGTTCCAGGTGAGGTTGAGATTTTTGTGGAATCTTATTTAGCGCCAGACGACGGTGAACTTAACAGTGAAGATGACATTCCATTGTCTAAGCTTAGAAAGTCTATTGCTCCACCGTTATGGACAAATTCCTTATCGTAAACAGATGGAATAAATCTAACAACGAATTATTTGGCTAGAATCCAAAGCTGCGCTTCAGATTTGGTTGGACTCAACGAAGTTCAAGTCTTTGAAAAACTGTTTGATGTTGAGGTAAGGCAACTTATCCTTAGTCAAACAATGTTGTATGCAGGTCAAAAAAAACAACACAGCTTTTCGTTCAATGATGAAGACTTGAAAATTTTTATTGGAATCCTTGTATTTTCGGGCTATCACTCTGAAGCAGGAAAATCCATGTACTGGAAACAAGCAGCTGATACACATGTACCTATTGGTGCAAGCAATATGTCTAGGAACAGATTCCAAGAAATAAAACGATTCATTAATGATAATAATATATATATATAATGATAATAATATCCTTGACTTGAACGATAAAATGTCAATCAAAGCCTGTAAGATTTGGATTCAAAAATTGGATGGATTTGAAGCAAAGATGGCTACATGTATGATTTCCACACATATTGCGGAGCTAAACACGCCCTACCATTAGGGTCAAGAGTGGTTCTTGACCTTCTAAGAAATATTGACTGTTCAAGTGACCATGATATTTATTTTGATAATTTTATAATGAAGATTTTAAAAGAAAAAAAAATTAGAGCGACCGGAACAGTTCGGGATAAAATAAGAGACAAAAAGTGGTGGTGGAACCTATTCACAGCCATGATCTCGTCTCCTACGTCCAATGCCTGGAAGCTCCACAAGCTAGCAAACAGCTACAAAGGCGATCTACAAGAATTCACGCGAGCAATAACCCTCCATTACCTCCGGTTTCCGTCAAACGAAGTATTGTGGAGAGGGTAGGGTACTACTTTTCCAAAAAACTACCAAATCAACTAAGATGTCGCCAATGTTCTTTAATATCGAAATGGTGCTGTGAAATGTATAATGTTACACTATCTATTGGGAAAGGGTGTTTTAAAAATGTTCATATTAGATAATGAAAATTAATATGGTATGTATGACCCCATTGTACTAAAAAACTTAATTACAATTTTTTTTATATTTTGCTTGTATTTGTCTTAACTTTCACCTAAATAAACAGAAAATATTATAAAAAACTAATATTTTTTTATTTTAAGTTCTAAATATTTAAATATCTAAAAACATACATATATTTAATACTCCTTAGTCCAGAAATAAAACAAAAAAATGTCGCGAATTATTTCCAAACACTACTTAATATAAGATAATAAGATCTTGGTTTCTTCACACAAACTTAATATTGCCATACATATAACATTCTTTGCCACACTCTTCTCATTCTTTTTAAAGAAAGGATTTTATCAAAATTATACTATATCTACATATATATATCTCATACTCCAAAAATCCTTGTGAAACAACAGTTGCGATATATCAGAAAATGTTTAACCAAACTATTTCTCGACATCCACTTTTCACAATATTATTATATCTAACATAAATGTACAGATATCGCACACGAATTCCTTAACTGGTTTTGCTTATCTTTGGCCAAAATTAACCCTCACGTTCTCTCATGAAAACTTCAACTTTTCTAATCAATCACATCCTCCTTCGTCTAAATAGCCATAATTATACATAATTTATAACGAACTGCTTAGCGAAAATTCCCTCATAATCCGGCATAACCTCAATTAAAACTAATTTTCCCCACAAAGTGTGTTGCAAAAGTGAAAATCCTAAGAAATATGTATTAATTTGAAAAGGAAACACACGCGTCACCGCATATCACTCCTTATCGTTATCGCAATAATTTAGTTTCCCGCATATTGCGCCACACAGAATTAACGATGTTGAACGCCCCGCAGAGAAAGAAGGAAAAATCGAAATAATTTGGCAAGAAATTATCAAAGAACTAAAGTATACATACATACTTACCACAGCCTGCATACAGCATAATGAGCGAACCAACACCGTAGGCAGATTCTATATCCGTATTGAACTATTAAATGTATGCTTTAGCATACAATCTCACGAGCACCGGAAGCAGGCTTAAGAAATCAATGGCTGCTTCTTCAAGCAATGCCAATTCATTGACATAGGGAAGAAAAACACGAAATGAATAATTAAGTTCTGCTTGCTTTCGCTGATCGCAGTTCATAACTCTGGTAATATCCTGTGGAAATCAACAGACCAATCATCCAGAAAAATCATTGTTCCTATGGTTAATTCCTTGGAGAAAAAAAATTTCACCAGAAGGTACAACTAACAATTATGTATATATGTATGTTTTTTTGCTCTCTAAAAGTACTGGAGGGCTCTAGGTAACGCCACCTCGGTGGCCCTAGGCTCAATGAAAGGAAAATCCCTATGTGCACCTCTTCGGGGTAGAGAGCGGGTAACGCTTACGCACAAGGGGACCGAACAGCTGCCGGAATAAGCAGCCAACCCAGCTTTGCTGGTTAGGGCACGGACTTGTCCTTGGGTTGAAGAAAATCTCCCTAAAGGCGGAAGAACTGTAGATTGCGGTCAACGGCATGTTAGTCTGGTGGCGGATGAGCCTATTTAAAGTTGGCCAACGGTAGCAGCAAGTAGCGTCTGTACCCATAGTGGGCGGCTACAAAAGGCGTCTGTTTTCCCACAATGGGCGGCCTTGTTTTATGTATGTGTTTGACCATCCAAAGGGCTGGTGGTGCCTGTCGAACTCCTGGCTTGAGCGTGTTATTAACCTTATCCAGGAAAACACTAAGCGGCGGGACGAAAGTATATTTTTGCATGAAAGATGACAACGAATGGAAATGATTCCCCAAGGAGTAACCATACTTTGGTGAATCCTCCTACGGCCCGCACATCGGATTTGGGGGTGCGGCAAATTTTATGTACAAATGACGACCGGGACGTCACAAATAACGAATCAACAACAGGATCAAGAAATCTTTTAGATTCAACAGAACGGACTTTTGGCTACAAAACACGAACGAAGATTGGAGCATGGAACGTTTACTCCCTGCACGCATCAGGAAGGTACGAACAGGTGGAACGTGAAATGCTGCGGCATAACATCAGCATTCTGGGAGTGAGTGAAACCAAATAGAGAGGAAGAGCTGAATATACTGCAGAATCGGGACTTACGAGAATGTTGTATTCTGGCGAAGAGGAGGCAGGCAGAGGTCCAAGACTCAACGGTGTGGGCATTATGCTAACTAAGGAATCTATCAAGAGCCTTATTTCGTGGAAACCGGTTTCGGCGAGGATTATGATGGCGAGGTTTAGCTCTAAAATCCGAAAAGTCAGTAGGAAGTCACTGTGCGATGTTCGAAACGAAAGAAAGGCTGACGCAGGTAGTGACCATCATTTACTCTTGAGTTTGCTTCGTTTACGAACGGCTGTTACCCAGCGCCGCTCAGAAGGTATAGCAAGGAGACCAAAATTCAACACAAGTGCTCTTAATGATCCTAGTGTACGTCGTAATTTCACCACCACACTCGGCGTCAAAACGTCAAACTTTCAGAACGCCGGGTTATCGATAGATGCCATGTGGGGTCAAATTAAGAGCGCTTCTATGGAAGCCGGAACTGAAACTGTACCAAGACAGTCAAGAGCGAGAGATTCCTGGATATCCCAAGACACCTGGGACAAAATCACATATCGCAGATCACTCAAAGTTAGGATCAATTCTGAAAATGATGCTCAGCGCAAATTGTTTCTACGGAACGAGTATAGAGCATCTCATAAGACAATGCAGCGGTGTCTGAGACGTGATAAGAGGGCAAGGGTGGACAAACTTGCGGAAATGCGGAACAGGCTGCAAGACGAGGGGATGCAAGAGAACTGTATAAAATCACTAAGGACATTGTTGGCCAGCGTAGTAGCACTAACCATCCAGTGTTAGATTTGAATGGCAACCTTTTAGTGACGATAGATGATCAGCTTCAAAGATGGAAGGAGCACTTTTGTGCACTGCTAAATAGTGACCATAATGTAGAATTGAATCCACAATTGAACAACATGCGCAGATTTTCTAGGGGCATATGATACCAAAACACGATCCATCTTCTAAAGAAAAACAAGGCAGCTGGACTTGACGGTATTCCTGCGGAGTTCCTGAAAACAGACCCTGAAGCAGCTTCCCATATTTTGCTAAATTTAGTGCAGGCTGTTTAGGAGAGCGAAACTTACCCACAGGACTGGAAGGATGGAGTTATAGTGAAGTTACCAAAGAAAGGGAACCTCAAAAACTGTAATAACTGGCGCGGTATCACCATATTGTCCGTTTTTCCGAAATTAATGGCAACCATTGTTCTCGAAAGGATAAAATTCAGGATCGAATCTACCCTCAAGAGGCACCAGGCGGGATTTCGAAGTGGTCGGCCTTGTGTCGACCACATCAACACCTTGCGAATTATACTCAAACAATCGTCTGAGTACCAATCACCGCTGTACCTCATGTGGATTTTGAGAAGGCATTCGACAGGGTTAATCGTGAATGCATATGGAGATCGCTTATTGCGAGAGGTATCCCTGAGAAAAGTGTCGCCATTATTAAAGAATCTTACAACAACGCAAAGTGTTTCGTTTTGCACAATGGACAGCTTTCCGATTCCTTTGATGTGCGTCAAGGAGTGAGACAAGGAGATGTCCTGTCACCAATTCTGTTTTTACTGGCAATTGACGATGTGATGACTGCCACGGTGGGTGAAACTGAGAGGCATGGTATCCAATGGAGTCTGTTTGACAAACTCAGCCACATAGAATATGCTGACGATATATGTCTCATGGCGAACAACACGGCTGGCTTAAATCAAATATGTCATTCGCTGCAGCTAAATGGGGAGGTGGCTGGTTTAAGGATCAACGCAAATAAGACCAAAATAATGACTACGGGCCAAAGTACACAACAAGTTACTCTTACTGCATTGCAGCCGGATAACATTATATGTTTAAAAACATGTGAAAGGTGCATTTCGGTTAAGCACTATTGAATTAACGGAGTGTCCATAGAAAAAAGAAAAAAGAACTGCGACTCGTACCGACCATGCCCTGCAAACCCTAAAATTTTATTTTGTGCATGTGCATACGTTTGAGATTCGTGTGAGAAGCAGCCAATCAGCCATACGTTTCGTGTTCTCAAAAATACAAACGTATTAGTAGTCCCATAAGAAATGTACAGGGACCGGTACCAATATGTCGCTGAAAGGGTATTTTTCACTTTGTTGGCGAAGAGAGAATTATCCTCTCAGTTGTTGTTCTTGTTTCTTTTTTTCTATGGTAGTGTCTGAGGAATGTGTAAACCACCTTAATTGTAAGATTAAACTGAGAGGAAATATATATAAAAATGCGTAGATACTTAGTCTTACAATTTTTTGTTTTATCGAACTCCTTTCACAACTCTCTTTATTATGGGTACTCGACTACTCGTGCTTTACTTACTTTTTTACTTGCGATTTATAGGGACTATAAATTTGCAGGGATTTATTAGCCCCAAAACCACTGTTGCACATTAAAGCAAGTTCGTGCGACTTAATCGGGCACTTTATGTTCCCAATATGAAGACGATTGGCCACACCGTTAAGGCTGTAGTTCAATAAAATGTATGCACATCCATACGGGCGGACATACAGACCTTTCTGATATTCAATGGAACAAATCAAAAAAACAATGCACGGGTGCCGTTCTGGTTGACTTGGAAAAGGCTTTCGATACCGTATGGTTAGAGGGTCTTTATCTTAAGCTATCCAGACTTGGTATAAGCAAACCATTATTGTATGTGCTTTATGATATGCTCAACGGTAGAAAGTTTGTTGTCAAAAGTGGCAATGTAACTTCTACCTCAACATTTGAAATAAAGAATGGTCTACAACAGGGAGCAGTGAACTCTCCGATTCTTTTCAGTATTTACACCAGCGATTTGATAGGTAGTCTTACTCAGGCAATTGCGTATGCCGACGATCTTATTGTGTACAGAACGGCCCAAAAGGTTGAAATCATCAGAACTCTTTTGCAGCGTGACTTCGACCAGATTCAGCGATATTGCGATGACTGGAAGTTAAAAATCAACTTCCTGAAATCGGAGACAATTCTGTTTCGGACCCCATTGGCTGGGGCCTCAAGGGACACTCGCATGAATTGGCGTAAGATGGTCATTGTTGGACCGGGCGGACAGCAACTAACGAGCAAGACTGTAGTAAAGTACCTAGGTATCTGGTTGGATCAGTATTTGTATTTCGACAGACATATAAGTGCTGCGCTGACCAGAGCCAGAGGAGCCTTCGCACAGACAAAACGACTGTTTTATAGTAGTCGTCTTGACAAAAGAGTAAAGGTAATTTGCTATATGGCCCTCATACGGCCGATGATCGTTTATGGTTGTCCTGTTTGGTTCAATATTGCTCCATCTCAAATGGAAAAGATTCGGGTTTTCGAGAGGCAGTGTCTTCGGCGCTGTCTCGGTTTGCATCGAACGCCCGAATCCGAATATACTTACTACTATTGCAACGAGGTCCTGTATAATGGGGCCCTGAAAAACAGAATTGATTTTTTTTTTTTTATAATTAACGCGCGCACAAGGGACTATTTGTTTCCCTTTTAATGTAACACACTGCGCGGGCATTAGGAAGATAGGGAGGGGAGAGATAGGAGGTGTCGATTAACATTGGTTTTGAATGTTTGCAAATTGAAATGGCAAGGGAAAATCTCGCCGGGTAAACCATTCCAAAGTCGTGTTGTACGGCTAAAAAAAGAATCCCTATATTTCACGGTACGTCCGAAATTGGGCTCAAGGGTGAACTGATGGGCATTCCTAGCAAGACGAGTATTACGGGCGAAACTTTTAAGGGGAGGAATGCAGCTGTCTACCTCGAGTGAACATTTTTTATAAAAGAAACGATAAAATAAGGAAAGACATGAAACATTGCGTCGGTGTTCGAGAGGGGCAATTGTTTCAGCGGCAGTTCTATTTCCTATCAATCTTAACGCTCGATTTTGTATTCTATCAAGCAGGTGAAGCGCTGTTTGTGAAGCACCTGCCCACAGGTGGGAGTTATACTCGAGTTTAGGGCGTATAAACGCTTTATAAATTGTAGCCAGATCAGATGGGGAAAAATACTTCTTACACCGATACAGAAAACCTAAGCACTTAGCAGCATTCTTAGCGATTTCAAATATATGGTCGTTCCAACGGAGGTCGTCGTTGACACACATACCGAGTACTGAGAGCTTTTCGGTTTCTTCGATGTAAGTGCCATTCATGGACAATGGCATTGGGGGAATGTTAAGCTTTAACGACAGAAGACAGCATTGAGTTTTCGAAGCATTAAACTCCACACGATTTCTATTACCCCATTTGACAATGCTGTATAAATCGGAGTTTAATGAGCTTGACATACGGCACCGTTGCAATTGTACGTCCGAAGGCGAAGGACGTGAATTATCGAACGAATATGAAAAGCTGAGGGTAGAGTCGTCAGCAAAACAGTTAAGTGGATTAGAAGTAACAGACAGAAGATCATTTATAAAAATGAGGAAAAGAGTCGGAGATAGACCAGAGCCCTGGGGCACACCAGCATTTATTTTATGGGAATCAGACTTGAATCCGTCCAATACAACTTGTATTGAACGGTCCAGAAGATAGCTTCTAATCCAACGAACAAGAGTATTATCGATCCCAAAAGCACGCATTTTCGATAAGAGAGCTTCATGCCAAACTCTATCAAATGCCTTGGAGATATCAAGAGCAATAATCTTACTTTCACCAAAGCGATGTAAAAATTTGTTCCACTGTTCGGTGAGATATGCCATCAGATCACCAGTGGATAACTTCATTATAACTTCATTATAAAACTTGCTCGTGGTCACATTGTAAGAGCAATGAATTCGACCAATAGTTTGATTTTTGGAGCGTTTTATCCGAATGCTGAATATTTTGAAAGTGTGCGCTTGAACGGTTTCATTCCGCCGGAGGCATTCCTTCATTTTGATATGTGCGGGCTTGTTCAAGATAGACTGGCGGTTTCGCTTATCTACCACGTCAGACGAAGAACCGTAGACCGGCGGCTCCTTTATGATCGGTACATCCTCACACAAGGCGGAGGAGAGCGCCTTCGTTTTAGTAGGGCTGTGTCCGAACGGGACAGAAAAGATCGAATGAAGCAGGAGAGCCAGTGTTGGTGGCTTCAATCTGCACGATAATAACTTTTCGGGTTGGGTGTTTAATTGAGCCTGGCCGGCCTAAATATCTGTTTGGTATTATTAGTCTTAGGTAAAATAGGTACAGTGGCAAAAAAAAAAAAAAAAAAAAAAAAAAAAAATAACACGTATATGTCATAAATACATATATACACACAAGTTAATTTTTGTATATATTTAACTAATGTTTTAGTTTCACAAAATAAAACATAAAACAATAAAAAAAAAGTAAAGAAAAAAGTATAGATAAGTCTTATTATAAAATTTTATTTGATTGCTGCTGTGGCTGTTGTAGTTTTTAAGTAATTCATATTTAGCGTAGGTAGTTTTAAGTTTTATTTTAAGACTTAATTTTAAGTAGGTTGTAAGAAAAAAAAAATTATTGACAATTAGTTTTTTAAATTTTCTAATTAAATAAAAAATAATAAAAAAAATATATACTTAGTTCATACGCTGAAAGGCATTAGCTTTAAGAAAATTAATACAGAATAACTTAGAGCGCCCGTCTGGGGCCAGTAAGTTAGATTTAAGATTAAGTTAAATATGCTAGTTTTTTTATGAATTTTTGTCTAGCTTTAAGTTTAGTTATAAGAGTGAATTCAATAAAAAATATTAAAAAAAAAAAAAAAAAAAAAAAAAAAAACATACAGACCGAATTATGCCAGTAACTCAAATATGTTTCTCTATCATCGTAATGTCATGTCTGATTGTTAGATTTTTTTTTGCCCGAATCCATAACTTGCCTTATAGTACCTATAAACGCAAGTAAGAAATGGCACGACTGGATCGCACGTACTTGCTCTTATGTGCCTAATTATATTGGAAAGCAAGATCTTTGACAGAAACAAGTAACAAGTTAAAAATAACACAGTTTGAACTTATAAAAAGTAAAAAAAAGTTAGTCTTAAATAACAAAGAATTTAAGAAAAAATTATTTGGAAAATTGTAGGACCGGTTTTGATAAAATCCTGTTTTTTATTTTTAGTTTTTTTTGAAAAAAACAATTTTGAAATTTTGGAATGCAATTTTTGGAATTTATTAATATACATGCGATTATTAAATTTAAAATAATTTTTTTCTGATTAGTTTAAAAAATATTGGCGCAAAATTATAGACGTTTTAATACCAAACTAAAACAAATAAAATTTGACACTAACATTAAAAGTGTAGTTCTTTAATTATAGACGACTCAAAAATTGATTTTCTTTTAGTGTGAAACTAGATTTTTAATAACAGGAATCCCCTGCATTATTTTTTTAGTGTGAAACTAAAAACTCTCAGAGAGAATAACGGCTCGCTCTCACAAAACGCCATTTTGAAAATAAAAATAACAACAAAATTCAAACAAAATTTTTGTTTATAATTGAGAAAAACTTAGTGCAGAACTAAGGATTTTTAGTTGTGTGAAGTTAATGCTTTAAAAATAGGTTGTTTATAATTTTGCGCCATTGATTTTTCAAAAAAAAATTCAACAATTAATTTGTATTAGAAAAAAAGTTATTCAAAAAATTGATATGCAGAATTAAATTGGCTACCTAGATTTTCTCAAATATAAGACTTGACAGAAATCCTTTGCCATTGTTGAGAAGGCCAAACATTAAAAAACCGTTATATGAAAAGTACCGTTAATAGGATGTTAGTTGTTAGTTGTTATCAAAAAAATTCTCAAAAATGTTCATCAAAATCGTTGGAGCCGTTTTCGAGAAAAATAAGCTTTTCCGAAAAGTTCATATAGCAGGTACAGTTATTTTTAGGCCTATAAATAAAATTTTAATTTCACCTCTGGGGAATGCCAAAAGAATCACACACACCAACTTTGAAGATAATCGCTTAAGCCGTTTAAGCTGCAGCTCGGTATACATACTGACAGACAGACAGACAGACAGAACAACATTTTTTGTCGATCACTTTTTTAGACTTCATGTCATGTTTCATTGTTATCTCAATTTTTTTTTATATTCACGAATTCTACACTTGCCTAATAGTCCCGCAAATAAAAAGTTGTCAAGTCAAGAGGCCAGCATAATCAATTAATCATCATCGCATAACATTTTTTTCGACTGGACTTATACTTATTAGCTCTGGATTTTAATGGCTCATTTTTCTTCTTATTTTTTTAGTGACGTGCTTTTATTTTTCCTGACAATAATGTATTCTGATCGCTTCTGGTTTACTCTTTTGTGGACTTTCGTAAAATTCTTTCCCAAGACATTAATTTTGTTCTTTTGTTAAAATGTAGTTTTTCCAGTATCATAGCTTTGGGAACAAAAAATTCCCTATACTCAGTACCCAAAAGCAAAAATTTTCCTTTCTAGTCCCTTATATGGCGTTTGTGAATTAGACTTCACTATAATTTCCATTATCTTCGCATTATTGTAAATAAAATACGTTTAGCGACCGTTAAATAGAATAGCAAGTAGAAATTAAATAGGCCCTACTAAGAACCCATTAATTTCAAATTTCTTTAAACTAAGCACTAGGTTAAAGGTGTTCGAATATTGGGCCCGAAGTTTTTCTAATTATTCTTATTTTTCCTATATTATTATATTATTATTGACACGGAAAATGAGTAAAGTGGAAACATTTTCAGTTTCAATGGCATTTATTTCCTAAACAAAATAGAGCGAAATTCGAACATTCGAACTGTCTTTCTTTCAAAGTCAATTTTTTTTTTATTTAAAAGATTTAAAAATAGTTTAATAACAAAATAGCTTGAGCCAGGAGCCAGGTCGCTAGTATTATTCGTTAAGATTTTATAAACATACGTTTATTGTATGTTACTAAATTTGCTTTACAAATAAGTGTATTAGCAACAATAGTAGATTTTCTTGAGAAATCCACAAGACAACAAGAAAAGAAAAAATTTCAATGATTGTTGTTTGCAAGTTTCAATTTCGTACGAATATCTATATTGCTTAACATCTTAACCGGAAATTGGAGAATAAAAAAACTTATCTTACACCAAGTTATTTCGTAACCAGAAGTCTTCCTTTGTGTAATTAAAATTCAGAAATTATTAAACAAGACAATGTCTATTCATTCTTCAATACCTATCTGCCCAATGCCTAAATTATGTTTTCAGTGTCAAATTCTTATTAACCACTCTCGTCACCTTCGACTATCTAACTCATGCTATTCATGAAGGAAATACCCATGACCAGAAATGTCCATTTGTAATTTTTTTGCCTTTAGAAAAATAAGATAAATGCCTTAACAGATTGACCTGTCAACTTATAAGACCGTTACAAGAGTACATATCAGGCAACGGAAATTGGCATCAACAAGAACACACTGCAAGTATAAAATAAACAGAACGACCATAGAGAAGGGGAGTAATAAAGATTTTCCAGGTTTTTTTTCTTCCCTCATTATTCTTTTGGCATGTCCCGGCTTTGGTGACAAATTTAAAATTAGATATTTTATGATAATACAGTGTCAAGTACAAGTTGTGCAGAGTACACAAGACAACAACAACAAGGATAACGAATTAGAAACGTGACACAATTGAAGATGGGTGATTTTCAGAAGACTTCCCCATTATTCAGAAAATTATAAAAAGATTAGAAACCATGATTTGGCAAGTTTTTTTTGTTATAAAGTTCAGTTATATTTTTAGAATAATGAGTAAAGTATGAAGTTCGTACTTTTTATTGGGAAGGTTTGTTTCAAGATAGTTCATTCCAACAGTAAGTCTTTTCTTTATGAAGTACATATATTTAAAACCTTTGACAGTAAATTGCAGGATTTCTGTTTTTTACTGTTTTGGATTTCAATATTCAATCTCCATTTTAAAGCTCTCAAATTGTTGCCATACGGGGCATTATAAATTGGTATAATTCTCACACAAATGTAGGTATGGTTACCAACTGCTTATTAAAATTTTATGAAAATAGAAACCTGTAGACCGTAAACTAAATCTAAAAAAAAAATTTATTAAATTAAATAAAATTTGAAAAATATTAAAGGAATTTCAAAAATTTTATTTCGACTTTTGATTGGTCGAAAAAATTACGTAAAATAGTTTTTAGCGGGATAATTTGAACGCCATTTTATTTCCTTAAAAAAATGCCATGTTTGATTATTATCTCAATGTATTTTTGTGTACATAACTTGTGAATGCATAACTTGCATTAAAGTAATAATCGCAAGTAAAAAAATTGCCAACAAATATTGTATTATGTATCTTTATTTTATTGTTTTTTTTTTTTAAGAAAAATAAAAACGAAAAGATGAAAGCAAAAAACAAAGCGACAACACCTTCTTCTTTAAATGTAAAATATGCTCTCATTCGCTCTAAGAAAACTTCAATTCTGGAACTTTCATAACAAAAACCAAAGAAAAGGGTATTATAATTTCCATTAATGGCGAATGGTAACTCTGCAGTAGTGCTTTTTTTTAAATAAACGCAATAAGCGAGACTCAAATGGATAATTAGTCTCCTGCTCCTCGCAGCCGGGGAACAGACAGGTCCTGATGGAATGTACATGGTTAAATATAATATAATATATAATAAATAATACAACAATTTCTTTTATATTTAAGTGGCAATTTCTAAAGTTGCAGGTACCAGTGAAAATATAAATTTAAAATGGTATAGCGATAAATTCTTAGCAAACTTTAAAGCATGCTTTCACTATCGCAAGCAGAGAGCGCTATGCTATATTTTCAATGTATGCGATAGAAAGTATGATTTTATCGCATACCATTCATCGCTTGCTTTATCGCAACGAGAACTTGTTTTTAGTGCAATGATGCTCAGAATGTATGTATCTTCAATATATCAAAAAAGTATGTAAGAAAATCTGACAGTTTTTCTGTTCTCTGCTTTCTGCTTTTGCTTTTGCAGTTGCGATACTTTTTTCACTAGTAGAGACGACGTGTTAAGTTACTGAGTGCATATGTAGCAGACGAAAATCTAAACAGGAAAATCGGCTTCGACTCTGAACGCACTCTTTTTAGTTTTAACCAGGAACGCAACTTTGACGATTGAAAACGCCAAATAAGAGACAATCCTCGTTGGCGGTTTTTTCTGGTATGGCGATGGCATATTCGTTTTTTGGTGTTCGCGTGGTGATGTTAAAAAAATATAAATAACTTCGTAAAATTAAAATGTACAACATCCATAACTTGTATGTAGCTTTTGTATACTCGCTCATAGCCACCTTCTTTTCCGGGGTACTGCCTCTTGCGAGAAACTGACAAAACCTCCAAGAGTAATTTTTTTCTGGAAGAAGTGCATATCATATAGCCGTTCGGACTCGGCGGTAACCTATAGGTCCCTTTCATTTTTGCAGATTAGCAACACACTCACAGGAATGGTTGAGAGTATAAGTCACTAGACCTTTGCTCCTTGGAGTTGTCGCGCCAATTAATTTATTTATTTGTTTCGTATAGGGTAACATTTGGTAATACCGGTCAATTGGTAATACTGTACACACTTGTTTGCCGAGAACGGGAACGAAAGCTCACCAACTCTTTGCATATATTAGTGCTCGCGAAGATTGTTTTCATATCATACAGTTGTTTGTTTAGTTTTGTTTTGGATTTAGTGACAGACCTATTAGTGTTTTCATCAATTTCACTATAAGAAAAGGTTGTGTGGAATGTCGGTCAGTTGACCGTTTGAGTTCATATTATTGTTCATATTAATTGTAACATTTTTTAAGAAGAATAAAATGTCAGTTTCAAAAGTAGTATGTTTTGTTAAGACACCATCGATCGTTTGGTTGAGAGATACATAACATATATCACTATTTACAACTGTATTGCCAAGTATGCCTTTTAACAGTACCTACACATATACAAAATCACGCTTGTGATTGCAAAATCATATTTGTGAATTACAATAAAGTTTCTTATTTAACGACAACATGTTTTTGAATTGAAATGGAAATGTTTCAAGAAATATAGTAAATTGATCCTCAAAAGTTGTAATTAACAATTAAGAAATGCTATATTATGACTCAAGTCTTAACCCAATATTATTTGTTTTGAAAATTGTGAAAAAAGCTACTCTGTTTTATAAAAATCCGCAACTAAAAGATGGTATTCTACAACAAACTTTTGTAATTTACAACCAAAGAAAATACAGAATTTGATACGAATTGTGATCAATTTGCGATATGCTTATGGCAATGTTTTTTATTCTTTGGGTTGAATTATTGATACCTACTAAAAAGTATTAATAAACAATTTTCGATTATCAACTTCTTCATTTCGGCTCTTTTCGTAAATTGCAAATTAATAGTCTTAAAAACCTTAAAAAAACTTAAAACTAGATAAAATATTCTTGATTTACAGCTAATTTTTCTTGATTTGATCCTAGAATTCTCTCTGTGTTTTAATACTTCTCTGGAAGTTGGAAGAATATCTGAAAAATGAGAGGGAAAATAAACAAGGACCTTCAAAAGAAAACAAGAAGGTAGAAATATCATCACACAGACCTTACAATAATTTTATTGCATATTAAACTTTAATTTCAGAAGGTTTTTAAGAATTTGATGTTGGGAGGAGAACAGCTACCGATTAAAAAGAAACGCATTGGCAGAGAACAGTGTTCTTCATCAGAAAGTCAAGAAAGATATTTCATTCCACACGATGATTCCGAACCTAGTCCCGACAAAAGTCATCAGGCAGATGCCAAGTGCATCAATTGCTCGAGCTTATTATCTGATGATAAGGGAGGGTACAAGGTGTTGTGTGTAGGATTAGAGCACATGAAGACTGTTCAGGCAATTAAGAAAAATAATTTATTTGTGCATTTTGCTGTAATTAAACTTAAAGTTCCCAGGTCAGCAATATTATCCACACTTTATTTTAAACTGAAATATGAAGTTTCTTTCAGTTTTTGTTTTTCACTTTTTGTTATATTTGGTTTTTTAATTATAGTTTCTAAAGACTGGCATAAAAATGATTTCTTAGACTGTTTAAAAAAATAAATGATTTGGACTGGTTTTATTTAAAAAATGTTAAGGGTAGGCCATTTTTGACGCACTTACTCTATACATAGTACATAAGTTAGCTTCAATTTATGAATATGCCGACATGCAGAGGTTCACGAAAGCTACCTACTCTACCGTTTTCTTTAATAAGAAATTCATTAAAGAAGTTAATAAAGAAACTATATTTTACTCTAAAAATCCTTTTGTGCTTTAATTATTTTATTTTCGCAGCGCAGAGCTAAGCAAACTCATTATCTACCTACAATTGGTGTCTGTGGCTTCACACCACATAGGATTGCCAAAAAATCATTTTGCAATTGCGTACGTTCGCAAATTGGAAGTGTCACTTGCAGCAACGCCAATGCCGAAGCTATTCTAAGAAACCCAGTACAATATACCACCAAATCACTAATCCTCGCAATATGCTTCAACTCCAACCCCTTGCAGCAGGATACACAGCTAAGCCAGGCATTTATTGACACCGTTCCAAAAGTTCTGTTGTTAGTTCGAGGGTATATATATACGGTTGGGTAACAGCTGTGAGTTTTGTCGCTTTGGAGTGATAAAGCACATTGATTGAAAAATCCGTAACCACTGAAGTGTGGCATTGCTATATAAAGGCTCAGCCCGGAAACGGCGTTAAGCAAACACAAAAAGGTGGTCAACCGAATGGTACACTTCCGGTGTCAAGCGTTGATTTCTTTTGATTTGCATTTTTTTGAAATGAACGCTTTGCTTTTTTATTTGTTGGCGAGCATAATAATTGAATTCAAACAAAATGGAAGAATTTTATCGTGTGCATTTTGAGATACTTACATACAATGTAGAAACTTTCGATGCTTCTTTTTATTGCAGGACAAAATTAGTTTTTTTGGCAGTCCCTTTAGAAAACTTTGAAGTGTAGTTTAAACATGTTTTATATAACACAACACTCTGAAGTAAATTTTGATGAACAGTAGGAACCTACCTATTAATTAATTTACCTATTACATTACATTTACATTTGTTTTTTACTTGCGATTATAGGTACTATAATGCAAGTTATGCATTCGTGCAGATTAAAAATTTTGAGGTAACAATAAAACATGGCATTACGATGATAGAGACATTTTTTGAGTTACTGTTAAAATTCTGTCCGTCTGTCTGTCTGCCTGGCTGTCTGTCTGTCTGTACCTATGTATTTTGGACTGTAGCCTAAACGGTTTAGCCTATCGTCTTCAATTCCTATTAAAATTGATATTCAAGAAGATGTAAGTAGCCCAAGTAATTTCGCACTAACTTTTTTTCGAAAGTTTTTTTGTATTTTTAATATTTTTTTAAATTTTTTTTTTTCAAAAATCAATATTTTGAAAACGGGTAGGTAATTTTTTTTTAATTTTGTTTTTAAATGTTTGTTATTTTTCTGCTTAAGTTTGTATTCTTAAATTATTTTTTTTTTATTTTTTTAAAAAAAGGCAATAAGAGTTTTATTTAAAAAACACTCCTAAGATTTTGAAAAAAAAACACGTTTAAATTATTTAACTCAATACAATTTAATTTATTTCAACAATGAAAAGTCACAAAAATCGAATAAATGCTTTGATGTTCACTTTAATTTTCTTAAATTTAATACCACATATGAGCAAGTAAGTGCGATCCAGTCGTGCAATTTTTTTATTATTAACGCGCGCACAAGGGACTATTTGTTTCCTTTTTAATGTAGAAAACACTGCGTGGGCATTAAGAACATAGCGAGGGGAAGGATAGGAGGTGTCGATTAACAATGGTTTTGAATGTTTGCAGATCAAAATGGCAAGGGAAAATCTCGCCGGCTACACTATTCCAAATTCGTGTCGTTCGGCTAAAAAAAGGATCCCTACATTTCACGGTACGTCTGAAATTGGACTCAAGGGTGGACTGATGAGCATTCCTTGCGAGACGAGTATAACGGGAGAAACTTCTAGGGGGAAGATTGCAGCTGGCTACTTCGAGTGAACATTTTTTTATTAAAGAACCGATAAAATAAGGAAAGTCATGATACATTGCGTCCGGGGCCGAGAGGGGCAATTGTTTCAGGTGCATTTCTATTTCCTATTAATCTTAACGTTCTATTTTGGCGAAGCACCTGCCCTGAGGTGCGAGTTATACTCGAGTTTAGGGCGCTTTAAACGCTTTATAAATTGTAGCCAGAACAGAAGGGGACAAATACATCTTACACCGATACAGAAAACCTAAGCACTTAGCAGCATTTTAAACGTTCTCAAATATATGGTCGTTCCAACGGAGATTGTTGTTGACACATATACCGAGTGCTTTCCGGTTTCTTCGATGTAAATGCCATTCATGGACAAAGGCATTGGGGGTGTGTTAAGCTTTAACGACAGAAGACAGCATTGAGTTTTCGCAGCAGTAAACTCCACACGATTCCTATTACCCCATTTAAAAATGCTGTATAAATCGGAGTTTAATGAGCTTGACATACGGTACCGTTGCAATTGCACGTCCGAATAAGAATAGAGTCGTCAGCAAAACAGTTAAGTAGATTAGAAGTAACAGACTGAAGAATAAAAGAGTCGGCGACAGAACGGTGCGCTGGGGCACACCAGCATTTATTTTGTGAGAATTAGACTTTAATCCACCCAATATGACTTTTATTGAACGGTCTAGAAGATAGCTTATAATCCAACGAACAAGAGTATCATCGATCCCAAAATCACGCATTTTCGATAAGAGAGCTTCATCCAAACTCTATCAAATGCCTTGGAAATATCAAGCACAATAGTCTTACTTTCACCAAAGCGATATAAGGATTTATTCCACTGTTCGGTGAGATATGCCATCCGATTACCAGTAGAACGATTACTGCGAAAGCCATACTGACGGTCATTGAGAAGCTTTCGGTCTTCGACATATTCCTTAAGCTGACGGTTAATCAGCGTGTCCATGACCTTAGAAAGGAGGGACATAAGTACATAAGATACATAAGCTTACGCAGTGGCTTTGCCAATGTGGAAGAACACCTCTTCAGAAGAATCGGGGGTATACCATCCGGGCCAGCAGATTTCTGTATATCGAGATCTTTGAGAACTCTTGCTACTGTACGAGTGCGGAAAAAATCTGTCCCATGGAAAAAATTACATTTTCAAGTACAGGAGGGGCAACGTTGCTGTGAGGCACCATAGAGTTGCCAGCGAAGTGGCCTTCTCTGAAGAGTAGACAATAGGTTTGTCATTATCGATGAGCTTTTGAACCGAAGATGTTGAACAGCTTTTAATATTTTTTACAAATGGCCAGAAAATTGTACTGCCTTTGGGACATTGCAGAATTTGTTGCCGTAATTTTGGTCATGCAACAATTTGGTTCTATTTGTAACGGAGTTGCATGAGTTGCATGGTTCTTTGTGCTTTTTCCGATTTTCCTCTGTAGGGTTGGCTTTGTAAGATCTGAAACTTACTTCTTTGAGCCTGATAGTTTCTTTACACTCAGAATTAAACTAGGACTTTTTTAGGCTTGATACTTTTAACTCTGTTAGGAATTAAAGCACCCATCCCTTGAAGAATCACATTTGTGATCATTTCAGCACTGACATCAATGTCACTATCGAGGAAGCATAGTGACCGGTTAAGGTTTCGGAAAAAATATTCAGGCCTTCCGAGTTTGCTTTCTCGTATTGCCAAACGGTCCTGGTGGGAAGTTTTTCTTAAACCGGATGGGTGGAGGATGAGAAATTAGCTGAAATGACACAATGGTCCAAAGTGCCAAATGAAGAAATTACACTAATGGTATATTTATCATGGTGAGAAGTAAGCAACAAGTCAAGAGTATGAACCGCTTGCCCAGTAACATCCGGTATACGCGTTGGCACATCGATCAGTTGGGTAAGGTGAGCAAATTCTGATAAATCAGTATTTACTCTAACCTGAGTTTCACTTAATGCCAAGACAACTGGCCTGTATTGAACAGTTTACAGACGTACACGTACAGACGTACACGTGAAAGAAATTCTTTCTTAAACCGCGAACATTAGAACAGACGACACAAAAATCACTTACCGTTTAAAATACTTACATTAAAATACAACTCTGACAATACATTATAGGTACATGTCTAAAAAAAAAATGGGCACGACTGGGTCGCAAGTACTTGCTCTTATATGCATAATAACATTGGAAAGCCGTCATTTTGAAGACCCGCAAACTTTGTGCTGAAAATCTTTCCCGCGTATTTCCTTACTTCTGTAAAAGTTTTCGGTCTTTTCCCAATCCTCGTATGCTAAATGAAATTTTCATGTTTGTCAATCAACCTGTTTGTCCCTAAGAGAACATCAACATTTATTTGCACAACCCCATAGTGCAATTTTATTCCGTAACTTTATATCTTGCCAGCCATTTTTTATGTCTATCCACCATTATCCTTCTACGCAACGTAACCTTACCCACACATAACTGGTATGTAAAATGTAAAGGTGTCAAATATTTATAATTTGCAATTTAATGCCTGTTCCGTGACAACTGCCAACTTTCTCTGCAATAACCTTTTGGACGACAACGACAGGACAAATAGTCTGGGGTGAATAGAATACACCTACAACTACATTTATATGTATAAAGGGTCCTGGGCTTACGTGGTTGATTACGCATATGGAAATTAACTTTTACCAGTGGGCTTAGTTATGTTAAGGTCTTGAGGGTTCTCTCGAAAGTAATTGAACGTAACCGGAATGCAGAGACCGGAGCACAACAGTACAAACGAAAACTGTCAATGGATGTACCTATCCACACATGCAAACACTGGGAATAGTGACATAAAGAAACTAGAACTTCTTCCCTTTTCTACATTTTTTTTTGTCTATCAAAGACATCAAGGGACATTTCGATTGACAAGTTCTCTTGCCTGAAAAGCCTTACGGCTTAAAAAAAAAGAAGTATTTTCAAAGCTATTGGGAACGAAAAAGACGCAACCGAAAACAAAACCAAACATACACAGCTACATTAGCTCACCCCTCGTGCGTGACTTGAATAACAATAAACAAGGATTACGAATACAGTTATTTGTGTGTTATGAACCCCTTGGCTTCAGCCTGCGGTGCAAGCTTTAAGAGAACGTTCGAAGCTAACAAGTGTGCGTTGTGCTGTTTCTTAGGAATAGACATTTAGGCTTATCCCACCGCACTAACGTTTTCTGATGCAGGTGAGTTTTCTACAGGGTGTTATTCAATCTGTCGCAATGTCCATTGAGAAAGGTAGCATAACCATGAAACAGCTTCGTACTCGATTTGGAGTTATAAACAAAACAATTGTGCGCTGGAGCTTTCAGAGAAGGCTTCCTAGAAAAGTAACCCAATGTTATAATTGCCACATGTACGGGCATGGTGGTAAACACTGCCACGTTAAAACGTTCTGTTCATTCTGCTCTGATGAGCATCAGACTTCAGCGTGCACTTCTAAGGAAGACAACAAATGTGCGAATTGCGGTGGTAACCACCAATTAACGAACCTGCATAGCTTCTTCGATTAGGGAAGAAGCTATGTTTAGTTTCGACAAAAATCAACAACTAGAGCCCCTTTGAGGAATACAACCCACCAAGATTTTGTCAGAAGTGTTGAAGATTTTCCACCGTTACGAAAAGTCAACAATGTTAATTATAAACAACAACGTGAGAATGTTTGGTCAGATCTAAAGAGTAGTAGATACTTCTAGAAATGTTAATATAAATACTAACAACGTAGATAGCAAATCTTGTATGTTTTCTTTAAATAAAATTCAAATGCTTACTAACGATTTAGTATCTAAATTAAGAATATGTAAAAATAAATTTGAACAGTTCAATATTATTACTGAGCTTGCTTTAAAATACTTAAATTATGGATCAAAGTAATATAAAATTATTAACTTGGAATGCTAAGGGTGTAAGAAAAAGAAGCATGGAATTTTTTTCTTTCATGATCCGAAATAAAATAGACATTGCTCTGGTTACTGAAACCTGTCTAAAACATAACCATCCTTTTTCGCATCCTAACTATCTATGCTATCGGTAAGATAGGCAAAGTGATTGAGGTGGCGGAATAGCAATTGTTGTAAGAAAAGAAATTAAATTAAAGTTTTTATCTTCAATGGAAACAAAAGCTATTGAGGCGTTAGGGGTTGAAGTTATCACTGGTAGTAATCAGCCGTATAAGATTGTGTGTGCTTATTTTCCATGTCGTGACCAAGAAAATCGAACAAAATGCCATCTAAGAAACGATTTTATAAAATTAACTCGTCTATCTGGTAGATTTCTTGTGGATGGCGACTTTAATTGTCGTCACCATTGATGGGGTTGCCTCCGCGCAAATAGATGGGGGAATATTTCCCATGAATTACATTCAAACTATCCTTTTTCTTTGTCGTATCCTTCTGATTATACTTATGGCCCTAAAAATTAAAGGACCAATCCTTCTGTTCTTAATTTATTTCTAACAAACTCTCCCAATTTTATAACTTAACCCCAAGTGATAAATGATTTGTCGTCTGATCATCTGCCAGTAATTCTCGATCTTCTTACTAACGCAATTATAAAAGAAAATATTGTGTACAACTATAAAGCTATGAATAAATCAATTTTTAAAAAACACTGTCAAAAAAAAATTACGTAATATAATTGATCCACCACTTCAAGAAATACAACAAAATTCTGATGTTGATTCCATGATCTTTAATCTATCTAATGTCATCAAAGAAAGCGTTGAAAACGCTGTATCCCGTCTTTCCCCTGTCACTATTAAATCTAAACTACCAACATATATTCACGATACAAATTCGTGGCGGAACTTGAACTCAGGTATCTTAACAAGCTGATTTTTTCATTGAAAATAATAGAAACTCAAAATGGAGCAAACTGTTTCAAGGTATGGCCAAATGTTCAAAACCATTTTGGAATGTCATGAGGCTAGTTAAAAATAAGCGAACACCTATTCCAGGCATCAAACAAAATGCTTTTAAATACATTACATGTAGTGAAAAGGCAGAAGTTTTTTCTAGTCAATTTGCATCAAACTTTAGAATTTCATCAAACCTTAGCAACCCAGTCACATCCAATTTAAATGAATTCTCAGTAAATCTTTTTAATTCACCTGTTGTAGATTTTCCTTCTGGTTGATTTGTCCAAGCTAACGAAAATTAAGAGCATAATAAAATCATCTCGTGTCCGAAAGGCTCCTGGACCTGATGGCATTTCAAACCTATGTATAGCCAACCTTCCTCGAGTAGGTATTAATTATCTAACTCAAATAATCAACTCCTGCCTAAAGTTGCAATACTTTCCTCAGGCTTGGAAAGTTGCAAAATCAATCCTCGAAAGCCCCTGATGATCCCTCTAGCTATCGTCCTATAAGTCTTTTGAGTAACCTTGCAAAGATTTTTGAAAAAGTCATAAAAAGAAAATTATTTAATTTCATTGATGAAAATTCATTACTACCAAACCAACAATTTGGTTTTAGATTTGGACATACATAATTCAATTTTAAGGAACACTAGATACATAAAATCGAACTGTATTGCAAAAAAATCTACTGCACTTGTGTTACTTGACATAGAATCTGCTTTTGATTCTGTCTGGCATGATGCTTTAATTCACAAAATGATAAACATTAATTTTCTCATGGCCTTAACGTCATTAATTGGAAACTTTAAATTTAAGATCCCACCTAATGTATTTGTATTAACCTTCTAATTAATGAAATAAATAAATGAAATGAAAAAAAAAGGATGTTGTTCAATGTTCCTTTTTACTTGCGATTATAGGTACTATAATACAAGTTATGCATTCGTGCAGATTAAAAAATTTGAGATAACAATCAAACATGACATTAAGATGATAGAGAAACATATTTGAGTTACTTGCAAAATTCTGTCCATCTGTCTGTCTGTCTATGTACGGATGTATATTGGACTGCAGCCTAAACAGTTGGGCCAATCGTCTTCAAATTGAACTTAAGGTTATTTTGACATTCTACAGAGGAGTTTTTAATTTTTTGTTCACTAAAAAAATAACGGTACCTGTCATATAACCGTTATGTAAAAAAAAGAAATCAGTGTACTACTGTAGGTATGCATTATATTTTAGTGAAAACAAATTTAATATGGTTGGCTAAAAACGGTACCTCCCATAGGACCGGTTTTTTTTCTTCGACTTTCTCGAAAACTGGTGATCCGATTACAATCAAAATTGATATTCAAGAAGATGTAAATAGCCTGAGTAATTTTGCATAAATTTTTTTTATAAAACTTTTTTTTTGTATTTTTAATAGTTTAAAAAAAATTTTTTTTTGAATATTTTGAAAACAGGTGAGTGATTTTTTTTTTTAGTTTTGCTTTAAATTTACGTTATTTTTGTGCTTAAGTTTGTATTCTTGAAATATTTTTTTAATTTTTTAAAAAAAGTTGTTAAAAAACCCTTTTATTTAAAAACGGCTCCTACAATTTTGAAAAAAAATCACACTTTTTTACATTTCCTAAAGAAATAAAATGGCGTTTAAATTAGTTCACCCAATATATTTCAACGTACTTTATTCGAACAATCAAAAGTCATAAAAATCGAATAAATGCTTTGATGTTCACTTTAATTTTTTTAATTTTATTCTACAATGTGACCGCACATATGAGCAAGTACGTGCGATCCAGTCGTGCAATTTATTTTAAGTGTGACCTGGGTCCCCAAAGAGTAGAATTTTGTCAACAAACTACCATATTCAGTTCATAATTGTCTACCTTTAATACAAATATAAAGAATCTCAGAGACACCTTGTACAAATACAAGTAACTTACGTAAGTACCTGAAGAAGGAATAATTGTGAGTTATAAGAATTTACATCTTTTGTGATTTTTTTGCTTGATTGACTCTGGAATTCTTTGGTATCAGTAAATAAGGAACCTTTACACCTTCGCAGCAAAAATTGTTTGTTTGGCAGGGACACTAACTTACTCTACACATATATATGTTTGCAACTGTAAAGAAAAACCTTGTCCTACGTTTTTTTTTTGCCTCTAACCCACCTTCCACATTTTGCTCCTGCTATGGTATAATGATTTTAAATGGAGCGAAAAGATTTTGCACTTCCGCACGGATAAAGTGTTGAAACTACT
Source organism: Platycheirus rosarum (assembly GCA_963971375.1). Taxonomy (NCBI): domain Eukaryota; kingdom Metazoa; phylum Arthropoda; class Insecta; order Diptera; family Syrphidae; genus Platycheirus; species Platycheirus rosarum. Next base: position 100,689,419 of record OZ020510.1, read on the forward strand.
CTCGAGCTCTCGACACAATTTGCCATTATCAGGAGAGTTCCAGACTGCTGCACAGCCAGCGCCCACATATCAGTTGCGGTTTGGTTGGGTGGAGGATTGGCGAAGTATGTAATTGACAGGACAGTCATTTATGGGGTTGTTGCAAGTCCTATGGATTTCTTGTTGTAGATATGCGCTGGGTGCTAGTAAATATACAGAGTTCGAAATTTTGGATTTGTGAAGGATTAACTTAGAGTTGATACATTTAGCGTTGGAAAGTTAGTATCCATGTCCATTTATGCAGAAACCTATACCTATCTAAAGGGTTTTCGAATAAGGGCTTTAGAACTTTTTTTACTTGCGATTTAGGTTTTAAAATGCAAGTTATGGATTCGTGCAAAAAAAATCTAACAATCAAACATGACATTACGATTATAGCGAAGTTTAAAAAAGTGGGTCCGGAAATTCCGTCCATCTGTCTGTCTGTTCGCGCCTCTACAGCCTAAAGAATGGCCCGATTTGCTTCAAACTTGGTATTTAGTATTGATTAGGTAGTATCTCGTGGGGTGTTTTTCATGTTTGCTCTAGGTCGAAAAATAACGGTACCTGCCATACAATTTTTACTAAAAAAGGTTGATTTTCTCAAAAACGGATGTAACGATTTTGATAAAACTTTCAGGGTGCTATTTTTTACAACAATACATATTTCAGTTAGAACGAGTTTTTTGAAATTTGCTCTATAACGGTACCTCTCATATAACCAGTTTTTTCAAATGCCCGATTTCAATAAAATTTTGCACACAGGAAGTCATTTATAATTCAATTAATATTGCATTTCAAAAACTTTTTTTTCGTTTTTTTTTAATTTAAAAAAAAAAATTGTTTTTTGAAATATTTTGAAAATGGGTTGATTGAATTTTTTAAATAATTTTCCCAGATGAAAAGTACAGACTTGCTTATAATGACATACAAGAAAAAAATTTAAAATATTTTTTCTAAAATTTAAAAAAAACGACTTTGAAAAAAAACTGGTCGAACGATTTTCAATATTCTCGATAGATAGAAGATAGCATACTTAGCTTTTCCAAAAAAAAACTTTTAAGCTAATTAAAAAAATGAAAGAATTTTCTAAAAAAAATATTTTTTTATTTTAATAGATCTGTGGTTTTCAATCTGGCAATACTTCTTTCGAATCTTGTCTTTTTGTGAGCTGTCATTGATTAATGCTCAGTTTGGTTTTCCATTTCATAATGAATAGGCTTACTCCCGAACAAGTTTGAAAATTGTGCAAATTTATTACCAAAACAATGGTTCGTTTCGGTGAAGCAGAGCATCGAAGAAGATCCATCCGCCATCGCGCCCAGCAATTGGAGATGTGCCCATCCACTTTATGAAAGATTTTGCGGAAGAATCTTGGTTTTCAGGCTTACAAAATCCAACTCGTGCAAGAATTGAAGCCGAACGACCATCAAGCGCGTCACACGTTCGGTGAATGGTCCCAAAACGAGATGGCCACCGATCCCGATTTTCACAAAATTGGGCCTCGGCTAGAATTTATTCCAGCCAGCCGCGGCGGTCACTTCCCCAAAATCATTTATAAAACATAATGCAAACCCCTATCTTTATAATCAAGCTAAATTCTTGGCCATAACATTAAACTATATGCGTTTTATTTCTTATTGAAAACTACACGTCTAAAAATACACACTTTGTATACATACATAATATGCAGCCACTAAAAAAGTATCGAACATATTTTTTTAAATTTATTCGACGATGTGACCGCACACATGAGCAAGTATGTGCGATCCAGTCGTGCAATTTATTTTAAATAAAACGCTAACCATTTGAGATATTTCAAAAACTTTACTATTGACTTGAACTACAATCAAAACATTTATGAATGGAACTCGATTTCGTTCATATGGCCCCGGCGGGCACGTTTTGCAGCGGTCGATTGGTTGGACCCTATTTTCGATAACTCGGCTTGTTGGCATCAGCCAATTACTTAACGCAGGTCCAAAGAAAATAGTCTTACTCTTCAATAAATCGATTGTCAGTAGACCTTACAACAGGATGGTGGCTTGTGGCACCATCCTGTTGAAACCATATGTCGTCCAGGTCCATATCTTCTAATTGGCCCAAAAATAATCGGTAATCATGGCGCGATAACGCTGGCCATTCACAGTGACGTGACGATCGTTATCGTGGACGAAAAAATATGGTCCAATAATGCCGCCGGCATGCAAACCGCACCAAATAGTTATTTTTTGTGGATGAAGTGGTGACTCATGAAGCAAGTGTGGATTGTCACCCGACCAATTAGGCATATGTTGCTTATTGACGAACCCATTGAACTAAAAATGAGCTTCGTTACTGAAGATAATTTTTCAATGAATTTCAACAATTCAACGCTCTTAAAGTTGCGGTCACCGACTCCGAATTTCGGTAGAAAATTTTTATAATTTGCAGACGTTCCTCGCTCGTGTACTTTACCATGATGAAAGTGTTGAGTTTCCTGATTCCAGCTCGGAAATTGTTTTCCTTTATCCTTGCACTGAAATCGTTAATGAGGGCGATTTCAATGTACACAATTCCAATTAACTACGCTATTCTGGCCAGACAACACCCGAAGGAAGGTATGTCGAGCTCTTTGCCGGGTTACACCACCTTACCCAATTAGTCGACGTGCCAACGCAAATACCGGATGTTGCTGGGCAAGCTGCCCATACTCTTGACTTGTTTCTTACTTCTCACTCTGATAAATATAACTTCTCCATTTGGCACTTCGGATCATTGTGTCATTTCAGCTAACTTCTTGTCTTCAACACATCCAGTTAAAGAAAAACTCCCCACCTGGACCGTTTGGAAATACGAGAAAGCCAACTGGGAGGCCTGAATATTTTTTTTCAAACTGGTCATTATGCTTCCTCGATAGTGAAATGATAGGTAATGATGATGGCCATTAATGGATGATAAGAACACTGCAAGATTTCTTGCCTTCACTGCAAACGGGATCATCTTTTTCAAAGAAGACTCAGAAATCGGAGTTATTTGCTGAAGAAGTTGAAGCTGGCTGTCTACCAATTGCTCAGGGCGACCAAAACTACTCCAAAACTGATCCATTACCAAGTTCACATTGTCAGCATGAATCATCATATACCTCACCGTCACCACGTCCAAATTTGGCAGGAGCATGTGCGAACGTGACGTGATTAGTGGCTCCAGGCAATTGACAACTAAATTTTTGTAATGGATTCCGGAATGATTTCCTTGAGGGCATAACGGCAACCGTAAACATGGTCTACCGTTGGAACACCATTATATCCCAATATGGTTGTGTTAGCATTTACTAAGGTCATCGTAGATGATGATAAAGGGAACAATGCGGTGGCATGGGCATTTGCTTCTATCATCCTCTGCACAGAATTGTGTGGCAATGTGGTGGTGTACGAATTGGCATTGGTATGTTGGCTATATTATCAGCCAAATTCATCTCGGTGGCGGTAGTGTAACATAGGCATCGACCAGAGGAGTTCCTAGTAAGGAACTCCTTGTTGACACGGTGGCATTGGCATCGGACTGAGGAGCACCTGGTATGTGTCCACAATGTGATTCTACGGCATCGACATCGGCCTGAGTAGCACCTGGTATGCATCCACATTGTGATGCGACGGCATTGGCATCGGCCATCGGAGCGCCCAGTGGCGAACATAAATGTGATGCGAGGACATTGGCATCGGCCATCGGAGCACCCAACGACGAACGTGAATGTGATGCTGCGGCATTGGCATCGGCCTAATAAGCTCCTGTGCTGTTGTCTAGTTTCATATACGCATTTACGCTGGCGGTGCGAGTACGAGTGCCTTTTGATGTTGGTGTTCGGCCAATCATGTCGGAGGTCGTTGTCATCAGATCCCGTTCTTCTTAATATTCCGTTAGCTTTCACCAAATGTCGGCGATATGACGCAATTCAGTGGCGGCAATAAATGCGCAATTGCAAATTGCGAAAATAAAGAGTTGGTTTTCTCCAAAATGGCGGCGATACGATGCAATTTACGCTGGCGGCAATAACTGCTATTCAGTGGCGGCAATAACTGTGCATTTAAATGGCGGCAATAAATGCGCAATTGCAATTGCGAATGCGAAATAAAAGTTTGTTCCTTGTTAAATAAAAAGACTGCGGAATTCGAAATTTTAAAGACAGATCTATAAATATGTATTTGTGTGTGTTTTATTTCTAAAAAAGCAAGATTATTTTAAAATATTCTTTACAAATTACCTATTAGACACTTACCGCAGTCTGCACTCCACAATCGTTTAACAAGGAATGAAATAATTCAAAATGGACGATCATGAAATAATCTCATGAAGAGTGCAGACTACGGAAAGTTAGAGAATATAGACGAGTTCTGTTCGTTTGTCATCTGGTAGCGTTCAGTTTTTGACATCTGGTTCTTTAACAATTATGTTTCAAAAATGATTTCGGGCAAGTGGCCGCCAAATAAATTCCAGCCGAGAGGACCAATTTTCGATCACTGTTTGCATCAATTGGGGCCGAATATTCTCCTTGATGACGTCAATCGTCTCGGGCTTATCTGCGTAGACAAGCGAATTCACATAACCCCACAAAAAATAGTCCATTGGTGTTAAATCGCACGATCTTAGAGGACACGCCACAGGCCCACCACGCACGGAAGATAATGCGCTCACCAAAAGTTTCCTTCATTAAATTCATTGTTTCGTTGGCTGTATGGCATGTTGCGCCGTCTTGTTAGAACCAAAGGTTATCCACATCAACATCCCCCAATTCAGGCACGAAAAAGTCATTAATCGTGGCTCTATAGCGTTCCTAATTGACTGTAACATTATGGCCGGCTTTTTTTTTAAGAAATTTTGACCAAACAAACAGATTACATTGACTTTTTGAGAATGTAACGGCCGGCGTCTCAACAATGGCTTGTGGGTTATGATCACTCCTAATACGACAATTTTGCTTATTAACATACCCATTCAACCAAAAGTGAGCTTCATCGCTGAATAATTTTTTTCTTGTGAAAATCGGGATCGGTGGCCATCTCGTGGGCCCATTCAGCGAACGTGCGATGCGCTTGATGATCGTTCGGCTTGAATTCTTGCACGAGTTGGATTTTGTAAGCCCGCAACCCCAAACTGAGCACAGCTCCAATTATTGCATGTGTTTGCGGATCCATCTAATTACCGACTCTGCTGGGCGATTATGTCGACCGAATATTGGACGCAGCGCGCGACCCAAACCGTTATTTTGGAGGAGGTCTATTCACAATGAAATGTTTGCGGATCCATCGAATTACGACTCTGCCGGGCGATTATTTCGACCGAATATTGGACTCAGCGCGCGACCCGAACCGTTATTTTGGAGGAGGTCTATTCACAATGAAACGGCAGACTAAACTCAGCATAAATCAAGTGACAGCTATCAAAAAAACTTACTCTGAAAAAAATTATTGCCAGATTGAAAAACAAACGTCTAAAAAAAACACCTTTTTATAAAATGACTATTCTTGATTTGTATTTAATTATGAACTATCCCATCGACAACAGATCCATTACTTGCAATTGCAATCCAATCAAACATAATTTTTTTTTGTTGCATACTACTCAACCTTCAACAGATAAATCAAAATGTATCCAAACAAACATTAAATAAAATATTGGTGTAAAAATATGTAAATAATCCAATTTACCGGCTCATCTCATCAACAGAAACATGTATACAAAATAAATAAATTAAAATAATAAAAAAAAAGAAAATACTGAAAATACATTCCATAGGCGACTGCTGTGCACCACTTTATGTGACGCCTGTGGAGCGACGACGTATACGCATATTCATGAAACATCAATTTTAATCTTCCATGACCAAATTTAATATTCCAAACAATCTGTCTATTTAAATGTTCATTTATGACGGCAACACCAACAAATGGAGGGATTAATTGAAAAATAGAACACAACTATAAATACAAGTAAAACCACAACCACAGCCCCTCACAATCCACACAAATGCTCTTAAAATTTCTATCATTAAACGAATGGGATGTATTGTTATTCCTGCATTCCTCGAAAATATGATTAATTTTTGAGATACAAAATGTATCTAGCCCCAAAATACACAAACTGAAAGTGAAGACAAATTAGTAATGCTGGTGTTTAGCTCGCCTAAGTGGAGTTGTGCAGGTTCTGGGGCATGCATCCCCGCAATAAAACAAAAAACATAGAATAGCTAGATACTCAGAACATCAACAGCACAACAGGAAATGAAACGGGACCGAAAGAGTTTCTCTAATGGAAATGGCATTTTAAAAGAGTTTTACGATCGTGACAATCTGGCCTTCTTTTTAAAGAGAGGATTAACGCGCATCACAAGCGGATATGCCATCACGTTTGATACTTTGTCGGAGCCGGAAAGGGAAAGGAATTAACAGTTCTGGAATTAATTTAGTAGTATGGGACAGTTTCATACTTGATTATGGCTGCAGCTGCTGTTAAATTTTATGAAAATAGTTTCAATATTTTATAATTCTGAATTTTTCAAAAGACTGCTGAGTTTTATTTGTTTTATAATTTTCATTTTCATTTATTTATTTAAGTGTGTTATACACACAAGATATAATGTCTTATAATAACGTGATAACTGAACGATTGAAAAAATTCAATATGAATCAAATAAAAAACTAAGGATTATAGGCAAACAAACAATTAACTTAAAAGAGTAAACTTACTTACTTATTTAGGGGGCGCCACAGTTCAAGACGAACCTGGCCCTCAACCATCATAACTCTCCAGCCAGTTTGGTTTTTGGCTAGTTGCCTCCTTTTCGCACTCCAAGTCGTCCTCCACTTGAGCGCGCCACCTAAGGCGAGAACGTCTTTGACTGCGTCCACCATCTGGGATTCATGGAATCGAAGATCCTGCGAGCCGGAGCATTGTTGTCTATTCGCTCTACATGACCTAGCCATTTTAAACGTGATATGCATATTTTTTTGACCAGGTAAATGTCGTTGTACAGCTCGTATGGTTCTTGGTTGAGCCTTCTCCTCCAAAGCCCGTTAACGCAGGTAGAGCCAAAAATCTTCCAAATAATCTTACGCTCGAAACGATTAAGGATATCTTCATCCGCTTTAGATAAAGTCCATGCCTCGACGCCATAGAGTAGGACTGGGATGATTAAGGTTTTATACAGTCTTCTTTGCCTTTTTAGAGAGGGCTTTGCTACTCAATTGTCTTCCTAGCCCATAGAAACAGCGATTGTCAAAAGTAATTCTTCGCTTTATATCGGACGAGATGTTGTTGTCAGATGTTATAGCGTTGTACCTGTCCAATCCGCCGGTGTCGTGTTTCCTTTTTTGTGGACAGCAGGTACTTCGGTTTGGCCTCATTGACTGCTAGTCCCATTTAAGCCGCTTCAGCTTCTATGTCAGCAAACGCTCCAGTGACAGCTCAACGAGTACTGCCAATGATGTCAGTGTCACAGACTTGAAAAAAATTGTCCCACTACAATTAACTTATTTCTTATAATTTGTTCAAGTATTAAATTGAAGAAATCGCACGAATCCTTTTTTGACATTAAAAGCTTCTGTGAGGTCAGTACCAACCTTGACGGAGCAGCGAGAGTTCTCCATCGTCATCCTGCACAGTCGGACGAGTTTTGTGGGGCGGCCAAACCCAGACTCATGGCTCTGTATAGCTCGTCTCTATAATTGATATCGTACGCGGCATTAAAATCGATAAAGAGGTGGTGGGTATCGATTTGGAATTCTTGGCTAGTTTCCAGGATCTGCAGTAGCGTGAACATTTGATCAATTGTAGACTTTCCTCGCCTGAAACCATACTGATAGGGGCCAATTAGGTTGCTGATGAAAGGTTTCAGGCGTTCACATAGTACGGCAGAGAGGATCTTGTAGGCGATATTCTGGAGACTTATTCCTCTATAGTTGACGCAGTTTAGATGGTCTCTCTTTCTTGTGGATTGGGCAAACGATGCTGAGGTTCTATTCATCAGGCATACTTTCTTCTTACACCAGGCTTTAAAAAGTTCGGCGGGTAGTCCGTCGGGTCCAGCAGCTTTGTTGTTTTGTAGTTAAGATATTGCCATCCTCACCTTATTTTGGTCAGGTGGACGGAAGTTTTGTCTGTCATCGTTCATGTAGAATGGTTCATTCTGCCTGACAGCGGGATTTTGGTCTTCATCACCGTTTAACAGTCTGCAGAAATGGTCCTTCCATGTACTCAGCACCGAATGTGACTCTACTACCAGGTTTTCATTTCTATCTCTACAGGCTTTTCTGTGGGTTTTTTTTTGCCTTGGCACGTTCTTGATTTCTTGAGAGATTGCAGTTTTCCGACATCATACTTCGCATTCTTACCTTGGCTGCAACAAGGTAGTGATCCGAATCGATTTTAGCTGTTCGGAAGGTGCGAACATCCAAGATACTCGAGGCATGTCTTACATCGATCGCAACGTGATCAATCTGGTTGACGGTTTTTTGATCTGCGTGCCGCCAAGTCCCTTTGTGTATATCGATATGAGAAAGCCGGGTGCTTGCAATGGTGACGTTAAGTGCCCCTGCCAAGTCAATTAGTCTAAGTCCGTTTTAGGACGCTATGTTTTCCGACAGTCCTACCAAAGATTTCCTCTTTATCTATTTTATCGTTAAAATCACCTAATACGATCATATTGTCGTATTTAGGGCATTGCTCATAGGTTTTGTCGAGCAGCTCGTAGAAGTCATCCTTGGTTGCGTCATCTTTGTCTTCTGTTGGGGTATGAGCGCATATTAGGCTAATAATTGCGAATTTAGCCTTGATACGGATTGTCACAAGTCGGATCGTCACAGTTTGCCATCCTTCTTTTGCACGGCCCATTCCATCGCATTTCTGGATGGCAGTAATTCCTGCTCTATAGCAGTCTAGGGCTTCCGCTAGTTGTTCGGCTGCACTTGGTATGTTAAGAGTTCTTACATTCCACGTGCAGATCCAATGGTCGTTGTCCTTTATTCGTTTTTTACGGGTCGTCAACAGTTAATCCGTCCTCTTCGAGGCTATTGGTCGCTTCGCAACTTTCTTTTTTTCTATGGCAGGGCTGTTAACCCCACGCATAACCTTGATGGCCAGGTCCTTTGTTAGATTCCTTGGACAAAAGGAATCCGAGAATCCGGGGTCAGTAACCCGCTTCGGGGATTTGAGCGCTGCCGTTAGCCTATTAAGGGCTCATCCGCCACCATCTCTATTTCGATGTCATGACGTGCATTGAAATGACCCAATGACCTTATCTCCAAATACGTCGAAGTAGCTCATTATGGCATCTGCTTCGTTGACCGTTGACGCTACCATTGGTCCAATTGGTTGGGCTCATCCGCCGTACGTTCTCTTTCTGAGGGGCTCGTTCAAGACTTCTACGAATCGATCTGAACAGTCATTAAAGCAGAGCATTAAAGTGTTTCTTTTTTTTTTTTGTGTTCAACACTCGCGCTTTAAGTTAAGCAGGAATGTCCGGATGTACAGACCAGTACCCGGGGTTACCGCGGCTGTTCACGACCTACCCTATTCAAGCAGCACCCAATCACCCACCAGTTAAAGTTAATTACCAAATTATTCAGGCTGTCCCAGTTGGATTCTTGTGTTGCCAAACGGCCCTGGTGGGAAGGTTTTCTTTAACTGGATGAGAGGACGAGAAATTTGCTGAAATTATACAATGGTCCGAAGTGCCAAATGGAACAAGTTACACTAATGGTAAATTTATCAGTGTGAAAAGTAAGAAACAAGAAACGAGAGAACGAGCGTATGAACGGCTTTCCCAGAAACATCCGGTATTCGAGTTGACTTATATCTATCAGTTGGGTAAGGTCTTGGGTAGTGTAATCCAGTCTGACCAGAATAGCGGAGCCAGTTAATGGGAATGTTTTCGGACAGTGAATTTGAGCCACATGAAGTTAAAGACCCTATGGGAACTTTGCCCGTATTGGAAAGGCTCTGGCAAGGCATATCATTCCTAACATAAACCACGAGAGCATGATGGAACAAACGTAGTGGTGGCACCAAGAGCGAATTTTGATAAATCAGTATTCACTCCAAACTGAGTTTCACTTAGTGCCTAAACATCTGGCCTGTACATATTAATTATTTTGTGATCGCACCCTTTTGGACAATTTTGCATGTTGATTAAACCTGCATTTCAAAATATTATTTTTCGATAGAAATGTGGATAAACTTTCAACGGCCCGAAAGCCTAGTTTGTGTTGTCACACATGTTGCTAATTTTGAGCACCATGAAGTAAACTTTACCAAATTTTAGTCTACCAAAGGTGGAGCTGTAGCTCGTGTGGCGTGGTACGGAACTGACTGCGTCGGATTATTCTGGACACTTTCATAAGCAAAGACGGTATTTTTGGCAGATTTTGCGTTTTGTTCATGTTAAGGTATAGGCCGATTGTTCATTGAACCGGTTGAATTTATCAAAAACGGCAATAGTCCTCAAAATGACTGTACTTAGTTGAAAATGTTACCGCCTTAGAAACTTCCAATACTATGCCTATAGAAGTTTTTGTAAGAAAGTCTGCAATATTATAAATGTTACAATATAAAATGCTCTACCTATGTATGTATTGTGATGTGGCAACAAAATGTTAAGTTTCCAACTTAACGACATCTTCATGATACATTGTGTACAACAACCATTTTTAACATGTATTGTGTACAAAATACATGTTCCTAAAAGTATGCTACATATTTGCAGTATATTTTGACTGAGTACTAATTCGAACTCGAATTAGTTCAAACAACGGAAAGATTAGGTTGTGCCAGAACCAGACAGGAGCTTTCAGAAGCTTGTACATTTGTATAAATACACGAGTAGATGGCATTGAGAATTTAATTTATTTTCAAAAGTAGAATTGTCAAGTCAATTGAAAGCTTTAGTAAAAAGTGATTGAATTGAGATTAAATAAAAACTTTTCAGGTATAAGCACGTATTTGAATTGTGAATAAATGGAATAAGTTAAATTTGCTGTTATTTAAACTAAAAGATGTTGTGTTTCATAAATTAAAGCGCCTTTTTGTATTAGTATGGAATTTTGACTAAGATTTATTTGTCGAACCCCAGGCCAAAACTTCACAGTATATTGCCCGAATATGGAAAGTAACACAGCATTAATGAAAATGAAACCACTCGGTCAGTTTGCGGAACTATCATGTCTCTCTATTCTACAGGATAAAAACAACCAGTTGCTTTCAATGTGAAGTTTGCGTGAATAAAAAAAGTAGATTTGTAAACCACAGTTATCCCAATTCATTGGTCCAACAAGACCACTTTACCATAAAACTCATGACAATATCACGAAAAACAAATATCTTGCCGCAAATAACTCAATCAAAAACTTGTGTAATTTGTACATAACTCACACGTTGAATATAATTACCTTCTATCCATAAAGTCCCCATTTTGTCGCCGCTTTCATATTCAGACATCCAGACCAAAATAACCCATTTGTTTCTTCAAGTTGATATCTTTCGTCCGTTCGTTCACAGTAGAACAACAAATTGGTTATAATCCCATATGGCAAATATGTTTCATCCTCCGTGCCGGCGTTTTGCGAAGGACTTATTTCCTCCCAACTTTATTTATTGGCCAAGAAAAAAAAAAACATCCCAAAAAGGAAGAGGGCTGATTGAACGAGTCGGGCCTATATCATACAAAAAGTTCCGGAAAATCAACGTTATGTGGATTGTTTCTTGATAGGTGTATTACTTGTAGATTTGTGCGGTCGGGATAGATACTTTTGGAGTGGGTTTTTGTACCATAGCATCGACTTTATTAAATTTTTCTTGTTGCTATTTTTTGATTTATTGAAAGCAGGTGGAGCGATTGATCAAACTCGTAAAAAAATCACAAAACTTTTTTTGAAATTAAAATGGAAAAGGAAACAGGAGTGTATAAGTATGTGGGCGATGTGGTACGTTACGTTCTATTAGCTTTCATCCTTTTGACGTTGCTATGCTACTGCTTCGACGTTGGTCGGTTGGGTTGGAACCATCATTTTTATTCATCAAATTTGATGTACATATTTACACAATAAGCTGGCAGGAAGACTGAGCTGAAGCAAGTGACAGCTGCATGACAAGAAGCAAATAAATACATGTATAATCAACAAGGATTCCTTCGATTTTTTTGCTGAAAGAAACAAGCGGAAAACGGAAAAGACTTTCGTTTTCAGGATATTTTGCCTTTGGGATCCTAACACTTAACTATGATGTAAATAATTACGTTCCCGCACCCGCGTGTACGAGTATTCTTTTGAGCGTGTGTTTGATTATAATGAAGTTCTTGTTTGGGCTTATCATGAAGTAAACTTCTGAAAATACTGGCAATGAATTAATTACAGATGTAAATTATTTGCTGTTGCCAGAAGGTGATGATTGGAGGCTTAATGAAAGTAAATTTGATCAGAAAGACCAATATTAGAAGGAAATTATTTTCGACAAAAAAAAGATGAAAAGATGAAAACACCATAATAAGGGTCAAGAGAATTCCTTAATTTTTGTTAAATGGGGAATATTTTATGTTATTAAATTAAATCCGGTCTGATTCTGATATTATTTCGATCACTGATTTGTCGTAACAAGTGAATAAAATAAGGACGGATTTATTGAAGTAAAATCGGAAAATACAGCTTGCATGACACACCGATAACTCATTCAGGCTAATTGACTTTACTACGGTGCGAAAATTGTAATATCTAGTAGGTATCAAGTCCCACACCTCAACATTCACAAAGGGAAAAGGAAATGCCCTGATCAATCCACTGGCAAACCATATTGACCACATTTTGATTGTGATTGATACATCATACTCAAGTATGATAGATGTTCGAACTTAAGGAGGGGCAAACACTGACTTGAAACACTACCTCGTTTTTTTTATTTTTTTTATTAACGCGCGCGGGAGGGGAGAGATAGGAGTTGTCGATTAACATTGGTTTTGAATGTTTGCAGATCAAAATGGCGAGGGAAAATATTGCCGGGTAAACTATTCAAAATTCGTGTTGTTCGGCTAAAAAAAGAATCACTATATTTCACGGTACATACGTCCGAAATTGGGCTCAAGGATGCACTGATGGGCATTCCTTGCGAGACGAGTATTACGGGAGAAACTTTTAAGGGGAGGAATGCAGATGGCTACTTCGAGTGAACATTTTGTATAAAAGAAACCATAAAATAAAGAATGACATTAAACATTGCGTCGGTGTTCGAGAGGGGCTATTGTTTCAGCGGCAGTTCTATTTCCTATCAATCTTAACGCTCGATTTTGTATTCTATCAAGCAGGTGAAGCGATGTTTGTGAAGCACCTGCCCAGAGGTGGGAGTAATACTCCAGTTAAGGGCGTATAAACGCTTTGTAGCCAGATCAGATGGGGAGTACTTCTTACACCGATACAGAAAAGCTAAGCACTTAGCAGCATTCTTAGCGATCTCAAATATATTGTCGTTCCAACGGAGGTCGTCGTTGAAACACATACCGAGTACTGAGAGCTTTTCGGTTTCTTCGATGTAAGTACCATTCATAAACAATGGCATTGGGAGTATGTTTAGCTTTAACGACTGAATACAGCATTGAGTTTTCAAACCATTAAACTCCACACGATTCCTATTACGCATTTGACAATGCTGTATAAATCGGAGTTTAATGAGCTTGACATACGGTACCATTGCAATTGTACGTCCGAAGGCAAAGGACGTGAATTATCGAACGAATATGAAAAGCTGAGGGTAGAGTCGTCAGCAAAACAGTTAAGTGGATTAGAAGTAACAGACAGAAGATCATTTATGAAAATGAGGAAAAGAGTCGGAGATAGAACGGAGCCCTGGGGCACACCAGCATTTTTTTTTGTAGGAATTAGACTTGAATCTGTCCAATACAACTTGTATTGAACGGTCCACAAGATAGCTTCTAATCCAACGAACATGAGTATCATCGCTCCCAAAAGCACGCATTTTCGAGAAGAGAGCTTCATGCCAAACTTTATCAAATGCCTCGGAGATATCAAGAGCAATAATCTTACTTTCAACAAAGCGATGTAAAGATTTCTTCCACTGCTCGGTGAGATATGCCATCGGATCACCATTGGAACGGTTGCTGCGGAAGCCATACTGACGGTCATGGAGAAGCTTTCGATCTTCGAGATATTCCTTAAGCTGACGGTTAATCAGCGTTTCCATGAGCTTAGAAAGAAGGGATGTTAGTGCTATGGGTCGGTATGGGGAGGGGGATGCACAGGTAATCACATTCCATTCTGGTAACAAGTGGTGATAGAAACTTCGGATACTGAGCAACAACTCTGATCCTCTTGAACAACGTGGCGAGCAGAAGAGAAAAAAGGAACACCGACTTCTCAGAATGAAAAATAAGAATCATGAGAAGCGCACGATCCAAGAAATGGAGATCGAGGAATGAAGTATGAAAGTTTTACCAATAGGTGCAAAGTGTAAATGCTACAGAGCTAAGACTGAAGCTTGTAAAGACGATCAAGGAAACTTCGTAGTGGAATTAGATTCGATGCTAAGAATATGGAAAAACCATTTTTGCAGACTGTATAATGGCGATGATGAAACGAACTCCACTGTCAAGCAGAATGTAGAATGTACCATTTTATCTGGGCGAAGTAGACCAACAATTCCGCCCACCACATCTGGATGAAGTAAAGCTCACTATATCTAAGCTTAAAACCAACAAAACAGCCAGACCCGATAGCCCAGCTACTGAGCTCTTCAAAGCGATGACTTGGTTACAAGTATGCTCCAACTTATAAGCAAGATATGTTTAGAAGAAAGCATGCCCGATGAATGGAATCTCAGCATAATTTGCCCGATCCTTAAAAAAGGAGACCCTCTTAACTGCATGAACAGGGGTATCAGTCTCCCTAACATCGCCTCGAAGATCTTTTTTTCTGTATCATGTGAACGCCTAAAGCCATTCGTCAACAACCTGGTAGGTCCATATCAGTGCTGTTTGAGGCCAGGAAATTCCATTATTCACCAAATATTCACATTACGGCAGATCTTAGAAAAAACCCAAGAACTTCAAATCCATCTTTTCATCGATTTCAAAGGCGCATACGACAGCATTTATAGAGACGAATTATAGAGACCAATGTGCAGTTTTAACATCCCTTCCAAACTCGGCCGCCTGTGTAAAATGACAATGGCAAACGCACGATGTTCCGTCAAGGTCGGTAAAGACCTCACCGACACCTTTGAAGCCAAAAAAGGATATACACAAGGCGATGCGCTGTCATGCTACTTTTTCAACATCATACTTGACAGAATAGTGCCTCAAATGCATACACCAGCCAGCTGTAGCCACCGAAGCTGAAGTAGTTCATCTGAAGGCAGCCAAAGTCACCTCTGATGCTAATACAGTAGAGCTAACGTTATATTACCGACCAGCCAATGCAGGTCTGAAAACAATTAAAATTGCGGATATCAGATATGCAAAACCATTTTTGAACACGTTGATTTCACTGAACAAGACTTAACAGCGATAGGACGACTACTCAATTTCCCGGATAGGTCCACCATCTTAAGGGGGACAGATAATCGCGACTTTCTTGCTGTGACTGAGCGATTTTCAGAGATGTTGACCACTATAGATGAAAGAGGATCATTTTCGAATGTGTACGCTGCTGAAGAATTCCATTAAAGTTGAGAGAATGGGTAATTGGAAACTCCATCTAGATTGTGTCAAGGAATCTGAATTATGCCAAAAGTGCTCGTCTCTATTACCAAGACATGGTCACCCTACAGGACAGGATGGATCCTCACTTCACCAGTCAGTCAGTCTGAAAAATGTTCTTCGGGTATCTGGTCCGAAATGAGCATTGAGCAGGTCCTCATGCGTGCTATGAAAAGCTATGGGGGACTCACTCGTGGAAGGTGTAAGTGCTTGCTAGATGAACGATGCGCATGGTGTGCCTTCAAAGCATTTGTGAACAAATAGAATTGTTCGCTTATGTTCGCTCAGAGACATCTAAATAGTATGTGGACATGAGACTAACCCGAGTAATGAGGGACAACATGGACATTGGAAAAATTCGCGATTGGTTTACTGATCAAAAAATATTTGAGTTACTGGAAAAATTCTATCTGTTCGTATGAACCTAAGTCATAGGTTTAGAACATGGTCCTTCGAGCCGGATGGTAAACTAAATGCAAATCAATTGATTCCAACAATATAAAACCGTTTCAAGACACGAAGACGGTATTAAAAACACAACGGGAATCCAGAACAAAACGGGATCCAAACCAAAAATAGTACAAACTCAGGACCCGGACAAGCGGTAACAGAAAGATCAACCGTTAGCTATCAATTGATTTGCATTTAATTTAACAGTTAAGCCATTAAAATGGCGGTAACTATATAATTTATTTTATAAATTATTTAAATATATATTACATACAAAAATGCAATTTAAATATCTAAGACTATTTTTTAATAAATTTAAATTTACAATTCAATCTACCTATATTTAAAAGTGAAACTTAAATACCTAAGACTTTTTTTTAAATAAAGAATAAACCTTATACCTATGTACATAAATCTAAAACCTTTTTAACAATTAAAACTGAAACTTATTCTTAAATACATGAGATTTTTTTAAGAATACAAGCCTAAATACCTAAATCTTTTTAATAATTTTTTTTAATCACCATTATCATCACAAAAACCAACAATAAAATATATAAAGTAAATTAAATATTTCAAAAACTGATCGCGTTACGTTCATAATGTCAAAGCTTACAAAACTTATTGACTCTCAACAACTGAGGCTTAAAGAGATGCAAAATGACTACGACAATTTTTTAGAAAAAATTGAAAAAGAAAAGGGGGTAAAATTTTCAAAGGGTTACTTTAACACGTGTTTCGCGGAACTCGAACAATAATTTGAAATGGCCAAAAAAGACCACACGCAGCAAGGGACAAGTATTTCGAAAGTATTTTTCAAAAATAAAACAACTTTATTTCAATTATAGTGGTGGCTTACAAGATAATCTTGAAAAATTTGTTAAAAGTGAAAGCAATACGTTAGACTCTTTGCGATTAAACAATTCCACAAAATTATTGGCATGTGAAATTAGAAATCAAAAGGTTTTCTGGTGAATCCGAAGATTTGTTTGAATTTCAAAATATATTTGAAAGTATGGTTGATCAGAATAACGATCTATCAGACATACAAAAATTGCAGTATTTGCTCTCGTTTTTATACAAGAAACCTTCAGACTTAGTTAGCAACCTTCCAATCTTATATTAAATGATAGGTATAAAAATTCGGGAAAATTAGTAAATGCTCAAATCAGAAGGCTTATGGAGCAACAAAAGCTTTCACACGTCAGGTTTGAAGTTGCTGCATGATGTCACCAATTCCTGCATTCATGCTCTTGGGAATTTAAAGGTAAATGTCGATGCTTGGGACTGCATCCTTATTTATGTGGTATATCAAAAACTTCCAATCCAAACTCAAAAGGATTGGGAATATAGATTGGGTACATCAAAGGTTCTTCTTGCGATTATAGGTACTATAATACAAGTTATAGATTCGAGCAAAAATAAAATGGGCACGACTGGGTCGCACGTACTTGCTCTTATATGCATAATTACATTGGAAAGCAAGATCTTTGACAGAAACAAGTAACATATGCGTGGAAAATAACACAGTTTGAACTTATAAAAAGTATTAAAAACCACAATACTTAACGGTTTTTAGTAAAAATGAAGTATGCCATCACACATCTTAAATAACAAGAAATTTATGAAAATGTATTTCGAAAGTTGTAGGACCGGTTTTGATAAAATCTAGTTTTTTATTTTTAGTTTTTTGAAAAAAAATTATTTTTTAAATGTTGGTATGAAGTTTTTTAGAATTTATTAAAATACATGTGATTATAAATTTCAAAATAATTTATTTTGATTAGTTTTCAAAATATTGATTTTTCAAAAAAAAAAAAAATGTAAAGTAATTTTAATTAGAAAAAATAAGTTATTCAAAATTTTAATATGCAGAATTAATTTGGCTACCTAGATCTTTTTAAATATAAAATTTGAAAGAAATCCAAAGAGCCGTAACCGAGAAAGCCAAAAATTAAAAAAAACCGTTATATGGAAGGTCCCGTTAATAGACTTTTTCCGTATATGTGGTTCTAATCAAATAATAGCCAATACCAACAAAAAAAATTCTCAAAAATGTTCATTAAAATCGTTGGAGCCGTTTTCGAGAAAAATAAGATATTCATAAACGGTTATATGACAGATACCGTTATTTTTAGGCCTAAAAATAAAATTTTAATTTCCTCTATGAGGAATGCCAAACTAATCACAAACACCAAGTTTGAAGATAATTGCTCAAGCCGTTTAGGCTCCAGCTCGTTATATATACTGACAGACAGACAGATAGACAATTTTTCTCGATCACTTTTTTAGACTTCTCTATGATCGTATTGTGCGTGTTTGATTGTTATCTCTATTTTTTTTAATATGCACGAATCCTAAACTTGCCTTATTGTCCCTATAATCGCAAGTAAAAAATCTAACAATCAAAATCTACAGCCTAAACGGATGGGCCGATTTGCTTTTTTCTCGATCACTTTTTTAGACTTCTCTATGATCGTAATGTCATGTTTGATTGTTATCTCTATTTTGTTTAATATGCACGAATCCTAAACTTGCCTTATAGTCCCTATTATCGCAAGTAAAAAATCTAACAATCAAACATGACATTACTCTGTCTGTCTATCTGTTCGCGCCTCTACAGCCTAAACGGATGGGCCGATTTGCTTCAAACTTGGTATTTAGTATTTATTAGGTAGTATCTCGGGGGTTGTTTTTCATTTTTGCTCTAGCTCCAAAAAGAACGGCACCTGCCATATATTTATAACAAAAAGTTTGATTTCTCGAAAACGGCTCTAACGATGTTGATAAAACTTTCAGGGGGGTGCTATTTTTTTAAAACAATACATCTTTCAGTTAGAAATTTTTTTTGAAATGTGTTCTATAACGGTACCTGTATAGTATATATATAGAACTGTTTTTTTTTTCAAATTCGATTTTATCGTAAACCATTATTCCGATTTCAATAAAATTTTCCACACAGGAAGTCATTTATAATTCAATTAATATTGCATTAAAAAAAATTCAAACAAATTTTTTTCAATTTTTTTAAATTTTCTGAACAAAAAATTGGTTTTCGAAATATTTTGAAAACGGATTGATTTTTTTTTTTTAAATTATTTTTCCAAATGAAAACTACAGATTTCCTTATAATGACATACTAAAAAAATTAAAATATTTTTTCGAAAAGTTTTTCAAAAAAAAAAACATTTTTAAATTTTTTTTTTCAATATTATTTTTTCTTCGATAGACATTTAGTTTTGAAATTTGATTGCATATGTACTTAGTTTTTTCGAGAAAACTCTTAAGCTAATTAAAAAATGAAAGAATTTTTTTGAGTTTTTTTTTTCAAAAACAGTTTGTTAAAAATTAAAAAAAAATGTTTTCGCACAATAACTACCAGCTGCTGGATGTTGGCATATCTACTGAAAAAAAATTTGGAATTTGTTTTCGAGAAGTTTTTCAAAAAAAAAACTGTTCAAACGATTTTGAAAAAATGTTTCCTTAAAATTCAAAACCGTAAAAGAAATTAAATGGCTTACTTGATTTTTTCCAAAAAACGTTTTAACTTGTGATTTTTAAGTGAAAAACTTCAAATAAATTTTGTACCTCCTTTTTTCAAAAATCTCAAGCCCCAAGACCACTGTCGCACATTAGAGCAAGTTCGTGCGACCCAGTCGTGCACTTTATTTCAAATGGTCCTTCGAGCCTTTTTTAAATAGAGTAACCGCGAATTTAAATTTGTTAAATATTTTGTACATAAAATTCATATTTGAACAAAAAAAAACTTTAAACTAAAAAAAGTGTTAAAATCAGCGTATAAAACGAAATTGTTTTTTGCCGACGGCTTTTGAAATTTTGAACTTCATCTTAGAAAATCAGCAATTGTTCCAACAACTTAAAGCCTTAAGCTACAACTTAGCTCCAGCAATAAAATATAACGAATTATAAAAAGGGCCTTTTCTTTAATTTTTTTATATTTAGCCACAACTTGGCGCAATTGAATTAACAGTAATCAAGTTAGGTTTATACTTATAAGGTTATTTTGACATTTTACGGAGGAGTTTTTTTTTTATTTTTTTTTTTTAGCTCAAACATTATCGGACCTATCATACATACAACCGTTAAATAAAAATTAATTTTTCTCGAAAACTGCTAAAAGAATTTTAAAATCAGTGTACTTTTGTAGGTTTGGTATACATATATTTTGGTTAACATTTTTTAGGGAAATTTGAAAAATTGCCTTTTTTCGAAACGCCATATCTTAGTAAAAAATCAACATAGCTTTTAGTGTAAGACGTAATAAAAGAAAAAAGTTATTAACGAAAAACCAAAGAAAGGTCGAACATTTTGCAGCCCCCCCCCCCATATTTTTTGCACAGGGTCCTCGAGCTCCAAAAGTAAAGAAAACGTTATTCAACCACCCCTTAACATTATCCCAATTTTTCATTAAATTCCGACCTTTGTCATCCTAAGCCCATTTTTTCGACCTGTCGACTGGACTAGTAAGATATATCTAATTTATGGTTCAGTCATTTACACTACTTCAAAAAGCACATCACACAAACAGACAGGCTGAAATCATGACCGAAATTCCCTT
The DNA here is from genome assembly GCA_963971375.1 of Platycheirus rosarum. NCBI lineage: Eukaryota > Metazoa > Arthropoda > Insecta > Diptera > Syrphidae > Platycheirus > Platycheirus rosarum. The sequence continues at coordinate 100,710,196 of OZ020510.1, forward strand.
ATATTTTATTTTTCCATCACTTTTTGTCTGCACGAAAACATTATTTACCCTTATTGAAGAAGTTAAAAAAAGAAATCCTGGTGAAATTAGCCTTATCTTCAGGGAGTATTAAAAATGCGGTTGATAAGAACAGCCTTGTGTCAAAAGGCAGGATTATAACGGCGCGTGTTTTAATTCTCCACGCGTAAGATTATGTGTGGGTAGCATTAAGCAGTGTGAAATTTAAGATAATTATTATCACGGTCAATAATATTTACGGTTTATATTATTTATGATGGACACAGAGATGCTCTAAAAGGCGCGTTTATAAGGGTAACGCGCGGTAGGTATACCATCCCCCAAGCTTGTGCTTTGTTTTATTCACGGAAATCGGATGTAGATTAATTCCTGCTTCTGACTCGGAGCTAGCAAGGAAATTTTATTATGGAAGAGTAACTTTATAATAGTTTTTATATAGGAAACAGAATTTTTCGAAAACTCCCGAATTGAAACCTGATAAGCATCTGTTTTTTAGGAAGAATACATTCAAAAATGATGAAAACACATATACCATATGCTTAAATAAAATAATAGTTTGGGTTTGGCTGTGGTAGTCCGGAAAACGTTCGCACCCTAAAACCTTTTTGAACAAAACAATGCTGTTGTTAAGCTATACACATAATATTTTTTGAAAGGAAAGATATACTTGCACAAACCACCTTTCCAAAAACCTTTTGAAAATGTACATATATGTATTGTATTGTATTGTATTGTATTTAATTTTATTCATTCAATATTAAATTTATATAAATATACAATTCATTTAAAAAATAAGAATAATAGTGTACATTCTTTAACTAGGTAGTTAGCGATGAATGACACATCTAATTTTAAAAAAAATCATTAATAACTGATGTGGGGTGACAATCAGTAATTTAAGTAACAAGAATAAAATAAAAATAACATTTGAGTTTTTTTAAATTTTTGAGTGTGTTGTTGTTTCTGTTTACTCGATACAGAGTTGAGTGAGCATATTGTGGATTCCAAAGGGGGCAACAGTGATGTTATATTAAAAACAATGTTAAGAGTTTTTTTGCAATCGTAGGAAAGGCTTTAAAGTAACGCATATAAATTCTCAAAGTTTGATGCCTAAAATCGATGAGTTTAAATTCTTGTTTGAAAATTCAAAGTTGGATGCAATCTGTCTGTCAGAGACATGGTTTTCAAAAGATATTGGGGATGCATTATATTCTATTAACGGGTATAGACTTTTTCGGTCAGATAGATATGGTCGTGGTGGGGGTGGTGTAGCGATATATCTAAGAGATGTTTTTTCATGTAAAATAAGATGGTCCTCATCACCTGGTTCAGCGTTCGAATACCTGTTTCTTGAAATTATTGGCAGTGATGGTAATCTCTTACTAGGAACTGTCTACAGACCAAATAAAAATGTGGATCTAGAGCCCTTTTACCAACTTATGGAAGAATTAACTATCAGCTCACAAAATTTAATATTGTGTGGTGAATTTAACGGCAATATTTTGATTGACAATAGTTTTACAGATTATATGACTTCATTTGACTTGCATTCAGTTAACCCATCCGTACCTACTCATTTCACCCGTTCGTCAAGTACACTTTTAGATCTATTCCTTGTTAACAGGAAAGATCGGGTTTTGTTTTATGATCAACTATCTGCTCCAGTTTTTTCCTGCCATGATCTTATTTTCTTGACTTTCGATTTCAAAACTGAGGTCAGTTTAGAAAATATTCTAATTCAATTCAGAGATTTCAAGAATATAGATAGATCAGTATCCTGTTCAAGATACTCGCACTATACACTGGGAAAATATTTACTTTATGAATTCATCCAATGAACAAGTAAAGTTCTTGAATGAAAACATATCAATTTTTTATGATATTCACGTCCCACTAAAGACAAAAAAACTAGTCTGCGTATCCAAACCTTGGCTTACAAAAGAAATTAAAGATTTCATGAATCAACGTGATCAGGCTTACCGACGCTGGAAACGTTTTCGTGTGGAAGAGTTACATGCAACTTATAAAGTTTTACGAAATAGGGTTGTGCAAGAAATAAGAGTTGCAAAAACACTATTTTATTCCAACCGCCTGAATTGGTGCTCTGATGGTCGTAAGTTATGGAGAAATGTCCGGGATCTTGGAATCGGAGGGCAACGCCCTCTTTTAGAAAACAACATTGACGGTAGTGAATTAAATCGTAAGTTTTTATCTATTTCCAGCAGTAATATCTCGATTGATTTAGAGTTTTCAACAGATTTTCCAAGAGCTTTTTTAGATTCTGCGTTAAGTTTCTCGTGTGTTAATAGTTTAGATGTCTTAGAAAGTTTTCTTTCAATAAAATCTAATGCATCAGGTGTGGATAAAATCAATCCGGTGTTTTTAAAAGCCATATTACCATTGTTGCTACCATATATTACTCACGTTTTCAACACTGTTATCACAACAGGAATCTTTCCAAACCAGTGGAAACTTGCAAAGATTTTACCAATTCCCAAAAACTCACTGGGAACTGAGTTTCGGTCAATTTCAGTCTTACCCTATTTATCTAAAGTCTGTGAACGAATCATGCAAAAACAACTTAATGATTATATTATGCGTAACAACTTCTTAGTAAGCATACAATCTGGCTTCCGCCTTAAGCACAGCACTTTTGAAGGTCATTGAAAACATAAGAAGGAAACTCGACGACAATTGTGTTAGCTTTTTAGTTCTTCTTGATTTCTCTAAGGCTTTCGATATGGTAAACAACTCTGTTCTTTTAAGAAAGTTGCAGATCGAATTCAACCTTTCACCAGAAGCCATAAAATTGATTTCCTCGTACCTTATTAACAGAATACAAGCCGTATGTATTGAAAATCAACTCTCCGAGTTCCTTCCAATCAAACAAGGTGTTCCTCAGGGATCGATCTTGGCACCCCTCTTATTCTCGCTGTATATCAACGAAATAGCTTCCATCATACTAAACGTATCTAAACATTTTTATGCCGATGATATACAAATTTATAAAAGCTGTCCCCTAGGTCTTATACAAAACTGCGTATGTACTATTAATGAAGAGCTTGAACATATTTCTACATGGGCAATAAACAATGGTTTTACTCTTAACCCAACAAACTGCAAATGCCTTGTAATATCTAAAAAGTCATTAGATCTATCTTGTTTTCGGCCGATACTTCTAAGCCGCATTCCACTAGAATTCACAACCACATCAAGAAATCTAGGCATGGTATTCAACAGAACATTAACATGGAGCGATCACGTTAATTACTTACTTACTTACTTATGTTGGCTCAACTAGAGCGTGGTGCTCCTAGGCCTTGCTCAATACGCCCCTCCAGCTGGCTCGATCCCTTGCCTGCTGTCTCCAATTTCGCACTCCAAGTTGGCGGAGGTCTCCTTCTACCTGGTCGCTCCATCGAAGATGAGGTCTAGCTTGGCTTCTGACTCCCTCTGGTTTGGCTTTGAAGACTTTACTCGCTGGAGCGTTGGTGTCCATTCGCTCTACATGGCCCAGCCATCTTAGTCGTTGGACTCTACTTTTTCTGGCTAAGCTTATGTCGCTGTACAGCTCGTATAGTTCGTCGTTGTATCTTCGTCGCCAAATGTTGTCTTCTCGGTTTACGCAAATAGGACCATAGATCGTACGCAGAACTTTTCTCTCGAAGACTCCAAGTGCCTATTCATCCGATTGGGAGAGGGTCCATGCTTCTGCACCATATAGCAGGACCGGGATGATGAGTGTTTTATATAGTGTCTCCTTGGTTCTTCTCGATAGGGCTTTATTCCTCAATTGCTTATTCAGCCCAAAGAAACAGCGATTAGCAAGAGTTAGTCTGCGTTTGATTTCAGCGCTGATGTTGTTGACCGAGTTTACAGCAGTACCCAGGTAGACAAATTGACTGACTACCTCGAAGTTATACATATCAATGGTCACATTTTGACCAAGCCGGTGGTGGGTTTGGGCTTTTGTTGATGAAAGCATATACTTCGTCTTGTCCTCGTTTATTTTCAGCCCCATTCTGCTTGCTGCTGACTCCATAGTAGTGAAAGCACCGGTTACTGCTCGCTTTGTTCTTCCTATCACGTCTATGTCGTCTGCAAACCCAAGTAATTGTGTCGATTTATTGAAAATGGTGTCCGATGTACTGGCATGGGTGCTCCGTATTACATTTTCAAGCACAATGTTAAAACAGCTGCATGACAGCGCGTCTCCTTGTCTAAGGCCTCTGGTGGTTTCGAAGGTTTCAGAAGAGTCTCTACCAACTTTGACGGAACAGCGAGCATTCTCCAACGTCATCCTGATAAGGCGTATCAGTTTAGCAGGGATTCCAAAGTTAGACATAGCACGATACATTTCAACTCTATTAACACTATCGTACGCTGCTTTAAAATCGACGAACAGGTGGTGGGTGTCGATGTTATATTCTTGGGTTTTCTCCAGGATCTGGCGTAATGTGAATATTTGGTCGGTGGTAGATTTTCCAGGTCTGAAGCCGCATTGGTAAGGACCTATTAGATCATCAGCAAACGGCTTGAGACGTTCACATAAAACGCTTGACAGGATCTTATAGGCGATGTTTAGAAGACTAATGCCTCTATAGTTGGCGCAGAGTAGGCGGTCTCCTTTTTAGTGGATCGGGCAGATGGTACTGAGGTTCCACTCATCGGGCATACTTTCCTCCGACCATATTTTGCAGATGAGTTGGTGTATGCTACTGACCAGTTCATCTCCAGCGTGTTTAAAAAGCTCCGCTTGTAGACCATCGTATCCAGCTGCTTTGTTCATCTTTAGCCTGGTGATGGCTACTTTGATCTCATTTGGTCGGGCGGATGCAGTTCGTGGTCGTCATCTAGATTAACTGGTACAAGTTGATATTGGGCGGGATCTTGGCTGTCATCGGCATTTAACAACTGGTTAAAGTAGTCTCTCCAGATGGCTAACATCGCCTGTGTTTCCACAATGGTGTTTCCATCCTGATCTTTGCAGGGCCCAGGGCGACTTGTGAAACCTGATGTAGACTGTTTCACTCTTCTGTAGAAGTTTCGCACCTCTTTTCTGCAAAAACATCTCTGCATCTCCTCGAATTCGCGTTGCTGGTGTTCTTTTTTCTTCCTCCCGAGTATGCGTTTCTCATCCTTCCTTCGCTCAACATAGAGATTTCTGGTGGCTCTCGTATCTCTCTGGAGCCACGACTTGTATGCCTCCGTTTTAGCTTTGTTTGCCTGAGCACATTCGGAGTCGAACCAAGGGTTTCTAGGGGGAGGCTGTGAGAAACCTAATACCTCTGACGCAGCATTTCTTGTGGCTTGTTGACATAGCTGCCATTGGTCTTCCGTGTTCATATCCTCAGTCGAAGGATTTCTCGCAAGCTCAAGGGATACGCGGTCTGCATAGGCAGCGGCGGTCTCTTCCGATTGAAGTTTTCCAACATTGAATTTCTTCGGCGTAGTTGGTGTTCGCCTGAGAGCTTCCATTGAGATCCGTACTCTAAGCTTTGCACCGACTAGGTAGTGGTCCGAATCGATGTTTGCTCTTCGGAATGTACGGACATTCAAAATGCTGGAGGAGTGCCTTCCGTCAATCGCAACATGGTCAATTTGGTTGCAGGTTCGACCATCTGGGGATCGCCATGTGCCTTTGTGGATGTCGGGACGTGGGAAACGCGTGCTACTCAGCACCATGTTTTTTCCCGCTGCAAAATCGATGAGCCTGAGTCCGTTATCGGAAGTGGTGTCGTGCAGGCTGTGTTTTCCGATCGTCATACCAAAGATGTCCTCCCTCCCAATTTTGGCATTAAAGTCTCCAAATAGATTATAATGTCATTTTTGGGGCATTGCTCATAAGTAACATTGTTGGTTTGGTCATCCGAGGCATATCTTGCATTTTTCATCACAATAAATTTTCCCTTTCATGACCGGCTTGTGAGGCCTGTGCATGACGTGTAGATCGTGATGGTGGTTGGATGTTCAGAGCGTATCTTTCGTCCTGCTCCTAGTTCCTGAGAAGAGAACTCAGGTATCTACAACCAATGGATCCGATTGATCCAACGCTCGTCATTAGTTCACCTTTCGGCTATCCAGCGAGCACCGCAGGGAGGTGACGATGCGATTTTGCCCACGTTAATTCTATTGTAGGTAAAACATATGGAGTTCTTAGATCCTTGTGGGCTGTTCAGCAATTTACCCCATTAAAAACCAGAATGGTTCTTGCTAAGACACTAGTCATCCCAGTTTTGACGTATGGCTGTGAAATATATAATAATTGTGATTCTGTTAGCAGAAAAAAGTTGAAAGTTGCATTTAACAGCACGATACGTTATATTTTTAGCCTAAGAAAATACGATCACGTTTTAGATATGTCTACGAACCTTCTCAATATGTCTTTCGAAAATTTTATTAAGTTTCGAACTTTAAACATGCTTTTAATAAAGACAAGACAGCCAGCATATCTATACGAAATACTTCGATTTCCAGCACCAAACAGATCATATAATTTAATGCTGCCACGATTCTCTTGCCTTACATCCGAGAGGCAATTTTTCATTGCTGCAATCCGCCTTTGGAATTCACTCCCACAATATTTGCGTGAATCAAGCAGAGCACAACATTCTCAAATTAGGTTGAGATTCTTCTTTCAAAATCAAAGCAACTAACTTCTTTTAATTTCTTTAAAATTTTATTTTTCTTTCCTATCTCTTTAATATTTCAACATTCTTTCTATTTTATATTTTAATTTTCTGTATCAAACGCTCCCTTTTTTATATTTTTTCAATTTGAAGTTTTTTTTTGCAATTTATATACACAATCTTGAACATTGTAAATTCATAAACTACCACTAGCTTATAAGATCTATCTTACTGTGTTAGTTATTACCCGAAATAAATTGAAACTGAAACTATAGAAAAGAAGAGCTTGCGAGCAACTTCATAGACAAAATATAGTAGGAACAAAATATTTTTGAACATTACAACAATATTTACAAAAAATTTTATTGTTTTTTGATTACATTATTTTAAAACTAAATTAATGATTCAATGGCATCAAAATTTAATGTGAATAACCAGTCTTTAGTCTTTTTTATAATGGTTGAGAATCGATGAGTTTCTCTAATTGATAAGGGCAATTTATTAAAAATATAAAATTTATTAAATATATAAAATTTCATAAGATCAACCCCAACTACTTATACCATATTGTAACTTCGAGTTTGCAAGAGCAAAATAGATCATTTTTAAAACTTTTTCGGAGCAAAAGGGTTTTATTAAATAAGTTTTTCGTATGACCGATAGCAAATATTTTTTTACCATTTGAATATGATCTTTCCAGTTCAGGTTGTAATCAATTAAAACTCCTAAGTACTTGAACTGATGAACTACTTCCACTTTAAAGCAATTTTTTGAACATTGATAATTGGCTTCAAAATTACTTATTCCACACTTATGAATAGGTAATGAATACTGTTTGCAATCGTGACCATGGAACCGGAAATTGAAGCCGTAAGGACTATTCCCAGACAACTCAAAACACATCAACTTTGTTTTTTCACTTATAACTAATTTGTGATAAGTAAACCACTGCCTTAAGATTTCAAGATCAGTTTCAATATTGGCAATACTTTCAAAGACAGTGTTTGATGAATATGTGAATACGATATCGTCAGCAAAAGCAGTTGAAATACCTTTTAATTTTAGTTTGAAAATGGAGTTTATATAAATTAAGAAAAACAAAGGGCCAAGCACTGATCCCTGAGGAACACCATTTTTAAGCAGTCTTGGTTCACTAAAAATTCCATTGGTGTTGACTCTTTGTTTTCCATTTTTTAAATAAGAGTTTAGCAAATTGAAAAAACTACCGCGAAAACCCGCATTATAAAATTTGCTTAGTAAAAGTTCATGGTTGACTAGATCGAAAGCTTTAGTCATATCAATAAACAGGCCCATAGTTTTCTTCTTTTTCTTGCCATTCAAACTTCCATACAGTTGACTACAAACTCTTAAGATAGCATCTTCTGTTGACAAACAAACAGCTCTGAAACCAAATTGATTATTACAGAAAAATTAAAACTTTTCAAGAATGACAAAATTCGCTCTTTGATCAGTTCATTTCAAAAATGTTTGAAAAAGTTGAAAGTAGTGAAATGGGTCTATAATTAGATATAAGTTTTCTCTTTCCTTTCTTAAAGAGCGGTACCACTTCAGCACATTTAAGGTGATCTGGAAAACAACCAGTTTCAACACATTTATATTTAATACGCTAGAACGTCCATAACATACCAAGCAACATTTTTCAACAAATGGCTAGATACAGCATCACTAGTACACGAATGTTTATTTTTTAAAGACATAATAACTTTGAAAACTTCTCTTGACGTTATCGTATCAAAAACGAAACTATTTGATTGCATATCGTCTACGCAAATTTCTGAAGAAATGGCACAATTACAACTAAAATAAGTATTTAAATTAGGTTTTAATTTGTTTGAAATATCAATAAAATATTCGTTAAATTTATTTGAAATATTTCAAGAATCAGATTCAATAACTCCTCCAATTTCAATAAAATCAATTTTATTTGATTCTTTATGTTTTCCTAAAATGTTATCTACAACTTTCCACTCTTCCCGAATATTCCCTTTAGCATTTAAAAACTTATTAGCATAATAATTATTACAAGTTTCTTCAATTTCTTTATTAATTGTTTTGCATAGATTTTCATAGTGTTTTTTAAGTTTATTATTGTTTTGATGTTTTTTTTTTATTTTAAACTCATTTTATTCTTTTTTGTTATTTTATTAACAGTGCAGTCAAACTCTATTATAGCGAATACGCACGGGACCTGAAAATTACTTTGTTATACCTATAGAAAATTCGTTATATAGAATTTTCGCATGTAGTATTTAATTCCTCGTCTTCAACTATTCGTAAAATCACTGCTTTGTTTTTTTTTTATTAATAATAAGCTACTAGAAGGAATTTCAAATTGCTTACCAATATCTGTTTCTTTAGTCAACTCTTCTTCAACTTTATCAATAATTAACAATTTTTTCTCAAGAGAAAGACTACTTCGAGACATTTTCATATACATACATATATTGATCTGCTCCGTAGTTAAATCTATGAAGTAGAGACACTTATGAGCACTGGCTACTGAGGCCATCGGCTCAGACAATTACAAGACAACATTGATACAGGACGGAAAAACAGAAAACACATAACACATGTCAACAGCACGCAGTTGGTTTTCGGACGGTCCTCCACCTTTCCACTAACCAGGCGCAACGATGCTTGATTTCGCTGATCTCACGGAAAGCGATGCTTTATCGGAGCCAAGGCCGTTGACAGACATTTTCAATTATTTCACTAAAGCCTGAACATAGAATGCTTGCATTTAAAATCTTGGAAAATCAACTTATAAGGTTTTTACTTGCGATTATAGGGACTATAAGGCAAGTTTAGGATTCGTGAATATAAAAAAATTGAGATAACAATGAAACATGACATTACGATCATATAGAAGTCTCAAAAAGTGATCGACAAAAAATGTCTCTCTGTCTGTCTTTTTGTCTGTCTGTCTGTCTGTCTGTCAGGAAAAGTCTATTAACGGTATCTTTCATATAACGGCTTTTTTAAATTTGGGCTTTCTCCATAACGACTGTTTGGATTACTGTCAAATTTTACATTACAGATCTAGGTATCTAGGTATTCTGCATATCAAAATTTTGAACAATTTTTTTTTCTAATAAAAATTAATTTTTGATTTTTTTTTTTGAAAAATCAATATTTTTAAAACAAATACAAAAAAAATATTTTAAATTTTATAATAACATGTATGTATATAAATAAACTCTAAAAAAATAATTTCATAAATTCTTTGTTATTTAAGACGTGTGATGGCGTACCTCATGTGTACTAAAAACAGTTAAGTATTGTGGTTTTGATACTTTTCATAAATTCAAACTGTTATTTTCAACATAAATGTTACTTGTTTCTGTCAAAAATCTTGCTTTCCAATGTAAGTATTCACATAAGAGCATTTGTACATGCGCTTTTAGGTACTATAATGCAAGTTATGCATTCGTGCGAAAAGAAAATTTTGAGATAACAATAAAATTCTATCCGTATGTCTGTCTGTCTGTCTGTACGGATTTTTATGAAAACAAAAAATCAATGTACTACTGTTGTAGGTGGACATTAAATTTTGGTGAAAAAAAATTAATATGGTGGGTTAAAAACGGCACCTCCCATAGGACCGGCTTTTTTATCTTCGACTTTCTCGAAAACTGGGATCCGATTACTATCAAAATTGTTATGTATGTATTAAATGTATGTTATTTTTATGCTGAAGTTTGTAGTCTTGATTTTTTTTTTTATTTAAAAAAAAGTTGTAAATAAAACCGTTTTATTTAAAAACGCTCCTACGATTTTGAAAAAAAATTCACACGTTTTAACATTTTTTAAATAAATAAAATGGCGTTTGAATTATTTCACTCAATACAATTTAACGTACTTTTTTTAAAATTCACAAAAGTCGAATAAATACTTTGATGTTCACTTTAATTTTCTTAAATTTTATTCTCCAATGTGACCGCACATATGAACAAGTACGTGAAATCCAGTCATGCAATTTATTTTTCTCCGCATGGTGTTATTTTTAACAGAAAAATATTATACCTTTATTTTATACCTAAGAAGATTAAAACACACTAAAAAGAAAACGAAAAAGCTGTGTACTTGAAATCAATTCATAATAGAGAGATCTTTGCTATATAGAAGTTCGTTAGAGAGAAGCTTGACTGTAGTTTCAGTCAGTCAGTCTCCTCCCTGACGTGGTATAAGGTCAGGTTAGATGTTAGATGGAGTCAAGTTAATCGGATCTTACAGGATTATCGTGGTCACCAGAAGAGGAAAGCAACGAAGAGTGGAAAACAAAAGGGGAATTACTGTAAAATAAGGTAAGCGGTTGCCTCCTTAAACCATATGAGCACTGAACTTAAGAATATTTTAAGTAACTCTTGAAATATCGTTCAGTTCGTCGACAAAAAAGACATTCTCCCAAGGCTTTTTTTTCTGGTATGAGCCCTCTTCCGCATGAACATCTTGTCATCCACTACAGAAGTCTGATGTTCTTATGCCTATTTCTTTTCGGATTCCAAAGAAAAGAGAGAGTTGAAGCCTGATGAGCTTAAGAATGAATTATTTGGAATATTCAGACAAAGGCTTCTTGCGGTCAAACAAATTTCAATTTTTTACCATCAGTCGTTTTCAGATTTGAGGAAATGATGGGGTAAACCTTCTTTATTTTTCTTTTCTTTTCATATCTTTTATTTTTTTTTTATTTTATTTTCTTTTCTTTTCTTTTCTTTTCTTTTCTTTTCTTTTCTTTTCTTTTCTTTTCTTTTCTTTTCCTTTCTTTTCTTTTCCTTTTTTTTCTTTTCTTTCCTTTTCTTTTCTTTTTTTCTTTTCTTTTCCTTTTTTTTCTTTTCTTTTCTTTTCTTTTCTTTTCTTTTCTTTTTTTTTTCTTTTCTTTTCTTTTATTGCAGCAACTTCGTTCTAATTTTTAAGCAATTGCTATCCACCCCTGTCTTTCAACTCCTACTCTTACCTCAACGTGTTGTTAGATTGTTGGTTGCAACAAGCGACAGAGGGGTGGGGGGGAGGAGTGTTACCACAAAGTACTAATTCTTGCATTTAGGCGGCAGCGGAAGAATTCTCTAGATGGAATCAGTGGTGGCGCCTACAGTTCCAGTCAGGCCTGAACTACTTAGTGAACACCTTCTAAGCGTTACTCAGAATTTTTCGGAGCTCGGAGCGGTTTTTCCGGCTCTTCGTTATTGGGTTCATAGTAAGGGCCTGGTCCTCCAGGTTGGGGTAGTGCCATAGGGGTAACTTCCCGACCATGGAAACAACAATCAGTTGTGAAGTAAACACAAGCCTCAGATACGGACGGATTCACTGAAAACGAAATAAGGACAACGAATTTCGGATATATACGTGGAATGTTAGGTCCGTAAACAGACCACTTTCTGCCAAACAACTAACGGAGGCCCTTGACTGCTGAAAGGCAGATATAACCACCATCCAACAAATGTGATAGGATGGGTTTGGGCAAAAGAAGAATGAAAAACTGCTATATTTACATTGGCAACTGCTATATACAACAAAAACAGCGTTTATTTGGATGTGGATTCGTTGTTGGAGGCAGACTCCGACAAGAGGTTTTGAGATACAAATGTGTCAACGAGCGCCTCATCAATGGTAAATTTGCATAAGCCTTATATGCGCGCATGTCCCAACAGAGGAAAAAAAAGATGACACCAAAGAAATGTTCTTTGAGCTCCTGAAGGACAAAAACATATGAGCAGTGCCCTAGCTATAACATTAAAATTGTCCCAAGGGACTTTAATGCCAAGCAAGGGAGAGAAGATATCTTTGGTGGTTCAATCAGAAAACAAAGCCTGCACGACACCACCTCCGATAACGGATTCAGACTAATTGATTTTGCCGCTGGGCAAAATATTGTAATAGCTTGTACCAAGTTCCCACACCTCAACATTTACAAAAGGACATGGGGATCCCCTAATCAACCATATTTCAACCAGATTGACCACGTTGCGATCGATGAATGCACTACTCCACTATGATGGATGGCCGAACTATCCGATGGGCAAACATTGATTCGGACGTCTGCAGCAAGAAATCTCCAGGTCCAGGGATCATGAGGAGCGTGCGATTGGTTAAATGGAGAGCTGTTATTGCAGGAATGAAGTTCAAAAGTTTTATCAAAAGGTAAAAACACACTGTCAAAGCTATAGAGCTCGAACTGAAGCTTGCAAAAATGATCAATGGAACATCGTGGTGGAATCGCAGTCGATGCTGAGAATATGGAAAACCATTTCTGCAGACTGTATAACGGCGATGACAAAACGAATTTCGCTGCCAGGCAGAATGATCCATTTTAAAATAAATTTATTAGCGCGTTAGCTCCTTTAGGAGCCAAGGTCTAGTGAGTTATACTCTCAACCATTCCTGTGTGTGCGTTGTTAATCTGCAACAATGGAAGGGAACTTCAATTTACCGCCGAGTCCAAACGGCTACATGAGATGCACTTTTTCGAGACAATTTTTTACTCTTGGAGATTTTGTCAGTTCCACGCAAAAGGCAGTACACCGGACATACGAAATACAACTTTCATATCAAAACATAGCCCTCAGAGCAATCGTTAATGCTCCATGGTACATGCGAAATAGTAATTTGTCTACCATTGTAATGTCATGTTTTCATTTTAATTCTTGTCGTGTAGTGGCTAACACTGGATCATTTTCAAGCAACACATTTAATTACCCGTTTAAAAGCAAAAACAAGAAGTATTTAACTATCCTCAAAGTTCCAATCAACACCCACTTTCTTAAGTTACCAAACTTCACAGTTGGATATCATAATTTAAAAAAGAATGTGTATATGTCTTCCACATGTGCCGTGTGTCTGTTGCGAGGGGGAGTATGTGGCATATGGCCTCATTACAGCGTCGATTAAATTTCATTTTTCATTTAGAAAGGGTATAAGTAATGGGGAAATAGATACTTCGAGGACTGTAATTAGATACTGCTAGGGAATCCAAAATACTCTACCATTATGTGGATGATCCACATCAGTGAAATAGATATAATTATTTTCATGTCATCAGGCAGTTACAGCCAACCCCGAATGCAGTTAATTTTTATATTTTATATTTATATTTTATTTAATTGCATCACTTAATCAGGGAAGTATCCAAATCTATATTATAATAACACTCATACAAATATACACACATGCAGAATAATAATAATAAAAATAAGTTGGCATCACTATTTTCACTAGCGGACATTTTGTCAGCTGTCAAGCGATTTATTTTTAGTTTGGTTTGGCATTTCAACGTGAATAGACTGACGAGACGTCTGAACAATGCTTCTAAATTGTGCAAATTTATTTTGAAAATCATGGTTCTATTCTATTCTATTCAACATAATCGTCCAGCAGAGCAACGTTTTCGCATCACGTAAAGTAAAAATGATAATAGCCATCCACAGAGACGTCGCGTCGTACAGTGCGTACAGACGAAGTCATTGCTGCTGTAGAGCGTAGAGTAGAGGAAGACCCGAATCAGTCTATTCGCCATCGTAGCATTGGATATATTGGTCCATCAACTTTCTGGAAGATGTTGCGGAAAGATCTTAGTCTGCGTGCTTAAGAAATCCAACTCGTGCAAGAATTGAAGCCACTGGATCACCCAGCAAGGTGTAGATTCGGGGAATGGCCCAAAACAAAGATTGCCGTTAATCCCAATTTGTATAAGCGAATTTGGTTTAGCGATGAAGCTCACTTTTGGTTGAATGGATACGTCAATAAACAAAATGCCATATTTGGAGTGATGATAATCCTGAAGTGTATGTTAAGACACCGTTACATCCACATAAACTGTTTGGTTAGTTTTATGAGCCATGATTACTGACTTTTTCGTTCATCAATTGATCAACCATGATGCGCAGCATTTATTTATCAGAATTTGCTTTACATGGGTATAGCTTGGTGCTATTACTCTTTTCCCAGCATGGTCTCTTGATGTATGTTAGGAATGATATTGCTTGCCAGAGCCTTCCCCAAAAGGCGCAATGTTCCAACATGACTTAAACTTCTTAGGCTCAAATTCACTGTCCGCAAGCATGTCATTCATTATTGTTTTATTTACAGGAGTTCAAATCTCGACAGTAATTCGACTTATAACGAGTTTGATGCACTGTCTGATTCCATCTCGAAAATTGTTTTCCTTTGTCCTCGCACTGAAGTCGTTATTGTGGGCGATTTCAATGTACACAATTCCAATTGGCTACGCTATTCTGCTTAGACAACACCCGAAGGAAGGTATGTCGAGCTCTTTGCCTTACCCAACTGATCGATGTGCCAACTCGTATACTGGATGGTGCTGGGCAAGCCGCCCATACTCTTGGCTTGTTTCTTACTTCTCACCCTGATAAATATACCATTAGTGTAACTTCACCATTTGGCACTTCAGACCATTGTGTCATTTCAGCTAATTTCTCATCCTCCATCCATCTAGTAAAAGAAAAACTTCACACCAGGACCGTTTGGCAATACGAGAAAGCCAACTGGGATGGCCTGAATATTTTTTTTCGAAACTTTAACTGGTCATTATGCTTCCTTGATAGTGACATTGATGCCAGTGCTGAAATGATCACAAATGTGATTCTTCTAGGGATGCGTGCTTTTATTCCTAACAGAGTAAAAAGCATCAAGCCTAAGGAAAAGTGTTTAATTATGAGTGTAAAAAAGGTATCAGGCTCAAAGAAGTAAGTTTCCGAACCTACAAAGCCAATCCTACAGAGGAAAATCGGAAAAAGCACAAACAAGCAAGAAACTCATGCAACTCCGTTATTGAAAGAACCAAATTTTTGCATGACCAAAAATTACGGCAAAAAATTCTGCTGTGAAAATGTTTGGTCATTGGTAAAAAATATTAAAAACTCCTCAGCATCTTCGGTTCCAACGCTCATCGACAATAACAAACCAATTGTTTACTATTCAGAGAAGGCAAACTTGCTCGACGCTCATTTCGCTGCCAGCTCCACGCTACATAACAGCGACGTCGCCCGTCCTGTACTTGAGAATGTAAATTTTTCCATGGGACAGATTTTTTTCCGTACTCGTACAGTAGCAAGAGTTCTCAAAGATCTCGATATACACAAATCCGCTAGCCCGGATGGTATACCCTCGATTCTGCTAAAGAGGTGTTTTTCTACACTGGCAAAGCCACTGCGTAAGCTTTTCCATCGCTCCTACACTTCTGGAATCTTTCCTAGAAGATGGAAAACAGCATTTGTCCAGCCTGTCCCTAAGAAAGGTGACCCATCCTCCCCCTCCTCCTACCGACCCATAGCACTAACATCCCTTTTTTCTAAGGTCATGGAAACGCTGATCTCGAAGATCGAAAACTTCTCCATGACCGTAAGTATGGCTTCCGCAGCAACCGTTCCACTGGTGATCTGATGGCATATCTCACCGAACAGTGGAACAAATCTTTACATCGCTTTAGTGAAAGTAAGATTATTGCTCTTGATATCTCCGAGGCATTTGATAGAGTTTGGCATGAAGCTCTCTTATCTCATTTTTATAAATCATATTCTGTCTGTTAGTTTTAATCCTCTCAATTGTTTTTCTCACGTTCTTCGCCTTCGGACGTACTATTGTAACGGTACCGTATGTCAACCTCATTAAACTCCGATTTATACAGCATTGTCAAATGGGGTAATAGGAATCGTGTGGAGTTTAATGCTTCGAAAACTCAATGATGTCTTCTGTCGTTAAAGCTAAATATACCCCTAATACCATTGTCCATGAATGGCACTAACACCGAAGAAACCGAAAAGCTCTCAGTACTCGGTATGTGTCAACGACGACCTCCGTTGCAACGACCATATATTTGAGATAGCTAAGAATGCTGCTAAGTGCTTAGGTCTTCTGTATCGGTGTAAGAAGTATTTTTCCCCATCTGATCTGGCTACAATTTATAAAGCGTTTATACGTCCTAAGTCAAGTATAACTCCCACCTCTGAGCAGGTGCTTCACAAATATCGCTTCACCTGCTTAATAGAGTATAAAATCGAGCTTTAAGATTGATAGGAAATAGAACTGCCGCTGAAACAATTGCCCCTCTCGAACAACGACGCAAATTTTCATGTCTTTCCTTATTTTATATTTTCTTTTATAAAAAATGTTCACTCGAAGTAGCCAGCTGCATTCCTCCCCTTAAAAGTTTCTCCCGTAATATTCGTCTCGCAAGGAATGCTCATCAGTTCAATGAGCCCAGTTTCGAAATTACCGTCAAATATAGGGATTCTTTTTTAGCCGAACAACACGAATTTGGAAAAGTTTACCCGGCGAGATTTTCCCTTGCCATTTTGATCTGCAAAAATTCAAAACCAATGTTAATCGACACCTCGTATCTCTCCCCTCGCTATCTTTCTAATGCCCGTGCAGTTTGTTACATTAAACGGGAAACAAATAGTCCCTTGTGCGCGTGTTAATTAGGTATTAAAAAAAAAAACAAGACGGCGCATTAAATCACACAGCTCGTGCCACAATTTATTTATTGAAGGAAACGTTTGGTTACCGCATAGTGTTACGTTATGGACCCGTGAATTGGCCACCAAGATCGTACAATTTAACGGCGCTTGACTATTTTCTTGGAGGACAACATTCGCCGCGTTATTGCCGATATACGGCCACAAATATTTGAAAAAGTCATCGAAAATTGGACCTTCAGATTAGACTAGGTACGAGCCAGCCTTGGCGGTCATATGCCAACAATCATATTTGAACTATAATGCCAAAAGGTTATCTTATCGAATAAAGTAAATTGCATGTCAATTAAAAAAACCACCTTTGTTTTATTCCATTTCAAAGTCTTATACCTCTAAGAAAAACACACTTTATATATATTAGCAAACAACTTGATCCATAGCGAAATATAAGTTATTGATTCGCATTAACCAACTCTGTAATAACTAACCTAATTTATTCCCTTTCTCGTGTATCTTTATCTTAATCCTTAGAAAATGTCAAATGTTGTTTACCAAGCAAAACTCATTATAGTTCATATCGAACGAAGAACAATAAAGCACACAGCCAAAAACAATTATAAGATTAAGAGAGGGGAAGAAAAATTCAATCTCACAACCAGGCTCTTCAATTAGAACCGCAATCGCAATGTGTTATTTTTTCAATCGAGATGAAAATGATTGAGCACGCAATCTAAAATCTTGACGCATCCTTGAAATTGGATGGATTGTCATGGTAAGTCAGAGTGGGAGAAATTATATTCATTGAATTTTGTTAAATTGGAAGCCGGACCCTGTGCTCAAAGCCGGCATTCACGCACACAATAATACCTACGCCGAAGAACTAACAGTTAAAGTTTTGTGAAGGTCTAACAATATTCAGGGAGACACACGTATAAAAATGGACATGACTGAATCGTACATTCTTGCCTTAAAAATAAATAAATTTATTGGAGCGACATTTCCTTAAGGAGCCAAAGCCTAGTGACTTATACTCTCAACCATTCCCGTGTGTGTGTTGTTAATCTGCAAGAATGGAAGGGTTTAGGAAGTTTACCGCCGGTTCCAAACGGCTACATGAAATGCATTTTTTCGAGACAAATTTTACTCTTAAAGGTTTTGTCAGTTCCTCGCAAGGGGCAGTACCCTGGAAAAAAAGGTGACTATGAGCTGGATTCGAACCCACGCTCATTCGCTTAGCAGTCCGACACACTAACCCACACACTAAGCCACGGGGCACTACCATTCTTGCCTTATTGCATTGTATTCTTAAAAACCTAGAAGAAAAAGAAGAACCCAGAAGTTTCTTGTTTAAATTAAGTATGCCTTCATATATCTTTGATAACTAGTAATGCATGTAAAAAAGGTTTTGAATATATTGATGGAATCGTTTTCTATTATTTACTTATTTATTTATTTATTTATTTATTTATTTATTTATTTATTTATTTATTTATTTATTTATTTAGGGTTTTTTAAGTTACAAACTTTATGAAGACTACAAACTCTGATTTAACTACATTATAAATTATAACAAATCCAATATATTTTTTTAATTTCATCCCTTTTTGCATTGAAGTCAATAGCAAAATCAAATTCATTAAAATCAATTCGTGCATTAGTAACAAGATTGTTCTTACCATAACTTGTACTATACTATGGTATGGAACATTTAAAAAAATCAAAATTCATTGGTCGCAAATTGCGGCAAGGAACATACATACTAAAGATTGATAATAACACCTGACAATTTATTTTACAATTTAAGACATCATAAGCAAGAAGTATAGAATTTAATTTACTTCTCGAAATGAGGGGTTTAAGATCAATTAGAGTAGGTTCATCTGTCTTCATAACAGGGGAACAATTAAATTTCCAAAAGTTTTTCGTAATTTCTTCTGAACTTCCTCAATTAGTTGTATACTAGAATTAGTGCAGGGTGGCTCATGAAAGCCGCTACCAAAAAAAAAAAAAAATTAATAACTATTTTTTGTATTTAATGAATCTGGTATGAGGTAGGTATGGGGGCATGCTGCCCCCTGCAACCCCCCTGCTTGGTCATACTATAGGATTTGGAGTATGTGCGATATTGGGTTTATGCAAAAGTTCTTTAAATCAAAAAGAAACGTTACACATACACATACCTAACCTTGCACCTTCTCCAACCCAAGCAGTCTTCATACAAACATATATCAAAGTGGGACATATGTTTAAATTGGTCATTTGTGCTTATACTGGCCTAAGTGGTTTTTATTGCCAATTTTTGTATTCGACATAATATTTTTGTGGGGTCTTATTTCATTCTTTGATATTAGGGGCTTCTTTCATAATGAAATATTACCCCAATTCTAAAAATTAAATTAGGCCCCAAAAAGTGACATTACACCAAAAAATAAAGATTTTTTTGTTGTTGTATTCTGAATATACATTTGGGGACTTTTATCATTTTTGTTTTTGGGGCCGTTTTGTCTGGGGCCTAATCTCGCACCGCCCACTGAAACAAGAATTTAGATTGTCCGCCGCTATCACGCACTGGAGTCCGTAGTTTCGGTTCAAGGAGAGTATAGGCCCACGTTTGGCGGCAATCCTCATGGCAGATGGACCATAATGAGACTTGTTAACAATTTTGGCGAGCATGAGACAATCTAAAGAAGACCTTACAATCGAGACCCTTTAGCTCAGACGGAGTAAACAATTGCTACTGTAGCTGCTGCCATACAAAACAATCCAAGAGCTTATCTGCTCAAATGGGTATAAGCAGACAGTCATTGCAGTCAATTGTGCACAATAATTTGGACTTATTCCCATATAAAATTCAAATGCTGATTCGCTTGGAATTTAGCCAGAAGATGCTTCAAATGGTGGAAGAGGACGGAAACATGTTAAACTGTCTTTTTATGTCTGACGAGGCCCATTTTGATTTAAACGGCAACATAAACAAACAAAACTGTCGAATATGGAGTGCTTCCAACCCACAGATATTTCATGAGACAGAATTGCATCCACTTTGTGTCACAGTGTGGTGTGCAGTTTCATCACGCTGCATTGTCGGGCCCTACTTATTCTAAGAAAACCGTCACACTGTTACAGTTACTGGAGACCGTTTCTTGAACATGTTGAGAGTTTTTCTTTCCAGAATTACGCCAATTAGCTAATATCAAGAAATTCCACATTCCGTTGGCCCCCAGGTAGCCTAACCTTACTGCACCTGATTTTTTCTTGTGGGGTTATTGCAAACACGAAGTCTACAAAGCAAAACCAACAAATTTGTAATGAACTAAAGCAATCCATTCGAGAAAAAACTGCGGCTATACCTGTCTCAACTCTCCAAGCAGTAATGAAAAACTTTTTGGTAAGATGCCGCACATGCATCAACGAGCCAGGGGCATTAAAATACAATTATTTTTAAAACTAATTAAGCTTTATTTAATAAAATTGAATGAGCTTTAACATGAATAAAAGAAATGAATTCCATACACTGATAAAAAAAGCTATTTCAGTTTCTTAATGTAGCAATATTTACTAGCCACCCTGTATATGCATTCCATATAACGCTGCAGTACTCCAACATCGGTCTGACAATGCTTATGTAAAGGTTTTTAAGTGTATATGGATCTTCAAAACACTTTGAATTACGCATTACGAACCCCAACATGGTATTTACTCTTGAAATCACATGGTCGATGTGAAGAGAAAAACAAATCTTTGTAAAGAATCATCATCAAATTTGTATTCAAAGTACACACGATTTTGACTTGTGAAATAAGTTACGACAATACATTTTTGATTCTTAATCTAGAGCCCATTTAATTTACTCCACTGAAAAATCTAATTTAGATCTGCTTGATTACAATTTGCATTTGATAAATATTTTACGCAGTTGAAAACTTTTAAATCAACATATAAAAGACATTTTGCATAAGAAAGGAGCCTCGGCAACTCATTTATAAAAATAATGAATAGCAATGGACCAAGATGACTCCCTTGAGGAACACCTGAGAATTTTATTATTTTCTCCAATTTTGACAAACTGCTTTCTTTCTATCCAATTAAGAAGGGAATAGTGAAAACCAAAGCTCTCCAGTTTCTTCAATAGAACATTGTGTTGGACACGGTCAAACGCCTACGAATAATAGGTATAAATAGCGTCGACTTGGGGGCTGCAAGTTTAAATCTGCATTTTCTTAAAGAATTTGTGGAATATTATCAGACACAACTGCAGAATAGTTCTTTAGAGAGGACGGAAATGTTAGTTAAGGCTGTTTTTTTAGACGTGTGGTTTTAAAGAAGAAATAAAACAAATTTAATGTAATGGCCAAGAATTTAGCTTAATTATAAAGACAAGGGTTTGCGATTATGTTTTAAAAAGAATTTTGGGCAAGTGGCTGTCGCGGCTGGCTCGAATAAATTCCAGTTAAAAGGCCCAGTTTTAACAATTTTGTGAAAATCGGGATTGGTGGTCATCTCGTTTTGGGCCAATTCACCGAATTCTTCAATTCTTTCACGAGTTGTTTTTTCTAACTCCACCGAACCGAACCATTATTTTCGTAATAATTTTTCACAATTTGCAAACGTTGTTCAGGAGTAAGGCTTTTACTATTACTATAAATCAACTCCGAAAAAAGTACTGCTAGATTGAAAACCACACTTCTAAAAAAACACCCTTTACATCGCTTTCAGATAAATGCAATCGACCAGCCTCAATGAAAGAATGGGAACTTCCAATATGATCACTATTTAAATCTAAATCCACGAAATAAGACTGAACAAATTAATCAAAATTGTTGCAACATTTAAATTGTCTGAGAAAACACCGTTGTACTGAACATATAATGTGCGTTTAAAAATGACCAAAAACTTGTTGGGTTATTTTTTATGTTCACTTCCAGTTAAAATGTATTGCTGATAAATAAATTTTCTTAAAAATCCATACTCCTTTCTTACTTGCCTAAATTGTTCACTGAATGAAGCAGAAACTTTGCTCATTTTTGGAAACTTATTCATAACGTTTTTATGTAAGTCGGGATAGGCTTTTATTAAACCAAACCGGTTAATTTGAATTTTTGATTTGTTTTATAGGTACGAAAACCAAAATCAAATGTTCTAAAATGTCCCAAATAATAGTAAAAGCTAGTTCTAGATTTGAACCATCATAAACTGCTTGGCTATCTACAGATACTAAATACATATTCATTGAGATATAATCAGCGTTATTGAAATCATATTTTTGAACAATATAACAAGCTTTTTATTCAATTAATAAAGATAGACCAAATGTTAATTCAAGTGACTTGTGGTGAATACTATTGTCTAGCAAATTAAAACTTGCTTCATTCAATTTAGTCTCAAGTTTACAATCAACAAAATTAAATTTTGATTTATATTTAAAGCTGTTAAACTATCAATCACAGTATATTCAAAGTCTTTTGTAACAGTGCTGGCAAACAATACTTTTTCATCATTTGAAAACAACCATTTAACGTTTGGCAGACTAAAATAACAATTTTTTAATAACAATTTTCATCAACGGTTTCGATAATATCTACAAGATATCCACACATACACAAATTTGCCCAATATGAGCAGAAGAATCTAATAAATTAATTTCCCTACATACATAAGCAGATCTTATCGCTAGTAAAACACCGCCACCTCTTATAAGACCAGTCTGTTTACAGCAACGATCTTTACGAAATACATTAAAATCCATGTTGAAATATTCACTGGTTAAAAAGTTGTTATTCAACCATGTTTCAGTATTTATTTTTGTATTACTTGAGATTATAGGTACTATAATGCAAGTTATGCATTCGTGCAGATTTAAAATTTGTAGATATCAATAAAACATGACATTACGATGATAGAGAAACATATTTGAATTACTGGCAAAATTCTGTCTGTCTGTCTGTCTGTACGGATGTATTTTGTACTGCAGTCTAAACGGTTGGGCCGTCTTCAAATTTAGAACTTAAGGTTATTTTGATATTCTACAGAGGAGTTTTTTTCAATTTTTTTCTTAGCTCAAAAATTAACGGTAGCTGTCATATAACCGTTATGTAAAAGCTTATTTTTCTCTTAAACGGCTCCAGGAATTTTTATGTATGGCGGGCTAAACACGGTACCTCCCACAGGGCCGGTTTTTTTCTTCGACTCTCTCGAAAACTGTTGATCCAATTACTATCACAATTGATATTCAAGAAGATGTAGGTGGCCTACCTGTTTTTGCATTATTTTTTCCTACGGTTCCTACGATTTTAAAATAAAAATTCACACTTTTTTAAATTTCTTAAAGAAATAAAATGGCGTTTAAATTATTTCACTCAATACAATTTGACGTACTTTATTCGAACAATCAAAAGTCCCACAAATCGAATAAATCGTTTGATGTTAACTTTAATTTTCTTAAATTTTATTCTACAATGCGGTCATATGAGCAAGTACGTGTGATCCAGTCGTGCAATTTATTTTTTTATGATTTTTACTTGCGATTTATAGGCAAGTTATCCATTCGTAAAAAAAATTCTAACAATCAGACATGACATTACGATTTAAGAGAAGACAGACAGACAGAACTTTGCCAGTAATTTGAATACTTGCAAAATTCTGTCTGTCTGTCTGTCTATCCCTCTATTCGGATAAATATTGAACTACAGCCTAAATCGTCTTAAAATGTGAAACATAAGGTTATTTTAACATTCTACATTCTACAGAGGTACCGTTAAAATATTAACGGTACCTGGCTTCGCGAATTTTTATGAAAAAAGTCAGTGTACTATTGTAGGTGTGGGTTATGTTTTGGTGAACAAAAAATTCAAATTTTTTCTTCGACTTTCTCGAAAACTGGTCATCTGATATCAATAAAATAATGATATTTAGGAAGATATTGGTAGCCTAAGTAATTTTATGTTTAAGTATTTTCGAAAACTTTTTTTTTGTATTTTTAATAATTTTCTTAATTTCAAAAATCAATATTTTGAAAACGGGTGGATGTTTTTTTTTATTTTTTTTTAAATTTATGTAAGTTTTGTGTTAAAGTTTGCGTTCTTGAATAATTTTTTTTTTAATTTAAAAAAAAAGTTGTTAAATAAAAACCATTTTATTTAAAAACCATTCCCACGATTACAAAAAAATCACACTTTTTTACATTATCTAAGGAATAAAAATGGCGTTTAAATTTTTCCCCTGAAAATTATTTTACGTACATTTTTCAAACAATCAAAAGTCAGAAAAATCGAAAAAAAAAACTTTAAAGTTCTCTAAGTATTTTTCAAAAATCCAGAACAGCCAAAGGAAGCTTTTTTTAAATTTTGTGTTTTTTTGGTGCCCCCGCAACTGTCCTAATCTAGCTAATCGTCTATATCGACTGAATATATTAGTTTTAACTAAGCCACCAGAATTGGTGGACCTGATCAAGTCACTCTCAGCGACTATGACTCGGGCGTAAAGGAGCCGCCTTTCGACTGTTTTGTGGCCAACGTGGTAGATCAACGGAATCGCCGATCTATCCTGAACCAGCCCTCGACTATCAAGTTATAGGAAAGTCTCGAGCGGGATAAAACCACTCGAACGTATACTTTCAAATATTCATCTGGGGTGTAGAAAGCCCCGAAGATTTGTCAATTGGTTGAGGTCATCGCCCTTGTAATGTATCCGCGAATGAGCTTAATTCAAAAGTTATCTATCCTGTTTATATTGGCCCCGTTTTATAGAACCTCGTTGGAATAATAATGTTTGTCGTTTTTTTCATTTTTAATTCATTTTTATTTTAATTCAACTTATAACTAACTTATTGCTAGACAAAAATCTTAAAAAAAAAAAAACTAGCTTAACTATTTGCTTAACTATTTGCTTAACTAACTTACTCGCCCTATGCAGGCGCTCTAAATTATTTATTATTTATCTTAAACTAATGCCTTTCGGCCTGCTTTCAATTATTGATTAAAAAAAAAATAGATTATTTAAACCAAGAAAATTAGGTAAAAAAACTTGGTGTCTTTATATGTTTTCATTTAAAAAAAATTAAAATACCTTAAATCGAACTAAAAACTACCTAACATATAATTAAACCTAATTAAAACTACCTTATACTTTAATTAAAACTACTTAATACTAGAACAGCCACAGTAGATATTTTATATATATATATATATATTTTTTTTGTGGTGCCACCATGACTGTTGTTTATTACATCTAAACCTAAACCTTTGTAAGCCGACCAGGACAACAATCTAAACGGCTGCAATATTATCTGTTAAAGCCACCAAAACTTGTGAGCTTGTTTGTATCTATCTTTAAGGTCCCGATTAGACACAACCCTGCTGAACCGAAGGCTCTCAGCTCCGCTTTCTGCGGCAACGTCTCGGTTGTAAAGGAGCCGCCTATCCACAGCTTTACGGTTGACGTGGTAGATTAGCGGTATGGCCGATCCATCCTGTATCAACCCCCGACTGTCTAAAAAGAGAAATGCTTCAGGCGGAACGAAGCCACTTAGACGCACACTCTGAAAATATTCATCTTTGGGATAGTAAGCCCCGAAAATGTGGCCATTAGTCGAGGTCATCGCTCTTGCAATCTGACCCCGAATCAGCTTAATTAAAAAGTTATCTATCCTGTTTATATTGGCCCCGTTCTTGGGATAGTAATGTTTGTACTCCGACTCTGGTGTTCTGTGTAGTCCAAGACAGGTACGTAGACACTGCCTCTCAAACACCCGAATCTTTTCCATTTGAGATGGTGCAACGTTGAACCACACAGGGCATCCATAGGCAATCATCGGCCTAATGAGGGCCATGTAGCAAATCACCTTTACCCTGTTATCAAGGCGGCTGCTATAAAACAGCCGCTTTGACAGGGCAAAAGCTCCCCTAGCTCTGGCCAGAGCAGCCTCTACATGTCGGTTGAAATATAGAAACTGATCCAGCCAGATGCCAAGGTACTTTACTACACTTTTACTCGCCAGTGGATGTCCATGTGGCCCAGCGATCACTAGCTTGCGCCAGTTCTTTCTCGTATCCCTAGGAGCCCTAGATAAAGGGGTTCTAAACAGAATAGTTTCACATTTTTGGAAGTTAATTTTCAGCTTCCAGTCATCACAATATCTCTGAATCTGGTCGAAATCACACTGCAAAAGAGTTTTGATAACCTCGACTGTTGGACCTGTTCTGTACGCGATTAAATCGTCGGCATACGCAATTGCTTGCGTAAGACTACCTATAAGATCGCTGGTGTAAATGTTGAAGAGAATCAGCGAGTTCACCGCTCCCTGTTGCAGACCATTTTTTATATTAAATATTGTGGTAGAAGTCACATTGCCACTCTTGACAACAAACTTTCTACCATTAAGCATGTCATAGAGCATATATAACAGTGGTTTACTTATGCCCCATCTGGTTGGCTTCAAATAAAGACCTTCTAGCCATGCGGTGTCAAAAGCCTTCTCTAAATCAACCAGACAGGCACCCGTGCATTGATTTTTAGCATTGTTTCATTGGACAGCAGATACTAACTTAGACGCGGCATGAATTGTTTCATGTCCCGCCTTTCGCCGAACTGGGTGTCTGGAATTATATTTTTGTCCTCGGCCCACTTGGACAGAGCTCTATTGAAAACTTTTTCGAATACCTTGCTGATACTCGGAAGAAGGCTTATCGACCGAAAATTTGCCGGATTGGAGTTATCCTTTCCTTTTTTCG
Organism: Platycheirus rosarum; assembly: GCA_963971375.1. NCBI lineage: Eukaryota > Metazoa > Arthropoda > Insecta > Diptera > Syrphidae > Platycheirus > Platycheirus rosarum. The sequence continues at coordinate 100,737,022 of OZ020510.1, forward strand.
GGAGAGGATGTACAACAGCTGTCTTCCAACTCACTGGATAATATGCATTATTCAGCGCGTTATTAAACAGTGTTGTGTATATGTCTATTACATCCTCAGGGAATTGTCGTAGTACAATGTTGGGTATACCATCGACTCCTGCTGACTTCTTTTTCTTTAATGATTCAAAGATGATTTGGAGTTCTACCTTCGAAATGAGCAAGGAGCTGGGTCCGTTTTGCTCGGCGATGGTGGGATGACCAGGGAATTTGGCTCATTTTGCGATATGGTGGCGTTTGCCAGATTGTCTTCAATGAACCCGGTAAAACGAAGATTCTCAGATCGCCATTGCTTGATGCTATTTCGAAGGTAAAAATGATTCAGCAGAGCTCTTTTCTCCAGGTCGTGATTTGGGTGAATGGACTCATTCATCTTGCTGGAAAGCAGAGCCCACTGTCTCAACCATCTCCAATGGATTTTCGATCACAAGGAAATCGTCGTCCAAGATGGCATTCTCCAGATCTAATCCTGCGGTCAGGGGTATGTTTCCGTTGTCTGTCGCTTTCAGAAGCTTAAGACATGTTATATCGTTTTGATTGTTTCTTCTAAAGATTTTATTTATCTTGGGAAACATACTCGGGTCGCTTGAATTAACAGCTCGAATTCTGTTAAGCCAGTATGAGTTAATAGACAATCGATAGTTTTGTTTAATGAGCGAGTTGACATTTTTGATTGACGACTTCAGTGCCTGTGGATCGCTTCTGTTAGTAAACCATCTGTACAAGAGTTTTAGTCTTGTCGGAAGGTCACTTCTTTGACGGTGTTGTTCTTTTTGTTCAACACCAAATGCAGTTACTATAAACTGAGGATAAATTGCAGTATGCCGCGAAATAAACCCAAGCGAAATAACGCCGAACTCCAAAATTCGGCGTTATTTCCCTTTTACAAAGCCGACTTGGCTTAATTTCACTTTAGCAGGTCACAGGAGTACAACAAAAATTATCAAACCTTCTAAGCTTTATTAAGCGGATATGACATGTATGGTATGAATGTGTATAGAAATTTCATAGGTATCAACCTTCCGGCTTTCCTTTCTTCAGTAAGGTCATCTTCTTTAAAATGCTTTCAAGTAATGTTGTTAGAAATCCTTATTAGTAGGTATTAGAATGCCCTGTTTTTTTTTGTTTTGTGTTTACATGGCAACACCGCCATAATGCCATATCAACTCTCATCCATCGAGGGATTTGTCTCTATTCCATTTTCTATTTGTCTTATAATCTTTGTTTGTTTGCTATTTGGCCTGGTTCCTGTGTTAATCCTTTTCACAGTTTCGTTCTTATCTCCCAGCCAAAAGATTAAATTACGTATGCTGAGCAGGATTCTGTTTCGCTGCATTAATTATGCTAATGCATTTAGTGCGGCCGGAGCACTAAAGGAACAGTCCAGCTTGTTTGAGTTTCCCTAAAAATTTACGATAATAGTGCGAGTGTGTGTGTAGAAAAAACCGTAGCAGAGGACAACTCAGGCCCACTCATAGCTGAAGAGTATTGTCATTTGGATGCATAATGACGGAAATACGAATAGCTGCTGATACTGAAGGATAATTAGCACTCGAGACAATTAAAGACATTAGACCGTATTTTGTGTGGGCGATTTGGGTTTGGATCGCCTTCAGCCTTGGCTTACCATGGAATGGATGACAGATCAAAGGAACGAATGAAATTATTTACTTAATGAGGGCAAATGAAATGCGGAAGAAATTGTAACTTGGTTTGGTGGTTTGATGATAAGAACTACAACAACTAGAAAAGCTAGAAAAATAAGAACTTTATGCGATACCATGAATATACATTATTTCATTTCAGTGATGGGTGAGTTACATTTTTATTTTTGCAAGAAAAAACAAAGAGATTTAATATGAATGTCCTATGTTTTAATGTTGATTTATTTTTAATTTACTTTTAAATTGGAAATGTAATTAACTTATGCTAAGTGGTAATGATTTGAAAGACTTTATACAAAAAGGTTGAGTAATTAGGAGTAGTGAATTTATAAGGAATTGGTAATATGCTTTTATAATATTAATTGCTTCGGACGCATCAGGAAAACTTGTCTTTTTAAAAATGAATAACGAAATACATTAAGCACACACTTTACAATATCAATTAAGAAAAACAATCTGGAGTCGATGAATACAAAATCATAACAGCATGCTTCCTCTTTTATGGATTTTTAATGGTATTTTTTGTATTTGTATATTTAGAGCACAAGGAATTATTTATTTTCCTTTTATGTAGAGCACATTGCGTGGCCATTAGAAATATAGGGAGGGGAAGGACAAGATGTGTCGATTAACATTGGTTTTAAAGCTTGCAGATCAAAATAACAAGGGAAAATCTCCTCGGGTAAACTATTCCAAATTCGTGTTGTACGGCTAAAAAAAAGAATCCCTTTATTTCACGGTACGTCCGAAATGGGCTCAAGGATGAACTGATGAGCTTTCCCTGCGAGACGAGTATTACGGGGGAAACTTTTTAGGGGAGGAATGCAGCTGGCTACTTAGACTGAACATTTTTTTTACAAAAGAAACGAAAAAATAAGGAAAGACATGAAACATTGCGTCGGTGTTCTAGAGGGGCAATTGTTTCAGAGGCATTTTTATTTTCAATTAATCTTAACGCTCTTTTTTGTATTCTTTCGCATGTTTGCCCAGAGTTGTAAGTTATACTCGAGTTTTGGGCGTACAAATGCTTTGTAAATTGTAGCAAGATCAGAAAGGGAAAAAACTTCTTGCATCGATACAGAAAACATAAGCTCTTAGCAGCATTTTTGTCGGTCTCAAATATATGGTCGTTTCAAAGGAGGACGTCGTTGACACACATACCGAGCACTGAAAGCTTTTCTGTTTCTTCGATGTAAGTGCCATTCATGGACAATGGCATTGGGGGTATATTAAGCTACAACGACAGAAGACAGCATTGAGTTTTCAAAGTATTAAACTGAACACTATTCCTATTACCCCATTTAACAATGCTGTATAAATAGGAGTTTAATGAGGTTGACATACGGTACCGTTGCAATTGTACGTTCGACGGAGTGAATTACCAAACGAACATGAAAAGCTAAGGGTAGAGTCGTCAGCAAAACAGTTAAGTGGATTAGAAGTAACAGACAGAAGATCATTTATAAAAATGAGGAAAAGAGTCGGAGACAGAACGGAGCCCTTGGGCACACCAGCATTATTTTATGGGAATCAGACTTAAATCCGTCCAATATAACTTGTATTGAACGGTCCAGAATATAGCTTCTAATCCAACAAACAAGAGTATAATCGATCCCAAAAGCACGCATTTTCGATAAAAGAGCTTCATGCAAAACTCTTTCAAATGCCTTGGCGGTATCAAGAGCAATAATCTTACTTGCACTAAAGCGATATAAAGATTTGTTCCACTTTTCGGTGAGATATGCAATCAAATCACCAGTGGAACGATTACTGGGAAAGCCATACTGACGGTCATGGAGAAGCTTTCGGTCTTCGAAAAATTTCTTAAGCTGACTGTTAACAAGCGTTTCTTTGGCCTCAGAAAAAAGGGATGTTAGTGCTATTGACGGTAGGGGCAGAAGGGGGAGAATGGGTCACCTTTCTTAGAACAGGCTGGACAAATGCTGTTTTCCATCTTCTAGGAAAGATTCCAGAAGAGTAAGAGTGATGGAAAAGCTTATCCAGTAGCTTTGTCAGAGTGAAAGGACACCTTTCAGAAGAATCGGGATATATCATCCGGGCCAGCGGATTTGTGTATATTGAGATCTCTGAGAACTCTTTCTATTGTACAATAACGGAAAAAAACTTGTCCCATGGAAAAATTTATATTCTCAAGTATAGAAGAGGCAACGTTGCCGTGGAGCTGCCAGCGAGCAAGTTTGTCTTGGCTGAAGAATAAACAATTGGTTTGTTATTGTAGATGAGCGTTGGAACTGAAGATGTTGAGGAATTTTTAATTTTTTTTACAAATGACCAACAATTTGTACTGCCTTCAAGACATTGCAGAATTTTTTGCCGTAATTTTTGGTCATGCAAAAATTTGGTTCTTTTCAATAACTGAGTTGCATGAGTTCCTTGCTTGTTTGTGCTTGATTTTGTAAGATCGGAAAATTACTTCTTTGAGCTTGATAGCTTCCTTACGGTCAGAGTTAAACTAAGACTTTTCTTTAGGCTTGATCCTTTTTACTCTGTTAGGAATAAAAGCACGCGTCCCTAGAAGAATCACATTTGTGATCATTTCAGCACTGGCATCAATGTCACTATCGAAGAAGCATAGTGACCAGTTAAAGTTTCGGAAAAAAATATTAAATTGGCTTTCTCTTATTGCCAAACGGTCCTGGTGATAAGTTTTTCTTTAACTGGATGGGTGGAGAGCAAGAAATTAGCTGAAATGACACAATGGTCTGAAGTGCCAAATGAAGAAGTTACACTAATGGGTGAGAAGTAAGAAACAAGTCACGAGTTTGGGCGGCTTGCCCAGCAATATCCGATATACGCGTTGGCACATGGATCAGTTGGGTAAGGTGATGTAACCCGGCAAAGAGCTCGACATACTTTCCTTCGGGTGTTGTCTGACCAGAATAGCGAAGCCAATTGGAATTGTGTACATTAGAATCGCCCGCAATAACGATTTTAGTGCGAGGACAAAGGGAAACAATTTTCGAGATGGAATCAGACAGCGCATCAAACTCGTTACATGTCGAACTACTGTAGAGATTTGGACTCTTGTGAATAAAACAATAATGAATGACATGCTTGCGGACAGTGAATTTGAGCCACAAGTAGTTAAAGTTCGTGTTGGAACATTGCCCATATCTGGAAAGCAATATCAATCCGAACATAGACCACGAGATCATGATGAGAAAAGACTAATGGCACCAAGCTCTACCCATGTGCAAATTCTGATAAATCAGTATTTACTCCAACCTGTGTTTTACTTAATGCCAAAACAGCTGGCCTGTATTGAAGAGTGCAGACGTACACGCTAAAGAAATTATTTCTTAAGCCGCGAATATAGACGACGTTAAAATCACTTACCATTTAAGTGATGTGATTCATATGTTTAAATTAATAAAAATGATCTATATTTCTGTTATTTATATGTCTGTTGTAATTGATTGTTTTCCGAAAGCAGAATATATAATATTATATAAAAGCTTAAAGGTTAGCCAACATGTTCGATTTCATCGTTGACAGTTGCCACTTTTATGTGCTGTATTGAAGCAGTTAAAATATTTTTGTTTAGTATTTTTGCCTCGAAAAAGTTGTTAGACACCACTCTGCCAGCTTGATCATTCATAATAATTTCTCCGTATTCGTTTGTGTACAAGTGTAGTATTTTTGGGTTTGTTTTGACTGCTTCGGAAATAAATGAACTTTCACAGAGGGACTTGCAGATTTCCTGATAAACTGTCAACTAAAGTGACCCCATTTGTATCGATGCTAGGAATTAGCCCAATAGGTTTTATTGACGTCCAAACTTTACTGGTTGCAAACATGAGCTCAGACCCAGTGGCAACGTTGCCAAAATGCAATCAGGGAGTCTGCCTGTCTGTGCTCACTGGTCAGTCTTACAACGCCGAGCCAGGACAACATTTTCTTGCAATGAAACTCTGGAAATTGAAAAGGATCACATCCACAGTTGGAAAAAGGCTTACTATTGTACTGAATTCAGTACAATTTGATATCGTCAGTACAAAAGTACATCTTTGCCATTTTCAGTACAATTTTGAATTGTTTTTACAAAATTGATTTATTTCTTTCATTTTATGTTATCTTTCAAAATATTCATCGAATTATTCAAGGTGCTTTCTGTATTCCTCATTCTTCAGCAAACGTTGAAAGAAAGAAACGTTGATAGAAACCAAAAATCACATCAAAAAATAATGTTGGCCGGTCTTATAAATAATACAAATCTTGTCAATAAAAATGTTTTTTTTTTCTACGGCGAAAGATGACAAAATCTTCAAAGACACCATAGGCCCGTACCTATGGTAGTGTGAGATTCTTACTCACTAAAAAAAACACCTTTAGAACAAATGATCTAAGTTGCCTTATCAAGTAGTTTAATCTTCATTTTTATTAATCACGTTTGGTAGGGAGCTTTCCACCGAGGGGACCTGCAATACCGCATAATCACACGGTTATCGTTATGTCTTGCTACACTAGGTCGAACGGTCTCGTTCCCGAAGTCGGCATACAAGATTGTATGTTCCATGGAGCACCAATAATTGCTCTGAGGACTTTGTTTTAAAATGTTTGCAGTGTTTGTATATGGCTTAGTTTGGCACAACCCCAAAGTTGTATTTCGTTAGTCCACACAGGTTTTAGCAGTTAATAAAGATGGGTAGATTGTCAACATTCTTGTAAGTAAAGTTCACATGTGTTGATTTGGACTTGTTTAGAACAATGCGCCATTTCTTCATCCAGTTTTTTTTTTTTTTTTTTTTTTTTTTTTTATAATTAACGCGCGCACAAGGGATTATGTGTTTCCCTTTTAATGTAGAACACACTGCGCGGGCATTACGAAGATAGGGAGGGGAGAGATAGGAGGTGCCGATTAACATTGGTTTTGAATATTTGCAGATCAAAATGGCAAGGGAAAATCCCGCCGGGTAAACTATTCCAGATTCGTGTCGTTCGGCTAAAAAAAGAATCCCTATATTTCACGGTACGTCCGAAATTAGGCTCAAGGGTGAACTGATGAGCATTCCTTGCGAGACGAGTATTACGGGAGAAACTTTTAAGGGGAGGAATGCAACTGGCTACTTCGAGTGAACATTTTTTGTAAAAGAAACGATAAAATAAGGAAAGACATGAAACATTGCGTCGGTGTTCGAGTGGGGCAATTGTTTCAGCGGCAGTTCTATTACCTATCAATCTTAACGCTCGATTTTGTATTCTATCAAGCAGGTGAAGCGATGTTTGCGAAGCACCTGCCCAGAGGTGGGAGTTATACTCGAGTTTAGGGCGTATAAACGCTTTATAAATTGTAGCCAGATCAGATGGGGAAAAGTACTTCTTACACCGATACAGAAAACCTAAGCACTTTGCAGCATTCTTAGCGATCTCAAATATATGGTCGTTCCAACGGAGGTCGTCGTTGACACACATACCGAGTACTGAGAGCTTTTCGGTTTCTTCGATGTAAGTGCCATTCATGGACAATGGCATTGGGGGAATGTTTAGCTTTAACGACAGAAGACAGCATTGAGTTTTCGAAGCATTAAACTCCACACGATTTCTATTACCCCATTTGACAATGCTGTATAAATCGGAGTTTAATGAGCTTGACATACGGCACCGTTGCAATTGTACGTCCGAAGGCGAAGGACGTGAATTATCGAACGAATATGAAAAGCTGAGGGTAGAGTCGTCAGCAAAACAGTTAAGTGGATTAGAAGTAACAGACAGAAGATCATTTATAAAAATGAGGAAAAGAGTCGGAGACAGAACAGAGCCCTGGGGCACACCAGCATTTATTTTATGGGAATCAGACTTGAATCCGTCCAATACAACTTGTATTGAACGGTCCAGAAGATAGCTTCTAATCCAACGAACAAGAGTATTATCGATCCCAAAAGCACGCATTTTCGATAAGAGAGCTTCATGCCAAACTCTATCAAATGCCTTGGAGATATCAAGAGCAATAATCTTACTTTCACCAAAGCGATGTAAAGATTTGTTCCACTGTTCGGTGAGATATGCCATCAGATCACCAGTGGAACGGTTGCTGCGGAAGCCATACTGACGGTCATGGAGAAGCTTACGATCTTCGAGATATTCCTTAAGCTGACGGTTAATCAGTGTTTCCATGACCTTAGAAAGAAGGGATGTCAGTGGAGGAGGAGGGGGAGGATGGGTCACCTTTCTTAGGGACAGGCTGGACAAATGCTGTTTTCCATCTTCTAGGAAAGATTCCAGAAGAGTAGGAGCGATGGAAAAGCTTACGCAGTGGCTTTGCCAGTGTGGAAGAACACCTCTTCAGAAGAATCGGGGGTATACCATCCGGGCCAGCGGATTTGTGTATATCGAGATCTTTGAGAACTCTTGCTACTGTACGAGTGCGGAAAAAAATGTGTCCCATGGAAAAATTTACATTCTCAAGTACAGGAGGGGCAACGTTGCTTTGAGGCAGCGTGGAGCTGGCAGCGAAATGGGCGGCGAGCAAGTTTGCCTTCTCTGAAGAGTAAACAATTGGTTTGTTATTGTCGATGAGCGTTGGAACCGAAGATGTCGAGGAGTTTTTTATATTTTTTACAAATGACCAAAAATTTTTACTGCCTTTGGGACAATGCAGAATTTTTTGCCGTAATTTTTGGTCATGCAAAAATTTGGTTCTTTCTATAACGGAGTTGCATGAGTTCCTTACTTGTTTGTGCTTTTTCCGATTTTCCTCTGTAGGGTTGGCTTTGTAAGATCGGAAACTTACTTCTTTGAGCCTGATAGCTTCTTTACACTCAGAATTAAACCAAGACTTTTCTTTAGGTTTGATGCTTTTTACTCTGTTAGGAATAAAAGCACGCATCCCTAGAAGAATCACATTTGTGATCATTTCAGCACTGGCATCAATGTCACTATCGAGGAAGCATAGTGACCAGTTAAAGTTTCGGAAAAAGAAATTCAGGCCGTCCCAGTTGGCTTTCTCGTATTGCCAAACGGTCCTGGTGGGAAGTTTTTCTTTAACTGGATGGGTAAGGGATGAGAAATTAGCTGAAATGATACAATGGTCTGAAGTGCCAAATGGAGAAGTTACACTAATGGTATATTTATCAGGGTGAGAAGTAAGAAACAAGTCAAGAGTATGGGCTGCTTGCCCAGCAACATCCGGTATACGCGTTGGCACATCGATCAGTTGGGTAAGGTGATGTAACCCGGCAAAGAGCTCGACATACCTTCCTTCGGGTGTTGTCTGACCAGAATAGCGGAGCCAGTTGGAATTGTGTACATTGAAATCGCCCGCAATAACGATTTCAGTGCGAGGACAAAGGGAAACAATTTTCGAGATGGAATCAGACAGTGCATCAAACTCGTTACAAGTCGAATTACTGTCAAGATTTGGACTCCTGTAAATAAAACAATAATGAATGACATGCTTGCGGACAGTGAATTTGAGCCATAAGAAGTTAAAGTCCGTGTTGGAACATTGCCCATATTGGGGAAGGCTCTGGCAAGCAATATCATTCCTAACATAGACCACGAGACCATGATGAGAAAAGAGTAATGGCACCAAGCTATACCCATGTAGAGCAAATTCTGATAAATCAGTATTTGCTCCAACCTGAGTTTCACTTAATGCCAAAACAGCTGGCCTGTGTTGAACAGTGTAGACGTACACGTGAAAGAAATTCTTTCTTAAACCACGAACATTTGAATACACGACACAAAAATCACTTACCATTTAAAAATACTTACATACAAAACACAACTCTGATTAAGTCGAACTGCGCAGTGAAAATCAAAATTAACTTCTGTAATAATCAAACTGTCTTAGGTGTTATGCCCATAAGACAGCTTGTTTACAAAAAATCAATCCAAACATTCAGCACAATAAGACAAATTCAGATGCCCTTATCTATTTACCGCAAGCATTGTATGGTCATACGATGCCTACAGTAGATAAGAAAGAGGCAGTTAAGCACAAAGGTCTTGGGACAGAATAGAGGATAATTTGTTATGCGAATGCGTTTTATTTATTTTTTTTTTCTTCTTCAGCGCGAGTGGGCATCTTTTTCATTCATCCTACGACGCGAGTGAACACTATTATTATTTTTTTACAGCACACGCGAGGGGTTTTTTTCTAATTTCTCAACGAGCGTGTATTATTTTTTTTTCCTTAAAGCACTCGCGATAACAACGCGCAACAATTATTTGTTTGGACTTCGTTTAACTAATTGTGCGCGCACCTCGACATCCGTCTTCAACGAGCTTAGGATCGACACTTGTTTTGTTATTTTGTCAAGAGTTTTCTGTAGCTTTTCGGTTGCTCTTTCAATTGAGCTGGATGATGCAAGTATGGACGTATCATCAGCAAATGTTGCTATCGTGACGTCTTCTTCTTGAGGTATATTTCGAGTATAAACAACGAAAAACACTGGGCCAAGAACGCTTCTCTGTGGAACACCAGCATTAATTTCTTTACATCATGAATATTCAGTACCTTGTGTCACTCTGAAAATTATTTTCCAGATAGGATTCCAGGAAAAACCTGTCTTAATTTAAATCTTAAGCCGTCGTGCCAGACCTTATCGAAAACTTGGGAAACATCAAGAAACGCGCTTGGCATATCTCTCTCCCCTCTAGGGATTTTTCAATTTCATTTGTTATATCAGTTTACTTGATCAATTGTTGAGTGGTTATTTCTAAAACCGAATTGGTGTTCGGGAATAAGTTGTTTGTCTTCTACAATTGGAAGTAGGCGCTTAAGTAATAATTCTTTAATCGAAAGGCAAAGAGGCTTAAGTCTATTTCAAGCATTTTTCAGGAGAGCAATTTCAAACTTTAAAAAAATATTTAGAAAAAACTATTTTGAGTAGGGGGCTCAATTTGTTTTTAAAATATGAATTATTTATTCAACTTTGTATGGTATTCAAGGATTCAAAAAATCACTTAAAACAAAATAGTTATAGGCAATAAATCACATTTAAGCCTTTTTGCCTTATTTACTTGTTTATTTAAAATTGACTTAAATCACATAAGCCAGTTTTCAAAATTATTTTTTATTTTTGCTTGTAGTTACGTATACATAAGCCTCTTTTCTTTTTCTTTAAAACAATTTTGAAACAACATAAGACTTCTTTAATTTTGTTTTTATTTTAAGTTGTTATTTAATATTCAAGAAGTACAAAGAGGAAAGAGAATAAAATAATAAAAATAGTAATCAAATGGATATAAGGACACCAAATTCAACTACTCCAAAGCATCTTCGTCCTCTCTTTCCGTTAGGTCGGGATGATAATCAGGTTTAGATTCTGTACAAAGGCTTTTATAGAAATTGTGAAATTGCTCATCGATCAATGGAAGAAGGCTTATGAGGTCCTCTTTTTTCGCTTCGTTTATTTTATTTGGCCCATTGTAAAGTGGTTCCAGGCTTTCGAATGATAATTGGCTACATCCTCGTTTCCTTATACTTAGCGTATTAAAAGGTACGTTTTTATCCAAAGTATGCTTATAGTAAATGTTGAAAGGTGCATCAGATGAAAAACGGAGCCACCTTATATTTCTCCAGTCTACTTTATTATTGTTTTCATCCACCTTCCGGAAAGTGCATTTGTTTTTAATGATCGACGAAAAGTTTAGGAATTTAGCTTGGGGCATCTCATTGACCAAGAATTTGTTTTTGGTTCCAACGCCCCGTATAAATTGGTGTTTTTATTTTGCCCGAAGCAGTTTTCACTATAAAAAATTACATGCTCGGTAGTTGATGGTAGAATTGATTTTGAATTCAGATGTTCCAATAAACACGATGCAATTTCATTCCCACCCCTGTTAACGACACCTTCATGCCACATATAACAATAGGGAGTACCTTTTCCACAGTCGTGCACAGTTAAATTGTAAGTATATAGTTGTCTCTTGTAAAAAGAAACCGAGGATTGCAAAAAAGGAGTTGGGAGACACTGTTGAAGGTCAAAAGCAAAAACCTACAAACCTTCTACATTTTTTGCGTTTTCAATGTCCATCTTTTTCGATTTATATGAAGTATCTGTATCTAAATGGTGTTGTTTTTGTTCCATTTCTACAGCAACAAGTTCTTCACCTGTAGTCAATGCAATTTTAGCTGCGATTATGTCACATTTTGTGCATGTATCAATTTTAGGTTTCTTAAATTTAATATTAAGGCTTTTGAAAATTTCGGAGTATTTTGTTATGGAAACTGGATTTTGTGTTATTTCAGTGTAAGATGCATATAACTTTGATATGGTTAGCGAGCTTTCAAAATATTTTTGGGTTGAATATTTGCGCGTATAATGACTTTCATAGGCCGGAATGCTGTTGATATGATCCATGACTTCTTTCTTCCTTGCCTCTGAAACTTTGTTTGTTGGACTTTTCTTTCCACGCATATCTCGCAGTGTTATTGTACCCGGAGATTCATTTTTTTTTTGAAATAACCGTTTTCAAGAAGCGGTCACTCTCACCCAAAACATTTTTAAAACATTTTTGACAAACTTGTGTTCTAAGATTTTTCAAATTGAGAAAATATTTATAGGTAAACTGGCGATTTCGAGAAGTTTTGTCACTCTGTTTTGCACGTGTTGTTTTCTTATCATGAATGGAAATCAAACCAGACACATATGCCAACTTCAGATTGTAGTTACCCAATTCCCAATATTGTTTAAAGATTGTTTCTTGGTCTGTTGTAGAAATTTTGTCCATACATTTTCGTTGGCAAGCAGTAAGTGGTATAATTTTTCTTGAGGGTACAGTTTTTCCAGTACGTGACGTATATTTTTGTCCTAAATTTCTTTTTTGACTTCTCACCTTTCGATTGTCTTTTGTTGCCTCTTGATCAGGATTTTCAGTGTCTGCAACTAAACTCTCTTCTATTTGCATGGCCATTTCTTCAATTTCTGAATCTGAAAACTCGTTTTGTGGTGATTTATCCGGCAAATGGTAATCTTTATCTGCAACGCTGTCATCACTGTCTTCGGAAAATGAATCATCTTGCATTGTTTCAGGTTCAACAGCACGTATCAAATTTGAAATGGAAACGTCAGAAAGCTCATTAATACAGCACGTAGCTGTTTCAGTGGAAACAACTAGCACGAATACCTCGTTATCTGTAAAACATTATGAAACTGTCGTTTAATATTTATTGCCAAATGATATTAAAGAAAGACTATTTTGTACCATCAAACGTCTTTAATAGAGGTGAAGTTTTTTTTTTATTCCCAGAACAGCTTGGAGCACTTGAAGCCCTTTCTCCTAAAGAAATATTAAAAAGTACACAGATGTTATTCGAATCATGTACCATTTAATTGTATCTTATCTCGTTTTATGAAATAAAAACTACGATAACTTATAATAATATACGTACCATTAGAAAATACACTGCTTTCAGGTTCAGGATTAGATTTTTGAAAGCCCTTTAGAAGCGCAAGCTTTAGCATTATTTAAGCTCTATCTTTTTACTTTAAAAATTTGCACTTTCACTTCACTTATATGTGCAGAACTCTTATTATGCAATTTATATGAAATGTTTTCTTGTTTTAACATACACCACAACCTTATATTTCGTCTAATATGTTTTTCTTTCAAAAACACAGATTCTTTTAATAACGCTTTCACTGGAAATACTAATATTTACTTCACTTTGTCTAACACGACTTTAACTTCACGAAAAGAAACGATAAATGAGATGGCCTATGTCATAATAAGCCAATTACCCCATTTGATGATTTTTGAATCTAGGCTACTTTGATCTGAGTACAACGCCATATTTGCATTTAAAATCCTTTTTTTTTAATACTGCTATGGTAAAGTGACTTATATCAGATAACTCGCTTTTCAAAAACAAAAAAACAAAAAATTATTTTCTTTTTCCGTTTGTAAGAAAGGCTTATGTAAAATTAAGTCAAATAAATTTCTAACATTTGTTTTGGATAAAAGGCTTATGTAAATAATTATCAGAATTTCAAAAGGGAAAAGTGTCTTAATTATACATAAAGTCTTGGTAAGGAGAAAATTTTATTTTGGAGAAGTGTCTTAATTCTACTAAGTGCTCTTTTCCTTATTTATTTTCTGACATTTCAAATAACTCAAAAAACGGCCATTATTGACATAAGACCTAAAAAAAAAAACCGGATATATACCCCAGAAATAAGACACTTTTCCAAATGCATGTTTATGATTTTTGTTGAATTAAGCCGTTTTGACAACATAAAAAATAGACTTCTGGATGGAATAAAAACACGCTGATACGACAAAAAAAAGCTAATTTTTGAATAGGTTGAAAACTGCAAAAAAATCGTTTTTGGCTTAAATCGACTTAAGCCACTCTGCCTTATGAGTAAAGAATTTCTGTAATAACTTAGAAATTTAATACAATAATGGTCTGTAAGACTTCTTTGCATTAAGAGTTTTCCCTGGTTTTGGGACCATTATTATTTCGGCCACTTTCCATTGCCGTGAAACGTATGCAAGCCTAAACGTGGTATTAATCAGATGTTGGATTTTAGTGATTCCTTTTCTCAGCAACTCTTTAAGAATGGGTGCATTTATCATGCTTTTTTGTTTTTGTTGCTTTCTTATAGCGTCGAAAAGTTCTGAAAATGTGACATTTCGAATTCGGAAGTTTTTAAAGGTCCAATGAGTATCAACGGGTTCATTCAACGACTCCTCGCCGTCAAAGGGTTTGAAAGTTTCCTCGAGGTGATCGGCAAACAGATCTGCCTTTTCTTTGTTTGTTTTAGCCCAATCTCCATTGTTTGTTCGAATTGGTGCTAATTGTAACTTGGTTTTTTAACACCTTTAATAGTCTTCCAAAGGGAGTAATTAGTACTTTTTTCTGCGGAAAGACCTTCGAGATAAGTAGAAATCTCACGGTTTCTTAAGTCTCGAATTGCATTTTTCAGTTTACTGGAGAGGTGATTCAAAATAGTTTTGTGTTGAGGACCGCGGGATTGCTGCCATTTCTTACGTGCTTTTCTTTTTTCGAGTATAAGTTCTTTAATTTCAATTGAAACATTTTGCTCATTAGGAATTGAATTTCTGCTATTTTGCGGAGTGTTTTTCTAGGCAGTATCTTGGACGATTTTAATAAATCTCTCAACTTCATCTTCTAATTCATACGGAGTTTGCAATGATACTTCAAGTGTAATAGCCTCTTCGCAATCTGCACGAAACCCTTTCCAATTCGCTCTGTTGTTTGTCAAAAATGACGTTATACAAATGTGACAAACAATCCTCTCCAAAAAGAAGAATTTTTAGAATAAAACTCATTTAGGTAATGTTAACTAACTAACTATTATTTAAATATCTAAGGCATCAGTTGTAATAATCTTTGAAACTGACTATTAAATATTTCCATTTTTAATTTGGAGGTGTTGAAGAAGTAAAACCAGTGATTATTTTGATGGCACAATAAACCTGATATTTTGAATTTATTTATTAGCAAAAGTTTACTTGATCATAATACACATAAAGGGGTTTTAAATAAATTTGTGTTATTTATTTCTGCATAAAAAAATCAATGATTAAGAAACCCTTTAAAAGCTTTAATGAACGCCACAACTGGATCGTCTGATATGGGGATCCGTCCGTTATTTATTTAGCTATAATAAGGAAGGTCAAATAATTGTAGTTATTTTACCTTAATTTGTACAAACTAACAAGCTAACTAACACACCTGGCGTTGCTGTGGCATACCATACATTTTCTTGATACCCGAAAACAGCGTCACAAATCGGTTCCAACAGTAACTAAACACTATCAACATAATCGTGTCAGTACACAAACAAAATGTGATCACATCTTTTGACAGAAAGAGCAAATCTTTTCTTGAATGAAACTCGCTATTAGTTATAATATTTTATGCACATATATATGGACTGTGGAAGTAACCGACTATCACATAAATGAAAATACCAAAACCAAGGATAAGCATTTTCATACTTTTACTGATGTAATAAAACTGACGTAACTACGTGTGAATTATAAGAGATAGAAAAAATAGTTTCCAATTGTGTCTACTAGAATCAAAAACAACGTATTCCACTTTTTCTAGTTCTGAGATAATAAAAAAAAAAGTTTTTAAAGACTTGGCCTTAAAGATCTTAGAAATAAATTTGCTTTTATGTTTCTGCTAAGATCTTCAATTCTTTATGCATATCGTTTTTTCTTGGCAGTCTAATCGTCTTGGAAATATAAAACAATGCATTCTTGAATAGTGTTGTTTTCAAAGTTAGTATCTGGAATATATTGTGATATTTTTGCCTGGGGTTCGACAAATAAAACTCAATCAAAATTCCAAAATATTACAATAAATCTCTTTATTTTATAAAACACAACGTCTTTCAGTTTAAATAACACCAATTTAACTTATTTCACTTATTCACAATTCAAATACGTTTTTATAATTCAACACTTTTTATTTAATCTCAATTCAATCACTTTTTACTAATGCTTCCAGTTGTTAACAATTCCACTTTCGAAAATAAACTGAACTTTCAAAGCAATCTACTCTTGTATTTATACAAGTTATATATATATACAATTCGAGTCTCGAATTAGTACTTCAAGTTCGATTTAGTACTCAGTTAAAACTTATTGCAAATATGTAGCATACTTTTAGGCGCTCACAATGAATGTTGGTTGTTGTACACAATGAATCCAACAGATGTCGTTAATTTACAAAATGTATCCTCCGAATATCTAAACTTGTTGCCACATCATATTGTCCCCCTATTAGTTTTGTTCGCCCCGAACAAGCACATCATCATTGTTTTCGTGGTAACGAGTTTGATGCGCTGTCTGATTCCATCTCGAAAATTGTTTCCTTTGTCCTCGCACTGAAATCGTTATTACGGGCGATTTCAATGTACACAATTCCAATTGGCTCCGCTATTCTGGTCAGACAACACCCGAAGGAAGGTATGTCGAGCTCTTTGCCGGGTTACATCACCTTACCCAACTGATCGATGTGCCAACGCGTATACCGGATGTTGCTGGGCAAGCCGCCCATACTCTTGACTTGTTTCTTACTTCTCACCCTGATAAATATACCATTAGTGTAACTTCTCCATTTGGCACTTCAGACCATTGTGTTATTTCAGCTAATTTCTCATCCTCCACCCATCCAGTTAAAGAAAAACTTCCCACCAGGACCGTTTGGCAATACGAGAAAGCCAACTGGGACGGCCTGAATATTTTTTTCCGAAACTTTAACTGGTCACTATGCTTCCTCGATAGTGACATTGAAATGATCACAAATGTGATTCTTCTAGGGATGCGTGCTTTTATTCCTAACAGAGTAAAAAGCATCAAACCTAAAGAAAAGTCTTGGTTTAATTCTGAGTGTAAAGAAGCTATCAGGCTCAAAGAAGTAAGTTTCCGTTCTTACAAAGCCAACCCTACAGAGGATAATCGGAAAAAGCACAAACAAGCAAGAAACTCATGCAACTCCGTTATTGAAAGAACCAAATTTTTGCATGACCAAAAATTACGGCAAAAAATTCTGCAGTGTCCCAAAGGCAGTAAAATTTTTTGGTCATTTGTAAAAAATATTAAAAACTCCTCAACATCTTCGGTTCCAACGCTCATCGACAGTAACAAACCAATTGTTTACTCTTCAGAGAAGGCAAACTTGCTCGCCGCCCATTTCGCTGCTAGCTCCACGCTGCCGCATAGCAACGTTGCCCCTCCTGTAGTTGAGAATGTAAATTTTTCCATGGGACAGATTTTTTCCGCACTCGTACAGTAGCAAGAGTTCTCAAAGATCTCGATATACACAAATCCGCTGGCCCGGATGGTATACCCCCGATTCTTCTGAAGAGATGTTCTTCCACTCTAGCAAAGCCACTGCGTAAGCTTTTCCATCGCTCCTACTCTTCTGGAATCTTTCCTAGAAGATGGAAAACAGCATTTGTCCAGCCTGTCCCTAAGAAAGGTGACCCATCCTCAGCCTCCTCCTACCGACCCATAGCACTGACATCCCTTCTTTCTAAGGTCATGGAAACACTGATTAACCGTCAGCTTAAGGAATATCTCGAAGATCGTAAGCTTCTCCATGACCGTCAGTATGGCTTCCGCAGCAACCGTTCCACTGGTGATCTGATGGCATATCTCACCGAACAGTGGAACAAATCTTTACATCGCTTTGGTGAAAGTAAGATTATTGCTCTTGATATCTCCGAGGCATTTGATAGAGTTTGGCATGAAGCTCTCTTATCGAAAATGCGTGCTTTTGGGATCGATAATACTCTTGTTCGTTGGATTAGAAGCTATCTTCTGGACCGTTCAATACAAGTTGTTTTGGACGGATTCAAGTCTGATTCCCATAAAATAAATGCTGGTGTGCCCCAGGGCTCTGTTCTATCTCCGACTCTTTTCCTCATTTTTATAAATGATCTTCTGTCTGTTACTTCTAATCCACTTAACTGTTTTACTGACGACTCTACCCTCAGCTTTTCATATTCGTTCGATAATTCACGTCCTTCGCCTTCGGACGTACAATTGCAACGGTGCCGTATGTCAAGCTCATTAAACTCCGATTTATACAGCATTGTCAAATGGGGTAATAGGAATCGTGTGGAGTTTAATGCTTCGAAAACTCAATGCTGTCTTCTGTCGTTAAAGCTTAACATTCCCCCAATGCCATTGTCCATGAATGGCACTTACATCGAAGAAACCGAAAAGCTCTCAGTACTCGGTATGTGTGTCAACGACGACCTCCGTTGGAACGACCATATATTTGAAATCGCTAAGAATGCTGCTAAGTGCTTAGGTTTTCTGTATCGGTGTAAGAAGTATTTTTCCCCATCTGATCTGGCTACAATTTATAAAGCGTTTATACGCCCTAAACTCGAGTATAGCTCCCACCTGTGGGCAGGTGCTTCACAAACATCGCTTCACCTGCTTGATAGAATACAAAATCGAGCGTTAAGATTGATAGGAAATAGAACTGCCGCTGAAACAATTGCCCCTCTCGAACACCGACGCAATGTTTCATGTCTTTCCTTATTTTATCTTTTGTTTTATAAAAAATGTTCACTCGAGGTAGCCAGCTGCATTCCTCCCCTTAAAAGTTTCGCCTGTAATACTCGTCTTGCTAGGAATGCCCATCAGTTCACCCTTGAGCCCAATTTCGGACGTACCGTGAAATATAGGGATTCTTTTTTTAGCCGTACAACACGACTTTGGAATGGTTTACCCGGCAAGATTTTCCCTTGCCATTTCAATTTGCAAGCATTCAAAACCAATGTTAATCGACACCTCCTATCTCTCCCCTCCCTATCTTCCTAATGCCCGCGCAGTGTGTTACATTAAAAGGGAAACAAATAGTCCCTTGTGCGCGCGTTAATTATAAAAAAAAAAAAAAAACCATGCAGTCGATCCAAATGGACAATTTTCATTTTTGCTCTTGGTCCTCGTTGGATTCGGAAAACGACGTCATTAATGCGCGTAACTACTTGGTAGGGACCTTCCCAGTCCTGCTGAAGCTTGGGCGATTTTCCCTTTCTGCGATGTGGGTTATAAAGCCATACCAGATCTCCCTCATTGAATTCAGGTGCTGTTGCTCTTGCATCGTATCTGGTTTTCATGCGGTCACTCGCAATTTTTATGTTGTTTCTTGTTCTCTGGTGAATGTCGTTGATCCTTTCTCTAAGATCTAACACGTAGTCCTCTTCGCATTTTGGGTCTTCAATAGGAAATCCGAATTTTAGCTCACTTGGAAGCCGGGCAGTTCGTCCAAATAGAATTTCGGATGGAGTGTATCCAGTTGTACTATGAACCGCATTCCGGTAGGCCATAAGAAATAATGGAATCCGCTGATCCCAATCCCGTTGGTTCTCGTTCACGACTTTGGAAAGATGTTCCTTCAAGGTCTTGTTAAATCGTTCTACCATTCCATCAGACTGTGGATGAAGAGGTGTTGTCCTTGTTTTCTTTAACCCGAGGGATGCGCATACTTCCTGGAATACCTTCGACTCGAAGTTTCGCCCTTGGTCGGAATGCAATTCCATAGGCACCCCGAACCTACAGACCCAGTGGTCCACTATCTGCTCGACAACAGTCTCAGCTTCTTGATTGGGTATCGCAAAAGCCTCCGGCCACTTGCTGAAGCAGTCCATGACAACAAGGATGTAACGGCTACCGTTTTCAGTTTCCGGGAACGGACCTGTGATGTCAACGGCGATTCTTTCAAACGGGGCGCTCACGTTGTACTGGTGCATTTTACCTCGTGTTTTGACTTTGGGTCCCTTGCTAGCCGCGCATGTTGTGCACTTTCGACACCAGCTCTCTACATCGTTTCTTGCGCTTAGCCAATAAAAGCGTTCCCGTACCTTTTCCAGTGTTTTGTTGATTCCCAAGTGCCCACCGGATATTCCAGCATGCATTTCTCGTAGGATCTCCTCTACTTTCGATCGTGGAACTACAAGCTGCATCTTAAAGGATCTTCCATCCGGCATTTCCCATTTTCTTCGCAAAACACCATCTTCCACATGGAGAGAGTCCCACTGCGCCCAGTATGCCTTTAAAGTAGGACTTCTGTCGGAGATGTCTCTTGCGTTTGGTTTTTCCATAGATTCCTTCCATGCAAGGATTGGCTCGATGTCAGGGTCTTCTTTGTGTGCATTACGAATTTCTTCGGCACTCCAACTACTCTGCTACTTCTCCCGTAGCTGTCTTCAGAGTGTAGCAGCTGGTGTTATGTAGCCAGGATGTCTGAACAAGGTCTCTTCTGATTATGGAGGCTGTGGGACCCGTGTCGATAGTGGCCACACATTTTCTGTTTCTGATGACTGTCTCCACTGTCAAGCTCTTGCTGCAGCGTGTAGTTTGCGAAACTTGGAGGATGGTCCTGGGGGCGTCGATTCCATCAACCAACTTCAGCCCCGCGAAGTTGGTTCTTAGGCGTTTCCCGCCTGCTGTTGATCAGAAGCTTGTCCAGCAGTGTGAGTGTTATTCCTGCCAGTTGCTTCGTCATTCTGCCTCCACCTTGCGCAATGTGGGCAGCTTACCTGTCTAGGTGGAGATCTGCATTGTCGCTGTAGGTGTCCTAGCTTGTTGCAATTCCAGCATCTCATTTGACCTCGAGCAGTGTTTGGGTTTTGTCTTTCAATGTCGACACGTTGACATGAGCACTGGTCTGCAGCAATTCGGCAGCTGTTCCTCTGAGTGCAAGCGTAAGAGCAATTGATTTGTCTTCGTTGTCCCAGTTGTTCGTCAAGGCGGCAGCTTCAAATTGCCTCTTATAAATTGGCCATGATGTTTGACCATCGAAGACAGGGGGCTGCATTTCCTTTCTTCGTGGACCGTCGCTCGAATATTCCCGAACCTTCTGCTTTTTCAAAGAATCAAATTCCTTAGCCAGATGTTCGTACTGTTGCTCTACACTTACGAACTTTTTTTCCATGTTTTGTATTTTGGGTTCGAATTTCTGATCGATTGTTTGAAGTCTTTTGTCGAAGAGAACATTCTCTGCATCGAGTTTGTTTTCGAGACCATCGAATTTACTTTCGAGAACGTTCCTTTGGTCTTCGAGAACGTTCCTTTGTTCGCTTAGTTGTTGCTGGAGAATTTTCAACGAGTTCTTCTGCTCATTTTTTTGTTCTTCCAGAAAGTTCTTTTGTTCTTTCGAGGAACTTTCCAAAGCATCGAATTTCGACAGAAGCAACTTCATGAAAGTAGGCATTTCATCGACGGTACTTACTGTGCTTTCTTTCCCTTGTTCTTCAACATCGAACACCATGGTATCTGGGTCTCCACCATCCTGAGTGTTAGCATTCTGAAGTCGGAGCAATAGTTCCTTTTTCAGCCCCGAAGTCTAAAGATTTCTTTTTCCTAATTCTTCTTTCAACTCAGCTGTTGTCAATTGTTCTAATTTGCGACCCATTTTATGTAACTGAAACACTATTTTCGCAACACAGTCAGTTTTATTTTAATGTCTCTTCTAGAAAGATCTTTTTCCAACACTATTTTTAACAAAAATACTCGCTATTCACAGTCTTATAGCACAATCAGTTCAATAGTTTCTGGAAAATTTTACTTTCACAATTAAATGAGTCACCGAAACTGTTTTAGAAAATGTCACTATGGAATTTTCTAGCACTTTACTGAGTTTTATCCCACTTCTGACACCAATGTGTTATTTTTGCCTGGGGTTCGACAAATAAAACTCAATCAAAATTCCAAAATAATACAATAAATCTCTTTATTTTATAAAACACAACGTCTTTCAGTTTAAATAACACCAATTTAACTTATTTCACTTATTCACAATTCAAATACGTTTTTATAATTCAACACTTTTTATTTAATCTCAATTCAATCACTTTTTACTAATGCTTCCAGTTGTTAACAATTCCACTTTCGAAAATAAACTGAACTTTCAATGCAATCTACTCTTGTATTTATACAAGTTTACAAGCTTCTGGAAGCTTCTGTCTGGTTCTGGCACAATCTAAGCTTTCGGTACTAATTCGAGTCTCGAATTAGTACTTCAAATTCGATTTAGTACTCAGTTAAAACATATTGCAAATATGTAGCATACTTTTAGGCGCTCACAATGAATGTCGGTTGTTGTACACAATGAATCCAACAGATGTCGTTAATTTACAAAATGTATCCTCCGAATATCTAAACTTGTTGCCACATCACAATATGCAGTTTGAAATTTTCTTTTCGGAATTGAGTGTTTTTGAAAATAAAACAGGCATTATTTTGTTCAAGTTTTATTTTTCTTTAAGTTTTGATTGTTAATAAATAAATAAATTTAATTAAATAGTAGGTAAACAAAACTATACAAACAAAGAAAATTCAAGAAAAATGAAGAATAATTGAATATACTGTGACGTTTTGGTCTGGGGTTCGACAAATAAAACTCAATCGAAATTCCAAAATAATAAAACAAATCTCTTTATTTTATGAAACAACGTCTTTCAGTTTAAATAACACCAAATTTAACTTATTTCACTTATTCACAATTCAAATACGTTTTTATAATTCAACACTTTTTATTTAATCTCAATTCAATCACTTTTTACTAACGTTTCCAATTGTTAACAATTCTACTTTCGAAAATAAACTTGAACTCTCAATTCAATCTACTCTTGTATTTATACAAGTTTACAATCTTCTGGAAGCTTATGTCTGGTTCTGGCACAATCTAAGCTTTCGGTACTAATTCGAGTCTCGAATTAGTACTTCAAGTTCGATTTAGTACTCAGTTAAAACATATTGCAAATATGTAGCATACTTTTAGGCGTATGGTCGTTGTACACAATGAATGTTGGTTGTTGTACACAATGAATCCAACAGATGTCGTTAATTTACAAAATGTATCCTCCGAATATCTAAACTTTTTGCCACATCACAATACATAGTAGAAAAAAATTATTAAATTAAATTAAATCCTAATAGAAATATCTGCTTCGTGGGACTCACAAATTGGGTCAACTTCGATGTTATCTTGTTTCACATGTGTATCATTAACATTTAAAATATCTTTGTAAAACTTGAGCAAATGCAAGAGTTTCCAATTATATCCAAATTGTTTTGTTAGTAAATTGCCACAGCATTAAGGTTTGCTTCTTTAAATTTCATTCATACTGCCGGTCTTTTTGGATTCATGGAAAAAAAGTGCTTGCCCTTATTTGTATTTGGTTTTGCTTCACCAATATCCGACTTGTAAAAAGGTTCACCCCGAACGCCAATTACGTTTAATTTACCCTTTTTATAATGAACCTTTTCGATGTTTTGAATTGAAAGTGCCTAGCGGATATTGGCTTCGTAAGTTTCAAAACTTCGTCTTTAAAATCTAATACGGGACATTCATCAGTTCACAAGTTCACTATTGTCCCATGTTCCTGGTAAATGAACAACATCAGTTCACCCTTGAGCCCAATTTTGGACGTACCGTGAAGTATAGGGATTCTTTTTTAGCCGAACAACACGACTTTGGAATAATTTATCCGGCGAGATTTTCCCTTTCCATTTTGATCTGCAAACATTCAAAACCATTGTTAATCGACACCTATTATCTCTCCCCTCCCTATCTTCCTAATGCGCGGGCATATTGTGTTACATTAAATGGGAAACAAATAGTCCCTTGTGCGCGCGTTAATTATAAAAAAAAAAACTACTAATCAGAAAGATTAACTTTACCGCTCTGTTTTAGCAAGCTGACGTTTCCTATTTGCAATATTTACATATCTCTTGCGGGGATGTGTAGCAAGAACAGGTGATTCGATTGATTCCATGTTTAATTAAATAACTATTCACTTTTTTGTACTTTCAACAGCACAATAGATTTAACTCAAAATAATAAATTCATGCATAATAACTAGTTTGATAGCACATAATTGATTTTCGGGCCAAATTTGGAATACATTCGTTTTGATTCAAACCAAAGAAAAAAATTAATTTACTTGGGAATAGAGCTACTTTGATTTCAAAGTGGAATAGAGTTATTTTGATTTAAAAATGTCTGAGCAATACATTGGTTTTGATTCAAACCCTTATATTCAAATGCAAATAGATCTGGAATTAGTACACTTTTGAAAATTTTAAAGACAGCCAAAGATAGGTTTTAAAAAACGGAGTTAAACTGCATCGTTAACTCATTTTTTTGGAAAAGTGGAATACGTTGTTTTTGATTCTAGAAGACACAATTGATCATTTGAACATGATTGTTTTAATGTTTCTTAGTATGTGTTGAAATGAAATGATAATATGGAATGGATACAAATAATAATGTAGGTATTGCTATTGAAGTAGTTAAGTGTTACATATATATAATTTATAAATAATTAATTACACATTTAATAGTTGAGTGCTATACTTATGAATTCCTCTGATCATAACAGGAACGATCATTTACAACATTAACACTCTTTACCTTAACTCATGTTTCTTAAATTTAAAGCTTAGTTTTCAAGACTTTAATGTTAGTTTTTTAAGAGTGTTTGAATTAAGCCAACAAATCAGTCATTATGTATGTTATTTGTCTCCTGCTGTGCGGTTTTTAACCAATATTTATTTTAAATTATAATAAACAAAATCAATAATTTTTAAATATTAAAATTAGTTTTATTTTATATTTTTTTAAATAAAAGGAAACGCGTTTCGGAAAAAATTCCATAATCAGGAATGTTCGACACGTTTGTCTAAATGTTTAACACCAAGTACATAAACTTGATATTTTAAATTATTGTGTGAAAACAAGCACTTCAACTTGTTCACTTATGGAGAATTGTGAATCCAACTGATGGAAGAACTCGGATAATGTCTGGTAGTTAGAATACTACACATTTATTTACACTTAACCATTTCTTTTATACTTAAATCTAACTTATTCTACGAATATTACAAAAGAAAGGTACATAAATTATTACACAATAACATTACAGATCAATTAATACAAAAATACAAAAAAAAAATATTAAATTCAGCAACCCAGTTAAAAGTGAAGTGTTGATGCGCTGCGCCGTCAGCACTTGGGCTCATTAATGGTTGACCCAGTGAATTATTATGACATATGTAGTTATATGCATTGTCGACACCCAATTTGTTGTCTCTTTGTGAAATCATTTGTATTATTTTTGAATTTAACAAGGAATAATTAACAATAAATATTTGCCAAAAAATAAAGCTAGTTATGTCTTGGAAGCCTACACACGAAAATGTTTACACATTTCGATAGTAATTAAACATTTTTTTTCCTTAGAAGAAAACAATCGTTTTATTTTGCAAAACATTGTAACCTCCAGAAAGGACGAAAATAGTTATTGTGTGTTCGAGGTTATTGTATATATAATTTTAAGAAAATAAATTAATTTCTTTCTTCCCATATGTAAGTTAATTTCTTTCTATACTTAAATGAAAATCATTTTTACTCCACCGCTATTTGTCCATTAGGAGAGAATAAGTCACGAACACCCATCAACCATAATTTAGACTCAACCCGAAATGCTGTTACTTTTTTGGACATATTTTGGATTTTTGGAGAGGAGTAAGGGGCAATTCGTTTAATTAAATTGTTTCAAATGTCACCACAAATACTCATCCAAACGTTCGAAATAACACGTGTGTGTCATGATTTCCATAATTTTCCAAAATAATTTGGATAGCAGTATTCAAAACCGAAAACTTCAACTCTGACCTTATTTCTGATTCCTAAAAGTAAGGGTAATTAATTCTTAATCAAGGGCAAGTGGATGAACAAGGTTTATATTTTATTTTTGATCCTTTTGTATGCTTTGGTAAATTTTATCCTTATATCCAGGATTAAATGGTTATTAGGTCAGACAGTGAATTAAAAGACAAAGGTGGTAGAGTATTCGATTCCCATTTCATGATGAATTTCATTTAAAAGTGGACGTATTATATATGGACTGCTAGTTGCCTACCTCAAGTTGGTTCCATTTTAGTTTCTATTTTGGGAGATACTAGCCCTCCTGAGTACACTAGCGGGAAAAATATAAACCTCAATTTTGACATTTCATCCAGTAATCCCATACTTTAGTAGCAGGTTTTCCCACATTGGCATGTTAAAATTTCCTTTTTTCTCCCCGTGCTATTTAGAATATCCCACAATTAATTAATAAAAAATCCTTTTTTTCCTTCTAGTGCTTTTAGCTTGTCTAAAACACAAACCAATAAAAAATGGAAGTTGTCCACGATCTAAAAAAAACAAGAGGCAACATACCAAAGATGTCGCACACTTCTATTTAAAAGTGTCAGTTATATTTTACCGGTAAATGCGACTTTTTGATTTTTTTAAAAACAGATGTCGCGATCTTCTATGTCAACATTCTGAGTAGTTTTTTTTTTCCTGAAGTGGGTTCAGGATTTTTCTAATTCTCAATTTTGGCAACATTTTTTTGACAATTGTTGTATGAAGCTGACATTAGACTAGCAGTCCATATATAATACGTCCATGCAAAAATCGTTTAACTGAAGGGCTTTAAAAGGATTAAGGCGAATGAATCGAAAAGGTTAAAATAGATGGTTATTATGAAAACGAAATTTTGCAACAATTTTGTTACTTTGGGATGATTACATGTAAATGGCGACCTTAAAACAACAAGGTTCTTACTCCTTTTTTTTTTCAAAATCGAGATATGAATTGAAGTGCTGTAAGTCTAGAGGGTCTAAGAGCTAATTTTATTATTAAAATTTTATTATTAAGATATAAATTTAAAAAAAAAACATAATAAAAAAACAATTCAATTAAATAATTATTTATTTTTTATAGATATCAATTGAACAAATATGTTCACACTACAGGAAATCGTAGAAAAATTAAAAAAAAATAAGGAAGTAAATCTAAATAAACATTCATTACTTTAGAATGTGTTTTTTAATGCAATTTTGTATCATTTATCGAGTGTTCATAGAATGCTTTATTTTCGTTGGGTATGTAAGGTAGCATGTCCTTCTAATCCTTTAATTTTTCCTTTGAAATACTATTTCAAGCTTCTACCGCTGGCAGGGTGTAGTTGTTTACATAACTGATTTGGAGATTTGCCTTTTTTTTAAATGTTGACACTGACCCATGGTATTGAGTCATTGTGCAATGCAACTAAATCAACACGTGGTAGGAGGCAAATGATTAAGATAGATGGGTTCTCATCCACTCCTATTGAAGTTGTATCGGGTCTTCCACAAGGTCCGCTTCTGTTCATTACTTTTACAAACGACTTGCCTTCTGTACTATCTCACTGCAGATGTCTAATGTACGCCGATGACGTCAAAGTATTTTTCCCAATATATGTACACAGTGATTTTTTATTGATGCAGCAGGACAGAAACAATATTTTAAGCTGGTGTAGTAATAACCACCTTGAATTTAACTTCTCAAAATGTAAAGTCTTAAGTGTCATAAGATCTTTACCTTTTATAAGATTTGATTATAAATTCAATGATTGCAATCTTCTTAGAGTCAATTGCATTAACGATCTTGGGGTCTTTGTTGATTCCAAAATGGACTTTAGTTCGCATATTGATTACATAGGCGCAAAATTATAGACAACCTATTTTTAATACATTAACTTCACTTAAAATGCTTAGTTCTGCACTAAGTTTTTCTTAATTATAAACAAAAAAAACCCTGCACTAGTTAAAATCATATTTGAAAGTTTGAGAGCCTTACGGAATTTTGTTGTTATTGGATGTAGGCAGGGTTTGTGTGTATTTATATTTTCAAAATGGCGTTTTGTGAGAACGAGTCGTCATTCTCTCTGAGAGTTTTTAGTTTCGCACTAAAAAGATAATGCAAGGTATTCCTGTTATTAAAAATCTAGTTTCGCATTAAGAGAAAATCAATTTTTGAATCGTCTATAACTGAAGAACTACGCTTTTAATGTTAGTGCCAAACTTAATTTCTTTTAGTTTGGTATTAAAGCGTCTATAATTTTGCGCTATAGTGTCTAAGGGCAACTCCTTGTTAGGGTTCATAAAAAGGAGTTCTAATGATTTTCAGGATGCTTATACGTTGAAAACCTTATTTATGTTTCTTGTTTTACCTGTGTTAAAATACTGTTGTGTCGTTTGGTCACCGTTTTATGAAAATGGTATTCTGAGAATCGAAAGAATTCAAAAACGGTTTACGAGCTATGCACTGAGAAAACTGAAGTGGGTTGACTTCTTACCATGAACACAAAGGTTATGCATGATTGTTGTCAGCTATAAAACATTTGACTATGGGTCAGTGTTATTATGAAAATTACTTGTTGCATATCCATAGCAATCGTTACTATTTTACTATAGCTAGATACTAAGATTGAATCAGCTTCCATAGCTTTTTGTGCACTCTCAACTTTGCCATTATGCATTTCTAGCTCAGCAGTATATTTTTGTTTTTTCTCTTCCTTACGAGCTTTTTACCAATGGATGCAATAAATCGCACTTTGGAGTTTGGATGGATAAGTATTCTAGTTTGTTTGTAGGATGTAAAATCTATTAAAAAGAAAATCAGGGTATTTTTTTAATGCCATAAATAAACGGTTAGTATTCAAGTCATGAGACTGAACTTTTGGGTATCATGGTGACTGTAAAGACTTTCCTGATATGGGAATGGTTTTATATGTCCTATTACAAAATTTTCTACATCGGGAGTAAATTTTCTCGACTTGTTTCCTGATCCACGATTGTTTTTCTAAATATTTTTCAACTATTATTTTTCTTAAACAAAGTCTGTATTTTTTGTTGAATATTAAAAATACTGCTTCAAACATTTTTCTGCATACCAGAACCTGATTATCAATGCCATCAGGCAACGTATAGGCTACAGATGTTTGCGACTTTCCGATTGTTCGAAGTATGTTCCATGACGTCTTCAACCCACAGGCATTATTTGAATGAGTCCGAGCAAATAAGTACCTGAAATCAAATATAAATATGTATCAAAATATGTGTTCATATTTAAGTTATTTTCCGTATGAAAAGTACTAAATATTATTAAATATTAAATTTTATCCACCTTGCTTTATAGAGTTTCCTAAACTGTAATATTCCTTAAAAATCTCTTCTTTTCTGCAGCGGGAGAGAAGCCTACATTGAAATTAGCACTTGTAGTTCATCTGTAACGCAGAAATAAATTGTATTAGGAAAAGCATCTAAAATATTCATACTAATGAAATTATTATTATAATATCACCGGATCTAAACCGACAGATCTGCTGAACGTTATCGTTGTGGTAATTTGAGAACATTCGGGAAATCAAAATATTAATAACAAACCTACGTCTTTTAATGTTTTTTTGCGATTGTACCTACTCCTTGATGTTTTGTACTCATTTCCGTATAAACGCCTTTTCTTGCGCTCGACCTTGAATTTCTATTTATAACGTTTTTTCTGAATTTTTTGCTCACTTGATGATGAAGCGTCCAATATGTACCGTGTTATTTAGTCAACTAACTGCTTATAAACAATAAACCATGCCAACAGCCACCACCACCCGAGAATTCGCCAGGAACGCACACAAGCCCTTAGACCCTTTAGAGCGAAAGCTCGTTGGCACTTAGATCCTCACCTAACTGGCTGAACACAATGACGACGGAACTGGAATACGCATACGGAACTGCAAACATTGAATACACGCGAACTGTATTTTGAGAACACAATGGTACGTTACTGCATACGGAACTGCAATACGCATACGGAAAGGTTGGTTAACTTTTAACTTTTACCTACAGTAAATTTGACATTTCATCTGAATGCAGAGAGAAATTACGAATGAGAGAACAAACTTGTTTTCGTCCGTCCCTCCCAAAACTGAAAAACACCAATTGGTTTCATTATACTTGGTGACATTTAATTTCGTTGTACATAAGTCTAGTCTCTCTTTTTAATTTCTTTTTGTTGTTATTTCAAGTTGTTTACTATCTTAAAAAAAATTCTTCTCTAGTAGTCTATCAAAATATAAACAAAATAATTATTTGTGTGTTTGGTTTTTTTTTGTTCTTATTCCACCAACATTTTAGTTTGGAAATAATAAATTATATTTGTATTATATCTTCTTTGTTCGGGTTTTGTCTTTCGTCTCAGCAATGGATGAAGCAGAAAAAATTATTGAGGCTGTACGGCAAAAGGAAGTATTATGGAACCTGCAAAACAAAAACTATACAAATATAAAAATGAAAGCTAAAGAGTGGAAGGCCGTATCCGAGCAATTGGACATACCAAGTAAGTGTATTTTGCTAACCAAATTAACTCGTTTTTACTTCTTTTTGTTTCTTGTAGTTGATACAGTTAAGAAAAAGTGGAGGTGTCTTCGGGATGCTTATGCCCGGAAGCTTAAGCCGAAAATTTCTGGACAAGGGGCTGAAGAAGAAGAACCGGAAGGGAAATATGCGTGCCTACTGGAATTTTTAAGGGACCATTTAAAGCCAATAACGTAAGTTTTCTTGCTTAGAAAAAAAAATTGTAAATAAAAATTGTATTTTTCTTAGAACTATAGGAAACTTCTCCCAGTCACCCGGGCTAGGGCTAGATGAGAGCATGACTGAAGATGTGCTTTGTTCTCCTGTTCAAATGACAGACGACAGCGAGGAAGTTGGTGGCGTCGTATCTGCCCCAACAACCCCTGATTTGCCAACAACGTCAAGCCGAAGGAAGAGAACGAATATCGAAGAAAGCCTTTTAAGCACAATGCCATGTGTGCAGATATTTATTTCATTTCCGCGTCCACCGCAATCAATTGTGCTGAACTCGTCTATACCAACGCCTACACCAGCCCAGAAGGAGGATGACCTTTTTTGTAGCTCTCTTGTTCAGAAATTGGCAACATTCCCGTTGCAAATTAAAAACACTGCTAAGTTGGAAATGCTGCGATACCTCAACGATTTAGAGCTCCATATTGTATGTAATAATGAAAAGTAGTTAATGTATTGTTTTTTAATGTGTTGTTTAATGTTATTGTTTAATTAAACCTAATTTATTAAAGTTAATTTTAAAAACATAAATAATTTTTTTTTTCTTTATCGGTTCTTTTCAGGTTCAGGCTAGTCAAAGGTAATTCCATTCTAAGAAAAGAGCAAATTAATAGCAATTTTATCTTTTGGGTAAAAATAAACTACTATTAGGTACCTATGGTTGGAAGGGTACTTTTCCTTCGTTAAGAAAATAATTCGTCAATGTTTTCCTCATATCTGCTGCTCCATCTACTCTGTTGTTCGCTCCACATCTGCGTATTGGTAACAAGTTAAGGCTTTCCTAACGCCACACACCATTAATTCGTTCACCACTTGAATCATACGAATCACAGTACTAATCAGGGCAAAAAGTTATTAAAAACTGTATCTGTTGTTTTTAAAAAGTTGTGCAAAATAGTACATGCAAGAACTATCTTGTCTGCACTTTTCGGATGGAATTCAATACATTTCCCCAAAATTCGCCAGCGAGCTGCCAAAATGCCAAACGTATTTTCAATTACCCTCCTAGCTCTTGAGAGTTCGAAATTGAATACTTACTCAGGCTTATTTAGCAAAATTCCTGGATAGGGTCTCATCAAGTTCATTCTCAGAGGAAAGGCACTGTCTCCAACAAAATAAAAAGGCACTTCCTTGTTTGTATTGGGAAGGTTTTGGGGTTGGGGAACATTTATGTTGCTGCCCAGGATTTGCTTTCCTATATCGCAGTTGCGAAAAATACCAGCATCACTCTGACTGCCATAGGCTCCAACATCAACAGCCGTAAAAGTATAATTTGCGTCACATATGGCCAGCAAAACTATACTGAAATACCCCTTATAATTTATATACTTGGAGCCTGTATTTGGTGGGCATTTGATTTCGACGTGCTTCCCGCCTATGCTTCCAAAGCAGTTTGGCGTATTCCACCGTTTGTTGAAATCCTCGCCGATACGCTTCCAATCATATGTGTTGGGTTTTGGCATATAGATTGGTGACAAAACTTCCCAAAAAACTTGGCAGGTTTCAACAATTATCTTACGAACGGAGAGAATTAAAATATGAGCAGTGAGAAATCCGGATGTGGTTCTGAAGACATACATGTGCCTAGTCTGTGGTATTTTGATCTTTTGGATTATTTAAAAGACCACGAAAAGCAAACTTCTGGCTTATCATCAATTGAACTATGCGATCAAAGTCAATTACCAATCATAAGTTATTTTAGGTGAAATAATTGGTAGTCTCTAAACTGTTTTTTTTTTTTTTTTAAGGAAGACAGAAGGTCCTCATTCTTCATCAAGGAAGAAAATTAAAAGTGCTGCCCATCACATTTCACATGCAAGAAAGAAATGAGCTCCTACGAGTTGCTATAGAAAATATGACGCAATCCATCAAAGATGATGAAGAAGATGAATAGTTGGACTGTGTCTTTTCGAAAATTGTCAAACATTCAAAAAATGTTTGCCAAAAAGGCGATTGACGATATATTGATACTTGGTCAGCTAAATCATATAACCCTTAACACAGTGTCGATGTCAACAGCAGGTGAATCGCCAAGAACTTTAACTCCTCTTTTTGGAATATCCCCTTTTATCAGATGGTACACATTTCCAAGGACTGCGTACGCAAAATGTACAACAACCTACTGTATTCAGGGTCAGGTCACAAGAAATTTGCAACAGCTATGACAGTTTTCAGGACTTGCTTCAAGACCAATAATATTCAATATAAACATCATATAATATTAATCAGCCCTATCACAGATTCCCTCGTAGAACATTTCCGAACGAAACGCTCCGCCCCGAATACGAAAAAATTCAAATCACAAACCACGAACGGAATCAGCCATTATCCAAACCTCTTTTCGGACTTTCGGAATCAGTTGATTTGTGTCAAAATGTGAAAAGCAAAACAAAATGTCACTTTTATTGTGTATATTTCAATTGTGTTTTGAAAAAAAAGTTATCTAAAATGGATTCAATTGCGATTGTTATTATGAAAAATAATAAGAAAACGTGTGGAGAAACCGCAAATTAAAATTACAACGTCGTATTTTAAGAGACGCTTTTAATCCACTCGACCACAATTTCTGGAAAATTTATGGCTTCTCTTGGAGAATATCCAAAAGCCTTTGGAATTGGGCTCTGTTCGTATTCACTTTTCACCTTTTGTTAAATATTTGTTTAAAGTTTTATATTTTGTTCTTCTTTTGACTGAAAATACTTACATTTTTCTATTAAATGCGTGTTAACAAACTGTTTCACACGACATCCGAGCAAAATAATTGTTCGTAGAAAAATCAATAAAATTTCCTATTCGTTCGAATTTAGTGATAGCAATTTTCCCGAACTCCGAAATTCTTACGAAAATTTTCGTTACGACGGGAGCAGTGATACCTTTTTTCGGGATTCTTAGTACGATTCTATTACGACGAAACCTGTGATAGGGCTGAATAAAATCATATACACATACCTACATATGTAAAAATAATTTTGAATTTGAAGTTTTATTGTTTATTTAAAAAATAAAATTAATTAAATAAAACAGTTTTATTTATTTCTTGTACTCGTGTTTTGCCAGGGTACTGCTCTTACGCTGTTGAAGTATTCACAGAATTCTAGCCGACCATGTTTTGCATTCGTCGATGGGGTTCTCGTTTGAGTGGAAGCTAAAGATGTCATCTGCAAATTGCTTGTTAGTTCATATTGTTCTAAGCCAGAACTTTCCGATTGGAAGTATTGTATCGGATTTGTAAATAATATGCTAAAACAATTACTTTTGCTTTTTCTGGTTCTAAGTTAATTGTATTCAGCAATACTCTAAACCGTGATGATAAGATTCCAAAAACATTTTCTACCATTCTTCGAGCACTTGAAAGCTTGCAGTTGAAAATCAGCTCCGCATCAGTCAAATTTCTTCTGCTGAATGGTTCAATGGTGTTTTTTGAACGGGAAATGCGTCATCTGCAACAAAAACATATGGAAATTCCGTGTTTGCGCCGAGTAGCTTTTTTGATTCTGGTATTTGCAGGTCACTATTTTATCAAACAATACTGAATTCACAAAGCCACCACCAATCAAACCCGTCCGTTTGCTCCAACTTCTGCCACTATGAACTGGTAATCCGCGTCTACAACAGCAAATAACACAATGCTTAACGTCTTCTTATAATTAAAATAATGGGAGCCAGTGTTTTTTTGGCTTTTTGAGGTTTATGTGCTTCCTATCCATCACACCCATACAGTTATAAAAATTCCAACGTTTTTTAGAATTTATCTGCAATATTTTTCCAATCTTCTTGAGTTTGTGGTGCCTAAAAAAAAAAAAGTTGTTAAAAAGAAAAAAAATTAAATAGAACCTACCTAAACCAAATCGTTTAACACTTTAATTATAGCCCAACAGGTTTCTATGACGATTTCACCCACATTTCTGGCCGATATTATGGTTAAAAATTTCAGATCCTCATAACTTTGAACTGAAGCCAGAAATTGTAAGGTTGCCGACAGTCTTTCGTGTGGATAGATACGCATCCAGGTATTTTCTTTAATTATAAAAGGAGTCACCTTGTCTAGCAAATAATTATACGCGGCATTATCCATACGAAGAATTTTTTTTTAGTCATCTGAAGACGTACTGTTCAGTTCTTTTAATAACTGTGTATTAGTAAATATTTCCCTTTTGTTCAGCCACTCCTTTATCCAAATTCTTTTATATTGTGACCAAAGTTCCTTCTCATCCTCAACGTCCTCTAGTAACTCATACAAAATAATAATGTCAAATAATCTTTTTTTTTTGTTGCCATTATTCTACTGTCCTGAAAACAAAATTGTAAAATTGAATTGAAGTCGGCCGAACTCACGAATGATTTTTGTGTATCTGGTATGAAGACACAAGGAAAAATGAAGTTCGAGTGAATTGGTGTCACTGTCTGCGGGGTTTATTCGTACCAAGTTTACACGCCGCTTAAAGTTTTCAGAACATATTTTTTAAAGTTTAATGTTCTCTTTTTTCTATTCCAAACTATTTTACACTCTCTTTTTTATAAAATTCTTTTTTTTACTCTTTTTTATGTGTCCACTTTTAAGTCTTTTTTTTTTCGTCCCCTACAGAATTTCTAGAATTCAAACATTTTTTCTCCTCCTAACTTCAATTTTGAAATTTCATCATCAAAACCAATATTTTTTTTCATAGACTTACAACATAACAACGTTTACAAATCGTCGAAATTTATTTCCGAAATTCGCACTTTGTTCACCAAACTTCAACTTCGTCTCTGCCAGTCCACCACGTGGTAAAGTTTGAGGAAAGATCTTGGCCTACATCCATATAAATCCAAGTGGTGACACAATTGAAGACAGCGGACCATCAATTTCGTCTTGTGTTGGTGAATGTGATGAGAATCAACTAGAAGTGGAATCAGATTTGTATCTTCAAATCATGATAAGACTCATTTCTGGCTTAGCGGGAATACATATAAGCAATCAGAATTGTTGTTTTTGGGATGAGATCCTCATGAGACTCCATTACACCCCAAGATAATCACTGTTTGGTGTGGTTTACATGCCGAAAGCGTCATCAAGGCCCATTTGTTTATAACTCCGGAACTAGTGCAAATATTACCGTCAATGGCAAACGCTACATGCAAATGATTCGTGATTTTTGTATTTAAACAATATGGCGCAACATGCCAGTCAGCGCGTAAAACAATTATCGCCTCGCAGATCAACAAGTTGCCGAACGGGTTTTTTTTTAAATAGATTACAAGAGAAGTATTGGACGACCTAAAATGTGGTTAAAATTTTATAAAACTTAATTTATAATTTTTCAAAAAAAAATATAAATAAATTAGAAAAAATATGTTTTTTTTGGAAAAGGTATTTTTTAAACCGGTTTTCGAAAAAAACACTATTTTAGGGGCGGTTAAAACTACTAGGTTAAACCGAAGGAAGAAAAAAACAAAACCGCCAACCCTAAAGAAGAGAAGCATCTTTTGTTTATGTTCAATGATTTCTGCTGACAAATTACTTTGCACTTTCACTGCACAGTTCGACTTAGTCAGAGTTGTATTTTTAATGTAAGTATTTTTAAATGGTAAGTGATTTTTGTGTCGTTTATTCTTATGTTTGCGGTTTAAATAAGAATTTCTTACACGTGTACGTCTACACTGTTCAATTCAGGCCAGCTGTTTTGGCTGGTTGAAGAAAATACTGATTTATGATTATTTGCCAAAGCCTTCCTCAATATGGGCAATGTTCCAACACGGACTTTAAATTCGTGTGGCTCAAATTCACATTGTCCGCGAGAATTGTTTATTTATAGGAGTCCAAATCTCGACAGTAATTCGACTTGTAACGAGTTTGATGCGCTGTCTGATTCTATCTCGAAAATATTTTCCTTTTGTCCTCGCCCTGAAATAGTTATTGCGGGCGATTGTACACAATTCCAATTGGCTCCGCTATTCTGGTCAGACAACACCCGAAGGAAGGTATGTCCAGCTCTTTGCCGGGTTACATCACCTTACCCAACTGAGCGATGTGCCAACGCGTACAGCGGATATTACTGGACAAACCCCCTCTTTCTTGACTTGTTTCTTACTTCTCACCCTGATAAGTATACCATTAGTGTAACTTCTCCATTTGGCACTTCGGACCATTTGGTCATTTCAGCTAATTTCTCATCCTTCACCCATCCAGTTAAAAAAAAACTCCCCACCAGGACCGTTTGGCAAATTGAGAAAGCCAACTGGGACGGCCTGAATATTTTTTTCCGAAACTTTAACTGGTCACTATGCTTCCTCGATAGTGACACTGATGCCAGTGCTGAAATGATCACAAATGTGATTCTTCTAGGGATGCGTGCTTTTATTCCTAATGGAGTAAAAAAGCATCAAGCCAAGAGAAAAGTCCTGGTTTAATTCTGAGTGTAAAGAAGCTATCAGGCTCAAAGAAGTAAGTTTCAGATCTTACAAAGCCAACATTACAGAGGAAAATCGAAAAAACCACAAACAAGCAAGGAACTCATGCAACTCCGTTATTGAAAGAACCAAATTTTTACATGACCAAAAACTACGGAAAAGAGTTCTGGAGTATCCCAAAGGCAATAAAAATTATTGGTCATTTGTAAAAAAATATTAAAAACTCCTCAACATCTTCGGTTCCAACGCTCATCGACAATAACAAACCAATTGTTTACTCTTCAGAGAAGGCAAACCTGCTCGCCACCCATTTCGCTGCCAGCTCCACGCTGCTTCACAGCAACGTTGCCGCTCCTGTACTTGAGAATGTTATTTTTTTCATCGGACAGATTTTTGTCCGCACTCGTACAGTAGCAAGAATTCTCAAAGTTTTCAATATACACAAATCCGCTGGCCCGGATGGTATACCCCCTTTTCTTCTGAAGAGGTGTTCTTCCACACTGGCAAAGAGGTGTTCTTTCACACTGGCAAAGCCACTGTGTAAGCTTTTCCATCGCTCCTACTTTTCTGGAATCTTTCCTAGAAGATGGAAAACATCATTTGTCCAGCCTGTCACTAAGAAAGGTGACCCATTCTCTCCCTCCTCCTACCGACCCATAGCACTAACTTCCCTTCGTTATAAGCGTCATGGAAACGCCGATTAACCGCCAGCTTAAGGAATATCTTGAAGATCGAAAGCTTCTTCATGACCGTCAGAATGGCTTCCGCAGCAACCGTTCCACTGGTGATCTGATGGCATATCTCACCGAACAGTGGAACAAATCTTTACATCGCTTTGGTGAAAGTAAGATTATTGCTCTTGATATCTCCAAGGCATTTGATAGAGTTTGGCATGAAGCTCATTATCGAAAATGCGTGATTTTGGGATTGATGATACTCTTGTTCGTTGAATTATAAGCTATCTTCTGGACCGTTCAATAGAAGTCATATTGGGTGGATTCAAGTCTAATTCACACAAAATAAATGCTGGTGTGCCCCAGGGCTCTGTTCTGACCCGGACTCTTTTCCTCATTTTTTTACAAATGATCTTCTATCTGTTACTTCTAATCCACTTAACTATTTTGCGGACGACTCTACCCTCATCTTTTCATAATCGTTCGATAATTCACGTCCTTCGCTTTCGGACGTAAATTTGCAACGGTACTGTTTGTCAAGCTCATTAAACTCCTATTTATACAGCATCTCAGTACTCGGTTAGTGTGACGACCTCCGTTCGAACGACCATATATTTGAGATAGCTAAGAATGCTGCTAAGTGCTTAGGTTTTCTGTATCGGTGTAAGAAGTATTTTTCCCCATCTGATCTGGCTACTCGAGTAAAATTCCCACCTCTGGGCAGGTGTTTCGCAAACATCGCTTCACCTGCTTGATAGAAAACAAAATTTAGCGTTAAGATTGATAGGAAATACAACTGCCACTGAAACAATTGCATATCTCCAACACTGACGCAATGTTTCATGTCTTTTCTTAATTTATGATTTCTTTTATAAAAAAATGGGCACGACTGGGTCGCACGTACTTGCTCTTATGTGCTTTATTACATTGGAAAGCAAGATTTTTAAATAACATTTTTAGCCGTGTTTTATTGGAAATCGATAGCTAGCGCAGTATTGGAAGTCCCAATAAAACGCTATATTCACTCCATTATTCACTTTAAATTTAACCCCCGAAGTGACAACTGACGTTGAATAAATTTAAAAGGGTGTGTTCAAAATTCAACTCAGTTCTTGGATAGAGACATCCGGATAGAATATCCAACCATGACGTCATCAGTGACCCTTAATGACAGAATTAAATTCGGTTTAAAAAAAAAACTGCAGTAATTTAAGTTTCAATTGATGAAGGTTTTGTCTAATGTCTTATTTGATTGATTCAATATACATTTTAAGTCAACTAACACTTTGGATCCTCTCCAAAAATTTATTTTAATTTAGTCAATTTGGGTCACTGATGACGTCAAAATACAGGAAGGCGCTGCCTTGTTATCTTGTATCATGATACTTAACGAACATATCCTTAAATAATAAAATCTTACCAACCTTCAAGTACATCTTTTTTCTACATTCCAGTTGATTGACATTTCTTTCCAAGATTTATCTCAACTTATTATATTCAATAATTTCTTGTTTGCCGTATAAAGTTTTACTGCGCTGGGTATACACTTACCAATAAAACACAGCTTATGTTGAAAATAACACAGTTTGAACTTATAAAAACTATCAAAACCACAAAACTTAACGGTTTTAAGTAAAAATGAATTACGCCATCACACGTCTTTAATAACATAGAATTTATGAAAAAAGTATTTCGAAAATTGTAGGACGGATTTTGATAAAATCCTGGTTTTTATTTTTTTTTAATTTTGGTAACCATTTTTTTAGAGCTTATTAATATACATGTGATTATAAAATTAAAAATAATTTTTGTTGGTTAGTTTTAAAAATATTGATTTAAAAAAAAAAAAAATTAAAAAATAAATGTTTAATAGAAAAAAAAGTTATTTAAAATGTTGATATGCAGAATTAATTTGGCTAGCTAGATCTTCTCAAATATAAAATTTGATAGAAATCCATAGAGTCGATGCCAAGCAAGCCAAAAATAAAAAAAAACGTTATAAGAAAAGTGCCGTAAATAGAGTTTTTCCGTATTTGTGGTTCTAATCAAATGATAGCCAATACCAACAAAAAAAAAATTAAAAAAATTTCATCAACATCGTTGGAGCCGTTTTCAAGAAAAATAAGCTTCTCATAAACGGTCGTAAGGCAAGTACCGTTATTTTTAGCCCTAAAAATAAAATTTCAATTTCCCCATGGACGAATGCCAAAAGATAAACACATACCAAAATTGAAGGCAATCGCTTAACCCGTTTAGGCTGCAGTTTGATATACACCCGGACAGACAGACAGACAGACAGACAGACAGACAGACAGACAGACGGACATTTTTGCCAATGCCTTTTTTTGGCTTCTCTATGATCGTAATGTCATGTTTGATTGTTATCTCAAATTTTTTTATATTTACGAATCCTAAATTTGCCTAATAGTCGCAAGGAAAAATGTTCACTCGAAGTAGCCAGCTGCATTCCTCCCCTTAAAAGTTTCTCCCGTAATACTCGTCTCGCAAGGAATGCTCATCGGTTGACCCTTGAGGCCAATTTCGGACGTACCGTGAAATATAGGGATTCTTTTTTAGCCGAACAACACGAATTTGGAATAGATTACCCGGCGAGATTTTCCCTTGCCATTTTGATCTGAAAACATTCAAAACCAGTGTTAATCGACACCTCCTCTATCCCCTCCCTATCTTCCTAATGCCCGCGCAGTGAATTCTACATTAAAAGGGAAACAAACAATAAGATGGGAAATATTCTTGAGAAAATTAGCTGAAAGTAAAACCCGTTTATAGAAATTTGCGTATTGAAAATGTTTTATGCTGAAAATTGATGAGAAATGGTAACCATTCTCAATCGCTGTGATATTATTGTACGTATAGTACATAATATATATAGTAGTATAATATTATTGAGCTGATTATGATGATAACTTACGGCATTTGTCAAAGATATTTTATAACCTATTTTAATAATAAAAAAAAAACTTTTTTATCCCCAAATAAAAAAAATATCTGTGAAATACATATTTTTTTAATTAATTTGTAGTGTGGCAACGCGACAATTGCAAAAAAAATTGCACAACTGGATCGCACGTACCTTCCAAATGTGAGGTAACATCGTCGAATAAAATATAAAAAAATCCACCGCTGGGTCGCAAAAACCTGTCCTTATGTTGCATAGTGGAAGGAAATTCCGGACCCATTTTTTTCGACTTCTCCATCATCGTTACGTCATGTTTGATTGTTAGAATTTTTTTCACGAATCCATAACTTGCGTTATAGTACCTATAATTCCAAGTAAATAATACATAACTGTAAAGAGAAGCTGCTGGTAATAGAATAGGTACCTATAAAATGTTCATATCATTTCCACTCAGTGTTGATTCAGTCTTTTATTTGATTCGGTCATGTACGGCAGCAGAAGAAACAGAAATAACAAATAAATTGAAGTGTGTTTTATTTTGGAAGTTTTATTAGAGGTTATTGGAGCCTTACAGTAGTAAACTAAAATCTACTATTTTCTGATATTTTGTGAAAAAAATAGAAACTCCCAACCAAACAATCTATCTTAGCAGAAATTTTGATGATTTGCAAACTTTCATCTTGGTAGTAACAGTCCTTACTATGTTTGTTTATCCATTCAACTTGATGGATTACCAAACTTATTTACATCACATCCTGCCATCCATCGTATACCCTTACTGCTGCTACTGCTGAAAGGACTACAGCCATGATGCATTCTCTATGCACTTAGAGAACAATTTTTCATCCTTCTTGTGGATAGATATCCCGATTCCTTCTTTTTTCTTTCTTCCCCCGTTGAATCAAGCGACGCGACGCAAGAGGAGAAAATCAACAACAATTACAACAAACGAGTTTCTTTTCATATATAATATATCTCTTTACTCAATCTGCACGTTCTTTAACTCCCACTTGACGAATTACAATAATTTGTCAGACATTTTCTATTTTGATAGAACAACAAAACTACATCAGAAAGTTTTCGACTAGATTTTTTGCTTTGTAGGAGTAACTTATGTAAGAATCTGAGTTTGAGTGTATCCTTTGGTTAAATGTTTACATCGATATAAAATTAAAAAAAAAAACACTTTTGGGGAAAATAAGAAAATTCCCAGACACAGCCCGGAGATGTTGCTCTCAGTCTTCTTTGTTTATCCATCAATTTCTTAGAAACATACTATTTCTCAGCCAAGGACGAAGAACTCATCTGCTGTGCAGTGAGAATCTTTTAAGTCGCCACTTTTAATTAAGATGTGTTTCGAAGATGATGATAACGCTTGAAGTTTACTCATGATATTTTTTTTGTATTTTTCATGGTTTTTTTTTAAGCAATAATATGTGTTTGCACAAGCGAGAGCTTGAGAGTATTTAACAGCAGAGGTAGTTTTGCCAAATGAATAGAACAACAGGAATTACATGAGCCAAGGAAGAATAATATAAGAAAATGACTATTAATTATTAAATGTCTTCCCATCGTTGGGGTAAGTAATCCTTATCCCTGTGGATGCGGTTAGTGGTGTGTGGCGGTAAATTATTGGACTGACACATGAATAACTGAGCTTTATAACTAATCACTTTTCGGATGAAGCAACTTTTCTGATAAATGTTTAAGGAGTTTGTAGCACTTGCCACAATTGATTTTTAACCACAGACGATGAATTTAACTCAAAAAGCGTTTAAACGCTTGGCTATTAAATTTCAAATATATCTTCTTTCCCTAGAAAGGTAACCATATTTTTTTAGTACGTTACAGGTAACCATTCGTTGTAAAAGGAAAGTTGTTAACAAATTTCTCCGAAGTTAAATAATAATGTATATTAGTTATTAACAAAAAAAGATTTTTTTTTAATATTTGAGTTTGTATTTGGAACAAATTTTTTTCAGATCATTTTTTTTATTTTTAATAATTTTTCATTTTTAATTTTTTTTTATAAAAAAAATGGGAACATAAAACTTAATTCATTAAATAACAAAATAAAATAAAAATAAAAAATAAAAAAAAATTGTTTTACATATGTTGCAGCGGTAAACTTTATGCTCTCCGCATGACCTTGCATTTAAAAAAAAATTGTTTTTATTATAAATATAAAATTATTTTTTTTAATAAAAAAAGTTGGAACTTTAAAGTTAAACCATTAAATAATGAAACTAAATATAAAAAAAATAAATAAGATTATTTTGATCATTTACAGCATAGTTGAACTTTATGCTTTCCACATTTGCTCGCATCACAATTTTCTTCATTACAAACACCATCAGAAGCCAGCTATCAAGTTTTCGTCCGTAAAATGCGCTCGCTACCGCAGTTAACGTCCGTAAGTAAAACTCATAGAAACTTGACGAAACGGAGCAATCCGCCACTTGGGGCACAGGATACGAATTACTTGTTCTCGCTCATTTACGGGCGGGCCCGTCTGCGCCATTCTAACCATTATAGTCCAGCCTTAATAGTTTATAGTAAAAATGGACTACGCCTTCACACGTCTTGATTAAAAACGAATTTATGAAAAAAAGTATTTCGAAAATTTAAGAAGGATTTTGATGAAATCCTGTTTTTTTAAGGATGCTAAACCCTTTTTTTTTTTTTTTTTTTGTAACGTGAAATCGTTTAGATACGAAAAATACAAAATTAAGGCTTCTACCCCTTTTTGATAACTTATGTCAATAATGAAAAAGTTGAAAGACTGAAACGAAACAGCAACGAAATAACAAGACGATGAAGGATTGTTTTTTTTACTATTATTACGTTCAGAAAACTGAGTCCCTAAGATTGTATTTTTAGCTTCACGCGGGCACTACATGAATTGAGAAATAATAATAATAATAATAATAATAATAAAAACCTTCAAGTACAGCATTCAGAATAAATTATAAAAAAGAAAATTTGTGAGTATTCCGGTTTAACGAAGGTTCCCACTCATTAGCCGAAATATTGCATTCAAATGTTTAAGTTTCGAAAGTAAACGCAACCGAATTTACACGCATAAAATATCTTCACCAATAATGGTCGTTCCAAAATGCAAAGCTGGAATTTCTATAAAAACAAAATCCAAGCAACA
Organism: Platycheirus rosarum; assembly: GCA_963971375.1. Lineage (NCBI taxonomy): Eukaryota > Metazoa > Arthropoda > Insecta > Diptera > Syrphidae > Platycheirus > Platycheirus rosarum. The sequence goes on from OZ020510.1 coordinate 100,780,785, forward strand.
TAGCTAATTTCTGCAATTTTTTTATTTCTTCATTCCATGTTGTTTTTTTTTTTTTAAGTAACACCCAATGATAGGTATGACAAGGATTATGGTTAAAATACTTCCCTTGGAATGGCAACAAAAAAGGCTGCAAGACAAACTCTGTGTCTGTATTCAACCTTCGTGTTAATTATCCTGAATATTAAATTCAAAAGGCAACCAGCCGGAGATCCTTAATTATAGAATTATTTAACAACTGAAGATGGTAGGTATAACTTGCTCGTTTAACATTTCCCCATCGTCGCTCGCATTCGCCATCATCATCATCTGTTGTCCCGTTTCTCCGGTCCGTCCTTTAGACTTGGTATTTTTCCTTACAGAAAAAGCTTATATATTATATAGTTTTTTTTTCGTCATCATTTCCTTTAATTTTCTAGTTACACGAAAAAATGCTGTTGTTGCAGGATTAAACTCCATAATTAGCATTTTAAAGGATCTTTCTTTACTACACAAAGCGCAAGAGAGAATATTCTTCACTCGACAATGACTTCTACTCCACCGTAAGGTGGAAACCTTTGATTGTTCGCTTTTAATTTTTACAGTCCTCGAGAGGTGGCTATAGCTTTGGCTTGTTTCTCACACTTAAAAGGTGTAGATACTTTTTTCTTCTATTCCATCAGGACCTTGGGTCCTTGGTAGAATAAATTATGAAATTCTGAAGGGTTTGTTCAGAGCTTCGTAACTATCGAGAATCTTTTGTGAATTACTCGGACTTTTTTCTCCACCGGTATTTGAAATTGATAGGACTCCCACTCATACACAAATGTTGCTCTACTTGTTGGGATACAAATTGCAAACACCCGTTGTTTAGACATTTTTAACCTAAAAAAGGACAGTCTGAGTTCGTTTATTGACTATTGTGAGCTTTCGGAAGAAGAACCGAATATAGGTGTTATTGGTATTCAAGTTTATGATGTTTTTGCCTGACTTAAAGCAGTTAATTTCATATTCAGAGAAGAAGACTGAAGAAGATTTCATTTAATAGATTCGAAGAAAGGTCTTTGTTTGTGCAAGTAAGGGATGAGAATGGCTGAAGTTAAAGACTTGGAGAAAATTATGCGGAATAATTCGAATTATGACTTTCAACGCAAAATGTCACACAAAATATTTTTGATGTGGACTTAGTTTATGTTACAATGAAATGTTTATTGTTCATATTTTTCTATGTCAGCCTAACTTAATATGAATAAATCATTCCAAAATGGAAATGAATTATATATTTTTGTAGCTGCAAAGAAGGCTGTTTAAGTGGAGTGGAAAGGATTCTAATGTTCAAGGACTTTTCCGAAGGGCTTTTGTGATTGTGTTTTATTTATAATCCATCTCTCATATTTAAGATAATAAATTGTATGACTGAGTCTAACATACTTGCTCTTAATGGCGTCAATGGCGGCAATGGTGCAGTAGATAAGATGTTTGCTTGCTAAGCGAGAGATCCTAAGTTCGACTTTCAGTTAGGAAGCAATTTTTCTAACTCCTAGTGCAAATTAGAGCCGTCCGTGGGTTTTAAGTGAGAAAATATTCACCTAATTCTCGATCTACTGCGCCGAAAAATTCTTGTATTGTATTTTTTATTTTATTTTTATTTTTATTTGAATGCTTAATAACCATAAGATACAGTATCTTAAAAGCTAGTCATAAGCTAATATTACAAAAAAGAGCGAGATAAAAGAAAGTTAATAGAATTTAAACAAATTTAAATTTCCAATTGTGATTTTCAAGTCAATTTATAAATTTGTACGAAAGTAATTTATTAAGATCTTTTTAGTTCTTGTTGCGTTTTGCGTTTCTTTAACAGGGCGTGGGAGTAAGTTCCAAAGACGTACGGAATTTACGGAAAATTGACGCTGAGACGTTAAACGCAAGCAGGAAGGATGAATTAAATGACGAGATCTTTTCGAAATTGCAATTGGAATTTTTTCAAAGCAGTATTGTGGTTGGCGCGTAATCAAGATGTGAGAGAACTTCTTTGGGCCATAAGAGGGGCGGCGGCACGCTTGTCGTTGTACTTTCTAGGCTCGACGGATTGGGTCATTACAATAATATTATAGGTACCTATGGGTATTTTAGTTTATTTTGTTTTTTTTTTTGCAATTTATTTGATTCATATTTAATTCTTTTTTTTCTTTTCAGATATTTATCACATACAAAATACACGACTTGCAAATGTTTGTTTTTGTTTTTTCTTTTTGTAATTTAAAATTTTTTTTTCAGGTCAACATAAAATTTATGAAGCCGGCCACGCAACAACATAGCGTACAATACAATTAAAGATGACATTGAGTTTTCGCTTGCTTACATAACTACAGTTGCAGTTAATTTCGAAACCGTATATCAAAATGGGAATTACAAAAGTCTATGCGAGGAGTTATTGAGTTTTAAATGGTGTAAAGGCCTGAGTTAGCCATAGAGAACGTAGTACGCCATACACTTTGCCGACAAGTACGTTTATATGGTTATCCCAAGTCAAAGACCAAAATCAACTAAAGATGGCAGTTCGTTAACGTACATGTAAAATAGTAATGGGCCAAGTATGGAACCCTGTGGAACACTTGTAACATTCGGGAGGACATTTGACAGACTGTCGCCGACTTGTGCTGCTTGCTTTCTATCAGTCTAATAAGAATAAATTAGTTTTGTAGCACTTGAAGAAAAATTAAAATTCTGGATAAGCTTATTACATAGTTTAACGTGGTTGACTGTGTCGAAAGCCTTTGGAAAGTCGAGCAGAACCAAGAACGTTACCTCATCTTTGTCCAACGCTTGCCGTAATAATACAGCTGTGTTTTTTACGGAAGCCAGATTGCGAGAGTTTGTCGTTAAAAAAACGTTCATTTGTTTCTGTACGACTCGTTCAAAGACTTTCAACAGATATGGTAATACAGAATTTGGGCGAAATTTCTGGATAGACTCCTGAAATCAGAATAGTATTAAATACAAAAGTAGTATAAGGTAATTGGCAGAATAATATACAAAAATTTGGGGTGAATATCATCCAACCCAACAGCCTTTGATTTTATTGAAAACATACTTTCAACTACGTCAGCACTATTTGTGGCAAAAAAAAACAAAACCAAGACGATCCGACTGATCCATAAATAAAGGTGGGTCATCAGTATCCGAGTATGGAACCAGTGTTGATGACAAAGACACAAAAGATTTGTTGAGGGTATTCCCATCAATATCCAGATCCACTGATATCTCGCTCCTTGATTTGCTACCAGCTTTATGTAGGTTTCTCCACAATTGATGTCAGTTTAAAGATGTACATACTTAGCTGGTGGGATAACATTTTCGATTTTTCCTTACGAATTTCAGCTACAATCCTATTGCGTAGAGAACAGAAAACACGTCGCAACTCAGTCAACCGGTAACGCTTCCAGGTTTTATAAGCTGCATATCTCGTTGTTGCATTAGAAGTCGTATATTAAGAGTAAACCATGGTTTATAGCTTGGCATAAGAGTTTTGGTCTTTAGTGGTACACGAGTGTCAAATAAAACTTTAACATTTTGATTCAAAAAATCCAACTGCTCATTCGATGACTGCGTATAAAAAATATTGTCCCAATTTATATCCCTTGCATGTATCATATTGGGAACTTACGGATTTCGGTTTTGGAGCTTTTGAGAACTAATTTAGTAGCGTGAGAGGGTAGGTGTGTTCGTGTTTGTGTGTTTATAGTACTATTTGTTATTAAATCGTTAACTTGCAGTTAAGTTTTGTTGGCTTCTGGTATTTTAATAGAAAGAAGTTATTTTCTCGAAGTTTGCAAGTGCATTACGTGATCATATTAATTCGGAAAAGTCGTTCAGCTTTTTTTCTTTTCGTTAAGGAAAAAAATTATTTACTTAGTTTTTCGGAGTGCGTTGTCAGGTCAGTCTTTTGATTCCTTATAATTTTCGTAATATGAACTGTGATATTAATGTGAAGTTGAGTGTTTTTATCTGACGTATATTTATAAAACGTGCATTATTTTGTTGAGTTTTGTGCAATTTGTGTTTTTAAGTCGTGTAGTTTGTTGTGCAATAGTAAGTAAGTAGAAATAGGGTTTACAACATCAAAAGACTTAAGTGCCTAAAAAAAATAAATTGTTGAAGCGACAAAAAAATGCATACAAATTAAGAAAAAAAAAACAGAACCGAAGCTGTGATGCAAGCTGCCGACATTTTTACTTGCGATTATAGGGACTATAAGGCAAGTTTAGGATTCGGGAATATTAAAAAAATTGAGATAACAATCAAACATGGCATTATGATCATAGAGAAGTCTAAAAAAGTGATCGAGAAAAAATGTCTGCCTGTCTGTCTGTCTGTCTGTCAGTATGTATAACGAGCTGCAGCCTAAACGGCTTAAGCGATTATCTTCAAACTTGGTGTGTGTAATTCTTTTGGCATTCCCCAGAGGGAAAATTGAAATTTTATTTTTAGCCCTAAAAATAACCGTACCTTACATATGACCGTTTAGGAAAATCTTATTTTTCTCGAAAACGGCTCCAACGATTTTAATGAAATTTTTTGAGAATTTTTTTATTGGTATTTGCTATCATTTGATAAGAACCATATATACGGGGAAAAACTATTAACGGGACCTTTAATATAACTTTTTTTTTTTATTTTTGGCTTTCTCAGTTACGGCTGTTTAGATTTGTCAATTTTTTTTATTTAAGAAGATCAAAATCTTGAATAATTTTTTTTTGAATTAAAATTAATTTTTGATTTTTTTTTGAAAAAACAAGATTTTAAAAACTATTAAAAAAATTATTTGAAATTTTCTAATCACATGTATTTTAAAAAAATCTAAGAAACTGCATATCAAGGTTTAAAAAAATATTTTTTTTTCAAAAAACTAAAAATAAAAACAAGATTTTATCAAAACCGGTCCTACAGTTTTGATATACATTTTCAATAAATTCCCTGTTATTTAAGGCGTGTGATGGCATACTTCATTTTCACTAAAAACCATTAAGTATTGTGGTTTTTAATACTTTTTATAAGTTCAAACTGTGTTGTTTTCAACGCAAATGTTACTTGTTTCTGCCAAAGATCTTGCTTTCCAATGTAATTAGGCACATAAGAGCAAGTACGACCGAACCAGTCGTGCTCATTTTTTCTGTGAAAGAACAGTTTACAGTCTTATCAAGGAAAATAGAACCAAAGGCCACAACTCGCCACCAAAAAATCAGAAATTCACAGGGTGGGAAAGCGTTCGACGAGAGACTGTCAACAGGGTTACGTGCACCATCGGAAAAAGGTAAGAGGCTTATAATAACGCACATAGGAAGCTCAACAAGTTTCGTAGATGACGGACTTCTATGTTTCGTGTCTGGTAGCAGTGCGGATTATCACGAAGACATGAATGCTGACGTATACGAGAAGTGATTAAAGGAAAGGAGTTATAAGACGTTGAGTTTGCTTCAAATCTAGGCTCTAATCAAATCAACTTTTTATTAATGATGATGAATTTTGTTTAACGTTGCAACATTTATTGCCGAATTTCTTATTCATGTAACAATTTGTTTCTACGAATTTTTGAATTACGTATTCACATATCTAGCTTGCTTAAATATTGTCCGATTTTCTTTTTCTTTTGGCCTTAAGACTAACTTACTATCGCAAAAAAATTAAACCAAATCGGACAATGACCTATTACATATATTCCAATTCGAGTGCCAATTCGAGCTTCTCAATATCAAACTTTTTTTTTTTTTATTTTTATGAAAACAATAATTGTTTTTTTTGGAGACTTGTTTTAGTTGGATTGAAAATGGAATCAATTCAATCCCAAATGTAAAGATTCAATATCATTTCAATAAGAAGAGTAATGCTGGAAGATTCTCAGATATAAACAACATGTATTAATGCCTTACACCTACCCTTCACCACTCCAAAATGATTACTGAACTAACTAAAATGAAAAATACGTATTTTACTCTACCCACCACTGTATTGTTATACTTTCCATTTTTCACCAATGATTTCACCAACAATTTTCATATCATCCAGTTCTAGTGAGAAAATTCTAATAAAACATCATCACGCATGCTCCCCCCAAAGAAATATGAACAAGCCTCACAGCTGCTCCAAACTAATTTCAAAGAGTATTAAAATCGTCTCTTTTCACCATGAATTTCTTTGAATTAGAAATGATAAAAGAGTATTTTCACTAGAATATCCATAAACTATGCTCCAGTTCTTTCTCCAGTCCAGTTCTATGAGTTTTCTCTCCTCCATACCCTAAGTGCAAACATTTTTCTGGAATGCTGGCATTAAAAATACAACACAATGCCTGGGAGCTGGCATCTGGGAGTTCAAAACTCTGCGAGTAATGTCATTGCATAGGTTCCACGAAAATACTCTCCAAAATTCCACCCATGCCAAGAACATGAACTGATGGGCTGGCCTGGCGCTGAACAATCTAAGAGAGATAAAGATCCCCACAGCCCACACGCTGTCACTGGAAGACTCACAAAATCCAAGCAATGTAAATGGAGCCTTTGTGCCACTATACACACCCTGTACTGTAGTCACCCACTACGGTGGAAATAGGATATTTTCTCAAAAAATACAGAAACACCCAATATATAGCGGTATACAATCGGATAGGGTAAGGCATTTATGTTTACCACACTTTAGTAAATGGAAAATGTTCAGTTTCCCGGAGACGTTCCATACGTAAAGACGTTGGTATTGTCATTCCGTATTCCATAATTCCGTTCTTGTCGAATCCAAGAAGAAGATTACGTCGCGAGAATTCTCCCTACGAAATTTCGACCGTCGCGTCTTCGGTGAATAATGGCGTTTTTCAATGGGTGAAATTCTGTTAAATCAAGAATATTGCTACTGAAAATAAGAATTTAAGAAAAGGATTTGAATCTTTAGACTTTAGAGTGACAACCGAAAATACTGTCGGCACTAAATTTAAACTCAAAATAAACGGTCTGGTGTCGGTTAAGCACCAAAAGAAATTTGTATCACTTAAATAACTTCCTGTAGTATATCCTTGTGGTTTTGTAAAATCTCTTACCCAATCATCGTCCCAACTGCACATAACCATCCTTGTGGCCCTTTCTGGGTGGCAGACAATAAATTAAATGTATGTTCTTGGTACATCTTTGGCCGCATTAAAAATATGTTTTGTTTTCCACAGACACCAAAACCCTTAGTTACGTCTCTTCTCTGAGTTTCTTGAAAGGATATTAATTGCCCCAATTAAGTGAAAATAAAATAAGATTAAATTACACCAACGGAATAAAAAATTGAATTAAAATGACCAGTGAAAAATTGAAGGATACATGGGTGCAGATGGAATGAGAGTTTGGGATCTTAAAAAAAATATGATAATTTTATTAAAATAATTAATTACCAGAAATGTTTTATGCTTTCCTGGTGTCAAGTGTAAAATTAATTTAAAATATTTTCAAATGAAAGAATTTTGAAAAATAAAAAAAAAAGTTTGAACTTCCTTCCCATCGTCCTTTTCAAAAAATTGTCTCTATTTTCGTTTAGAAATAAGGATTATTATATGAAAAGGAGGGAAGGAATAATAAAGCTCATCCCAACCATTCAGGAGCGGAACAAGGATTATTTCCCCCATAGGGTTGAAGTGATAAAATGGTTCGTAAAAAATATATGAAAGCATTAAATCTATTTACCTTGAGTTGTTTTTTGGGGAACATTTTTGTATGTAGGTGGGTAAGTGTTTTTTTTTTTGTTCTGTGAACCAAATGTGCATACACTTTCCTTGACTGTCAAGAAAATAGAAAAGATAGAGTATCTACCTACTGCCATAATCCCTAGGTTATGGTTTATTGCGTGTGCAAAGATGGGGGTTGGGGTTAGCCTGGCTTGGAGCTAAAAGGTATTTCTGTTGGGCCAGCTTTTTTGTTTTTTTTTTTTTGTTTTTTTTTGTGGTAAAGGGGTTGGCGTTGTAACATTTTGTGACCCTTGATGTCATTAATAGCACCTGCTGTGGATATACAAAATGACAGATTGTGATGGTTAACCGAGCTGAACTGGATTCTATTTTTTTTTTTGCTGCGAAGACTAATTCTCTGCAGGGTTCGTTGTTCAAATTTCTATTTATATGGTTTAACATAAGGTCAGGGCTTAAATGATTTTCTGGTATTGTTCTTTGGGTTTTTGAGCATTTTGAGAGTAGTTGGTAAGATACTGGAGTGAGTTTTAGACGAAATGATGAAATATTTTCTTCAAATTAATCTCTTTTTTATTTATTTATTTATTTTATTCCTATAATTTATTACAAAAATTTATTATTTACATTATTTCATGTACTAAGAACAATAACACTAACATTTTGAATATTTATAGATTTAAATTTATTTTTTTATTTTATTTTTCTTTTTTTACATTTTGTTTTAACCTTGTAGTAATTACAATATATATTAAAAAATTATTTAGAGAATCAATAATAAATCAGATTGTTAGAAGGGTTTCGATTCCAAATTTAAATGGGTAAAGCTTAACAGCTAGACTTTAAAGTTTTTTTGAAACATTGCAGAAGTTGTAATTGCGCTAATAGACGACCGTAGTTAGTTAAATAAGCGAGTAGATGATACAGAATAAAAATAACGAAAAGCAGTCGTGCGGAAGAAGGGAAGAGATACTACATTAGACAAATTAAGCCGAAAGTTTCTATTTCCAGATTTCATATAAAAAGTCTTCAACACTTTAAAACAATGCAGGTGATGAACTGGAAGGATGCTTGGGTTATAAAACAAAGGAAAACTAGGATGTCTTACAGGCTTACGGAAAATATAACGTAATAGATCTGCTTAAGAAGCAACATAGAGCACACATTCTGTAAATAATAAAACAAACGAAGAGTTGAACGGAAATACATACTCAAAGATGCAGTCTGTTTAGAAAACTTCATCTTACAGTCAATGATTAGTCCTAGATATTTAAATTAACTATCTCAATTTGAAAACAGTTATCACTACAACTAAGTTGGCTATTAAAATTGGAAGAAAAAGAACCCTGATTACAGATGCAGTTAAATATTTTGAATTTACGGCATACCGACGAAGTCAAGCTGAAAAACATTATTTTTGTTTTGTTACTTATAACCAGTTTTTTTGCTCAGCAAACCATACCCTCAACAAATTTAGATCCAAATTTATATCAACAACAAGGTCCAGAGGACTTTTGGCACCATACGAAAAACTTATGTCATCCGCGAATGCAGTCGGAGAACCCTTAAAGTCAACTTCCAAGAGAGAGTTGATATAAATAAGAAACAGAATAGGTCCAAGGACAGAGCCTTGAGGGACACCGAGGTTGAAAAATTTTATGTCACTCCTAACGTTACCACTCTTTACCCTGTGTGACCTATCTTTAAGATAAGTCTCAAACCAATCAAGAACGAAATCACGAAAACCTGCCTTATGTAATTTCTTCAGTAAAATTTCATGGTTGACCATATCAAAGGCTTTGGTTATATCAAAGAATAGTCTGGCTGTTCAGTTCGTACCATCAACTTTGAACATTATTTTTGAGCAAAACTGTTGCAGAGCATCTTCCGTTGATCTTTCCTTGTAAAAAACAAATTGTTTGCAACTAAAAAAATTGGTTTTGTTTAAAAAAAAAATACAATTTTGTCCTTTAGAAGTTTTTCAAAATCTTTACTCGGCAATGGAAGAAGAGAAATAGGCCTGTAGTTACTTACACTAAATGCAGAACCTTTTTTTAAACAATGGTATAACATCAGTGCTTTTAAGCTCTGCAGGAAAAACTCCTGAAAAAACACAATTATACAATAGGAAATTCGCTTTATAAGAAAACTTGATAAACCATCAACGCCGGTAGAGTTTGTATATTTTAAACCTAGAATAGCTCTTAACATTTCAAAAGGAGTTATTGGTTTGAAAACGAAACTGTTTCTTTGCAATGGTTCAATTATGAGTCTAGGCGCACAGGAGATGCAGAACGAGTTGACAGCGGAAGATTGTACGCAACTGGCTACATTAACGTAGTAATCATTAAATGCATTGGCAGCATCAACAGGTCCGGATACTAAACAATTACCTACATTTAGAGATCTAGGCGTTTTAAAGGAAGAGGTTTTGTTCAACAGACTGTTTACAATTTTCCATTCACTTGTTAGGTTGCCTCTGACAGAATTAAGACGATTACGGTAGTAAGTATCACGGTAGATTGGTTCTGATCAAATAAAGCTAGTACCAACGAAAAAATTCAGCAAAATTTACATCAATATCGTTGGAGCCGTTTTTGAGAAAAAAACTTTTCTTTGACCGTTATATGGCACCTACCGTTATTTTTAGCCCTAAAAATAAATTTTTAAAAATCCCTCTGAGGAATACCAAAAGAATCACACATACCAAATTTGAATTTAATCGCTTAAGCCGTTTAGGGTGTAGATCAATATATATACATACAGACGGACAGACAGACTGACAGACATTTTTTGTAACTAACTTTTTTAGGCTTCTCTATAATCCTAATTTCATGTTTGATTGTTAGAATGTTTTTTACGAATGCCTAACTTGCCTCGTATTCCCTATAATCGTAAGTAAAAAACAGACACATGGAAATACTGGAGCGAGTCAGAAATTAAAAGACCGTATGCCCCAAGTATTTCTGATAACGGAGAGGTATCAATCTGCTGGTTTGCATGGTGGGGTTCGCTGTGAGATTATCAGAGAAGGTGTTAAGTTAAACCGAAAGAAGCTCCTATTCAAAAGACTGACGACTCGGACATGACGCAAGGTCGTAGCGGCTTCTTGAAAATGCAAAAAGAAATGACATTTTAAAATACTCGAGCGTGTCAAATTCTTATACAGGTGATTCCGCTTAGTTTACTAGTCGTACTGACCAATAATCTGGCGATTATTTGAAGGGACAAGACTCGCGGTAAAGTGAAGTATTAAAAACCCAGCATGTTCACGTTTGAGAAGTTGTTCATGTTTACGAATGTGTAGTTCTTTAAATTTCTATTATTTATATTTTTTTGATTTTCGGTTTGTACATTCGTAATTCATATGTTTTGTTAAGAAAACAAAATCAGGTGCCTTAAAATTAATAATTAAAAAAGGGGTATTCCTTTTCTGGGTTTTCTTTTTTTGCAAATTGCTGAGCACAGCCTTTTCGCGGAGACGTAAAAGTTTTCTGATGTCTGTTGGGTTTATGTTTGCATCATTCGCCCATTCCAAAGACTTTTTTTAAAAATAATGTTAACTGCTTCACTTTGTTTTATTCTGGTGTGTGTTCTTTCCAGAATACTATCCCTGCTTTCACTTTCATAACTGATCAAAACTCTTTCGTTTCGGTTGCGTTTGAAAGATCTTAAGTCCATTCATAGATATCAGCAAATGAAAAACTAACCTAACAAGGCGTTGCCAAGCTGAATTTAAGTAGCCAATAGCGTCCCTTAACGGCAATTGCTTTATGGCTGCAATAATGCCAAGAGACCTACAATTGATGCCAAAAGACCGTTTCTGTAGAAAAGTTTTGTAATAGCGAGTTTCATTCAAGAAAAGATTTGCTTTTTCTGTCAAAAGATTTGATCTTTTTGAATTTTGATAGTTTCATTGCAAGACAAATAGCAAATCTAGATCAAATTTCAACACGAAAGATTTAATCTGAATGCACACATATGTACATGTAAGTAATATTTTCTGCCAATGTCAATAGGGATGCAACATACATACAAGCGATACATCGATGTTTTAAGAAATCAATGTATCATTCATAAACATCGATTTCGAAACATCGATGAAACCCATTTAAACATAGATACGTCGTTCTTAGTGCCTCGTGTGTCGAAAGGTCTGATCTCTGAAAAGGAAAACGTAGTGATCTCAAATTTAATGTTTGTTACTGAAATTTCATGCAAAACCATTTTTGTGTTGGGCAATTGACAACAGTTTTTTGTCTGAAAAGAAGAGAAAATCGATTCTTTCTCAAAGAATCGAAACCACGCGTCGTGGACGCAGTTTAAAATTCAAAATAGTGAAATGTCATTTCTATATTAAACTAACTTACCCACACGGCGTTGCTCGGGCTTACCCTAGCTTTTCTTGATAGCGAAAGCGGTCCAATTGTAGCCAAGAACCACAAACGTAAACGTAGTTATAGAATGTTTTCAAAATCAACCAAGCCTTTCAAATTTAATGTTGGTTATATGAAATTATAAGAAATTCCATACAAAAATCAATTTTCGATTTTTCCAATTTCCTGAATTTTCCGGAGGGTTTTCCCAAAAGTTTCTTTCGTAAAAACCTTTTCCTGACAATTACAAACAACGGAAAAAATTAAGCCAAATCGGCCCAGAAGTTCTGAATTGATGAATTACTATACACTTTTCACACCATTTTTATACATAATATATAAGATCTATGAAATTGCGATTGTTTATTTCCGGGAGATAATAACAAAATAAACACAAATTCCAAGAAAAAAATGATATAGAATTCATGTGGAATTTGACAAGATACTCTAGGGTAATTTTTTTTGAGGAGGTGTGTGAGCGTGGGGTTTAGGGTTTGAAAACTTTTTTTCTGATTTCTGTCGAAGTTTAATTTCTGATCGAAAAATGGTTTGCAGAAAAGTTGTAAATAATTAAAAAAAAACCTATAATTTTACTTCAGGTTATTTATCAACATAACCTCAAATATTATGAGATATCGGCAAAAACAAACGGTCTTTCGATTATTTAGTTTGACAAATCGCATTTGATATTTTACAAACGCAATGAAACTCAATCTTCAGAATTAAAAATAGGTGGTTAGTTATTGTTTTTTTTTTTTATTTTATTACTATTCGTATTTCAACTTAAGAAGTAACCGCTTATTGAGCATCAAAAAATCAGTTCATAAACATCGCGAAAATATCGATATCATCATCACAATATCGATATTTTTATGAACGATGTTGCATCCCTAAATGCATATGACAAAGGAAGAGTGACAGTCCTTTACCAATACTACAATTTAATCATAAAAGAAGTTTCATTGAAAAGATCAAATCTCGATTTCTAATATCAAATCCTTAAAATTTAAATGAAACTCGCTATAAGTCTTATGGCATTTTGATCCATTGGCTGTATGAGCGGCGCGGCGTGACGTTTGGTGGCATAAACTTAAACATTGCATTTATTAACTCGTCGTCTGATCTTAATTCGTTTTCAGAAGGATCAGATGGAGCATTATGTATCAACAGCAGAGCTTTGTTGGGCAATCCATGCTATTTCAAAAAAGTTTCTGACCTGCACGTATACAAGTTTAAAATTATGAACCTGTTTTTTACCTGCGGTACAAAAGAATGGTGAAACCAATTTTTAAAAATGGAACTTGTCATCCATGAGGATTTGGAGTAACTGTAGTTGAAAGGAGATTAATTTTTTTTAAAAGAGCCAGGATTTTTTGCTTTTCCAATCACTATGAAAGTTTAAGTTTATGTACCCCTGTTGCATTTGTACAAGCTAGAAAAGCGACGCGCTGTTTAGTGGTTGTTCTTCCATTTTTTTCTTGAGATGATCAGAGCCGTATTTCCGCCTAGGCTAACAAGGCTGCAGCCTAGGGCCCCCAGCGTTAGGGGGGCCTCTCCCTGACAAACGACAAACAACCGAACTAAAGGAGTAAAAAAAGGTCGTCAGAATTGTATTAAGCGGTGTAAATATTGTAATAAAATAAAAGTATTTTAACGCCACTCAAAAACTTATCCATGTATTCGCCGGCCCCAGTGACAAAGTAACTTGTGTACAAACTTACAATAACGATACACTTACAAACATGCACGAAAGTAAAGTAAGACCTGGTTATATGGTGGCTCCGTTGGGCAGAAAACTTTATCAGTTTCTGTATCGGCTTGAGGATGAACATTTTACGTGATAACGTCATAAGGAAATATTGATACAAAATTCCATACTTTTTGGCTTAGGCCCGTCGGTCGTGCCTCTCTATCGCTTATTCAGCGCTCTCGCGTGCACGCTTGGCTCAGGCGGAACGTTTTTCGTGTGTGCAGCCAGCGTTCATCGATTCATAACACGTTATCCCGCCAAAAACTGTCCATGTTTTTAGGCAGGGCACTTGTCGCTTGCTGAATAGTAAACAACTTGCATTAGTGCCCGGTGAACGTGATTTAGGAAAAGCAGAAAAGCTAAAACACTTCGAAATGCAAGAAGTAAATATTTAGTTTCAATCCTGTTCTTTTTTTGAAGAACGACAAACGCAATGTCAAAATCTGTATGAGTTTCTGTTGTGAGAGAATCTGTATGAGTTTCTGTCCACGGAGAAGACTAGACAAAAAGCTAGATAGTTCTGTTGTGACAGAATATTCTCTCAGTAATCAGGTGGTCTCTATTGGACAGTTTATCAGATGGAACAGATAGTACGACAGTTTTTTTGTCAATGGAGACCGCGTGTTAGCAACCAAATTTTCACTGAACTGTCATCTTTTTCATTCACACGTGGAAAGTTTGCAATTAAAATTAAGTTTGTGTGTAAACCTTTACAGTCGCGAAGTTTTCAGTTTAAAGGTGGCTTTACATTGAGCTGCATGCCATTTTCTGCAAAAAAAGAGGATGCAATATGTGTAAATCATGTGTGATAGATAGGGAAGAGTAAAATGCAGACGTCTTCATGGATGCAGATTATAGGAAATACGAGTGTTTATCTTCATTATAACGTTTTCGTCTGCACTATAATTTGATGAGATTGAACTGTAGAAAAAAACACTATTTGTTTGTCAAAAAAAGTGCAAAACTGTAATTGTTTGCATCTACAATATAAACAATTATTTTTTTAATTAATTATTTAGCTAAAAATGAAATCTTTGGCAAAAAAAATAAATGAAATAGTTTTTAATAATATTATTCCTTTAAAATACTAAAATTCTCAAAATTCATTCAATTTTCCTAAGTTAATACAAAAACAAATAAAATTTTCAATAGAAACACAATTTTTAATCGAAAGTGACAATGAGAACATGTGACTTTAACAGCAGTCAAAAAGTTATAACACATTTATGGGAATATGGAGGGATTTTCATTAAACTGTCATATTTTTTCATTCACAGATAGCAAATTTGTAAAGAAAATTTAATTTGGTTTATAAACATTCACAGTCGCGAAATTTTTACTTTCATGGACATTTGGTGCCATTTTTTGTTCGATTTCCTTGCAGGAAATTTAAATTGTGGACACCTCTGTGCTTCAATCCTCAAATCTCTAGTTCTCTCTTCAGTGGTAGGTACTCAACGCATCCGACTTATCACAGAAAAATAATTGTGGCACTCTATGAAATATCGCAAAGCTAAAGTTATACAAACATTTAAACGTCGCGTCGCGTTGGTCGTTTTAAATATCATTGAAACTCGTCATTGAACATTTTAATTTTTTGATTCTGAGCAGTCCAAAAAGCTAAATCCCTGATTATGTTGATGCAAACGTAAAGCTTAAGTACTCTGTTCACATGAGAGCGAGCAACGAATAACGAATTAACGAACACATGGTATTTAATATTATATTTCCAAAGCTACAAATTTCATGAAAATTAGTCGAAATGATAAAAATTAAGGTACGTACACATATTTAACAAGACTTAATTGTTTAACTTTATTATCTTAAATGTGTGAATTTTGATTGTTTGAAAATGATTTGGTTGTCGCGAACTGACCTATTCTCATATAACATATAACCTATATTTTATCTTAATTGACTTAATGGCAAATTTTAGAATTTTTTTTGTAATGTGAATAGGTACATTTTCTATCATTTAAACTATTATTTATAGAATTTGTAGGTTTGGAAATACTCTCGTTCCAGCCCTATGTGACACATAAAATGACTTTTAATACAATTTCAATGATAATTGAATTATCACTGATCGAACTACCTGATCATTGAAATATTGAAAGTCTAGTATGTATAGGGAAGATTGTGATTAAATAATAATTTTGGTCATGGGGTTTAATGTAGTATCAGAACAAAACAATCACTTTTCAAACTTCTCAAATTCTCAAAATTAACAACAAAATTTATTCAATGATGAGTTTCAACGATAGCTAGAACCAGCTCATAACTTGAAATTTTTTTAATTTCATTTTACTCAAAAGAAATACAGAGAAATATAAAACACGTTCGTCTTATTGGCTTTGTGCGAAGTTCGATTATTCGATTCACAATCGATCGACGCGCTCAATGTAGATGAAATAAAAAATTCCTCGGCTCTGAAAATACACTAAAAGCAAAACAAAATTGAAAAAAAAAAAACATTTATTTGAAATATCAGTCAGTCATCGTCCAAATTTTTTATATGATTTTTGTTGTTTTTGATGTCAAAATAGTCACAGTTCCCTCTTAGTTTAAAAAATGGCATTGTGCAATACGAAAGAAAGATTTATTATTAACATAACTATAGTAACATATACTTAATTTCCTAAACCAAAATGAAATAATTTTGAAATAGAGGAGGGGGCCCCAAATGCTAATAGCCAAGGGCCCCTGGCCCTCTAAGTGCGGCTCTGGAGATTATAGGGACAATGTGGGTAATTGTAAACAATTTCATTTTTTTATTTTTTTGACTTAAGATTTTAATATGTTCTTACCAAACAACTCGACGGAAATCTTTTAGTGGTGATATGAAATAATGACAATTCTTTTATATACAAAATCATACAAAAATATTTTCGAAATTGATAAAAATTTTGTCGAATATGGAATGTTTACAAATATCCCACCATGTTTTAGTTTTTTTTTTTTTTTATTCAGGAGTAACGGTAAACTGTAATTTCATTGACTAGACATGATAATGGAAGCTGCATGCGGGAAAATGCATACAAAAGCTAAAACTCACGGATCTGAGATAAATACAAAAAAGGAATATTTACTTTTACCCAAAAAAAAGATCAAAATTAATTTGAAATAATTTTTTAACATGAGAAAAATTATTTTAAAAGTCAAAAAAATACAAAAGTTTTATTTAAAAGGTAATAATAATTGTTAATTAACGCATTTCCTTCACAGGGACAAATCCGTCAAATGAAAAAACTGGGGTTCCGTCGTCCTCTAAGGCCTCCTTCGGTAATAGGAGCATAACAATGATTTGGGAAATTTTGATGAA
The DNA here is from genome assembly GCA_963971375.1 of Platycheirus rosarum. NCBI lineage: Eukaryota > Metazoa > Arthropoda > Insecta > Diptera > Syrphidae > Platycheirus > Platycheirus rosarum. The sequence continues at coordinate 100,797,923 of OZ020510.1, forward strand.
ACTGACCTTGAACTTTCATTTTGTTGTCCTTTACATCAAGTTGTTCTACACGGCAAACGTACTTAAACAAACTTGAATTTCTCTTCCCGCCCTTAAAGAAAAGAAGCCAGAACATATTCTCCCAATTGAAAGTCCTGAATTTTTTTTGGTTCAATCATATCAACTTCATTTAGGCCGTTCCCATTCTCTCCTTCGCCCCAGTCTAAATCTATCGTCAGCTGGAGTGAAAATGACGGTTTCTTCGTCAGAATATGAAGATGTAATCGCTTTGTTTTTTCTTTCTAAAGGTTTTTTTAATGCTTTTCCTTTAGGCTGATGTTTTTCAATTTTTTTTTTGTTCCGCTTCTTTCAATCGCTGTAGAACTTCATCCGTAGTTAAAATTTCTCCATATTGAAACTGCTTTAAACGGGGAGAACTTTTCGTTACGGAGTTGCGTTTTGAAACTGACAAGAAACTGCGACAAAATTGGCCATAGGGGAAAACGATGAAGCAGCTAAAAATGAACAAATCAGATTTTCTTACCGAATTAGATCTAAAAAAAAGAATATTTTACACCTTTGGTGGTTGAAGGTATCGGGGAAGAATCAGGAGAGCGCAATATATACTCTGGCAAATAGTTGGTATTTTAAGACAGTAGAGATTCCATTGCATTTACTGAATATGCTGAAAGGAAGATAGAGAATAGCAATAGGTACACATCTTTATACTAAATAGTTTAATCAAGGAAATATTTACATCTGGAGGTCGATGGTGTAGATGCATTCTGATTCCCTACTAATATATTTTCCGAATTGGAATGGATAAATGGTGATCCAATTGATGAAGGTGAGGACAAAATTATCCCTTCTATAGCCATGGGGTCTCTGGGAATCAACAATAGGCTCTGTTGCATATTTGAAGACGATTGAGCTAGGGAGAATATGTTTATTATTTAGAAGATACCTACCTACTTTTAAATTGGAAGGATTTGAAAATGAAATTACCCTTTAAAGTTGATGCGCGTGCTGATTCAGGGGTTTGAACAGATTCCTTTGAGTACCATTTTTGTTTTTATTGAAATTAGTTTTTGGGAATTCGGACGTTGACTCGAAACCAGCAATAATATTTTTGAAAATCAAGGCACTCTTCCAAACTTGTCCCAGTAGTTTTGTAAATTTAGACTTGGATAGTTGAAATAAACCTAATATTTCTTCTCCGTGTCTTAAAAGGACTTTTTCCCAAGCCGTCTTAACTGGACCAAAAACTGCTTTGTCCAACGGCTGTAACTTGTCTGTCAACTATCTTTGGAATCGGAGCAGTTGAATATTCTTGGTCATAGCAACTTCCACTATTTTGACGCTGATATGGGTGAAGTGTTCATCATAAAGTTGTAAGGCAGTTTGATGAACAGCATTGTTTTTTTGTTGAGGGACAAATCCATTTATGAGCCAATGGTAGAACTTAGTCTCTTCAATCCAACCATTCTTTGAAGCTACATACAAAGTTCCAGGATAGGCTTCATCATTTGTCCAACGAGCTTGTACTGCCGTGGCTTTAAAGTTTATCAAAGGAGGCAGTGCATAGCCATCTGCAGAAATCTCCAGTGAGTCTACTCATTGCCACTCCCTTTTGTCCTATTGCCTTCAGTTTATTGGGATCAGTACAAAACCCGCTTTCATCAGCATTTAATATGAAATTTGATTTGTCTTCGTCAATCTCATACAACCCCGTTACAACCTTTGCCAAGATATTTTAAAAGTCGTATATGATTTCGGGCTTTCTGCCGTTTCTGCATTTTTGTAGGAGCTCCGGTTTTTCCATAGATAGTTCGGGGTGTCTGGTCATAAAGTTTCTGTACCATTCTTGTCCAGGCTTTGATTTATTAAATGGAGTCTTTATGCAATTTGTAACGACATAGGATAACCACAGGAAGAACCTTCATGAAGGCATTTGACAATGTCATTTTCAACTTCCAATAAAAGTGCAGTCTGACGTCCTTGCTTTAACTTGTCCATAGAGTTTTTCATTCCTTTAATTCTGTTGTATATAACAGATACTGGCACTCCATATCATATAAGTTAACACGAACACGAGCAGCGAACATTCAACGGAAATGCTGACCATGCGTCTGATAAACAAAATTCACAAGAAAATTGAAATTGGTAAATTGTAAGCAAGCAAAAAGACACTTCATGACTTTTGCTTGAGATTTATTATAATTCACAAGAAAATTGAAATTGGTAAATTGTAATGGGAATGCAAGCAAGCAAAAAGACACTTCATGACTTTTGCTTGAGATTTATTTTTAAGTTAGTTCTTTACTAAACGTTGAATAATAAAGGTCAGGCAAGCTGCCTGAAAAAAATATTTTTTTAAAATAAATACGCTTTAAATTTATTAACTGGCGCCCAACGTGGGGCTGTCCAACGAGGACACCGTTGTCCTTATCGTGCAAAGTAAAAAAATTTTTAAGTGAATAACCAAAACACTAAAATTTTTAAGTGAATATCCAAAACACTAAAACTTCCTTCAGTGAAAGTATTTAGAAATAGTGAATAACCAAAACACTCTAATACCTTCGGTGAAAAGCATTATAAAAAGTGAATAATCAAAACATTTTATAAATAGTGCTAAGTGCATGATTCTTAAAAGTAGATAACCAAACTACTAAGGACAACAGTGAAGTGCCAAGGAAAGACAAATAAAGAAGCCCCTAAATAAGTCCTTATAACAAAAAGGACCAAAAAGGAATCAGAAACTCTGACAGCCGCCTTGCCATCATAGAAGCAGTCCCGCACTCCTGGAAACCCAAGACCCGGAGAAATACAAATTTGTTAAGAAAATGAAAGCAGTATTTTTATTAATTCTGTAAGTTAATTGAATAAAAATCATATTAATAATTTATATAAACAAATTTAAACAAAAAAAAAATATTTCAAAGAATTAAAAAAAATTTATTTGAAGCAATTTAAGTTAAATTAGTAGAAAAAATACTAATTTTGCAAAATTAAAATTATTAAAAGAAATTTTAAATGTCAAAAAAAATGAGCGAAACATAATAGAAAATAAGTTATTTTATTCTTTTTTGAAGGATTAACAAATTTGTGAAATTTTTTATTTTTATCTGAATTTTTCTAAAACATAGACATTTTTAGTGCCTTCATTTGTTTCCACCCTTTTCCTCGGTTTTTGATAAAATTGTTTTTAATGAAACATATTCATTTAAATTTATAAAAAAAGAAAACCTCGTTTAGTGAAAATGGCGAATCAAAACAACTTAATCAGACCACCCATACTTAACCAACCTCCTCCCGCACCTGGTCAACCCATTCGACCCATTCAACCTGCGCAAGGTTTAAATCTAAACCAAAATAACCAAAATGAATTGGTACAACTAATCACGAGATTAGTAGCCGAAACCCTTCATATTCAGGGAAGACAAATTTTCAATTCTATTATGAACCCTGCAGCCGACATTAATAATGATACAGACCAACCAATTAATTAAGCAGATAATAATCTGAATGACTTAGATAAAATACCAGACGTGGTTAAAAGTCTAAGAGAATTTTCTGGGCAAACTCATGAATTCAATTCATGGAAAAAAAGCATTGACAGGATTCTTAAAATTTATGAGCACCTCAAAGGTACCCCAAGATACTACGGTATTTTATCTGTCATACGAAATAAGATAACAGGACATGCCGACGTGGTCCTGGAGTCCTACAACACACACCTTAGTTGGGAAAAAATATCAAAATGCCTTACTCTGCATTATGCGGACAAGAGGGATTTGGTCACCCTCGAATACCAGATGACTACACTGGTTCAAGGTAATAGCACGATTCCTGAATTCTATCAGGTCGTCTATCACCATTTGTCTTTGATCCTCAATAAATTAGGATCAATTGAAATGAGTCAAGATTCCATGAATAATATGACTCAGTGCTACCGTGACAAAGCTTTAGATACCTTTGTCAGGGGTCTGAAAGGAGATCTGCCTAGGTTACTCAGTATAAAAGAACCAGTAGATCTTCCCCAAGCCTTACATTTGTGCCTTAAACTACAAAATGTAGACTTTCGAGCACAACATGCAAATAATTCCAATAGTTCAAGTCGAAAAATATTTCAACAAGCACCTCCGGTTCCTCCTAGAAGAGAAAACTTTCCAAGACCAACACCAATACCGGCTCCCAGACGTGAGTTTTACCCTCATTTACTTCATAACCCCCGTGCTCCTCAACCACCACAATTTAATAGGGACACACAATACCAACCCAGATATCAACAGCAACAACAGCAAAGAACTCTACCAAATCAACGACCTCTTCCGCCGAAGCCGATGTCCATTGATTATTCTCTAAGAACTCAAAAGGTCAACTACCAAAATAGACCAAGAAATCAACAAATCCTTCAAAAACGTCAACATTCGCAACAAACGCACCCACCACAGAAGATGCAAAGAATTTATCATACTCAACCAGATGATGACGGAAAAACCCTGGAAGAATATGAAGCAGAAATCCTAAACGAAGCCCAGAAGTACGACGAATCATTAGAGGAATATGTTGATCAAGAAGAGAACAACAATCTAGATCAACCAGAAGAACTAGATGACATTTATTTTTTAGATTAAAGTCCTCTTCGCTTCCCTTTTTCGAACATATTTCCAGAAGCGGAGAAATTCTGAAATTCCTTGTTGACACTGGGTCGAATAAAAATTATATTCAGCCTCGTCACATAAAAAATCCTCTTCCTAACGAAAAACATTTTTATGCTAACTCTGTTGGAGGCAGCATCAAAATAACACACCACTCACTTATTCAACTTTTTGGACCTCAAACCGATAAAATTAAATTTTTTATCCTCCCCAGTCTTATCTCATTCGATGGAATTATAGGGCACGACACCCTTAAACATTTAAACGCAATAATCCATACAAAGAAGAATCACATGAACATATTTCCAGAAGCGGAGAAATTCTGAAATTCCTTGTTGACACTGGGTCGAATAAAAATTATATTCAGCCTCGTCACATAAAAAATCCTCTTCCTAACGAAAAACATTTTTATGCTAACTCTGTTGGAGGCAGCATCAAAATAACACACCACTCACTTATTCAACTTTTTGGACCTCAAACCGATAAAATTAAATTTTTATCCTCCCCAGTCTTATCTCATTCGATGGAATTATAGGGCACGACACCCTTAAACATTTAAACGCAATAATTCAAACAAAGAAGAATCACATGTCCATTCACCCTAGTTCCACTCACCCACGAATTTCAATTCCTCTTAAACAGCATCTGTCACAATTGGTAAACAATATAAATATCAGGACTGATCACATGAACGAAAGTCAATATACCAAACTTATAAACATCATCCATAAATGTCCTAATCTTTTTTCCGAACCAAATGAAAAATTAACATACACCACCACTGTCAAAGGAGAAATCCGAACTACAACTCGAACTCCAAAATGAAAAGGTGGAAAGCCATTTTGGAAGAGAATAATTACGAGCTAAAATATAAACCAGGGAAAGAAAATGTTGTTGCAGACTCTCTCTCTCTAGACCTCCAAATGCAGAAATTAATTCAATGACTCCAACGGATCATAGTGCTGACAGCTCAGCGCACAATCTTATTCCTTCCGTTGAAATCCCTATAAATATTTTCCGAAACCAACTTCTCCTAAAAATAGGAAACGAAAACAGTTATCAAATTAAGAACCCCTTTGATTAATACACTAGACACATTCTAATTCGACCAGACTACTCACAAAATGACACAATCAATATTTTTAAAAGATACCTTAGTCCAAATACCATAAACGGACTTCTTACAGACGAAACGACAATGGGACTGGTTCAAGAGATCTATCCTTTGCATTTCAAAGACTATCGCATCCGATTCACACAAAAAATCGTTGAAGACATAGCCAACCCAAGCGAACAAGAAGAGAAGATTCTAAAGATACACCGGCGCGCTCATCGCAATGCCGAAGAAAATCGAAAACAACTTTTAGAAAACTGCTATTTTCCTAAAATGGCTTCAAAAATCAAAAACCTAATCAACCGATGTATAACTTGCAAGGAAAATAAATACGACAGACATCCCAATAAACCCCATCTAAATCTGACACCAATTCCCAACTACCCCGGACACACACTACATATCGATATTTTTTCTACGGAAAGATACCTCGTTCTTACTGCTGTAGACAAATTTACAGAATTTGCGCAAGCAAAAATTATTTCATCAAGATCAATTGAAGACATAAGACAACCCTAACGAACCATACTATTTTACTTCTGCGTACCCGAAGTTGTTGTAATAGACAACGAAAAAGCTCTCAATTCAGCCTCAATAACTTCAATGTTAGAAGATGATCTTCAGATCAAAATCTTCAAAACTCCACCATACAAAAGTGATGTGAACGGACAAGTCGAACGTTTTCACTCTACTCTTTCTGAAATCATGAGATGTTTGAAAACGGATGGGCCCTCCCGGTCCTTTGAAGAACTTTTAGAACGAGCTGTCAATGAATACAATTTCACTATTCATTCAAGCACAGGCAAAAAACCAATAGAACTGTTTTACGGACGAATGCCCAGGCTAACCCTGAAGAGTTCGAAAAAACACGTCAAGTTAACATAGAAAAACTCAGACTTAAACAAGAAAAAGATACTAAATACCATAACAAAAATAAACAACCCATAAAAAACTACCAGATAGGACAGGTTATTTATGTTAAAAACAATAAACGTATTGGCTCAAAACTGACAGGTAGATATAGACAAGAAATTGTTAAAGAAAATAAGAACTCTACAATATTAACTGAATCTGGAAAAATAGTCCACAAAAGTAACATAAGAAATTAATTATTTTCAGATGTACTTTATACCTTTGCCAAGCTGAAATTCAAATCATGGACTTTTCAAATTCGCAAATCGTCTCTTTACATACAGGACAAGCGAAGATACAGAACGGACATTTTAAATTAATCCATATTATTAATCTTGACCAGTATGAACAATTCCTTTCCGACATATCACCAATCCTTAATCTCGAAACAACCCAAAACCAAACCATTTTCCCTTTACTATCACACGAAATTCAACAAATCCGCACCTTTTTACATAACCTTAAAACTAAATCTAAACGCTCTTTAGATTTCATAGGTAAAGGCTGGAAATGGATTGCTGGCAACCCCGATCATGATGACTTTGTAACAATAAAAGAAAAAATTACAGATGTTTTAAAAAATAATAATAAACAAGTTATCATTAACGAGTTATACAACGAACGAATAAATAAGATTACAAAAATTCAGAATGAAATTCAAAATTTACTTAAAGACAATAATAAAATCAATTATGAAATCATTACAAATCTTAAATACAGAATAAAAATTGTAAAAGAAGAACTAGAGAATATAAGCTATGCCATTCATTGGGCTAAACTAGGAACAATTAACTGTTTTATACTGTCAAAAAACGAAGTAGATTTAGTTACTAAAATACTAAAATACACAACAATAGAAGAAGCTTTAGATTTTGCAGAAATCAAAATTATAAGTAATAATTTATCAATTCTTTATATAATAAACATCCCTTTAACAGACAAAGAAATATATGACAATCTATTAATTAAACCAATTAAAAAGAAAAATATTGTAACTGAAATTTTATACGATGTAGTTTTAAGAAATAACGACCAATTGTATGGAACAACAAAAAAATGTAAAACTTTTAATAATCTATCAATTTGTAACTCTAGAAATATTGTAAATATTACAAATGACTCTTGCATTCCCAATTTGTTAAAAAGCTTACCAGCTACTTGTAACACAGTGAATAATTATCACATTCCAACCATAGACGAAATAACACCAGACATTATATTGCTGAATCAGTTTACCGGAACTCTTGAATTCGACAATACAAGCCACAATTTAAATGGAACATTCCTGCTCAAATTCCGTAATATGACCATCAATCTAAACGGGACCCCATACACCTCTAAAGAAGGTTCTATCATAACACCCCTTCCAGCAATATTCCAAACAAACCCTAAGGAAAACGAATACCGTGAATTACTCTCACTAGAAATGATGAAAGATCTTCATATCAACAACACTAACGAAATTCATCTCCTGCAAATAGAAAATAATCATCATCAAGTAACAACATATTCATTCATTTCCGTCCTTGGATGTCTTTTCGTAATAGTGATCATATGGAAGATCTTGCCAAAACGTCAAAATACGAAAATCGTAATAAAACAGCCAACACCAGAAGCCAATGGACCAGTGGCAATTGTGGACAAATTTCCTATGCTCGAGATAAACTCAATCCAACATCAAAGCAGTCCTAAGTTCAACAACCTACCACACTTTTGACGATCGATGACGATCGTTCCTAAGAGGGGAAGAGTTAACACGAACACGAGCAGCGAACATTCAACGGAAATGCTGAACATGCGTCTGATAAACAAAATTCACAAGAAAATTGAAATTGGTAAATTGTAAGCAAGCAAAAAGACACTTCATGACTTTTGCTTGAGATTTATTTTAATTCACAAGAAAATTTAAATTGGTAAATTGTAATGGGAATGCAAGCAAGCAAAAAGACACTTCATGACTTTTGCTTGAGATTTATTTTTAAGTTAGTTCTTTACTAAACGTTGAATAATAAAGGTTAGGCAAGCTGCCTGAAAAAAATATTTTTTTAAAATAAATACGCTTTAAATTTATAAACTTATATCATGCGTCCTGAGCCGCTTTGAACGTCATATTTTTGTTTTGTCAAATACCGCTTTAGCAACATCATCCACTGAATAAGATGGTGGTGGCTTCTTTAAAATGTGATTCCGCTGCATACTATCAATCTTAAATTGATTAAAAACATATAATTTGTATTTAACCTAATAATTTTACTAAAAATAAGTATTTACATTTACCCCCAGAATCTTTTTCACATTTCCCCATATGGGAATATTCTGGGGTAAATGTAAACATATGACAATCAACGTAAGTTTAATGAATTTTTAAGATATTTTATTGTACATAGAATCTACATAAAAAAATTAGAATCAAAATATAATTGCAAATTCTACTTACCCAATTGAAACTAATTTTTTTTTATTTTTCTGAAAGAGTAAGGACTTGTTTATCACTTTTAAATTTTGACTTTCACGAAAACTGCACTTGTCTTATAAATTCTCTTTTTACACCAATAACTTTGACGTATGTGATAAAACAAGTAAGCGTCCGCTTTTTCTACTAACGCATGTGTCAAAGAAATTTAACACGAGTTTGATATGAGCCGTTTACATGTAAACACATTGACCCTACGTAAGTTTTGTCAGGCAGCAACTTCCAAAATAATCCGTATTCGTCTGCGTTATAGATTTGATCATGAGACAGACCTAGCTCTTTAATTTTTTGGCTTCAAAAAGAACAGGAAGAGAAAAAGAAATTCAAAATGGGCGGAGTCTTATTAAAGTAGAAAGTAGATATTTGGTTGTGTGGATTTAACGAGAGGGTTTGTGGATCTGAGTTTACTGGCTGTGTGTTGGTGTTGCTGCAATTAATGTCTTCTTCATCTTATGACGTTATCACGTAAAATTATAGTCCGTAAACCAACTTTTTTTTTTAAAAGAAGGGATTTCTGGCCTAACAAAAAAGAAATAGTTTTGTTTAAGAATTGTTTTGTTTGAAGTCATTTTCTTAGAAAATTGAACTTCCTGGCTAAAAAAGGGGTGGGAGTAAACCATCCTTCCATACAAATTACATGCTTCACTGCAGCAGCACGCAGTAAATTTCATTGATTGGTTTTGCTACTTCGGCACGTGCAAATCGGCAAATTATATATTTTCCGTTATTCTTGAATAAAAAAAATTCGACCGCTCTCAAGAATGTCACGATTTTTTTTGCAAGTTTGTGACCCTCTTACTACCTCCTATCACGCTCAAATCGTCAGATTATTGAAATGCATACTTTTTAGCATATTATTAACCCACCTTACCCTAATCTGACGAGTTCGAGTATTTCGAACGGTCAATTATTTTGTACTAATTTGACCGCCCGCCCACGATCCTGCCTAACTAACAATTAAACTAGTATAAGGTGCTAAACAAGCTATTTTTTTACTGCTATAGTAACATTAAAAGGCTTTATACAAGTTATTTTGGCGCACATAACGCAAGCTATTTAACTGCTATAAGACTTTTGTTGAATGGTTTTATAGCAGGAAATAGCTTTTCATGAAATATTATTAGCTTGATGCTAAGCTGAACTTAGTGCTAATAGCTTGCTCTGAATGTTATAAAAAGGCCTTACCCAAGCTCTTTAATGACAGCTTTTGCTAATATCATGCCATATGTTATTATAAAGGCTATTTTATATTTCCACGGACTGTATACTGTATAACGATTGAAATTTTATTTTAATTATAAAAGTGAAATGTTTTTTATGAGATTTTAGGTTTTTATTTTCGCGGACGATATTCATATTAGATAAAGTTTTTTATTTTCGGTAAGTTCCGAAAATAAAAAACTTTATCTAATATGAAATGTTTTTTATTTACCTGAGTCCTACCTCTATATCAATTCGCGAATGGGAAAATTAACATAAAACATGGACAAAACACATTTTATTTTAGTTTTTATAAGGGTTTTATAGGCAAGCCTTGCACAAGTTGTTTGCATTTTAATTTTTAGTAAACATCTTTGGAAGGCCTTATTCAAACCATTTTAACATCTATCTACAAGCCTTGTATAGAGCTTACCAAACTCACTTTTTAAGGCCTTATAATAGTTATTTTTTTAATTGTCAAAGTTTGAAATGTGTGACTTGCGAAAGTTTGCCTTATACAAGCTCTATCTAAGCATTTGCTTGCCAAATTAAAAAAATCGAATCTAATATAAGCTAAATTGTTAGTTGCGTGTATAAAGGGCAAATATATAGTGGACGCAGTCAATAGTGTGCAAGGTTTCCCCCTTTATGTTAATCTGCATCGTTCGAGTAAATCCCGAAATCCCCTCTAGAGCTTCCCTATACTATTTCCCAGAGCTGTAAATGAATGCATTCATTTGGGACTGCATTCACAGAATTCACGAAGAAGAATTCATAGAAAAATATTGCAATCATTGACTGCAGGTTTTGATTGTGACTTCAAGACATGAATTCAGCATTCATTTTGAAGTCATTGAATGGAGCAGTCATTTAACACCATTCAAATGATTGAAGTCAATTTATAAAATCAAAATGAATTTATGAAATGACTGCAGTCATTTGAAGTCATTTGAAATCCTTTTCGAAATCATTCAAACTTGAAGTCATTTCAAGTCATTTGAAGTCATTTCGAAGTCATTCACTATACATTTGAAAATACATTTCATTTATTCAGTGAATAAGGATTTTATACGAGTAGAACCAAATGTGTGATAAATAGATTTGACCTAAGCAGTATGGTATGAAGATATTTATTTATTTATTGCAAAAAAAAACAAAAATGGAAAATATGCAATCGTATCAAGAAATGTGAATACAAATTCAATTCATTTGAAAAAACCTAAACTCTTCTGAATCACTGTCATTGCGACGTCAAAAAAATCAAATTCACTGTAGGGAAAACAAATAAATTAAAGCTATTATTTAAAATTTTATTGCATCATTAATTACATTACCTTCGCACATCAATCAGATCACCTTCATTATCGGTATCATAATCATCTTTATAGTATTCCAATATAAAGATAATCTTTTCGCATATAGAAATAAGCTTATCACAAACAGAAAGCTGTACAACAATCGTTCGGCTAACACCGAATGATAACACCTCTTGTTTGGAAATTTCAATCAAGGTTCTCCTTTCATCTTGTAAAGTGCTTAAATAAGATATATATACATTCTGATGCAGCTTTGCCTCCCATCTCTGAATTATGTTCAGCAAAAAAAAGTCTATTTGATTACTAATGTAATCAATTGTTTTGAAAAAAGATCGCAGTACACTGATCATTTTGGCCTTTAATGGTACTTGTTAAAATATTGACGCACTGTTACAAGAAGATCTCAGTGCAGAGACTGACTTATGATGAGATAATGCAAAATGTTATCATTCCTAGCCAGCCTACAGTGGCGACATAATTTAGTGGACAATATGGCAAAAAAACCTCAATAGTAAAAAATAACATTATCAAAAAGCATTAAAGACTTTACTTTAAATGAATATTTAACATTTAATTTTTGTTGACGAGTACCTATATGAACGAACTAGCTGTAAGAAAACTACAGTGGTATCTTATATTATTGGAGCCACATAAAACCAAACTTGATTTTGTTCATGCGAAGTTAAATCAACACATAAACTGCAAAATATGAATATAGAATATATGTAAATATACCTACATACATATCTCATAATAAAAAAAATAAACTTTCTTGAAACTAGTTTTCATATTAAATGAGGCAACTTAGTATCGCAAATCATTATTTTAGCAGGTACCAGGTGGCTCTAATATCTAATAATATGAGGCACCTCTGTAAAAATATGTGCGTGGAGTAATGCGTGGGTGGTAATAAGATAACACAAATTTGATGTGTTATTCATGTTAGCGTGCTTAGTGAAGAATAATTGTACAGTGCTAAGAAGTGAAAATTATTTATTTGCAGTGAACTTCAGCGAGAGGTAAATACATTTATTCACATTAACATGTGATTGAAAATTGATTTATTTTTAAAGCGTACCCGGTAAGATTAAATCACAAATGCCAAAGAAAGGTATACAGTTTGGATATGATATGGGTAACCCTTTGAGAAACGTTCCCAACTTTCCTATGTACGCTTGGTCCGTTATGGGGGTCAAAGGTCAAACGAATGGATTTTCGCTTTCATTTCATATTATATATATTTAAAAAAGTGGTACCTAATACAATTTTGTAAATATTTTTGTTTAAATAAAAAACGTTTCGTATAAAAGATGTTGAAAAAATTCTTTTATTTGTGTTATAAAATAAGATCATGCAACGATGCTATCAGCCCAATTCTGTTCCTTCAATTACTTCGCGTTTATGTGCATTCAAATACACACTGGATATAGCAAACATTAAAAAGATAATATAAACTTTTCCCGCTATTAAAGTTAAACGAGTCTATTAAGGATAAAGTTCACACTAAGTCGACTAAAATTAGTAGAGTCGATATTAAATCTCTAAAAGTTTGCGATATTATCTCAGTATTGTGAGATTAAAGTAGGTTTTAAAAATAATTTTGTTTGTTAAAAAAATTTTAAAACATAAACTGTGAAAGTCCCTCAAAATCGGCGCGGGGTTAGCCTGAACAAACAGACATATAAAGCAAAATCTCATTCGTTTCACCTTAGGCTCCCCATAAGTTATCTAACTTACATAGAAAAGTTGGGGATGTATCTCAGAATGTTAACCACATCAATACCAAACGTGCTTGCTATCAAAAGCCTTTGGGACTTCTGCGGATGATGAGGATTTTTCTTCGGATGGTAATGACGCGAACACTAAGAGATCAGGGGGACATTTGGATGACGTGGCTATATGTCCCAGAAAACGGCAAAGACTAGAATCAGCATCTCCAAATTCCTCTGTTAGAGGCGAGGTTGCCAACCAATCCACAGAATCCCAACCACTAGCATCAACTTCTTCATCGGAAGAATCGATATCAATGACCTCTGACGGAAATATCATCTTTTCCGGGAAATTTTTCAATATAATCAAGCAGGTGTGTGGATTTGACACATACAGGGTGATTTGCATAACAAACAAAAGCTCGTAGGTTGGAAAGGGACAGGAAAAAAAGCGTACTACTGTGTCGCACGTACTTGTTCGATAGAATCAAGGAACATTTACATAACTAGAATAATAAAACGGTATCATGAAATTATACATTATCGACTGCTGATATTTGAAAATTGTAGTATGTACAGGTTTTTTAAAGACTTCTCTTTAATTGTAATGTCATGTTTGATTGTAACCTTATTTTTTAAATATCTACGAATTCTAAACTTGCAGTATAATTGGGGTCTTTATACTCCTTTGTTTAGCTCATACAATTCGTGCAAATTGTATTTTCACTTCGGTTGAAAATATGAACCTGAACTAGTTAATGTTGACATTCTCCTCGTCCTCTCTCCTCTTCTGTTACAGTTAAACAATACCAACTTCCAACGTGCAAGACACGGCGTATTGGCTCAGTGCAGTTTTTGCAAATCTAAGTTGCAAGGGTCTATGCAGGTCACATCAAACTTTATAAGGCACTTAAGAACGAAACATCCTGAGGAGTTTCAAAAGTTTGAACGGTTGAAAGCTCAGTCTCAAAGAAAGTTGTCCAAGAATGATCAAGTCAGAATCCTTCTTGTACGATGTCTGGCTAACAATATGCTTCCGATATCATTCGTAGAAGATCAGTCATTTAGGGACTTAATTCGATGTATCAACCCCGATATTCAGATCATGAGCAGGCCAACATGCTTAAAAGTGAAACATGAATCATATGTAGGCATGGTGAATGACATTAAATTTTCAATATCGCGCAATCAATATTTTTGTACCACTGCTGACGTTTGGTCCACGAAACACCGCAGCTTTTTTGGCTACACATGTCATTATACATACATGATACATGAATCATATGTAGGCATGGTGAATGACATTAAATTTTCAATATCGCGCAATCAATATTTTTGTACCACTGCTGACGTTTGGTCCACGAAACACCGCAGCTTTTTTGGCTACACATGTCATTGGATAGACGAGTCCTTCGAAAGAAAATCGGTGGCTTTATCATGCAAACGATTCTATGGAGCACATACCTATGATCGAATTAATGACATGATCCAAGAAATTCATTCTGAGTTTGGTTTGAACTGTCACAATGTTGTAGCAACGGTTACAGATAATGGTTCAAATTTTGTGAAAGCATTTAGAGAGTTTGGTATAGACAGAATTCAAAAAAATTGTCCCGCAGAGGACGAAGAAAGTGACTCTGACCTGGAAATACCTGACTTTGACAACGAACTATTTAATAGTGTGTTACCGAAACACATAAAATGTGCGACGCATACCTTAAATCTATTGGCGTCAACAGATTTAATGCGCATTCTTCAGAATAATGCGCCAATATATACCAAACATAAAGCCGTAAGTTCACAAAAAATTCAAATCTTATAGTATGTTATAAAATATCCTTATTTCTCTCTAAAAATGTCATGCAAAAATGTTCTAATATTTGGAACAAGGTGAATAGACCTAAATCTTCGGAGGAAATAATTGAGGTACTAGGTTCCCAATTGAAGTATCCGGTAGCTACACGGTGGAATTCACTATTTGACTCTATTAAGGATATACTACACAATAAAATAGAAATTAACGAGCTGTGCAGAAGGTTTGATGTGCCGAAATTTTTGCCAAACGATATAGAATATCTCGAAGACTATTTTTTACTATTGACGCCTATTGCCGAGGCAATCAATTTTCTACAGAAAGAAAAGGGAATTGTCTATGGTTGCCTTCTTCCAACTTTGGCAACCATAAGATCAAAGTATAGGAAGATTCAGAGAACCTCCCCATTTAAAACAATTGATCCCGTCGTAGTGAAAAAATTAGAATCTGCGTTGGTCGACAGATTCAATTCGTACTTCAATTTGACACAGGAAGTGAATGATGCAATAATTGCATCAGTACTTTGCCCGTCAATAAAATTGAAATGGATATCGGCTTTGAATCCATCATTCAAAGACGCCAAAATCAATGAAATAAGTGCTTTTGTTAAAAATAGTATACGCACAGGTTCAAGTTCACCGGACGAAAGAAATAAGCACGTAGAATCTGTGAGCTCGTCATATTTTTATTTTGAAAATGACGGTAAGAATATGAAAATGTTCATCTCACTTCAAACCGGCCGCTATTGTAGTTTAAAATCATTTTGTAGTAATTCATTATATGATTAAACAAACCTCAACACTGAATTTCTTCAAAACTAACAAAAGACGATTTGAAATGGGACTCATTATATTGTATCTTGCCATTGTTCTGACTGTAAAAATCTTTTCTTGCATCCTTGTTTTATTCCAGGTGATGAGCCATTAAACACAGATAATAATGAAAACCCACCAAACGATACTACGAGCAACGAGTTTTATTATTAGCAAACCCATCCACATCGTTTGAAATGTTAAATACTTTTCCACAAATAAAAAAAGAGTTCCTTAGGTATAATACCCCTTTGCCATCATCAGCACCAGTGGAACGCCTTTTTTCGTTTGCTGGGCTGATTAACACCCCTCGACGTGGGTCACTCTCAGACACCAATTTCGAGAAATTGGTGCTCATGAAAGTGAATAACTATAAATATGGCCAATCCCAATGCTGACCCTGTCTTCAAGATAATTGGTAAATACTTTTCATACACATTTCTGTATATATAATTCAAACCTTAACTACAGTATGAATCCTTCAACAGAAAGAAACTTATCTTGAATAGATGACAGAAAATCCTATATTCATGTCCGGACTAATTTTATTTCCTTTGACTACAGCTGTTCACACATACGTACATATGTGAAATATTTTTTTCTACGAAAATTGTTTTTGTTTATAATTATGTTTATTTATTGTTTATTGTAAAATTATAATTTATGAATCAAATGATATGTAGGTACATACGGTTTCTGTAATATATTTACTCAAATCATGTATGTGTAACAAAAATGAGTTTTATTTTCTAATTTATGGTGGATGAATTCTAAATGACTTCAAATTACTTGAAATGACTTCAAGGTATGAATGATTTCGAAAATGATTTCAAATGACTTCAAATGACTGCAGTCATTTCATAAATTCATTTTGATTTTATGCATTGACTTCAATCATTTGAATGGTGTTAAATGACTGCTCCATTCAATGACTTCAAAATGAATGCTGAATTCATTTCTCGAAGTCACAATCAAAACCTGCATTCAATGATTGCAATCATTTCACGAAAAAATCAAATGACTTCAAATGGAAAATGATTGAATTCTTTTACAGCTCTGCATTTCCAAAATCAAAGAATATATCTGGATAATTGTGCTTTTTATAAACATATGTATCTTCCAGTCTTGTCGAATGAGAGGCTTTCATTTAAGAATCTATTTAACTTTAATTTTCTTTACAAAAAGCCTATTTGTAAGTAGAAAGCTTTAATGGAAAAACAATAAAACCTTTTATGTAAATTACGGATTTAAAATTCCAAACAAATTGTTATTTCCCATAATGACGGTTGACCTACCTCAACTAAAATTTATAAAATAAATTTACAAATTAGTGATCCCATTTTCCTAATGACCAAAAGCCTTTTTGTTGTCAACATCATTAAACAAAATGCGAAATATTTTATACAAAAACACGTTTCCTTTATGTTCATTAATAACTATACCCCACCTATTGGCAATCCCTTTTTTTAAATACATACAAACTTAATTGACTGAAATTAATCTTAAGGACCTTAAGTTCTTTCAAAGTATATCGTTACCTTGATTTTGCCATAATATTCCTTATTCGTTGTCCTATCGACCATTCGTCTGAAAGTATTTGTATTCATATTCATAGCCTTTGAAACTATACCCAGACCCACAAATGCCCCCCAATATTGAATACATAATCCAACCATCGCTGCGTGAATATGAGATATCCAATGCCTTGGTAAACATTATTACTAGTTTGGCAAACTTGACTGAACTCTTCCAATAATAATAGTGGCTGAACTAAAAGCTCATTGAAGTATGTCGATTGGCTTCTTGATGATGATGATGGGCTCGGCCTGATTTTACGATCCTAATAACCTACGACAAGGAGATTTGTTTTGATGTGCTTGCACGCAGGATGTGTGTGACGCGATTGTGTTCGCAATTCGCCAACGCCATTTTCATCGCCATCAACATTCGTTCACATTAAAGAAATTACCAAGGATATCGCTTTGGTCGAATGAAGGGTCGATGAAACGTGAAATAAGGGAAAAGGTTTTGTTTTCCTTTCCCATTTGCCAAAGTTTGTATATATTGTGTAGTGTATGCTTAGCTGGTCTCAGTGGTGTATGTTTTTTTTTGATTATTCTCTTTGTATGCAGTTTTTTCTTCCTCTTAGCGAAGGACGAAGTCACGGTGTTGGCAGAGTATTTGTTGAAGATATTTCTTGGGAACGTAGGGAGTATCTATGTTGGTATTGTTTTGCTGTAGTAGGGAACTTTTAGTTTGTTTTTTGGATTCTTTACATTTGCTTAACTAACATTGGATTACTTACATAGGTCATAGTTTTCGGCCAAAGGGGATTAGAGCTGTTCTGCATGTAAAGGTATATTATTTTAAATTATCCTTAGAAATTTGGCTTGGGGGTTGTTTGAAGCCTTAAAACGGTGCCTAACGTATTTAGCATTTTCATATACGACGGAGAGAACTTTAACTATTCAAATTAGTATTGGATGGCCATTTTTATTGCAGATTAGCTGTGCCCGCGGCGTTGCTTCCGTTAACCTCAGAAACAAAAATCGTATTTTGATTTTTTTTAACATACGTGAGATACATAGGTACTTTTTCAATTAATCTACAATCATACGATAAAAATCTTCACTTACAAAACAAAATAATAATAAAAGATGATGACGTCAGGAAATGTTTGTATACATCATACCAGCGTATTTTTTAATAAAATACAGCTCTTGGAGGCCTGGTGTTAACGCAACTTAAAATAAAAGGTAAAATATACGCCATCTGTTTTAGAGTAGAAGTACGTAAGAACTCAATGTATGGCGTAGTTGTAAAAACAAACAAATATACGTAAATCTAAGATCATTTTGCGTGATGTGGTAAGCAAATTTTTTCTTTGGCCAATTTGCAAAGTTTTAAATAAATAAATAAATTAAATTTATTGGCGCGACAGATCCTTAAGGAGCCAAGGCCTAGTGACTTATACTCTCAACCATTCCTGTGTGTGTGTTGTTAATCTGCAAGAATGGAAGGGACCTACAGTTTACCGCCGATTCCGAACGGCTACATGAGATGCACTTTTTCGAGACAAATTTTACTCTTGGAAGTTTTGTCAGTTCCTCGCAAGAGGCAGTACCCCGGAAAAGAAGGTGGCTATGAGCTGGATTCGAATCCAGGGTTATTCGCTTAGCAGTCCGACACACTAACCACTGAGCCACGGGGCACTACAAAGTTTTAGATATTTTATTTAAAAAAGGATCTTATATGTTCCTTGAGTAAATTACCTATTAATTTTAAAAGAAAAGATTTGTTCAATTTCGTATTGTCGTTCTGGCGTGATGCGCGGTCAGGATTTTCGGCTTCAATTTTATAATATATATTGATAATGATAATAATGATAATGAATAATGATGTCTACCTTCTTTGGAATGTCGTCATGGCCAAAAATGTGGCGATGTATTTAAATTTCCTTCGAAAACTAAGCCTATTTGTTTACTTGGTCTTCGTTATTGGCCAAAATTTTAACTTGAGTTTTTGGGATAGTATCCAAAGTACAAGTTTCAGCAATCTACTACTGTCCAATTGTGCCTCAATACTGAAGCAGACCAACAACTGGAATAAGGGCTACTTAGGCCAATCATAGACATCGAAACTCACGCCGACTATATTATATCTCACTTAGATTTTAAAACGGTTACACTTACAGACACTCCATCAAGAGAATTCGGGAAGAAAAACCAGGTCATAAAGGAAAATCAGTAATGTTTTCCAGATGCTTTCAGTAGGCGAAGTTGCAAAGCACAAATTTTATTTTTAGGGCTATAAATAACGGTACCTGATATATACCGATTATTTTTCTCGAAAACGGCTCCAACGATTTCGATGAACATTTTTGAGATTTTTTTTTTTATAGCTATCAGGTATCAGCTAATAAGAACCAAATTTAACGGAAAATTCTATTAACGGTACCTTTAATATAACGTTTTTTTTAATTTTCGACTTTCTCGGTTTCAATAAAATTTTATATTTGAAAAGATCTAAGTATACAAATTAATTCTACATATATTTTTTTTAAAAATTATTTTCTTTTTATTTTTAATTAATTTTGAATTTTTTTTTTTGAAAATTCAATATTTTTAAAATTTATCAAAAAAAATGTTTAAATTTTAAAATCAGGTGTCAGTTAATAAATTCTGAGAAACTGCATAACAAAATTACAAACAAATTTTTTCGAAAAAAAATAAAAATAAAAACAGGATTTTATCAAAACTGGTCCGTTTTTATTTAAGACATGTGATGGCATATTTAATTTTTACTAAAAACCGTTAAGTATTGTGGTTTTGATACTTTTTATAAGTTCAAATTGTGTAATTTTCAACGTAAATATTACTTGCTTCTGTCAAAGATCTTGTTTTCCAATGTAATTAGGCACATAAAAGCAAGTACGTGCGACCCAGTTCTGCCCATTTTTACTTGCGATTTATAGGGACTATAAGGCAAGTTATGCATTCGTAAAAAAAAATTCTAACAATCAAATATGATATTACGATGATAGAGAAGGCAAAAAAGTGGGTCCGGAAATTCCGTCCGTCTGTCTGTCTGTCTGTCTTTCTGCTTGTCTGTCCGTATCGATTCCTACAGCCTAAACGGTTGGACCGATTTGATTTAAACTTGGTATATAGTATTTTTAGAGTACTCTACCCGACTTTTTTTCGAATTGGCATTCTAGCTCCAAAACTAACGGTACCTGCCCTATAACTTTTAATGAAAAACTTATTTTTCTCGAAAACGGCTCCTACGATTTTGATTAAACTTTCTGAATGGTGTTTTTATACAAAATCTATATTTTAGTTTTAATGGATTTTTTCAGAAAAACTTTTATAACGGTACCTCCCATATGACAGGTTTTTTAAATCAGACTTTCTCGTTAACTAATTGACGGATTTTGATGAAATTTTCAAAATATGTAGAGTTTTATAATTTTAATGATATTGCTTATTAAAATTTTCAAAAGCATTTTTTTTAATTTTTAATATTTTTTTAAAAAAATATTTAGTTTTTTGAATATTTTGAAAACGGATTTATAGATTTTTTTTTAATTTTCTCCTGGTATAAAGTATAAATTTCTTTAAATTGACATACTCAAAAATATTTAAAATATGTTTTCGAAAAGCTTTTCAAAAAAAACATTTTTTTGAAAAAACTGGTCGAACGATTTTGAAATGAAAAATTCATAAAATAGAAAACAGCTTACAACATTTTTTTCCAAAAAAAATTATGAATAAAGGTTTTTTGATTTCATAAAAAAATTATTTTTTTTTAAATTTTCCCCAATTTTTTTTTTCATATTGCTCGGCTGAGCCCTAGCCCATAGTCAAATAAAAGTAGGTGACAACCTGCATACATTTCTACGTATTTTAAAGCATTTCGTATTCATAAAAGCACACAGAATAAATAAGGAACCCAACGATAAACATAGAAAAACAACTAACAAATAAAAAACTCTTCGATTACTACTAAATGCAAAAATTTCAATCGAGAAAACGAAAGTTTACACCTGCCTATAAATAAACAAAACCACTGCGTTAACTTTTAATATTGTCTCTACCCACTCGCTTAGCACTAATTGGAATGTGTATTTTTATTTTAGTACCTACCTTTCTTCCAACCTTATTACAAGTAGGTACATAATATCCTAAATAAATTCCATGAATACCCCCAACATGAATGTATCGATCCACCAAACATAATTAAGCTACCTATTTTAATTCATTTTATTTCAAAAAGTAAATTATTGTTAAATGCACTTTATAGCTTCCTATTATTTTGAAAAAAAATCACACTGTTCCACATTTTTATAGAAATAAAATGGCGTTTAAACTTTTCCGCTGACAACTCTCTAACGAACTTTTTTTCGAACAATCAAAAGCCACAAAAATCAAATAAAAACTTAGAAGTTCTTCTTATATTTATCAAATTTTATTCGACGCTGTGACCGCACATAAGAGCAAGTACGTGCGATCCAGTCGTGCAATTTATTTCTTATGAACTGTAAACGAAATCCCGAAATTCATAGACAATAGCATCGATTGTTTCAATTATGCGCTAAAAATTCTTTTGTAAACACTTTTCCGATATGCTAAACAATTTTACCCTTGCAACACATCAAGAGTAAGGCTGATGACGTTAATACCGGTAATAATAAAGCGATTTTTTTTTAATTTTCGATTTTCTCGTTTTCGGTAAAGGATAATCTGTCAATTTTTATATTTGAAAACATCTTGTTAGCCAAATTAATTTTGCATACTAACATTTTGAATACCTAATTATTGCTTGTCATTTAAAATAATGTTTGATTTCTTTTTTTTTAATTTTTTAAAACTAATATAAAAAAATATTTATTATTTTATGATCAGCTGCATATTAATAAAGTTTTAAAAACTGCATACCAAAATCTCAAAAACATATAAACAAATAATAAATAAAAACTGGATTTTATCAAAATCCGTCCTACTATTTTCGATATCTGATAGCGCAGCTCATTTTAATAAAATTATTTAATTAATTACACGTAGTTATTCTGTAGTGCCCCGTGGCTTAGTGGTTAGTGTGTCGGACTGCTAAGCGAAAGAACCTGGGTTCAAATCCAGCTCATAGCCACCTTTCTTTCTGGGGTACTGCCTCTTGCGAGGAACAGACAAAACCTCCAAGAGTAAAATTTGTCTCGAAAAAGTGCATCTCATGTAGCCGTTCGGACTCGCCGGTAAACTGTAGGTCCCTTCCATTCTTGCAGAGTAACAACACACACACAGGAATGGTTGAGAGTATAAGTCACTAGGCCTTGGCTCCTTAAGGAGCTGTCGCGCCAATAAATTTAATTTTTATTTAATAGTTATTCTGATAGGGATGGGATTTTCATTTCGAGAAACAATTCCTCTCACTTCCTCGTCGGAGACATAGGTTGCCAATACGAACTTCCGGGTGAAAATAAACTTAACTTAAATATTGAATTTTAATACAATATGTAATTTACTGTCTTCAACTAAGGTTAGATTGGATAGGCAGAAGTATTGTAGCTCTGGATATTGCAAATAAAAAAATCAGGTCAAAGGAATTAACTTCGGCTTGAATTTTGATTTTATTTTTTTGGTAAAATTATCCCAAAATAATATAATTGTCGTGTTGGAAGTTTGGTGTTCTAATCACACCAAACCGTTATTGCAAACGTGACTACGTGATGTTTGCAAGTAAAAGTTTCGAAATTAAAGGATGGGCGTTCCTGGAAAATTTCGTTTATATTTTGAAATAAATTCCACTGTACGTTTTTAAACAAATAAAAATTCAGTTAATATGAAATTCTACCATTTTTTTATTTAATATTTTCCGTGAGCAAAGTTTTGTGTTTTAAGTATTTTTTATATTTCTATTAAGCCGTTTTACTTCACCATCCGCTATTAACACTTGCATTTGTACAATAGTTCTGAGATAGAAATTCCTATAAGTTTTAATGATGCCCCGTAAAACCAAACTACATCCATCCAATTCAGATATATTCAGCTTCAAAAACCACCCACACAACATTAAACCTGCATTAACCATTGTCTCATTATCATTAATCATGTACCCCAACATAAACGCTATTACTTCCCATACCATTTCATAACATCTACCCCCCAGGGTTGGGAATTTGGGTATATTATTCGAAAGTACTAAACGATACAAACTCCAAGAAAAGTGAAAGTGCGGTTACTGTTTCTTTGAAGTTATAATAATAATTAAGGTTGCAATAAGTACTCTTCTCCTTTTTGTGGATTGTAAGATGGTCCAATAATTGCTAGGCCAGTTTTATATTACAAAAAAGTTACTTATCGTAAGCCTGATTTATTAATTTATGGGCGTCGAACCCCTACTGAATTATTTTGTTCTGCTAAAGTGCTTTTGGACAGATATTATTGCCAAACCAAATGAGATTCCTAAAGTTATTAGTGGGTGTATTAAGGTTACCTATGTATATTATCTAAAGGGGGTCTTAGACGGAAGCTTGATATATTTCAATAATATATTCTATTTTATTTTTTAATGAAAAGCATATTGAAGGCTATAAATAGACTGTATTATTTAAAGATAATAGTGACGTACTAGTCCCAATGTGGACATGTGTTTTCTATTAGTTTACTTCATTTTCAGCACTTCAAACATGTTCTTGACATTTTCAATTTGAGCTTAGTTTATTTAAGAAAATGCCTACTGGTATGTCTTTAAAAGTAACAAACCTGCCAAAGTTGACACGTTTATAACGTTCGCAGCTATGACGTACTTTTGGTAAAAGGGAGGAACTAAGCATGATTAACTTATAACTTTGATGACTTTGATACAAATAATTATTAATATAATGCAAAAAATAAATTTGTATGAAATTAGTAAAATTAAATGTGCCATCAATTGGACTTTCTTCGGAAGAAGAGATTTAGGTCTTCTAAACTTGTAATATGTGCCTACGTAATTTAAAACTAGACTTTCTAAAAAATGCCTTCGATTTATAAGTAGAAACCATATTGAAAAATAATATCTGGAAAGCTCAATATAAAGGGGGAAAGGGGCACGGTTGGGTCGCACTTACTTGCTCTTATGTGCCTAATTACATTGGAAAGCAAGATCTCTGACAAAAACAAGTAAAATTTACATAGAAAAATCAAACGGTCTGAACCTATAAAAAGTGTGATTTTTGGTAAAAATGGAGTTTGCCATCACACGCCTTAAATATTATTGAATTTATAAAAAAAGTATTTCGAAAATTCTGGGACGGATTTGATAAAATCCAGTTTTTTATTTTTAGTTAAAAACAAAGTTTGAGATATTGGTATGCAGTTTTTTAAAGTTTATAAATATACAGCTGATGTAAAATTTAATATAATGTTTTTTGAGTGGTTAAAAAAAAAAATCAAAAATACATTTTAAATACAAAAATTTAATTATTCAAAATATTGGTATGTAAAATTAATTTTGCTTTAGAGATACTTATTTTCGAATATAAAATTTTATTGAAATCCAATCAGCCGTTACGGAGAACGCCGAAAATTAAAAAACCGTAACACAATAATACGTTAAATGCTAACGTTAACACTAGAATATTTATTTTGATACCTATGCTTAAATATCTTAATTCTAAGTTAATTTTGCACACAAAGTTTCAATGCCTTTGAAAAAAGAAATTATATTTAGAGCCTTCGGATTTAAAGCTGTCGTTTGAAGAAAAAAAAAAGATTAGAGAACTTAGGCCCCGATTGCGGTTGTCGACCACCAATCGACTCGCCATTTGTCGATTGTGTCGATTAGGTTGTGTGTTTGGTATTGTGGACCACGATCGACGAAACGATATGTTATTGTGAATACTGTAAAAATATATTGTGAATATATAACGATTTTGACAGTTTCTCCCATTTTATCTTTGCCTGGGACTTTACACAGAGGCCTTTTACTATGTCCTGATTTTTTTTCCATTAACCTTACCAAAATGCTCATTTGGTTTTATGTATGTTATTTCTTTTGAGCTTTGAAGCATATTATTTTGTTTATTTTACATTGAAATGGCAATTTCAATATAATAAAAAAATTTAACAAAAAGAAGACATCCAAATTCTGCTGTCGATCAGAAAATTATGCACGACAACTGTCGATTGTCAAACCGAAGAATGTCGATCGTAATCGACATTCACAATACGAAAAACAGCAATCGACGGCCGGTAATCGAAAAGAGTCGATTATTTAATCGATAATCGACTCTTTTCGATTAACGCAATCGGGGCCTTATTCAAAGTTTTAATTAATTGATTAAGAAAGAGGACTGTTTTCGCCGTAATTTCATCTACTAAATATTGTGTAAAGTGGCAAATTTCTTCATAAACTTGTTCGACTCAGATTGAGATTTATTCGACTCATGCATGTGATGAAATAAATTCATTCATTATTTTAGTCATAAAGCTGAAATGCAAATATTCTCTGTGAACAGCAAAAGATGGAAGGTTTATCAATTGTAGTCTTTGAATGTATGGAGGTAATATAACTCTTGTTGACCAAAAATCTTAAAAATCATCTTTGGATACTTTCTATTCTTTTAATGTGAATAGAGTAGGATGGCACCCATACAACGCAATCATATTTAAGGATTGATTGGCCTTACAAATGAAACATTGAGAGTTTTGACAACATACTGATCACAAAACTCACGAGAAAATCTTTTCACGAAGCCAAATATCTTGTTTGCTTTTTTTATGATGGTGTTATAGTGATCAATAAAAGATAGTTTTGGGAAAAAAAGGATTCCAAGATCGGAAAAATTAAATAGTCTACATAAATTTGCAAATTTAACACATAGTCATACATAAAAATGTTACGTTTGCGTGTGGAAAACATTGTCTTACACTTGTCAATATTTAAAAACAAACTATTATTATTGCACCGTTCCCAAAATTTATTTAAATCATTCTGCAGTTTGCAGAAATCACTGCAAGAAATCACTGATAGACAATTTTAAGGAATTACTCAATTTAATAATTGCAAACAGTATCAGAGGCAACATGTAGTTCCTGATTTCGCTAATGAAATTTTAGATTCTGCAATCACTTGCCAAGATGAGGGAGATGGAAAAGCTGCTGGAGCAAAAAGAAATATGGGGCTAACAATGAGATCATAAGTTAAAAAATACTCTTTAACAAGGTTATTTATTGGGACCTTTCTAAGTATTAGATGATTCCAGAAATAGTTAATGCTTAAAATATGTTGTTTATCGGATCTGGTATTAGAAGCGGTTTAGAAGATTATGTTCTATGACCCACAGAGTTGTATGTATACGAAGTTCGAAACAGTTGATAAGTTAAGGCACTATGTAAAGAGAATAGTTCTTCTACCTAGGAACATACCAAACTACGTTATTATGGTAGAAACATGGTAATCGCTTCATAAAATCGCTAAAGCTACCAGTGGATTAGATTTTTAGAGGCATTTAGATGCATGAAACCAGGCTTATCAGGAATATAGTCCCCAAAGCTTTTCAAAACAAAAAACAGGTAGTATATGAAGATTAGATAGAATTGGCCAGAACTTTAGTATGAGTATTAACGAAATAATAGAAAAAGTGGATGAGTAATGTAGGACGAAATATATAACAGAAGCATCTGATTTGCTGTATAATTCAATTTAGAGCAAAGTCAATCACAATCACGATTTCATTGTAAAGCTGAGAAGCCGATTACTTAACTTGAACTTTATTCTTTGCAGACCCAATTTACCATTTGATTGCCGGAAATTCACTTAATAGGTAAGGAATACCTACGTCATTCAATTCTCAGAGAAACTAGGGGATTAATCTTTGGAGGTGATTTTTTATCAGATGATCAATTGCTTACGAATCCATATGAGATGCATATTCAAAAAAATGATTAGTGCTGCAAAATCTTTTTGAAGTATGATGAGAGGACACTTAATAATGTATTAAAAAATGATTTCAAATTAATAAGTGCGATGTTCTATGTAATAGACCACTATTAACCTGATATTAACCTTACGGCAGATCTTGGAAAAAACCCAAGACCTTCAAATTTATACCCACTTCCTTTTCATCGAAGCCGCGTACGACAGCATTTAAAGAGACGAGTTGTATAGTGCAATGTACAGTTTTAACATCACTGCCAAACTCGCCTGGCTGTGTAAAATGACGATGGAAAACGCACGCTGTTCCGACAAGGTCGGTAAAGACCTAACCGACACCTTTGAAGTCAAGTAGTCATAATTCTGATGCCAACACCAGAGGCACGATCTTTCAAAATCCGTCTAATTACTCGCATACGCTGACGATATTGACATAATCGGAAGAACACAGCGTGGACTGTAGCGCGTTTGTAAGTATTAAGACGGAAGCAGCGAAGATGGGTTTATCAGTCAATCAAGGCAAAACCAAGTATATCCTGTCATCAAGAAGAGACACCCAACATCGACGCTTGGGACAAAACATCACAAAAGACAGCTATAACTAGTAGTTAGAGGCTTTTTTTACCTGGGCTCCGCTATTAACTCAGACAACACCACCGCTGAAATCAAACCAAGAATAACTCTTGCCAATCGCTGTTTCTTCGGGCTTAGAATTCAATTGAGCAGCAAAGTCCTCTGGGAAATCAATTGTTCCTTTATAAGACACTCATCATCCTCTCCTGCTCTATGATGCAAACGCATGGACGTTGTCAAAAGCGAATGAGGACAATTTAGGCTGCTTCAAAAGAAAGATTCTCCGGTTGGTTTTTGATCCCGTGTGCATTATAGAAAAGTGGTG
Organism: Platycheirus rosarum; assembly: GCA_963971375.1. NCBI lineage: Eukaryota > Metazoa > Arthropoda > Insecta > Diptera > Syrphidae > Platycheirus > Platycheirus rosarum. The sequence goes on from OZ020510.1 coordinate 100,826,225, forward strand.
AAGAAGCTACAATAAACAGCTGTAACGGCTCTACAGCTGCATTCCTCCACTGAAATAATTCAACCGTAATACTCGCACTGCTAGAAATGTCCATCAGTTTACCCTTCAGCCGAACTTTGGACGAATTCTTGAGTACAGATTTACTCAAGTTGCACCACACAAATATGGAATATGTATATCCATTTACGACACATACCCAGTAGTTTAATATTTTTTGGAAACATCAATCCATTCATATGTGCACATTTTCCTGGAAAAGTCGGGATAATGTCTTTAAAGACTGTTTTTAAAACAAAAAAATAATAAAAAAAGGAAGGCTGAAACAGCTTTTAACCAGTTTAAGCTAATATGAAAAGTACAAACCATATATGGATACAAACTGTACGTTGTTTTCATAAAAGAAAATATACGTGTATTTACTTAAAAAAATCCTTTATATTTTTGAGCTATTTTCATCATATTTGTCTTAAACCTTGTATCAAAGTTAATTTTATATTCTTTGAAGTTTTTGAGAATTCAATTATATGTACATAGGTATGTACTCGTTTAGTCTCAAGACAATATACATTATTTCTAAGCTTCTTCCAGTATAATAAGGCTTATGAGTATGTAATAAGTATATTCACATATCATTATACGTGACGGCAAAAAAAGAACTTCAAATATAATTGTGTAGGTGGATCTGCAATATACCTCCGGAGAAATTGAAATTTTATTTTTTACTTTAAGCATCACATCCGGTGTTTGACTGTCTAAGAATGACCTCAGCAAAAGTATAAAGGCAACCAGTAGTATCCTGCCTTCAACACAATTCTTTTATAGCACAATACATAAAAGCTCTTAAGGAAAGCCTCCAAAATACACAAGTCACCATTTTATTATTTTTTTCCTAATACACGTTTTATCCACCGAATAAAAAAAGTATTTTTTTAGGTATGTGGTTTGCCTTGCACTTAACTGCTCCTCCCACACACTGGTTATACATTTTTATGTCAACCTCATCATTTTACAATTCGTTATAATCTCCGCCAGGCATATACATACACATACATAAACATGCCAACGTATAAACTTCTACCGTCACCTGAAGCAGCAGTTGCCACCAGTATTGAAAATCAGTCATCAACCTCCAAGCTTAAATAAATGATGTTTACGTAAAGGTTGACGGATAACCTCTTAAAGCAAAAGCTGAAATATTGTAGAAGGCCGCATTTTGTTTGCATTTTTATTAAAAGGGCTTTCAAAAAAAAAAAAAAATCCTCGTAAAACCTCGCCATTACTCCCTAACCGCACTATTTGCCTTAAGCAACCAAAACCTTGGCATTCTTTTTTTACTGAGGTCGACACCTTCAACTTCATTCCTACTCGCTTCGTGTTTACGGTCATGTCCCCAACAAAAATAAAAAGAGGACACAAAATGTACACTCAAGACAATCCTAGAGTCATCCATTTCCATACCTACGCATGCATTATTTATAAAATCTGCCTCCCCTGTCTCGTAGCATCCACAATAAACAACGATACGATTTATCAAATGAAAACAATGGGCCTCTCTTGGTCGCACGAACTCGTTCTTGTGAGTCAAAATCTTCGTCAGAAGCAAGTAATACGTACTCGGAAGAATAAACCAACCTCACCTTATACAAAAATAAAGTATGCCATCACTCTTTTTAAATTACTATTAGTGAAGAGAAAAGCATTTCGAAAATTGTTGGACCCATTTTGATAAAATTGTGCTTCTTTTCCTTCTGTTTCTATCTATGCATTATGTTTATGAATACTTATCTTTTTGAAGTAAAAAGAAGCTCAGCTTTGACGTAGTCAGACTTAAAATAATCTTGTATCAGGGTCAGAAAGTGATGGCGCAAGGACTGTGCCTCATGAAGAAGGACAAGGGCTTAAGGAACAAATGCAAATAAAATAGTAAATTTGAGCTATCGGTGCACATATATAACAATCAAAGTTAGCAATTTTTGGCCTTAGCTGCGGTATCTACTTTGTAGAAAGAATATGGCTAAAGCATTCGACGTTTCAACATTATCTTCATCTGCACTTAGTTAGCCTTTGACATGGAATAGTGAAGAAATAGAAGAAGACGTGTGGTTTGAATCCACTTTTCAGTGTAAAAAATTATAAAATTACTATTCGATCTGATGCTGTTTCCTTCGCCTTTCGCGATGACGAACAGTCTCTTCTTAAATCTCCGTGCAGAGGCGTACTTGATTTGACCCTGGTTTCTTCTTCCTCCTCAAACATGGTAGACTACATATACATTAAACTATCACTCTCAAATCAGTCCCTCTACCTCATGTGTTTCTATATTCTTCCTGGCCAAGCCGTTCAATCATACGAGTTTGCTGTTGATGCCATGGATGAAGTGAGTGCTAGCTATTTCTGAAGCACAATGCACAAGAGAGATTTTGGAGACTTTAATCTTCCCCAACTTCAGTGGAACATTTCTGATGATGTACTATCAGTCGCTGCCAATCCCGTTTCGTCAACTCGATCTTATCTTCACCTCTGACCTGATTAGCTCATCTCTTTCAGAAAGCACTATCCCACTATCTGTAGTAGATTAATTTCAATCCCCTTCCCCCCTAATTCACTCTTTTTTCTTTTCCTCTACATCTATTTCCCTCCCTCTCTCCTTTACAACAACCAATCATCCAATGATCCATCTACCATCGCCAATTGCACCCAGCCCTTAGATCCTGAGAAATCGTATTTTTCTTACCTTCCCCATTTTAATACTGACCCTTCAAATATGAATTATCTGGATACTTCATTAGTTCCTAATGGCCTCCTTGAACTTGACGACGAGTTTACTCCTGGTCCCGATGATATGTATACCTGCCATTTTACTTAAAAGATGTTGCTCGAGTTTCGTCTTTCCTATTACTAACTTGTTGAAGCTATCCCTTTCCACCGGATCTTTCCCCGATTTATGGAAAATATCCACTATTACACCAATCCACAAAAAAGGTCCCAAAAACCAAGTTTCTAACTATCGGCCCAGCGCCAAACTTTTTCATATCCCTAAAAGCATTCTTTATGATTCACTCTCTTTCTAATGATATCGTCAAATCAGCACGGTTTTTGTAAGGGAAGATCTTCCACAACAAATCTTGTTGAGTGCGTTACATTTTCACTTTCTGCCCTGGAAAAAGGTTACGAAGTAGAAGTCATCACTACGGATTTCAGGAAGGCTTTCGACAAAATCTCTCACAATTTAATTCTTTTTAAGCTCGATTTCATCCTAACCTTCTTAAATGGATATCCTCGTACCTCGACAACCGCCAAAGCAGAGTCCGTTTTCATTCTGCTGTTACAGTTCCTTTGGTGGCCACCTCTGGGGTACCTCAAGGTAGCTATCTTGGACCTCTCTTGTTTATCCTTGCCATTTATGATGTTGAAAAGATAATTCATCTTCTTTCTCCCTTTATGCTGATGATGGTTAAATGTTCAAGGTTGTGATTCTCTCCTGCTTCAAAATGACCTCTATTAATTTGTCAATTGGTGCAGTAAGAATTTTCTCGAACTTAACATTGCCAAATGCGAGCTAATTACGTTTTCTCAAAAAAGTAAAAAGCCGCCACTCAGATCTTTTTTGTTGTTGAGGTTTGAAGAAAACTCCGGTGCACATCCTTAGAATCTTCCTTTCGAACAGTTGGAGCTGGTTCATCGCTGTCTTAGAGATGGAGAACCACACAGGAAAACGGTAGCCTATAATTGGCTTTAGTAATTGCATGTATAGTAGCAGTTTAGTTGACTTCCTTAAACCATTTCTCTTCCACAGTAATGGGTGTACACAATGAAACGCATAGTTGGCTTTTTTAAGCACTGCCCTGGAGTTCGGGTTGAATTTAAACAGTTCATTGAAGTTGATCCCAAGGTACTTGGCCTTCCTTTTTGCTCCTATTGTTGATCCATCAGGGAGTTTCAAGACCAGGTTTCTACAGGTTGTGGCAGTGCGGATTCGGCTATGGTTAATCGTAGGTTTTCTGAAGCACAATATTCATATTATGTACTATGTTTTCGACTTTTTGGGCTGCAATTATTTGAGATATTGAGGAGGCGTAGGTAACAGGCAAGTGAGTCACCAGTGAAGAAAAGGTTTTCACAGACCGTTGGCATGGGTTGAGCAGATGTCATCATATTGAAAAGGAAAGGTCCCAATTTGGAACCTTGATCAATTACGGCCTTGATGTGTTTGAGAAAGAATTTCCTGAATAAAGAAAAGAAAACATAATTTTTGTCAATATTAAAGGTAGGCCTCGAATGCTTTTTCCGGATCCAGAAATCAGCCAACGGGGGCAAGATGACTGTTTAGGGCTGTGCAGACGTCGGACTGGAACTTCAATAACGGATGTAGTGTCGAGTGATTTTTACGAACGCCAAACCTTATGTCGGGGATGAGGTTAAGATCATTGCTTTATTTCCTAAGCCGTCTGAGGCTGACTTCTTTAGGATAAATACGTGTAGTTGGAAATTAGATTTCTTGCGCCTTTCTTGGATATTGGTATTAGCTTCTTCTTTGTCAGGTATGGTGGTGCTGGATCGAATTCCTAAAAATGATTTTCACGCATTAAAGTTCGTTTCCTCAGCCTATGAGAATATAAATTCTACACATAATCCGGGAGATTCTGATACCTTACCCTGAAAAATGGCTGATGAGGTAGTCGATGGCACTATCAGTTTCATAATTGCGTGGATTTCTGTTGGATAGAGGCAAGGTAAGGCTGTTTGCAATATTCTTTGAAGCATTTTAATACCCAGTCTTCTGTAATTAATAACATTCCCTTCTGGTTCTGGTACTCTCACTAGTAGAATAGGTTGGTTTAAGTTAATTGAAAGCTGAACTGCTTTGTGGTCGGATTCACTGGGTACAATTGAGCAGGTATAGTTGCTAATTTCTGGAAATATATGAATACAATTAGAGTTTAAAAGAAAGAAATCAAATGTCGAAGGAGTTCTGGGAAAAGTTGGTTTTGGTTTCGATACAACAACCACAAAATGTTCCTCACTGTTAAGGTTCATCCAGTCCACAATACCTTTTTCTTCATTGCTATTGTAGGTGTCGACCCATTAAAGATGCCTTCCATTAAAAACGGCACCGATGAGTCCGTAGGTTGAAAGTTTTAAAATCCTGTTTAAGGTATGAAGGTCACTGTGAATATTTCCGAGGTTGGATGTGCAGCTAAAGTATACGCTGGAAATTGTTAGTGACTCTCCATTTCCTAAATTAATTCAAATAGCCGTGGCTTCACTAGTAAGTAGTCTAGGGTTGACTATTTCACTGGTGCTTGGGAAGATCCTGTTCTTTACATAGGTGGCTGTTCCTTTTCTGTTCTCTATCTTATCCTGTCGGAAGGTCTTATATGCGATAATGTCAATGTTTTTCTTACTTGTCACATTAGTTTCGCTTATTAGGGCAATATTTGGATTTTTCTTCTTCATAAAGTAGGTTAATGACGTCATCGTCTCCAGGCTGTATAATGAATTCACATTATACGTAAATATGCAAATCTTTACATACAGTGGGATACCTAACGGTCTTCAGCGTCCGTGAAAACATGATCCTTTCACTTTGATATAAATACCAATAGTTCTTTTTAAATATAATAAAAAACAAACTCAAATATATTGCGACAACTCTGTTTTACACAAGCCACTCTATGAAATATAGGGTAAATAAAGCGTTGAAGTGAAGAATGAAATATCGTCTTTGAGGACCTTAAAACTCCTATACTCTTAACCGTCATCGTCGTCGGTCCTTTGAAATTCCTGGTTATTCGGTCTGACGTCTTTTCATAAATGAAGCATCAAGCAAATATTGAATCAATGGTAAGGTTTTTGAGATAAAAAGCGATGCGTTTAAAATTCACACACAGCAATTTATGTTGTATGCAAATTCTTACCAGAACCGAGAAAATATTTCAACACTTTAGAGATTTATTTAAATAGTGATTCTTTGACAAAACGGGGGTTGAAGAACTTTAGAAGTCATTACCATTAATTTTGGCTATCTTTTTAATATTATTCTTTATATTTGCAAAACAAATTATGATGTAAGACCTTTAATTAATTCAATTTATTTAAATTACAAACTTTGGGGTTAATTTATCAAAATAAATTACTCTGGGAGATAAAATATGTCTAATTAATGCAAGAAAATTCATTAAGTGTACTTGAATAACAAATAAATTGCTCTTGCCTCAAGAAATATCAAATTATTCATGCTATGCTTATTAATATCCTTACTTTATAAATTCTTCGGAGGGATAATTATTTATTTTTTTATTATATTTCAATTTAAAGTTATTTACATTTAAAAGGCCAGAATTTATGAGACGAGGAGTAAGTAAGTTATATGAAGAAAATTAGTTCGAAGTATCTAAGATATAAGCATTATTTGCCTGATCCTGGTTCAGATCCTTAAGAAAGACCATCTGAACTACGCCAACTACAGAGGTATCAGTATCCTTCACAAAGCATACAAGATTTTACACAAAAAGTCAATAATCTCTTTGAACAGTACGTTCCATTAAAATCTCTTACCCTCTTTAACGAGAATTGTGAATGGATGACTCTAAGGATTCAAAATTTTCTTAGACAAAGGGAAAACACGCATGAGACATAGAAAAGATTTAAAATTTCAAAGTTTTTTGATGCTTACAAGACTGCAAGGAATAATATTAAAACAGAAATTGTACAGATGATTTAACTTAAATAAAGAGTTTGCTTCCATTTCGATTGCCTCAGACAGAACATATGTTGCAGAGGAATCCCTCGTGCTGATAATCTCCAGAGATTTAAGCCTTCAAACAGTTTCTGAATATGAAGTTTTTAATGCAGTTACCGGTTTCAGGTTTCAGACCAAATCACAGTTGTACTACAGCGCTCTTAAACTTGGTATATGAGACTCAAATGGAATTGAATGAGGATCATGTAACTTCACTTCTTTTGCTTGATTTTACGAAGGCCTTGTATACAGTACCTCACGAAATTCTTATTCTTAAACTGAAAAAACTACTTCGCTTTTGACTCAACAGCATTAACACTAATGGACTTACTGCAAACAAAGAAATGTCTTATGTTCTTGAAATTAAAGCTAGTGTCCCACAAGGATCAATTTTAGGTTCGCTATTATTTACTCTATTGAATAATGACATTCCCTCAGTCTTAAGTTACTGTAAAGTTCAAATGTATGCTTATGATGTGTAGCTGCACTTTAGCTTTCCGATAGATCTAGTTGAAAATGCAACCGAGGGAATCAATGAAGACCTATGATTGATAGCCTCTTGGTCGTAGAAGAATAAGCTTATTCTACATTCCAGTAAAAGCCAAGCCTTATTAATTAGTCGTTCAAGAATTGATACTCAAAGCCTGCGAAAGCTTTACAAAGAAGGATTAGTGCTTCCTTACGTCACTAGCCTGCAAAATCGCGGTATGTATTACATTTAACCAAAATGTCACTTGGGAAAATATATTGTTAAAACAGTTTCCAAAATTTACGGATCCCTTCGCGCTTTGGATCAAATTGGAAACTGTCTTCTTTTCAGGACTAAGGGAATGCTGCTTAAGTCACTTTTATTGTCAATAATTTTGTATGCCTACCCTGTTTTTTGTGACTTTGAAAGCTACTCCTTAGTCCTTATGCAAGCTGAAGGTAATAATCAATAGTATTGTTGTAAGGTTCACTTATAACCTTGGTTGAAGAGAACACATTTCTGGGTATGCTAAGGCTTTCCTTGGAATATAATTACAAAAGTATCCCGAATTTAAACATAAACTTTTCTATTCACTCTAAAAGAAAACAAAGTTCCCGAATATCTTTTCCAGAGAATTTAATGTTCATCTTCTTCCGGTAGATGTTTTGTTCGACCTATCTCGAACTAGACTGTCTTTGTATACGCCATAAAACTTTGGACTTCCCTTCCCGTCTATATGAGAAGGTCTTAAGGCATTAAGGATTTTCAAGAAAAACTTAAACAATATTATTGCACATAAGCGCTGTTAAACAGAAACACCAGAGAATTCTAAAATAGTTAAAGTATTTTGTTCCCTGTTATTGTATTTGTTTAAGTTCACTGCGTGATCATTAGGGCATTAATAAGGCGGAGAAGAACAGCAGGTGTCGATTAACATTGGTTTTGAATGCTTGCAAAACAAAATGGCAAAGGAAAATATCACCGGGTAAACTATTCCAAATTCGTGTTGTTACGCTAAAAAAAGAATTGCTATATTTCACGGTAGGTCCAAAATTGGGCTCAACGATGCACTGTAAACTACGTTTCAACTAAATAATAAATAAATGTCTCAAAATGTCTCTTAATCTATAATACTAAGTAATGAAAACGTAGTTATTGAAGATCCTACACACGTTTCGAATGCATTCAATGATTTCTTTTCTTCGGTTGGCCGGGTATCCCATGATGATGACTAACTAATTCATTGTACGCTTTGTACTAGAATTCAAATAAAGACAGTGTTACCAATGAAAGCTTCATATATAATTTTATAAAATTATAAATTACATGAATAATTCTTACTCTTGCGGTTGCGGCGGTATTTCAAACCATACACTTCAAGATGCCCTTTTGGAGTTCTGCTCTTACATATATAAAGCGCTGGATGACAAAAAATACTATGCTGGTCTCTTTGTGCACATTACCATGGCGTTAAACAATCCAAAAATTTAAAGTTGGAAATATTCTTAGTAACTCAAATGTAATAAATCTTGGTGTGCCCCAAGTTTCAGTCCTAGGGCCTACATTATTCTTTATTTACATTAACTCTATATTTAACTAACAATTTTATGGTAAGATTACAGCCTTTGCTGATGATCTTGGGATTGTTTACCTTTCTGATAGTACTTTAAATCTATGTGCTGAAAGCAATCATGATGTGCACCTTTTTAGAATTTGGTTTTCTGTACTCAAACTATTTTTTTAGTAACGCCAGTAACTACGATAACAAAAGATATCGAATTGTATCTGCACTTGTGAAGCTCCTGTTACAAAGTTTTAAGATAGTACAATTTGTACTATCTATGTTAACTGCTTTAAAATTGAAGTAGTATCTCAATTTAAATACTTGGGTATAACAATTGACAGTAATATGCGATGGTTGGAACATGTTTCAACCCTAAAAAAATATTTACGTTATTCTATACGTAGTTTGTATCGAAGCCAAAAAAAAACACTTAGAATGGTTTATTACGGAATATTTCAATCCAGGTTGGCTTAAGTTGTTCGGGGGTGCTCACGGATCAATTCTCTTAACTTCCAATGTTTTGCAAAAGTACGCTATAAGAAAAATATGCAGAGCTAATCGTTTGGATCATGCTATAGTTCAGTTCAGGATATTGGAAATTCTACCTCTAAAGCATTTATATTATTTTAAGGTTTTGAAAATATTTTGCTTGAGAGGTTGCTATATGCAGAGTCCAATTTCTGACACTGTATTTAAGAAGCAATTCAATCAATTAACACACCTTCATTTCGACCAACACATTATAGAAACTTTTACTCTGTTGTATCATCTAAATTGTTCAATCGCCTTCCTATGAAGACAAATCTATAGATTTCGAAAAGTTTTTTTCAAAAAAAAAAATTTTTTTTTTGAAAAAACTGGTCGAACGATTTTAAAATGAAAAATTCATAAAATAGAAAACAGCAAAAGAAATAAGATGGCTTACAACATTTTTTTCCAAAAAAACGTTATGAATAGTGTTTTTTTTTTGATTTTTATTTGTTTAATATTTTCCCCAAAATTTTATTTCATATTGCTCGGCTAAGCCCTAGCCATTAGTCAAATAAAAGTAGGTGAAAACCTACATATGTACATTGTACATACCTACATATTTTAAAGCATTTCATCATCATAAAAGCACACAGAATAAATAAGGAAGCCTATGATAAAGAACTCAAAAACAACTAACAAATAAAAAAACTATTCGATTACTACTGAATGCACAGATTTCAATCGAGAAAACAAAATTTACACCTGCCCCTAAATTAACAAAACCACTGTGTTAACTTTTAATATTGTCTCTATACCCACTCGCTTAACAGTAGTTGGAATGTGTATCTTAATTTTAGTACCTACCTTACTTCCAACCTTATTATAGGTACCTAATAACCTTAATAAATTCCATTAATACCTACCCACACTAAACGTTTACCGATCCATCAAACATAATTAAGCTATTTTAATTAATTTGTTTTCAAAAAGTAAATTATTGTTATTGGGACCTATATAGGTCCCTATACCTAGCATTATTGCTCTACTGCTGATTCCCACGAATCTTTATACCAGTTGTTCAACTTTTTCCATAACCAAATGAAAACTAATCTGAAAAAAGGTCCTTTATATCTTTTCATTAGAAAATTGTATTTTAAACAGTAAATAACAAGTGGAAAGGTAATACACTAAAAGAAACTGCAAAAGCTAACAATCCTATTTATTTAATTTATGTGTTTATCCCTTTATCGTGACGCATGTTCGTTCAGGCTTCAAACCACAACGATTATAATGAAGTTACAGGTCAAAAAAAAAAACATTAAAATTAAATCTTTGTCAAAAAGACGCCTGCACTTTAAAAGGATTAGCACATAGGAGCAAGTACGTGCGACCCAGTCGTTCCTTTTATTTGTTCCTCGATAGACATTTAGTTTTAAAATTTTATTGCATACTTAGTTTTTCCGAGAAAACAATTAAACTAATTAAATAAATGAAAGAATCTTTGAAAAAATATAATCTTCTAATACATATGAAGTTTTCGGCCTGGGGTTCGACAAATAAAACTCAATCAAAATTCCAAAATAATACAACAAATCTCTTTATTTTATTAAAAACAACGTCTATCAGTTTAAATAACACCAATTTAACTTATTCCACTTATTCACAATTCAAATACGTTTTTATAATTCAACACTTTTTATTTAATCTCAATTCAATCACTTTTTACTAACCCTCCCAGTTGTTAACAATTCCACTTTCGAAAATAAACTGAACTTTCAATGCCATCTACTCTTGTATGTATACAAATTTACAAGCTTCTGGAAGCTTTCGTCTGGTTCTGGCATATTCTAAGCTTTCGGTACTAATTCGAGTCTCGAATTAGTACTTCAAGTTCGATTTAGTACTCAGTCAAAACATATTGCAAATATGTAGCATACTTTTAGGGGCATAGTTGTTGTACACAATAAAGGTTGGTAGTTTTACACAATGAATCTCACAGATGTCGTTAGCTTACAAACAAAATGTATCCCCCCAATATCTAATCATTTTGTTGCCACATCACAGTATATAGTTATATGCAGCCACTAAGCAATTATCTATCATAAGAAGAAGATCGTGTGACCCAGTCGTGTATTTTATTTAAATTCTGTTCGGCGATGTGACCGCACATATGAGCAAGTACGTGCGATCCAGTCGAGCAATTTATTTTCTTTTTTCAAAAGGGTTTTCAATATCTATTATAATCATCTGAAAGCTATCTTTGTGCTTCAAGAATTTGAGCCTGTGATTTGTATCTTATCGAAACTGGAAAAATGTATTTAACCATTATAACTTAACAAGACAAGCTAAAGGAGTCGACAAAAAAGGAACAGGACAACTTGCCATTGACCTGATCTAATCATAGGAGTCTCATTTGAAAGCGTGTGAAATAAGAACCCTCGCTCGTCTAGGTACTCTCGTACCTAACATGTTAAATTCCAAACCAGGAACTGTGAATTTTTTTTTTATAGTGTAGGTACTCTCCCAGTTTCTATATTTTTTGAAGGTTTTTCTTCCTAATATAAAAAAAATCACCCCACGTAATCATTTGCATACTTAATCCCTGTCTTTGTGGGCTTCAACTTGGAAAAATAATCTTCATTTCTGTGTTCGAATTAAAACCTCTTGGTGCTTCCAGGACAACAAAAAACTTTTGTTTACGAACAACCAACACAGGATATATTTATTCTGAGAAATAAGGACTAAAAACAGAACTGAAACACAGATAACAAAAAACTTGACAAAAAAACGGAAAATTGGAGAAAAACAAGCCGGAAATAACAAAAACAAAAATAAAGAAAACAAACAATGAAGCGGAATACGAATATCAGAGTGGGTAACTTCAACAAAGGTGAAAACAAACAACAACAGAAATTCTTGAACACTAGCCTTCAGGGGACGAATTCCTTCCCTCAAAACACTCTCCAGATACACCTACGGGGATGCAAGTTATATAGATACAATTACAGTAAATACTAAATACCTTGGTCGATCAATAGGGAAATGTATGGAATAGAGAAGGTGAAGACAAGCAGACTTCCTTCGTGAATTTCAATGCGCTTTTATGGGTTTGTTGTTGTTGTTTGATATCTTTCGTTTTGATAGACATATAGATAGATGCATAGAGTGAAAGGACATTAAATCGTCTTCATTTTCTTTACACGAGTAGAATTCTATTTCCACTTTCCCTCGCTTTTCCTGTTTTTTTTCTGGTATTGCGTTTGGTTTGGTATTTTTATATGAATAATGTATAAATAGGATTTGGTTCACTGTAGTTCTCTGTTCAATAACTAGAAAGGCTTTGGAGGAGCAAAGGAGGAGATATGTAATGGGCCGTAACAAAAGGGACATATTGATGATATGTCTTCCACATAAATGCGGATATGTCAGTGCAGTAATAAAATTAATTTACATTTACGATTGTGAAGATAAGTTGGTAACTTTTAAGGTTACTAGTTGGTGTTCAGTTGATAAGCCGCAAATAGAAACGAAATAAAAGGAGGCGTTTGCTATTGGGTTTCTATTAACCTTTGTCACGTTTTCAGGTATTTTTATGTAATTTTTTGGAACAGGCAGATATGTTTTGTGTGGGTTGAGAGTCTATCCGATAATACAATAAAATTTCTACGAAACGAATACTTTGTATTTAATTTAGGTTGAGTTTATTAGTGAATAAGTAAGTAAGTAAGTAAGTAAGAGAAGCCAATATTAGACATACACTAAATTAGTGGTAGCAATCTTCTTTTGATCTTAAATTGCAAAGCAAAAAAATTAGTTAAACCTTCCATTGTAAGGGGAGCGATTGAAGCCCTGAATTTCATATCTTGCTTTTAAGATTAAGGAAATTTCTGTTAAAATAATTGAATTTCCTTTATAGCTTTACCGCAGGTACCAACAAGAAAACAAATTAAGTTTTATAAATTAAAAAGGATATTTATTGAATGAAAAATGTTTTGGGTATGAATATGTATATAATAAAAGAATACTTGATAGTTTTTAGAGCAAAGTTTTGTAGTCAATTATAACAAAGTGTTTTATAAGTAATATATTGAACGTTTTATGTTCTTCAACACTCCTCCTCGTTCAAATAATATTACATTTATTTCGTAAATAAATATGTTTTAATTCTGGTAACGGCTCAGTTTAAAGATCTGCGACCATTTCTTCAGTTGAACAATACTCGCATTCAATTATTTCTTTTCTTACCAAATCTCGAATTGTTTTGTATTTAGTATCAATGTGTTTTTTTCGATATGAAAATTTATGATCACGCACTAATTTAATACAACTTCTTGATAAGTGTGAGAAATTGAATTGGTTCATGCATTTCTTCTAACAGCTGACGTATCCATTTTGCTTATTTTGCCGCTTCTGATAGTGAAATAAACTCCAACTCGGAAGTTGAAGATGCAACTAAAGTTTGCTTTTTATACATGACCAGCTTATCGTTTTATCATTTAAGAAAAATATCCTTCCATTATTTGACTTCCGTTCATTTTTGTCTTCTGCCCAAGTAGCATCAGCAAAACCATACAGTAACAGATTTTCTGATTCAATTTTGCTTAACATCAACTTCATCGTACTTGTCGCTTTCAAATGTTTAACAACACGCTTGAGTTGATTCATATCTTGAGTTGTTGGGCTTGCAACTTTTTGTGCCAAAATACAAATACTAGCTGATATGTCCGGTCTGGTATTTATGGCTAGGTATAGTAATAGTCCAATCAAACGCCTGTACAGATAATTGTCTTCAAAACTGTCAAATGATTCAGTTTTATTATAGTTTACATCCATTGGTGTCCTGGCTGGTTTTGCATCTTTTAATCCGAAGTCCCATGCTGTTTTTTATTATATATGCTGATTAGCAAAGTGAAAAGTTACTATTTTTGTCCTTAGTAACTTCCATTCCTTTATATGTCTAAAATTTTTAATCTTAAAATTCGTTTGCAAAATACCTTTGATTTGTTTCATTTGTAATATCGATAGCAAAACTGCCCATCGATTTTCTTTATGTACATGCATAGATCGTTGAAGCTATGTTCAAAATTTTCCGTCCTCAAGTACCTTATGTAGTGTATTGTTCCAAGATTAGCTGCTTGTTTCAAACCATAAGTACTTCTTCTTAATAAACACACCTTTGAACCATCTTCATAGCCTGGTGGTGGTCTCATGTAAATAGCGTCTGTTCATTTTCATTGAGAAATGCAGTTTTAGCATCTGAATGGTGAACAATAACTTTTCTTTTTGCTGCCATTGATAACAAAATTCTAAATGTCGTATGCATTACCACCGGTGCAAAAACCTCATCATAGTCCTTGCCATACTTTTGCGAATGTCCTTGCGCAACACACCTCGCTTTATATCATTTCATTTTACCGTCTTGTCCAATTTTGATTATGAAGACCCACTTCCCGCCAATCGCCTTTTTCCCGGGTGGTAGATCAACTAGGTCCCAAGTCCCATTTTCTTCATGCCACTCCAACTTTTCTTGCATTGCAGTAAGCCAATTATCTCTTTCATCGCATTCGATCGCTTCAGTATACGTACTTGGTTCTATTATTTCTTTGGTGGTATTCAATTGTTCAATTAACAGCTTTGGTGGAAAACATTTGTTGAATCTGTTTGAAACTCATGTCTGAGCATTTTGGTTTTCTGGCATTTCGACAGTCGTATCTGTAAGCTTTTGTCGTCATATCCTAAAAATATATCTTCAGTTCCTCGGTCATCTAACTTGCATCGTTTAACATTTTGTACATGGACAAAACATTTAGAACCAAAAACTTGAAATTGTTGAATATTTGGTTTAACACCGTTCCATAGTTCAAATGATGTCGTATTTCTGGTTTTTCTAATGACTCGATTTTGAATAAAATTTGCAGTTGATATTGCTTCTCCCCAGAAACTATTCGGTAGCCCAGCACCTATCAACATGCAACGTCCCATTTCTACTAATGTCCTATTCTTTCTTTCAGCTTTTACGTTTTGTTGAGGACTGTATGCTGCTGTGAACTGTTGTCTTATGCCTTATGATTTTAAGAAATTTGCGAGGTTCCTTTTAGTATATTCCCTACCACGATCAGATCTTATCATCTTCGGCTTTTGTGAAAAGCTCGTTTTACAAAATTTGACAAACTGTTTAATTGATTCTTCAACTTCCTCTTTATGTTTGAGCAGGCCTACAATTTTGAAAGCCAAATAATCGTCTATGAACGTGACAATATATCTCTTTCCAGCATGGGTGGCAGTTTGCAATGGCAACCTCGTCATCTTTCCTTTCATACAGACCTCACAAACCTGTTCAATCCCACAATGAACAATATTTAATTCATTGATAAACATTTTTTTAATTTAATCCATCGGAAAACATTTTTCGAATTGCTTCTGGATCTCTGTGTCCCACTCTTCGATGTAATTGATGAATACAATTCTCATTGTGTTGTGTTCAAGCAGAGCACAAACTTTATTTTGCTGTCGCAAAACATATAAACAACCACTTGCATCCGCAACACCAATCTGCTTACCTTCATACTTGATTTCGCAAATTCTATCATCAAATTCGACAAGTAAAACATTTTTCGTCAGTTGTTTGACAGACAGCATGTTTCCAGTTAGACTAGATGCATACAAGACTTCAGTAGCCTCTACTTGATGTTCATTCCCTCTTTCGTTCAAAAGTGTCAACAATCCTGTGCCTATTCCATGAACTTTTGTTGAATTACCATTTGCTCGTTCTATTGAGCTCTTGTTAGTCTTGTCAATATTCGTGAAAAAAAAATATTCATATTTTGCAACATGTCGAGTTGCTCCAGAGTCAATAATCCAACCCGATGATTGTTCTTTGCCAAAAGTGAAAAGATAATCTTTTGAATTATCACCAGATTTCGTTTTGTTTTCGAATGATTCTTCAATTGTGTTTGCTCTGTGGGCAAATTTTGGATGCTTATTTTTAAAATTTTGTTTCGCTAGCCATTCTTTATACTTATTACAAGATTTCTTCAAAAACTTCATCACCTGAACTGCCACTTGCGGTAATATGTCGTACGTATTCAGCAATGGCTCGTTCTTGCACTAAAGCGAATGTAATGCTTCTTCTTAACGAGATTCAAGCGAAGATATCAGAGCATCATAATTTTCCGGAAAGCTATTCAACAACATTGCAGCACTCCATTTGTCGGAAAGAATTTCTTCACCACTTTCACTAAATTTAGTAAAATAATTCTGCATTTTATTTATGTGCGCTCTCGCATCAGCTCCTTCTTTCAATTTTAATGAGCAAATCGATCTCATTGAAAATACTTTATTAGAAAGAGTATTCCTCTCATAATAATTATTTAAAGCATCCCATGTCGATTTCGCTGTAGTTTTCATTCGGATGTGGGCAAATTGATCATCCTCAACACATCAACCAATTGTGACTTATCATACCAGATTGCCCAATTGCCAATTTCTTTTTGGTTTGTAACCAAGCTTCCATCTATATTTAGTGTAATAACCCGTAGCTTAAATTACTTCCACGCTAGTACAGTCCAACAATAAGAACACAAATGTTTTAAGTATAAAGAACACTTTATTGAATATATCCAAACGTGTTGTCACCTCCGTGGTACAGATTCGACTGCCTACGCATATATAGTGGGTGGGTGTGAATACATGCGCATGTCAAACCAACTCAACTCATTCGGTCACTCGCTCAGATCTCCACATCCCTCCCGTGTTTTTAAGCTTCAGCTTCAACTGTGGGGGCTCCGATGTACACTGCGACAAATTCTGAAGTTGTGAGGGCTCCGTATCTTGCTCGTTGGTAACGGGTGCGGGAACTGTATTCTCATCTGAAAGGATAGACGAATTAAGATTAGCACCTAGCGTTGAACTCGAATCTGACTCAGGAAAGTTTGGTATTCGTTGGAGATGACAGATGTTTCTTCGAAACACCTTACCCTCTCCGTCTCCACGAACCACAACCTCATTTCCATTCCGCTCAATAACTTCGAACTCTTGAGGGTTAAAGGTCGGCGTTAATTTGTTTGGAAAGATTACATTTCGGTGTAGAACCTTATCTCCAACTTGTATGTCCGAGATTTTCGCATTTCGTTTACTATCTGCTCTCTCTTTTCCCTTTTGCTTATTTATGAGGTCCATGTCTCGTGCCTCAGAGTCCAAAACAGTGTCGCTTATATCTCGGATTGAAGGTAAATTGCCTCGGATGACGCGATTAAACAGAAGCTCTGAAGGAGCTTTTCCGGTTGTCCCATGCGGAGTTACGTTGTACATCAATATGAATTTTTGAATCTCTTGTTTATAATCGCTTCCTCTAGAATTTGCTATTTGTAGCCGTTTTAATATAGAGCGATTCATGTTCTCTACTTCCCCAGTTGCTTGCGGCCAATATGGTGGTGACGTAAATAAATGAACATTGCTGTTTGAACAGTACTGCTTAAATTCCTCGCTTATAAACTGATGTCCATTGTCAGCTGTTATGGATTTTGGGTATCCCAATCTTGCAAACATTTCTTCCAGATATCCTATGATCCTCATTGACGTTATTCTTTTCAGGAATTTTACCTCATGATATCTGGAATAGTAGTCAATAACTACAAAAATGTACTCCTGATTTGGTAGGGGTCCCAATAAATCTAATGCCACATCCAGACATGGTCCATCAGGAAATACGCGTCTGTTCATTGGTGATGGTTGGGCCGGTCTTGATACAAGCAAACAATCGCTGCACGTTTTAACGAATTTTTCCACGTCCCTGTCAATTAACGGCCACCGTACCTTCGATCGAACTCTGCGTTTCATTACTGTCTCACCTGGGTGACCCTCATGTGCAAGCTCTAAGACCCTTGACCTTTAAACACTAGGTATAACTATTTTAGTTAATCGTAGTAGAATGTCTCCTAAAGTGCACAACTCAAGGCGAAATGGGAAGAATCGACTGGTGCTCTTCGTATCCCAGGAATCATTTTTGACATTACTTACAGCTTCTCTCAGTTCCAGGTCATTGCTTAAGTACCCTATTATTTCCGCAATGGTAAGTGCTTTTGGTACAGCCTTCTCGATTATTGCAAAAATATTCTCTTCACACTGCATATCAAAAGTGTCTGGATGGTACACATTACATAATCTAGAGATCGAATCTGCAATGTTGGATTTCCCATTTTGATATATAACTTTAAACTTGAAAGACTGCATTCTTAAGACCCAACGTTCAATGCGGGCTGGAGGCTTCGATGTTGGCTTGAAAATTGCCTCCAATGGTTTGTGATCTGTGACCAATTCGAATTCTATGCCCGCTAAGTAATAATAAAATCGTTCGACTGACCAGACCAATGTTAAACTCTCGTTTTCCGTTTGCGAATACCTCCTTTCGACATCGGACAAACTTTTACTCGCAAATGATATCACTTCGGGGTTGTCACTTTCAAATTGCAGTAGAACGGCTCCTAGCGCTACTGGACTTGCGTCAGCTATAAGGCGAATACGCTTTTTCGGATTAAAGTACGTAAAAGTTGGTATTTTCGCCAGTTGTGCCTTTAATCTTTGAAACGCATTGTCCTGACTTTGACCCCATACAAATTTCACATCCTATTTTGTCAGATTCCGTAGTGGTTCTGTTATGTCACCAAGATCGGCAATAAATTTACCAAGGTAGGTCACTAGCCCTAAAAAACTCCTTGTCTCTTCCTTACTAGATGGCGGTCTGAATTCCAGGACATCTTTGACCTTCTCCGGGTCCGGTTTTATTCCGTCTGTAGACAAAATATGTCCCAAGAATTTCACGTTCTTAACTTTCCAGACACGCTTTTCTTTGTTTAGTACGACATTGTATTCTTTAAAGACTTCTAAAACCGCCTTTAGTTTTGCATCATGCTCTTCCCCAGTTCGCCCAAGAACTAGTATATCGTCTATGAAATTTAAAACATTTTTACAGCCAACCAAAATACATTCCATCTTCCTCTGAAAAATTTCTGGAGCTGAGTTCACTCCAAATAGCAACCTCTTTTATCTGAATATGCCTATAGACGTGATAAACGTGGTTATTTCTCGACTTTCTTCGTCCAGTTCAAGCTGGTGGTAAGCACTCTTTAGGTCTAACCTCGAAAACCATTCTGCACCTTTCAACCTTGGCATGAATGAGTGAAACGTTGGCAATGGATGATTTTCTCTTATTATAGCGAGGTTGGCTCTCCTCATGTCAATGCATAACCGAATGTCACCATTATTCTTAAAGACTACTACAATCGGGGATAACCAGGAGCTCGGTCCAGTTACCCTTTCTATAATATCTTGAGCAACTGCCTCGTTTAGTTTTGTCTCTACCTTTTCTTCCAATGCAGATGGAACTCTTCGTAGTGGCTGTTGAACCGGCTCTACTGACTTGTCCATAGACAGAGTAACACTAATGCCCTTAATCTTAGGAAATGAAAGAAGTTTATCGACTCTATTAACATCGAGCCCTAGCTTCAAAACGTTAAGTTTAATGGCCGTGTCGCGCCCTAAAAGTGATTGTCTTCCATTCTCAATGACACAGAATGAAGAAATCATATCGGTGTTTCTGTTAACCCCTACAGTAGCTTCGAAAACCATTTTCACCGTTAACAGATCCTTACCGGCATAAGCACGAAATTGGTGCTCCGACTCTGTCCGAATGTTCCATATGGCAGCATTTTTCCTGCACAGCATCTCCCCATCTTGCTCAGTTAAAAGGTTATGACGAGACCCTGAATCTATAAGCATTGGAACCAGCTACCCTCCGATATAGCAGTCAACTATCTCCCCCTCATTGTCTTCGAATTCAGATACTCGAAAGCAGTTATGTTCTTCAAATTTTTCAAACTTATTCCCAGTACTCTCATGATCGCTTTTTTCACTTACAAAACGCACCTTTGAAGATTGGAATCTCCGCCGTTTGACAGCACTGGCCGTAGCGTCGTTTTGTCGCCGTTTATTGGACTTTGTTCTACATTTCGCCGCAAAATGTCCAGTAACACCGCACTTGTTACATTTAGCATTCTTGGCCGGGCACATTTCACTACTCCCTAAGTGCCTACGGGAACCGCACCTGCTACACTCACTCGCTGATTTCGGCTCACTCTTGGACACAATACGGTTGATACCCATAGATGGAGTGGGCAGAACCATGGCCTCCGACTCCCTGTTGATTTGTTCGTATACCTGGCACATATCAACGACCTCTGATAGCGTATGTTCTTTCTCAAGTAATCTCTTCTTTAGCTCTCTCGATGCCCATGAATCTATAATTTTTTCTTTCAGATTGATGTCTAATATTTCCTGCTTTGTGTCACCAAATTTGCACTTTGTTGCCTGGTTTCGCAGCCTTAACATAAATTTGCTCAACCCCTCCCCTTGTTTCTCCTTCTACCTCCTCTGGTTGGCAGAGTGCGCCTTGGTTCAGTAATTTCTTCTGCTTCTAGATAAAGATTAAATCCGCGAAGCCACTTTTCCCATTCCGATCAAATCGAAGCTTTTCCGATATTATCGCAGAGGAATAGTGCCATCCCTAAGCCACTCATTCATGTCCTGCAGCATAATAGTCTTACTTATAATTTGCTATACATGACAATTCAATGTCTTACCTATTTTTTTCCAATACCCGCAGACACGACTTCCCTTCTCGCTCTCTTTTTCGCAATTTAATGCGTGACAATGGCCCCGTTCGGTATCTCATAGAAGCGCTAACAAAGTATTGTATTGTTGTTGTAATACGTTTAAGAAGACAGCTGATCAAGAGCTGATGACCATAAGCAGCTGTTGATCAGCTGTCTTTCTACACGTATTACAACAACAATGCAATACTTTGGTAGCCCTTCTATGAGATACCGAACGGGGCCAATTCAATGTCTTTTATCGAAAATTCAATTAAATGACAACTGCACGACTTCTGTCAAATATAAAAACCAAAACAAGTTGTTGTTGTTATTGTAATCTTATTCGCAATTTAATGCATGACAATTTAATGTCTTACCTGTCTTTTTTTTCGTAATTCAATAGCAGCAGAAACGATTTTCTCCTTTCTCTCTTTCTCGCAATTTAATGCTTGACAATTCAATGTCTCTATAATATCCCTAATTAAATGCTTCTCCCACAACCGAAATTCAATGCAAATTATCCCAATTTGTCAATTAAATGATAAACAAACATTTTTTTTCCTACATTTTACTTTTCACTAATCCCAACTTAGAAGTTAGAGATTTCAAAAACTTTTTTTTTTCCCCACTGCTTCTTTCTGTATACATATTTTAAAGTTTCACTTCCATATCATATAAAAAAAAATCAAAATTTACCTCGTCGCCAATGTAATAACCCGTTGCTTAAATTACTTGCACGCTAGTACAGTCCAACAATAAGAACACAAATGTTTTAAGTATAAAGAACACTTTATTGAATATATCCAAACGTGTTGTCACCTCCGTGGTACAGATTCGACTGCCTACGCATATATAGTGGGTGGGTGTGAATACATGCGCATGTCAAACCAACTCAACTCATTCGGTCACTCTCAGATCTCAGATCTCCACATTTGGTTTCGGTTTTTCTTCCAAGATTACTCTTTTCCATAAATTTTGCTTACGAAGCAATAATTTATTCCATCTTGAATTTCCAATTGGCGTAGTTGCTATTGTTCAATTTAACAGTTTTTGAATATGTTACATTTGCCATTCTTTAAGTTCTTTAATTATTTCCTTTTTAGCTTGAATTTCTTAATTTATTTCTTTGGTAAAAATTAAGTCTCATTATCTGTTAAAATAATTGAATTTCCTTTATAGCTTTACCGCAGGTACCAACAAGAAAATAAATTAAGCTTTATAAATTAAAAAGGATATTTATTGAATGAAAAATGTTTTGGGAATGAATATAATAAAAGAATACTTGATAGTTTTTAAAGCAAAATTTTGTAGTCTATTATAAAAAAGTGTTTTATAAGTAATATATTGAAAGTTTCATGTTCTTCAACAATTTCACGGTAGCTCAATGAATCATGGAAGTAGTTTTTATCACCAAGATTAAAATTGAGCTCTCAGTATAAAAATCTGCTTTGAGATTGGAATAGGAAATGGTTGGAAAAGGATCAGGTTTACAATTCGAGTTATTTGGGATATTATGGTTTATTTAAATTATAATTGTTATTGTATAAACGATTCCTTAAGTTTGACGGCGGCTGATATGAAGAAAATAAATTCCTCTGAAGTCCTTTAGATTTATCAGTCCATTTTGTGAAAGTAATGGAACCCAATTGAAGTTTTTCTTTATTATAGTTAAAAATCCATTCGTATTTCCTAGATATAAGGATTTCGAAATGTCTAGGACCAACACGGTGGGATTCCACGTTTAGAATTGAAAACTTTCACTGAAAGAATAAATTGATCCACATTTGGTGCGCGTTTCTTAGGCGTTAAATAGAAAATATGCAGATGTATTCTTGGAATCAAACATGATTAAACGAAGAGCTCACCCAGGTAAGCGATGGAGTAGGTTCCAAATTTAAAATTGATGTTACTTCAGTTAGTGGTGTTGAACGTGAGGCTTGTGCTGACATATTATGATCATGAATGTTATTGTTGTGAGTAGGACTTTGCGACGAAAAGCCGGGCTTGTAGGAAGATATGGTGCGTTTGGGCTGGTGGCAAAAGCAAGTGTTGAAAGAGCGGGTAAAATAATGCTAATGTCTTCGGTCTGGGAAGTTGAAATGACTATTGGAGCTAAAATAGTTTGAAGAACGTTAGCGTTAGGACTTAAAACGTTTCGTGAGAAAATCGTGAAGGCTGAAGAAAAATAATCTACGTAGTTAAAAGTGAAGTTAAAAAAGGACCGTGCGAAATATGAGTTCTATGATTGTGGATTTGTTTTCAATTTATTTGGAAATAAAGGTTTTGATATTCTATTCCTATAAAATATAAATAACAAATGATGGAACTATAAAACAAACCATGGGCAGATGAATCCTTACACACACTGATCAAAATGTCCCTAATATTCAAAAAATGTTTCAATAGAAGCCCTTGGGAGACAAAAAAGTGGACTTCTATTCTTATAAATTAGAATACTTTTTTAACTTACCGCGACTGTTTTAATCTTTTTCATAAAAGTATATGAAACACAAAAATGACCACGGCATCTTTAAAACTTTTTACGAAAAAAGATTAAAATCGTCACAGTTAGTCCAGAAAGTATTTTAATTAATATATAATGTCATACAAAGGCAAATATAATAGTTTTCAATCTAAACTTAAAACTAGAAACGATCCGAAATTTAGGACACTGAAATTTTTGTTGCGAACTCCTTTTTTTCAAAACAAGGTCTTTGCTGGCATGATGGACCTGCCCCTCGCTCGTCAGAGGGAGTGGGAACTTGACCCCTATCGGGAGCGCAAACAAAAAGAATCATGCCAGGCCTAGGACGAAAATGTTGCAAGTTCGCGGAATCACGGTTCTACCTATCCTTCCACGGTTACCTAAGCCACCATGATAATTACACAAAACCTATGTATACATCAATGAAAATTTCATTAAAAAAATCATTCAATAAAAAAGGATTTCAAACCGCGCGAATTCCTAATGTAAACATTTCTTATTGCCATTTATATGTATGCATAAATCATTAAAACTCATAATAATTTTTACAACGACTACGGCATCAATTTTATAATCCAATATTCTTGACCTATTTTCAATACACAAATATCAATAACTTACTTACTTATGTTGGCTCAACTAGAGCGTGGTGCTCCTAGGCCTTGCTCAATACGCCCCTCCAGCTGGCTCGATCCCTTGCCTGCTGTCTCCAATTTCGCACTCCAAGTTGGCGGAGGTCTCCTTCTACCTGGTCGCTCCATCGAAGATGAGGTCTACCTTGGCTTCTGACTCCCTCTGGTTTGGCTTTGAAGACTTTACTCGCTGGAGCGTTGGTGTCCATTCGCTCTACATGGCCCAGCCATCTTAGTCGTTGGACTCTAATTTTTCTGGCTTTATTTTCAGCCCCATTCTGCTTGCTGCTGACTCCATAGTAGTGAAAGCACCGGTTACTGCTCGCTTTGTTCTTCCTATCACGTCTATGTCGTCTGCAAACCCAAGTTATTGTGTCGATTTATTGAAAATGGTGCCCGATGTACTGGCATGGGTGCTCCGTATTACATTTTCAAGCACAATGTTAAAACAGCTGGATGACAGCGCGTCTCCTTGTCTAAGCCCTCTGGTGGTTTCGAAAGTTTCAGTAGAGTCTCTACCAACTTTGACGGAACAGCGGGATCGGGCAGATGGTACTGAGGTTCCACTCATCGGGCATACTTTCCTCCGACCATATTTTGTAGATGAGTTGGTGTATGCTCCTGACCAGTTCATCTCCAGCGTGTTTAAAAAGCTCCGCTTGTAGACCATCGTATCCAGCTGCTTTGTTCATCTTTAGCCTGGTGATGGCTACTTTGATCTCATTTTGGTCGGGCGGGTGCAGTTCGTGGTCGTCATCTAGATTAACTGGTACAAGTTGATATTGAGCGGGATCTTGGCTGTCATCGCCATTTAACAACTGGTTAAAGTAGTCTCTCCAGATGGCTAACATCACCTGTGTTTCCACAATGGTGTTTCCATCCTGATCTTTGCAGGGCCCAGGGCGACTTGTGAGACCTGATGTAGACTGTTTCACTCTTCTGTAGAAGTTTCGCACCTCTTTTCTGCAAAAACATCTCTGCATCTCCTCGACTTCGCGTTGCTGGTGTTCTTTTTTCTTCCTCCTGAGTATGCGTTTCTCATCCTTCCTTCGCTCAACATAGAGATTTCTGGTGGCTCTCGTATCTCTCTGGAGCCACGACTTGTATGCCTCCGTTTTAGCTTTGTTTGCCTGAGCACATTCGGAGTCGAACCAAGGGTTTCTAGGGGGAGGCTGTGAGAAACCTAATACCTCTGACGCAGCATTTCTTATGGCTTGTTGACATAGCTGCCATTGGTCTTCCGTGTTCATATCCTCAGTCGAAGGATTTCTCGCAAGCTCAAGGGATACGCGGTCTGCATAGGCAGCGGCGGTCTCTTCCGATTGAAGTTTTCCAACATTGAATTTCTTCGGCGTAGTTGGTGTTCGCCTGAGAGCTACCATTGAGATCCGTACTCTAAGCTTTGCACCGACTAGGTAGTGGTCCGAATCGATGTTTGCTCTTCGGAATGTACGGACATTCAAAATGCTGGAGGAGTGTCTTCCGTCAATCGCAACATGGTCAATTTGGTTGCAGGTTCGACCATCTGGGGATCGCCATGTGCCTTTGTGGATGTCGGGACGTGGGAAACGCGTGCTACTCAGCACCATGTTTTTTCCCGCTGCAAAATCGATGAGCCTGAGTCCGTTATCGGAAGTGGTGTCTTGCAGGCTGTGTTTTCCGATCGTCATACCAAAGATGTCCTCCCTCCCAATTTTGGCATTAAAGTCTCCTAAAAGGATTTTAATGTCATTTTTGGGGCATTGCTCATAAGTTTTGGCGAGGAGCTCGTAGAAACTTTCTTTGGTAGTGTCGTCTTTCTCTTCTGTAGGGGCATGGGCGCTTATGAGGCTCAGGTGGTGGAATTTGGCCTTAATGCGGATCGTTGTCACTCTCTCGCTGACTTCGCGAAACCTCAAGACTTTTTGCCTTAGTCTTCCTCTGACAGCGAATCCGCATCCAAACAAGCGCGATCTCCCATCAAGATAGCATTTCCCATAGTAGAAGTTACAGTCTTCTGTTTTTCTCAGGCCTGGTCCATCCCATCGCATCTCCTGGAGGGCTGTTACATCAGCTTGGAACCTGGCGAGGGTCTCGGCTAGCTGATCGGCCTTGCGCGGCCTGTTCAACGTACGCACGTTCCAAGTGCATATACGTAAATCGTTGTCCGTTTTTCGTTTGCGGGGGGGGGGTCGTCAACATTGTTGGTTTGGTCATCCGAGGCATATCTTGCATTTTTCATCACAATAAATTTTCCCTTTCATGACCGGCTTGTGAGGCCTGTGCATGACGTGTAGATCGTGTTGGTGGTTGGATGTTCAGAGCGTATCTTTCGTCCTGTTCCTAGTTCCTGAGAAGAGAACTCAGGTATCTACAACCAATGGATCCGATGGATCCAACGCTCGTCGTTAGTTCACCTTTCGGCTATCCAGCGAGCACCGCAGGGAGGTGACGATGCGATTTTGCCCACCAAATATCAATAAACGAACTTAAATAATTAAATTCAATTCAATTCAATTTCAACGTATTTTTTCTTGTATTTACCATGTTTTATTATTTGATTTTATGATGTAATTTGATTCCTTTTTTTCATCATCATCTGGATGGAAGACCCATTAAATCATTTTGGGTAAAGTTTCTCTTATTTCCATTTTAATATTATTTTTTATAAAATATTTTCTGAAAACACCTATATGTAAGTGGGTGGATTTTTTTTTATTTAATAGATCAGGTTAATTTATACAATATTAAGGTTAGGGTCAGTATGCTTAAGTATTAGCTACCATAAATTATTCTTTGGGCAAAACAAAAGGGAACAAGTTTTAAACTTAAATGGAAGAAAATCCTATAAATCTCTGGAAAGCTCTAAGGACAGACAGTTAAAAAATTAAATTGCTGTTTTCACAACAAAATATTTATTAGAATAATAAACAAAATATAGAGCACGATTATATCGTGTGTACGTATCTGTACTGTAACGAGGATGGTGTTTACAAATTTGTTTGGAATTAATGCATGAAACTTTTGAATTTATCATAATGAAAGAAACTAAAGTTTAGTTTAATAAAAAATGTAGTTAGCAATGTTTATATGACAGGTCAAAAGTCAACAGGTCAAAAATACATAATAGACACTAATTATGGGTCAAAACACCCACCCTGATGAACCAAAATTCCACACGACCCACTTAAAAATGTAAAAAATGTATGTCCCACTAAACATTTTTGAAGTATAATGCGCCTTAAAAATAATTTTTTTTATAATTAACGCGCGCACAAGGGACTTTTTGTTTCCCTTTTAATGTATGTAAGTACACTGCGCGGGCATAAGGATATAAGAGAGGGAAGGGTGTCGATTAACATTGGTTTTAAATGCTTTCAAATTAAAATGGCAAGGGCCTCGTGGTCTATATAAGGAATGATATGGTTTGCCAGATCCTTCGCAAATACGGGCATTGCTCCAACACGGAATTTAACTTCTTGCGGCTCAAATTCACTGTCCGCCAGCACGTGATTTATTATTGTTTTATTTACAGGAATCTAAATCTTGACAGTTATTCAACTTGTAACGAGTTTGATGCACTGTCTGATTCCATCTCGGAAATTGTTTCCCTTTGTCCGCGCACTGAAATCGTTATTGCGGTCGATTTCAATGTACACAATTCCAATTGGCTCCGCTATTCTGACCAGAAAACATCCGAAGGAAGGTATGTCGTCAAATGTATGACTTCTTTCTTACTTCTCACCCTGATAAATATACCATTAGTGTAACTTCTCCATTTGGCACTCCGGACCATTGTGTCATTTCAGCTAATTTCTCGTCCTCCACCCATCCAAATAAAGAAAAACTTCCCACCAGGACCGTTTGGCAATACGAGAAAGCCAACTGGGACGGCCTGAATATTTTTTTTTCCAAAACCTTAACTGGTCACTATGCTTCTTTGATAGTGACATTGATGCCAATGCTGAAATGATCACAAATGTGATTCTTGTAGGGATGCGTGCTTTTATTCCTAACAATATAAAAGCCTCAAGCTTAAAAAAATCCTGGTATAACTCTGAGTGTAAATGTAAAAACGCTATAAGGCTCAAAGACGTAAGTTTCCGATCTTACAAAGCCAACCCTACAGAGGAAAATCGGAAAAAGCATAAACAAGCAAGGAACTCATGCAACTCCGTTATTGAAAGAACCAAATTGTTGCATGACCAAAAATTACGGCGAAAAATTCTGCAGTGTCCCAAAGGCAGTACAAATTTTTGGTCATTTGTAAAAAATATTAAAAACTCTTCAACATCTTTGGTTCCAACTCTCATCGCTAATGACAAATCTATTGTCTACTCTTCAGAGAAGGCAAACTTTTTGGCAGCCCATTTTGCTGCTAGCTCTACGCTGCATTACAGCAACGTTACCCTTCCTGTACTTGAGATTGTAATTTTTTCTATGGAACAGAGTTTTTTCTGCACTCGTACAATAGCAAGAGTTCTCAAATATCTCTATATCGTAAATTCGCTGGCCCGGATGGTATTCCCCCTATTCTTTTGAAGAGGTGTTCTTCCACACTGGCCACTGCGTAAGCTTTTCCGTCGCTCCTACTCTTCTGGAATCTTTCCAAGAAGATGGAAAACAGTATTTGTCCAGCCTGTGCCTAAGAAAGGTAACCCATCCTCCCCCTCCTCCTACCGACCCATAGCACTGACATCCCTTCTTTCTTAGGTCATGGAAACACTGATTAACCGTCAGCTTAAGGAATATCTCGAAGATCGAAAGCTTCTTCATGACCGTCAGTACGGCTTCCGCAGCAACCGTTCCACTGGCGATCTGATGGCATATCTCACCGAACAGTGGAACAAATCTTTACATCGCTTTGGTGATAGTAAGATTATTGCTCTTGATATCTCCAAGGCATTTGATAGAGTTTGGCATGAAGCTCTCTTATCGAAAATGCGTGCTTTTGGGATCGATAATACTCTTGTTCGTTGGATTAGAAGCTATCTTCTTGACCGTTCAATACAAATTGTATTGGACGGATTCAAGTCTGATTCCCATAAAATAAATGCTGGTGTGCCCCAGGGCTCTGTTCTGTCTCCGACTCTTTTCCTCATTTTTATAAATGATCTTCTGTCTGTTACTTTTAATTTACTTAACTGTTTTGCTGACGACTCTACCCTCAGCTTTTCATATTCGTTTGATAATTCACGTCCTTCGCCTTCGGACGTACAATTGCAACGGTACCGTATGTCAAGCTCATAAAACTCCGATTTATACAGCATTGTCAAATGGGGTAATAGGAATCGTGTGGAGTTTAATGCTTCGAAAACTCAATGCTGTCTTCTGTCGTTAAAGCTTAACACACCCCCAATGCCTTTGTCCATGAATGGCATTTACATCGAAGAAACCGGAAAGCACTCGGTATATGTGTCAACAACAATCTCCGTTGGAACGACCATATATTTGAGACCGCCAAAAATGCTGCTAAGAGCTTAGGTTTTTCTTCGGTGTAAGAAGTATTTTCCAGTTCTGATCTAACTACAAGTCATAAAGTTTATTTTATTCGCCCTAAACTCGAGTATAACTCCCATCTCCTTGCAGGTGTTTCGGAAACATTGCTTCACCTGCTTGATAGAATTCAAAATCGAGCGTTAAGATTGATCGGAAAAAGAACTGCCGCTGAACACCGACGCAATGTTTCATGTCTTTCCTTATTTTATCAGTTCTTTTATAAAAAAAATTCACTGGAAGTAGCTAGCTGCATTTCTCCCCTAAAAAGTTTCTCCCGTAATACTCGTCTCGCAAGGAATGCTCATCACCCTTGAGCCCAATTTCGGCCCCTTCTTTTTCGGGATTCTTTTTTTAGTCGAACAACACGAAAAAAACTCAGCAGCGGAAGGTGTGAAGTGAAACGTGCTAAAATTAATAATAATTAATATTCCTATTATTTTTTTTAAGTTCAATTTTTAAATATCTTTAATTTAAGATTCAATCAAGAAGAACAGTTCAAAACCCAAAATCCATATTGCGCTGTTTTTTCTTGATTCCAAACTTTATCAAATGCAAATTTCTTTTTGAATATAATCTCTGTTTATGAAACATTTTGATAATTGTACTTTTCCTAAACGGATTTAATTAACGCCTTCTAAGGCTTTTTCATTTCGCCCACAACCTTTCAACCATCATTTTCTGATTGATTTTGGGTCTTTATTCTTGGCGGTATTAAAATATAGTCGTTGCCTTTAAACATTTAATAAAGAAATACAAATCGATTTTCATGTCATGAATATTAATAACTTAACCCTTATGGAAATAAGTTCCGTCAGTGGGCTCACAAATCAAATTTCAATGGAATTATGATTGATCTGTGCGGATAATTATAATACAGCTTTCATTTTCCTAATTGATGCGAGATAGTAAATTTATTTTAATTCAAAAAGCCAAGAAAAAATTATTAATAAAGTAATAGACTCATTCAGCAGTAAAAGTTGATGATGAAGCCATCGTAAACAATGATTTCAAAATCCCAGGTGGGTGAATCAAATCCGAGGTTTTGGGAGCAAAATAATTTGATATCAGAATCAGCACTATAGTGGAGAAACTAAATGAGTTCTGACATTCTGTGTTCTTACTTAGAATTAACTACCTACCGCTTCGCCAGTAAACACCATTCATCCATCTTCATTTGACAGTTTTCAGTTGTTTAAAAAAAGTCTAGTAGGGAATCCAGTCACTCCCCTTATATTACAATTCAGTAGAAAAACTCAAATAGCAAAAGAATCACATCTCCAAGTTAATTGCTTTAGCACTTTCAATTATTTGCTGCAGTTGTTACACTTGATTAGGATTTTTCCCTTAACTTTTCCTTTCCATCTGTGCCAACTATTTCCAATCCTAATCCTGATGAAGGACAAAGTATTTTAATGTAAATGCACTGCACTTGCAAACTTCGACAGCCTTTGGCAATTTACAATGAAGAAGACAGTCGAATAAAAACTTTAATGGATGAATCCCTCATTTCTTTTCTACTGGCATCACATCAAAAAAAAGTTTTCGATAGGATTTTCCTCGAAACATCTACGTGCACTATAGTGCAGGTATTTCCACTCATTGTGGTATTTTTGCTGAAATTGCAACTCCTATCAGCACCGAGGAATTCTTCAGTGAAGGTTTCTGATTATATTGGTTGTAAAAAGATCCTTGTATGAGGAGAATAATAGTATATACCTTGTAGAGAAAACTTTTCCGAATTTGCTGGCTGGGAAAAAATCAACTTTTTAATTTTAACAGTTTTCATTAAAGTTTTCCCACTTCAGCGTAGGGCGGTGTGGCATGGAAAAAGTGCCAACTGTGTAACTCTTTGATGATTTCAATTAAGTTAAGGCTTAAGGGGCACATGGGGCGATGATTAAATGTAATTTTACCACTCGGCAATTTTTAGTTTTTTTAAACTTGTTTCGTGAAAAAAGTGCTCATGTGCAGTGGAGGGTCATTAATGGGGACATGTATTTTTTTATTAAAAAACTTGCTGTGAGCAGTGAATATATTTTAAGAGGTTTTGTCCCCAAATAAAAAAAAATCAGAAATAAGGGAGCATTTGCTATCCAGAAATAAAAAGCTACCCGAGCTTACTTAATAAATGGTGGAACAGTTAATTTATGGAAGAAATGGAGGTTCCAGCATTGCAATATAGAAGATTCAAGCTGCATCCATCAAGCAGTGCGAAGATATATAAAGAGATTAATCAGCTAAAAAATAACAAGGTCTCTTTAGCCGATGGAGAGTTTTCCATATTTTAATTAATTTTTCCCCATACTTAATTTTGCATACATCCCTACTCAATTTAGATGTATTCCCCTATATTCACCGTCTATGAACTCCTTCATTTATTTGAACATACCACACCAGATATCTTCTCTTAACAAAATGACATTAACGCAACAATTATTGGTACGTTCAATTATGGGTGTGTTCTAAAATTTGTTGGATATTTTTTCTGTCTGAAGGAACATTTGAGGAACAGCAGCTTCTTTTTCTCCTTTGCTTCATCTGCATCGACATCTGCAAAAAAAAAGAGAACACACAATACACAAATCATACTTGTGCGATAAAGAGGGGAGTCCAAAATGCATATCATTTTCATGTATGAAGATTATAGGAAGTATGAATCTGAAGATTGCAGATTATAGTGAAGATGAACATGTTCGCCTTTAAATGTACAGCAGGTTGGCAACTCTGCTGTAACAGTGAACAGTTTACATTGAAAATCGCGCTCCGTAAAATGCACTTGAAGATATTAACCTACTAATTAATAAAATTCAGTAAAATATCCAGGTAATCCTATTTTTAAGTCGAAGAAAAATATTTAAAAGTCTGTCGATTTGGTCACATGACTGACAAAAGAAAAAAAAAACCAGGAGTTGACAGAAAGAGTTATACTCGAGTATAACTCCCACCTCTGGGCAGGTGCTTCGCAAACATCGCTTCACCTGCTTGATAGAATACAAAATCGAGCGTTAAGATTGATAGGAAATAGAACTGCCGCTGAAACAATTGCCCCAATCGTACACCGACGCAATGTTTCATGTCTTTCCTTATTTTATCGTTTCTTTTACAAATGATGTTCGAAGTATATAGTTTTACAAATGTTCACTCGAAGTAGCCAGTTGCATTCCTCCCCTTAAAAGTTTCTCCCGTAATACTCGTCTCGCAAGGAATGCTCATCAGTTCACCCTTGAGCCCAATTTCGGACGTACCGTGAAATATAGGGATTCTTTTTTTAGCCGAACGACACGAATTTGGAATAGTTTACCCGGCGGGATTTTCCCTTGCCATTTTGATCTGCAAACATTCAAAACCAATGTTAATCGGCACCTCCTATCTCTCCCCTCCCTTTCTTCGTAATGCCCGCGCAGTGTGTTCTACATTAAAAGGGAAACACATAATCCCTTGTGCGCGCGTTAATTATAAAAAAAAAAAAAAAAAAAAAAAAAAAAAAAAATCATTTTGAAGTTCGCTGTCGCCTCTTGGAAGAAGAAATGGAGCTACAAAGTCGAGAAATCAAAGGCAAAAACGTTATTTTCTCGATTCCAAACGATGCCGTCAACGGTGTCGATCCACAGAAACGCATCCAAACTATAACCACACTTTTGTTGGATAATCAAACACAACACATGCCAGAGGCAATTAAACTAAGCGAAAACACAAAAGTTATGAAATTCAAGCTCAACACAGGATCAAATGAAACTGCAACAAAAATGTTGAAAAACGCTTCAAAGTTAAAAGGCACAGGAGCATTTATTCAACGAGATCTAAGCAAAAATTCCCAATTTAAACGCCAAATTCTCTTTCGTTGCCGCAAAGTTGTCAAAACAAAAACAACAGACAGACAACAACAGCAATACGTGTAAAGAATAAAACTTTAGTTATTGGTGATAAAATATTTTATTTAAATAAAAAAATTTGAAATATAAAGATATCGATGGTGAAATTGAATTAAAAACTATGTCTTAACTTTGGAAGTGTCAGAGAAAATAAATCAATGCCAATGTCAACCACACGTGAAAATAAATGGAGTAGATCAAAGCCTGCAGACGCATCAGGGTTGTTAAATGATAATCCAGGTTGTAGCAGATTATCAAAAAACTGAGAATTAAAAGCCGTCAGTCAAAATAATTGTATTTATCATAATATTTTATCTTTTAATATATCAGGATTAAATAATAAGCTTTTATTTGTAGAATTTTTCAAATATGTTCACAATTTTGATATATTTTTTTTGTTTGAAACTCACGTTACTGAAGCAAACATTATTTTATAAACTTTAAGCTTATATGGGGTGAAGCAACTAAAACATCTATTAAAGGTCGTGCAAGTGGTGGACATCTGTTTGGGATAAAAACATCATTGTTAGACACGTACGATTTTGCACAGGTTGAAGGAATTACAGTTGTTAAACTCTTGCACCAAAACAATATGTATATTTTATCATGTTATATTAACTGTAACAAATGGGAAAATGATTTCGAGAAGCTACATAATGCCATGCAATTTTTTGCAAACAAAAGCTTACTGCTAATTGGAGATTTTAACGCAAGGATCAGCAATTCTCAAATCATCACCTTCCAGAACATAACTAATTTGACGATATCAAATAATAACAGGACATCAAAAGACAGCATTTGTAATAAAAATGGTTCTGAACTACTTGAGATGTTGCAAATGTTTGACTGTATCATTTTAAACGGCTGCAATGATGGAGATAATGATGGACACTATACTTTCATAGGAGGTCAAGGAAAATCAGTCATTGATTTCTGTGCAGTGAATAATGAATGGATTGAACAGATCAACAAATTCGAAGTACACTGTAAAACGTTCTCCGATCATATGCCTGTTGCAGTACAATTTTCAACTAGAGGATCTAGAGGATCGTAGTGCACTCCTTTATAAGCTCTCACATTTGGGTGTCTCTTCAAAAGTTATCAAAGAAATGTATAATGAAACGAAAGCAGCCGTATGGGATGGCGAAGTTTTTTAGAATGGTTTGAAACGACTACTGGGGTAAGACAAGGGTGTCCACTGAGTGCTTTACTGTTTTCCCTATTTATAAATGACATAGCTCAAGACTTACCTGGTGGAATAAGAATGGCGAATTGTATGATTAATGTTTTATTGTATACTGACGATCTTGTCATACTACCCGAGTCAGCAGAAAACATACAGTTGATGATTAATCGATTAGCAAATTAATGCAACAGGTGGGGGCTTACGATTGATACAGAAAAATCTAAAGTAATGGTCTTCTCACGGTTTTCTAGGAGTCAAAACAGTTATAGATGGCAGTACAATGGAAATATAATAGAAGTTACTAAAGAAATCAAATATCTAGGAGTAAAACTGAATACAACTTTGGACTTCAAGACACGCCTAAAAGAAAAGGAGGAATATGATATGATAGATCAATTCCAAAGAAATTTTTTGAAAAAACTCTTCAACTTACCTCGAACACACCAAGCTATGCAATCTATCTAGAAACAGGAATACATAAACTCCTTACAAATACACTTAAGGCACAAGTTGATTACATTGTCAAGACGTTAACATATGAGGACTCCGGAATAGCCAAAAAGATGATTTTGTACGAATTAAGAAACAAAGACTGGTGGGTTGCTAAGTGGCAAAGTTACGGATATACCTATGGTGAAACACTGTTTATTGATTCAAACAGCCCAAATAATCTAAGAGAACATTTGTACCGAATTATCCAGAAAAATGAGGACTCTGCACGTGAAACATTTGCCGAAAAAGCTCGAGAATCACGAAGTAGATTACTATACTCGCAACTTAACTACAACCTCAATGAAAGAAACTATTTTCACGATTCACTTAACTACAAGGACATTTCTTTAATTTTTAAAGCAAGATGTGAGGAACTCCCTATAATGGAAGCTTTAAACAGTTTTGCACGTTATGCAACCTTCAATCAAAAGAGGACTGCTTCCACTTCTTAGGTATCTGTCCAATATTCCAAACATACAGACTCTTTTTCTTTGGCAAAAAGATCCTGTCCTTGCAAGACTCCCTAAAAATTCTTAACGAGTGTGACTGGAAAACCCTAAGTAAATATTTAAAAGTAATCTTCAAGTATAGAATGATGTTATTGACTGAATATGTTTGATTTTTAGTGTTTTTTGTTTTCTTATTATTGAATATTTTACTTTGTAAACACATTTGTTTATATTTATATTTGCTAACCAGGCTGAAGGCTAAGCCATAGCTCCAAAATTCTTAAATTATGTAAAATTGAAAACTTATTATAAATATATGAATTTGAAATTTGAATTTTGAATTTTGTATAGCATTTCATCTGCAACATTGTTTTATTTGTTCGGATGACTTTGTTTGTTAGTATTTTTCAATCAGTGTTAAATATCGTATTAAAAAAAATACCTAAAAAACACAAATTATCATTTTCCTTTGTAAAGTTTTTCTTGTGATCCGTGCATTTTATTTATGTACCCTATCCAAAGATTACCGTACTTTTGATTTAACCATATCGTAACATCAGTACCGTAGTGGGCTGGAGCAGCCATCCTGTTGGTAATACGATGAAGCTAGTTTAGTTGCATAAGAGGAATGTCTTCTAATAAAGCTGGTAAAAAATTGTGTCGCAAAAACTCTAGATAGTTTCCAGTTTCCAGAATTCAGCCTAGTAGTAGTATCTTGAAAGGACCGATTGAATTATTTCCAATTACACCTTCCCCATATTGACGCTGAATCTATGTTGAAATGATGACTGTCGTCTACTTGCGTGTGGATTTTCCGAAGCCCATTTGTGAAGATTGTGAAAATGTTGTAAATTGAGATTCATCCGTCCAAATAATTCTACTAATATACTCGTCATAATCCAAGCCACGCTCTAGCAACCATGAAAAAAACTCAAGTGTTTTTTCCAAATCATCGGGAAGTAGTTCTTGCACAGGTGTGTAGTGATTTGGATAAAGATTTTCTCCATATAGTAAATTAGAAAATTAATTTTTTGAAACATTGAATTGCAAAGCTAGTCATCTAATGCTGATTGATGGCTCATTTGTAACAGCTTCCAGTATTCTTTCTTCAATAGAAGGTTTTCTTAATAGTGAAGCTGCGTTATGTCTTGTATTTGAGACTGATCCCGTTTTTTGAAGCCTTCGATATGTATTTGAATTTGAATTGGACAAAAATTGGACAAAACATCACAATAGATAGGTACATCTTTGAGGTAGTAAGGGACTTTGTTTACCTCGGATCCGCTATAAGATCTGACAACAACATCTCGTCAGAAATAAAGCGAAGAATTACTCTTGCCAATCGCTGTTTCTATGGGCTTGGCAATTGAGTAGCAAAGCCCTCTTTCGAAAGACAAAGAAGACTCTGTATAAGACCCTAATCATCTTAGTCCTGCTCTATGGCGCCGAGGCATGGACTCTATCTAAAGCGTATGAAGATATCCGTAGTCGTTTCGAGCGTAAGATTCTTCGGAAGATTTTTGGCTCTATCTGCGTTAACGGGCTTTGGAGGAGAAGGTTCAACCAAGAACTATACGAGCTGGACAGCGACATTGACCTGGTCAAATAAATACGCATATCACGTTTAAGATGGTTAGGTCATGTAGAGCGAATGGACGACAATGCTCCTGCTCGCAGGATCTTTGATTACATCCCAGAGGGTAGACGCAGTCAAGGAAGACCTCGTCTTAGGTGGCGCGCTCTAGTGTAGGACGACCTCAACCAACTTGGAGTGCGAAACTGGAAGCAGCTAGCCAAAGACCGAGCTGACTGTGTCACAATACTTACTGACCAATGCAACTCACGTCACAGATTGGTTGTGTTATTGGGAAAGCAAAGGACGACTTTTTGTTTTGCTTGCAATGTTACTGATTTAGAAAGTTCGTCATCACGGATTACGAAAGATGAATTAGATTACTGGAAGAAAACACTCTGCACTCAAATATATTGGCGGCTATTCTTAAAACCAATTATTGCACTAGTTAAGTATTTAGCGGAATAAAAAGTCTTGCTTTTCGGGGTATTATTGTAATTGTTTGTTCACCAACAATGCAATTATTAAGGCCTATTAGAATAAATTACTAATTTTAATGCTGAAAAGGGGCATAAGTCATATTTAGCACAACCATGTAAGGAGTTTATCCATTTTATTGCATAAAGTATATTGGATTAAATTATTTGCGAAATTAAGAGCTGCAAATCAGTCCCATGTAGATCAACAAA
This sequence comes from Platycheirus rosarum, assembly GCA_963971375.1. Lineage (NCBI taxonomy): Eukaryota > Metazoa > Arthropoda > Insecta > Diptera > Syrphidae > Platycheirus > Platycheirus rosarum. Next base: position 100,863,975 of record OZ020510.1, read on the forward strand.
CGATAAGTTCTTGGACATGGAGAGCCATACTGCTGATAAAATCACGGGAATTTTATTAAATTTTCTTAAGTAGAAGTGGCATTGATATCGAAGATTGTCGTGGACAAAGTTATGATTACGCCAATAAGAGTGGCAAATACAACGGCTTATAAACACGTACATACTAAGCAAATTGAAAAGTACTCGTTAAATTTGGTCGCTAAGTGCGCTGCAGACTGCTTCCGCTTTTACCTATGGAAGGGGGTGGTCTTATGAACGAACCTAAAGCAAGTACTGTTTTATGTCATTTTACTGTATACTATTAGGAACATTTTGAAAGACATTTTCAATAACGTGGATCAAAAGGCAGAGCGCCATAATCAAACTTACGGTTTATTTTCAAATATGAAATTGGAAACTGAAATGACAACATTACGTAACGGAATCCTAGAACGTTTGCTTGACTGTAATAATTCTTTACAATCTTGTTACCTAAACGTTTAAATTGCCTTGAATTATGATGAACGATCGTTTTCAACATTAAAATGAGTTAAAGAACATGATGACCCAAAAACGTCTTAATCACCGCAATTTAATATTGAGTTGAAGGTGCATCCACCCAGATATAAAAGTTGTTGTATTCTTGTCTTGGAAAGATATAAATTTTGTAGAGTAGTTCAAAGGTTAGATATGCGTTTGGGTACAAGCACCAACAAATCGACACTGTCTATCAACTCCTATTCTCACATCCACGTGGTGAACAAAAAAAATCTTTCAATGTGCTAATGAACCATGTAGTCTCGCTTTGTTGTTTATTATTTAACCTTTTGTTTCAAAAGAAACCCCCAGATCCTAGCACACATCCATTCTTGTTAACAATAAAATCAAACAACAAGACCTAGTTTTTCTAGGTCATGTGAAAGCATAAGCTCTGCTTTTTTACCGAACACAATGGATTCGTTTCCATTCTTCCACACAATCACACACAGGCACAGGAGTTTTCTATTGCTTTATTTTTCCATAGGAAGAGAACGTTAAGAAGGTCGAAAATATTTAAGAATTCACCACCCAAGAGAGGAAAAAAATTAATCTTTTCGAATCCCCATGCCGAGTGAATGAGATATGTCTAAAGGAAAAAATTGGGTGAAATACCTACCTATAGAGCCAGGTTATCTTTACGGATTTGGTCGAATTTAAGTATAATATATCTACTCCTTGATCTCATAGATGGTTTTTGCCTGTTTGTTTTGTAACTTTTCTCCAGGACTTTGCACCATAATGGCAAAAAGCCACTTAGATTAAAACGTGTCTTTTATTCGAAATCGATTATTTAAGACAGTCGTTGGCCGTTAGTTTTTGTGTTGCCCTAAAACTTAACACATTTCGTTTCACATATTTATTTAAGTGTGGAAAATACCCACCTTTAATTATTAACAGGCTGTGTAGGAAATAATGTTGATATCATTCCGTCAGTTTAATAGAAACTCAAGGGCATTTTGAACAACAACAAAAAAATGGGCACGACTGGGTCGCACGTATATGCTCTTATGTTCCTAATTACAGTGGAAGGCAAGATCTTTAAAAAAAAAACAAATAACATTTACGTTGAAAGAAACACAGTTTGAACTTATAAAAACGATCAACACCTTAATACTTAACGGTTTTTAGTAGAAATGAAGTTCGCCGTCTTAAATAACAAAGAATTTATGAAAAAAGTATTTTGAAAATTGTAGGCCGGTTTTGATGAAATCCTGTTTTTTTTTTAGCCGAAGGCCCTGGTAGCCAGTGCTTCAAAAATTATTGTATTTGTTATTTGTTAGTGAATCAATAAAGCGATAATAATAATAATAATATTTTTGTTTTTTTTTTTTTAACAAAAATTTTTTTTTTAGATTCTGGTATGCAGTTATTTAGAGTTTATTAATACACACCTTATTTTCAAATTTTAAATATTTTTTTTTTGATAAATTTTAAAAATATTGAATTTCAAAAAAAAAAATTAAAATTAGTTATAAATAGAAAAAAACATTTTTCCAAATGATGGTCTGCAGAATTTATTTGGCTTTTGAATGAATTTGATTAAAATCCATTTCGCCGTTAACGAAAAAGTCGAAAATTAAAAAAAAACCGTTATATGAAAGGTGCCGTTACTAGACTATTCCAGTAAATTTGGTTTCCATAAGATGGTAGCTAATGTCTACAAAAAAATTCTCAAAAAATTTCATCAAAATCGTTGGAGCTGTTTTCCAGAAAAATTAACTCTTCCTTAACGGTCATATGGTAGGTACCGTTATTTTAAGCCCTGTAATAAAATTTCAATTTCAACTCTCAGGAATGCCAAAAACACCAAATTTGAAGATAATCGCTTAAGCCGTTTAGGCTGCAGCTCGTTATACATACTGACAGACAGACAGACAAACTTTGCCACTAACTTTTTTAGACTCCTCTATGATAGTAATGCCATATTTGAATGTTATCTCAACTTTTTTATATTCACCAATCCTAAACTTGCCTCATAGTCCCTATAATAACGAGTAAAAATAGGCACGATTTTGTCGCACGTATTTGCTCTTCTATAATAAAATTTGAAAAATATTAAAGGAACTTCAAAGTTTTTATTCGATTTTTCAGACTTTTGATTGTTTGAAAAAAGCACGTAAAATAGTTTTCAGCGGAAAAAATTTTACGCCATTTCTTCATTTCCTTAAAAATAGAGAAAATGTATGATTTTTTTTTTAATCGTAGGAAAAAAATAATAATAATAATAAAATTACTTAGGCTACCAACACCTTCCCGAATATCAATTTTGATTGAAATCGGATGACCAGTTTTCGAGAAAGTCGAAGAAAAAAAACGGTTCTATGAGAGGTACTATTTTAAACCATTATCTTGATTTTTTTTTCACCAAACAACAAAAAGCTTTTACTTAACATGTTTTGCTGTCACGTTTTGAATTGATGGTAGACAAATATGGTAGGGGTGGAAAAATAGTATTTGCTGATATTGCTTGAATATTTAGATGTATTGATACCTTCTTGGAACAAGTATTGAGTAAGGTAAGGAAATTATCGAGACGATCGTATATGCTTATATTGCTTGGTAGGTAATATATGAATGTATCCTTGGCACATGTTTTGCTGCCACGTTTTAAAGTGGTGGTAGAAAAATAAGGTAAGGGAGGAAAAATGGTATTCGGTGATATTGCTTCAATACACATAGGTGTATATACATATACATTCTTTGAACATGTATTGAGTAAGGTAAGGAAATTATCGAGACGACGAGTAAAATAATACGTTGCCACTTTTTGAAATGATGGTAGTATTGTACGATAAGGTAAGGTGTATTTTCGGATACTGTATAATAAGAATACAATCTTGAAACATGTATCGTATAAAGTAAGAAAATTATAAAGGGACCTTGAGTAAAACAAGACGTTGTAACTTTTTCAAGTTATGGTAGTAAAATAATGTCGTTAAATGCTTTTAGAAATTTTTACTTATTACTATTATTGCGTTTAATTGTGAAGTATAAGTTAAAAATGTAAAAGGTTGTTAAGTGTTTGTAAATACATAGTGTTATTTGATTTAATTGTAAAGGAAAAGATAAAAAAACGATTACAAATATTGTTTATGCAGTTTGAGAAAATTGTAAAGAAGAAAAAAATTAAGATTTTATTAAATTAAAAAAATAATTTTAAAGCAAAAGAATTGTGAAGTAAAAAAATATACCTATTATTTTGTTAGTAAAGTGTATGAAAATTGTAAAGAAGAAAATAAAAGAAATGTTTTCTTTATTGGATTAGGGGTAGATGCGTATGCTTAGAGAACTTATCATTTTTGTGTTTTTTTTTTGAGTTTGAAGTAATTTTTTTTTTAACTGTTAATTAATATAAAAACTAAAATTAAGTGCAAATTTCTATCTCTCAGAAAAAGTATAACTTTTAATTTTAAGTCTTATCGTTCTTTTACAATTTTATTAAAAATTTCTTTTAATGAAAAAAAAACAATTTTTCATTAAAAGTAATTTTTAATAAAATTGTACCTCCCGCCTAAAAGGTGGGTTATAGACCCGCCTCTCATAGCAAAAAATACTTGTATTTAGTCCCTCTACTAGAATCTTTAATTATTTTGCAGCGCCAAAGTTATTGTACCTACTCCACCCGAAATGTGTAGAGGGAAGACCACTTAAATACCAAACAAATTATATAATAGTGGATTTGCTAAATTTATTGGATTCAATAAAGGGATCGCAGGCAGAAAATTCAGAGGGAGAAACATAGATACATACATATCCTTAGTTAAATCCTTATGAGCGATATTGGTGTTGTTGACCTTGTTTTGTGTACCTTTTTACTTGCGATTTATAGGGACTATAAGGCAAGTTATGCATTCTTAAAAAAAAAAAAAAAATTCTAACAATCAAACATGATATTACGATGATAGAGAAGTCAAAAAAAGTGGGTCCGGAAATTCCGTCCGTCTGTCTGTCTGTCTGTCTGTCTGTCTGTCTGTCTGTCTGTCTGTCTGTCTGTCCGTATCGATATCTACAGCCTAAACGGTTGGGCCGATTTGATTCAAACTTGGTATATAGTATTTTTAGAGTGCTCTACCCGACAGTTTTTGGAATTGGCATTCTAGCTCTAAAACTAACGGTACCTGCCATATAACTTTTATTGAAAAACTTATTTTTCTCGAAAAGGGCTCCTACGATTTTGATAAAACTTTCAGAATGATGTTTTCTGTGCAAAATCTATCTTCTAGTTTTAATGGATTTTTCAGAAAAAGTTTTATAACGGTACCTCCCATATGACCGGTTTTTTAAAATCAGACTTTCTCGTTAACTAATTGACGGATTTTGATAAAATTTTCAAAATATGTAGTGTTTTATGATTTAAATAATATTGCTTATCAAAATTTTCAAAAACATTTTTTTTTAAATTTTAATAATTTTTTTAAAAAAATATTTTGTTTTTTGAATATTTTGAAAACGGATCTATAGATTTTTTTTTTAATTTTTCTCCTAGTATAAACTATAGATTTCTTAAAATTTACATACTTAAAAAAATTTTAAAATATGTTTTCGAAAAGTTTTTCAAAAAAAACATTTTTTTGAAAAAACTGGTCGAACGATTTTGAAATGAAAAATTAATTCATAAAATAGAAAACAGCAAAAGAAATAAGATGGCTTACAACATTTTTTCCAAAAAACGTTATGAATAGTGTTTTTTTGATTTCATAAAATTTTTTCCCCAACATTTTATTTCATATTGCTCGGCTAAGCACTAGCCATTAGTCAAAAAGTGACAACCTACATTACATACATACTTGCGTATTTTAAAGTATTTTTCATCATCATAAAAGCACAGAATAAATAAGGAAGCCTTTGATAAACACACAAAAACAACTAACAAATAAAAAAAAAACTATTCGATTACTACTGAATGCAAAAATTTCAATCGAGAAAACAAAAGTTTACACCTTCCTATAAACAAACAAAACCACTGTGTTAACTTTTAATATTGTATCTATACCTACTCGCTTAACAGTAGTTGGAACGCGTATCTTAATTTTAGTACCTATCTTCCTTCCAACCTTATTATACCTAAATCCTTTATAAATTCCATTGGTCCCATATTGGGACGTATAAAGGTCCCTTTACCTAGCATTATTGCCATACTGCTGATTCCGACGAATCTTTATGCCAGTTGTTCAAATTTTTCCATACCAAAATGAAAATTTAACTGAAAAAAGTCCTTTGTATCTTTCTATTAGCAAATTATATTATAAACAGTAAGCAGCAAGTGGAAAGATAATACACTAAAAAACTTGTAACTTGTGAATGAGTTCAAGTTTATGTACCTATCTAGCAATTTAATTAAAAGTCAACCTAAGGTATTGGAATAGTATAGGTAGAGGTACCTATGTTTAAGTATTAAGGTTTATTTTTTTTCCGAAGGCGCTTAAATATGTATGTTAAATAAAATTATATATATATACCAAGATATATGTATACCAAGATATAAGTTAGAAGAAAAAAATATTCAAAATGTTGGTAAAACTTATTAGAAATTCAAAGAGTCGTTCCAGAGAAAGGGGGAAAGAGGATTTATATTCGTAGTGGGAAACATACAACCAAAAATCCATAATTAAGGGCAATATTTAGGAAAATTATGAAAATCGATAACTTTGACACCGCAAATTAATAACGGAATCTTGTAGATACAAACATTTTATACTAAAGGAAAAGGGGTCTATCTCCTCGCGTTTAGGCAGGAGGTGCAATTTTGTAAAAAAAGCACTTGCATTAGAAAAAAATATATTCAAAAATAACTGCATTACATACAATTATGTGCTACGTCTTTTTTTAAAGCTCAAAGTCTGTTCTATCATATAGTTACAGTTATACACTTATTCATTTTTAAATATTAATATTATATTATGTTAAATGGCTTACTATTGCCATAACATGCGTATACGTAACGCTATATGCTTTTTTTATCAGATAGGGGGTTTTACTCGTCTTTCCTCCTAAATTAAATTAATGTATTAAATAATAATTCTTAAAAAAAAATTAATAATGTTATAGCTGAAAGGTATATTATACCAAATCTCTGAAAATGTAAAATGTGCGATGACAAACTCTATACATATAGTTTTTCTAAATCTTTAAATATCTATAAAAACTTTTGTAAAAACTTATTTCAAACTCAAAATTTCAGAAAAAAATTAAAAATAAATAGTTCATATTGATTTTTTTCAAAATTAAAGAAATATGTACTAAATTTGCTTTTAATACTTAATATTACTCCTATTAATTCTTAATTGAACACTGAAAACGAGATGATATTATGTATTCTAGTGTTCGAGAAAGTTGAAATTTAGCAAACCCACTATTTTATAATTTGTTTGGTATTTAAGTGGTCTTCCCTCTACACATTTCGGGTGGAGTAGGTACAATAACTTTGGTGCTGCAAAATAATAAAAGATTCTAGTAGAGGGACTAAATACAAGTATTTTTTGCTATGAGAGGCGGGTCTATAACCCACCTTTTAGGCGGGAGGTACAATTTTATTAAAAATTACTTTTAATGAATTTTTTTTTTCATTAAAAGTAATTTTTAATAAAATTGTAAAAGAACTATAAGACTTAAAATTAAAAGTTATACTTTTTCTGAGAGATAGAAATTTGCACTTAATTTTAGTTTTTAAATTAATTAACAGTTTTTTTGAAAAAAAAATAACTTCAAACTCAAAAAAAAAAACAAAAAAATGATAAGTTCTCCTAAGCATACGCACCTACCCCAATAGTGAAAACATTTCTTTTATTTTCTTCTTTACAATTTTCATACACTTTAGTGTATTTTTTTACTTAACAATTCTTTTGCTTTAAAATTATTTTTTTGATTTAATAAAATCTTAATTTTTTTCTTCTTTACAATTTTCTCAAACTGCATAAACAATATATGTAATCTTTTTTATCTTTTCCTTTACAATTAAATCAAATAACAATATGTATTTACAAACACTTCACAAACTCTTACATTTTTACCTTATACTTCACAATTAAACACAATAACAGTAGTAAGTAAAAATTTCTAAAAGCATTTAACGACATTATTTTACTACCATAATTTGAAAAAAGTTACAACGTCTTGTTTTACTCAAGGTCCCTTTATAATTTTCTTACCTTATACGATACATGTTTCAAGATTGTATTATTTTTATACAATATCCGAAAATACACCTTATCGTACAATACTACCATCATTTCAAAAAGTGGCAACGTATTATTTTACTCGTCCTCTCGATAATTTCCTTACCTTACTCAATACATGTTCAAAGAATGTATATGTTCACCTATGTGTATTCAAGCAATATCACTGAATACCATTTTTCCTTCCCTACCTTATTTTTCTACCATCACTTAAAAACGTGACAGCAAAACATGTACCAAGGATGTATTCATATATTACCTACCAAGCAATATAAGCATATACGATCGTCTCCATAATTTCCTTACCTTACTCAATACTTGTTCCAAGAATGTATCAATACATCTTAATATTCAAGCAATATCAGCAAATACTATTTTTCCACCCCTACCTTATTTGTCTACCATCAATTCAAATCGTGACAGCAAAATATGTTCCAAGGATACATTCATATATTACCTACCAAACAATAAAAGCATATACCATATTTCCACCCCTAACCTAAGTAAATTAAACGCCTTCTTCACCCTCTTAATGTGATATTCACTTATATTTTCTCTTGGTACAACATGCCTCTTCATTCTCTTACATTCCACAAGTTGTGGAAATTAGTTCTGCTTCAGCTCTATAGAGGGACTACACAAAAAATCTCCCCTTGATAGTACTATAGATTTTATATACAAAGTAGTACTATAGATATTATATACAAAGATGCTGGTAAAATATCGGTAAATGTTCTTGTCTCCACTATTTAGAGTTAGTTCCGAATCAACCAAGTTGGCCACTCGAAAAATGACACCATGAGAGTACTATAGAGAATGTATATACAATGGCTTCACCTGCTTGATAGAATACAAAATCGAGCGTTAAGATTGATAGGAAATAGAACTGCCGCTGAAACAATTGCCCCTCTCAAACAACGACGCAATGTTTCATGTCTTTCCTTATTTTATCGTTTCTGTTATTAAAAATGTTCACTCGACGTAGCCAGCTGCATTCCTCACCTTAAAAGTTTCTCCCGTAATACTCGTCTCGCAAGGAATGGTCGTCAGTTCACCCTTGAGCCCAATTTCGGACGTATCGTTAAATATAGGTATTCTTTTTTTAAGCCGAACAACACGAATTTGGAATAGTTTACCCGGCGATATTTTTCCTCGCCATTTTGATCTCCAAGTATTCAAAACCCATGTTAATCGACACCTCCTATCCTTCCCCTCCCTATTTTCCTAATGTGTTCTCTATTTTAAAAGGGAAACAAATAGTCCCTTGTACGCGCGTAAATTATTCAAAATTTATATAATTATACGCCTCTTTCTGACAGACATGCCTGGCCTACATAAACACACTATTTTTAATTCATCACCAAACAAATTATGTTTAATTTGTAAAAACGTCTTAAAACGATAATCAACTCCAAATTTAACATTTTACGCGAACAAAAATGTTGCCCAAATAAAATCAAAAATATGTTTTCACAAATTAAATTCAATTTACATGTAAAAGATAAGTTGAAATGTCTCATAGCTTGAAACCAAGACATTTCACTTAATCATGTCATTGGTCGTCACGATTTATGGTGGAAAAGCTTTTTTTTGTGGTCGCCAAAGCCATTTTGAACACAGCTAAGTCCAGGAAAAGTTAAAGGACCAAAGGAATGCAGTGATATCATCAATTTCCCGCGTTCAACAAGAGCATCCCAAATAAAAATCCAAAAAAAAACACTATGAATCATTGTGAAATACATTTAAATTATTGAGAAACTGTGAAATTGTCAAAGTGGACCTAAAGGAATAAGTTGGCGAACTTCAAAACGTAACAAAATCCAGTATCCAAAGGACAATATAAGTCTTTGAGGGGAGGATAAAATGTGTTTTTCGTGTAATTTGAGAAACCCAACGAAGCAGGATACAGATGTTCCTGGGTGACATTCACAGGGTATATTTGACAGCCCTCTTTTTTCTGTCGAAGAACGCTGACAGTAAAATTGGGTCATCTCGTTATGCTCTGCTGGATCTCGTGTATCTTTCTTTCGAACAGGGCCGAGAGTTGTTTGAGATGAATGTCACAAAAATTATGGGGCTCACTATGACAACAGATTGATTTTAAGATTTAAGTCGTGCGTATGGAACGTTCGTATCGGCTGGGATAGACTTACGCAACGAATGTACAATCCGGAGGAAATGCTACTGAATTCTAGGAATTATTTCAGCACAACCTCTGTGGTGAGTTGTTATTGGAAACTGACTAACTTATGTCATCCCTTTAAATGTTTCCGAAGTCTCAAGCTACATATGTATTATGTAAATATCTTGTTGACTGAAGTATGCTTTCTTTCATAATTTTAGAAACGAATATACTCTGGTTTCAAAGAGAATGATGTGTTTTTAATTTTCACATTTCTTAGTATAAGGATAAAACCATTTTTTAATTTCCCTTTTGTCTTGGCGTGAAATGTTTATTAGATATGATTTTTCAAATTAATTCTCAGAATACATAATACAAGAAGAAATTTGAAAAATGCGCACGAGTGGGTCCCGCGCTTGCTCTTATGTACCAAATCACATTGTAGGGCAAGAAGTTTGAAAGAAACAAAAAGCATTTACGTTGAAATAAAAACACGGTTTGTTCTTATAAAGTGTCAAAACCACAACACTAAACGGTTCTTAGTGGAATAGGAGTATGCCATCACACGTCCTAAATAATAATGAATTGTATGTTTATTTCGAAAACTGTCCTGTTTTAATAAAATCCTGATTTTTATTTTTAGTTTTTTGAAAAACAATTTTTTTGAGATTTTTTTGGAGTTTTTTCATATTCACTTAAATACAAAATTTGTATTAGTTTTAAAAATACTGAACTTTAAAAAAAAACAAAAACTAATTATTCAAAATCTTGGTATGCACAATTAATTTGGCTACTTGCGTGTTTTTAACTATTAATTTTGACATATATCCAATAAGCCGTTACCCAGAAAGATAAAAAATAAAAAGGTACCTTTAATAGAATATTCGGGTTAATGTGATTCTGATTATATTATGACAGCCTATATCAACAGAAAAAGATTTCTTTGACAGTTATATGGCAGGTTACGGTTATTTTTGCCACTAAAAATAAAATTTCAAAAAGTCCTCTGGGGAATGCCAAAAGATATACACATACCAAATTTGAAAGTAATAGCTTAAGACGTTTAGGCTGCAGCTCGATTAACATATATACAGACTAAAAGACAGACGTTTTTGTCAATAATTTTTCAAGCTTCTCTATGATCGTAATGTCCTTTAACAATGAATAAATTGAATGTTGTTCGGCGTTCTTGTGACAGACGACGTCCTTCTTCAATGCGAAGTTATACGCTGTTGAGGTTTATCCTGTGTAGCGGCATGAATAGTGTGTGAAATCGACTTTCCGGATCCGTGCGTCTTGTATTTAAAAATACATTTTCAACTTCTTTATCGTTACGTGGACTTTGCACGTGTAGAGGAAGAGCATTGCGGAAAATATCGTATAACAGCTCTCTCGCAGATCCATTTGAAGTTATCGGCTTCGGGACTTCTTCCACACAGTCATCAATAGACATGTTTAACTGCTGGTTGGGGGTCTTACCAAGAGGGTGTATTTTTTCAAAATTTAGCAGAGATACCGGTGTTGAGATATCGCTCCTTGGCGTTTATATCTCGCTTTCCACGTGGTCATAGTATTCAAACGTCAAGAAAATCGATCCGTAGCAGAGTAATTTTATTCCACCTTTCTGGCATCCACTTTCGTTTATGGTTTTTGATCGGTTCCCAGTAATACGACACATTGTGCACCGCATATCTTTCTGCATATCAACACCATCCGCTAGCGTGACATTTCCAGTGACTTTGTGGAACTTATGCCCAGTCTCTTCCAGATGCCTGTACAAGTCGTTGCCTGCAATGGTTGTAAAAGCTCCAATGTCAATGTAGGCCAGCATCTACTTACCTTTTGTTGAAAAGGGTATTGTGGGTATGCCTCCTTTTGACGCAATTCTGAAGTTCAATATTTGGTTGTATGACTGGCTTGAAGTGGCTTTCTACAATTCGGACAGTTGCTTCTGTAAAATCCAATAGTTCCATAGCTAAAACAAACTATTTGGGGCTTTTGTTCCTTTTTCGGAGATGCTTTTTTCAACTCAACTTCGCTTTTTGGCAGTTTCCGACAATCTTATGTCGTATGCCCGCGGTAATGACCGTGGTTACTTCACAGCTCAGATCTTGCGAGCTGAACTTCTGGATTGTGGGTTCTCAAATTAGTTGAGATATGTTCCCAGTCTCTACATAAGCTGACTAGTTTTTGGAAGCTTTTCAACTGCTCTCAGTTGCTTGGCCTCTTCTTTGCTTGGTGTCGAAAATGAGCTGGAAGATCACATGAGCTTTCCTGTTAGGGGCTTTTTCAACATATTAATTCAACGCAAAAGAAACCATATCTTCTATCGACCCTTCTATTATTGGGAGAGGATTGATTTCCTTCCCAGAACTCTTTAGGTATCTCGTCTGGCGCTGGCCGAATCGCTTTCCTTTTTTAACGTCATAACGTCTTATGAATCGATGACAGGCTACACGTACAAAATCACATGACTCATGCTGATAAGACTCATCACTCATGCTAACCGTGAATACTGCGGTTCTTTTAACCAAAAACCGATCGGAAGCACCAGCTGAACATGAAAAACAACAGGCGCAAATTCCCAAAATAATTACACTCAATTTCAAAAGGAACAAGAAGAGAATAAGAAATACAAAATAAGCGGAGTTTTGTTAAAGTAGAAAGAAGATGAATATATTGGGGTGTGTGTGTGTGTGGATTAAACGAGAGGGTTTGTAGGTGTAAGCTAAAGGGGTGTATGTTGGTGTTGCTGCCATCAATGTTTTCTTATGTATTTCTCATCACCTATAATTATCGTACGTACAGTATTATCGACTTTACAGACAACCAACTCTTTTTTTCAAAGTTTTTAATTGCAGCGCTTATTCGTATTTATTATGATAGTTTCCGTTCTTACCACTACCTTGCCTGGGTTTCATCATTTTACCACAATTTTTGTTTCACGTTGATAGTGTCCATTGGTAGTTTCTAGTTCCTTAGTTTTATGGTTGTCTGTAGTGCGACTTAGATAGAGAGCTTTTCCCTTTTCCTTGCCAAGAATTTATCAGTAGATTCCTCAAGAAGCCTGTTTCTTTTTGCTTGCTAGTCTTACAAAAAATACTACCATGCTACCAAAACACGGTAGTCGTGTTTTTTGGGAAAGCTATCCCATGTACGATAACTTTTTAGTCGTATTACAACAACTCTATCGGCGATAAAGTTATCTATATTATAAAAGGAGAAGTAGAATCCTATCGCGGATAGGATTTTGACGTTTGTTCGAGTATCGATTTGAATATCTGGTTGTTTCATTTTTAAAGGTTGGTATGATTGCTAACTTATGTATCTCGAAAAAAAATTAATGAACTTCGAAGGCTTTGTTCGTATAGTATTAATAAAACTATGTTCGCACCAAAATAAAATCTCTTGTCGAATTCTTTTTTAATGTTCTGATATGATCTGAGATTTCCGATATATATTGCAATAACGAAAATAAAATGTGATTGATTTTTGTTTGTAGTTGTGTAAGTGGCATTTGACAACTTCATGCCATGACTTTCAACTCAACTTAATTGTAAACGTACAGAAAATCGTACAAGTTATAGGTACAAAGAAATTGGTTTCACTAGAAATATTAATAAAATCATCAAATTAAAACATTTAACAGGATATTGTGTAGTATCGAATGAAAACGCTATGATTATTAATAATATGGATGTGTTGCTCTAGAATCTAAAGAGAACAGTTTAGTATTGTAAAAATGGCAACAGCTGATTTATCATCAGTTAGTTGCAGTAGAAATTAAATTGTCTGTGTTTATTTATGTATTTGTACTACACATTTATTTGAGTGTTTATCTTATTTTTTTTTTTTAGAAAAATAAGGAAATAAAAGAAAATATGGCATACATTCATTTTACTTTAATTTTTTTTTTTTATAATTGGACTTAGCTTATTCAGTGAGTTTGATTTTCATTTTCAATAAACTAATTGGTAAATACATTTGAAAAAAAAAATATTCGAAAGATGGTTACTAAAATTGTTGGCTCCCACTTGCTCATTAAGGACGGTCTTGATCGATCTACCTTACACTGCATCCCGCTGTTCAAGAGAGAGCGTATGGCTTAAGTTGTTTTCGAATCGTGTCTTCTAAAAAGCACCTGAGTTTTACAAGAGTTCCTGTCATTTGCAGAAGCTGTAATTAAATAAAAGATCAACTACATTTTCAAACACTCATCTCATTAAATATAGAGTCGGTGAATAAATTTTAAATGGTTCTTTCTTTTTAAAAGCAATATACGCATCAGACTATTTGCGAAGGATTTAACACATTCTTTTGCATCGTCACGAGCAGGGCCTCCTATGTATTTCAGGTGCGGAGTTACCATCCGAGGTACTACCATCAGGGGAACTTTTTTATTGTATATAAGGCATTTTTTGCGTTTTAAAAGAGGAAATCCATATGTGAAGGCAAGATCTCCCCTATTCCGGCGAGCTAAACCGTGCACGCGAGCATGCCAGTGCTCCCACAACGGGCATTCTATCCCTCCTGACCCTCCTACATCTGTCCTGTATTCATTTTTACCTCCTGCCACAGTATCCGATTCCCTCATTTGATAGGAAGTCTCTTCTCTATTGCCTAGTTCCTGTCATTACCTGCCTATCTAACTTTCAACTCCTACTTACTTCTCATACAGTATCGCCTCTGCCAATTCCTGTCTTACTCTTTTTTACCGCTATTCGCTCCACTCCTACGTCTTAACCTATCCTATCCTAATCCCATCTCTCATGTTATATATACTATCCTAATACTTTGCAAGCTTTAATTTCCCAAATCCACTACCCTGTTCTACCACCTAATGTCTTATTTTAAATCATAAAATTAAGTGAAAAAATGGACACGACTGGGTCGCACATACTTGCTCTTATGTGCCCAATTATATCTTTGACAGAAACAATTAACATTAATTAACACAATACGTAACAGATTTTAGTAAAAATGAAGTAAGCCATTATACGTCTTAAATAATAAAGAATTTAAGAAAAAAGTATTTTGAAAATTGTAGGACCGGTTTTGATAAAATCTATCTTAATTTTTAGTTTTTTGAAAAAAAAAATGTTGTTTGAGATGTTATTATGCAGTTTTTTAAAATGTATTAATTTAAAATTGATTTTAAAATTTTAATATATTTGCTTGATAAGTTTTAAAAATATTAAATTTTCAAAAAAAAAAAAAAAAATCAAAAATTAATTAAAAATAGAAAAAAAAATTATTAAAAATGTTTGTATGTAGAATTGATTTGGATACTGAGGTCTTTCCAAATGTAATTTTTTATTGAAATCCATTGAGCCTTTACCGAGAAAATCGAAAATTAAGAAAACCGTTATATGAAAGAAACGCTTAATAGACTTTTCCCTTAAATTTGGTTCTAATTAGCTGATAGTTACTATCAACAAAAAAATCACAAAAATGTTCATCAAAATCGTTAGAGCCGTTTTCGAGAAAAAGAAGCTTTTCCTTAATCGTCATATGGCAGGTACCGTTATTTTTAGCTCTAAAAATAAAATTTCAATTTCCCCTCTGAGGAATGCCAAGAGATAAACATTTACCAAATTTGAACGCAATCGCCTAACCCGTTTAGGCTGCAGATCAATATACACCCGTACAGACAGACTGACAGACAGACAGACATTTTTTGTCAATGACTTTTTTAGGCCACAGAAACTTTGACAATTATTACAAAAGCATATATCTCTGTTTAATAAAACAATAACTTTTCGTTAAATATTGACACCAGAACTAAAATAAAAACATTTTAAAGCACAACCGGTATTGGTTATGGGCGATAGCTTTTTCCAAAAATCACTGTATAATCGTTTCGCTCCATATAAAGCTGTTGAATGTACTTTAATTTTTACCTCTATTGTAAATTGTTTGATGAACACCATATTTTACATATTAAGGTGGTATCATCTGCACATGTTTAGGATGTCTTCATCTACATCAGAAGGATTACTATACAAGTTCCTATACCATCATGGCAGTCTTTTAAGTATTTTTAGAACTTCTGAAATAAACATTCTACGACCGATCCAGTCGTAGATATTTTTTAAATTTGCAAAATTCTCGGAAATTTAAAACTTTAATAAAATTGATCCTGGAATTTATTCAATGATTAAAAATCGTTTCCTTTTCAGTGTATTTCTAAGAATATATTTTTTTTTACTTATAATGCTCCAGTTGTGTGCATCCACTTCCCCAAAAATTAGACCAACCCAATTAAAGAGTCCATGTCGTCCTTGGCTTGCAGAATTTAATTTCCTGGAAAGAGTCCAACAAAATGACCAATTTCATGGTTGGTTTCTGTGGCTTTGGTGAAAAGTGACGGTTTTCTTTTCATTGAAATGTAAGTAAGAAGAAAATGTTTGCATATAATTCGATGAAAATTATTTTCAATTATATTTATATTTTCTGACAACTTAAAAGCAGATCTTTGTCAGTTCGTTGAAATTAAATGTTTGCGAAAAGATTTTCCTTGAACTGAACTTGTAGTGTGTTTGCATTTTGTGGCCATGACCGAAATCGATTGTTAAATATACGGAATACGGATGAAGGAAAATGAAGGGAAAAAACGTTCAAATGAGTTAATGTTTCGATACAAAAGATTTCTAAGAACTTTTAATTTCGGAGGAGGAATAGCTAAATGCCACCGTTTACAGGGTTTAAATACAAGCTTTCTTAATCTAACTTAAAAAAATTGTAGGAGCCGTTTATAAATAAAACGGTTTTCTTAACAAATTTTTTAAAGCATAAAAATTACTTTCATTAAAAAACAAAATTTAAAAAAGAAATCACTTACTCGTTTTCAAAATATTGAGTAATACAAAATAAAAGTTTTCGAAAAAAATAATGCAAATTTACTTAGGCTATTTACATCTTTTCGAATATTAATTTTGATTGTAATCGGATCACCAGTTTTCGAGAAAGTCGAAGAAAAAAAACTGGTCCTATGGGAGGTACCATTTTTAGCCCACCATATTAATTTTTTTTTTCACCAAAATTTAATGCATACCTTCAGTAGTACACTGATTTTTTTTTGTAAAAATTCTTGGAGCCCTTTTCGTGAAAATTTAGCTTTTACATAACGGTTATATGAAAGGTACAGATAATTTTTGAGCTAAAAAAAAATTAAAAACTCCTCTGTAGAATATCAAAATAACCGTAAGTTCAAAATTTGAAGACGATTGGTTCAACCGTTTAGGCTGCAGTCCAAAATACATCCGTAGAGACAGACAGATAAACAGACAGATAAACAGACAGACATACAGATAGACAGACAGACAGACAGACAGACGGACAGAATTTTGCCAGTAACTCAAATACGTTTCTTTATCATCGTAACGTCATGTTTGATTGTTATCTCAAAATTTTTAATCTGCGCGAATACATAACTTGCATTATAGTACCTTTAGTACGGGAGCCAGGTGAAAATTTGGTCAATGATTTCCTCTGAAGCAATAATTGGTGAAACGCATCAGGGATTAGTATTATAAAACATCGTGAACATCAGCTGCGGTTCCGTGGGTGGGATGAGCAGCCCAGAGCGTTATATCATTCAAAGTATCAGCTGAAGGTCTTTCCACCGAGATAGAGTCAGCTTACATCATTTATATTCATTTATAGTTGCGTATAAGCTACCATCAGTCTAAATTTTAGCTGAGAGGAAATCACTGAAAGTACTTTTTTTTTGCAAGTTCAAGCATGCAATTTACACATAATCCGCCTTATTACAGCCAGCTGACTTTTTTTCCTTCAAGATGATGGATAATCTATGGTTTGACAAATTTTTGGTCGGGAGGAAATGACTAAACAAAAATTTATATTCTTCGTGCGTGGGAGGCTACGACGATCCATCCCACCAACGAAACCGAAGCTGACGTTCACGAGGTTTTATAATACTATCCCCTAGTGCTATTCACATCTACAATTAACTTACGAGTTTCTTATAATTTTTTTCAAGTATTAAATTGAAAAAAATTGCACTATAGCGCATCACCTTGCCGGAATCCTTTTTTGACATCAAAAACTTCTGTGAGGTCAGTATCAGTACCAACCTTGATGGAGCAGCGAGAGTTCTCCATCGTCATTCTGCACAGTCGGATGAGTTTTGTGGGGATGCCAAAACCAGACATGGCACTGTATAGCTCGTCTTTATAAATGCTATCGTACGTAGGTATCGATTTGGAATTCTTGGGTAGTTTCCAGGATCTGCCGTAGCGTGAAAATTTGATTGAGTGTGGACTTTCCTGGTCTGAAACCAAATTCATAAGGGCCAATCAGATTGCTGACGAAAGGTTTCAGGCGTTCACATAGTACGGCAGAGAGGTTCTTGTAGGCGATATTCAGTAGACTTATTCCTCTATAGTTGGCGCAGTTTAGAGCGTCTTCTTTTTTATGGATCGGGCAAACGATGCTGAAGTTCCATTCATCAGGCATACTTTTTCTGACCAAACTGTAGAGATGAGTTGGTGTATGCACTCCTCTAGGTCATCTCCGGCCGCTTTAAAAAGTTTGGCGGGTAGTCCGTCGGGTCCAGCATACCATTCTTTTGCGAAAAAATAAACCTGGCGTGGCGGCACTTAGTAATCAAAACAGCCTAACTAACTTCTTACAAAATAAGATATCTGCTTGTGAAACGACCCTAGCGGCACCAATAGGTGATTAAAATAGCCTTAGTTACACCTTACAACATCAGCTATCTGTCTGTGAAAGTCCCGTCAAAATCGGGGTAGATTGTAAGGATTTCTTGATGGCAAGGCAAGGTAGGATCAGATGATTGCGTCAAGGGACCACACTTGACATATTATTATCCCAAGGTTAAGAATTACCTGAACGGAAGAAATGGAAGGTTGAGTGCGAGAACGATAACGATAAGGACGGGGACGTGATATGCTGAATTTCCAGAGAAATATAATTGATTGGCAGGTTTCTGGTGCACTAGACATATAAAAAGTGCAGATCTTGTTGGAAATGGGAAGAGGCATTGGTTGATCGGTTGAAGAAATAATCTTGTAAACGAGGTTTTCTTGATCTAGTAGGTTATTCTCTATGAGATAGGAATAAGATGGTGATTTTTGAAAGAGTGGAAACATTTTTTAAAGGAATGTATAAGGCGGGCATACCAGCCTGGAGTGAAACTTATCATTGACTTGGTTAGTTTTTGGTTTACAATAACTGGTTTACCAGTATCAGGGAGAAATGGACCTAGGGAGATATTTGATAGATTATTGAA
Organism: Platycheirus rosarum; assembly: GCA_963971375.1. NCBI lineage: Eukaryota > Metazoa > Arthropoda > Insecta > Diptera > Syrphidae > Platycheirus > Platycheirus rosarum. The sequence continues at coordinate 100,883,065 of OZ020510.1, forward strand.
ATAAGCACCATCAGAAGGAAATGATTTTGATTTGATTGATTGAAAAAAGTTGCAAGGAATTTGCCAAAGTCATATCTTGCCCAAATATGGAATTATACAAAGTCGGCATTGGCATAAGAGGTACGATTTGTGTATACGTTTTGCTTTAACCATACGATGGCCCGAATAATTTCTTCCGTAACTTTGATCCCTATACTTCCTTGATAGTGACATTGATGCCATTGCTGAAATGATCGCAAATGTCATTCTGAGGGATGCGTTCTTTTATTCCTCACCCAGAGAAAAGTCCTGGCTTAACTCTAAGTGTAAAGGAGCTATCAAGCTTAAGGAAGTTAGTTTCCGATCCTACAAAGCAGAGGAAATTCTGAAGAAATACAAACAAATAAGGAATTCATGCTATACTCCGTTATTGATGGAACTGAATTTTTCGCTTTAAACTATCGTATCGAAAATGCGTCTTCACTTGGGCCTGCATCCGTACAAAATTCAACTGACTCAGGAGCTGAAGGTAAACGTGCGGCGCTACGTGTCACACAGCTCATGCCCTGCACGAGCGATTTGAGGGCATGGTCATCTCACGTGGAGGTAATCTGAACTGAACACCGAAATCGTGTGATTTGACCCCATTAGACTTTTTTTTTTGTGGGATTTTTTAAATCGCAGATCTATGCGAATAGGCCAAAAACCACAGCGGCCCTCAAAGCTTACATAACCAATGCCATCGGTCAAATTCATCCTGATTTATGCGCTAGTGTCATGAAAAATGTAAATCAAATTAAACTAAATTGGACACTTCGGATGCACGCCACCAAGAGAAGCCGCGGGGTACATTTAAACAATGTTATATTCCACACATAATGGCATTGACCACCCTTTAAAATAATACAAATTTTCGATGATTTCTTATACACACTTTGTTTTATTTAAATTTAGAGTTAAATAGCACTTAATGAAAGACCCTGCGTTCAGAAGGAAAGCTGTGATTTCGTCTAAAATGTATATTTTGATTGAGCATTATAGAAACAACTCTTCGCGTCCTGGCCTTATAAGCTTTGTTAAATACCGCCCCTAAGATTCCAAAAAAGAAACGGATGTCTTTTCACCATAATGTCAAAAGTATAAAGCCATTTATCATTTCACATGTTCCTTTTATCAGATTATGTATTCCAATCCGGCATATCGATGTCTGCACAGCACAAACAATCATTCGCATCAATCATTGCAATTCCTGCAAATCACACACCTTCAATCTTTCCATTTTCGATGTCATCGCTATGTTTTTGACGTTGTCATAGGAGACAAATATATTCACCCCCAAAAACATCCAATATCGGAGAGGTAGTAATCATGCATTCCCGATCCGTTTTCCAATCTCTCATTGAATCTAAAAGCGCTATCTCGAAGTTAAAAATATTCTTGTTCCAGTTAAACAAAAAAATCATAGTGGAGCCCCTGCAACCGTCAATCAAATTAAAACTACACAGAGTTTGGAAGCAGCGTTGGCTTCCTGTGCACAGAATTATGATCATAAAAAAAATATACGGGTGAATCCTCGACTTGGAAAGGAAATCACTATCGCTGAGGGAATAGAAAACAATTTTCATTTCCCATGAATTGAGCTTTATAGCCTAATTTCCTTCTTCTCTCTTAGTCCTGTCCTGGCGATGGAAAAGACCATGAACCAAAAAAGAACAACCAACACTATTCAGGGATTTGGCATAGCTCTTATGGCTCACACAACTAGAACACCCTCGAATCTGGGATGAATGTGCAAAAAAGGATTTGACTTTAATGCCAAATGGCCATCGTGGGCCTGGGCCTGGGCAAGGGACATAGAGAGATAAAAGGATCAGGAAAGGGAAATGAGCACACTAGGGCACACACCAACACCGATTGTGAAAGTCAGTGCAATTATTTTGCTCATAACCATCTCTATGCTTCTACGCCCCAGAGTGTCCATTTTTAAAAAAGCACAAAATAGGTACTAGAGTTCCTCTATATGAATAAGGTATAGGAGTGTGATGCAATTGACAAACATCAGGAAGATCACGCTTCCTCGATGAGAGGATTGCAAGTCCTTTTTTACCTTCAATTTTATTTTATTTTATTTTTATTTTAACTGGGATATAGAAAAAGTTGGCATGGATTTCATATGAACATAGTTATACAAACCAAGCCACGACTCTTATCCTCATCGTTAGATGACGTTTCGTGCTTAATCATTCTCGTTATCCATTCTACAAACACCATTCCCCCGAACAAATACACTTTCAAAAAAAAAAAAAAAATGAAAACGAGTAGGTTGGAAGGACTAGGAGTCCAGGACATTAAACGAATGCGAAAGTTGCAGTTATTTTTATCGCCCAACCTCGCGAATGTGCACAAGGACGTGCGCCATTATACATTTGCAAAATGTGGGTATTGTAAAACTAGGAATTTAAAAAACGACGACCGTACCAGGTTGTGTTTTAACGTCATAGTGTGCGATGTCGAGGATTAGTAGAGGAGATTGACGAACTCCACTGTGCGCACATCCTTAAATTATTATTTTAAACTAAATTTTCATATCTGTGTCTAAATCTTTTTTTTCACTTTGCATATTACATAGGTACCCGTGAGGCTTTAAAATGGTGTGTAGATTGTAGATACAGATCTACTGTTATATGTAGATACACGTCAGAATGTTGCTGAGGACTGCAATTGTGTGACCTACATGCTAAAAACGAGAACAAGTGCGAAACAAAAATCATAAGAAGGGACAAATTAAACATAATGTACATTCATACGTATGAAAGTATCTCATATGTAGGTATTAGGAAGATAATTAAAAAACATAACCAACAGTGAGATTTAAGAAATTTACAAAGCTCATTCTTAAAATATAATCAACCCGAAGATACATGGCTATACTTTTGAAGGTGGTACAAATGCCCTTAATCGGCATTGATAGTCCCAGGTCATGTCAAGGATACCTACAAACAATCTGACATTCGAGGAATGATGATGGCAAAGGTCATGAGTACTTTTAAAATGAGATTAGATGTCGTTCCAGCTTAAATTCGACTTCACTTCTCCAATAAAATGGATTTGTGTGTTAAAAATGTCTATTTTCTAAAGTTAGGATAGATGCAAATTATATTCTTATTGACTTGCCACGTGGAATCGATTAAGTTGATTACAATCGATGAAAGACATTATGAAGACCTTAAAGCTGACTTTACATAGCTATGTTAATTGATATGTATGAACAAAAAGACAACTTTATATTGGGGTTTTAGCAAAAATAAGTGTAATCGATAATCAGGTACCAACACCCTCAAAATGTAATTTTTTTTGGAACAAGAATGTTTAAAAAATCAAGTAAACTAGCATCGCCCATGCTCGAAATTCGATCACCTCTCAATTCTTTATAACGAAGTGACACATTAAGTCGATGAACACTTAATTTTAAACTAAATAATTAATTTCGAATAAATACGTAGGTACATAATATCATTAATGACTCATTACACCGGAAATACTCAACAAAAATGGAAGAAAAATACACTCTGCAAATATACGCGAGATTACCTTTCATTTGATGAATATATGAAGAAGTTCCGTACGGAGAAAAGCGTACGACAAAATTCATGTTCACGTTCACGTATTAATAAAGGGTCTTTCCTTAAGCGCTTTCTAACTTTAAAATTAAACAAAGTGTGTGTGAGATATCAACGAAATTTTGTATTCGTTTCATATCCATATTGGAAGACCCTTTATACAGGTAATAGTTTCATTTTTTATTTTTAAAACGATTCGTTTATCTTCAAATCTTCATGATACTGTGTTTTTTTTTTAACCAAAACCGATCGCAAGTACCAAGCGAACATGAAAAAGAACAGGCGCAAATTCCCAAAATAATTTCACTCAAATTCAAATAAAACAAGTGGAGAAAAAGAAATACAAAATAGGCGGAGTTTTGTTAAAGTAGAAAGTAGATGTAGATATTGGGCTGTGTGTTTGTGGATCTAACGAGAGGGTTTGTGGGGGACTGGATGTTGGTGTTGCTGCCATCAATGTTTTCTTATGACGTTATCCCGTAAAATTATCGTTCGTAAACCGACCAACTCTTTTTTTTTTTTAATCAATATCTTTCTAACCGACAATCTAACTGTATAAATACCTTTAAAAAACTTATAAATTGTATGCATAGGCATATGTATAACTGTTTATATTTACATGTACATGTCATAGATATATATATGCAACAACATAAAATATATACATGAAGAAATAATAAAGATACAAGTCTTATATTGTGGCAACACTTAATAATAAAAACGATAAGTCAATACAAATGAAAGAAAACGAATGTTAAATGAACAAACGAAGAAGGAGAAGGAGAGACTACCGGTTTAGGTAGGGTTAGTGCATAGAGTAACTATACTATACAGAGGGAAATCTACTGCCTTCTTTTGACAAGGCCTACAAGCTGGTCAAACAAGTATTGGTGTAGAACTGTCAAAAAATTGACGCCGACTGAGAGTGTAGTAGTCAAATAATTGACCTCTTGTTTTCAGTTTCCTTTTCTTTTTCACCACGAAATTGGGCGTGTTGGAAGATACTTGATAATAAAAAGCGCCATCCCGAAATTGACGTCATCAGTGACTCAAACTGACTAAATTAAATTAACATTTTTGGAAAGAATCCGAAGGGTTAGTGGACTTAAAATGTATATTAAATCAATCAGACAAGACATTGGACCAAACTTGCATCAATTAAAACTTACTTACACATAGTATGGCCTTGTATTTGGAATCCGATAATGTCGGTGTTGTCATCTTCAGTAACGACAAGCTGATCAAACAAAAAGATATTGTCAAGCGTACCGGTGCTATTGTGGACGTTCCAGTCGGTGATGAGCTTTTGGGCCGTGTCGTTGATGCTTTGGACAATGCTTTCGATGACAAGTGAGCGATCAATACTAAAGATCGTTTCCGTGTCGGATTCATGGCACCCAGTATCATTCCACGTATTTCGAAAATTGAAGAACCAGTTTTGATAAAATCCTGTTTTTATTGTTTTTTGGAAAAAAATTTTTTTATAAATGTTGGTATTCAGTTTTTTTACAGTTTATTAATATACTACATGTGATTATAATAAAATAAAATTTCAATATTAATTTTAATTAGAAAACTTATTCAAAATGTTGATATGAAGAATTAATTCGGCTACGTCGACCTTCCCAAATATAAAATTTGACTGAAATACAAAGAGCCGTTAAATTAAGAAAGTTTCAATAAGAGGTTCATATAATTTTCTCAAAAAAAAAAACAATAATTCAGCGTTTGGATGGAAAGTCGACATCATTTGAAGAAAATCGATTAGGATTGGTTTGCCGTAATCATAACCAGTTTTTTTGATGAAAGCCGTCATCTGAAAATAGATTGCTCCTATAAACACATTTTTTTCATTTTGAATAGAAACGAGTTACATTTTTTCCACGTTCATGTTCATATAACACAAACTTGTGCCTTGCCAATTCTCTAGGAGCTAATGTATTCATAAGGCATTTAATAAACGCCATTTTCATTGTCGTTTATTTTAGCGGGACAATAATTGTTTTGGTTGTTGAGTGTTCAATGAATTGTAGATTCACTTGCACTCAGGCTTTTGCATTCTGATGTTACGTTAAAGTGGTTATTATTTTCCATTTTTGAAATATTTTTTTGTGAATTTGTTTGAATTGAAATTGGGAATTTTATTTTTAAATTTAATTTTAATAATTTCACTTTTTCTTCAAACAAAAACAATTTACTGACAGTTGTTGTCAACAAGAACAAAATGAAATGTCAAAAAGAACAAAACTCACCACATCGTTTTTTCTTTTTTTTTACGCGGACAATGAATGATATACAAAAGAGAACACGAAACAAAATGAATGATATACCAAAGCAACAACGAAAATTGAGGGTTTTGAGGCGTGGAACGTACGAACGATTTTCCTCTATATAATATATTTACTCTATGGGTTAGTGTAAGATACTGAAGAATAAAGATTCATTCGAAGTGTGATATTCAGAAGGAATTGACTTGACGTGTTTGTTGGTGTTACTGTTTTTTCTTTGTTCGGACATATATATTTAATTTAAATAATTTAAAACTACCCTTAAAATAAAATAAAATAAAATGCGGCAATTTTAAATTGATTGCTGCTGTGGCTGCTCTACTTTGTAAGTAGTTTATAGCAGGTAGTATAGGCAGTTTTAAGTTTTATTTTGATTTAATTGTAAGTAGTATGTAAGGAAAAAATAATTAATGACTATTAGTTTTTGAATTTTCTAGTTAAATACAAAATAATAAAATAAATTATATTTATACTTACACTTAGTTCAAATGAGTACGAAATAACTTAGAGCGCCCGCTAGGGGCCAGTAAGTTAGATTTAAGATTTAATTAAGTATACATAAGCTAGTTTTGTATCACTTTGTGTCTAGCTTTAAGTTAAGTTATAAGATTGAATTCAATAAATATTAAACAACAACAAAATACCTTTACAAAAAACTATAGAAAATTTTAACTTTAATCTAATTAAAATTATGTATACATAATGATAAGATTAGGACTTGGCCAAAGAATTCAGAAAACCAACATTTTGCGAGCGAAAAATTTAATTTTTTTCACAGCTGCTTTTTGAAAGAAACTAAATATTTTATTAGCTTACCTGTGATAATCCTTAAAAATATTTTTTTTTTACTAATAAATCTCATTTTAACAATGAGTTCTTTTTCTTCTTTCAGATAAAAACCAACGTGTTTCAGCTGAGATGTGCAATTAGAAAGGAAAATAATCCTCTTAGTTATTTTTTAAAAAGTAATGCTTTAGGTAAGCTTCACTTATAAAATTTTCTATTTTCCTCTTGCACATAATTCTTGAATTCATTGAAAAAAAAATCATTTTACTTCTATGTATATCCTTCCGTTTTTAAAAAAGCTTGTTTGATGCGAATCTATAAATACTGTCAGCTCAACTTTTGTGGCCACTTCGCATTTTCCAGCTTCTGAGTACTTTTGCTAAAATTAAAAAAAAAAAATGGAGATAAAAACCGACTGGAAGAACACCTATGGTATTTATGTCGTCAAAAAACGAAAGAAATGGAAGCTAAGTGGGAAAACTATTCGTGTCATATAGAACGGCGGTTTCCAAACCCCTTAACCCTTGCATCGAAAACGAAGACAAGGGATGTTTATTTTTTTATATAATGACGACATGCAAGTGAATAACATGTTGAGCATAGGGGCTCTACAGAAAAAGGGTATTTTTTCTTGAACGTATTTTATACCCCACGTAGGTAAGGATAGAATTTAGCTGAAGGACAAATACATGTACATTTTTAGCCGATCCAAACAAACAAACTGACAAAAAAAAAGGAAAAAGGGACACACATGTTCCGGGACTGTTGAAATTTATATTAGTCAGGGGGGTTATCCTTATCATTTCTGTGAGTGTGATTTCCTGTTAACATGCCCGTTTTTTATGGAAAAAAAGTTTTGGTCTGGTTCGTGTGAACGTTTAAGAGTTATAGGGGGTTGGTATGAATTTGTGACTTGTATACAATTCCAAAAGGTGTTAATACAAACAGAAACATATCCTTAAAATATAATTTACTTTAATACATCAAAGACTAAAAAACAGGGTTTCCATTTAATAAAAAAAAACATATCCAATTAGTATTTAAATACATGACAATAAAGCAATCATTACTTGATGAAAGCCATCTTGCAGAGCAATATTCAGAGTAAAATATTAATGTATACATCACATACCCACTCAAAAACATCTGCAGGTGTCATATAAAATGTCAGTCTGTGTAATAATGTAATCCTTGTTTTTTTTGTATTTTTATTCGTAGTTACATAATGTCTATTATGCAGATGCTGTTAACATTCTGGATGAGCATTGAACATGAGGTAATTTTTTATGAGTTCGCCTACCTGTTTCGGGAAACAGAATATTTTTATTAAAAAAATCCAGAATACCATAAGGCATTGATTGGGTATTATTTACCATTGGAATAAGGTATACCTATTGTTTGAGTCGACAGATTGGTACAGCTTTGATAGATTCGTCTTCTGCAATGCGATCGATTTTTATACAGTATTAAGAATTTTATGTAATAACACTATTGGCTATAGCCCAGTTGAAAATATATATCAATACCTACGGCATAAATAAATTGATAATTTTCATTTTTACTAATTTTTTTCACGTTATGTTTTTTAAATGATAGCACTTAAAAATCCATGCAGAATTCTACGTCTCTTGCGGATAGTAACAACATTTCCATTGAAGAAATGTTCAAATGTTTCATAGCCGAGATATTGCATGAGTTCATTCTAAAGAAACTTAAGGTTTACTCGATGAAAACAGTTGCTAATTTAATTATCAGGGAGATAATTTTTCTTCATATTTTCATGGAAACCAAATCTGTAAGATAGCTCTTTGATAGATATAATCAAGACATTTCTTTGATTTCTTTGCAACATTAAGTTATTTGTCCTGCTGGCAATAATTCAACTGATTAACTTGCTGTATAAGATAATTACTATCTACCTTGGGATACATGATACACAGAAAAACAAGGTATGCTAACTTCGGCTGATTAAGCGTGTGACGTCACATTCTTCTGATTTTTGTTCTTAGAGAGTGTAAATAAGTGTGTTAATTTGCCGATTTTGTTATTGTTTTTTATGTTTATTGTTCTTATAATCATAATAAAAATCGTTTAAACCTTCAGTTTTAAAAAATAATCTTGACTTAATAAATAATATAATAATAAAAGAAGAATGTGACGTCATAAAATATCAAGATGGCGATTTGTATGCGTCTAGTGTGCATACCTTGTATTTCTGTGTATCATGTTGGGATATCTTTTTTAGCTTTGGATGTAATATTTTCCAACTCATAGGACTATTCAAACTCATTTCAGAACAGATTTCAGAAAAGCCAACTTAGAATTGCTGAAAGCGTATCAGTTTCTTTCTAATTGTGGTAAAGAAGTTATTCAATTATATACGATTTTAGACAAATACACATTCAATTTCCTAAAAACAAATCTTTCTACTACTAAAGTCATTCTCATTTTGGAACAAAAGGAATGAGTCATAAGAGACTTATGTTGAGATTTTATCTTCTACATTTCATGGTTTGAAAAATTTCATATGAAAATCATTAATGATGTTTTTTAAAACAAAGTCCTAAAAGCTTTAGGAATTTTAGTGAACCCAACAAAAATCGAATTATTATCCATGAATTAACACAATGCAAGCAGAAAAAATACCTATTGTTAAAGGGGCAATGCAGCTGGTTTCCGCTGGAGCATTGTAAATAACTTGCACGACTGGATCGCACGTACTTGCTCTTATGTGCGGTCACAGCTTGGAATAAAATTTGAAAAATATTAAGGGAACTTCAAAGATTATATTCGATTTTTCTGACTTTTGATTGTTTGAAAAAAGTACGTTAAATAGTTTTCAGCGGAAAAATTTAAACGCCATTTTATTTCTTGAAATAAAGTGAAAAAGTGAGATTTTTTTTTCACAAAAAAATTTTTGGTCATTTGTAAAAAATATTAAAAACTCCTCGACATCTTCGGTTCCAACGCTCATCGACACTAACAAACCAATTGTTTACTCTTCAGAGAAGGCAAACTTGCTCGCCGCCCATTTCGCTGCTAGCTCCGCGCTGCCTCAAAGCAACGTTGCCCCTCCTGTACTTGAAAATGTAAATTTTTCCATGGGACAGATTTTTTTCCGCACTCGTACAGTAGCAAGAGTTCTCAAAGATCTCGATATACACAATCCGCTGGCCCATATGGTATACCCCCGATTCAAGCTTCTCCATGACCGTCAGTATGGCTTCCGCAGCAACCGTTCCACTGGTGATCTGATGGCATATCTCACCGAACAGTGGAACAAATCTTTACATCGCTTTGGTGAAAGTAAGATTATTGCTCTTGATATCTCCAAGGCGTTTGATAGAGTTTGGCATGAAGCTCTCTTATCGAAAATGCGTGCTTTTGGGATCAATAATACTCTTGTTCGTTGGATTAGAAACTATCTTCTGGACAAGTTGTATTGGACGGATTCAAGTCTGATTCCCATAAAATAAATGCTGGTGTTCCCCAGGGCTCTGTTCTGTCTCCGACTCTTTTCCTCATTTTTATAAATGATCTTCTGTCTGTTACTTCGAATCCACTTAACTGTTTTGCTGACGACTCTACCCTCAGCTTTTCATATTCGTTCGATAATTCACGTCCTTCGCCTTCGGACGTACAATTGCAACGGTGCCGTATGTCAAGCTCATTAAACTCCGATTTATACAGCATTGTCAAATGGGGTAATAGGAATCGTGTGGAGTTTAATGCTTCGAAAACTCAATGCTGTCTTCTGTCGTTAAAGCTTAAAATACCCCCAATGCCATTGTCCATGAATGGCACTTACATCGAAGAAACCGAAAAGCTCTCAGTACTCGGTATGTGTGTCAACGACGTCCTCCGTTGGAACGACCATATATTTGAAATCGCTAAGAATGCTGCTAAGTGCTTAGGTTTTCTGTATCGGTGTAAGAAGTATTTTTCTCCATCTGATCTGGTTAAAATTTATAAAGCGTTTATACGCCCTAAACTCGAGTATAACTCCCACCTCTGGGCAGGTGCTTCACAAACATCGCTTCACTTGCTCGATAGAATACAAAATAGAGCGTTAAGATGGATAGGAAATAGAACTGTCGCTGAAACAATTGCCCTACTCAAAGACAGACGCAATGTTTCATGTCTTTCCTTATTTTATCGTTTCTTTTACAAAAAATGTTCACTCGAAGTAGCCAGTTGCATTCCTCCCCTTAAAAGTTTCTCCCGTAATACTCGTCTCGCAAGGAATGTTCATCAGTTCACCCTTGAGCCTAATTTCGGACGTACCGTGAAATATAGGGATTCTTTTTTTAGCCGAACGACACGAATTTGGAATAGTTTACCGGGCGGGATTTTCCCTTGCCATTTTGATCTACAAACATTCAAAACCAATGTTAATCGGCACCTCCTATCTCTCCCCTCCCTATCTTCGTAATGCCCGCGCAGTGTGTTGTACATTAAAAGGGAAAAACATAATCCCTTGTGCGCGCGTTAATTATAAAAAAAAAATTGCGAATAATTCCAAAATTAGCCCTGCAAATTGTTCAATAATTAATTCGGGATGGAGAACTATTCCTAATAAAGATAATCACCAAAAAAAAAGTTCAAAGGCAAAAAAATATTGGGAATCATCTCTTCGTGCATTACCAGACTAAAAGTGGGTTCATCTTTCTAGATTCTATAAAAACACAACAAACGAAAACGTCATCAGTCATATTTCTCAAAAAACAAATATTCCTGCAGATCATTTTAAATGTTTCAAGCTAACTAAGAGAGATGCCGACATATCTGCTCTTAAATTTGTAACATTCAAACTAATAGCGAGTTTCATTCAAGAAAAGATTTGCTCTTTCTGTCAAAAGACTTGATCTTTTTCAATTTCGAGAGTTTCATTGCAAGTAAAAGAGCAAATCTAGATCAAATCTCAACACGAATGATTTGATCTCTGATGGGTTTTGGCAGATTTGATCTGAACACACACATACATGTAAATAGTCTTTCGGTCAAACGTCAAATGGAAAATATTTTGTTATTTTTGTTGTTTGTTGTGAACTTGTGCTAGCCCGTGCTTAGTCAAAAAATTAACAAATATCCATTAAATATACAAAATAACAAATAAAGGTGTTTTTGAAGTGAGAAAATACAAATATGGCATTTTAAATATATAAACTGTACATGCCTGGTATTTTTGTGTGTGATAACAAATACTGTATGCTCGTCAGTGAATGACCAATACTAGGATTAAACGATGAAACAAGTTTCATTGAAAAGAGCAAATCTTGATTTTCAGATCAAATCTTTGAAATTTGAATGAAACTAGCTATATGTGTTCCGTCTGCAAAATTATCTGACATAATGAACTCTTCAGCATGGGTTTCTTATGTGCAAATAAAAATGTTCATTTCTCACCCAAAAAAGGAGAATCTCACCACCCTAACACTCCCACCACCAACAATTACATAGTCATCTTGGTCACCACAAACAATGTCACGTTGACAGATGTCAAAGAGAGTGAACTAGTTTTTTTTTTCTACTCTGTAAACCATTTTCCACCTTTATTAAAGTTAATACAAATTTTACTTTTATATTCTTAAATTAAATTAAATACACAATTTGTTTTAAAATAATGAAATAAAATCACAACACATATTATTAACTACATTTGTGTAACGAAAAAAAAAATTAAAATTAAAAATATCTTCTGCTGATGATTTAACCTCAAATTCAAACGCGGCGTCTTCTGAAGAAAGAAACACACGGGCAAAAAAGAATAATCAAAGCCTGGAGTCCGATATGTCATCTGAGGTGCCGAATATTATGCAAACTATGAAAAAAACAATTACTCAGTTAATCGAAAAGAAGTTCAAAGATTTGGAAAAACTTTTGCGCGATAAACTTGAGAAACGCATCACTGACCTTCATAATGACGTTAAGGTTCTAACAAAATAAATTGCACGACTGGATCGCACGTACTTGCGTCATATATGCGGTCACATCATCGAATAAATTAAAAAAAATGCACGACTGGGTCGCACGAGCTTGTTGTTAAGTTAGTGGCTGCATATATGTATGTATATAAAAGGTGTTTTTTTTAGACGTGTGGCTTTCAAAAAGAAATAAAACACATATAGTTTAATGTTATGGCCAAGAATTAAGCTTTATTATAAAGATAAGGGTTGGCATTTTGTTTTAAAAATGATTTTGTGAAAATCGCGATCGTTTTGGGCCCATTCACCGAACGTGTGACGCGCTTGATGGTCGTTCGACTTCAATTCTTCCACGAGTTTTTTTTTTTTTTTTTTATAATTAACGCGCGCACAAGGGATTATGTGTTTCCCTTTTAATGTAGAACACACTGCGCGGGCATTACGAAGATAGGGAGGGGAGAGATAGGAGGTGCCGATTAACATTGGTTTTGAATGTTTGCAGATCAAAATGGCAAGGGAAAATCCCGCCGGGTAAACTATTCCAGATTCGTGTCGTTCGGCTAAAAAAAGAATCCCTATATTTCACGGTACGTCCGAAATTAGGCTCAAGGGTGAACTGATGAGCATTCCTTGCGAGACGAGTATTACGGGAGAAACTTTTAAGGGGAGGAATGCAACTGGCTACTTCGAGTGAACATTTTTTGTAAAAGAAACGATAAAATAAGGAAAGACATGAAACATTGCGTCGGTGTTCGAGTGGGGCAATCGTTTCAGCGGCAGTTCTATTACCTATCAATCTTAACGCTCGATTTTGTATTCTATCAAGCAGGTGAAGCGATGTTTGCGAAGCACCTGCCCAGAGGTGGGAGTTATACTCGAGTTTAGGGCGTATAAACGCTTTATAAATTGTAGCCAGATCAGATGGGGAAAAGTACTTCTTACACCGATACAGAAAACTTAAGCACTTTGCAGCATTCTTAGCGATCTCAAATATATGGTCGTTCCAACGGAGGTCGTCGTTGACACACATACCGAGTACTGAGAGCTTTTCGGTTTCTTCGATGTAAGTGCCATTCATGGACAATGCCATTGGGGGAATGTTTAGCTTTAACGACAGAAGACAGCATTGAGTTTTCGAAGCATTAAACTCCACACGATTTCTATTACCCCATTTGACAATGCTGTATAAATCGGAGTTTAATGAGCTTGACATACGGCACCGTTGCAATTGTACGTCCGAAGGCGAAGGACGTGAATTATCGAACGAATATGAAAAGCTGAGGGTAGAGTCGTCAGCAAAACAGTTAAGTGGATTAGAAGTAACAGACAGAAGATCATTTATAAAAATCAAGAAAAGAGTCGGAGACAGAACACAGCCCTGGGGCACACCAGCATTTATTTTGTGCGAATCAGACTTGAATCCGTCCAATACAACTTGTATTGAACGGTCCAGAAGATAGCTTCTAATCCAACGAACAAGAGTATTATCGATGCCAAAAGCACGCATTTTCGATAAGAGAGCTTCATGCCAAACTCTATCAAATGCCTTGGAGATATCAAGAGCAATAATCTTACTTTCACCAAAGCGATGTAAAGATTTGTTCCACTGTTCGGTGAGATATGCCATCAGATCACCAGTGGAACGGTTGCTGCGGAAGCCATACTGACGGTCATGGAGAAGCTTACGATCTTCGAGATATTCCTTAAGCTGACGGTTAATCAGTGTTTCCATGACCTTAGAAAGAAGGGATGTCAGTGCTATGGGTCGGTAGGAGGAGGGGGAGGATGGATCACCTTTCTTAGGGACAGGCTGGACAAATGCTGTTTTCCATCTTCTAGGAAAGATTCCAGAAGAGTAGGAGCGATGGAAAAGCTTACGCAGTGGCTTTGCCAGTGTGGAAGAACACCTCTTCAGAAGAATCGGGGGTATACCATCCGGGCCAGCGGATTTGTGTATATCGAGATCTTTGAGAACTCTTGCTACTGTACGAGTGCGGAAAAAAATGTGTCCCATGGAAAAATTTACATTCTCAAGTACAGGAGGGGCAACGTTGCTTTGAGGCAGCGTGGAGCTGGCAGCGAAATGGGCGGCGAGCAAGTTTGCCTTCTCTGAAGAGTAAACAATTGGTTTGTTATTGTCGATGAGCGTTGGAACCGAAGATGTCGAGGAGTTTTTTATATTTTTTACAAATGACCAAAAATTTTTACTGCCTTTGGGACACTGCAGAATTTTTTGCCGTGATTTTTGGTCATGCAAAAATTTGGTTCTTTCTATAACGGAGTTGCATGAGTTCCTTACTTGTTTGTGCTTTTTCCGATTTTCCTCTGTAGGGTTGGCTTTGTAAGATCGGAAACTTACTTCTTTGAGCCTGATAGCTTCTTTACACTCAGAATTAAACCAAGACTTTTCTTTAGGTTTGATGCTTTTTACTCTGTTAGGAATAAAAGCACGCATCCCTAGAAGAATCACATTTGTGATCATTTCAGCACTGGCATCAATGTCACTATCGAGGAAGCATAGTGACCAGTTAAAGTTTCGGAAAAAGAAATTCAGGCCGTCCCAGTTGGCTTTCTCGTATTGCCAAACGGTCCTTGTGGGAAGTTTTTCTTTAACTGGATGGGTGGGGATGAGAAATTAGCTGAAATGATACAATGGTCTGAAGTGCCAAATGGAGAAGTTACACTAATGGTATATTTATCAGGGTGAGAAGTTAGAAACAAGTCAAGAGTATGGGCTGCTTGCCCAGCAACATCCGGTATACGCGTTGGCACATCGATCAGTTGGGTAAGGTGATGTAACCCGGCAAAGAGCTCGACATACCTTCCTTCGGGTGTTGTCTGACCAGAATAGCGGAGCCAGTTGGAATTGTGTACATTGAAATCGCCCGCAATAACGATTTCAGTGCGAGGACAAAGGGAAACAATTTTCGAGATGGAATCAGACAGTGCATCAAACTCGTTACAAGTCGAATTACTGTCAAGATTTGGACTCCTGTAAATAAAACAATAATGAATGACATGCTTGCGGACAGTGAATTTGAGCCATAAGAAGTTAAAGTCCGTGTTGGAACATTGCCCATATTGGGGAAGGCTCTGGCAAGCAATATCATTCCTAACATAGACCACGAGACCATGATGAGAAAAGAGTAATGGCACCAAGCTATACCCATGTAGAGCAAATTCTGATAAATCAGTATTTGCTCCAAACTGAGTTTCACTTAATGCCAAAACAGCTGGCCTGTGTTGAACAGTGTAGACGTACACGTGAAAGAAATTCTTTGTTAAACCACGAACATTTGAATACACGACACAAAAATCACTTACCATTTAAAAATACTTACATACAAAACACAACTCTGATTAAGTCGAACTGCGCAGTGAAAATCAAAATTAACTTCTGTAATGTTGGATATTGTAAGCCTGCAAACCAAGACCCTTCCGCAAAATCGTCCATAAAGTGGATGGGCACATCTTCAATTGTTGCGCGCAATGGCCGATGGACTCTTTCGGGTCTTCTTCGATATAATATAATAAATTTGCACAATTTGCAAACTTGTTCAGGAGTAAGTCTATTCAGTATAAAATGGAAAACCAAACTGAGCATAAATCACGTAACAGCTGTCAAAAAGACCAACTCCGAAAGAAGTATTGCCAGATTGAAAACCACACGTGTATTAAAATAAAAAAATGTTTTTTTTTTTAGAAAATTCTTTAATTTTTTAATTAGTTCAAGTGCTTTCTCGAAAAAACTAAGTATGCAATAAAATTTTAAAACTAAATGTCTATCGAAGAAAAAAAAATATTGAAAATCGTTCAACCAATTTTTTTGAAAAGTCGTTTTTTTTCGAAAACCAATTTATTTTTAGAAAATTTAAAAAAATCAAAAAAGAACGGATTTCAAAAAAATATTCTAACTAAAAGATGTGTTGTTGTAAAAAAAATAGCACCCTGACAGTTTTATCAAAATCGTTAGAGCCGTTTTCGAGAAAATCAAACTTTTTGTTAAAAATTGAATAGCAGGTACCCTTATTTTTGGACTTAGAGCACAAATGAAAAACACCCCCCCCCCGAGATACTACCTAATAAATACTAAATACCAAGTTTGAAGCAAATCGGCGCCTCCGTTTAGGCTGTAGAGGCGCGATACAAAAAGACATACAGACAGACAGACCGACGGACCCACTTTTTCAACTTCTCTATTATCGTAATGTCATGTTTGATTGTTAGATTTTTTTATTTTTTTTGCACGAATCCATAATTTGCATTATAATAACTATAATCGGAAGTAAAAAGAGTTGGTTTTCTGTAAAGTCGGTTAACGGACAATAATTTTACGTGATAACGTCATAAGAAAACATTGATGGCAGCAACACCAACATACAACCCACAAACCCTCTCGTTAAATCCACACACACACACCTCAATATCTACATCTACTTTCTACTTTAACAAAACTCCGCCTTTTTTGTATTTCTTTTTCTCTTCTTGTTCTTTTTGAATTTGAGTGGAATTTTTTTTGAAAAAAAAAGCCTGTGCTTTTCATGTTCCTGTTGCTTGCGATCGATTTTGGTTGAAAGAACCACAGTATCGCAGCGTGCGTCACTTTTCTTACCATCATTATCAGGATTAGTAAAAACCTTTTATCCCCCAATCCCTTTACTTTTGGTCAACAACAATATAAAATGTTGAGCTAAAGTCCAATATCACTTGGTTTGTCGGACGTCGGTGTGGACTGTGGTGTTGTGAGGGCGAGGGTGAGGCTGACAATTACGGCATACATTTTGCATATCAATACAAAATTTCCAAAATTAAAACAAAAATATGCAGTGCAGCATGAAGAAAGTAATACAGGATCAAATTCTGCGTGCAAAGAAACTCGTACCCGTATTTTCCTTCTCATATGAAACACGTGTTTCATATCTTTCTGAATTTATAAAATATAAAATATGCATTTATAAATACATATATAAAAGCCCATTATGTCAGTTAATCGATAAGCCTGATTATAAGCATTTTCGAAACCACATTACCTTTCGATCGATGATGCGACCAGATTACAATTTTCCTGAAATTGTTTCAAAATAGGAGAAATAATATTAAATTCAAAGCCCATAATCATCTTCCTGCTGCATACGATAGGAATGAGAAGTTCAGCAAAAAATTGTATCTTTTTTTTTTGTAAAAAATTGCTCAGTTCATTCAAATCCAAATAGGAGAAAAGAAAAGGGCTTAAGATAAATACTAAAAGAAAGATTAACCAAATAAAATGCAGGATTTAGTCTACCTGCCACATTAGCAAATCACCTCTTCGGGATGATGATGAATTTGCTTCAGGAATGGAAAAAAAATAGATAAATAGATGAGAAGTGACGGATGTGAGATAATGAAATTGAGTTACTTTCCTTGGGGCCATGCATTATCTTCCCCGCTAAAAGGGAGCTTTTACTACAAGCAATATGCTTTTAATTCATCGGTCAGTCCTGGAAAAAATAAAATTAGCATAATTAAGAATGAATTTAAGAAAATAAGATTAGAAATGTTTCGTAATATGTGGGACTTTTTGAAAAAAAAAAATTACTTAGGCACAAAAAAATGCTAATTTATGCAAAAAAAAGGCGGAACTTGAATATAAAATAACAAGATTTTTTAAACACAAAGAAATTACGACGATACTCTTGACTTGTTTCTTACTTCTCATTCTGATAAGTATACCATTAGTTTAACTTGTCCATTTGGCACATTTGACCATTGTGTCATTACAGCTAATTTCTCATTCCCATAAAGAAAAACTTCCGACGAGTACCGTTTGGCTAACGAGAAAGCTAACTGGGACGGATTGAATATTTTTTTCCGAAAGCTTAACTGGTCAAAATGTTTCCTCGATAGTGACATTGATGCCAGTACTAAAATGATCACAAATGTGATTCTTCTAGGGATGCGTGCTTTTATTCCTAACAGAGTAAAAAAAGGCTCAAAGAAGTAAGTTTGCAATCTTACAAAACCAACCCTACAGAGGAAAATCGGAAATCATAAACAAGCAAGGAACTCATGCAACTTTGAAAGAATATTGAAAGAAACAAAGCTTCGCATGACCAAAAATTAAGGCAACAAAATCTGCATTGTCCCAAAGGCATTAAAATTTGTTGGTCGTTTGCAAAAAAATTAAAAACTCCTCAACATCTTCCTCAACAAAACCTATTGTCTATTCTTCAGAGAAGGCAAACTTGCTCGCAGCCCATTTCGCTGCCAGCTCTACGCTGCCTCACAGCAACGTTGCCCTCCTGTACTTGAGAATGTAAATTTTTCCATGGGACAGATTTTGTTCCGCACTCGTACAGTAGCAAGAGTTCTCAAAGATCTCTATATACACAAATCCGTCACCCGGTATACCCCCAATTCTTCTGAAGAGGTGTTCTTCCACACTAGCAAAGCCACTGCGCAAGATTTTCCATCGCTCCTACTCTTCTGGAATCTTTTCTAGAAGATGGAAAATAGTATTTGTCCAGCCTGTCCTTAAGAAAGATGACCCATCATCCCCTCCTCCTACCGACCCATAGCACTAAAATCCCTTCTTTATAAGGTCATGGAAACGCTGGGCTCTCATCATGTAACTTTTCGGACAATAATCGTCAAAGGGATAGCACTGAAAGCTATCGCCAATAGTTTGCTTTACGAAACTCTATCGCTCTCGTTCGTCTATCGCTCTCGTTGTTACAGTTTGAGAGCCACTGAACATTCCAAAAATAACAGTAGAAAACGACTTTTCCAAAATATTTGAAATACAATAAAGAAAAATTAGGTTTTTATATTGACTTAGATTTTTGTTGGAAGAGATAAGAGATCCGATGCATCTCTTAGTTCTCTTCTTATTTGTATTATTCGAATGTCGATTTGCTCCTCATTCGGCATGAATAATGCATTACGGCGAAACATTTTCTATAATATTTAGGTACTTTTAATAAATACAAGACACAACTTAAAGAACACAAACGGGACGACGATTGCTAAATAGCTATCGTGTAATTGCTATAGTCGAGACGATAGTGTTACATCAAATCGTTCGGTCGATATCGCTTATACGATACGGGATATTTATTGTTACATGAAGCTTGTCTATCGTTCTTGATATCGCAAACGATATTGCCAACCTTACGTGATGAGGACCCTGATTAACCGTTGGCTTAAGGAATATCTCGAAGATCGAAATCTTCTCCATGACCGTCATTATGGCTTCCGCAGCAACCGTTCCACTGGTAATCTGATGGGATATCTCACCAAACAGTGGAACAAATCTTTACATCGCTTTTGTGAAAGTAAGATTATTGCTCTTGATATCTCCAAGACATTTGATAGAGTTTGGCATGAAGCTCTCTTATCAAAAATTTGTGCTTTTGGGATCGATGATAATTTTGTTCGTTGAATTAAAAGCTAAATTCTGGACCGTTCAATACAAGTTGTATTGGACGGATTCAAATCTGATTCCCACAAAATAAATGCTGGTTTGCCCCAGGGCTCTGTTTTGTCTCGGACTCTTTTCCTCATTTTTATAAATGATCTTCTGTCTGTTACTTCTAATCCACTTAACTGTTTTGCTGACGACTCTACCCTGAGCTTTTTATATTCGTTCGATAATTCACGTCCTTCGCCTTCGGACGTACAATTGCATCGGTGCCGTATGTCAAGCTCCTTAAACTCCGATTTATACAGCATTGTCAAATGGGGTAATAGAAATCGTGTGGAGTTTAATGCTTCGAAAACTCAATGCTGTCTTCTGTCGTTAAAACTAAACATACCCCCAATGCCATTGTCCATGAATGTCACTTACATCGAAGAAACCGAAAAGCTCTCAGTACTGAGTATGTGTGTCAGCGACGACCTCCGTTGAAACGACCATATTCATTTCAATAAGAGCGCTACAAAAGTTTTTTTTTAAAATAAAATAAAAATAAATAAATAAATTTATTGGCGCGACAGCTCCTTAAGGAGCCAAGGCCTAGTGACTTATACTCTCAACCATTCCAGTGTGTGTGTTGTTACTCTGCAAGAATGGAAGGGACCTACAATTTACCGCCGAGTCCGAACGGCTACATGAGATGCACTTTTTCGAGACAAATTTTACTCTTGGAGGTTTTGTCAGTTCCTCGCAAGAGGCAGTACCCCAGAAAAAAAGGTGGCTATGAGCTGGATTTGAACCCAGGTTCTTTCGCTTAGCAGTCCGACACACTAACCACTAAGCCACGGGGCACTACAAAAACGGTTTTAGATATCAATGAAATTCTGTGAAAGTACGTTCGATGCCATTATGTATGGAACTCGATTTCTTTTACAAGGCCACCACGGGCACGCTTGCAGAAGTCCAGACGCTGAACCCAATTTTCGACGGTTTTCAAGCATAAATCGGCCGATCGATACTGCTGCAATTTCACGTTCGATATTCGTTCGAAGTTCATCAATCGTCGCTGGCTTGTTGGCATAGTCTAACGGCGTCAAGTCGCACGACCGAGGCGGCCAAGCGATTGGACCATTTCGTGAGATAACACGTTCTCCAAACTTGGTTACCAATAAATTGCTTGTCATTCACTGTGTGGCTTGTGGCGCCGTCTTGTTGGAACCGCATGTCTTCCAAGTCCATATCATCCAATTGGGGCGAAAAATATTCGGTTATAATTGAACGGTAGCGATCCCCATTCACAGTAACGTGCCGGTCTTGATCATCACGGAAGAAGTACGGCCCAATGACGCCGCCGGCCCATTAACCACACCAAACCGTTTTTTTTCGGGATGCAATGATGACTCATGGAGTACGTGTGAATTGCTGCCTGACCAATACCGCATATTTTGTTTACTGACGAAGCCATTCAGCCAGAAAAGAGCCTCATCGCTGAAGATGATTTTTCGATGAAAATCCGAATCATTTTCAAGTAGTTGCTCAGCCCAATTCACGAACATACGATGCTTCTGGTGGTCAAGCGGCTTTAGTTCTTGCGTCAATTTAATCTTGTAAGGATGTAGGCCAAGATCTTTTCGCAAAATTCGCCACAACGACGTCACAGAGATGCCCAATGTTTGAGAACGACGTGTGAGAGACACATTTGAGCTTTCTGCAACTGAAGCCTCAGCGGCAGGAATATTCTCGACAGTACGGGCACTTCTTTATCTCACTGGCACGGGAACATTTTCCACTAGACGCTTAATTGTTGATCTGCTAGGACGATTATGAAGACCATATATTGGACGTAGCGCTCTTAACGTTGAGGCCACTGACTCCGAATTTCGGTAGTAAATTTTAATAATTTCGACTCGTTGTTGGCTCGTGTATCTTTTCATCATGAAATGGCAAACCTTACTGAAGAGAAATGTCAAAAGAGCGGCAAGAAATATGACATCGTTTGCTGTCCTTGTCGCTCTATTTTTGTAGCGTCCCTGTTGAAAAACCCGATATTTGAAACCGCATAAAATGCTGCTAAGCGCTTATAGGTTTTCTGTATCGACGCAAGAAGATTTTTTCCCTTTATGATCTGGCTACAATTTCCAAGGCGAGTGTACACCCAAATTCGAGTATAACTCACTCCTCTTGGCAGGTGCTTCGATAAAGTCGCTACACCTGGTTGATAGAATACAAAAAAGAGCGTTAAGATTAATAGGAAATAGAAATGTCTCTGAAACAATTGAACGTCTAGAACACCGACGCAAAGTTGCTTGTCTTTCCTTATTTTAATCGTTTTTTTTTTATAAAAAATGCCAGCTGCATTCCTCACCTTAAAAGTTTCTCCCGTAATACTCGTCTCGCAAGGAATGCTCATCAGTTCAACCTTGAGCTAAATTTCGGACGTACCGTGAAATATAGGGATTCTCTTTTTAGGCGAACAACACAAATGTGGAATAGTTTACCCGGCGAGATGATCCCTTGCCTTTTTGATCTGCAAGCATTCAAAACTAACGTTAGTCGACACCTCCTATCTTTCCCCTCCATATCTTCGTAATGCCCCCTCAGTGTGCTCTACATTAAAAGGGAAACAAAAATAGTCCCTTGTGCAAGAGTTAATTATAAAAAAAAAATATTCCTTAAAGAGAAATAACTTATTCTTGCCTGGAGTTAATTATCCGAGTAAAGAAGTATCACTTTAATTAAGTGCTCTAATTGGGTAAATTTGTTTTACAAATGTTTTTTATAAATAAAATTCATTTCCTGAACTTCTCAACTGGGTGTTGTTGCATTCCTAAAAAAGTCATAATATTTAATTTACCAAATTACCAACTAAAAACAAATAAAATAATTTCATCAATATTCATCACAATTTGAATAAAACATCCTTTCGGATCCTTTCCATGGTCATATCTTGTATTACCATCAGAATTGGTTAATACTTCGTCTAGAGATTTTTTTTCTATTTTTCGTAATAAGGTATTTTTTTAACCGATGTACTTTAAATTTCCTTACTTACAAGTTTAAAAAGCAAAATTTAATTACTGCCTTGAATATGAATAAAATATTAAATTCCCATATCCATTTCGGAATAAGTCATGGCCGGATCCGAAAAACCATTTAAAGCTTATACCATGGTATTTCCTGCGAAAAATGCGTTCCGTCAAAATCCACCACCTACAACGTGCAAACAAAAAATCAACATAAATGATAGGACGAAGTGGTTTATTATAACCACCTGCTCAAATAAATCACGAAATAAATTCGTTCCTTCATTCATTCGCACCATCTCACTGATTTCCTCATGTTTCTTATGCCTTGCGAAGTTGGAGAAGCTTGTTTTCGGTATTTCCTCGTGTGGTACCCTCAATGAGATTGAGGTTCTTCTGCTCTACCATTCCTTGGTATATATATTAACTTCCATCTTTTCGTCTTTTTTTCTGTAAAAATCATTCACACGTACATAGGTGCTCATCCAGAACAAATCGTGCAATAAATATCCAACAGCAACAGGAGCCAGGAAAAAAAGTGATTAATAAAAATCGGTTCCCATATATTCACTTGCTCCTCTGCGTGCTCTCAAATATCCAAGGAAACCAAAGCGAATGAAAAAGGGCACTTTGATGGAAATTCCAGCCAAAGTTAATATTCATTGCTCCGTAGTTTGGCTCCTGCTCTGACTCCGGCATCCAGAACCAGAGATAGGGAAAAGCGGAAGCAAACTTGTATGAAACATTCATTTTGATACGTTCGTTTAGTTTGTATCGCGATGTGGATGAATGCATGTATCTGTATCGGATATACTGCCACTAACAGTCACATCCATCCCTGGAGTATTCTAGAAACAGCTCCAACTTCGACAGTAATTCCTGCAATTTGGTATTTTTATACGAATGCGTTAGGATTTGGTTTATGAAATTGAAATAATCTGCTGCTTCTGGGTCGAGTGTAGTTTTTTTTGATTGAACCAAGTGAAGTTTGGTCTGCTATCTGACAAAGAGATATTCGTAAATGCACGCACATGCTGCATTAATAGGGGGACTCATGCTTCATTGCGTGATTTTACGGTGCCTGTTGGGATATTGTTTAAATATGCTTTGATTAATATAAACATGTCATCTGGAAATAATATTTTGTGGTATTTCTTTTCCTTTGATATCACACTATTATTTGTGATTTTAATTACATTTGTAAAAAAAAAACATATTTCTGAGTATGAAAAGAAAATAATGACCACATACACTGCTAACAGTCCAAAAATATTTGGTTTGCCCAAAACCCATAAGGACTCATGAGACCCATTTGTGCTGCCACGAACGTGCCTTGCTATGAGCTTTCGAAGTTGATGGTTAAAATCCTTCAGAACCTGATTCACTATTCCAAATTTAACGTGAAGAATACGAAAGCCTTTATTGAAGAAGTGTCTCCAGTGCTGAGACTGAGAAATACTAGTCTCTTTTGATGTTGTTTTCCTATTTACCAGCACACCAATTACTTTAGTTTTGTACATTATAAATATAAATTGGAACAAGATTTAAGAATATACCAGTATTAAAAAGGCAACATTTATGGACATTCTTTGATTTTGTATTATCGACAATAACTACTTAGAGTTCAACGGCATCATGTACCAGCAAAAACAAGGTATTCTATATCCCATTCTAGCGGATTTGGTAATGGAAAATTTACTAGAAGATGTTCTTAGAAAGCTTGATTAATCAAATCACAAAAAAACACAAAAACACTCTTCCTGCATTGAACTCTTTCAATCATAAAATTAAATTCACGGTAGGGATGGAAAAGAATGGCGAGTTACCATATCTTGCTGTGAAAGTTGCGAGTCTAAACAACAGATTAAATTTGATTGGTACAAAAAACCAACTGCTTCTGATCGCCTTATAAATTTTCACTCCAAACAATCAAATCAAGTTATAATAAGCACTGGGCAGAAGTTTGTCAATCGCGTCCTTGGCACAAGTGATATTTCATTTCACCCTAAAAATATTAATATAATCAACAACCTGTACTCCAATTCCTTCCTACAATTTTCCACAAGCTCATCAAAAATTATCAACAACCTGATGTAGATAATAAACTGGATACACCGCGAGAAACTGTTTATAAAGGGTTTTCGAATAAGGACTTTAAAACTATTTTTAAATAAAACGCAAACAATTTGAGATATTTCAAAAACTTTATTGTCAAAACATTTATGAATGGATCTCGACTTCGTTTATATGGCCACCGCGGGCACGTTTGCAGCGGTCGATTCATTTTGGACCCAATTTTCGATGACTCGGCCATACCTTTCGGCCGCTATTTCGCGTTCAATATTGGGTCTGAGCTCTTCCAACATCGTCGGCTTGTTGGCATAAACCAATGACTTAACGTAGCCCTAAAGAAAATAGCCTAGAGGCATTAAATTGCACGAACGAGGCCGCCAATCGACTGACCCATTTTTTGAGATAAGAAGCTCATCTTACTTACTTACTCATCAATAAATCGATTGTAAGGTGTGCTGTGAGGCTTGTGGCACCATCCTGTTGAAACCACATGTCGTCCAAGTCCATATCTTCCAATTCAAGCCAAACAAAAATCGGTAATCATTGAGCGATAATGCTGGCCACTCACACTAACGTGATGATCGTTATCGTCGATGAAAATATATGGCCCAGGAACGCCGCCGGCATGCAAACCGCAACAAACAGATATTTTTTGTGGATGAAGTGGTGATTCATGAAGAAAGTGAATTTTCACCCGACCAATAACGCATATTGCCAAAAATGAGCTTCGTCACTGAAGGTGATTTTGCGATGAAATTCAACAATTTAACGCTCTTAAAGTTGCAGTGACCGACTCCTTTTCCTTGTTGCCTTGTTGCTTGTTTTTCATCCTGCTGGTACTGGATATATTTAAAAAGCAATTTACTGCAGATACATGTCATTACATACTATTTTTTTTAATACGATAAGCCCCTTGGCTGATCTTTTAAATATGCTTTTCAATTTCCATTTAGCAGAAAACACTAATCCAACAATTTGTGCTTTTCGATTCTTTATTAATATTCATACATTTTTCAGTCAATATAAATCCAGCTTGTTTCTGAGCCAAAGTGCCGACAAAATTATTAAAAAAAAATTAACAAAATATTCGAAACTGCAATTAGTTACCAGATAAGTGGTCAATGCGTAAATGATCCATTGAAATGCGTTAATATTAACGCGTTTTCCACATCTGCTCGATGTTGGAAGCCAACAAAAAAAAAACACAGAAAACTACTTATTATTTCTGCTCAATAGACCATGAAAATATAAATGAATACCTTTAGCTTGCTTTTGTGCGAAATGTACCTCAAAGTCAATAATATAAATGATATTTTATAATCATAATGATTTGTCAAGGGCATAATTGCTTTAACAACCTGCAGAAATTATAAAGCTCAATGGTCAAGCCACCTTTCATACAAATGAACTGGAAAATTACGTTTTTATTCGGCCAATCCCAATGAATTAATTACGCAACAATGAACACATCACCGACAACAAATTTTAGTAGCAAATGACATTGTATTGTAATGAGGTTATGAGGTTTTTTCTTTTGGAAAATAGCCATTTTCCAAACCAAAAAAGTTGCCATACGAATGCTTGTTTTAAACAACGAGGCAATGAGGGTAACAAATACAGGAACTTTGCATTTTACTTTGGCGGGAGTCTGGGTGGAGTGTGCAGGCAAAGTTAGAAACGGCGTCTAAGCAGTTTGTCTGGTGGGTAGGATAAAGATAGTTTATCAGGACCTGGTTTCCAGCAGAAACTCGATATAGGAAATATAGAGTTGTTGGTGTATCATGGATTGGCCTGGTTTTGTTGTTGTCCGCCTTTTCTCCAAAAAGTTCTACACTGCAATTCATACCATTTTTTGGAATACTGTTGCGTGCTTTTTGCGGTTGACGCGAGTTGGTTAAAAATTCTAACCCAGTCATCGTCTACAGCTTTGAAGAATATAGCAGCTAGCTCCGGCGGCTTTATTGCTCTTAAGCTTATATATAGCCAGCTTTACTTCACCCAGTGTGCGAAATTGTTGCTGTACTTTGCCGGATAAAATGGTTCATTCTGCCAGAATTCTTTTAGTCATCGCCGTTATATCTACACTCTACAGAAGTATTTTTTCCCTATTTTTAGTGTCGACTGCGATTTAAGAAGATGTTTTTTTGATCGCCCCTGCAAGTTTCTGTTCGAATTCTGTACCTTTGACAGTTTTTTGTACCTTTTGGTAAAACTTTCGAACTTCATTATCCTTCAGTAACAGCTCGCCAGTTTCTCATGCTCTTTTTTTCTGAGAAGCCGGTGTTCCTATTTATTCATCTGCTAGTTCAGTCCGCCAGCAGTTGCGGTCTTCCTGCTCTATGCCACCATAAATGTTTCCGTTTTACAACATGAGCTGGCACGCACTCATCGTCAATCCAGGTGTTTCGTTGTTGTCGCCATGCTGAATTTTATACTTCAGCAAAGTTGCCAAATCTTCTCACCTTTAAAACTTATTACAGACTCGGTCGGACAACGACCTGCCGATTTCTTGCGATTGCAGGCGGACGACGTCAAACAGACTTACGTTTAATGTTTTTGTCTCCATGTTGTCATCAGTTAATAGAGGAATGGAATAAAAAGAAAAAAAAACAAATATATAATTGTAATTGAATATTTTAGTTAATTTTAAAGTTTGTAAAATAATTAACAACATTAATTTTATAAAGCGGTGCGCGTTTAGTACAATGCGTCCATCATCGGGCTAATTCAAATACTTACGTTATTCGGGATATTTCCAGCCAAACCTTTGGCTTCAACGAAAATCTTAATTAATATTTGCCCCACGAAACTTCGGACATCCATGATACTTAGCTTGTTACGGTAAGTGCTCTAGTGAAATAACCAGCTGCATTCCCCCCCTTAAGAAATCCAACGGCAATACTCGCGATTGTTGGAATACCGAACAGCTAGCCCTTGAGAGCAATTTCGGTCGTACCGTCAAGTGCAAAGTTTCGTTCTTAAGATAATTAGTCTCCTGATGATGTCCGACGAAACGCGTCGATATAAATTAATTAAAAAAACTGTGATATAAGTGGAAACTAAACAAGTGTTTTTTTTAACATAATGCTTTCAACATATATTTTCCACCAAGTGCCAACAAAAAGCTCTATCGAGTTTATAAAAACTGCGAATATGGAATGCTCTACCCACATTATGTCTTTCCTTCTGATTTGTGATATTCAAAAAATCAAGACAAATAAACACTGACATTTCCTTTGAAATCGCCCTTCCATTAGGAAGCATTAGCTTTTAGCCAGCACTATGTCTCTGGCATATAAAGGGAATGCGCACTGATTACAAATAAATTGCACAACTTATTCTTATGTACAGCCAGTTTTTCACTTTGGATTGTTCGAAAATAAGTACGTAAAATAGTTTTCACAGGAATAATTTAAACGCCATATTATTTCTATAAAAAATGTGAGTGTGATTTTTTTAAAAATCGTAGAACATTTTTAAATAAAGCTGTTTTTATTTCATTCAACAATGCAAACTCAAGCACAAAAATATTCTTGACTTAAAAATAAAATATAAAAAAAAAATCAACCTACCCCTTTTTAAAATATTAATTTTCCAAAAACAAAAATTAAAAAAATTATTAAAAATATTGAAAAAAAGTATTCGAAAATATTTTAATGTGAAATTACTTAAGCCCTAAGATGTAGGTACTGCCTGAATATCACTTTTGATTGTAATCTGTTAACCAGTTTTCGAGAAATTTTTCATCTCATTTTTTTTATATAAACAAAAAAACCGAGATAACAATCAAATATTACATTACGAATATAGGGAAGCCTAAAAAAGTAAGTAACAAAAAATTTATGCTGTCAGTCTGTCCGTCTGGGTGTATAATGAGCTGCAGCTTAAACGGCTAAAAATAACGGCACCTGCCATATAACCTTTAAGAAAAAGCTTAATTTTCTCAAAAACGACTCCAAAGATTTTGATGAACATTTTTCAGTGTAACTTAGTTTCTGTTGGATTTCATTATATCAAATCCAAATACAGGGTGGGCCAAAAGAAGTCATCCATCCGATGATGAGGCAACCATCTCACGCGCCGCCTTCAGAATATCTGTTCCTGCCTATTCATGTATCACTCCATGGCTTGTTCACTTGTATTCTCCATCTTTCTAGTCCATTAATTTCAAAACAGATTTGACATTGGCGGCCATTTTCAAAAATGAGAGCATCTTCTAATAGGGTAATTTCTTTTTGCCCACCTTGTATGTATACCGGAAAGTCTTTTAATGGTACCTTTGATAGATATAACGGCCTTTTAAATTTTCTACTTTCTCGGTAACAGTACTTTGGATTTATATTTGAGAACATTTAGGTACCCAAATTCATTCTGTAATTTTATTTTAAAATATTTTCGAAAACTTTTTTTCTGTATTTTTAATAATGTTCTTAAATTTGTTTTTCAAAAATCAATATTTTGAAAACGGGTAGATGGATTTCTTTTTTAATTTTATTTTAAAATGTAAGTAATTTTTGTGTTTAAGTTCGCATTCTTGAATTATTTTTTTTTATTTTTAAAAAAAGTTGTTAAATAAAAACCGTTTTATTTAAAAACCACTCCTAAGCTTAAAAAAAATCACGGTTTTTCACATTTTCTAAAGAAATAAAATGGCGTTTAATTTTTTCCGCTGAAAACTCTTATGTACTGTTTTCAAACAATAGTCAGAAAAATCGAACAAAAACTTCGAATTTCCTTTAATATTTTTCAAATTGTATTCGAAGCTGTGACCGCACAGAAGAGCAAGTACGTGCGATCCAGTCGTGCAATTTATTCCAGTTTCCATTACTTACTTGTGATAAACCACTTAAATGTTAAATGACTACGTCAGATCCATTCCTTGATAAAGTTAACCAAATGTGCACGTGTTTTCGCAATTTCTTCCTTCAATTTTGTATTCTTTACTTCAAATTTAAAATTTAGACACCTCAAAGTGGAATCTGGTGCTGGCTCCGATGTTGATATCCGGTCTTCAATACTATTGTAGAATCTAGTCAAGTGTACCGCGTTCTTGTATTCCGTTCTGAAGATGAGTTTGGTTCTTCGTTTGAAGTACTGGCACCGGGTGTTCCGTCATGTCAAGTTCATTTCTTCCATTCAAGTTGTATGCAGTGTTTGATTTTTTTTTTTTTATATATTTTTATCATCATCATCATTCCGTCTGGCTTTTTTGACAGTTTTAGGAATGGGACGTCCATCAGTTGGGAAGAAATTTAATCCAATATGCGGACATAAAAAAAAACGTTTTCATCTCACCGAAATTGATTTTTTTTGTCTGTGTTTAATGGTTCGGTGTGCCTATCAGATTTTGTCCAAGGCACAAAAATCGGGACATGATATCATTTTTTTTAGTAAAATGATGCGCCAAATGGCGGATAATATATTTTTTGTTAGCCTTGTTCATAATTTATAGCTCATGGTTACTTCGTTGCTTTTAAGATTTGATTTGACGCAAATAAGGTAATGGGTTGGGGTTTGGGGAAGGTTTTAATATATGTATTAACTTTTTGTGAGCTTGGTAGTTAGTGGCTATTGTTCCTGATGATATTTTTGATATAGTGGTGATGTGAATTAAAGTTAGAATTTGTATGATGGTTGAAAAGTCGAGTTTTTCGTACTTAAAAACTTATTAAGAGTTCATCTTTGATCGAAAAATTGACCCTCAGCTGAAAGAAAACTTCTTTCATTTATTTTTATACTTATATCCCTTTTAATGTAGAGCACCCAGTGCGGGCATAAGAAAGATAGGGCGGGGAAGGACAGAAGGTGTCGATTAACATTGGTTTTGAATGCTGGCAGATCAAAATGGCAAGAGAAAATCTCGCCGGGTAAACAATTCCAAATTCGTGTTGTTCGGCTAAAAAAGAATCCCTAAATTTCATGGTACGTCCGAAATTGGGCTCAAGGGTGAACTGATAAGCATTCCTTGCGAGACGGGTATTGCGGGAGAAACTTTTAAGGGAGGAATGCAGCTGGGTACTTCTAGTAAACATTTTTTGTAAAAGAAACGATAAAATAAGGAAAGACAGGAAACATTGCGTCGGTGTTCGAGAGGGGCAATTGTTTCAGCGGCAGTTCTATTTCCTATCAATCTTAACGCTCGGTTTTGTATTCTATCAAGCAGGTGAAGCTATGTTTGTGAAGCACGAGCCCAGAGCTTAGAGTTATACTCGAGTTTAGGGCGTATAAACGGTTTATAAATTGTAGCCAGATCAGACAGGGAAAAATACTTTCTACACCGATACAGAAAACCTAAG
This sequence comes from Platycheirus rosarum, assembly GCA_963971375.1. Taxonomy (NCBI): domain Eukaryota; kingdom Metazoa; phylum Arthropoda; class Insecta; order Diptera; family Syrphidae; genus Platycheirus; species Platycheirus rosarum. The sequence continues at coordinate 100,914,447 of OZ020510.1, forward strand.
CACTTAGCAGCATTTTTAGCGATCTCAAACATTTGGTTGTTCCATCGGAGGTCGTCGTTGACACACATACCGAGTACTGAGAGCTTTTCGGTTTCTTCGATGAAAGTGCCATTCATGGACAGTGGCATGGGGGTATGTTTACCTTTAACGACAGGAGACAGCAATGTCTTAGCTTATGATACGGTACCTTTGCAATTGAACGTCCGAAGGCGAAGGAAGTGAATAGTCAAACGAATATGAAAATCTGGGGGTAGAGTCGTCAGGAAAACAATTTAGTTTATTAGAAGTAACAGACAGAAGATCATTGATAAAAATGAGGAAAAGAGTCGGAGAAGGAACGGAGCCCTGTAGCACGCCAGCAATTATTTCATGGGAATCAGAATTGAATCCGTCCAATACGACTTGTGTTGATCGGGTCGAAAGATAGCTTCTAATCCAACGAACAAGGGTATCATCGATCCCAAACGCACGCATTTTCGATAAGAGAGCTTCATGCCAAACTCTATCAAATTCCCTGGAAATATCAAGCGCAATAATCCTACTTTCACCAAAGCTATGTAAGGATTTGTGCCACTGTTCGGTGAGATCACCAGTGGAACGATTACTGCGAAAGCCATACTAACGCTCATGGAAAAGCTTTCGGTCAAATTCGGAAAAAATTACATTCTCAAGTACAGAAGGGGCAATGTTGCTGTGAGGCAGCGTGGAGCTTCTTTACACTCAGAGTTAAACCAGGACTTTTCATTAGGTTTGATGCTTTTTACTCTGTTAGGAAAAAAAAACACGCATCCCTAGAAGAATCACATCTGTGATCGAATTCGAATAACTCTCAAATTTTGGACTTCTGTAAATAAAACTGTTATGAATGATTTGCTTGCGGACAGTGAATTTGAATTTATCATATTAAATTGACAGCACAAAAATTTGGTCGTATGGTGCTGCTGGAATATATGAGTGTCATTGAAATGGGGTTTTAAGGTATAAAAAGAGGGAAAATGATAATGGAGAACTTCAATTGTATTTATATTGATAAATTATATTTTTCTTTTAGTAAAAAGAAGACTGCCTTTGCTTATTTGTATGTAAATTTGTAAATTTAATCTTTTTTCGACTACCTATACAATAAGATTTGTTTTAAAAAACCTAAAGAAAATATAAAATTAATTCCATTTTGGTCCTTAAAATGGTTTATAAATTACAAACAACAAGGAAAACAAAATTTCTTTGTTTCCTCCAGAACCGAGTAGGGATTAAACAGAGGACATGCTCCGAATATAGCAAAGAACTTTCACGAAATCCATTTTGATGGTTTAACCAAACATAGGCTGGGTTAATAAATAAAACGCTTAGGAACGCTTTAAAAAATTGTACTTTACATAAATTTACCTCATGCTTGTGGAAAAATTCAACCCTATGTTTTATTTGAGACTAAAAGTCCCATTTCCTATCTGAAATTGCTTTAAGGAAATAAACAAGTATTTCCTTGCAGGCAGAAGGGTTAAAATGTATGCGCTAAACCCTGATTTAATGGTTTAACCCTAATATGAGGCTCCAGCACCACGGTCATAAAATGTATTATGAAAGTCCCTAAAATTGGAATTATTCATGGTTTAAGGTGGTTGATGTGTTTAACTTTATTTTTTTAGCCTTATATTTGAAGTTTCTTCTTTAAAAAAATAAACACATAAAATAAATAATAAAAGATTTTATGATGCGGGTGTGGTATTGATGTACTCATGTACACACTGTGAAGTTTTGGCCTGGGGTTCGACAAATAAAACTCAATCAAACTTCCAAAATAATACAACAAATCAAATTTATGAAACACAACGAATTTCTTTTTAAATAACAGCAAATGTAACTTATTCACAACTGAAATATGTTCTTATAATTCAAAACTCTATATTTAATCAAATTTCAATCACTTTTTACTAACACTTCCAGATGTTAACAATTCCAATTTTGAAAATAAACTGAACTCTTAACGTCATCTACACGTGTATTTATACAAATTTACAAACTTCTGGAAGCTTCAATGGAAGCACAATCTAAGCTTTCGATTGTTTGTGCTTTTCGTGTTCGAATTAGAACTCAGTCAAAACATATTGCAAATATGTAGCATACTTTTAAGAGCATTGTTGTTGCACACAATACATGTTGGTGTTGTGTTAAAAATGGTTGTTGTACATAATGAATTCCATAGATGTCGTTAATTTACAAACAAAATGTATCCTCCGAATATCTAAACATTTTGTTGCCACATCACAATATGTTACAGAAATATATGAGGGCAGGGTTCGTACCATTGCTTCAATCGAAGCAAATTTACTTCGATTTTAATAAAAATCAAAAATCTACTCCGCCACTCCGCTTGACTTGAGATCTACTTCACATTTTTCAGAGTGAAAAATAACCCACATGAAATAAAATAACAGCTTTCGATTTTCAATCAATCTCAATTTTCATTCTCTCCCTTGACTCGATTTTCAAGGCGCTATGAAATAACGCCCCAGACAAAAAGGGTCCAAAACTAAAAAAAATTAATAAGGCCCCAAAAGTATAGTAAAAATGCAACAACAACAAAAAATATTTTAAGGTGTAATTTCAATTTTTGGGGCTTAATTTCATTTTTAGGATTCTGGTGATGTTTCAATATGAAAAAAGCATCTAACATCAAAGACTTAAAAAAAACTTCAAAATAATATGTTGGACCTTATTTCATTCTTCTTAATTTTCTATTTTCTTTTAAATGCCAGAAGAAATTGATAAGCTAACTGTTATCAAAATTGTAATGACGTTTTTGAGCAAATGTAATTGTTGTTTAATATAATAAAATATTTGAAAACTATTAAGCAACATTTTAAAACAACGGAATCCCGATACGCTCCCGTATTTTTTATAATCCCGTTATTTTAAAAAATCCCGACAAAAAAGTTTTAAAATCCCCTATTCTAAAATTCTAAAGTACTGTTCTTTTTAAATCCCGTTTTCTACCCCCCCCCCCCTTGCTCATTATCCCGAATCCTGATCTTTTATATAACACTTTTTTAAAATCAAACTAAATATAAGGTGTAGGCTATATTCACTTTTTCATGTTTTTATAAAAAAAAAATACTCGACAAAAAGAAAAACTGTCGGAATATTTTTGACTTTTACTGTGCGTACACATTTGTTTTTGTTTAAATAATCTACATTACTAGCTGACCCGGCAAACGTTCTACTGCCATATAAAGTATTCCTGTTTCAAGCTTATGTGATACAATTCCTTATCACCTGATTCCGAATAGGAAGATGAGGGAAATCCATCTATTAATTCACTTCAAACAGCTTCCATGTTTATATAAATTGATTATTTATTTAAAATTTACAATTTTTTCACAATCGAAGTAAATTGTAGAGCAAAAACAGACTTGTCAAAGTGACAACTCCAAATTCTATTGGTATTAGTGAAAAAAGCGTAAATCTGCCGAAAAATTGAGATCTGAAAAATTTACTTAGATCAAAATGTAACACAAGAATTAAAAAAAAAAATCAGTGTTTTAACAGATCTAGATCAAAATTAAATTGATTTTTTCCCAATCAAAAGCTCTCTTAAGCCGGAAACATATGTGCAGAGAGGCTACCTGCATCTATGCATGCAGCGCTATCTCTAAAACAGATGTGCATACTTTTTGACATTTAAGTATTGTTGTATTAATGTCAAAATGCAGCGTTACCACTGAACATTTTTGAAAAGTTGTAAAAAAACGTGACTTTCAAATAAATAATGACATTCAATTCAAAATAATGTAAATAAAATTAAATTTGTATGAATATTGAATAGGAGAATAAAAATATTAACGAATCCGGCAGAAATTATTTTAATTGAAGACTCAAAACTTAGAAGTTAACATTTTTTTATATTATTTTAAACAATAATTTCAGCTTTCAGTAGATAGGTTACAATTATTTACTGTGTATTACTTTATTTTTATTAAGATGTTGTTTAAGATTGTTAATATGTACGAAAAAAAACTGTCAACAAATTGTGAATGTGTATGCTATTTTGAACGAAACGGAAAAACTACCAGGAAGCCCAAAGTTTTGGGGTGCGCAATTGGATAGCGTCGGCCAGTAATCGGGATGTATGGAAGAACTTTTTAAAGGAGGCCCGTACCGGATCCCGGTTGTTAATGATGAAATTCAAATCCTTATTTTGAAAATATAATCGTTTGGTTGCTTCAAAATTGGGGATTAATTTGATGGGTTTTTAGGAACGTATTTCATCCTTCAATTTTTTTATTTTCATTATGAAACAGATCGCCAAATTCAACAATGAACGAAGTCCCTAAATTTGGGGTATAAGCAGTGAGATAGATATTTGAGGGTATTATGCCCCCTGCAAGCTCCCTGCCAGAGGACACTTTCATTTTAGTTAATTTTTAAGAAAACGGCAAATTCGCTGATAATTTTCAATACGAGCCTAACACTGTCTAACTAATATGGTTTTATAAATAATAAAATGAATGACAAAATTCGAGCGATTTCACAGTAAACTAAAATATTACCCAATTTTAGGGGTGTTATTTAATTTTTCGTTTTGGGGGTTATTTCCTGGAGCCGCCTAGCACCACGAAATCTATACCGAGGTTTGTTTTTCTCGGCTGCTTATTTTGTTTAAAGCGGTTAAAGAAATGCACTTCTTTTCTCCACTACTCTTATCCTCATTTCTGGACCAACGCATCTATAGTCAACGCATCCAACAAGTTCTTGCTTTTCTATCTGGGGTTAGAACCTTATACAACTTGTTGACTTCAAACGGTATTGTTAATAACGTCTGTTTAAGACCAAATCTGCAAGAACTTGAGCACGATACGATAGTCTCTCTTTGTTGACGTGCAAGAGTCACAGATTTCTTTCTCTAAAGAAGAGGATGCGAGCCAGAATATCTCCTAGTGAGAGTTCATTACTGATGTTGATTGGTCTGGGCAAGCATCCGCGCGGCTATTTTAATTTGGCTTGTAATGTTGTTCATGGGTCAACGTTCCTATTCATGCCAATTTATTTCGATTGTCGAATCCTTTCATGGGCTTGTAAGGTTCTTCCATGGCTATGCTATCATAGACGATATTAGAAGATGGTACTTTTTGTATTACCGGTATAAAGGTAAAGATCTGATCAATTGTTGATTTGCAATGGCAGACAATATCCTGTTTGCTAAGAGTGGAGATGAGTTTTTAGTAGCGGCATTATACATTATTACTTTGACTCAAATGTGGTTGAGCGTTCTAAGGATCTCATTTATAAAATGTACACAAAGAATTGATGACAGAACCCTGTCTCCGGGGTTAGACACAAAAATCACATATATCGGAAATAATTCCAACAAAATAATTACTTGTTGCAATGGCGTTGTTAGTGGCCCAGTACGAAAATACTAAGTTTTCCCCCTCCGCAGAGCTGTGCATCAGTTTTGAGTCCAGCTACCTGATCTATACACCAGAATTTTTTTGAAAAGATAATTGCCTCTCCAGGAGCGGATTCAAAGTTCGCGTGCCAGAAAATGCATTTTTAACTCAAGATTTCCGTGCCTATATAGTTATTTTGAGGTCCTGGGTGAGTGGTTCTTGCACTGTTTTGATCCAAGCTTGCCGTACATCAGCTTGGCATACACCAGAAAAATAAGGTGAGGAAAAATAATTATTGCACCGCCAGGAGTAAAATGAGAGGAAGATTATTCATTCGCAGTTAGCAAAAGCAAAAGCCACTGCGTCAAGGTTCCACGTCTACCTCGGTATTCATTATTTTTAGTTTATATATAATAAAACAAATAAAGTATTCCCAAACCAAAGTTTTTGCTTAATTTATGGTAGGAAGGTTTCTATTTTCGACAAAAGAATTTTGTATAAGTCTATATAAAATTCAAAGGTTTATCTGTCATAACTCATTGACGCCTGTCCTTATATTTGTAGTAGGTACATCTCACTTGCCTCAAAATCCGTATAGGAATAAATAGAAAGGAGCAACAAATAATACCTTAGGTAGGAGTAGGCTATTATTAGACAATATTGATGTACTGCAGTATTGACTAGGTTTAAGTACATACAAATAAAAAACAGAATATATAAATGTCGAAACCGAACATTCCCCCATTTCGTCAAGGCTTATTTAGAAAAGAAAATAAAATATTCATCCCCGATCAAAGGTATAATCATTTATATGCCTGCCTACGTGTCAAATCAAAGATACAATTTTTGTGTGTTCTCGTATCCTCTCCCCCCAATCCCAAAAAGTACTTTTTCATAATACAGCCCAAAATCACCATAAAAAAGAAAATTGAAATATTTATGATTAAATTGCATATTCTTTCTTTTCATTTGCAGGCAGACGAAAAGGCAAAAAGCTGAATACAAAAAAAAAATCGCGCAACCATAAAGAGTCTTGTAGAGATCCCCAAACAAATGTGAATAATCACAGCAAGGATTCGACTGAAAACACGAGTAAAAATTAATTTCATCTGCATTGCGACATAACACATGCTCTTGTACAAACAATTCCGTAATATTCCGAGGCCATACACAAGCACATACACATGTAGAAAACATACCGAATGTTCCTAAGGGCTAAATAACTCATATTAACTGACTTAATCCGTTTGCACTTTGGAGGAGGCTTTATTATGTAAAAAAGGAAGAAATTCTTGTACTTGTATTGATTTCCCAGGATGCGCCTTCTTCCTTCGAAATGAACGATTAAATTTATCACAATAAGCAGGCTTTTAAGACAAAATATGATACTCAAGAGTAAATATGACACACAGCTCGAAGAACCAAATATAGGTAAGGGAAATCGCTTCGAGAAGAATCACAAAGAGAATCAATAAGTAGTTTTAAAACAAAGCAAAAGAACATTCAAAGGAACTTAAACAAAAGACACATTGATGATAGAGAGATAAAGATAGAGACTATGCAAGGATTATTATTTTCCCCGACCAAATATGCATTCGATTCTCCCCCAAAACCTCTGTTTCACTTTTTGAGCATTTTTTTAAATTTGTATGACATCCTTGATTCGTCGACTTAAACATTAAAAGGACATCACCAGCAATTGACGCACAAGCGCTGCACTGCTTCAATACTGATAAACTCTCTAGAGACACCACTGAACTGCAAAAGCTTTGAAGGATAAAAGACAAATCTAAGCGAAGATAGTCAGAAAAGATAACTCTTCCTTATATCTTTTTTACTTTATTTTTCCATTGAAATAAATTGACAGACAAGCCAAAAGTCAACATCATCGATGTCCCATCCAGATAGAAATAGAAGAAGACTTAATAGATACAGTTCCATTCGGATACCCATTGCGATACCAGGAGGAAGAAAATTAGAATCAATATAATGGATTCAGTTGTGATGCAATCGAAATGTTTACGGAGCTTTCTGCTGATTATTTCGTTTATGTGCAATGGAACGTTGTCAGGTGAGCTTAAGCTTAAAGATCTTAACTTTATACTTATATGTATGTATATTGAATGATATCCATAATGATAGAAATCAAAGGATTTGAGGTACTTTTATGATAGTGAAAGGTTTTGTTTTGGTATCTCCAGCTTCTGATACGTTCTTGGAGGTCGTCTAAGGACGATAGTGATCTTACCATAAGTTCAGTGTATAAACCGAATTGAAATATTGATCTTTTCCCTCTATTTACACAACTTGGAAATATATTTTGTGTGCATGTAAAATTATTATTTGTAGTGACGTTAATAACATCCTTTTGCTGGAAAGTCACATGGTTGAAAGTATGAGAACGTTAAATTTATTCCGGTAAATTACACCTGTGTTTTGTGGAAGAATCAAGCACACTTTTGGACATTTTTACTGCTACGGGATTTTCAAAACAAATAAATAATTTATTTTATTTATCTTACATTTGATTATAATTTCACCTGTCCTTCAAATTCTTATTTATTCAGAGATTTTAGCAGAATCGACTATCATCGCCTTAGGCGACATATGCGGAACTTAAATTGGGGGTTTATCTTTAATCTACGGAATCAAGTTATTAGTAAAATAAGTGCAGCAAAAACACGTATGCACAATCGAATTCTGAATCCATTAATGAAAGGAGGACAATTATGGGAAAATTTGAACAAAATAGGAATTGGGAAGCAAAATAAATTGTGTAACGAAAATTTAAATGTTGATTTTTTTTATAATTAACGCGCCGTGTAAACTATTCCAAATTCGTGTTGTTCGGCTAAAAAAGAATTCCTATATTCCACGATAGGTCCGAAATTGGGCTCAAAGGTGAACTGATGAGCATTCCTTGCGAGACGAGTATTACGGGAGAAACTTTTAAGGGGAGGAAATCACAAATTTGTGTCCTTTCCTTTTGCTAATCCATCTGATACTAGGTTAAATGCTGTTGACGTTCCCAATTTTTCTCCATTTTTGATAGATGAAACTTTTCAGTTCTCTTGTGTGGACAGTAGTGATGTAATTGAGTGCTTCCACAGATTTCGCCAACTTCTCTTTTGGTCCATTTCTCCCGTGTTTTCGACTCCTATATTATTAAAGAAAAGTTAAATCAACTAAATGATGATTATATTCTTGGTCCCGATGGTATTCCTGCTATATTTCTAAGGAAATGCTCCTCCACTCTTTCACTTTCCCCCCTCATACATTTTTACTTTATCAATATCTCAAGAAATATTTCATCAAGTATGAAAAACCGCGTTTATAACTCCTATATACAAAAAAAGAACCAAAGTGCGACGTCAAAAACTTTCATCCCATTGCTAAACTATCGCATAAAACCATAGTTTTCGAAAGAATTTTGTATGAACATTAAAGTTTTCATTCCAAATCCCTCATTTCTTCTAGACAACATGGCTTTCTCAAAGGCAGGTCTACAACAACAAACCTGGTTGACTTTGTGTCATTTTCCCTCTCAGCATCGGAGAATGGGAAGGAGAACGATGTTATTTCTTTTAGTAAAGCTTTTGATAAAATCTCCTACAAACTTATTCTTTTTTAACTATCCCCCCGGTTTTAAACCCAATCTCTTGAGATGGATTTCTTCTTATTTATAAAACCGATTTTATAGTGTTCGGTTCAGATCCGTCTTATTAAGCCGTTTATTAGCTACATCTGGTGTTCGGTGTTCGTCAAGGCAGCCATTAGGCCCTCTCCTTCCTTTTCATTCTTACCATTAACGACATTGAAATTTTCGTCAAACATTCCCGCATCTCATTATACGGATATAAAACCAAGTTTTGTAAGATCATTTCTTCAAATGAATACTCTTCGCATTTCCAAAATGATTTCGATAATTTTTTTCAATTTGGTGCTCCAAAAACTGCTCGGAGCTTAATATTTCAAAAGCCAATCGATAACCTTTTCACAAAAATGCATCAAATCTATTGCCTGTCTATATCTTCTCCACAGTCAAACCATTCGCCCTGTTATGGTGATCCGACTATCGGCTGAATTTTCTAAATCATATCGATGATATTATTCTGAAAGCAAATTCGGCACTTGGCTTCGTGAAACGATGGTTCAAGGAATTTTTAGACCCCTACGTTACCCGATCTCTTTACATATCCTTTGTTCGTCCGATCAAAGATCAAAGAGAAATATTTGACATTCTCCGCATTCATCGAATATTCTTAGGTAACGTTGATTGTACGCCTAACGACTCCATCTTTCTCAACACTAACCCTCGTAACATACGTAATCCCCGCCTCTTTTCTTTTCCCACCTATCAATCCTCTTATGGCTTCAATGAACCTATCTCCCGAATGCTGGGGAGTGTCAATTCAAACACTCTTTTTTTAACTCCAATATCAGTATCCCCTGCCTAAAGCCTTGTCTCCTAAGCCTCATGGCATACATCCTGTTTTCATTAACGCAATCTTACCAATAATCTTGCTTTCAACACTATTATAGTAACTGAAATTTTCCTAGCCCCAGGATATTGGCAAAAATAATACCTATACCTAAAGATCGTAAAAATGTAGAGTTTAAACCTATTTTCGTTTTCGTTCTTCTCTTTCTATCAAAAGTATTTGAAAAAGTTATTCAAAAACAATTAAAAGCGTATTTAAGATTACATAATTTGTTATCCCCTATGCAGTGTGGCTTTCGCCGAAACCATAGCTGTATATCCGCCATTATTAATCTTGTTGAAGATTAAGACAAGCCCTGGATGAAAGTCATGTCACATTTCTTGTTCTTCCTGCTTTTTCAAAAGCCTTTGATACTATAGAACATTACATTCTTTGCGATAAGCTTTTGAACATCTATAAATTTTCAACATCTGCAGTCAACCTATTGTCATCTTATCTTTCCATTGAAAACAAGCCATTGTGGTAGGTTCAACAATGTCAAGTGTTTTACCCTACGTAAGAGGAGTCCCCCAAGGATCAATATTGGGACCTCTGCTTTTCTCCCTCTACATTAACCAGCTTCCATCTATTATTTCATTATCTTCTATTCAAATGTATACCGAAGCTGGTCAGTTGCTTAAAAGTTGTCCACTTGGACTAATTTAAAACTGTGTTGATTCTACTAACACAAATCTAGAAATAATCTTACAATGATTTTATAGAAATGGTTTGATTCTTAACCCATCTAAGTCAAAATAAATTGTTATAAGCAAGAACCCTTTGTCTTTCCTACTTTCCAATCCTTACCCTAAACAACGCCCCCATTGAATATGAGAAAACCGTCAGGAATTTAGGAATTTTATTTAGTAGAAGATTAACTTAGAATAATCACATAAATTAGTTTAGGGTGTTCTTCGCATGTTATGGCCCTCACAATATTTCACCTCTCCAAAAACACGTTTAATGTTTGCCAAACTTTTTGTCATACCTCTATTAACTTTCGAGTGCGAAGTTTTAAGCGACTGTGATGCTGCAAGCTGAAGAAAGCTCAACGTTGCATTCAACAATCCTTCCCGTTATGTAGCTTGAGAAGATTATGACCAAATTTCTTAATTCTCAAGGCAAATGTTTAATATTTCTCTTGATCATCTTTTAAATTATAGAACGCCTATATTACTTTTTAATGTTATTCAAACACATCTAGCTGGTTATATTTTTGCTGGATTAAGATTTAGCTCCTCGATCAGATCTCTAATACATATACTTACATCCGCTTATTTGGTATCCAAGTGGCAGTTTTTATCAATGTCATTCGCCTATGGCATATCTTACCGCAGCATGTTAAGGTGTTGAGAGGCGAAGCACAGTTTCGGAGTGAGTTACTTATTTACTTTCTAGTTTATTTAGGCTGATGCGAACTTAAATAAATAAAAAAAAATGGAGATAAATAAAATTCTTTCTTTACATTTTTTTGCATATTAAAAGTTTTAAGTTCGTTTGATAAGACTAAAGAAGGAATTTCTGTACTTAAGACTACGTCCGAAATTGAGTTCAAAGGGAAATTGCAGAGTATTGCTAGTAATGCGATTATTTCGATAGAAGTCTTTTAGGGCAGGAGTTCAACTTTAACCATTTCAACAAAAGTTGTCAGTACAGGCCTTATGGCAGAGCTTAGTTTTTACAAATGGCGCCAGTTGCCTACCTACTGAAATTGACTTACATATCTACGACTTACATGCCAATTGTTGTTGTAAGTAACACTGTCCTTATACGAATATACGAATAAGGTTATCAATCCTTTAGATGGAGGCATTGCACGCTGCACAAATGTATTCCTGCGGGATCCATGACCATTCCCGAAAAAGCGCTGACTTCAATGTTGCAATACTCTCAAAATTTTTTTTGTAGACACCTTAGCCTCCAAAATGGACCATATAAAGAAGTCCATTGGATTCAAATCTGGTGAGTATGGAGGCCACTGTTGCGAAGGAATGAACTGCGGAACTTGGTCTTGAAGAAATTGTGCCAAATTGTCTGCGTACCCAAGGGATCAACGCATCACTTAACACCTTTTGTGGGTACACTTCCTGGTTTAATTTAACGCCCTGGTCGATAAAAAAAACGAGAGGAGAGCGCCCATTTTCAGTCACAGCAACCCAACCCATTACAGAAGCAGGAGCTTGTTACGAACAGCAAGTCTGCAGATTTCCGGCTGCGTGCAAGGCTTTCAATGCTTTCGATCGTTGAAAGCGATTTTTTTTGTGCTGATGTTAAATCTTGTACTTTTTGAGTTTTGTAGGGCTTTAATTAAAAATCATTTTTGAGTATTCGCCGAATGCTTAATGCCGACACGTTCAGATCTTTAGTAATGCCAACATAAAAATAGTAACACTTCATTTGACGGACCCCGTATATTCAAAAAAGCACATTATCTTGGAACTACCACTTCTAAGTTTATGCAAGTCATGCTGCATTTTTTCTTGGATTTTGTTTAAAAGCTTTCAGAATTGATGCTTTAAAAAAAAACAATGATTTTTAATGTGCATTACACACGGTCTAAAACAGCTTAAAGAGATTCCATTGCCTTCAGAGTGCGAAGTGAATATAGATACTATCTTGCCTTAATTGACAATATTTGTTGAACAGAGTATAGCTATTTTACTAAAGAACTTTTCGGTGTGTGATATTAGCTTGATGCAACGGTAGCTGTCGCATTATCACTTTTTCCCTTGTACAAGTTTTGGTCAAAAGCAATTACCGGATGATTTTTGTGTTTTGAGAATGACTGGCTCTACTTGTGGATCATGTGTTTTAATAATTATAAATTTGTTCTATCAAGTTGAGAAAATTATATCAGTCAAGTGGCTTCTTTCAGAATTGATGACCATACTGGGTTATTTTATGGCATTTTCTGTCCGAACTTCCTGCGGTAGGTTCACGCAATCCTCCCGTAATTTCTCTCAAAGGATTTCAAGAGCCTGAGTCTTGCTTATAAAAATTCGAGACTTCAAGTAACACCACAAAAATAGCTTGAAGTTGTGAAATGAACATCTCATCGGGCGATTTTAGGGCGTATAGCGTACATGGCCTGTTTTCTTCAAATATATTAAAATAGAATTGACATTTGCTGTAAGAGTTATGTATAAGCGTCTTCCAATAGGGAGATTACTTTTGCCCCACCTTTTAGATTGAAGAAAGGTTACTTTTCCCCTAATGACTGGGCAACTTATCACCTCTGAAAAGCTACGATGTGAGAATGTTGAGCTATCTAGACTTGACGTCTCCCGTCTTTTATCCAGAAGTCTAAAGGTAACTTGTAGGCATTGTTCTTTTGAGTTTTTCATCGAATTTCTTTGATTGTAAATGAAAACTTTTTCGTTGATAGATGTAGCTTTGGAAAAATAAAGCCTACCCATCATTTCAAAGTCCCTCACAATATCTACTGTCGCCCTCTGTGAAGAATTTTGGTGTCATCCACGGTTGGCCTTAAACATTGCCTATGAATTTTGGTGAACGAATTTCGAAAATTGAAAAAAGCAGTTTCTTAATAGCCTGGCTTGCATTACAATCAGTTGGTTCGGATATTTTTGTCCAGCTCGCAAATCTCTCCGTAGGCATACCTACTCTCTGGTTTAAGTTAGGCATATGGGCTTACATCTTTTTTCAAGCAATGACTGTAAGTCACTCCGACGCATGTTTGTTGTTTGTTTATTTTTATAAAATTCAAAGTTTAGTTTTGTGTGTCACACCTGACCCTTCTTTAAATACAATAAACTGATCAATATCTATTTCAGAGTGTAACTTATCAGACCTTTCTTTAAAAAGAAATTTTTCCGCTGATTAAATTTTTGTTTGCATAATCTTTTAATTGAAATTCTTATTTATAATTACTGTCTGCTTTGGTTTTAATAATTGGGGTTACGATGTGGAATTTTGTATCCCCTGTTGTGTCCTTTGCTGGTTCTCTCGTAGAACGAGGCTCCTTCATTGTTCAATTTGTTCTCGAATCGATCGTCTGTGATGGCACGAATGTTGAGGTAGCGATGGTTGGGCTCTATTTGTTGCTGGAGTAGTTGCTGGATTTCCAAGTTGGGGTGGTCCTCCAAATTCCTCAAAATATTTTTGATGAACTAATTTATTGGGATCAGTTTGGTGTCTTCATATAGCTTCTAGTTTGGAAATATTTCCTTGTAATGGGGTTTCGGTGTAGACCTGTACAGCTACGGAGTATCTTCCTTTCAAAAAACTCGATCTTCTTCATATATGTTGGTGATATGTTGAATCAAATAGGACAAGCGTATGTCAGAACGGGACGGATCAGCTATTTATAGATGAGAAGTTTAGTATTTGTGCTTAGTGCGTTTCTTCTCCTAAGAAGTCTGTGGAACAGATTTAGGGAGGAGTTAGCTCTTTTAAGCATATATGTAGCGTGCTTGTTTCATTTGAAGCGGTTAGTGAAATTCACTCCAAGGTATTCTGCTGTTGTCTTTGTCGTTATCACTGTGTTGTCTGGTAGCTTGATACTGATATTATCACATCGTGAAACTTCTTCTACATCTTGTTTCTGTTGTTGGGGTTCTAAAACAGATAGGCTCGCGCTTTTCGCTATTTATCTTTAATCCCCATTTAAGGTAGTAGTCCCACAAGATTCTTATGTGATCTTCAACTCTCCTGGCTGCGATTCCTGGTGAAATGGATGTTGCATATGTAAAGGAGTCATCGGCATATAGCTTCGTTTTCGTCCCTGTTATGTTGGTAGGCTGGTCAGCTGTGTAAAGGTTGAACAGTATGGGGCCAACTTGGAAACTTGTGGAACTCCAGCGCTGATCGTCTTTCTTCGTGAATATTCTTTGTTTACCTGTACATAAAAGGAGCTATGGGTTAGAAAATTTTAGATTAATCTTACCAAGTGTTCAGGTAGTCCTAGACTTGACAGTTTGAATATTAGTCCTTTTATCCATACTGTATCGAAGGCCTTTTCCAGTAAACAGGCAACTGTCGTCTCTTTCTTTTTGAGTCCGTGTGTCACGTCGGCTTGCAGTCCAAGAAGTGAATGGATGGTGGAGTGTCGTGCTCGGAAACCATACTGACATTCAGGCATGATTTCCCTCTCCTTGAAGAAATGATAAAGCTTTCTCAGGATAAGTTCCTCCAGTATTTTGCTGACACAGCATTGAAGAGAAATCGGCCGATATCCCTCGACGCTATTCCTGTTGATTTTCTTAGCAACGGTTACCACTTTTGCCATTTTCCATGTTTCGGCAAAGTACCTGTTGTTCATGCAGTTGTTGAAGATGATCATCTGCAGTAGGATGGCGAGATTGGGTATCTTTTTAAGGACAAAGCTAGGAATCCCATCATTTTCTGCTGAATTCTTAGAATTTCCTCCGTTGATTGTGTCAGTTACTTCCTCGATGGAAGTAAAAGCATCTCCAGTTGGTTCAAGTGTAGGATTATCCTCATTAAAGTTGCTGACTGAAGTATTCGATGCTGCAACAGAGGCAGCGAGCTCTTTTTCCCAACGAGGTGGTTAATTTTCTTGAAGGCATCGGGTCCCGGTTTGATGTTCGAAAGTCTTTTCCTGAACTCATTCTCCTGGTGTTGTTTCACTGCCGGGTTGAACCTGGTGTTGGTGCATTGAAGTTCGGAGTCTATACTCGTCGTTCTCTCTGTTGAACAACCTGTGGTTTACCCGTTAAAGCTTTTTAGGGAGCCTCTGCCTGTGAGCATATATGGGCTGTATATGTTCCGGCATATTCGTTTATCGGTCTCTGCTGCTTTTTGCAGTCTTAAGCTTTTGCAAGGCATTGTTAACTGTTGTTTAATATTGGAGTATGGCACTATCAATTTGGCTATTTGAGAGATTCCTGCTGGTTGGGACTTCCGGGAGATCTCTTTCAATTTCGGTATGGAATGTTCTCCAATTCACCCTGTTATACCTGATGTGTTATATGTTCTGATTGTTCGCAGAATATCCTTTGATTAGGTCTTACCCTAACTTCTACTGTTAGATGGTCGGAATCACTTTCGTGTGCTACGCAATTGTAGTTCCGTAGTTCAGGTAGAATGCTGATGAAGTTCGACGTAACTAGAAAGAAATCCAAATGAGATGGAATTCTAGGGTATTGTGATGTGGCAACAAGTTTAGATACATTTTGTAAATTAACGCCATCTGTTGGATTCATTGTGTACAACAACCAACATTTATTGTGTACAACAACCACCATTTATTGTGTACAACAACCATGCCCCTAGAAGTATGCTACATATTTGCAACATGTTTTAACTTAGTACTAAATCGAACTTGACGAAACAATTCGAGACTCGAATTAGTACCGAAAGCTTAGATTGTGCCAGAACCAGACAGAAGCTTCCAGAAGCTTTTAAAGTTGTATAAATACAAGAGTAGATTGCATTGACAGTTCAGTTTATTTTCGAAAGTGGAATTGTTAACAACTGGAAGTATTAGTAAAAAGTGATTGAATTGAGATTAAATAAAAAGTGTTGAATTATAAAAACGTATTTGAATTGTGAATAAGTGAAATAAGTTAAATTGGTGTTATTTAAACTGAAAGACGTTGTGTTTTATAAAATAAAGAGATTTGTTTTATTATTGTGGAATTTTGATTGAGTTTTATTTGTCGAACCCCAGGCCAAAATATCACATTGGTGTCAGAAGTGGGATAAAACTCAGTAAAGTGCTAGAAAATTCCATAGTGACATTTTCTAAAACAGTTTCGGTGACTCATTTAATTGTGAAAGTGGAATTTTCCAGAAACTATTGAACTGATTGTGCTATAAAACTGTGAATAGCGAGTATTTTTGTTAAAAATAGTGTTGGAAAAAGATCTTTCTAGAAGAGACATTAAAATAAAACTGACTGTGTTGTGAAAATAGTGTTTCAGTTACATAAAATGGGTCGCAAATTAGAACAATTGACAACAGCTGAGTTGAAAGAAGAATTAGGAAAACGAAATCTTCAGACTTCGGGGCTGAAAAAGGAACTATTGCTCCGACTTCAGAATGCTATCACTCAGGATGGTGGAGACCCCGATACCATGTTGTTCGATGTTGAAGAACAAGGGAGAGAAAGCACAGTAAGTACAGCCGATGAAATGCCTGCTTTCATGAAGTTGCTTCTGTCGAAATTCGATGCTCTGGAAAGTTCCTCGAAAGAACAAAAGAACGTTCTCGAACGTAAATTTGATGAACAAAAGAATGAGCAAAAGAATTCTTTAGAAGTTCTCCAGAAGCAACTAAGCGAACAAAGGGATGCTCTCGAAAATAAGCTCGATGCACAGAATGTTTTCCTCGACAAAAGACTCCAAATAGTAGACCAGAAAATAGAAATTTTAGAAGAAAAATTCGGAAAGCAGATAGAAAGTGTAGAACAACAGTACGAACATCTGGCTAAGGAGGTTGATTCTCTGAGGAAACAGAAACTTCGGGAATATTCGAGCGACGGTCCACGAAGAAAGGAAATGCAGCCCCCTGTCTTCGATGGTCAAACATCATGGCCAATTTATAAGAGGCAGTTCGAAGCTGCCGCCTTGACGAACAACTGGGACAACGAAGACAAATCAATTGCTCTTACGCTTGCTCTCAGAGGAACAGCTGCCGAATTGCTGCAGACCATTCCTGAAGACAAACATCAGGATTATGATGCCATGGTCAAGGCAATCGAGATGAGGTTTGGCGACGACCACATGCAGCAAGTTTACCGAGTCCAGTTGCGCAGAAGGGTCCAGGCAAGAGGTGAAACGCTACAACAATTGCAAGCTGACATTGAGCGCTTGGCGAATTTGTCTTATCCCAATACCAGCAGGGAAATCATAAACGAACTGGCAACCGATGCGTTCACTAATGCCATTGCAGATGGAAAACTACAAATGGCTGTGAGAATGGCAGGTAAGAAAACGCTCGCTGAGGCTTTAGCATTTGCCCTGACAATGGAAGCAGCAGACCAAGCTTCGCAAGGTAGCCATCGCGTCAGGGAAATGGCTACGCTAGAGTGCTCATGTCAACGTGTCGACATTGAAAGACAAAACCCGAGCACTGTTCGAGGTCAAATGAGATGCTGGAATTGCAACAAGCTAGGACACCTACAGCGACAATGCAGATCTATGCCTAGACAGGTAAGCTGCCCACATTGCACAAGGAGGAGGCAGAATGACGAAGCATCTGGCAGGAATAACACTCACACTGCTGGACAAGCTTCTGATCAACAGCAGGCGGAACGCCTAAGAACCAACTTCGCGGGGCTGAAGTTGGTTGATGGAATCGACGCCCCCAGGACCATCATCCAAGTTTCGCAAACTACACGCTGCAGCAAGAGCTTGACAGTGGAGACAGTCATCAGAAACAGAAAATGTGTGGCCACTATCGACACGGGTGCCACAGCCTCCATAATCAGAAGAGACCTTGTTCAGACATCATGGCTACATAACACCAGCTGCTACACTCTGAAGACAGCTACGGGAGAAGCAGCAAAAGTATACGGGGAGGTATTTCTAAAGATACAACTGGCAGGGTTGACCTTCTCACATGCATTCTTGGTAGCCGACATATGCGACGAATGCATCATTGGAGTGGATTTCATGAAGGCACATGAGGTAATCATAGACCTTCGAATGCAAGTATTAAGGTATCGAACCGTTGAGATCCCTATGGTATACGGAAACGAGAACGCTGTGAATCTTCGGGCGGTTATAAGCAGAGATGAAGTCCTACCACCATCTTCAGAGACAGTTCTTTGGACGCGTTTGGAGGGTGATCCTGGGAACCACCGATTCTATTTCATTGAAGCAGATAATAAAGAGGACTTTCCAAGCTATATCGTTGGAAAGATTTTAGTGGAACCAAAGAAAAACATGGTTCCGGTAAGGCTGATGAATCCGAACAAACACTCCGTCAAGCTCAGACAAGGAGAGGTGATTGGAAGATGCGTACCCATTGCAGCCATATCGACAACATCTGGGAGTGATTCTGCGAGTCCTGTTTCTGCAACAAAATTGGCTGAGGTATGTAATGCTATCCTTGGAAACTGTGAGCTAAATCAGGAGCAGAAAACCATGGCCAAAAATCTCATTGGCGAGTTTGCTGATATATTTGCATCGCAGGATGGAGACTATGGTCGAACACACCTAGTACAGCACCGAATAGACACCGGCGATAGCAGACCGATCCGACAACCTGCTAGAAGACTTCCATTGGCAAAACAGTCGGAAGTCGATGAGATGATATCAACCATGGAAAAAGACGGTCTAATCGAAAGCTCAAAAAGTCCGTGGGCATCACCCGTTGTACTAGTGAAAAAGAAGGACGGCAGCACTCGATTCTGCGTGGATTACCGGAGGCTCAACGATGTCACCAAGAAGGACAGCTACCCCTTGCCTCGAATAGATGACACCTTGGATACCCTTTCTGGAGGGAAATGGTTTTCCACCCTCGATCTGAAAAGTGGTTACTGGCAGGTACAGATCCATCCAGAAGACAAAGAAAAGACCGCTTTCACAACGGGAAATGGACTATGGCAGTTTACCGTTATGCCATTTGGCTTGTGTAACGCTCCAGCCACCTTTGAGCGTTTAATGGAACGTGTGTTACAGGGTCTGACATGGAAAACCTGCCTGGTGTACTTGGATGACGTCATCGTTGTGGGAAAGACGTTCGCTGAACATCGCGACAACTTGAGGGAGGTGTTTACACGACTTCGAACTGCACATTTGAAACTAAATCCAAAGAAATGTGCTCTGTTCAAAGCTGAGGTGAAATATTTGGGACATGTGATATCATCAAATGGAGTAAACACTGACCCGGAGAAAATCGAAACCGTGAGAAATTGGCCAGTTCCCGAAGATAAACACCAGCTGAGGAGCTTTCTAGGTCTCGCCACTTATTACAGGAGGTTCGTCAAAGATTTTGCCGGAATCGCAAAGTGTCTGCACCAGCTAACTGAGAAGGGTAGACAATTTAAATGGTCAGGTGAGTGCGAAAGAAGCTTTCAACATCTAAAACAGCGACTTTGTGAGGCACCAATACTAGCTTACCCCACCCCTGGCAAAACATTTATTGTGGACGCGGATGCTAGTAACGTGGGTGTTGGAGCAGTTCTGTCGCAGATACAAGATGGGCAGGAGAAAGTGGTAGCCTATTTCAGCAAAGTTCTGTCGCGACCAGAGAGAAACTATTGTGTAACCAGACGGGAACTCCTTGCTCTGATACTGGCGACAAAACATTTCCATAAATATCTGTATGGACAGAGATTCATCCTGCGTACCGATCACGCCGCTTTAAAATGGTTGCTACAGTTCAAAAATCCTGAGGGGCAGGTAGCAAGATGGATCGAACGATTGCAGACTTACGACTTCGAAGTACAGCATCGCAAAGGAAGACTGCACTGCAATGCGGACGCGCTTTCCCGCAGACCATGTGAGCCCAGTTGCAAACATTGTGCGCGAAAAGAGGAAAAGGATGAAGGTATATCTGTCCAGAGAATAAGAGCCGAACCTGTAGAGGGTTGGAGTGCCGAAGAAATTCGTAATGCACAAAAAGAAGACCCTGACATCGAGCCAATCCTTGCATGGAAGGAATCTATGGAGAAACCAAACGCAAGAGATATCTCCGACAGAAGTCCTACTTTAAAAGCATACTGGGCGCAGTGGGACTCTCTCCATGTGGAAGATGGTGTTTTGCGAAGAAAATGGGAAATGCCGGATGGAAGATCCTTTAAGATGCAGCTTGTGGTTCCACGATCGAAAGTAGAGGAGATCCTACGAGAAATGCATGCTGGAATATCCGGTGGGCACTTGGGAATCAACAAAACACTGGAAAAGGTACGGGAACGCTTTTATTGGCTAAGCGTGAGAAACGATGTAGAGAGCTGGTGTCGAAAGTGCATAACATGCGCAGCTAGCAAGGGACCCAAAGTCAAAACACGAGGTAAAATGCACCAGTACAACGTGAGCGCCCCTTTTGAAAGAATCGCCGTTGACATCACAGGCCCGTTCCCGGAAACTGAAAACGGTAGCCGTTACATCCTTGTTGTCATGGACTACTTCAGCAAATGGCCGGAGGCTTTTGCGATACCCAATCAAGAAGCTAAGACCGTTGTCGAGCAGATAGTGGACCACTGGGTCTGCAGGTTCGGGGTGCCTATGGAATTGCATTCCGACCAAGGGCGAAACTTCGAGTCGAAGGTATTCCAGGAAGTATGCGCATCACTCGGGTTAAAGAAAACAAGGACAACACCTCTTCATCCACAGTCTGATGGAATGGTAGAAAGATTTAACAAGACCTTGAAGGAACATCTGTCCAAAGTCGTGAACGAGAACCAACGGGATTGGGATCGGCGAATTCCTTTATTTCTTATGGCCTACCGGAATGCGGTTCATAGTACAACTGGATACACTCCATCCGAAATTCTATTTGGACGAACTGCCCGGCTTCCAAGTGAGCTAAAATTCGGATTTCCTATTGAAGACCCAAAATGCGAAGAGGACTACGTGTTAGATCTTAGAGAAAGGATCAACGACATTCACCAGAGAACAAGAAACAACATAAAAATTGCGAGTGACCGCATGAAGACCAGATACGATGCGAGAGCAACAGCACCTGAATTCAATGAGGGAGATCTGGTATGGCTTTATAACCCACATCGCAGAAAGGGAAAATCGCCCAAGCTTCAGCAGGACTGGGAAGGTCCCTACCAAATAGTTACGCGCATTAATGACGTCGTTTTCCGAATCCAAAGAGGACCAAGAGCAAAAATGAAAATTGTCCATGTGGATCGACTGCATCGTTACCACGGAAACAATGATGATGTGCTTGTTCGGGACGAACAAAACTAAGAGGGGGACAATGTGATGTGGCAACAAGTTTAGATACATTTTGTAAATTAACGCCATCTGTTGGATTCATTGTGTACAACAACCAACATTTATTGTGTACAACAACCACCATTTATTGTGTACAACAACCATGCCCCTAGAAGTATGCTACATATTTGCAACATGTTTTAACTTAGTACTAAATCGAACTTGACGAAACAATTCGAGACTCGAATTAGTACCGAAAGCTTAGATTGTGCCAGAACCAGACAGAAGCTTCCAGAAGCTTTTAAAGTTGTATAAATACAAGAGTAGATTGCATTGACAGTTCAGTTTATTTTCGAAAGTGGAATTGTTAACAACTGGAAGTATTAGTAAAAAGTGATTGAATTGAGATTAAATAAAAAGTGTTGAATTATAAAAACGTATTTGAATTGTGAATAAGTGAAATAAGTTAAATTGGTGTTATTTAAACTGAAAGACGTTGTGTTTTATAAAATAAAGAGATTTGTTTTATTATTGTGGAATTTTGATTGAGTTTTATTTGTCGAACCCCAGGCCAAAATATCACAGTATGTTTGTTTTGGTTGAGACACGACAACCAAGGAGTGATGCTCGGGATTTCCTTGTAGCCACTCAACAATTGCTTTGCCTGTGAGATTCCGCGGTATCCATCCATAGAGGGTACAGACCGTTGAAGTCTCCTCCAATGACACAAGATGATTGATTAGCAATGTTGTTGATGATTTGGAGATCGTGATGTTTGTCGCTTCATGCTGAATTACACTTGATGTATACTGAGACTAGCAGAAGCGTCTCAGACTTGGTCAGTTTAGTGACAACTGTCGTTGTTTTAATGCATCTAAATCCAATTATACTTTTCTTTTCGCTCCTGAGGTCCGATATGAGAAGAATTGCTGTTCCTCTGCCGCTCGCTCCTTGTCCTCTCTGTAAGATGTGTAATATTGTCTGGCTTAAAGTTGTTCTTCGTTGTGATGTTGGTTTCCTATAAGAAAATAATGTCTGTTTTTTTTATTTTAAAAAAAATTTCGTTTAGTTGTGGAATACATAAAATTAACGTTATATGTTATAATTGAAAGTTGGGTTTTTATATACATAATTTGGATATAAAGTGACCCAATACATATGTCTTATCTTAATCACCCAAAGTACCGTAGTTGCTTGGAATTATCTTCTTTGCATTCTGAAGAAGGCAGTAGAGATCTGTTTCAAACAGTCCTTGAAGATGTTAAATAACGTTGATCCTTTCGGCATCTGTTGATGATTTGCTTTTGATGCCTGTCTGCTAGCTGTTTACACAGTAAACTTTGTTGTCCGTTATGCCGTTGCTGGCTCTTATGCATAAGCCTGGTAAATGGTTATCATTGCACTTGATGCATTGTTCGAATACTCAATAAAACTGCATAAATAAATTAATCAATTAAACTTTAGTGGACTGTAATTTTCACAATGCACAAATGCAAACATTCAATGATTGAAAGACTGAATGTAAAATGCCATGCTGATACTCCGTTTACATCTTAAGATAAACAACGCTCCTTCTGTGGTAATTTTCCACTATTGCAGCTGGTCTGGTAATCAACTTCTTTGGCGGTCTCAATGTACACTAACCCAGACACTATGAAAAGGGGTATAGCTTTTGCACTTCCATGCTCAAAGTCTGGTATTCAGCTCGATCGTTGGTTGTTGTTATGCAACAACATCTGTTGTTGTTCGAATGCTCGCTCGTATGCTCGTATGTTCGTGCATTGGGTATAAGAGAAGTCGTATTTCTCGCTCCCATTCACCATTAGCCACAATGATGAATTTTTCTTCCATACTCGTTTTGTTTGCTGCTGATGAGGGTTTATTTTCGTTGACTCCGTCTTGGTCCGCAAATGTGGTTGTTCATGTGATTTGCAGACTTAAAATAAGAAGTTGTTTGGTGCTTGTTAATGAAGAAGTTGTCCCTTTTTACCTTGTTGCTCTGGAATAATGGGGTAGTTGCACTGTTTATTTGGGTTTTTTAATTTTTTTTACTTAGGTGTTTTTTTCTTAGGACGGCTGTCTTGCTTGTCGTAGATACTAATGTTTTTCAATTTTAACGTTAAAAATATAGTATTAAATCAATTTATAACCAAATTAGCCAGATATATATGCGATTGTGTTAAAAGTAAGATAACATTTAATGATTTTAAAATATTTCAACATACACAATTTAATTGATTGTTTTTCTCTGACATGAACTAATGTCCTTTTTCTTTAATTATTATCAAATATGAAGTAAGCAAACCAATTTGATAAGAACAACTTAGTACAACAATTTAAATGACTTCTGACATTACATTATTTCTTAATACATACATATGCATTTTTACGTTTGAAATTCTTATTTCCACATTGAATCCCGAAAAAACATAATGAATTGATCAAGAACGTTCTATTGTTCAATTTGTTTCGCCATTTACACAAAAAATCAGCATAATCTTAGGTTATTTGTTTTTTTTTCTTAATAGCACATGACCATAATGTCTTTTGTGTTACAAATTGCAGAATATGTCGCATTTTATCCAAACCCACTCTAACCAAAATGGAAGTTGTAACTTTGTTTAACAAGCCGAATAGTAGAAAATACGACACATCGTATATCTTAAACCCCGACACGCATATTAACACTTAATCATCCCCACCCATATCATTGTTGCCTTCGGAATAATTTGAAAATGGAATCTCCTAATTATTATAAATTATAAGAAAAACCATCCTTAGGTCACCATATTCAAATTTTAGAAAGAATTCATGCAAATGGAAGTAATAAAATTTAGTTTTTGACACCATATGGCAACTCTGATCACATTTCGACGACATTTCAATAGTCGACACAGTGTTGCTCTTAACTTAATGTCGGTTGTGCGATTCAATTGATGTCGTTATGGGAGTTTAATAGTTTTCCTTTTGTGTTGCTTCGTTAATTTGCTTTGTGTAATAGTTTATGGGAAAGGATAATCTAAAACGTTTATGTTCGTTACGGGCTTGTGCGGGTATTGTCCTTTTGTAATACCAAACAATCTTTATTGTCTACGGAACAGTACACAAACTAGGCCGGGAGGTCCTTTTTCGGCGAACATAAAATAGGTTGGACATTATTTTTAGTATCTCATATTGATATTGCCAATGCGATGACTAGGAGGGGAAACGTATCTCTGTAATAAATGAGAGTTTAATTAAAAAAAGTTTAAAGCCACAGTATTGTTTAAAAAAATGTAAGTTATCTAAAATGTGTTGGCCCTTGTTCTGACTTGTTTTGTCTTACAACAATAAAAGTTCTTACAAAAGACAACAATTGTCTCGATGCCAAACTATTGATTGTACTTTCAACGAGCAATTTTGTTTTTTGTTTTTAGGGAAGTTCTGAAGGGTTGAAAGAATCGGTAACATACATACCTACCTGTTTTTGGCTATAACTAATTTTGTTAGAAAGAATTTCATATTGGAAGTCATCAGGGTAGGTTTTTTGCACAGTAAAATGTATAAAATGTATAAAAATGCTTATCCATCCATGTTTTCCAAAAACAAAAAAATGTTTGTTAGGGTAGAACCTCAAGCTTATCTACTTCACATACTTAATCCAAACTTGTCTCAGCCGTCAAGCTCATCCTCTTTTATTGACACCCTCTAACCATCTTGGATCAAACTTACTCAGCAAAACATTACTTCAATTGAATCGCGCTTCCCTCTTTCTAGCCTTAAAGACATTAAAACTCTTGAGAACATTCGCATCTTTTTGTCTTATCTTCACGATAAATCAGACACGGTTTGCTATGAAGGTAAGACTAACATATAAGTGTTTTGCTCTCTATTCAACAAGAAGGTTTCCCCATTGACTTCTCCAATCTCTTCATCAAATATTATGAGTTTTTCAATGTCTCCGCAAAAAGTTACTTTTGAACAATTCATCCACTCAAAATGCATATCTCACCTTCAGCGCAGCAGAACTGACCATGAATGTTTTTTTCGTTGCTTATACAGCCTCTCAGAACCTTCCTCTTACATTTTATTATCAAAACTTAAGAGGACTTCGCTCAAAAACACAAACAGTAATCTCACGCTTTTCCCTTTGAAATTTATGCCTTGACTGAAACTAATCTAATCCCAGGCATAAACAACCAGGAATTGTTCCCATCCACTTTCAATGTTTACCGAGATGGCAATCAAAATCGCGTTACTGATGACTCCCCTTACCGAGGCGTCCTATTAGCTGTCATTAAGATAATTGATTCATCTTCAAAGTATAATCGCCCCTAGAATCACCATTTGATACTCCATTTAAGATAAAAAAAAAACCAAAGTCTTCGAACACTCTATCAGTAATTTACCGTTTGTGTTCAAGCAATTATCCAGAGAGTTTCTTATATCAGTAAACTGACCATTATTTAAAACAGGAGAGTTTTGGAAATTACCTATACGACCGTCAGCAAAATTACATTTAAAAAGAAACCAATGAGTTAGTTTTTCGATTCTTTTATTAATTAATTCAACACCCGCTTGTCCATGTAGCTCTAATGTTGAATAGTGACAAGGCAGATTTAACATAATTTTTAATATTTTATTTTGAGATATTTGCAATTTCTTAATGTGACATCTTCCCCATACAGGACATCCATACAGAAATATAGACTGAAAGATAACTTTGTGCTGTATGATTTTATTTTCATTTGATAGTTTTGACTGGCGATTAATGAGTGGGTATAACATTTTTATGGCAACGCCTATTTTTTTCGAGGTTTGGGTGATATGTTCTTGAAATGTTAATTTAGCATCAAGGTATACACCAAGGTACTTGACTGATTTTTGCCAACTAATGTTGATTCCATTAACTTGAATTTGATTGCTTGGAAGATAGCAAGCTTTTCTTTTTCTTGAGAAATAGATTGCTTGCATTTTTTCCAAATTAAGTTTTATTTTCCACCTGTTATAGTAGGCTTCCAATATTTTCATTGCAGTTTTAAGATTCGTCTCAATATTGAGACTGAATTTATGTGATGAAAATATTGCTGTATCATCTGCCAATATTGCTGACTCACATCCAGGCAATTCTGGAAAATCAGACGTGTAAATGTTATACATATAAGGTTGGTGCAAGAACAGAACCTTGAGGAGTACCAAAATCAAAACAAAACAAACTGGAAGTACGAGAATTTACATGCACTCTAAAACGTCTATCTGTCAAAAAACTCTGTACAATTTTACACAACTGATAAAGCATCGCTTCCCGTGAGATTAGCGAAATCAAGCATCGTTGCGCGTGGTTAGTAGAAAGATGGGGGACCGTCCGAAAAACTGCGTGCTGTTGACATCTGTTATGTGTTTTCTGTTTTCCGTTCTTTCTGTCTTCTCTTCTGTCCTGTATCAATGTCGTCTTGTGTGTTGTCTTGTTATTGTCTGAGCCGATGGCCTCAGTAGCCAGTGCTCGTAAGTGTGTCTACTTCGTAGATTTATCTACAGAGTAGATTAAAATGTAATGTAATGTAATAAATTTTCATTAAAAGAATTAAAATGTTGGGGCATTTTTTAAATTTTATTTCTGTATGGCCCTCTAACAACACTTTAACCGTTTCAATATTTTTGTTCATAGTTTGATTTTGATTGTTCAATATTATATCGGTGAGGATGACAATCGGATTGTATGTTCTATAGAAATATAGAAAAGTGCCAGTTTGTTGTTCACTTTTTTGCTTAGGTATGGGTGTGAGAGAATATGAGATTAGGTTGAAAGGGTTGTTTGAAATTTAAAGCAATGGATGTTCTGGTATATGCAAATTTCAGTTCATGAAAACCAAGTTCTTTTTCCTGGTTTTAATGGGTTATCAATAGAAGGGACAAGGGAAACGCAAAAGTGAGTCCATATGACTGTTAATCATTGATACAATATCAATCACTAGGATGACGATGAAAGTAAACGATTTTCGCTATGTATGCTTGTTAGAAAATTTGTATCTGAAATGATTTACCACCTGTGTAATTTCTTAGATAAAGTCACCTGAAAGTATAAATGTAGTTAAAAAACAAAAATATTAAAAAAACAATATTTTCTGGTTTCAAACGTTTTTTATGCATTTTATGCATTCGTGCAGATTAAAAAATTTGAGATAACAATCAAACATGACATTACGATAATAGAGACACACATTTAAGTTACTGGCAAAATTCTGTCCGTCTGTATGTCCGTCTGTCTTTACGGATGTATTTTGGACTGTAGCCCAAACGGTTGGGCCAATCGTCTTCAAATTTAGAACTTAAGGTTATTTTGACATTCTACTTGAGGAGTTTTTTTCAATTTTCTTAGCTCAAAAACTAACGGTGCCTGTCATAAAACCGTTAGGTAAAAGTTTATTTTTCTCGAAAACGGCTCCAAGAATTTTTTTGAAAAGAAATCAGTGTACTACTGTAGGTAAGCATTATATTTTGGTGAAAATAAATTAATATGGTGGTCTAAGAAAGGTACCTCTCATAGGACCGGTTTTTTTCTTCGACTTTCTCGAAAACTGGTGATCCGGTTAATATCAAAATTTGTATTCATGAGGATGTAGCTAGCCTTAAAAATTTCGCATTAATTTTTTTTCGAAAACTTTTTTTTTATTTTCAATAATTAAAATTTTTTTTTTTTGAAAAATCAATATTTTGAAAACGAGTTTTTTAAATTTTGTTTTTGAATGAATGTTATTTTTGTTCTTAAGTTTGTATTTTTAAACTATTTTTTTTTATTTTAAAAAAAAATTGTTAAAAAACCGTTTTGTTCAAAAACCGCTCCTACGATTTAAAGAAAAATCCCATTTTTTTACATTTCTTAAAGAAATAAAAAGGCGTTTATATTATTTCACCCAATACAATTTAAAGAACTTTATTGGAACAATCAAAAGTCACAAAAATCGAATAAATGCTTTGATGTTCACTATAATTTTCTTTAATTTTATTCTACAATGTGTCCGCACATATGAGCAAGTACTTGCGATCCAGTCGTGCAGATGACTATTTGTGTCCCTTTTAGTGTAGAGCACACTGCACGGGCATTAAGAAGATAGGGAGGGGAAAGATAGGAGGTGACGATTAACATTGGTTTTTAATGCTTGCAGATCAAAATGGCAATGACAAATTTCGCCGTGTAAACTATTCCAAATTCGTGTTTTCGGCAGTTCTATTTCCTATCAATCTTTACGCCCGATTTTATATTCTATCAAGCAAGTGAAGCGGTGTTTGCGAAGCACCTGCCCAGAAGTGGGAGTTATACTCGAGTTTAGGGCGTATAAACGCTTTTTAAATTCTGGCCAAATCAGAAGGGGAAAAAACTTGTTGCACCGCTACAGAAAACCTAAGGACTTAGCAGCATTTTTGGCGTCCTCGAATATACGGTCTTTCTAACGGAGGTCGTCGTTGACACACATAACGAGTACTGAGAGCTTTTCTGTTTCTTCGATGCAAGTGCCATTCACGGACAATGGCTTTGAGGCGAACGAATATGAAAAGCTGAGGGTAGAGTCGTCAGCAAAACAGTTAATTGGATTAGAAGTAACACACAGCAGATTATTTATAACAATGGGCATGACTTGGTCGCACGTACTTGCTCGTATGTGCCTATTTACATTGGAAAGCAAGATCTTTGACAGAAACAGGTAACATTTACGTTGAAAATAACCGTTCCTTAACCGTTAACTAATTACTAACTTTATTATGTTGAAAACATAACTTTCTTACCAGAAACCATAACAAATAAAACAAGAACTAAATTATTGATTAAAAAAGCAAATTTTTTTTATTGCAAGAAAAGAAAAAAAACACGATAATTTAATAATCATTTTTATTTGCGTGGGTTTCCTTTTCATCTTCGTTGCACCATACAATGTATGGAAATGGTCTTTTCCTGCTTATTTCGATCAACAATTTGTACTCGTTAGGAGAGTATAACTGTTTTGACTTGCGAGCTCTTTCTATTGTTGCGGGAATGCTGTCCGCTTCAAAATAACTATGGCCACTTTCCATGAACTTCAAATCAAGCATTTGAATATTACTACTTGTCCTATTCACTGCATAGAACATGGTTGCGAGCACATTTTGGTTTCGGTTCTGACCTCCAGTTCTATAGACGGACTCAGCGTATCAATATATTTTAACAAACAGGTAGAAATTTCTGCACTGCCCTTCTTCCCGTTGATTTCATCCCATAAAAAGCAATGTCCTTCTTCCCGTGAATCAAAGACAGTGAAGTTAAAAAGAGACAGCTTCCTCTTATATTAAATTTGGCAATCACCAGCATACGGTAGAGTAAGCACTGCCTGTTGATCGATAGTACCGTAGCTCATTTTTGGATTGTCTACGGATGCTTTTTTGTCTTCTTCTTTCATGGCTTTGATTGCATCTCGGCGCCTTACATTTTCTTGGTATTTAATATTTGTGTCCATAGAGTTCATACGCTCTGCTTCATTGCAAATAGAACACTGGTCTTTCTTGCGTTTAAAAATTGCTAATGGTGGCTCATGCTCTTAGAAAAATCGTCGAAAGACACAGCTGGTCACAGCCTCTGTCCCATTTTTTTTCTTTATAAAGGAAATAAAGTTTCTCAATTGTAAGGTCTGGTGCAAGATACAATCTGGAACTTCGCTGGCGGCAATAGTGGGAAGGAATCTTGGGAAACTCAGAAAGAAATGCTTTGATTTTCGTCACTTTTTCAGGTGGAGTACGATTCGTTGCCGGCCTCCCTTTTCTTTTATCATTTCCGTTTGAACTTCTGAGAAGAAGTGCATGTCTCTCTTTTGGAAATAGCAAAAGTGTAACAAAATAATTTTTACATACACGAACTTTTTCACTATTTCCATTCAGTGGGTTGTAAGACCTGCTCACAATTTTATTAATAACTGAATCCATAGACCTTTTTTTCTTTTTGGCTACGCAGGTTTCTTCAATGAGGGAACAAAATAAATCTTGTTGACGCACAACACCCCCAAAACTCCAATACTCCTGAAACAGTGTGTTTTGTTGTGCAACCTTGATTACATCCCTACATTTTAATCGAAATTTGCAGTCATCCAACCTTACCATTTTTTTTGGGAATTTTACTATTCTTCCGGTTGTTTCTCTCCAGAAAGTCTTTTTTGTTTTATAATATTCTTTACCAAAAACTTTGTTTTTCGAATCTCCTCTTTGGAGTGCTTTTTAGAATGACTTCTGCATTGGGATCAAAGACAGCTGTTTCTTCTACCAGTTCATTGATTGTAAAAGAAGATTCGCCCGTTAGATAGTTAGTTGAAAAAAATTACAAATATCAATGTGAGAATAAATGATTAAATAATGAAAAAAATGTTCAACATTACTGTTCAATACTAAAAAGCCTTACCTGTTAAACTCTCATTTCATCGTTTTGGGGAATATATGTACGTAGGATCTAGCCAATACCCATCACTATTAGTATTAAAATCGTCTTCGTTGTTTATTTCTAAATTCAATAAAAAAAATCTACCAAAAGTTTGTGAAAATGTACAAAAAGATAATTTCAGAACCTACCTGTATCATTCTGCACATCATAATATTTATGATAATATCATTATCATCGCCAAGGGCAAACATATTACTTAAACCAGCTTCGATAATTACATCTAAAATCAAAAGTAAAAATTTAGCTGTCCAATAAACAACGAAATAAAATTGTTATTATTACCATGTTTACCTTCTCCAGTTGTTATTTGTTTTTGGTTTTTGGTTCAGCTGAATCATATTCAAAGGGAAAGCAGCAACTGCTTTTTCTTGAAAATAATAAACATAATATATTATTGACAAAAAAGTTATTGAGAACTGAGAGAACTAAGTATTTAATTAATAACCACAACTATCACGATTTATTATTAGGTATAGTTCATTTTAAACTTACCTTTAGGAATCTGCATTTTTGCTTACAAAGCTCAACCATTAATTTGCCACGATTCATTTTTAATGAGTTTGTTTAATCTTTAATGTAACAAACAAGACACAACACAAACATTCAACTGATTAAATAAAGTGCACAAAAGTGCTATGTCCGGACATAGCACCAAATTTGAAATATAAAATGAACATCGCACAAAATGTTGGACATAGAACAATATTGTGCTTTTTCCAGTAATATCGGGTTTTTTCAACAGGGACGGTTTATGGGCCGGCGGCGTCATTGGGCCGTACTTCTTCCGTGATGATCAAGACCGGCACGTAACTGTGAATGGGGATCGCTACCGTGTATTTTTGGATGATATGGACTTGGAGGACATGTGGTTCCAACAGGACGGCGCCACAAGCCACACAGCGAAAGTCACAATCAATTTATTGGAAACCAAGTTAGGAGAACGTATTATCTCAGGAAATGGTCCAGTCGTTTGGCCGCCTCGGTCGTGCGATTTGACGCCGTTAGACTATTTCCTGTGGGGCTACGTCAAGTCTATGCTTTATGCTAACAAGCCCGCGACGATTGATGAACTTCGTACGAATATCGAACGTGAAATTGCAGCAGTATCGGCCGATTTATGCTTGAAAACTGTCGAAAATTGGGTTCAGCGTCTGGACTTCTGCAAGCGTGCCCGTGATGGCCATGCAAAAGAAATCGAGTTCCATACATAATGGCATCGTACTTCGAACGTACTTTCACAGGAATAAACAATTTCATTGATATCAAAAACCGTTTTTGTTTTATTTAAAAAAAACCTTTGGAGGGCTCTTATTGAAAAACCCGTTACAAGAGTGGACATAGGACATCCGCCTTTTCTGGGAATTTAAGCAATTTAGGATTTATTTTGGACAAAGAACGTGTGTGCATATGAAAGTACTGAATCTCACCTTTCTAATGGTGTCAATATCTCAAAACTCCAAAAAATGGACATAGCACATGTGTGCATTAAGGTATCGTTATGAAAAGTATGAGAACCACAATTCTTAACGGTTTTTAGTAAAAATGAAGTACGCAATCACACTTCTTAAATAACAAAGAATTTACGAAATATGTATTTCGAAAATTGTAGGACCGGTTTTGATAAAATCCTGTTTTTTTTAGATTTTTGAAAAAATATTTTTTTTTTATTTTGGTATGCAGTTTTTTAGAGTTTATATGTTATTATAAAATTTAAAATAATTTTTTTTCATTCGTTTAAAAAAAAATTCAAAAATTAATTTTAATTAGAAAAAAGCTATTCAAAATGTTGATATCCAGAACTAATTTCTTCTCAAATATAAAATTTGACAGAAATTCAAAGAGCCTTTACCGAGAAAGCCCAAAATTAAAAAAAAAACCTTATATGCAAGGTACCGTTAATAGACTTTTCCCGTAAATTTGGTTCTAATCAAATAATAGCCAATACTAACAAAACAAAAATATCAAAAAAAATCATCAAAATCATTGGAGCCGTTTTCAAAAAATTAGCTACCGTTGTTTTTAGGCCTAAAAGTAAAATTCCTATTTTCCCTCTGGGGAATGCCAAAAGCATCTTACACACCAAATTTGAAGATAATCGCTTAAGCCGTTCAGGATGCAGCTCGATATACATATGGTATACCCACCATGTGTATATCGAGATCTTTGAGAACTCTTGCTACTGTACGAGTGCGGAAAAAAATCACATGGACAAATTTACATTCTCAAGTACAAGGGGGAGTTATGAATAATATTATTACACACGAGCGCATAATTTTCACTTCAATAAACGATAAATCAAATATTGATTCTGAATATTTGCGATACAATTCTATGTCATAATACTCTATCGCTTTGTAGACCCAAAATTTTATTTGTAAAATATCCTTTGCTATAATAAAATCAATAAAATTTCAGTTTTACTTTTTTCTAAAAATTCAATTAATATTGTATTATTCAAAACGGATGCTGAGCTAATGGAAATTTTAAACAATATTTGATCCTTGGATACACAATTTTATAATTAAATATTTGCTAACTTACAATATGTACTTTAAAGGTACAAGAGAAACCTATTGTTCTAGGCATACAAAAGCAAAAGACTTCAAGTTTCAACCAAAGCCACATTGCTGACATTTATAAAATTTAATAGAACTACGGTTTTCCTTCTAAACTTATCTTTGTACTGTTTTTACTGAAAAGTTTTTGTGCTTTCATCCTTTACTCTCTATGTGACTATAGACCGGAATGAATGCACTGCAGAGCATTTGAGAAGAGCATATACACATTTACCTTGAGGACACAAAATGTTAATAAATTGCATTTAAATTTCTCAAACACATTTAAGCCTTAAAAGCAAATTAAGGTCCATAATTTTAGAAAATTCATGTAGTTAAATGAAAAGCTGTAAGACAAATATTTTCCAAAATCACTGTCGTTGATCTCAAATATGCCTTTCACGTACAAGTTTTTTAATACACACTTGCATATAGTATTTCCATGTATTTAAAGGACAACAATTCAACATTATACCATTACTCGTTATTTAGTTAGTTTAGTTTAGTTTATTGACTTCAAAAAAAAATATTTTTAATACAATTCACAATTTTCCTTGTATAAATTATATATCATAAGCCTTTAAATGGCTTGGCCTGAGGCCGTCTACATCTACCAGACTAACATTTGCATTATAAATTATGTGTATACACACTAAAGAAAAACTAATATAAAATATTTCATTACTTAATTTAACAATTTTCGAATCTTCAAAAACGTTCATGAACTATATATCTTCTGTACCGAAACGCGTTCAAACAATACTTGTATAAAAGGTGCCAACCTCGTTCTCCATTTAAAAAATTTATCGATTCTTCTAAATTAAGGGTTTCCGCTTACGGAATTCTTTGAGAATTGGACAAACTCACAAAAGTGGAAAACGTCTTCTCGTTCTCTGCGATTACATAAATCACACAAAATAGGAAGATCTGGACGATGAAGAATAAAGTTCAGACCGATGAGTTCGCTTCTTACCTTAAAAATCAAACTGATTTTGCCTTCGGTGTTGTCAGCCAAGAAATAGGTCTTTTGGTCTAAGAAGTGGTTTACTCTACTGTAGTAAGTTCTGTATATTGACGATTCTGCTTCCTCAATAAACTTGTCGTACATTCTATTCCCGATTTTCATTAACAAATCATCGAATTTCAATTTGATAGATGCAGGGCTTTCTTTAGTTGGTAGTGTGAAATTTATTGAGCAATCGGTTGCCAGTTTATACCATTCTCTTACACACCCTCGTCCAGAATTCATGATTTGAGATAGCACCAGTCTCGGAATCCTATTTTCTCCCATCGCCATAACTCTTATCAAATAATTAAAATCCAAATTGAGTGTATTCAGGAAAAGAGGACCTAATCCTGTTTCAAGGTGCAGCATATAGTTGGGCGATGTACTTGGGAGTCTAAAAGTGGTTTTGATGAAAAAACGCAAAAACTTTTCCACCGCTTCAAACGGGAGATAACCCCAAACTTGGGCCGCGTAAAACGGTATTGCGATAGCAGTTGCTCTAAAAACTTTGTATTTGGCTTTGTAGGAAACGTTGTTCTTTAAATAGCAGTTTCTCCGAAACCGAACACATGGCACGCTTAGCTTCTGCTACTTTTGAACGGAGGTGCTTATCTAAGTTCAAGTTCGGTGTGATCAAGACTCCTAGGTATTTATACTCCTTAACTATTTCCACTGCCTCCTCTTCGAACGTCCACTTTTCCTGTCTTGAGTATCTCCCGCCGCCTCTTCTAAATATCATAATTTTTGACTTCGAAAGGTTAACGGATAAGTTCCAGATCTTGCAATAGCGTTGAAGTCTATTCATCATCAACTGCATCCCGTCTATAGAATCGGCTAGGAAAACTATATCGTCTGTATACATGAGACCTGGGATAGTTTTTCCACCCAGCACTATGTCACCTTTTACAGATTCAGTGATATCATTAACGTATAAAATGAAAAGAAAGGTACTTAGGACACATCCTTGCTTAACTCCCGTCGAAGTACAAAACTCATCCGAAAGCAGATTCCCGTCCCACACTCTCGCTATATTATCTTTGTACATTGCTTTAATGACTGAAATGATTTTTGTTGAAATTCCATACTTAAAGAGTTTATAAAAAAGTGCTTCCCGTGGGATGGAGTCAAACGCTGCCCGAAAGTTAACAAAATAGGCGTAGAGCTTTTTCCATTCTTCTTATAAATTTCCGCGATATTTGAGTAATTCTTCCTGAACCCTGCTTGGAATTCGTTCAAAATTCCCTTGAGTCCAATCCAATCGCAGAGCCTAGTATAAAGTACTGAACTAAAAAGCTTAGTAGCTGTGTTTGAAAATGAAATGCCCCTGTAGTTTGTTGGATCTTCAAGATTTCCTTTTTTATGTAACGGAAACATAATTGCTGTCCGGAAACTATTGGGAGCATCAGATGTCTCGAAGATTCTATTGAATTCGACAGTAAGGAGTCTTAAAAATTCAGGTGTTAAATTTTTAAAAAAATCGACAGGTATTCTGTCCTCTCCAGGAGCTTTGTTACTTTTAGCGTTTTCTATCACTATTTCTATTTCGGATTGATAATTGGAACATCAATAACTTCATCAACTATTAAAGGAGCAGCATAATGAAGGTGGTGATTCCACTCCATTAAGAAGGTCCGAAAAATGATTTTTGAGAATATTTATGTTCAGGACTGAAGAAGTTGAAATGGTTTTTCCACTCACAAGTTTAACTGCTTTCCAGAAATCCATTGAGTTTTTGGCTTTATTTACCAATTCTATATTTTTAAGGTCCAAATTTCGTTTTTTTTTGTTTGCAAAGCTCCTTGTAGTTTTTGTTTGCTGATGCATAAAGAATTTTGAAGTTTATGTTGTCAGAAGCTCTAAATATTTTTAAGTACGCAAACGATAAATTTCTTGCTGCCAAATATTTACTGTCAAACCACTTTTGCCTGCTTTGAATTACCTTTCTTCCCAATATCTTTTGCGGTGCTGCATTTTTAATTGAGGTTATTAGAGTGTCTAGATCCGTGTTGCTTGGGGCTTCCGAGGTTATCCGCATACCAATCTGTCCATTAAGATTCCGCTGGAAAATTTCTCTGCGATTGTGATCCCACTGAATTTTCGGGGGAAGACTAGGCTTATGTTCGACTGCTCCTTCACGGCATGTGGTCCGAAAACGTTTTCACTGCCAATTGAAATTCGTCAAAACAGGTGATCCAATCTCCAGACAGGAAACAATAGTCTATCACTGAACACTCTGTTCCATGAATAAAAGTGAATTTGCCACCAAGGTCCCCTTCACAACTCCCATTTAGAACGTGACAGTCCAAGGCATCAGCCAGTTCCAAAATTTTGATTCCTCTAGAGTCACACACCTCGTCCTTTGATTTTCGATCATAATAAATATGTGTTGAGTTCAATCCGCTATTAAAGTTGTTTTGTGATAGACCAACTCTTCCATTAAAGTCGCCGATTAGCATCAGATTTCCTGGCCCTAGTTCACAAATAAGTTCTCGTAGCTTATCGAAGTCTCGCTGCCAATGGCTGCAGTTCAAATAAATTGGAACGTTGTAATGAGTGTTGTCTTTAATTCTTATTTCATATATTTGTGATTCCTCTAAGTTTTTTAAATTTAACTGCTACATCCTTCAGAGACTTTCTATACCCGAAGAGTTGACCTCCACTACCTCTACCAAATGTTTTTGTTCTTACAGCTGGCATGTATTCTATTTCGTAGTTCATAAAAATGTTCTTAAAACTAGTTTCATCGTAATTTATAATATAAGTTTCAATAAGTATAAAAATATCAAAATTCTTAATATAATTAAAAAATTCGGGAAATAAATATTTGTTTTTAAGCCCAGCGACATTATAACTTAAAGTTTTAAGTGTAGAAAAATTAACGTTCGCCCGGCAGACGTTTTTTTCTCAGTCAGATGAACGCCTATTTGTGCTTCCATCTTCGTTATTTAAATTGCCTCATTTCTAAGCCAGTAAAAGGATAGGCTTTTGTTTGCAAAATAAATGTAAAAAAAAACAGAAAATCACATTTCTCACTTTAACCTCTATCTATTGGAGCTTTTTCTATTATTTTTTTTCATTCCTTGTTGTTCAATTTTTTTTTGTTAAAAAAACACAGGTGGTTGCTGAAATTCCTGAAGCACCTCATTTACACATAGACGAGGGTTCAGGTTTACGCTTGGAATGCAAATTAAAACGTGCCACGAAAAACCCATCGTTTGTGCTTTGGTAAGAATTAGACTCCCGACGATGATTTTTATTCCAGCTTTGCTTATTCCTCTATTCCACCTTTAGAAACTTATTATTTTTTCGTACGTTTTTTTTTCATTGAAGATACCTACCATGACAATTAAATGGTGAACTACGATTCACAAGATGGCTTTTCTGTGATTTCAAAAACTGTAAATATAGCATCATCAGAGGGTGGAAGCAACCATGGGGATCGAAGCCATACGAGCACTAGCAGCAGTAGCATGAGTAGTAGCAGCACGAGCAGCAGCAGTGGCCATGGTCATGGGAATTGTGGACATTCGTCTTCAGCGTTACAACATCAACCTTCTTCATTACAAACAGCTTCGACAGCAGTGTGTTAACAATACAGGAAGTGCATTTTCATCATCACGCCGGCAATTAAACGTGTGAACCGTGAAATGCGAGGCCACAGACCAGCCAGCCATACAGTTTATGTTCTGAGGGGTAAGTTATATTTTTTTTAGATATTTGTATCCTTTTTACTTGCGATCATAGGTTCTATAAGGCAAGTTTAAATTTCGTGAATACAAAAAAATTTTGAGATAACAATCAAACATGACATTACCTTCATAGAGAAACCTAAACAAAGTTATTGAGAAAAAATGTCTTTCTGTCTGTCTGTTAGTCTGTCAGTCTGTCTTTTTGATTACTTTGAAATTTGGTATGTGTGGTTCTTTTGACATTCTACAGAGGGGAAATTGATATTTTATTTTTAGGCCAACAAATAACGGTACCTACTATATAGCCTTTAAGGGAAAGCTTATTTTTCTCGAAAATGGCTCCAACAATTTTGATAAATTTTTTTGATATTATTTTAGGAATTTTATCGAAACCAAATTTAAGGGAAAAGTCTATCAACGGTACCTTTCATATAACCGTTTTTTTATTTTCGGCGTTCTCGGTAATGGCTAATGGGATTTCAATAAAATTTTATATTTAAAAAGTTCTATAAAGCCAGATTTTTCCATTATGCATTCCAATATTTTGAATAGTTAAATTTTTGTATCTAAAATTATTTTTTATTTTTTTTTTAACTCATCGTTCTTAAAACTATTCCAAAAAAATATTTTAAATCTTATGATCAGCTGTATATTAATAAACTCTAAGAAACTGCATACCAAAATCTTACTTTTTTTCAAAAAACTGAAAATTAAAAACAGAAATCAAAATCCGTTCTAAAATTTTCGAAATACTGTTCTAAATAAATTCAATAATATTTAAGACGTGTAATGGCCTACTCCATTTTTACTAAAAACCGATAATTGTTGTGGTTTTGGCTCTTTTTATTGGTTGAACTGTTTTCTATGTAAATGTTACTTGTTTTTGTTAAAGATCTTGGTATCCAATGTGACAAGGCACATAAGAGCAAGTACATAGTACAGTTCATAAAATAAAAAAATAATATTTTACGCATTGTTGTCGCAAGTTTCAAAAAAATACGCACTCGATTGAGATAATGAAAAAATACCCCTCGCCTGTAAAGAATAAAATAATACCCACTCGCGTCGTGGGAAGACAGATAAATATACCCTCACGCTTTGTGGAAAAAAAATAATACACACTCTCGTCGCAAATCCATTCTCTTATCTGTCCCAAGGCCTCTCTACTTAACTGTCTCTTTCTTATCTACTGTAAATATTGTATGACCATCCAATGCTTGCGGTAAATAGATAAGGGCATCTGAATTTGTCCTATTGTGCTGAATGTTTAAACTGATTTTTTGTATGCAAGCTGTCTAATGGGCATAAAACCTAAGACAGTTTGTTTATCACGGAAATTAATTTAGACCTTCTTAGTATGTAAGTATTTTTAAACAATTTTGATGCTCTGTCTGATTCAATCTAGGAAATTGTTTCCCTTTGTCCTTGCTAAGAAATCGTTATTGGGGGTGATTTCAATGTAGACAAATCCAATTGGCTCCGCTATTCTGGTCAGACAACATCCGAAGGAAGGTATGTCGAACTCTTTGCCAAGTTGAATCACCTTACTCAACTGATCGATGTGCCAACGCGTATGCCGGATGTTGCTGGGGAAGCCGCCTATATTCTAGACTTGTTTCCTACTTCTCACCCTGATAAGTATACCATTAGTGTAACTTATATATTTGGCACTTCGGACCATTGTGTCATATCAGCTTATTTCGTCCTCCACCCATCCAGTTAAAATAAAACTTACCGCCAGGATAGTTTTGGCCTGAATAATTTCTTCCGTAATTTTAACTGGTCACTATGCTTCCTCGATAGTGACATTGATGCCAGTGCTGAAATAATC
Source organism: Platycheirus rosarum (assembly GCA_963971375.1). Classification (NCBI taxonomy): domain Eukaryota; kingdom Metazoa; phylum Arthropoda; class Insecta; order Diptera; family Syrphidae; genus Platycheirus; species Platycheirus rosarum. The sequence continues at coordinate 100,954,651 of OZ020510.1, forward strand.
ACAAATGTGATTCTTCTTCGGATGCGTGCTTTTATTCATAACGGAGTAAAAAGTATTAAAAATTAAACTTAAGGAAAAGTCTTGGTTTAACTCTGAGTTTAAAGAAGCTATCAGGCTAAAAAAAGTAAGTTTCCGATTTTATAAAGCCAACCCTACAGAGGAAAATCGGATAAAGCACAAACAAGCAAGCCACTCCGTCATTGAACGAACCAAGTTTTTGCATGACCAAAATTAACGGCAAAAAATTCTGCAATATCCCAAAGGCAGTAAAAATGTTTGGTCATTTGTAAAAAAATATTAAAAACTCTCATCGACAGTAACAAACCAACTTACCTTTCAGAGAAGGCAAACTTGCTTGCAGCCCATTTCGCTGCCAGCTCCGCGCCGCCTTACAGCGTACTTGAGAATGTAATTTTTTCCATGGGACAGTTTTTTTTCCGAACTCGTACAGTAGCAAGAGTTTTCAAAGATCTCGATATACACAAATCCGCTGGCCCATATGGTATACCCCCGATTCTTCTGAAGAGGTATTCTTCCACACTGGCAAAGCCACTGCGTAAGCTTTTCCTTCGCTCCTACTCTTCTGGAATCTTTCCTAGAAGATGGAAAACAGCATTTGTCCAGTGTACCTAAGAAAGGTGGCCCATCCTCCTAGTGACCCATAGCACTTACGTCCCTTCTTCCTAAGGTCATGAAAACGCTGAATAACCATCAGCTTAAGGCATATCTCCAAGACCGAAAGCTTCTCCATGACCGTCAGTATGGCTTCCGCAGTAATCTTTCCACTGGTGATCTGATGTCATATCTCAAAGAACAGTGAAACAAATCCTTACATCGCTTTGGTGAAAGTAAGGTTATTGCCCTTGATATCTCTTATGGAAAATGCGTGCAACGAACAAGAGTATCATCGATCCCAAATGATGATACTCTTGTTCGTTGGAATCTGGACCGTTTAATACAAGTTGTATTAGACGGATTCAAGTCTGATTCCAACTAAATAAATGCTGGTGAGCCCCAGGGCTCCACTCTGTCTCCTTCTCTTTTCCTCATTTTTATAAATGATCTTCTGTCTGCTTTTCATATTCGTTCGATAATTCAAGTCCTTCTTCTTCGGACGTACAATTGCAACGGTACCGTATGTCAAGCTCATTAAAATCCGATTTATACAGCGTTGTCAAATGGGGTAAAAGAAATCGTGTGGTGTTTAATACATCGGGTGGCCAATCTATAGTGCTTACCCCTACTTCGTTTAAAAACTAATAGTCCAGGCAAACTAAGCCTGAAAACAATAAATAAACCAAAAAACCCATGTAGTTCCAATTTTTGCAGGAATTTGTAGGATTGGGTCCCTTCTACCCGCAATAAAAAATCCCCGTTAATCCGGGTTCCGCGCGGGGTGGGGGTGATTCAAAGGGACCTTCCCATTGTTGCCCCCGCTATATCGAAAACAGTTCGTCGTAGAAAAATAAACTCTGAAGGAAATATGAAGCTTTATTTGAAAATAAAGAACTGTATTTGAGATATAGACTTTGAAAAATGGAACATTTTTTCAAGAAAAAAATTATTTTGCCAAACTTGTTGTTCTAACTCCTAACAAATTTTTTTAATCACAAAGTTGTGAAGCGATAAATTGTAAAGAATCTAATTTCCTACAAAAATATTTGCAAAAGTGTTAATTTATCTCCAAGAGTTCAAAAGATACAGCGAATTGGAATGTTACGATAAATGTCAAAACTTAGTCATAATATAACAAATCTTATATTTCGCAATAATTCCAATCAATATTTTCAAAAATGGTCTAAATATGTTGTACAACATTCAATTCCACGTCAAATGAGACCATAATAATATATTTTGAGCCACCCGCCACCAAAATACATTATGTAAGATTTGGACCAATTTTCGACATCTTTATTTTTTTTTTTCAAATAGCTTTGTAAATAAACTCTATCATAAGAGTAGTGCATATAAAAGTTGTAGAATTCAAGTCTGCGTTCTTGAAAATTAAAGCTAGGCAGAAAGCGCGCCGATAGTGGTACCTCCGGTGCCGATAGCAACTACGGCTGAAGAGCTATAGCAATTAAAAGGGAGAGATTCAGGGCGAACCAAGAACCAATTATTTCACTACTTGAGGTGCAATAATTATTTTTTCTCACCTTCTTTCTGGTGTAAGGGTAGCTTTTTTATTCAATACCGTACTGACAGTGCAAGAATCACTCTAAATAGGATGTCAAAATAACGAGATATAACCGCGAGAGGCGTGAGTGAAAAAAAATATTTGCTGGCACCTGACCCTTCAATCTACTCCTGGAGGCGCAGTTATTTTATCAAGAGAATTCTGATGTATAGATCAGTTAGCTAGACTCAATACCTATAGGATGATGCAAAACATATTGAGCTAGAATATCTACAAAACGATATATAACCATCTGAAGGCTTGAGTAAAAAATTTTGTTTTGCAAAACGCGACCCTTCAATCCGCTCCTGAAGGCGCAGTAATTTTTTCAAGTAATTTGTCTTAATACGGATCGGGTAGCTAAAATTAATACCTATTTAACACTACAAGAGCCATTCACCAACGACCACAAAGGGTACATTGTATAATTTACTGATATATTGTACAAAAATACCGCAGGTATACTTCCCCACCATTTCATTTCTAACAAATTCACTTAATTAATTTTTTTTTACAATTGCTAAACAAAACTATTAAGCAAAAGTGTTCTTATCAGCACTTCAATTAATATTCATAATTAGCAAACGCGTAACTTTGCTCCAAAATCAATTGCACTTCGAATGAGCTGAAGAAAGCAAATGTCAAATTACTTTTGTCCACCTGCTATCAGCTTACGAAAGAGAAGAATGCGAATGCGAAAAAAGAATGAACCAAGAAAACGCACAACGGAATTAAAAGAAATTCTTTGCATTCTAATTTTTGCTTACATGTTCTTTGCTCTGCAGTAGATAAAAAACCGTTATATATTACAAATATTTAAAAAAAACAACAACAAACAACAAGCAATAGTTGTTGTTGTTACAATATATTTTTAACAAATATTTAAAGCAAAGAGAAAAACATAGCTCATGATTTTGTTAAAATACTTATCCCGTCGACAGTATGTGTATATATATGCGTAACGACTACAATTATTGGCACCCTTAATTTTGTACCCAACTATTGGCACCCCATCATTCAATAGTGATTTTCTCAGTAACCCTTGGTCCCAATAAGTCAAGATAGTTTTTACTGCGATCTGGCACATTTTTCTCACATTTCTATGTCCATACTTTGGAGACATTCCTTTTCAGCTCTGTTTTATAAGTGAAAGTGAAAACACGTCGCGGTAGAAAAATAAACTTCGAAATTACCTTTCTTTTGGGTAAGGACCTATAATTTTGTAAGTGATTTTTCTATGCTTCCTTTTTATATTTTTTAATGAAAACTTTATTTATTTGCTTCAATAATGTATTAAATAAGATGATTTTTACTATATTTTGTTAAAAAAGTCATTGTTTTATTAATAAAATGGGTGCCAATAATTGGGTTAAAAAAAAACTATAATTTAATTATTGGCAGGGGGGTGCCAATAATTACATCCAATGTAACTACAATTATTGGCACTGCCAATAGTTGTACTTTTTTGAGTGCCAATAGTTGTATCTTGTAAAGTTTGCTCACAAAAAAAGATCTAAAGTCTTAAATGCCTAAATCTTGTCTTATTAGCTACCAATTAGCTATTTAGCTACAGTGAATAAAAAAAAGCTAACAAAAATACAAATTTCTTTGATTTCAAGTGTGCCAATAATTGTAAATAATTAATATGTCAACGATTGTGGTCGGGTGTCAATAATTGTAATTTTTGGTAAGCTTTTTTTAATATACCATTTTTACCATCTTTATGAAAACAAAATAAAAATAAAAAAATATTTTTGAAAACAGAATTTTCCAAATTACACTTTGGTATATTTGACATATTTTAAATTCCATAAAAGGGAGATATACACGCGTTTTTATCTCAAAATTCCTTAGGGGTTCCAATAACTGTATCTGTTACGCTATTATATGTATGTATACCTTCTTTCGAACAATACTTATTCAAAACTAATCTTTTCGGTCGGCCAGTATCCTTGAAAAAACAACCGAAACTTAATGTATGAAATAAAATTTAAATATTTTATATTCGCTTGAAATGCTTTACCCTCATTAATTTTGCCAAAAAAGGTCAAATTAAGGCCTAAATGGTTTTTGTAAAGTCCATCGTTTCATCTGACTTCTAGAAAAGTTTGCACAAACCATTTTTATCAACATAGAATCAGTTAACTGTTATCCATGCTTTGTGCCTTATATGAGAAAAAATGTTCATATGTGAATGTGAATTTCAATATCATTCAAGACAAAGAAAAGGATATGACATTTGACGTTATTCAGATAGAAAAAAAGGGCACGACTGGGTCGTACGTACTTGTTCTTATATGCCTGATTACATTGGAAACCAAGATCTTTAACAGAAATAAGTAACATTTACGTTGAAAATAGCACAGTTTGAACTTATAAAAAGTATCAAAACCACAATACTTAACGTTTTTTTATTAAAAATGAAGTATGCCATCACACGTCTTAAATAACAAAGAATTTATAAAAATAAAAATTTTTGTTGAAAATTGTATTACCGGTTTTGATAAAATCCTGTTTTTTATTTGTAGCGTTTGAATTTTTTTTGTTTAATTTTTTTTTTTAATTTTTAAAAAAAAAGTTAAAAATTAATTTTTATTAGAAAAAAAGTTATTAAACAATTTGATACGCAGAAGTAATAAGGCTACTTAGGTCTTCTTAAATATAAAATTTGACAGAAATCCAAATAGCCGTTACCGAGAAAACAACAAAATTAAAAAAAACTGTTATATGAAAGGGCTCGTTAATAGACTTTTCCCGTATATGTTGTTCTAACCAAATGATAGCCAAAAAAAATCAAAAAAAATTCTCAAAAAATTTTAATCAAAATCGTTGAAGCCGTTTTCGAGAAAAATAAGCTTTTCTTTCCTAAACGGTCATATGTCAGGTACCGTTATTTTTGGGCCTAAAAATTAAATTTTAATTTCCTCTCTGGGGAATGCCTTATAGTCCCTATAATCGCAAGTAAAAAGGACCAGTATATCGTAGCCTTCAGATATAATACACCTTATACATACAAGATTAATAGGATATCTCCTCTTCAATGAAAAAGGCCTTGAATGTTTATGGAATAAATGTGGCATCTTATTGACGATTGGTTTATGGAAAATATAAATGCATAAATAATGCAGTAGGTAGCCCCTTCTGAATTAGTCAGCTTATTCAGCAAAGGTTATCGACTTAGGCTTCATTGAAAATTAAATTTACATGACCAGATTCAGTGTTTTAAATGTTCGTAAATTTCCATTGAAATATATACAAATAAACGAAATGAAAATAATGTTTATATGTAAATACATTAATTTGTTGATTCCGATGGCAGCACTTGAAATTTAAGAAGGATTATTTAATTTTATAGCGAATACATTCTTTGGCTTACAAGGCCATCGTTTCTTTTTCAAATTGTGAAGTATTTAAGCAACAAACAACCTTAGACACAGAAGAAGAGATTAACTTTACTTTGAATACTAACTTAGGGCGCGCTACAGTTCGGGACGAACCTGGCCCTCAACCAACATGCCTCTATAGGCAGCTCGGTCTTTGGCTAGCTGCCTCCAGTTTCGCACTAGAAGTTGGTTCGGGTCGTCCTCCACTTGAGCGCGCCACCAAAGGCGAGGTCTTCCTTGACTGCGTCTATTCTCTGGGATGGAATCGAAGATCCTGCGAGCCGGAACATTGTTTTCCATTCTTTCTACATGACCTAGTCATGTAGCAGGGCTAGGATGATTAATTAAGGTATTATCAAGAGTCTCCTCTGTCTTTCGAGAGATCGCTTTGCTACTCAATTGCCTTCCTAGCCAAGAGTAATTCTTTGCTTTATTTCTGACGACATGTTGTTGTCAGATGTTATAGCGGATCCGAGGTACACAAAGTCCCTCACTACCTCAAAGATGTACCTGTCTATTGTGAGGTACATTTTGTCCAATCCGCCGGTGTTGTGTGTCCCTTTTTGTGGCCTCATTGACTGCTAGTCCCATCTTAGCCGCTTCAGCCTCAATGTTAGCAAACGCTCCAGCGACAGCTCGCCGAGTTCTTCCAATGATATCTATAACGTCAGCGTATACATGCACAATCCTAGGGCAGAAACAGAACTTCACTGGGATGCGAGTAGCCTTGGTTTGGCTCTGTATTGCTTAAACGCCAAGAAGACAAACTCTTTCATCTCGAGAGTCTATATACCACTCATATGAGTTGGAAACTTTAGCAATAATTTATGCTTTAAGACGTTTTAATATATATCTGATTGGCATAAAATTTAAAATTGTCACAGATTGTAGGTCACTTACCTTAACACCTAATAAAAAAAACTTTTGAACCCTAGAATCTCGTGTTGGGGGTTAGAGCTCCAAAAATACGATTATATAATCGAGCACAGGGATGGTAAGAAATATGTGTCATGTTGATGCTATCAGTAAGGCCCATTGACGTTTTGATGACCAATGAAGCAGAATATTTTGAGCATGCATTAGCTCTAACATATCAAAAGGATAAAACAATTTTTTTTTATGCAAGCTGTCTTATGGGCATAACACCTAAGACAGATTGTTTATTACAGAAATTAATTTGGACCTTCACTGCACAGTTCGACATTGTCAGAGTTGTGTTTGCAATGTGAATATTTTTAAATGATAAGTGATTTTTGTGTCGTCTATTCTAATGTTTGCGGTTTAAGGAAGAATTTCTTTCACGTGAATGTCTACACTGTTCAATACATGCGAGCTGGCATTAAGTGAAACTCAGGTTGGAGTAAATACTAAATACTAACTACACAATTCCAATTGGCTCCGCTATTCTCGTGAAACAACATGTCGATCTCTTTGCCGGGTTACATCACCTTACCCAACTGATCGATGTGCCAACGCATATACCGGATTTTGCTGGGCAAGCCGCCCATACTCTTGACTTGTTTCTTACTTCTCACCCTTATAAATATACCATTAGTGTAAATTCTCTATTTGCAACTTCGGAGCATTGTGTCATTTCAGCTAATTTCTCGTTCTCCATCCATTCAGTTAAAGAAAACTCCCACCGGGACCGTTTGGCAATACAAGAAAGCCAAATGATCACAAATGTGATTCTTCTAGGGATGCGTGCTTTTATTTCTAACAGACTAACAGTGTATAAAGCCTAAAGAAGCTATCAGGCTCAAAGAAGTAAGTTTCCGATCTTACAAAAAAACCCTACGGAAGAAAATCGGAAAAAGCACAAACAAGCAAGGAACTCATGCAACCGTTATTGAAAGAACCAAATTTTTGCAAGACCAGAAATTGCAGCAAAAAATTCTGCATTGTCCCAAAGGCAGTAAACATTTTTTGTTATTTGTAAAAAAATATTAAAAACTCCTCAATATCTTCGGTTCCAACGCTCATCGACAGTAACAAACCGATTGTTTACTCTTCAGAGAAGGCAAACTTGCTCGCCACCAATTCCACTGCCAACTACACGCTGACTCCCAGCAACGTTGCCCTTTCTGTACTTGGGATTGTAAAATTGTCCATGGGACAGATTTTATTCCGCACTCGTACAGTAGTAAGAGTTCTCAAAGATCTCGATATACACAAATCCGCTGGCCCGGATGGTATACCCCCGATTCTTCTGAAGAAGTGTTCTTCCACACTGGCAAAGCATAAGCTTTTCCATCGCTCCTACTCTTTCCTATCGACCATAGCACTAACATCCCTTCCTTCCAAGGTCATGCAAACGCTGATTTACCGTCAGCTTAAGGAATATCTCGAAGATGGAAAGCTTCTCCATGACCGTCAGTATGGCTTCCGCTGCAACCGTTCTACTGGTGATCTGTTGGCATATCTCTAATAATATAATCTTTACATAGCTTTGGTGAAAATAAGATTATTATTCTTGATATCTCTAAGGCATTTTCTAGAGTTTGGCATTAATTTCTCTTATCAAAAATGCCTGATTTTGGGATCGATGAAACTCTTGTTCGTTGGATTAGAAGCTATCTTTCGGACCGTTCAATACAAGTTGTATTGGACGGATTGATGTCTTATTACCCCAAATTAAATGCTGGTGTGCCTCAGGGCTCTGTTCTGTCTCCAACTCTTTTTCTCATTTTTATAAATGATCTTCTTCTGTTACTTCTAATCCACTTAACTGTTTTGCTGACGACTCTACCCTCAGCTTTTTATATTCTTTCGATAATTTACGCCCTTCACCTTCGGTCGTGCAATCGCAACGGTACCATATGTCAAGCTCATTAAATTCCGATTTATACAGCATTGTCAAAAGGGGTAATAGGAATCGTGTGGAGTTAAATGCTTCAAAAACTCCGTTGGAACGACCATATATTTGAGATCGCTAAAAATGTTGCTAAGTGTTTAGGTTTTTCTGTATCGGTGTAAGATGTATTTTTCCCCTTCAGATATGGTTACAATTTATTTATAAAACGTTTAAAATTAAATTAAATAAATTTATTGGCGCCAAGGCCTAGTGACTTATACTTTCAACCATCCCTATGTGTGCGTTGTTAATCTGCACAAGAATGGAAGGGACCTACAGTTTACCGCCGAGACAAATTTTACTTTTGGAGGTTTTGTCAGTTCCTCGCAAGAGGCAGTACCCCGGAAAAGAAGATGGCTATGAGCTGGATTCGAACCCAGGCTCATTCGCTTAGCAGTCCGACACACTAACCACTAAGCCACGGGGCACTACATTTATACGCCCTCAACTTGAGTATAACTCCCAACTATGGGCAGGTGCTTCGCAAACAGATATATCCACTTATTTTTTAGAATTTTCGAAAGCAGTTGCAGGTGACCAACTATTAGGTCCTAGTCTTAAGGTGCTCCATAATTTGGTCAGAAACTCAAAATACATATTTTTTATGGCATATGATTTGATTTGTATTCATTGTATGAATTTTTTACCCAGATGCTCTATACTTTGCACAAAACTCAAGTGACTAAACCTGTCTGACCCTTTTATCTCCTTCCAATATATGTAGCTACTATAAGAAAACATCACATCCTAAACTGACTCCAAGCAGAGGATTGAAGAGGGCTTGGGGTAATAATTTCACTTTTTGACGTGCTAGCGTCTTATAAATCGATGACAGGCTACATATACGAAATAACATGACTCATGCTGATAATGCTGATAAGAAAAGTGACGTACGCTTCGATACTGGGGTTCTTTCAACCAAAATCGATCGCAAGCACCAGGCAAACATGAAAAAGAACAGGCGCAAGTTCCCAAAATAATCCCATTTAAATTCAAAAAGAACAAGAAGAGAAAAAGATATACAAAATAGGCGGAGTTTCGTTAAGTATAAAGTAGATGTAGATATTGGTGTGTGCGTGTGTGTGGATTTAACGAGAGGGTTTGTGGGTATGAGTTAACGGGCTGCATGTTGGTGTTACTGCCATCAATGTTTTCTTATGACGTTTTCACGTAAAATTATCGCCTTAAACCGACCTTACAGACAACTAACTCTTTTTTTGTAAAGTAAATTCCCACCAAAAGTGAGGCAAAATTTAATGTTTTAAATTAAAGCTTACGGTATAAAAACAATGAAATTGGTAATAAAGTAAATTACTTTTTTGATTGGGAGAAGGTTAGTTTTGCTCCACAGATGCGACATCTGGCATCCGCTGATAAGTTTTGACATGACATTTTTGAGCTACACCCAAAGGTTTTTGGTTTTCCTGAATTCTAATGGTATTACGTCTATGCTAATTGTTTTCCCCTCTTCGACTTTGATTGGGAAGTTTAACTTTGGAAACTTAAAAGTCCAAATTTCCGCATCCGCAAAACTTAAAATTTCGAGGTACGAATCTCCTGATTCGTAGGTTTTCAGTTATAAATACCTTGGCGCAAAATTTAGACACTTTGATACCAAACTTAAACAAATAAAATTTGGCACTAACATTAAAAGTGTAGTTTTTCAATTATAGACGACTCAAATATTGATTTTCTTTTAGTGTGAAACTATTTTTTTAATAGCAGGAATCCTCTGCATTATCTTTTTTCGGTGAATTTAAAAACTCTCAGAGAGAATGGAGGCTCGCTAACACAAAAAGCCATTTTAAAAATAAAAATACACACAAACCCTGCCAAAATCCAATAACAACAAAATTCCTTAAGGTTCTCAAACTTTCAAATATGATTTTAACTAGTGCAGTGTTTTTTTTTTGTTTATAATTCAAAAAAATTATTAAATACAGGTTGTCTATATTTTTCCGACCTAGGCTTTATCATTCCAATACCAATTATTGCTTCATTGATGGTGTCCTTTGATTCTAGTCCAACAGTGTCTTCATTTTCTATAGGCAAATTTGTTAGAGAGAGTCTCCCATGATTATTAGTCCGCATTTCTCATTTTCATGTCTGTTAATATTATCTATGTCGAAAATATTTTTTTCGTAAAAGAGATAAATACATGACATCTCCTTTTCTTTGTCCATGTGAATGACTTCTCCCAAAATCACTGGAAAATTGCTTCGTTAATATTAGTTAAGAGGATAGTCAGACTTGGTTTAAATTTTGGGGTTCGTAAATCTGATTTTTTTTTTTTAATTCCATAAAGTGCACCTTAATTAAAAATTCTTTTTCAATTTGTTAACCCAAATATTGGTTCAAAAACAAAAAAAAATAAAAAAAAACATACTTGGTGCGATAATATAACTTTAAACGCCAATGTTTTCCCCACCAACAAATATTACTCTCTTCAACAATAAATTTTCAGTTTTCATTAAATTTCCTCCTAACAGGCCTTTAATTTACTGTGAACTATTGAACAACAATAAATGCGGTCGCTATCCGGAAACAAAATTCAGTTCATAATGCACAATACCCTTTAACCCTACTTGCCAGTGATTCTAACACAACTATTCTATTATTCTTGAAGTGCTCCCTAAACAACATTTATTTCCCCCATTTCCTCCAGCCAAGTCTCTCCAGACCTAGATTATTTGTTTTTAACAGAGTAATTTATGTTTCTATAGTTGATGTTTTTTTTTTGTATCTTTTCAGGCGAAAAACCCGCTGCAATACAACACCCCAACCGGAGCATGGTTGAGGGCGAGGTATGCATCTGTAGTAATGGAGCCAGTAGCAGCAGTGCCAGCTTTAATGTTTCCGCCGGATCTAGCACCAGCAAAGCCAATAGTCGCCCAATGCTTAATCGCATTTTCCGCTTTAGTGCAATCTGCAATGGCTGAGTTCTTATGGCATCGGAAAGGATCATTGGCATGGCTTATAACGACAATACTTAACTTAATGGGTGTTCTGCATAGTATCGATAGATGAAATTTCTTCAATATTGCCCATAGACTGTAACTTGTTTATACATTATAAGGATTAAATAAAGATTTCCTCAAATAAAACACTTTTTTTTAAATAAACATGGCAAAACAGAAAAAAAAATTAAAAAAAAGTGTAATAACAATAGGGTTCAAAAGAGTAACAAGAAGTTCTTTTTATAGTTTAGTTGTCGTTTTTTATTATTTTTTTTTTTAACAAACAATACATACTAAAGACTTCAAAACAAATAATAGCATTTAAGGCCATTCGAAATTACAGTAGGTTGAAGAACGATTTCTTTTTTCTCCATTTTTTGTTGTATTAATACTTTGTATTCAGATTTAGAGTTTCATTTGAAAGTTAAACTTTAATGGAACGTGATTGTGAAAAGGCCTCGACGCGATTGATTTTCTTGTTTTTTTCTTTAATTCAGTTTTGAGTGTTCAAATCCAATTTGTTACAGTTTTTAGAAAAAGAAAGTGATAAACATCTGGCTGATATTGGTAAGATTTGGTTCTGAATAAAAGAAAAATGTCTCCATACTTCATTTAAATTTAAACGGATGAAATCTTCCCATTCCTCTTACATTTCCACGTGGCATACTTTGGCACAAACCTGGCTTAGTTCACAGAACTTTCTAGAATTCGAGTACAAAAGTATATATTACATGGTGGTTATGTCTGTTTCTAGGATTTTGTTTGTTTGTGGTTTAAAAGTTAATTTAGCGATATCAGCATCTTGGTTGTCTTTGATGCCGCCTACATGTCCCGGTACTCAAGTCAACCAGGTATATTTGGAAGAAGATTAGTCACTTGTGACGTTTTCTAATGACTGACATTTATTGAAGCAATTTTTAAGGCCATTTAAGAATATACTGAAGTTGTCTTTGAATAATTATTTTTCCCCAGATACATAGATCCTTAGTAAAAATAATCAGTTCTGTATTTCTGTAAGTTCTGATAAAAGAATTCCGGGCAAATCGAATAGAAGTCTGGGTAGCCTCCTACAATAAACTGGCCGCACTGCCTGGCCAATATGACAACCAACCTTTACTATATAGCTTCGATATTGAAAAAAGTGTAAGCGATCTTACGTCAGCCATTCTCAATGCCTATAAAAGTTTCTGCCCCATTAACTAAGGAAAACGTAAACTCATCCCCGCATGGTGGTCTCAAGAGTTGTCTGCCCTCTGGAAAGAATCAAGGAGGCTTTTCAATAGAGCCAAATATAGTAATGAAACATTAGACTGGGATTTCTGCAAGTCCAGTAAAAATGAATACTAGAAAACGCGCGATATATGAAAATAGGGCTGTCTGGCGAAAATTGTGTACATAGATAGAATCTACAAATGATGCTACTAGGCTTAAAAAAGTCCTGTCTAAGGTCCACACTGATTCAGGTTACCTGAAAAGACCGGACTGTACCTGGACTGCTCAGAAACCATAGAGTAACTTATGAGCACTCAATTCACTGGCTATATGTTTTCCATACACACAACTTCGAAGAAGGTCCTAACATAAGAAAGAACTCAAACATAGACAACCAAATAATCGACAAGAAGAAAGTGGCTTGAGCCATAGGGTCTATCTCGGCACATAAATCTAAACTGCCTGATCGAATAACTCCGATTATGTTCCAATGCCCTAAAGAAATAATCATTGTGCCTATGCTGGTGGAAATATTCAGATGTTGTTTGAACATCGCCTATATTCCAACCAGTTAAAAAAAGTCAATGTCAATTTTATTCCGAAAGCTGGCACGCCTAGACATACTGAACCAAAAGATTTTAGGCCAATAAGCCTATTATCCTTTCTTCTCAAAACATTAGAAAGAATAATTAAAACCCAAATCCGCTTAAAATTGGGAGAAATGCTCTCTCACAGGCCCAACATGCCTATTCAAAGAATTTACTTTAAGAACATTTCATGACATTGAAGGGGCCTTTAATAACGTTGACTACAGTGTGGTTCGGCAAGCCCTAGACTCTGTCAACATTAATCCTTTAATATATCTGACAGGATAGACCGTATGATCCAAACAAGAATTGCAAATTCAGAATTAAGTGTTAAGAAACTTACGGTTCGAAATTTAATAGGAACATCAAAGGGTGGGATTTTATCTCCACTTCTTTGTTCACTGGTCATCAATAGAATTTTAGTTAAACTAAATCTTATCGGAGTCAAAGGAGTGGCTTACGTGGACGAAATTGTTTTAATGTCATCAGGTAAATTTTTTCCCACCTACTGCGAACTTCCAAGCTGCCCTTGATAAACTTAATAATTGGGCCAATAGCTGTGGACTGGATGTAAATCCGCTCAAGACCTTACTAGTTTTGATTACAAGGAGACGAAACGTCCAAATATAAATGCCTCCACATTAAAAGGGACACCATTTCGTATAAGTGGTACAACCAAACATCTTGGATTAGTATTTGACCGTAAACTAGACTGGAAAGAAGATATCAAAGATATAGAAAGGAAGGTGTTTTGTCAGGCAGAAGTGCTCGCAGTTATCACAACAGCCAAGCGGCAATCAAGGCCATATCGTCAGTCGTCTCAAAGTCCAAACTGATTGGCCGATATCGCAATGATCTGTCCAATCGGTCCCCGGACCGGTTCACCCATCGAACCAAGCTAAACGGTACTCTGGTTACTTGAGCCACTGAAAAATAAGAAATAAAACGTTCACGAGAATTTCCTCAAACCCCCAGACGAGAGATGGTCAAAACTCGATAACTGTCGGATCACAAGAAGTCTTTGGCCAAACATATCACAGAAAAATACAGAATACATGCAAACCTCTGCACAAGTCGTCCGTATTGTGCTTCAATTTCTTTTTGTGGTAACCCAGAATATTATGCCCGGTCAATATGCTCACAAGGGATAGTAGCGATTTCTCGTTGAGCTGTAGAATATTTTTTGTTCTTTGTTTGTTAAAGCAGGGCCATTGTTTCCTGGTTACGACTCAGGAGTCTTTCGTTGGCTGCAGCGAGTACCTCATTCCCTATCGTCTGTTTAATGTTACAAGTTGGGATCTTTACCTTTGTGTTTGCTCGGTTAAGTTCTAGGCATGATCCCTTTCTTGCCAGCTAATCAGCTCTTTCTTTTCCTTGCACACCACTACCACAGGAACCCAACAGAGTCTTATATTATGCAGCGCGCCAAGAACCTTTAGCTCTTCGCGAAAGCTTTGATTTTATTTGAATGGCAGAAATTGCTTTAATCGCCGCCTGGCTCTCAATGAAAAAGGTGATATCAGCATGTGGTATTGCCGTCATTGTAGTCTCATTGGCAGCTGCCATCACTGCCAGGACCTCAGCCTGAAAGACGCTGTTGTAATCGGGGAGCCTAATTGATCCGGCCAATTCGAGTGTTTCTGAGTAGAAACCTGCACCAACACCAATTTCCATTTTGGAGCCATCTGTAAAGATTTCAATGGCTGATTTGTTTGGTGTCTGGTTGTTAAGCCAGTCTTCTCTATTAGGAAAAGAAGTGGTGAATGGTCTTTCGAAATCTAAACGGGGTGTTGTGTAGTCTGTGCATACATTGTAGCCCGTATATGTCTGTAGAATCTGTGCATGGCCTGTCAGACTCGATCTCCAGTTTTTAGTTTGGCTTAACCGGAGGGCAATGTTTGCTGCAGATTCTTGCACAAAGAAATCTAAGGGTTTTAGGTTGAGAATAGCTTCCAGCCCTACAGTAGGGGAGTTCTCATAGCCCCGGTGGTGCCTACACAAGCCATTCTTTGTATTCTTGCAATGGTTCTTAGGTTGGAAGCAATTTTAGTAGCCTGCCACCATACCAGACTACCAAATGTCAGTATTGGTCTTACTACTGCCGTATACATCCACATTATAATCTTGGGACTAGTTCCCAAGTTTTTTTCCAGATATTCTGTTACAGGCATAGAATGCTATCATTGCCTTCTTGGCTCTTTCTTTGATATTGAGATTCCATTGCAGTTTTCTGTCTAGAATACACCAAGGTATTTGGGACTGATTTGACAGGATCAATGGAACCTGTATTGAAGGAAGATTAAAAACCGGTATTTTTCTTTTGTTGGTAAAGAAGACCAGTTCTGTGTTTTGCGGATTGACCACTAGCCCACATTTTCTTGACCAATTAGATATTCAATGTCTAGGAAAGCAATAGATTCTTTGGCAAGGATCTTTCTGAGTCTAGCTGATTCGGCGGTATTTTCTACTTCGCTGCAGAAAGTTTTCTACGAAGTTCGCTTGGCGCGTTGTGTCTCAGATTTTAATTTTCTTTATCTAGATTTATAGGTTTTCCCATCATTGTCATTTCCTGTGCGTTTGGCAATGTTGAAAAGTTTTCTTGGCATGCTTTCTCAAGTGCTTCCCTGAGAATGCTTATTAAATCATTTGTGATCTTGTCTATAATGACGGTTCATTCATTTTCGCGTTTGTTCTGAGTGTCTTAGTTTATTCTGGTTCCAACCTCCACATTAAAAATATACCAGTTCAATTTTCTGTGATTTCTAAATGGTTGTCAGAGTTTTGTAGTGTGGGGTATAAGGAATGATTTTGTGATTGATCATTGGTCAACCTCAAGGGTATCTGAGTTATTTGTGAGAGTAACGTCAAGTACCTCTTTTCTATTTTTGGTAACAAATGTTGGTTCATTACCCCTATTCACTACAAGAATGTTATTTTCAATAATGAATTTAAAAAGTAACTCACCTCTTGTGTTAATATCCGTGCTTTCCCATTGAATGTGACGTGAGTTAGTATCACATCCCGTCACTAGGTCCCAATTTTCTAAAAGGGACAATTAGGCTGGTGAGCTTCACTGGTGGTACCTCCGTCGCATCCCATGGCATGAAGCATGATGTGAGAATTAACGGTGGGAGTCCATGCCTTTCTAATTTGACCATTGTTTGGTCAAGGTCACTGTATTTGGAAAGAAGAAAAAGATTTAAATGTTTTCTAGCTATTATACAAGTTCTAAAATTACTGTTTGTACCAACGTGTGTGGTCTTATACAGCGTAAGTTCCTTTGAGTTTAAGCCCTTAATTTTGCCACCTGCTATCCAGGGTTTTTGTATAAGGGCTAGGTCCACTTGTCTGGCCTCCATGAGGTAGATTAAGTTGGCACTAGTTATTAAATTATTGTTGGGTACATACATCTTCCTGATTATCAGTTTGGATTGAAAAACGGTCCTATACCTATGGGAAGTAGGTACTGCTTATAACACACCATCATAAAATATTTCCTTCTAATATTTTGTACTACAGTCTGAAAGGTTGGGCCAATCGTCTTCAAATTTAGAACATACAGTAATTTTGACCTACTACAGAGGACTTTTTTTAATTTTTTTTTTTTTGTTTGAGCTCAACTATAAACGGTAACGGCCATCCAGTTGAGTAATATTTTATTTTGATCTTATAACCACTTAAATACAAGACAAAAATCTAAAAACCTAGCTTAAACTATCAACTTAATTAACTTACTGGATCTATGCGGTTGCTCTAAATTAATATTTTACTTAACTAGATGACTTTCGGCCTAAAAATATCTTTAATTAATCTTAACTCTATAGGGTTTTATTCTTCACCCAGAAAAATAAAAAAAAAACTGGGTATCACTAGCGGTTTTTCTTAGCCTATTTTAAAATACTAAATACTTTAAACTAAAAACAAACTTAAAATAAACTTAAAATACTTAAATCTATATAGAACAGCTACATCAAGCTTTAACAGCTCTATCCTAACTTAAAGATACCCTTAATAAAAGGGCATCGGTAGGCAATCATCGGCCTAATGAGGCCAATATAGCAAATCACCTTTACCCTGCTATCAAGGCGACTGCTATAAAACAACCGTTTTGTCAGGGCAAAAGCTCCTCTAGTCCTGGCCAGAGCAGCCTCTACATGTCGATTGAAATATACATAGATACTGATCCAAACAGATACCAAGTTACTTTACTACATCTTTACTCAGATATCCATGTAGTCCAGCGATCACTAGCTTCCGCCAATTCTTTTTCGTATCCCTAGAAGCCCTAGGCAAAGGGATTCTAAACAGGATAGTTTCACATTTCTGGAAGTTAATTTTCAGCTTCCAAACACACTACAGTATTGTTGAATTATGTCGAAATCACGTTGCAAGAGAATTTTGATGACTTCAACTGTTGGACCAGTTCTATACGCAACTAAATCCTCGGCAAACGCAATTGCATGAGGTAGACTCCCAATGAGATCGCTGGTGTAAAGGCCATTTTTAATATCAAACGTTGTGGTAGATGTTACATTGCCAATCTTGACAACAAACTTATGGTGGAAAGTTTGTCGTAAAGCATAAAGCAGTGGCTTACTTATGCCCCATCAGGTTAGCTTTAGGTAAAGACTCAATAACCATACAGTGTCGACAGCCTTCTAAAAATGCTGAAAAGCGGAACCCACTGTCTCAACCTTCTCCTAAATAAATCATCGTCCAAGACGGTATTCGCCAGATCTATTCCTGCGGTCAGTATCTTTTGTTCTCTGAAGCAAAGTAAAAGTAAATGCTTAGTTTTTCAAAAATGGCTTCAATAATTTGTATGAACAGAATTCTTATTGAAGGTGTGGGTGTCGATGTGGATTACGTTTACATGACCTAGCCATCTTAAACGTGATATGCGTATTTTTTTTTGACCAGGTCAATGTCGCTGTCCACCTCGTATAGTTCTTGGTTGAACCTTCTCCTCCAAAGGCTGTTAATGCAGATAGGGCCAAAAATCTCTTGAAGAATCTTACGCTCCAAACGACTAAGGAAATCTTTATCCGCTTTAGATAGAGTCCATGCCTCTGCGCCATAGAGCAGGACAGCGATGATTAAGGTCTTATACAGAGTCGCCTTTGTCTTTCGAGCGAGGGCTTTGCTACTCAATTATCTTCCTGGCTCATAGAAACAGCGATTGGCAAAAGTAATTCTTCGCTTTATTTCTGACGAGATGTTGTTGTCAATATGTTAAACAAAGAGTTAAACAAAGTCCCTAACTAGTGACTACCTCAAAGTTGTACCTGTCTATTGTGATGTTTTGTCCAATCCGTCGGTGTTGTGTGTCCCTTTTTGTGGACAGCAGGTACTTCGTTTTGGCCTCATTCTATCTTAGCCGCTTCAGGTTCAATGTTAGCAAACGCTCCAGTGACAGCTCGCCGAGTTCTACCAATGATGTCAATGTCGTCAGCGTATGCTAACAATTGCACAGACTTGAAAAAAATTGTCCCACTAATTAATTGCGAGTTTCTTATAATTTTTTCATTTATTAAACTAAATAAATCGCACGATAGCGCGTCACCTTGCCGGAATCCTTTGTTGACATCAAAAGCTTCTGTAAGGTCTGTACCAACCTTGACGGAGCAGCGAGAGTTCTCCATCGTCATCCTGCACAGTCCGACGAGTTTTGTGGGGATACCAAATCCAGACATGGCTCTGTCTGGCTCGTCTCTATAACAGCTTTCGTACGCAGCCTTAAAATCGATAAAGAGGTAGTGGGTATCGATTTGGAAATCTTGAGTAGTTTCCAGGATCTGCCGTGGCGTGACAATTTGATCGATTGTGGACTTTCCTGGTCTGAAATCAAACTGATAGGGGCCAATCAGGTTGCTGACGAAAGGTTTCAGGCGTTCACATAGTACGGCAGAGGGTACCTTGTAAGCCCTATTCAGGAGACTTATTCCTCTATAGTTGGCGCAGTTTAGAGGGTCTCCTTTCTCGTGGATCGGGTAAACGATGCAGAGGTTCCATTCTTCAGGCATACTTCCTTCTTTCCAAATTTTAGAGATGAGATGGTGTATGCACTCCACCAGGTCATCTCCGGCTGCTTTAAAAACTTCGGCGGGTAACTGATGGATTACCAGCAGCTTTATTGTTTTCTAGTTTAGATACTTTGTGTTGCCACTGGTCTTCGGCACTTAATGCTGGCGGTAATAGATTTCTTGAGGGGTTACGGGATATTCGTTCGGCATAGGTCCTGGCGGTCTTTTGCCAATGCAGCTTTCTGACGTCATACTTCCTCACAGTATTACTCCGTTGTTGTGATGTTCGGGTTATTCGCATTCTTACCTTGGCTGCAACAAGATAGTGATCCGAATCGATGTTAGCTGCTCGAAAGGTGCGAACATCCAAGTTACTGGAGGCGTGTCTTGCATTGATTGCAACGTAATGACTCTGGTTGACGGTTTTTTCATCTGGGTTTCGCGAAGTCCCTTTGTGTATATCAAGATGAGGAAACCGTGTGCTTGCAATGGTGAAGTTATCTGCCGCTTCGAAGTCAATTAGCCTTAGTCCATTTCCATACATTGTGTTGTGTAGGCTATGTTTTCCGACAGTCCTACCAAAGATTTCCTCGTTAAAATCTTAACGTCGTATTTAGGGTATTGCTCATAGGTTTTGTCGAGAAGCTCGTAGAAGTCATCCTTGGTGGCGTCATCTTTATCATCCGTGGGAGTATAAGTGCATTGAGCTAATGTTGTCGAATTTAGCCTTGATACGGATTGCCACAAGTCGCTCACTTGCATGTCAAAAGCCTAAGACTTCTTGCCTAAGTCTACCGCTTATCCCTAATCCACACCCAAATAATTGCTGTGGTCTTCTTCCACAATCATCTTAGTACACGTCACAGTTTTTCATCCTCTTTTGCCTGGCCCATCCCATCGCACTTCCTGGATGGTAGTGATTTCTGCTCTGTAGGAGTCTAGGGCCTTCGCGATTTTTTTCGCTGCACGTGGTCTGTTAAGGGTTCTAAATCCGAAAGTCGTGATCCTTAATTCGTTTTTCCGGATCGTCAACAGTTAATATGTTCTTTTTTTGAGGCTATTGGTCGCTTTGTAACTTTCTTTTTTCCATGGCAGGGTTGTTAACCCCACGAAAAATCTCCAACCTGGAGGGCCAGGTCTTTTGTTGGATTCCTTGGACAAAAGGAACCGGAGAATCCGAAGTCAGTAACCCGCTTCGGGGATATGAGCGCTGCCGTTGGCCCATTAAAGGCTGACTTGCATTGAATTGTCCCAATGACCCTATCTCTAAATACGTCGAAGTAGCTCATTAGGGCATCTGCTTCGTGGACTATTGACGCTACCGTTGGTCCAAATGGTTGGGCTCATCCGCCGTACGTCCTTTTTCTGAGGAGCTCGTGCAAGACTTCTGCGAATCGATCAGAACAGTCATTAAAGCAGAGCATTATAGTGTTTCTATTTTTTATGTGTTCAACACTCGCACTTATAAGTTAAGCAGGAATGTCCGGATGGACAGACCAGTACCCGGTGGTTACCGCTAGGAAGTAAAACAAGTACAATTGATGCGTATGAGATAGTAACAACACTGCTCATCGCCTTGTTGACGCCTTTCAGCACCTACCCTATTTATACAACACCCAACCAACAGCGTACTCTAACTTAGGGTAACAAAATTCAATACAGTATGGCAGGGAGATCTAGCTGGTTAGTGGATTGGCCTATTTTTTCCTATCTTAAATCATCTTGACTTGCAGAATTCAGGTTAATGGCAATTTTAAGGGGCCGATTATTTTGTTTTCAATTACAGTGGCCAATCCCACATTGGCACTGAATGACTGAATCTATTTTGAAATATTCAGATATTTTGTGTCTGAACAAGTTTAATTGCAAAGCCAAGCGTCGCGTCATATGCTGATTGATGGATCAGTTCTAACAGCTTTCAGAATTCTTCCAATAGCCAAAATCCTTCTTTTTTTTTTTTTTTTTTTTTTTTATAATTAACGCGCGCACAAGGGATTATGTGTTTCCCTTTTAATGTAGAACACACTGCGCGGGCATTACGAAGATAGGGAGGGGAGAGATAGGAGGTGCCGATTAACATTGGTTTTGAATGTTTGCAGATCAAAATGGCAAGGGAAAATCCCGCCGGGTAAACTATTCCAGATTCGTGTCGTTCGGCTAAAAAAAGAATCCCTATATTTCACGGTACGTCCGAAATTAGGCTCAAGGGTGAACTGATGAGCATTCCTTGCGAGACGAGTATTACGGGAGAAACTTTTAAGGGGAGGAATGCAACTGGCTACTTCGAGTGAACATTTTTTGTAAAAGAAACGATAAAATAAGGAAAGACATGAGACATTGCGTCGGTGTTCGAGTGGGGCAATTGTTTCAGCGGCAGTTCTATTACCTATCAATCTTAACGCTCGATTTTGTATTCTATCAAGCAGGTGAAGCGATGTTTGCGAAGCACCTGCCCAGAGGTGGGAGTTATACTCGAGTTTAGGGCGTATAAACGCTTTATAAATTGTAGCCAGATCAGATGGGGAAAAGTACTTCTTACACCGATACAGAAAACCTAAGCACTTTGCAGCATTCTTAGCGATCTCAAATATATGGTCGTTCCAACGGAGGTCGTCGTTGACACACATACCGAGTACTGAGAGCTTTTCGGTTTCTTCGATGTAAGTGCCATTCATGGACAATGGCATTGGGGGAATGTTTAGCTTTAACGACAGAAGACAGCATTGAGTTTTCGAAGCATTAAACTCCACACGATTTCTATTACCCCATTTGACAATGCTGTATAAATCGGAGTTTAATGAGCTTGACATACGGCACCGTTGCAATTGTACGTCCGAAGGCGAAGGACGTGAATTATCGAACGAATATGAAAAGCTGAGGGTAGAGTCGTCAGCAAAACAGTTAAGTGGATTAGAAGTAACAGACAGAAGATCATTTATAAAAATGAGGAAAAGAGTCGGAGACAGAACAGAGCCCTGGGGCACACCAGCATTTATTTTATGGGAATCAGACTTGAATCCGTCCAATACAACTTGTATTGAACGGTCCAGAAGATAGCTTCTAATCCAACGAACAAGAGTATTATCGATCCCAAAAGCACGCATTTTCGATAAGAGAGCTTCATGCCAAACTCTATCAAATGCCTTGGAGATATCAAGAGCAATAATCTTACTTTCACCAAAGCGATGTAAAGATTTGTTCCACTATTCGGTGAGATATGCCATCAGATCACCAGTGGAACGGTTGCTGCGGAAGCCATACTGACGGTCATGGAGAAGCTTACGATCTTCGAGATATTCCTTAAGCTGACGGTTAATCAGTGTTTCCATGACCTTAGAAAGAAGGGATGTCAGTGCTATGGGTCGGTAGGAGGAGGGGGAGGATGGGTCACCTTTCTTAGGGACAGGCTGGACAAATGCTGTTTTCCATCTTCTAGGAAAGATTCCAGAAGAGTAGGAGCGATGGAAAAGCTTACGCAGTGGCTTTGCCAGTGTGGAAGAACACCTCTTCAGAAGAATCGGGGGTATACCATCCGGGCCAGCGGATTTGTGTATATCGAGATCTTTGAGAACTCTTGCTACTGTACGAGTGCGGAAAAAAATGTGTCCCATGGAAAAATTTACATTCTCAAGTACAGGAGGGGCAACGTTGCTTTGAGGCAGCGTGGAGCTGGCAGCGAAATTGGCGGCGAGCAAGTTTGCCTTCTCTGAAGAGTAAACAATTGGTTTGTTATTGTCGATGAGCGTTGGAACCGAAGATGTCGAGGAGTTTTTTATATTTTTTACAAATGACCAAAAATTTTTACTGCCTTTGGGACACTGCAGAATTTTTTGCCGTAATTTTTGGTCATGCAAAAATTTGGTTCTTTCTATAACGGAGTTGCATGAATTCCTTGCTTGTTTGTGCTTTTTCCGATTTTCCTCTGTAGGGTTGGCTTTGTAAGATCGGAAACTTACTTCTTTGAGCCTGATAGCTTCTTTACACTCAGAATTAAACCAAGACTTTTCTTTAGGTTTGATGCTTTTTACTCTGTTAGGAATAAAAGCACGCATCCCTAGAAGAATCACATTTGTGATCATTTCAGCACTGGCATCAATGTCACTATCGAGGAAGCATAGTGACCAGTTAAAGTTTCGGAAAAAGAAATTCAGGCCGTCCCAGTTGGCTTTCTCGTATTGCCAAACGGTCCTGGTGGGAAGTTTTTCTTTAACTGGATGGGTGGGGGATGAGAAATTAGCTGAAATGATACAATGGTCTGAAGTGCCAAATGGAGAAGTTACACTAATGGTATATTTATCAGGGTGAGAAGTAAGAAACAAGTCAAGAGTATGGGCTGCTTGCCCAGCAACATCCGGTATACGCGTTGGCACATCGATCAGTTGGGTAAGGTGATGTAACCCGGCAAAGAGCTCGACATACCTTCCTTCGGGTGTTGTCTGACCAGAATAGCGGAGCCAGTTGGAATTGTGTACATTGAAATCGCCCGCAATAACGATTTCAGTGCGAGGACAAAGGGAAACAATTTTCGAGATGGAATCAGACAGTGCATCAAACTCGTTACAAGTCGAATTACTGTCAAGATTTGGACTCCTGTAAATAAAACAATAATGAATGACATGCTTGCGGACAGTGAATTTGAGCCATAAGAAGTTAAAGTCCGTGTTGGAACATTGCCCATATTGGGGAAGGCTCTGGCAAGCAATATCATTCCTAACATAGACCACGAGACCATGATGAGAAAAGAGTAATGGCACCAAGCTATACCCATGTAGAGCAAATTCTGATAAATCAGTATTTGCTCCAACCTGAGTTTCACTTAATGCCAAAACAGCTGGCCTGTGTTGAACAGTGTAGACGTACACGTGAAAGAAATTCTTTCTTAAACCACGAACATTTGAATACACGACACAAAAATCACTTACCATTTAAAAATACTTACATACAAAACACAACTCTGATTAAGTCGAACTGCGCAGTGAAAATCAAAATTAACTTCTGTAATAATCAAACTGTCTTAGGTGTTATGCCCATAAGACAGCCTGTTTACAAAAAATCAATCCAAACATTCAGCACAATAAGACAAATTCAGATGCCCTTATCTATTTACCGCAAGCATTGTATGGTCATACGATGCCTACAGTAGATAAGAAAGAGGCAGTTAAGCACAAAGGTCTTGGGACAGAATAGAGGATAATTTGTTATGCGAATGCGTTTTATTTATTTTTTTTTCTTCTTCAGCGCGAGAGGGCATCTTTTTCATTCATCCTACGACGCGAGTGAACACTATTATTTTTTTTTACAGCACACGCGAGGGGTTTTTTTCTAATTTCTCAACGAGCGTGTATTATTTTTTTTTTCCTTAAAGCACTCGCGATAACAATGCGCAACAATTATTTGTTTGGACTTCGTTTAACTAATTGTGCGCGCACCTCGACATCCGTCTTCAACGAGCTTAGGATCGACACTCTTCTTCACTCTTCTTACTTTGAAATCTTGATGTCTTGTAACTCAAAAAAATGCTTCGTCAGTTACATTTTACATGCAACCTTTAAGGGGCATATGTGCCTACATATGCTCATATCATGATAGTGCTACAGTCACAGTGAGAAGTATTCGAAAGCTATTGATAATTTTTAAGCAACGAATTATGTAATAACGTAGGCAATTTGAATGTCCTTATTTATATCGAATCTCTATTCAAAACATACATTTCTTTTTCTTAATACAGTCATTATAAAACAAAATGAAATACAATGTTTCTTTAGAACTTTACAATTTGCGTCTATTAACTTTTGCCAGAGACTGTAAGTTTTTCCACAAAAAGCTACGAGGATATCTTATATGTTTGTTCCTAGAATTGAGGACCAAAAACCAACTTCATGGTCGGTCGGTGGTGCTTCTGTTGATTTGTAAATGGTATAAGCTGGTGAAAGTTCAGGAATAACGAGCAACAAACAATGTGACTGTTTTACAAATTGTATCTGCTTGCAATTCAAGGAAGAGAAGTTTTAGGTGGTAATTTGAGGTCCCATTATAGTTGGGTAGGAGTTTTCTCGATGTGGGTTTGTACCTAAAATTAAATAAACAACACTGGCTTCTCGTTGGAAAGGTTGTGAATCATGTGGAAATGTGTTTTTGAAATTGTTATTGAGCAGGAGCGCAATCATTAAAATAGATACTTTTTTTGCTATGGTTTCCCTTTTTTTTGTGATTGGACATTAATAAATTAATGGAGTTTTGCAGGCATTTTGGTTATAAATAATGAACAAAAAAGAATCTATTTTGGATCCATTACGAAATTACAGAGGAACGTTTTCTCTACTAGGAAAATAATTTTGTCTGCACTACTGTCAATAAAAAGCAAAATCACTGGTAGGAACTTTCTAAGCACGCTTCCATATTTAAGTAATATAAAATACGACGATCAAATTCTTTACAGATGGACATTTTCCTAGGATAAACTTGGCAAAGAATTGAATTGAAATTGAATTTATTGAATCCTTATTCTCTTTAACAATTTTTAAATAACTTATATCTATTTAATAAATTAACATTTTTAAAACCGAAAATAGTTTGTAGCATTTATATTTGAAAAATAGAGATTATGCTACATTTAAAATAATCTATTCTATTGCGGGGTGAACATAAGTGTAATTAACGTAAGAAAAGGTAGACATCAGTAGGTAATTAATTTCAATTGAATCAAAATGACGTACAAAACAAAAAAAGAGTATAAGTACAAAAAAACAATTATGTATAACAATTAAAGTACACAAAAAAAAATGGACACGACTGGGTGTTGCTCTTATGTTCCTAATTACATTGGAAAACAAGATCTTTGACAGAAACAAGTAACATTTACGTTGAAAATAACATAGTTTGAACTTATGAAAAGTATCAAAACCACAATACTTAACGGTTTTTATTAAAAATGAACCACGCCATCATACGTCTAAATTAACAAAGAATTTATGAAAAATGTATTTCGAAAATTGTAGAACCGGTTTTGATAAAATCCTGTTTTGTTATTTTTAGTTTTTTGAAAAAATATTTTTTGGAAATTTTGGTACGCAGTTTTTTAGAGTTTATAAATATACATGTGATTTAAAAATTCAAAATATTATTTTTTGATTAGTTTTAAAAATATCGATTTTTCAAAAAAAAAAATAATTTTAATTAGAAAAAAAAGTTTTTAAAAAAAATTGTATGCAGGATTAATCTGGGTACTTAGATCTTCTCAAATATAAAATTTGACAAAAATCAAAAGCGCCGTTCCCGAGAACGCCTAAAATTAAAGTAAACCGTTACATGAAAGGTATTGTTAATAGACTTTTCCCATAAATTTCGTTCTTATCGAATGACAGCAAATATCAACAGAAAAAATCTCAAAAATTTTCATCAATATTGTTGGAGCCGTTTTCGTTAAAAATAAGCTTTTTCATGACGGTCATATGGCAGGTACCGTTATTTTTAGGCTTAAAAATTCACACTTTTTAACATTGTTTAAAGAAATAAGATGGCGTTTAAATTATTTCATTCAATACAATTTAACATACTTTATTCGAACAACCAAATGTCACAAAAATCGAATAAATGCTTTGACGTTAACTTTAATTTTCTTAAATTTTATTCTACAATGTGACCGTACATTATGAGCAAGTACGTTCGATCCAGTCGTGCCATTTATTTAAAATGGTATTAGAACAACATTTTCTCAAGTGGTAAAAACATTTGATTGTAGAAATAAGTACTGTAAAATGTGTTCAGTCCACTTTAAGTGTTGATCAATTAGACACCCAAGTATTTGAAGTTATTGACTATCTCAATATTAAAGCACGTACTGATGCTAGCTGCTTTGGAGTTAAAACTACATTGAGAATGAGATTCTGAGAAATTGCTATTAAACAGATCAAGAATCGTACAAAACGGTGCATGAAGCAATAAGTTGATTACAATAAGTTTATGGTCTGCAAATCATAACCTTAACATATGCACATCGTTATTTATGTCAACTTACAAATGTAATGGATTTATTGCTTCATATCCAATCGTAAAACCATTAGCAAATGAATACACCTTTCCTATGAATGGCAGGGCGAAAACAGAATTTATGTACATTAAAAAGAGGATTGGACCAAGGACTGATCCTTGTGGCACCCCAAACTAATATTCAGTGAATCGCTTAAAACACTACTCACTTTAACTTTTTGATTATGATTACTTAAGTAAGATTCAAACCAGTTGTGAATGAATCCTCGAAAGCCAATCTTATTTAACTTGTTCAAAAGGATTCTGTGATTCACCATGTGAAAAGCCTTTGTAATATCGACGAAAAGAGCAGCACATTTCTTTTCTTTGTCGACACTCTGCTGAATTGAGCAGCAAAAGTTCAATAGAGCATCTTCTGTAGACAGACCCGACCTAAATCCAAACTGTTAAGGGCTGAAATAGTTCAAACGCGAAAGATAACGGAGAATCCTAGTTTTAATATTTTTTTCAAATACCTTTGAAGTTGATGGCAATAATGAAATAGGTCTGCAGTTACCTACATCTTTTTAGTTGCCTTTTTTAAAAATGGATAAAACAATGGCAGACTTTAACTCATCAGGGAAAGTTCCTGATAATACACTTAAATTAAATGTATGAGCCAATATATCTACTATATACAACGCGGTTTTTTTTCAGCATAACATTGGAGATACCATCAATACCAACAGAGTTTGAATTTTTGAGTGAATTTATAGTTTTTAATACTTCAAATCCGGATATCATTTCAAAGTAGAAACTGTTACCACTACTGAATTTATTCGAAGGAATTTAGCTATTGCAGCATTCGCAAAAAGTTGTTTCGTAAGGAAAAGAATTATGTCCAACACTGATAAAGTATTTATTGAATAGGTAGGTGGGATCAGTAATACTTTTAATACCATTATCTACTAAAATTGAACTGGGATGGATATTTTGTTTTCTATTCATAATACCGTTTATAACTTTCCACTCTTCTCTTGGGTTAACTTTTGCGTTTCTAATTTTGTTATTATAATAATTTTCAAGACTTTTTCTTATTTCATTTTCAACTTTTAGACAAACATTTTTAAACCAAAATTTTAAATTGGTGTTAAGTGCATGTTTCCGGCACTTTTTACGTAATTTATGTTTGAAAATTATAGTTTTAACGAGAGAATTGTTTATCCAAAGCTTTAATCTTGCATACGATTTATTTTGTATGACATTGTAAGTCGAATTACCAATTAGATCTTTAAAACCATTCCCAAAAAAAATAAGAAAAATCAGCGCCACCTTTTGGCATTTCCAGTACAATTACGTTGTTCTGGACATTTTATAGAACAGAAGAAAATCTGAACCACGTATAGTACTTCGTGCCAAAAGTTTAGCTGTACCTCGGTAGTCTCCTACTGTCAGACTGTCAGAGTGATTATTTTTTTTTAATATTTTTTTTAAGTTGATAAAGTGATGGAATATCAATATTTTCCCAGTGCTGATGAGAAAATCAGTCAAAATTTAACTGCCTCTTACAACGAGAATTAGATTGAAAGTTTAAAATTCTTAAACGAAGAGCAGGCAAATGAGAGTCAGAATTTAAATATCTTCATCTTCAACGAAGAAGAATGTGTCAGCGATGTTACAATAATCGAAATGAATGAAGAAGAAGATCGTATTTCAAATCCGGAAAAGACAGAAGGTGACAATTTCTTTAAAGGAATCGCAATCCGATTATTTATTTGTTTATAATTTTTTTAAGATTTTAATCAGCCGGAACCGTCTAAGAAGTCCAAGAAAAATATTAGAAAAGGAAACGCAGAGCCCAGAATGAGAGGAAAATTTTCAAATCCCAAATCACTATAAACGAAATCACTAGCAAACGAGAGGGGGGGGGGGGGTGAGGAGTGTTACCACTAAGGCACTATTCCTTGCATCCTGGCGGTAGCGGATGAATTCTCTAGATGGAATCAACGTTGGCGTCTAGAGTTCCAGTCAGGTTGAACTACTTAGTCAACACCTTATATGGGCTGCTACGACGTTTTCGGAGCTCAGGCCTATAAGGAGCGGTTTATCCGGCTCTTCGTTCTTGGAGTCACAATAAGGACCTGGTCCTCCAGGTTGGGGGTTTTGCCGTCGGGGTAACTTCCCAGACACATCAAAAACAACTAATTGCGAAGCAACAACAAGCCTCGGATACGGACCGATTCACTGATGACGAACCCTGCAAACGAAATAAGGACAACGAATTTCGGATATGTACGTGGAATGTTAGGTCCCTTAACAGACCACATGCAACCGAACAACGGAGGCCCTTGACTGCTGTAAGGCAGACATAACCGCCATCCAAGAAATGCGATGGGGCCGGCCGGGCAAAAAAAAAGAAAAACTGCGATATTTGCAGGCAGGCTCCGGCAAGAGGTTTTGAGTTACAAATGTGTGAACGAGCGCCTCATGACAATCCGCATCAAGGCAAAATTTGCCAATATTAGCCTTATATGCGCGCATGCCCCGACAGAGGAAAAAGATGATGACACCAAAGAAATGTTTTTTGAGCTCCTGCCCTAGCAATGCAATGCCCTAGCTATGACATTAAAATTGTCCTAGGCGACTTTAACGCCAAGCTAGGGAGAGAAGATGTTTTTGGTGGTACAATCGGAAAACACAGCTTGCACGACACCACCTCCGATAACGGATTCAGGCTAATTGACTTTGCTGCGGGGCGAAATATTGTAATAGCTAGTACCAAGTTCCCACACCTCAACACTCACAGAGGGACATGGAGATCCCCTGATCAATCCACTGTCAACCAAATTGACCATATTGCGATCGATGCAAGGCACTACTCCAGTATGATGGATGTCCGAACTTGCCGAGGGGCAAACATTGACACGGACCACTACCTCGTTGTAGCCCAGGTACGACTTAGGATATCACGACCCACGCCAAGAAGAGGTAATACTGTGAGGAAGTTTAACGTCGGACGGCTGCAATCGCAAGAAATCTCCAGTTCCTTTTCTGATCGAGTCTCAAATAACCTCCGAAGAAGTCCTTTACTGCCAGCATCAAGTATTGAGAACCAGTGGCAACATTGCCAAAGTGCCATCAGGGAAGCCGCGACTGAAGTGCTGGGTTTTACACGGCCACCAAAACGAAACTCCTGGTTTGATGATTAGTGTCGGCAAGCACAAGCATCTAAACAAGAATCATACAAGGCAGCGCTGCAAAGAAGGACCAGAACTACCCGTGCACTCTACGAGCAGAAGAGGAAAGAGGAACACCGCCTTCTCAGAAATAAAAAAGGGAACATGAAAAGCGCGCGATCGAGGAAATGGAGAGCTGTTATTGCAGGAATGAAGTTTAAAAGTTTTACCAAAAGTTAAAAAGAAACTGTCAAAACTACAGAGCTCGAATTGAAGCTTACAAAGACGATCAAGGGAACATCGTAGTAGAATCGCAGTCGATGCTGAGAATATGGAAAAACCATTTCTGCAGACTGTATAACGGCGATGACGAAACGAATTCCGCTGTCAGGCAGAATGGTCCACTTTATCTGGGCGGAGTAGACTAACAATTTCGACCACCACATCTGCTATATCTAAACTTAAGAGCAAAAAAGCCGCCGGAGCCAATGGCCTAGCTGCCAAGCTATTCAAAGCTGCAGGCGATGACTTGGCTATAAGTATGCACCAACCCATAAGCAAGACATGGTTAGAAGAAAGCATGCCCGATGAATGGAATCTCAGCATAATTTGCCCGATCCTTAAAAAAGGAGACCCTCTGAGCTGCACCAACTATAGGGGAATCAGTCTCCTCAACATCGCCTACAAGATCTTTTCTGCTGTATTGTATGAACGCCTAAAGCCATGGACCTGATAGGTCCATATCAGTACGGTTTTAGGCCAGGAAAGTCCACTATCGATCAAATATTCACATTACGGCAGATCTTGGAAAAAACTCAAGAACTTCAAATCGATACCAACCACCTTTTCATCGATTTCAAAGCCGCGTACGACAACATTAAAAGAGACAAGTTATGTAGAGCAAATTGCTCTGAGCAATGTGCAGTTTTAACATCCCTGCCAATTGTCAAACTCGTCCGCCTGTGTAAAATGACGATGGAAAACGCACGCTGTTCCGTCAAGGTTGGTAAAGACCTCACCGACACCTTTGAAGTCAAAAAAGGATTTATACAAGGCGATGCGCTGTCATGCGACTTTTTCAACATCATACTTGAAAGAATAATACAGAACTCTTACACCAACACCAGAGGCACGATCTTTCAAAAGTGCGTCCAATTACTCGCATACGCCGACGATATTGACATAATCGGAAGAACGCAGCGTGATGTCAGTAGCGCTTTGGTGAGTATTGAGACGCAAGCGGCAAAGATGGGTTTAGCAGTCAATGAGGGCAAAACCAAGTATATGCTGTCATCAAGAAGAGACACCCAACATCGACGTCTTGGACAAAACATCACCATAGACAGCTATAACTTGGAGGTAGTTAGGGACTTTGTCTACCTATGGGCTCCGCTATTAACTCAGACAACAACAATCTCTAATTATGAACGGAAAATAATTTAAATTGGGAAGAAAGGAAAGCTTTCGTGTGTACAAAAGTTACACTCAAAAATCTAACGTAAGAAAAACGAAGAAAAAATACATTAAAATATTTTTTTTAAATTTCAAACGGAAGTATAATACGAGTATGTAAAATAATGTACATAAGTAGCTACTGCAGAGATATAAGAATGATCAGTCTTAAATTGGTTGAAAAGAAGTGAACTGGAAATAAAAAACAAAATGTCTATTAAAGACAGAACTCTAGAACCCAAAGATTCCTGACTCATGCAAGAATTTCTAGATAGCCTTAATAAGTTGCCTCTCTCACATTGTTATGAGAAAACTTATAAAGGAGTCAAATATTGGACTGTATAGACCAACGAAAGATTGGTGTGAAACCTGCTTTAAATACAAGAGTGGAGAGCTACTTAAAAATGAGTATGTAAATCATGTAAAGGACAAAAACCGTTCTAGGGAAGAAGAAGATAAGGATAAAACTAATGCCGGAAAAAGTTTGTGCCATGCCCTGACAATAGACGTTCAGGCTGTCAAAGTTAGCCCGTCCATAATTCGAGTGCATTATACTTTAGAACGAAATTGAGCTGTCATAATTTCACAGTCTTCAATTTAGCTACAAAAATTACTACTTTTTATTGGTTCGATGAAACAGTTTCAGATGGCCAAGCATCGACATTCGGATCTTTTCTTTTACATTATTTAGAAACTTTTTGGAATCAATAGCATCCCCATAATTATTTTTTCAGATGCTTGTACAGCATAGAACCGTAACAGTATTATGAGCAATGCACTTTGGCTTTGCTTATATCAGAGAAATATGAAGTTGAAATTATTCAGAAATGTTTAACAAAAAGGCATACTCAAATGGAATGTGATAGTGTCCACAGCACAATTGAAAACAAGATACAACATGAAGAAATCTTCATCCTTAACGATTACGTAAAGTTTACAAAAGAAGCAAAAGTGGAACAACCGTTGTATGAAAATTAAGTCACTAGTTTTGATTTTTTTTTCAAAAACAGTGGGGCTAAAGAAGTTTTGAAATATGTGGAGCTATGGGTATGTTACGAGTGTGAAATCTAACCGATATTTCCAAGGAACCATTTCATACTAGAGATGCTATTGATCCTATTACTATTCATTGCAGTTAATGAATTGTAATGATAATTAAGCCGTTTTATAGACGAATCTATTTTTTATTCGCTGCAATTTATATACTTGTTCCTTATTATATTTATACCATAATTTTAGTTAATTGATAACTTTTTACATTTATCTTTTATTTTGTGTGCATTAATTGCACTATATAATAAAACCTGAAATACATAAACTAATATGAGAGAGTTCATAATATTTTGATTTCGATTTTTAAACTTTTATTATTTGTTATATTTTTTATTATTATTATTATTTTATTATTTATTTTTTTATACAATTCTGAATGACAGGAATCGAAAAGTTACATAACCTCGTTTGTGTTTCAAAAATATTGAAAATTATAATGTTATACCTCGTAAGTGCCAGTAAAATGAGATAAATGCTATATTTAGACATACATTTTTATTAATATAATCATATAACTAATAAATAGCAAAAATCTATTACTTTCTTATTATTTTCCCTTAAAATAATTGTTTTATGACGTGTTTGCGATTTCTGCAAAACATGCTTACAACATTTACGAGATCCTGAACTTTAACTGACGATATGTACTTTAATGATTAAACCATTAGTACTAGATTAGTACAAAGTTTAGATTATTTCGTGGATCATTTGTCACTATTTGCATTCATTTTACTACACAATTAATTCCGTATTTTCCTCCAAAACCATTTTTTAAGACTTCTTTGTTATTGACATTTTGAAGAATTTTGTAAAAAGACAAGTTTAAACTAAATAAAAAAAAAATAAAAAATTTTATTTTCTCAATAGTTGTTCTAGTTTAATTATGTAATACAATCAAATGTTACTTTATCCAGAACACTTGTTCCAATTAGTTTATTTTTATTGGGACACATTAAGCACTTTGTAAAGTGTTCCCTTTCCCCCACATAATTGATACAAAGTACAAACAATCTGATTATCGTCTTCAATAGCAAATTAAATTTAATAACGCTTCTGTTAAAATAGTTCAATCAACCCACCCTATACGCATCCTTATTTTATATCAATAACTTATTTATCGTAAGGGTGTGTTGGGTTTATCGTTAAGCCAATGAAAGACAGGGGATTACAAATTAAATCAAAATCATTCTGAATTCTAAAAGGCTCTTGAAATACTTTATGTGTTACGTTGTGGTGTTCTGTTGATTAGGTTGCGTGCTACGCACATTTGAAATTACCAACTAATTTAATTTGCGACAACATATAGGGGAGCAACAGAATGGCAACAAATCTTTTATTTGCTTCTTTACAAATTGCAACAAACTGATCAACTGAACATGAGGAAGGTTTGTATTCTTTTATTCTCTGAAGATGGTTTTGAGGACACTTTGAAAAAAAAGATACAAAATATACACACATTTGTTTTTATCAAAAAGATTGCATAACAAACTAATACAAAATCATTATATGGGCATTGAAATAATCTGCTGAGCAGATTGATGCTATGTAGGTTGAATGAAAACAAAAGAAATGAAAATTTATTTAAATTTTATTTAATTCAGTTCAATTCAATATCGTTCAATTCAATACAATTTAATTATATTTAAAAATTAATTTAATTTTTCTTAATATTACTCAATTTGATTTAATTTAATTAAATTATATATAATTTATTTCATTTTAAATTTATTTTATTTCATTTAAATTTCCCAAATTAATTTAATATAATTTATCTTGCAATTGAATTTATTACAATCGTTATAAACAGAAGTTCCATGAATCGTGTTTTTTTAACATAATTCTCCATCATTGTTTCAACCAATAAACGCTATAGTCAGAAAGTAAGATAGTGGATTTTTGTGGATCACTCACTTATGTCCTTCAAATGGCTTAATCTTTCATACATGCGATACCAGCCACCTATTTCTAACACATTTGAGCGCAGTTCCACATAGGGATAGGCGTTGCCCCATAAATAATAATCTCTCGGACAGGTAATATCATTAATGTTACATTGCATGACGCCCCCACGACTGTAGTTAGTAGCAATAGCTTTGATAAGGATATTGGATACAAATGGTGTTGTTTGCAGCTTTGATTTGTTAGTGATGACCCCAATTTAAGGTATGCAATACAACATTTATGCATTTTTTTATAAAATATATAGTTTCCAAGGTAACCTTGGTTGATATAATAGATAATAAAGATGTCGAATGAGTCTTGTTTTTGTATTGAGCTTATAGGCCGCTTTGCACCAAGTTATCGTAATTTTTATAAGTAGCTTTAAGGTCTTTACGTTTTTCTATACATGTGAGATCATTAAAAGAAACATTGGAATTTCACCGTGAACTTTATTCTTTCTTAAATCAGTTTATACTTTATAGTGAATAACATATCGTTTTATAACAACTTTTTACAACAACTGAACTAAGCGAAAAGCGAACGACCGGCCAACTCTAATGATCAATTTCGACTGTGCTCTTTGTCTTACATTTTTGTTCTACTTTGAGTGGAGGCTGGAAACACGATTATTCTCGTTCGTTTGCTATGTACTCGTTGGCGTCCGTTAAATCGAACGATGTGCATTTGTTATGTTCCTATTTACATTTGCGGCGGGTATTTATGTCGTCGCACAATTTCTTTTTCTGTACACGGGTGTATGTTTATGTGTGTCATTAGCCATCCGAAAGTATCCTATGTTGGTCGTACGTTGTCGTTGGTCTCTCATCGCACAGACATATATATAATATACATAAGGATAACATCAAGTAAGGAGCTAGGTTTTAAAAACGGAAATATCTCAAGTGAACAAACCGTTCGGGAGGCAGTGACAGAAATGTCTGTCTCATTTTCGCAAGCTTAATTTTTTTGTGTATGAATTATGTGTGTAATAAGTAACAGTAATATGAAATTCGAGCATCAAACACCTACAACGGGTGGTTAAAGGGGTGTTCAAACCACGCAAAAATAGTGTGAAAAAAATTCTTAGTCGCAAGATGAAATTTTTTCTACGCATTATTTATAAGATAAGGAGTTTCAAAAAATTAATTCTTCCATCTGTTGGATCCCACAACGGAACTAAAAAAAATCTCAAAATAATTTATTCCCGAAAAGATGAAATTTCTAGAAATGCAATAATAAACATAATTACAATAGTTGTCCACCTATAACTTTCAACAGAGGTCTTCTTCAAACGTCACGAAGTTGGGCGCAGAACTTTTGTAATTTTTTCATATTAGTCCAATAAATAACAATGTTGACGACTACGCCGAGGAAATTCAATGTTGGAAAACTTCAATCGGAAGAGACCACCGCTGCCTATGCAGACCGCGTATCCCTTGAGCTTGCGAGAAATCCTTCGACTGAAGTATACCCGATGAGTGGAACCTCAGTACCATTTGCCCGATCCACAAAAAAGGAGACCGCCTAACCTGCGCCAACTATAGAGGCATAAGCTGAACATCGCCTATAAGATCCTTTCCAGCGTTTTATGTGAGCGTCTAAAGCCGTTTGCTGATGATCTAATAGGTCTTTATCAATGCGGCTTCAGACCTGGAAAATCTACCACCGACCAGATATTCACATTACGCCAGATCCTGGAGAAAACCCAAGAATATAACATCGACACCCACCACCTGTTCGTCGATTTTAAAGCAGCCTACGACAGTGTTAATAGAGCTGAAATGTATCGTGCTATGTCTTACTTTCGAATCCCTGCTAAACTGATACGCCTTATCAGGATGACGTTGGAGAATTCTCGCTGTTTCGTCAAAGTTGGTAGAGACTCTACTGAAACCTTCGAAACCACCAGAGAGCTTAGACAAGGAGACGCGCTGTCATGGAGCTGTTTTAACATTGTGCTTAAAAATGTAATACGGAGTACCCATGCCAGTACATCGGGCACCATTTTCAATAAATCGACACAATTACTTGGGTTTGCAGACGACATAAACGTGATAGGAAGAATAAAGCGAGCAGTAACCGGTGCTTTCACTACTATGGAGTCAGCAGCAAGCAGAATGGGGCTGAAAATAAACGAGGACAAGACGAAGTATATGCTTTCATCAACAAAAGCCCAATCCTACCACCGGCTTGGTCAAAATGTGGCCATTGATATGTATAACTTCGAGGTAGTCAGTCAATTTGTCTACCTGGGCACTGCTGTAAACTCGGTCAACAACATCATCGCTGATAATCGCTGTTTCTTTGGGCTGAATAAGCAATTGAGGAATAAAGCCCTATCGAGAAGAACCAAGTAGACACTATATAAAACACTCATCATCCCGGTCCTGCTATGTGGTGCAGAAGCATGGACCCTCTCCCAATCGGATGAAAAGTCACTTGGAGTCTTCGAGAGAAAAGTTCTGCGTACGATTTATGGTCCTATTTGCGTAAACCCAGAAGACAACATTTGGCGACGAAGATACAACGACGAACTATACGAGCTGTACAGCGACATAAGCTTAGCCAGAAAAATTAGAGTCCAACGACTAAGATGGATGGGCCATGTAGAGCGAATGGACACCAACGCTCCAGCGAGTAAAGTCTTCAAAGCCAAACCAGAGGGAGTCAGAAGCCAAGGTAGACCTCATCTTCGATGGAACGACCAGGTAGAAGGAGACCTCCGCCAACTTGGAGTGCGAAATTGGAGACAGCAGGCAAGGGATCGAGCCAGCTGGAGGGGCGTATTGAGCAAGCCTAGGAGCACCACGCTCTAGTTGAGCCAACATAACATAACAAATAAGGGGTCAGTTATAGCCATCTGTAAAATCCATCAGTTAAATTTTTCTTTTGGATATTTTTATGCGTTGGAAAAAGATATAAAACATAAAACTTATACGAATCGATGGCAAATCACTTGAAATAATTTTTTCTGAGCCGATGGCCTAGCTCCCGAGCTCTTCAAAGCTGCAGGCGATGGCTCGGCTATAAGTATGCACCAACTTATAAGCTAGATATGGTAGAAGAAAGCTTGCCCGATAAATGGAATCTGAGCATAATTTTCCCGATACTTAAAAAAGGAGTACCTCTTAACTGCACCAACTCAACATCGCCTACAAAATCTTTTCTGCTGTATAGTTTGAACGCCTAAGGGCATTCGTCAAAAACCCGATTTTTTCAACATCATACATACTTGAAAAAATAGTACATAACAGAATAGCAGTCAATGAGGAACTGGCTGGAGGAGCTTGTTGGTTGAGACACAGTTCCACCCCGTACTGTAGCGCCAATAAAGGTAAGGTAAGGTTATCTGAAACATAACTTTAATGATATTGTATTCTCAAAAAGTATTTATAGGTTAGAATCCCACCCTTGCTATTTTTACTAAGGAAGTGTTTCCATTACCAATTGTTGTCAGCATAAATATCATAATAAAATTATGATTATGAATCCTACAAATTCGGGGTCAAGTATATAGGCCTATGGTATGGTAAGCGCCTGAAGTATAAGTCTTCTAAAGCTACCACCCCTGTAGTAACGGGGTCAAGAATTGTACTACGGTTGTGCGTGCCTGAGGTAAGAGTCCACTAATCACACCACCCAATAGAATCAGTTGTAAGAATTATACGACGGGTCGAGTCGCCGGGAGTAAAAGTCTTCCAATATAAAGTCTAGTTAAGTGCTCTACAGATGATTCTACGTGGACGGTGTAGTAAGACAAAGCTGACTTGGCGGGGCGGCGATGATGAATCCGAATTCGGAATTACTCATCTCTTACCTGTTGGTAAGCCAGCGAACTTTATGGGGTCGATCCACAAGTTTGTTTCCAGCCATTCGGAAACCAGTGGGGCCGGACCTAGGCTTTACTTTACCACGGGTTAACAAGAACCCCAGCTGATTACACGGCCTAAGCTCGGTAGCAGCTTCTTGTTAGAATTACGGTAGGTGGGAGTATCGTGGTGGCTATGGTTATTCCGAAGGCAGAAGCGAAGAAATATCTCTGTTTTTTTAGGAGAATGGCGCGGCTTCGAAGGAAGTGGTGTACATTGTCTTATTTAACCTTGATACTAGATGGGCTCTGCTCCTCAGCAAATAGTAGTCTGGCAAACCACTCCAGAGGCTTTATTGTGCCTTTGTAGGAAGGCCCAACGAGATGTTGACTTTCTTCAGATATCTCCATCACATCAAGCCTTTAAAACTCAAATCAAATTAAAACGCTGAATGCCACATTTATTCTTAAAAAGTTTTTGTCCCCAAATATCCTTGAAGCATTACCTCTTGCACGAAGCTCTTTGTTTGTTTTTCTTTTTGTAAACTCTCTTCCAAAGAATGCCAATCAAAACACAGACAAATGCTTACAGCTTACATCCTTCGACATCCATGGAGCTCGAAAATTATGATGAATGGAAATATTTTTGTTTGATCATTTATTTAACAAATTGTTGTAATACTTTTACAAATAAGAAACATGCTTACGGTAGTCCTGTCCTGAATGATGGGGAACGTTTGTATCTTAAGTGGCTTGATAAAACTTCATGATGATCGAATGCAGTATATAACTCATTTTAGAAACTTAAACGAACACATAAGGAAATTAAGAGCGTACCATGGCAGGGTATGTTTGGGTATGTGTCAACCTAACTCTACTCCAGTGAATATTTTATTCTAAAGAAAGTTGGTCTTGATTTTTTTTAAATATTATCTAGAGTCAAGTATAAAGATAGATCTGGGTAGAGCTTTCCATATTCGTGTGGTACGGCTAACGAATACTTGTCAGAACGGCCAAAAAAAGGTAAACTTTTGAGCTATCCTAGAGGCGAGAGTTTTACGGTTGCATTGTTTCAGGGGAGGAATGTTACTAAATATTTCACAAAATCACTGAACGTACAAGTAACGGTAAAAACTGGAGAAACAAGAGACATTACGGCGGTGTTCAAGTGATCAGAGTGTATCTAAAATGATGTTCCTGTCCTCAGTCCTTCTAAAAGTTTCTTTTTGAAAACTATCCATGAAACTTAAGTGAGTTACTGAAAATTACCCTTACAACTCGATTCCTCGATACGTCCCTGCTCAAGAAGTATATTGCAACTAAAGTGGCAAAACATAACAGATTGAAAATAAATCACATAGTTTGTGGCAGATGCGAAAATCAATTGTTATTTTCAGTGTTATTTCCGTTTTGATTCCTGCTTTTGGCTTGTAAGAGAATGATTTATGATACGCAATATCTTTCGTTACGTTCCGTTTCTTACTAATTTATAGTGACCAGCTCTGAAATCGAAAGTAGTTCTATGTTGACGACCTTATATTAAAAGATACCTAGTAGATTTGAATTATGTGCTTGGAGTAAGAATGCTGCAGAGATTTGGTAAGGTTGATAGGAAATTTAGTTGTAAGGATGGTTTTTATAAATTGAAGTTAGTTTAATTTAAATTAATAAAGAGAAAAAAATAATAAAAACTGGGACGAAAACATAAAGTTTGTTGGAAACTGCTCAAAACCACACTATATTGCAGTGGGTGGGTGAACATCCCCCGTTCGCTATCGAGCAATTATTTTCACTTCAAAGTTTTTTTCGATTTTCTGACATTTGAAAAAGTACGTAAAATAGTTTTCAGCGGGAAAAATTTAAACGCCATTTTATTTCGTTAAAAAAAAATTAAAATTGTCAATTTTTTTCAAAATCGTTTGTTTTTAAATAAAACGGTTTTTATACAACTTTTTTTAAATAAAAGAAAATTATTCAAGGATGCAAACCATAATACAAAAATTATTTTTATTTAAAAACAAAATTAAGAAAAAAATGCATGTACCTGTTTTCAAAATATCGATTTTTCAAAAAATTAAAATTTAAGAAATTATTAAAAATCCAAAAAAAGTTATTCCAAATTATAATAAATAAATAAATTTATTGAAATTGGTTTTCCAAGAAGTCAAGAATAAATATGTAAACGGGATAATGTTTTGCCTGTTTAGTGTGCTCTATGGTCGAAAGGTGTCATTGGTCCGTATTTCTTCGAGGATGCCAATGGACAGACGGTTAAAGTCAATTCGAAGCGATATGCTGGAACGATAAGATTTTTTTGGACGATATGTGGTTCCAAGAAGATGGAACAACAAGCCAAACCACACGACAAATTATGGTTTTATTGATGAGAAGTTTCCTGGTCGCATAATTTCATGTTTTAAAGACGCGACTTCCATTGGCCACCATGCGATAAGACAGCGTTAGATTTTTACTTGCGATTATAGGTACTATAATGCAAGTTATGCATCCGTGCAAAAAAAAAATTGAGATAAAAATCAAAAATGACATTACGATGATAGAAAAACATATCTGAGCTACTGACAAAATTCTGTCCGTCTGTCTGTCTGTATGTCTGTTAAAACCGTTGCGACGATTTTGAAATAAAAACTCACTTTTAAAATTTTTTTTAAAGAAATGGCGTTTAAATTATGTCACTCAATACAATTGAACGTACTTTATTTGAACAATCAAAATCAAAAAAATGGAATAAATGCTTTGATGTTCACTTTAATTTTCTTAAATTTTATTCTACAATGTGACCGCACATACGAGCAAGTACGTGCGATCCAGTCGTGCAATTTATTTTGGAGGTCACGCAAAAAACCGTGCTTACGCGAATAATCATCGAACTCTAGACGCATTAAAAACCAACATTACTTTGAAAAAGTATACTATCTGAACTTAAAAAAATGTCAAACCTACAACACTTAACGGTTTTTAGTAAAAATAGAGCTCTTTTTACCACCCACCATATCTTGGTCACGAATTGACATACAAGCATGTTTGAATAGTCAATATTGTAGGAAATTTGATGGTCTACAAAATATATCTGAACGTTTTTAGCCCAAGATATAAACAAAAAAAAAAGTTATTTATAAAAAACCAAAGAAAGGTCGAATAATTTGCAGTCCGGGTTGGGGGAGAGGGTAGCCCCATTCCACAATTATCATAAAGTTTTATTTAGTTAAGAATTTTGTCGGCCTTAAAATACTTGTCGACTGTACTACAAATATTTGTTTGTCTCAATTCTTCAAATAATTCAATTTTACGTTCTTCAACTATTGGTCTCACAGACTTTGGTTAGTGCCTAAATGACAGGAAATTGAAATTCACTGCAACTTTATTCGTAATGAAGTTTAACCAGAACCCAGAACTTCCAACATTGGGTACGTTCACTAACGTAACCTTCCGATAGGTTATCTTGCTTTTGTTATAAGTAGCATGGTTAAAAACAGCTGTTTTCCAGCTGATAGAAGAACAATTGAAAACCATAGATAAAATCCAACGGTATCCTAACATTTGCTGGATACTTTTCTCAACACGTTAACAGCTGATGAACAGCTGACTGTGTTTCTCTTTTGCTTCGAATTTTGAGTGGTAGCCTATCTGGTTGGAGATAGGCACAAGCAAGGTAACCAACCCAAGAGTTATGTTGGTGAACTTACGCATTCTCAATCCTCACAATCCACTTCCACGATGGAATTCATAGTTTGACAGATCAAATTGGTTTTATTTTTCTAAAATAAAAATAAAAATAAATTTATTGGCGCGACAGCTCCTTAAGGAGCCAAGGCCTAGTTATTTATACTCTCAATCATTCCTGTGTGTGTGTTGTTAATCTGCAAGAATGGAAGCGACCTACAGTTTACCGCCGAGTCCGAACGGCTACATGAGATGCACTTTATCGAGACAAATTTTACTCTGAAGGTTTTGTCAGTTCCTCGCAAGAGGCGCAGTACCCCGGCTATGAGCTGGATTCGAACCCAGGCTCATTCGCTTAGCAGTCCGACACACTAACCACTAAGCCACTGGATCACTGATGACTTCAAAATGCCCGAGAATGATGAGAATTAAGTTTTTATTTCAAGACAGAGTAGATAAGTATCATAAAAATAATATTCTCTCTTTCGCACCCACGAGAAAATGTCAACATAACAACATCAAAATGGAACTATGGATTAAAATTAAAAATAGAACTTTACATTCCGCAGAAAATTCGGTTCGGTTCAGGAGTATATACACGCTTCGCTACTTCAACCTTTCTGTCCACAAGCTCTCCCGTGAGTGCACTCAAAAATCACCGTATGGACATGCACTTGGTCTATATAGGGTTTATAGAGGTGTACTGTTATGCTTATGATATATTTCGGAAATGTTTGTGAAATGTCTTTTTTAGTGTGAACGCTTTCAGAAACATTTCTGAAATGTTTATTTGTTTCCCATTTTATGTATCCGATTTTGTACTTAAAGATGGATTGTAAAAAAGTAGCAATCATAACGTCGAGTTTTGTCATCATGAGATAAGTGAGTTTTCCGTTCGGAAGGGGAAACACAGAAATGTTTCATAAACATTTTAGAAATGTTTCGCAAAGCGTACAGACCTTAATAAACATTTCAGATTTTTTTTTTAAATATTGCTAAAAATAAATGATTTTTTGTAAATGTTTCTGAAATGTTGAAAAAAAAATGTTTCTTTGCTGTGGACACACATTTAGAAAAGCATGAACGATCTAACTGATGAGCCCACCGTTCATACTTGGATGAAACGTATATTTTGAAGTAAGGGACACCTCAACCTTTAATTTGATTAAGTCTTTTCTCAAATCCTCATTAAGTTATGTCAAAATCCGCGTAAAACCCTCATTGTAGTACATTTTTTTCTAAAAACATGTCAATATTAAACATTTTCCAAATTATTTCCATCCAACTGAGAAACACCCTGTGTAAGTGTGTAGCTTAAAAAAATAGTCCAAATAAATTACTAATTGTTTCCATTGAGTTAAAATAAACAGTGGAATCATAAAGTTTTACTGCGGAGGAAGATTAACTAAAGGTTCAATTTTGAAAATTTATCTCAACATTTAATAGTCAAGTTTAACATCTCTAAGATAAAATTTTCTAGGGTCTTGGTTAATTTTTGTGTTTCACTTTCTCAAAGATTATAAGTAAATAAGTAAATTTAAAAAAAAGATTAATATTCCATAAAATTTGATTCTGCTTCCCTAAGGTTTGGAACAATTTTCAAAATGATTGGTTGTGTTTCTTGAGATGTAATTCCTTATTTAAGCTATTTCACTACCGTTTGATTTGAATCATTACTGATGTCAGGAATATTAAGTAGTGTGATGAATTTTGAAATCTGAAATCAGAAGGAAGAACTCAACTTTACAAAGTTTTATAAATAGATAACAAGGAAAGGAGTTTTAATTGGACTTGAAAGGAAAGGAAATCTTTGTTCATGGTAGACTTACAAAACAGGTGATAAATGAAGATAGTTGTATGGATCTTCTTAAGAAAATTTGATTAGTAACCGACATATGATGTAAAAGATAA
This sequence comes from Platycheirus rosarum, assembly GCA_963971375.1. NCBI lineage: Eukaryota > Metazoa > Arthropoda > Insecta > Diptera > Syrphidae > Platycheirus > Platycheirus rosarum. Next base: position 100,998,833 of record OZ020510.1, read on the forward strand.
ATTTATTTGAAGAGGTATCTTTTAATAATTCTGTAGTAACGCTGGTTGAACCATGTTTTGAATAATTTTATGTAACCTTAGAATTTATTATTTATTTTAATTGATGATTTAAACAATAAAATAATACTGTATAGATTAAAATGATTTATTACTGTTTGGTATCAATACACAGTACTTAATGATTTTTAGATAATCACTCGTTTTCCATCCTTATCTTGCCTTAACTTACAAGCTTGGAACTTGGGAATAGACAAAGCTCTTAGTGAGAGACTCTAAATATTATGAGGAAAACAAAGATATATATGTATCTATTTGGTTGACAGGCAAGGTTCACTGAAAAATCTCTTGGGATGTCTCCTCTACTAAAAGCGGAAACAGCGTCTACGTAATTTTCTCTAAACTCCACCATTGGGAAGACACTTGCGGCATCGATGATCAACTTTGCGAATATTGAACGAAAGTCGAACATATGGAAGTCAAGCTGAGAAAAGAATAAAATCGGACAATGGGAATTTCTTCCACTATAACCCGATCAAACGAACAAGGCTTACGAAGGACTATGGAGCCCGAAGAACTGAAATCCATGAAAAGTCAGTTTAGTGTAAACTACAGCTTAGTGTGCTGACCAAAAAAGCTACTCTTTGTGCAGCAACACCTAAGCTTTGGAGCCCAATGATTCTTTAAAATTGGACTTATGTACATATTATTGACTTTGATGGTAAATTCCAGAAACATTCGAACCCTTTTAACGGAATGATATCTACCAGACCTCACTTGGAAATCTTGCTTATGATGAAAAAATAATAGACAATTATTGTGGAAACCTGAAAGAAAAGTTTTTGACATTTTGAGATGCTGACATTAGACTACATGAAGACAAAAATAAAATTTCCCATGAATTACCGACTGATCCTGCTCTCAATATTTGTAAAATATACGAAGTATTTGTATCGTAATATCTTTACGAATTCACGTGGTGTAACTAATACCTATGTTAGGTAGTATCCACTAAAAAAATCGTTTCATATACTGATTATATTCGTAAACGAAAATTTAAGGATTGGTATGAGTGCATTGTACGAATTATTGTGTACATATGAATAATAAAAATTAAATAAATAAATAAATTTATTGGTGCGACAGCCACATACATAAGGAGCCAAGGCCTAGTGACTTACAACCTCAACCATTCTTTTGTGCGTGTGTTGATAATAAAAATAAGGGTTTTTCATTAAGCGCTTTCAAATTTTAAATTTAAATAAAACAAAGTATGTGTGAGATTTCATCAAAATTTTGTATTCGTTTGAAAGGCTTATTGATGCCATTATGTGTTAAATATAAAGTCATTTAAATGTCCGGCACGGCTTCTCTTGGTGGCGCGCATCTAAAGTGTCCAATTTTCCATGACTCTAGCGCATAAATCGGGATGAATTTGACCGATTGCATTGGTTATGTTGGCTTTGAGGCCGCTATGGTTTGTGGCATATTCGAAGAAACCGCAACAAAAAAAGAGTATAATGGGGTCAAATCACACGATCTGGGTGGGCAGTTCACATCATCTCCACGTGAGATGATCATGCGCTCAAATCGCTCATGCAGAATGTCTTATGTGGCATGAGCTGTGTGGCACGTGGCGCCGGCCGTCCTGCTAAAAAAATATGTCGTTAGTCCAGTTCAGGCAAAAATAAGTTGGTAATTATCGATTATCGACTTATAGCGCTCGCCGTTGACGTTGATGACCTGGTCAACATTGTTCTCAAAGAAATATGGACCGATGAAGCCGCCAGCCCAAAATCCACATCAAACAGTGACTTTATTGGGATTCATTGGACGCTTTTGGATCTCATGTGGATTGATTTCGTTCCAAATTTGACAATTAAGTTTGATTTGATGATTTTCCGATGAAAAATTCGGCGAAGTTCGTTGAACGTTGCCCGATTAGAACACCAGTCTTATCATATGCACGGGTTGTGATTGTGCCAAATAGACTGAATAAATGGCCACTATCAAGTGTCAAAGTTTGGAAGTCCCTATTGGAAGACCCTTTAAATATAGTATGCAAGCTGTCTTATGGGCATAAAACCTAAGACAGTTTGTGTATTGCAGAAACTCAGGTTGGAGTAAGTACTGATTTATCAGATGGTATACCCCCGATTCTTCTGAAGAAGTGTTCTTCCACACTGGCATAACCACTGCGTAAGCTTTTCCATCGCTCCTACCCTTCTGGAATCTTTCCTAGAAGATGGAAAACAGCATTTGTTCAGCCTGTCCCTACAAAAGGTGACCCATCCTCCCCCTCATCCTACCGACCCATTGCACTAACATCACTTCTTTCTAAGGTTATGGAAACGCTGATTAACCGTCAGCAAGGAGCATCTCGAAGATCGAAAGCTTCTCCATGACCGTCAGTATGGCTTCCGCCGCAACCGTTCCACTAGTGATCTGATGTCATATCTCACCGAACAGTGGAACAAATCTCTACATGGCTTTGATGAAAGTAAGATTATTGCTCTTGATATCTCTAAGAAATTAGATATAGTTTGGCATGAAGCTCTCTTATCAAAAATGCGTGCTTTTGGGATTGATGATACTCTTGTTCGTTGGATTAGAAGCTGTCTTATGGACCGTTCAATACAAATTGTATTGGACGGATTCAAGTCTGATTCCCACAAAATAAATACTGGTGTGCCCCAGGGCTCTGTTCTTTCTCCGACTGTTTTCCTCATTTTTATAAATGATCTTCTGTCTGTTACTTCTAATCCACTTAACTGTTTTGCTGACGACTCTAACCTAAGCTTTTCATATTCGTTCAATAATTCACGTCCTACCGTATGTCAAGCTCAAACTCCAATTTATACTGCATTGTGAAATTTCGGACGTACCGTAAAATATATGGATTCTTTTCTTAGTCGAACAACACGAGTTTGGAATAGTTTACCCGGCGAGATTTTCCCTTGCCATTTTATCTGCAAACATTCAAAACCAATGTTAATCGACACCTCCTACCTCGCCCCTCCCTATCATCCTAATACCCGCGTAGTGTGTTCTACATTAAAGGAAACAAATAATCCCTTGTGCTCGCGTTAATTATAAAAAAACTCAGCGAATTAAATGTATTATGCTTATCACTGTCCCGACATAAATGATTCTAAGAAAATTACCTTCGGAAATATTATTTCCACACAAATGTCGGTTCCTCAGCAAATTATGTATCATTGTACGAGTAATTCTTTATTACGTTCGTCGGCCCATAAAAAGTCCATAGCCATTTCCGGGGTCCATCCGAGCGGATATCTTGGTACAGGAAATTCATGATTCGATACGATTCAAAAACCTTGGTAAATTCAAGTCTAGCGACAAAATTATGCAAATGTATCTTTTTGAAACGAATAACTGGAAAGGAGCCTCAGGCAGGAAGAAAGAAACCTCTGGGAAATCCTTGTTAATAGTTGTGCGATGAGTTTAAGTTGAAATGAACACACAAAAGAAAAATTCTTCCGCCTACGCTTCTTTCTATCAAGTTTCTGCCCAATGCACATCGTTACGGGGAGGTAAATATTATAAATAGACAATTTCCTACCTTCTTTAAAAAACGGCTTCCGTTAAATACCTTAAAATGCAAATCATGTAGGAATCTAAGGGCCAAGATTTTCCTGTTTGAAGAAGTGTTTTTTTAAGATCACGTCATGGAACAAACAACGAAGTGAAGTCGTACGTTTGCATGACTAGCATTTTAATCTATAAATGGGGTAACATCATCATGATATTTTGATAATGAACTTGCCAAAAGGATGGCCTTTTTTCAAAGAAGTAGACAAAAAACTTTTCACGTACTTGTGCTTAGGTTCCATGAAGAATTTTGTGTTGTTATGAAAAACGCAAGGTAGCCTCTACTCCATTTGCCTGGATATAGATAAAAGGCTCATTAGTTACACCATTCATGCTGTTTTGAGAACCATAAATAGGCCGATGGGTTGGTTGTGTGCTGTATGAATCGGGTAGGCACTGATCGGCGTCAACCAGGCGATGCGCAGGGTTGTAACTATCTCGTACGCATCAATTGTACGCATCAATTGTACTTATTTTACGTCCCCGCGGTAACCACCGGGTACTGGTCTGTCCATCCGGACATTCCTGCTAAACTTATAAGCAGGAGAGTTGAAGACAGAAAAAAATAGCAACACTATAATGCTCTGCTTTAATGACTGTTCTGATCGATTCGCAAATGTATTGCACGAGCCCATCAGAAAGAGGTCAATAGCCAACGAAGCAGACGCCCTTCGACTTAGTTGGAGATAAGGTCCTTGGGACAATTCAATATAAGTCAGGGCATTGAAATAGAAATGTTGGCGGATAAGCCAACGATAGCGCTCATATCCCCGAAGCGGGTTACTGACTCCGGATTCTCCGGTTTCGTTTGTCCAAGGAATTCAACAAAGGATCTCCAGGTTGGGGGTTGTGCGTGGGGTTAACAACCCTGCCATGGGAAAAAAAGTTACGAAGCGGCGAATAGCCTCGGAAAAGGACGGATTAAAAAACGAATTATGGACAACGACCTTCGGATCTGCATGTGGAATATTAGCACTCTTAACAGACCACGTGCAGCCAAAAAAACAGCGGAGGCTCTAGACAGCTACAGAGTACAGAACAGGAATTACTGCATTCCAGGAAGTTTGATGGGATGGGCCGGGCAAAAGGAGGATGAATAACTGTGACGTGTACTAAGGTGATTTTGGAAGAAGACCACAGCGTTTATTTGGATGCGGATTCATCATTAGCAGTAGACTTAGGCAAGAAGTCTTGGGCCTTCAACACGTAAGTGAGCAACTTGTCGCAATCCGTGTCAAGGCGAAATTCGCCAACATTAGCTTAATGCGCTCATACCCCCACGGAGGATAAAGATGATGCCACCAAGGATGATTTCTACGAGCTTCTCGACAAAACCTATGAGCAATGCCTTTGATACGACGTTAAAATTTGAACGCAAAAATAGGTAAAGAGGAAATCTTTGATAGACTGTCGGAAAACAAAGGCTTCTCAACACAACGTTTGAAAACGGACTAAGGCTAGTTGACTTCGCAGAGCGCCACATAACGTCACCATTGCGAGCACACGGTTTTCTCATCTCGATATACACAAAGGGACTTGGCGAAACCCAGATGAAATAACCGTCAACCAGATTCATCACGTTGCGATCCATGCAAGACATGCCTCCAGTATCTTGGATGTTCGTACCTTCCAAGTAGCTAACATCGATTGGGCAACTACCTTGTTGCAGCTAAGGTAAGAATGCGAATTACCCGAACACTACAACAACGGAGTAATACTTTGAGAAAGTATGACGTCAGAAAGCTGCAATCGCAAGCAACCGCCAGAACCTATGCCGATCGAATATCCAGTAACTTCTCAAGAAATCCAGTACCACCAGCATCCAGTGCCGAAGACCAGTGGCAACACTGCCAACAAGCCATCAGAGATGCCGCAACTGATGTGCTATGTTTCACCAGATCACCACCACGAAACCTCTGGTTCCATGACAAATGCAGACAGGCCCATGTAGCCAAACAAGAGGCATATAAAGCGGCGCTACAAAGAAGGACGAGATCTGCTCGCGAGCTCTATGCGCAGAAAATACGGGAAGAACAACAGCTTCTCCAAATGAAAGAAAAGATCGAAGCCTGTAGAGATAGGAATGGAAACATCATAGTAGAGTCACAGTCAGTGCTGAGTACATGGAAGGACCATTTCTGCAGACTGTTAAACGGCAATGAAGACAAAAATCCCGCTGTCAGACAGAATGAACCATTCAACATAGACTATGATATAGACAAAACTTCCGCCCACCTGACCAAAATGAAGTGAATAGCAAATCTAAACTAAAAAACAACAAAGCTGCTGGAACCGATGGATTACCCGCCGAACTTTTTAAAGCGGCCGGAGATGACCTGGTGGAGTGCATACACCATCTCATCTCTAAAGATTGGTAAGAAGGAAGTATGCCTGATGAATGGAACTTAGCATCGTTTGCCCGATGCACAAGAAAAGAGACCCCCTAAAATGCGCCAACTATAGAGGAATTAGTCTCCTGAATATCGCCTACAAGCTTCTCTCTGCCGTACTATGTGAACGCCTGAAACCTTTCGTCAGCAACCTGATTGGCCCCTATCAGTGTGGTTTCAGACCAGGAAAGTCCACAATCGATCAAATTTTCACGCTATGGCAGATCCTGGAAACTACCCAAGAATTCCAAATCGATACCCACCACCTCTTTATCGATTTTAAGGCCGAGTACGATAGCATTTATAGAGACGAGCTATATAGAGCCATGTCAGGTTTTGGCATCCCCACAAAACTCGTCCGTGCAGGATGACGATGGAGAACTCTCACTGCTCCTTCAAGGTTGGTAATGACCTCACAGAAGCTTTTGACGTCAAAAAAGGATTCCGACAAGGTGATGCGCTATCGTACGATTTCTTCAACTTAATAATTGAAAAAATTATAAGAAACTCGAAAGTCAATTGTATTGGGACAATTTTTTTCAAGTCTCTGCAATTGCTAGCATACACTGACGACATAGACCTCATTGGCAGAACCCGGCGAGCTGTCAGTGGAGCGTTTGCTTACATTGAGGTTGAAAAGGCTTAGATGGGACTAGCAGCCAATGAGGCCAAAACGAAGTACCAACCAAGAACTATGCGAGCTGTACAGCGACATTGACCTGGTCAAAAAATACGCATATCACGTTGAACATGGCTAGGTAATGTAGAGCGCATGGACAACAATGCTCCACTACGCAGGATCTTCAATTCCATCAAAGAGGGTAGACTCATTCAAGGAAGACCTCACCTTAGGTGGCGGGCTCAAGTGGAGGACGACCTTGCTGGAGAGGCATGTTGGTTGAGGCTCAGGTTCGTCCCGAACTGTAACGCCCCCTTTGTAAGTAAATAGGCCGATGGTTACCAACCGTACACAAATACCTTGTGCAAAGTATTGCTGAATTATATTTTAACGGAATTTTGATTGGTATATATAAATATCTTGAATCAATTCACTTGGCTATTCTACTGCGCAGCTCTCTTTAAATTCCTATGCTCCTCTCATGAATTTTAAAAGATACACTGCCTTGGCAAAACTAGTTCAACCTAACAGAGTTATAGGCTAAACTAGTTATGCGCAGTAAAAAACTAAGATGAACATGGCCGTGAAGTAAGGTAAATGGTAATAAGGTCTCATTTCCCTAAAAATAGGAAATAAAGGCGAACTTCGGTTTTATTTCAAGTCGACCATATTTCCGACAATAATGGTAATGAGTTGATCAGAATTTCGACGTCCCCTTCGACCCCCTGCTTGGGCACCCTATGGGATTTGGAGTTGGTGCGAGATTAAGTTCATGCAAATTTTCTTTAAATCCAAAAGACCCAAAAAACCCAACCTTGCACCTACTCCAAATCACAAGCAGGGGGGTTGAAGAAGGGCATCATGTCCCCCATACCTACTTCATACTAACATTTTTCGAAGTGGGACATGGCTCCCAATTTTTTTTTATTTGTTTGGGACTTATGCGTCTTTTATTGCCAATTTTGTCTTCGAAATAATTTTCTTGAAATCAGGAAATATTGTAGAAAACTTCGAAGCAAAATAAAGTCGATGAATCGACTTTATTACCATCTACGTTATTTCACAGCAATAGGTGAATTAGTTTTGCCCAAGCAAAACCTAGATATTTTAAAACTATATTTATAGTTCGGATACTGTTTGATTTTCAACGGAAATGCCACCCTCGCAAAAAGGAATAATTTAAGGAGCATTTGACACTTGAGATTAATTGCCAATCACCGTCAAATAAAAACGCTAACACATGTTTTATCTTTGAAGTTGAAAGATTAAAGACCAGATAAAATGTTGTTTATTTGTAAACAAAGACATAGAGCCTTTTTAAATATGTAAATAAGTTTCCATCGTATTTCTTGTTCGACTGTTTTGATATCCATTTAGACAAACACATCTATTATATTACAATGTTTTCTATAAAAAAAACCATAACCACAGGAACCACTTACAACCCGGGGTAATAAATTTAAAGCAAAGTCTTCGCGCAACACACAGGAAACACATAATATTACGCTACGCCAGAGCGTGTGTAAGTTATGTGTTTTCAAATGCCAAAGGACACCATTTTAGTCCAAATGTATCACCCAAGCTGGGCTGGGATTATTTTAACCAAAATGCGGAGCAAAATGTTGACTTGCCAGTTCTCCACTTATGCGGAAAATTCTTTGGTAATTTATCCATCTATTGCAAAATGCACGGGGACATGGAGGAAAGCTTTTGTATTTATGTATGAAAACCTTATTTGAATATCCTTTTTGGGGGAAACTATAAACGACGACAGGAGTATATTTCCACAGAACGGTTTATAATGTTTTGCAATGTTCATATACATATGAACTAAGGCAGGAGTGTTTCGAATTTCCCAGCAACAAAAGAATTATTAATATTGGTATAGCACCAACATAGGAGCATGTATGTCCAAACCAATTTGGTAGTCTAGAGCATTTAGAAGGGTTATAATTTGCCACACATTAAGGTAAGGACATGTTTCAATTAATGGCATACATTATTTGGATGTGGTTTGTTCGATAATTCTAGTGTAGGAACGACTGTTCTAAGAGGATCAAGAGAGTGCCCTGCGAGTAAATAGAGGATAGGGGCTTTCAATTTCTTGCTAAATCTGTAGAGTTTATTCCTTCTTAAAATGCAGACAAATATTTTCTAATCTCTGGCAATGGTAGTCAGGCAGACAAATAAATACAGGTCACTAAAATGTACCTAATTTTTTGACATGATAACGTCGTATAAATCGATGAAAGGCTAAACACACCAAATTACAAGACTCATGCTGATAAGAAAAGTAAAGCACATACTGTGGTTCTTTCAACCAAAATCGATCGCAAACTTATTTTGAGCACCAGGCGAACATGGAAAAGAATAGGCGCAAATTCCAAAATAATTCCTATCAAATTCAAAAAGAACAAGAAGAGAAAAAGAAATACAAAATAGGCGGAGTTTTGTTAAAGTAGATGTAGATATTGGGGTGTGTGTGTGTGGATTTAACCAGAGGGTTTCGTGGGTGTGAGTTAACGGGCAGTATGTTGATGTTGCTGCCATCAATGTTTTCTTATGACGTTATCACGTAAGATTATCGTCCGTAAACCGACTTTAAAGACAACCAACTCTTTTTTAAAGACAAATTTACCACAACACTTAACGGTTTTTAATAAAACTAGAGTACGCTATCACTTTCTTATTTATGTACCGATTTTGACGGGATTTTCAACGGCAGAAAGCTGATATTGTAAGTATTGATTAAGACTGTTTTTTTATTAGCACTAGATAGCGCTGGAGGCATTTTTTTTGAAAGTCTTATTTTTGCCCCGATTTTGACTGGACTTTCATAAGCAGATAGCTGATTTTGTAAGGTGTAATGAAGGCTATTTTAGTCACCCGTTGGTGCCACTGGGGTTCGACCAGCTTCTTATTTTTTAAGAAGTAACTAAGGCTGTTTTGATTACTAGGTGGCGCCACGCCTTGTTCGTTTTTTTGATAAAATATTGTTTACTCGAGCAGCGCCAGCTTGTTTTTATAAAAAATCGTTGTTATTAAGCTGTATCTTCATCAGCCTGAATCCGGTATTGAAAGTTTTAGTGTGCAGTCTGTGTTTTCGGACTGTTCCTACTACCAAAAAACCTTCTCTAGCTTGCCATTAAATTTCGAAAACATATCTTCACTGCCATTTTCTTTCTTGGCGAATTGAGCAAAGCATTGATGCGAATATTCTTTTGAACATTTGAAACTCAAGACCTTAGTCTACCTCCAATCAATGTTTTTCAACCCTTAAAACATTTCTTTAAACTAAACTTGGTTACATCAGATAGCCTTGTCTGACAAATAAACTTTTTCTCCTTCAAGTTACCATAATCAAAATTATTTCATCCTTAATTCTACTATTTTTGTTTTTATTTTTCCAAGAACAAACCCATTGTTGTTTCGCTTTATAATAATATTCCTGGAGATTGTTTTCCATTTAATACAAAAATATCCTTAGAAAATGCGTAGACTTAAATTTTACGCAAATATGTACATAAATTAAAATGAAAGGATAAAAATTCCAATATTCAGTAGGATATTTTGAGAAGGGAAAAATAATATTTTGACATAGCAACAACAACAAGAACACTACCCATATACAAAGCCCACTTGAACCCATGTCATACGAAGTTTGCCTACATATCAATCTAGTGGTCGTTTAGGCTATTTAAGAATTCCATTATTTTTCGGGCCTAATTTTAGGGGATTGTAATTCCAGTGTGTGTTACGCATTTCATACATTTATATTGAGTATTCCAGCTTAATTTTGCATTTAAAATTTGATATTTCTGAAACACTGACCCACTTCCATAGTAGGCATAGGATAGGAGGTGAGGTAGTTTAAGATTATAGAATGGCCATTTTATAAGAATAGAGTAGGGTATAGGCAGTGGAAAAAGCGCTTTGTCAAGACCTAATATATAGAAAAGTTGTTTTGGTATTAAATATTTTAAAGAATTTTAGAATTTTAAAGATGTTTGGATCGCGCGATTTTTTTCAACTATTCTATTCAAAACCACAATAGCTAGGCAATGTGAGGTAAGGGAATATATTTAGTATTAAGAATCATATCTTGTAAAAAAATAAAGTGCACGACTGGATCGCACGTACTTGCTCATATTTTTTTTTTTATTTATTTATCAAGTACATTAACTTTATTAGATTAACATATTAATTCAATATATAATGTATAATAGTAACAAAAAATATAAATATAGGCATAAAATATTTAGTTATAAATTAATAATTAAAAAAAAACAACAAAAATTACATAGTATATACATATTATATGCTATTGAAAATCATAGTCTTACAGACATTTCTACTCATATTAAAGTCGATTACGTAGTTACACTTATTGAAGGGAATAGATGCCATGGTTATTGGGTCATTAAGGCCGAATTTGTCCTATGTAAGGGGATGAAGAAGAAATTGCCATCTCTAGGCTTTAGGTGACGCACAGGGACATACAAATTAAACAAAGAAAGCAATTGTGAACATTGAATATGCCCACATAAAACATCACGTGCAAAAAGCGAAGAATAATATTCACGTCTAAGGACAAGTGGTCTGAGATCTATTAAAGCACATCTAGCTTCATATGGTGGACTATATGACCAATTAAATTTTTTTAAAGCAAACTTTGTGAAACACTTTTGAATTTTTTCAATACGAAAACGGGCATTGGCATAGGGCTCCATACCACACAACAGTACTCAAGAGATGAACGGATTAAAGAAATATATAATGTCTTCAGGGTATATGGATCTTGGAAATTGCGTGAATTTCGAAATAGGAAACCTTACATTGAATTTGCTTTAGATATTATATAATCATAATGCCATGAGAACTACAATTGTTCATCGAAGATAACACCCAGATCTTTTTGACGTGACACTCTTTTTAAACTCACAATATTATAATCAAATAAAATTGGACGACACATTTTAGATACAGTTAACACAGAACACTTACTGATATTAAAATACAGACCATTGCCATCACACCAATCAGATATATTATTTAAGTCATTTTGTAGTTCAGTAGCATCTAGAATAGATTGAACCTCTTTGAATATTTTTACGTCATCAGCATATAAAAAGCATTGGGAGTGGACAACATGTGTAGGTAAATCATTGATAAATAGTAGAAACAAAAGTGGACCAAGGTGGCTACCTTTTGGAAAACCTCAAGAGTTTTTGATTTCTGTTGAAATCTCGCATCCGATTTTTACAAATTATTTTCTCTCAGTTTACTTTTGAGTGAAAACCCAGATATAAGAGCTTCTTAATTAGAATGTTATGTTGAACGCTATCAAAAGCCTTAGAAAAATCAGTAAATATTGAATCCGTTTGATGTTAATTTTTTAAGGCAGCATTCGCAAAAATTACTAGATTTGTAGTAGTGGATTTACCTCTCACAAAACCATGTTGAAAGTCAGAGATACTATTACAAACAGCGCAATACAATTTGTTTTTGACAATAGCTTCAAATATTTTCGGAATGATTTGAAGTTTCGAAATTGGCCTATAATTATTCACAGCTTTTTTGGAACCAGACTTATGTATAGGTGTAATGAAGGACCACTTCCAAGTTTCAAGAAACTCACCACATCATAAGGATTAATTAAAAAGGATATGAAGTGTTTTGAGAAGACCAACCTTACACGTTTTCAAAAAAATTGGTGGGATATTATCCGGTGCAAGAGAAATACTCGATTCAAGGGAAGATAATTCATCCAAAATGTCATCTTCAGTTATGAATAAATGGCCATTATCTGTTAAAGCTTCACACAAAGGTAAATTAGTACATCCCATATTAATATTAACAAAATTAGACTGGAAAAAAGAATCAAACATATTACATATAACATTCAAGTTATCACGACACCATTTAATTCCATTTCAGATGGTAAACCGAGCGATTTCTTTTTTGTGTTAATGAAAGTCCAAAATGCTTTAGAATTTTGTTTAATTTTGGACTCAAGAGACCAAAGATAATGTTTATAAAGAAATCTTTTCAAGAACTCATATTCTTTCCTTAGCTGACAGAATCTACTTTGAAGTGAAGTATTATTTCTGCTCTTTTTGTACATATTACACATAGCACGTTTTAAATGTAGCTATTGATTATTAAACCAAATTGGTCGATTTTGCTTTCTATTTATCTTAACTGGCACAAACCTAGAAAAAGCTGAATATATCACCTCACAAGAGACATGGTACATATGTTCCAGACTAGGCGTGGAAAGAATATTTTCCCAGTCTATTGAGGAAAAAAAGTTATTTAACGATACGTAATCTGCTTTTGCAAATTCATACACAGTATTATTACAATTTGACACAGATAGTTGATTTAAAATACCAAAATTAAAAGACACATTCAAGGCTTTGTGATGAATACTATTGCTGCAAAGTAAAAAATCAGCTTCCGAAACAGAACATTTGATATCATCATGGACAAAAACTAAATCTAACATCCTACCAATAAAGTTATAAATACAATTTTTTTTCTGTAGATTCATAGCAGACATAGTGTCAGTAACATTATATTCAACATCCTTATTAACATTAAAAGGAAAAATATATTTATCTTCATAAGAATAAATCCAATTGATATTTGGTAAATTAAAATCCTCTAGGACTACAATAAAAGAATTTGGTTCTAATGTATTCAAAATAAATTTAACATTTTTAATATGAGTTTCATAAATTTGAGCATCTGAGTTAGGTGGAATATGAGATAAAAAAATATACGTAAATTTTGTTATTTTTAGTGTCGTATGATAAAAATTCAACACAAATACATAATTGTTCTATCAAACTAGACTAAAAATTTTAGCTCAATTAATTTGCTTTTAAACACGAACGAACTGCTAATAAAACGCCTCCTCCTCTATTCAATCTTGTTTCAGCTGCACAACGATCTTTTCTGAAGACTTCAAAATCAGCGTTGAATAATTCGGAAGAGATTATATTTTCAATCAACCAAGTTTCAGTCAAGGCAATAATAGTATATGGGCAACCAGCAACAGCAAAAAATATCCCTTACTTTTGTTTACTTCTTTTTGCGGTCACATCCACGAATAAAATTTATTTATTTATTTTTAGACGCGTGATTTTTAAGAAGAAATAAAATGCATATATCTTAATGTTATGGCCAAGAGTTTAGGTAGATAAGGGTTTTCCATTATGTTTTAAAAATGATTTGGGGCTAGTGGCTGCCGCGGCTGGCTCGAATGAATTCCAGCCGAGAGGCCCAATTTTCGACCACTTTTTGCAGCAATTGGGGCCCTAATCCCTATGTCAGCAATAACGCTCCGAATATTCTCTTCGAAGTCGTCAATCGTCTCGACCTTATCTGCGTAGACAAGCTACTTCACAAACCCACAAAAATTGTCCAGCCACATGCCCGCGAGATAATAAGCTCACCAAAAGTTTCCTTCAATAAATTGATTGTTTCTTTAACTGTATAGCATGTAACGCCGTCTTGATAGAACTAAAGGTCGTCCACATCAACATCCTCGAGTTCAGGCACGAAAAAGTCATTAATGATGGCTCCATAGTGTTCCCCATTGACTGTAACCTTATGGACGGCTACATTTTTGAAGAAATATGGACCAATGATTCCCTCTGCCCATAGAGCACACCAAACAATAACTTTTTGAGGATGTAACGGCGTCTCAACAATGGCTTGTGGATTATGATCACTACAAATACGACAATTTTGCTAATTAACGTACCCATTCAACCAAAAGGGAGATTCATCACTGAACAAATTTTTTGTTATATAATTAACGCGCGCATATTTGTTGACTATTTGTTTCCCTTTTAATGTAGAACACGCGGGCATTAGGAAGATAGGGAGGGGAGAGTTAGGAGGTGTCGATTAACATTGGTTTTGAATATTTGCAAATCGAAATGGCAAGGAAATATCTCGATAGAGAGCTTCATGCCAACTATATCAAATGCCTTGGGGATATCAAGCGCAATAATCTTACTTTCGGCAAAGCGGAGTAAAGATTTTTTCCACTGTTCGGTGAGATATGCCATCAGATCACCAGTGGAACGGTTACTGCGGAAGCCATAATGACGGTTAATCAGCGTTTCCATGACCTTAGAAAGAAGGGATGTTAGTGCTATGGGTCGGTAGGAGGAGGGGGGGATGGGTCACCTTTCTTAGGGACAGGCTGGACAAATGCTGTTTTCCATCTTCTTGGAAAGATTCCAGAAGAGTAGTAGGAATTGAAAAGCTTACGCAGTGGGTTTGCCAGTGTGGTAGAACACCTCTTCAGAAGAAACGGGGGTATACCATCCAGGCCAGCGGATTTTGAGAACTCTTGCTACCCTACGAGCGTGGAAAAAAATCTGTCCCATGGAAAAAATTACATTCTCAAGTACAGGAGGAGCAACGTTGCTTTTAGGCAGCGTGGAGCTGGCAGCGAAATGGGCGGCGAGCAAGTTTGCCTTTTCTGAAGAGTAAACAATTGATTTGTTATTGTCGATGAGCGATGGAACCGAAGATGTTGAGGAGTTTTTAATATTTTCTTACAAATGACCAAAAATTTGTACTGCCTTTGGGACACTGCAGAATTTTTTGCCGTAATTTTTGGTCATGCAAAAATTTGGTTCTTTCAATAACGGAGTTGCATGAGTTTCTTGCTTGTTTGTTTTCTTTAGGCTTAATGCTTTTTACTCTGTTAGGAATAAAAGCACCTATCCCTAGAAGAATCACAATTGTGATCATATCACTATCGAGGAAGCGACCAGTTAAAGTTTCGGAAAAAAATATTCAGACAATCCCAGATGGCTTTCTCGTATTGCCAAACGGTCCTAACAAAACAGACCTAAAGAATACAAACATAAGTACAAAATTAACATACATTTAAATACAAAATTTAGAAAAAAATTCATCAACCCGTTTTCAAAATATTTATTTTTCAAAAAAAAAAAATGTTTAATTATTAAAAATACAAAAAAAAAAAAGTTTTCGAAAAAGAGTTAATGCGAAATTTTTTAAACTACCTACGCCTTCTTGAATGTCAATTTTAATGGTAATCGGATTACCAGTTTTCGAGAAAGTCGAAGAAAAAACTCCTATGGGAGTTACCGTTTTTACCCCACCATATTAATTTTTTTTCACCAAAATATAATGTTTACTTACACTAATTTTTTTCATAAAAATTCTTGGAGCCGTTTTCGAGAAAAATAAGCTTTCACGTAACGGTTATATGACAGGTACCGTTAATTTTTGAGCATAAAAAAAATTCAAAAAACTCCTGTGTAGAATGTCAAATAAGCTTTAGTTCTAAATTTGAAGACGATTGACGATTGGAAGTAGTCAAAAACTAAACACTGTGTAATATATATAGTACATGTTTGTTAGTTCTGTCTCCTGTACATTCAACTGGCAAACAAACCATATTAGCAATATCTTAATCCAAATATCCACCATTTACTCAAATTGCTTCCATTTTGTTCAATACCACTAACAAAATCTTCCTTTATTTACGGAAAAGTAGCTGATTTATTTCCTCTACTTGCATTGGAAATGCGCTAGCGCTTGGCCAAGACCTGTTATTCGTCCTTGCAAGACCTTATATCATTTCACAACCTCTTAAACCCAATTATAGCCTGCTATATGCTGACTCCGAAATATTTTTAACGAAAATGCAATCCTCCGAAATCCTACCCCAACAACTATGAAACAGATACAGTTGGAATGGCAGGATGTGTGTGTAAGTGGTAGTTATCATCATTTTAGTCTTTGGCACTGCCTTCCTCTCCCACCTTATATAAGACTCTTAGTCTGGCAGACGGAGACTATTTTCTATTGCAACCAGACGAAGGAAGATGCCTATAGAGGAGTCCTGGTAGCAGATAGATGAGATAGCAATGATCTCATGAATTATTTATGAAAAATTTAAAATAAAGTTTTTGAAAGTTTTTGATTTGCCACCATTAAACCCCTGTCGCTCGAAGGATGATGTCCTTCCTTCATTTTATCATCGTCTTCAGTTAAAATCTAGTGGTGTCTCCATCAACGAAAACGACAAAGTAGTTGTCATTTTTGGACAGAATCTCTGCCAAGTTTTAGATTTATTTTATGCATTTAAGAGTTTTTGGCGAATGAATTAAGAATATATCGCAGAGGAAAAGATGAAGATGATTTGAATTGGGTTACAAGCTGCGTTGAAAGGTATTAGTTTTTGTTATAGGTTTACTTTTTTATCCTGGATTAGGGAAGATTAAATATTTACCAATTCCATTTTCGGGAAACTTGACATGAAGCTTAAAAATGTGGTTGTTCGTTTTGTATTTGACTTATATGTTATCAAGGAAATGTTCTTTAAGGATCTCTAAGGATTTATTTTCAGCTCAGTTGAAGTAGTTTTTTTGTTTGTTCTAATTAAAAAGTGTACATAAAATTCATGCTCTTAAATATTTTCTATGTTGCCTTTTTACAAGGAAAAAATGGGCCCGACTGGGTCGCACGTACTTGTTCTTATGTGCCTAATTACATTAGACGGCAAGATCTTTGACAAAAACAAATAACATTAACATTGCAAATATCACAGTTTCAACGTATAAAAACTATCAAAACCACAAAACCATAAATAACAAAGAATATATGAAAAAAGTATTTCGAAAATTGTAGGACGGATTTTGATGAAATCCTGTTTTTATTTTTAGTTTTTTGATTTTTTTTTTTAAATTTTGGTATGCAGTTTTTCAGAGTTTATTAATATACATGTGATTATAAAATTAAAAAATAGTTTTTTTTGATTAGTTTTAAAAATATTGCTTTTTCAAAAAAAAATAATTTAAATTAATTTTTATTAGAAAAAAAAGTTATTCAAAATTTTGATATGCAGAGTTAATTTGGCTATCTTGATCTTTTCAAATATAAAATTTGACCGAAATCCATAGAGCCGTTACCGAGCAGGCAAAATATTAAAAAAACCGTTACATGAAAGGCGCTATAATAGACTTTTCCCGTATATGTGGTTCTAATCAAATGATAGCTAATACCAACAAAAAAATTCTCAAAAATATTCATCAAAATCGTTGTAGCCGTTTTCGAGAAAAATAAGCTTCTCCTAAACGGTCGTATGGCAAGTATACCGATATTTGTAGCCCTAAAAATAAAATTTCAATTTCCCCTCTGAGGAATGCCAAAAGATAAACACATACCAAATTTGAAGGCAATCGCTTAACCCATTTAGGCTGCAGCTCGATATAGACCCGGACAGACAGACAGACAGACGTACATTTTTTGCCAATGATTTTTAGGCTTCTCTATGATCGTAATGTCATATTTGATTGTTATCTCAAATTTTTTTATATTCACGAATCCTTAACTTGCCTTATAGTCCCTATAATCGCAAGTAAAAATGGTACTCGTATTATTTTCACCAAATACAGTTTATTACAAAATTTTGAAAAATCCTATGCTATCCTTGGGAAAACTGCAGAGAAAGTTACAAAAGTATAGACCTTTTGCAACGGCCAACAAGAAAATTTAAATTTAATTATACTGGGGCATACAAACAAAAGATACTTGGTGGGAAATTGAAAATAATCCATATAATCCCCACCGCATTTAGATGGTGGTCTTCCAATTATTTTGCAGCACAATAAGTTATTTACTGCGGTACTAGTGGTTCATGAGATAGATTTGTCTTGTCAAGCTATCGTATTTGAAGGCCGATTTGATGCTCTACAAATAAATTAGACTTTTGTGTTTGAGAAAGCGTATAATGGCGTTACGAGAACTAAGTATACGTGAATTGCAAATAATCGTAACGTATTGTAATGTAAGCATGACATGAAGTTTTCAATTATCTTGAACCCTTGGGATAAATATTAGGTCTTCCAATAGGGACTTCTGAACTTTGACAGTTGATGGCGGCCATGTTGTTGAAGTTACTTCAGTCAAATTGGCTGTCATTTATTCAGTCTGTTTTGTTAAATCACCATGGACGGATAAAGGATTAAACAACACGTGCAAATGATACATTTTTTTTATCAAAATGGGTATTCTGTTCGGGCTACATCGAAAAATCATCTTTAGCATCGCTATAGGTCGGTGATTACCAACTTTTTTTGGCATGAATCGGATGATATGGACACTAACGATATCTGGTTTCAACAGGATGGCGCCACGTGCAACACAACTCATGCCACATAATGGATATTCTGGACAAGCGATTTGAGGGCATGGTCATGGTCATCTCAAGTGGAGGTGATGTGAACTAGCCACCGAGATCGTGTGATTTGACATTAGACTTTTTTCTTATGCTTTTATCATTAGACTTTTACCAATGCCTTCGGTCACATTCTTCCTGATTTATGCGCTAGTCATGGAAAATTTAACTCTTCGGATGCGCGCCACCGAGAGAAGCCGCAGCGGACATTTAAATGATGTTATATTCGATGATATCTCACGCACATTTTGTTTTAATTAGTTGTTGCAGACCGTTGTAGATATTCTACGTAATTACACAGTTAATTTGGTTTAGTTCGCTTCAAAGAGATCTGAGATAATTTAAAAATGTTAGAGCTGTGTGCTGGAAGTGTCACTTTTAGAATTTTAAAAAACAAATGGGATTCAAATTGACGGCCTTGATCCGTGGTATGACGTAGAGGGCAACTGAATCTCTGTATCTCGTTCCGATTACGATTTCTTAAGGGTCCGACTATATCCATATGCTCTAACTTTCCACCTGCTGTGAATATTAAACCGATGTGGGGCGTCTGTGTATGCTTGAAGACAATAAAATAAATCTCAGTAACCTCAGCGATCTTTTATAATCCGAAAAACTTTGAGTCTTACTAAAAGGCACTCTAACCTCTTAACCGCTTTGGAGAAGAAAGTCTTAAGGAAATTGTGCGAAGTAGGATGATTCCGAGTTTACTTCGTGAGAGTGTCAATATCAATAAGTACAAAAACTGTTTCAGTACATATTTTACAACGAACAGTCTTTGCTGTTCGTTGGAGTTTTTTTTTTGACGTGATAACGTCTTATAAATCGATGACAGAGTACACGTACGAAATAACATGACTTGTGCTGATAAGACTCATGACTAATGCTAACCGCGATACTGTGGTTCTTACAACCAAAATCAATCACAAGCACCAGGCAACTATGAGAAAGAACAGGCGCAAATTCCTTAAATAGTTTCACTCAAGTTCAAAAAATACAAGAAGAAAAAAGAAATACAAAATAGGCGGAGTTTTGTTAAAGTAGAAAGTAGATGTAATAATGAGGTGTGTGTGTGTGTGTGGATTTAACGAAAGGGTTTTTGGGTATGAGTTAGCGGGCTGCATGTTGGTGTTGCTACCATCAATGTTTTTGTATGACGTTATCACGTAAACGTATCGTCCGTAAGCTGACTTTAAAGACAACCAACTCTTTTTTAACCATGTGTCTGTAAAACATAATGCCTTTTTAGAAAGCAAATGGATATTGTACGACACTAGTTTGAAGAATTGAAAGATAGGAAAGAATTTAAACGGCGCAGTAGATAGAGAATTAGGTGACTATTTTCCCATTTAAATCTCACGGGCAGCTCTAGCTTGCACTAGGAGTTAGAAAAATTGCTTCCCAAACTGAGAGTCGAACTCACGATCTCTTGCTTAGTAAGCAAACATTTTATCTACTGCACCACTGCCGCCCGCCAAAGGGCAGCATCCCATTCAGCCACCATTTCAACTTATTTATTGTGTTGACCATATTTTACTGGTTGCGTCGTATATGGGATTTTGGATGATTTTCCTTTCGACTGAAACCCGCTCCTGTGAGTTCATAATATCATAGATATAGCATCGAGTATGATACAAATATCTGATAACTTTGACTCACCTACCGTACACTTTGATGATAAAGCTTTTTACCGTCATAGGTATCTACTTCCCATCGTATTCATATATCGTAATATTCAAACTCAAAGGCCTATCCAACCAGGACCTACAAATAGGTATAAAAACATGAAGTAGCTACAAAGAAAGTATCTCTGTTCATTAAATTAATTTTTTCGAGCTGCCAGATTCAATGGTCATCAATCAAAAAAATGTTCTCGCAATAAAGACGAAACATTAAAATCTCCTCAAGTCCGCACAATTGAACGTGAATTAATAAAATTCTTCTTTCTCATTTCGCCGATAATTAAAATCCCTTCCAGATGAGAATTTATTCCGACACAGGAGAACTAGGTTGTTCTCGTATCTACGAGTGGAATCATTTTCTCATTCTTGAGGAGCGACCTTAATCTTCTGTTTAATGAACAGCTGGTTTAATTATTTTTTAAGTTATCTAGTTTAAGTGTGCTTCAGTTAGGCATTAGTGTGTCAGTTTTTTTATAGGTCGGGTTTCTACTGCATCCAGGCATCTTCCGACTTAAGAAGAAGTTATGCAAAGATGAAGAAACAATAATTGAGGATATAATTTCAAAGACAGGAAACGAGAAATTAATTGCATTTAGTCGCCGTTTTGTAGGGTTTTATTAGTTTCAACTTACTCTACATACAGCCTACATAGAAGTTATTTGGTTATGTTCAGAAAAAAGTAAATATTTGTATTAAAAAAGAATATTACTTTTATGGAGGCATGAAGCTCAATTCAAGAAACTTGTGATATATTCATTATGTTTCCCTTTACTTTATAATGGCTGTTTCTTAGTTCAATGGCAATTATTTAGAATGTGATTAACAGTGTTTGACCAAAACTTGGCACAAGTGGGTCGCACGTAGTTGCTCTTATGTGCATTGGAAGGGAAAACATTTTACAGAAACAAGACACATTTGTTATGGCCAAAATAATAATAACACCCAATGCTTTTTAGCTTGAATATTCGTTGTTCCTAGATCAGTTGAACCCGTGACGATAAATTGGTATTGGACTGACAGTTTTAGTGAGTTTAATTATTTATTTAACTTAATACAAGCTTTACTTAAGAATTAAAAATTTAACCTAGCTTTAAAAATATATTAGTTTTGGTAGGTGAACCCCCATTTATTAGGCTTGATACAACCTATTTCTTAATATAACTTAAGAACTAAGAAACTACTGAGGTGGTTAAGGAGAGCTTTAGGCAGGGGGTACTGATATTGAAGTCAAAACAAGTAGTGTTGACACTCCTCAGCATTCGGGAGATGTGTTCATTGGAGCGATAAGAGGTTTGATGGTTGGGAAGATAAAAGAGGCGAGGATTACGTATATTACGATGGTTAGTGTTGAGAAAGATGGAATCGTTAAGGGCTGTACAGTCAACGGTACCTACAAATATTCGATAAATGAAGAGAATGTCAAATATTTCTCTTCAATCTTTCAGAGAATTTAAGTTGACAAATTTGAGTCGGTCAAGATATGGAGGTAATATTAATGGATTACTCCATATAAGACCTCGGAGAGCAAATCAGAGGAAATGGCGTTGGATGCGCTCAATTCTGCCAATATGCGTTTGTTGGTAGGGCGACCAGACTTGACAAGAGTATTCAAGAAGTGGACGAACAAAGGATATGTAAGGAGTACGGGTAACCTAGGGGTCTAAAAATTCCTGGACTATCGTTTCACGAAGCCAAGAAATTTGCTTTCAGAATAATATCATCGATATGATTGAGAAAATTCAGTTGATAGTCACAAATAATGCCCAGTTCACGGATCACTTGAACAGGGAAAATGGTTTGATTGTGGAGAAGATAGAGACGATCAGGAGATTTGATTCGTTTTCGAGAGAACGTTATTGATTAGGATTTTGAAATATTAAGCTCCAAGCAGTTTTTGGAGAACCAAATTGAAAAATTATCGAGATCTTGTTGGAAATGGGAAGAGTCTTCATTTGAAGAAATGGTCTTATAAAACTTGGTATCATCTGTTAACAATGAAATGCAAGAATTTTTGACGATCATTTCAATGTCGTTAATGGTAAGAATGAAAACGGGGAGCCTAAATGGCTGCTTTGGGGAACACCAGATGCTAAAAACTGGCTTGATAAGACGGATCTGAACCGAACACTTTAAAAATGGTTTTCTAAATAAAAAGATATCCAACTCAACGGAATGGGTTCGAAGCTGAAGGTGGATAATTTTAAAAGAATAAGTTTATAGGAGATTTTATCGAAAGCTTTATTAAAATCAGTTGATATAACATCGACCTCCTTTTCATTCTCCAATGCTGAGAATTAAAATGACACAAAGTAAACGAGGTTTGTTGTTGTAGACCTGCCTTTGAGAAAGCCATGCTGTCTAGGGGAAATGAGGGATTAGCAATAAAAACTTAAATGTTCATACAAAATACTTTCGAAAACTTTGGGTATATGTGATAGTTTAGCAAAGGGACGATAGTTTTTGACGTCGCAATTTGGACCTTTTTTGTGTATGGGAGTTATAAAGGCCAACCCACTTTTGTCCTGGTTGCACACAGTCTTCTTGACCTTGTGCTTACATCAGAATCGAACCTTGTCAACTTTTTCAATCAGTTTGGTATCCCTAATATCCCATCCTACCATGATTTGTTATTTGTCTCTTTCGATATTTCTTTTGATTCGTGGCCTTGTCCTTCTGAATTTATTTATTGGGATTTTAATCCAATTAATCAGAATGATCTATCTAGAGATGCTGCAAGTATTCCATGGTATTTTTGCTGGAATGTGGCTGCAGTCAATGATAAAATTGAAATTTTCCAATCCATGATTCATGGCAGGGATATAGACTGTATATTGGTTGGCGCCGAAGTCGTAGTAAGAGTCAAATGGCAAATTTACACAAACTTGAGAAACAAAATAACTGATAAGGTAAGAAAAGCGAAAGCCATCTACTTCTCAACAACACTCAAGCCCAACCAATGTAGTTCAGTTAACAAGAATCTTAAATCATTGAGAGTTATTGAACAGACATCATTCAAATGTGATCTGGACTCAAATCACCTTAATAATTACATTCTTAATAATAATAATAATAATAATAATAATACTGAAAGCATCAATGATTCAAGCTGGAATGTGTTTACTTATTTAGATGATGATGAATTTCACTCCAGCTCCTTTGAATTTCATTACGACTCTGAAAATGAAGCATTAGTTGCAATTAAACATGTTAAATCCAATGCAGTAGGTTGTAATGGGATATCTTTAAAAAATATCAAAATGATGTTTTTTAAATAAGCTCAAACACAACTTTTTCTTTAGAAAAAACTCTACTTCTTATTTCTAGCTACCTTTGTAAAAGGTTTCAACAGGTGTGTACTGACTCTAGTGTATCCTCATTTTTGAAAGTAAAGTGTGGAGTCCACCAAGGGTTAATATTAGGTCCACTACTTTTTTCCCTCTTTATTAATTATCCACCTGGTATTTGTCAAGATGTCATAATGCATCTTTACGCTGATGAGGCCCATATTAAATTCTCAATGCCTATTGGTCTTATCGAAGACTATACGTGGCAAGAATAAATGAAGACTTTTAGCGAATATATCACTGGGCCTGTGTTACAGGTTAAAATTCAATCCACTCAAATCCAAGGGGATAATTATTTCTAAGAGTCGAATTGACGCATCTAGCATACCAGCCCTTTTTTAAATAAAAATACTACATTTATACCATATGTAGAGGAAGTATATAACCTTGGGATTATTATTAATCGTAAACCTTCCTGCAAAAATCACATAAACTTGGTTGGTAAACAAATCTTTGGTGGAAAAATTTGAGCTGTTGGGACAAATTAGCGATGTGAAGAATAAAACCCGTGCACGTCGCTCAAGAGCAATTGAGAATATTGCTGCTGTGCCCAAAGTGTTGACGAAAACCCAGGTTTGTCCATTTCTCGTCGATCTTTGGAATTGGGCATTCCACAATGTCATTATACAGTATTTTGCATAAAGACTTGGGTCTTAAATCTTATAAAGTTCAGTTAACACAAGAACTTAAGCCGGCCGATCATCAGCAACGTCGTGTCTTTGCTGATTGAGTCCCTGAAAGTCATGAAAATGATCCGAAATTTCATCGAAAAATCATCTTGACTGATGAGGCCACCGAGATCTTGTTATTTAACACCTTGCGACTTCTTCCTTTGGAGCCACGTGATAGATAAGGTCTACACCAACAGCCCAGCATCGATTCAGGACCTCAAAGATGGAATTCGTGAAGCTATTGAGGGCATACAGAAGCCATTTTGCGATTTGGACATTGTCGTGCAAAAACTACTGTTATGATATGTTAAAAGTAATAACTTATTTAATTGAAAGCTTTATACTCTCTTGTCATAATTTTACATTGTTTATTCTTACTGTACTCCCATGTTTAAGATGAATAAATTTGAATTTGAAATTTAAACATTCGTCATATCTAAAAAAAGCCTTGTTTACAGCTAAATAAACCAACCCCGGACTTGAACCCCATCAACATTTTCGGCATGACTTAAAAAATTAAATAATTAAAAAAAAACCATATTAAAGCGGAACTTTGGAGAATAGTCAAAGCAATCCAACTTCAAAAATTCATTTTGCCAAAAGTCTTTTACCTTCCAGTTTTTCCCCCGACTTATTATTTAAATACTTGTTTAATCACAGACTTTCTGATTGGACAATTCCACGACCAAAACTCAACCTTCGGATACACAATCAAATCAAAAGGATTCTTTGAGTCTTATACAACTAAAAGCCTTTGGCGAAAATCTTCAAAAAGGACAAATTAGTTGATGTGATATAATAACGAACCCACAAAAGGACTAAGCCACCCAAAATATAGTGAAGGCAAACATGCCACCCATTGATTTTCTCCTTTTAAAAGTACACAAAACATCAACATACCATGATACAAGTTATTCTCAAGGACTTTGTTTTCAAGGAAACTATCTTCATTACTAAGTTAAATTACTTCCAAGGGTTCCTTTAACTTAGCTTTGAAGTATTATATAGTTTTTTCTCAGTTTTCTTATAAACCAACCTACTGTATATGCTTATAGAACTAGAAAGTTTTGCAGAAGGAATACAGGATAATTTTTCTTCCCGTGGGCTCCCGTTAGTTTCTTCATCACTTCAGTAAGTTTTGTATTATTGTTTTGAGGTGTTTTTGTGTGGGTTTAGTTCTTGTAATCGAACTATATATGTATGAACAGAACACATATATGCACATACTTTCATTGGGTTTTCATTTGATCATCCAATACGATTTACCCATATCTAATATGGCGACGTGTTTTGCTTAAGCAATCTTCTGCTTCAATATTTGCTTATCTAAGTGCTTTCCATTTCATCCATACATTCAAATCTAAATTACTATTAATTTTATTTTGTCCATGTAATGTTCATTTGTAAATATCAATCGACTGAGATATCCATTTTGTTCTATCAAAGAAAAAATAATCCTAGCGTCGCATTATATTGATTCACCAGTTAAGCTTTGAACTTCCACGCGATTATCCTTTGCTTAAGTCCTTGGGTGTGTAGTTGCCTTAATGAATCATAAAAACTGTCACCACCCCAGCTATTGCACAAAACATCAATATCAGCAATATTATTCCTTCAATATTTATTATGGAGATCGAAATCAAATTGATGAGATAACTATTGTGGTTCGATTATAGTCGGAATGACGAGCACAAGGTGGTTAGGAAAATATGGTATTTGTGATTTTATGTCCTCGATGGCGACGGCATGTTTTCTTGTTTAATTTTCTTTATGACTTCGATGTCGGAGCATTTCGTTGGAAAAATAATCTAAACGGAATTCAAAGGAGACAAACACAATATTGGTAAGAAAATCGTTAAGAACAAAACAATAGTATTTCCCTTGGAGTTAGATAAAGTTACGCAATCGAAATAAGTTTGTCCATCAGTTTGGAGTAGGTCTTTGGAAAAATGTTTTAACAGATATTTTTAAGTTTAACTCTGTATATTTTTGACAGCTACACACATAAATAAAAATGAAGTGTCTGTTTTTAATATTAAAATAACAGCTCTATACAAGATGCAAATGAAAGTACTTATAACAAAAATACAATATATACAATTTTTGTTTGTCTGTCTGTCCTTCTGTCTGCTTGTTCCGGCTAGTCTCGGGAACGGCTGCACCGATTTTGACGGAACCACATAGTGGGCAAGCTAGTTGGTAATAATATTGAAATTGCGAAAAGGAATATTTGGTTCACTATAATAATAACAAATAATAAAATAATGATACCATAAGGAAAATCTTATTCTTTAAAAGTCAACAATGACGGTTTGATGATTTCTTTAAGAAAAATATTAATGAAGGCATGGACTGGGTATACAACCTGGTTATAAGATCTTTGATAGAACTCTCTCCACATCCGCGTAGTTTTTACTGATAAAGAAGTCATTCGTAAGGACAATAGAGACCAGACCATAAACGATACTTTTATGTTTGAAGAGAGAGAGAGAGAAATTAAAGTTCCTTTTTAAGTTCGAATAGGAGGCATTTGAATGGGTAAAGCCTAGTGCGTAGCTCGCGCTAAAATTTAGCTCCCATACAAAATTCTCTTAAAAATTTAGCCGAGCTAAAATTTTGCCAAGGATTTTAGCCGAGTTGTACGCAGCTTTCATAAAATGAAAATTTAGCGGACAGATAAATTGATCGGCACATTTATTCGAGTTTAATTTTAACAGCCATAGCTAAAAGGGGGAGTTGTCGGGGTTTAATCTATGCCAAAAAAATTTTTTAAAGGAATTTTATATTATTTTGATTAGACACAAATACATGAAATATAATAAAAAAAAACATTAATCATATAAAAGAAATATTTTAAATCGTCGTTTCTTTACAAGAATAATCCTAAACACCTTTGGCCTTATCACCCACTTTAATTTTATGTTACTACGTTTAGTCATATAAGAGAACAGCTGTTTTTTCTCCACGACGCTCGTCTAAGCCTAAACGGTTGGGCCAATCGTCTTCAAATATTGAACTTAAGGTTGTTTTGACATTCTACAGAGGAGTTTTTTTCAATTTTTTTTTAGCTCAAAAATTAACGGTGCCTATCATATAACCGTTATGTAAAAGCTTATTTTTCTCGAAAACGGCTCCAAGAAATAAAATAAGAAAAAAAATGTGTACTACTGTAGGTATGCATTATACTTTATTTAGGTGAACAAAAATTAAATATGGTGGGCTAAAAACGGTACCTCCCATAGGACCGGTTTTTTTTCGTCGACTTTCTCGAACACTGGTGATCCGATTACAACCAAAATTGATATTCAAGAAGGTGTAGGTAGCTTAAGTAATTTTGCATTAATTTTTTTTCGAAAACTTTTTTTTGTATTTTTAATATATTTTTTAAAAATATTGTTGTTTTTGTAAATATACGTTTAAAAACGGCTCCTACGATTTTGAAAAAATCATACTTTTTTACATTTCCTAAAAAAATAAAATGGCGTTTAAATTATTTCACCCAATACAATTTGACGTACTTTATTCGAACAATCAAAAGTCACAAAAATCGATGATGTTCACTTTAATGTTCTTAAATTTTATTCTACAATGTGACCGCACATATGAGCAAGTACGATCCAGTCGTGCAATTTTTTTTATATAATCGGGGGGCACTCAAGGGGTTGTTAATATCCTTATCAGGTATTAATACGGTGCGAGCGTTTCGGAAAACTGGATAAAATATGAAAGAAGATACCGATGCACATTGGTTTTGAACGTTTGCAAATCGTAATGAAAGGAACAATCCAGCCGAGTAAGGCTTTTCACATTCGTATAGTGCGGCTAAATAATAGGTCTCTATACTTAACAGTGCGTCCGAAACTAGGCTGAAGGGTAAATCTATGAGCATTCCTAGCGGTACGAGTATCACGGGGAAAACCTTTTAGAGGAGGAATGCAACTGGCTATTTCGCTTAAGCGTTTTTTAGAAAAAAGGCGATCGAATAAGGAGAGACAGGAAGCATTTCGACGATGTTCTTTAATTTCCTATGTCCCCTTAATGTTCAATGCATTTTCTGGATTCTATCCAGTAAACGTAATTAAGTAACAGTGGCACCTGTCCAAATATGAGAATTGTACTCAAGCTTCGGGCTGGCTACGCCTTATAAATAGTAGCCAGATCTAACGGGGAAAAGTATTTCTTGCATCGTCTAAGAAAACCTAATCATTTCGCAGCATTTTTGGCGATGTCATATATGTGTTCATTCCACAGAAGGTGGTTTGTGATACCTAGAACGTAAAGCGGTTCAGTTTCATCTATGCAAGTACCACTCATAATTAGTGGCATGAATTCTCAACAACCAAAACAAATTATCTTTAACACGGCACAGAATTTTGTTAATCGTGTTCTAGACATTAGCGATATTTCGTTTCTCCAAGAAAATAAGAACACTTTCAGGAATACCCTATACTTCAATTCTTTCCGCCCCCGATCATTGCAAAGCTTATCAACAAACATCAACAGACGCGTATAAAAGAGAAATCAACTGAAAACGAAAAACAAACGGTGACATACAAGAGCATGTTATACCCGAATCAAAACAGATCCAATTAGGCAGAAAACAAAGACGAGAACAGCGTTTAAGACCGTGAATTCTCTTATGAATTATCTATTCACCAACACCAAGGACAAATTAGATAAGATAAAAAAAGCTAACACAACACAGTCTATAAGATTAACTGCTTAGGAGGGAATGGGACAGCATGTCCTTCGATTTATATCGGTCCATCAAAGCAAAAATTGAAGAGTCGCTGGACAGTGGACACAAATGTGATGTATACAATGGAAGTGCGCAAAAACGGCTCTCACCCTCCATTATTTACAAGAGATAAGAGAAACACAAACCAGATTTGGAGAATGTGGAGATTCTGCAAACGGGGAAAAATTATGCAAAAAGAATGTTACTTGAAATGTTGCACATCAACAACAACAATAATGTTGTTAATCGGAGGTCTGACTGTGACAACCTTAGCAACAGTTACAGCCTTTTAAAAAGCCCGTTTTTATTAAAAAAAAAATAAATTGTTGAGGTTGACTTAAATTGGTGGAACGTGGACGTGTTGTTAATTTGCTTATTTATATTTTTGAATGCATGGAATTTTAAACTTAATTCTGAGTTATTAGAAAAATTGTTTTTAATTTATAATTATTTTATAGATATATTTGATACATTGATTTACGATTAGGATGTGAAATTTTGTGTTTAATGTTATACACTGCTGTTTTTTTATAAGTTTTATTGACGCCCTTGACAAATAGTGCAAACTAATGTGTGTATGTTTTTTATTTATTTTTGAATAATAAGGCCCGTCGCAGCAGATTAAATAATAACATCTTTTACTTTGACCTATAGCCCGCTGAATTTTTAATTAGATAATTAGATGACGTACAAATTTACTTGTTCCGTCCGATTGGTCTTCAGAAAGATCTAATATGTGGGATCAATGAAGATTTTTAGGCAATTAACATGATAATGGTCTTACATTAAACCCGGCTAAGTCTCAACTTATTGCTTTTTTCAAAAAGCCCGTTTTTCTCTCCCAACTCCAGCATCAGTTTGTTGAATGTTTACTAGTCTAGGTTTTAAAATCAATCGGTCATTTTCAGCCGTAATTCACACGAACTACAAATTATCTTCGAATCATTAAAGGAAAAGAAGTCAGCAGGAGTCGATGGTATACCCAATATTGTACTACGACTTCCCTGAGGAAGCAATAGACATATACACAACACTGTTCAACGCGCTGAATAATGCCTATTATCCAGTGAGTTGGAAGACAGCAGTTGTACATACTCTTCCGAAAAATTGAAAGCACAATTCAAACCCGCAAATCTCCGGTCGATAAGTCTTCTTCCGAGTATCAGCAAGGTATTCGAAAAAGTTCTCGATAGAGCTCTGTCCAAGTAGGCCGAGGACAAAAATATAATTCTAGACACCCAGTTCGGCTTTAAGGCGGGACATGACACAATTCATGCCGCGTCTAAGCTAGTATCTGCCCTCCAATGGAACAAGCCAAGAATCAATGCACGGGTGCCTGTCTGGATGATTTGGAGAAGGCTTTCGACACCGTATGGCTAGAGGGTCTTTATCTGAAGCTAACCAGATGGGGCATAAGTAAACCACTGCTATATATGCTTTACGACATGCTTAATGGTAGCAAGTTTGTGTTGTCAAGAGTGGCAATGTAACATCTACCACAACTTTGGTATTAAAAACGGTCTGCAACAGGGAGCGGTAAACTCGGCAATTCTCTTTAGTATTTACACCAGCGATCTCATTGGGAGTCTTCCTCATGAAATTGCGTATGCCGACGATTTAGTTGCGTACAGAACAGGTCAGAAAGTTGAAGTCATCAGTGATTTTGATAAAATTCAACAAATATTGTAGTGATTGGAAGCTGAATATTAACTTCCAGAAATGTGAAACTATCCTGTTTAGAACCCTTATATCTAGGGCTTCTAATGATACAAGAAAGAACTGGCGAAAACTAGTGATCACTGGGCCACATGGACATTCACTGGCGAGTAAAAGTGTGGTGAAGTACCTTGGTATCTGGCTAGATCAGTTTCTTTACTTCAATCGACATGTAGAAGCTGCACTTGCTAGGGCTAGGGGAGCTTTTGTCCTTACAATTCGGTTGTTTTATAGCAGCCGGCTTGATAGCAGGGTGAAAGTGATTTGCTACATGGCACTCATCAGGCCGATGATGATGGAAAAGATTCAGGTGTTTGAGAGACAGTGCCTTCCCACTTGTATCGGCCTTTACGGAACACCAGAATCGGAGTACAAACACTATTATTCCAACGATGTTTTATACAACGGGGCCAATTCAAACAGGATAGATAAGTTTTTAAGCTCATTTGCGGACACATTGGAAGGGCGATGACCTCAACTAATGGACAAATCTTCGGGATAAATATTTCGAAAGTACACTTTCGAGTTGTTTTATTTAGCTCGAGGCTTTTCTATACTTTGATAGTCGAGGTTTGATTCAGGATAGATCGGCGATTCCGTTGATCTACCACGTCGGCCGTAGAACAGTTGATAGGCGGCTCCCTTACGGCCGAGTCACTGGGAGCGAAATAGAGGGCCTCCGGTTCAGTAGAGCCCGACCGGGTCCACCAGTTTTGGTGGCAAATCTCAATGAAAAATAACGAAATGCCTTAAATAAGCATGTTCTTCAAGAATTTTCATTGTTTTAAATCTAAATCAATTAAATTATTTTTAAAAATCTAAATATACATTTCATGAAACAAAACTATTCACTTTCATTAAAATAATTTTTATTGAATCAAAACCAATTCAAATTCAATTTCGTAGTCTCGGACTTAAATTTAATTTCAATAATGGATGTATGCACTTTGCTGGAATAGAAAACTTTATTACCATAACAGGAAAATGCTTTCATTCATTGGGATATTTATATTAGATATGTGAATACTCAGTTTGAGTTTGCAGCATCCATTTATACATAGAATGTTTAATGAACAATTCATAAATCTTTAGAAAGCACCCGAGACTAATGTCTAGTCAGCATGTCTAGACACTATAATTAAATGAATTATTATGGATAAGAAAAGTATCGTTCATGATATTGAGGATATTATATAATTTCTGCATAAATAAAATAGGTACATACTTTGAAGAAATTTAAATAATTATAATGTTTTTACTTGATTAAAAGCATTTTTTTACATAATATTTATTTTATTTATTTATATTTATTGCACGAATTTATTGTCGAATAAAATTAAAAAAGAAATAACATTAACTTAGGAAAATAACACTATCTGAACTCAAAACCACAACACTTAACGGTTTTTAGTAAAAAATCAAGTAAGCCATCACACATCATGTATAATAGCGAATTTATGGAAATAGTATTTCTAAAATTGTGGACGGATTTTGATAAAATCCTGTTTTTATATTTAGTTTTTTTTATTTTTTGTTTTAATTTTGGTATGCAGTTTCTTAGAGTTTATTAATATACATGTGATTATTTAAAATATTTTTTTTTGGATTAGTTTTAAAAATATTGATTTTTCAAAAAAAAATCAAAAATTAATTGTAATTATAAAAAAAGGAATTCAATTTTTTGATATGCAGGATTAATTTGACATAAATCAAAATAACCTTTATATGGAAAGTACCGTTAATTGACTTTTACCGTAAATTTGGTTGTAAAATTATAGCAAATGCGAACAGAAAAATTCTTAAAATTTTTTTCAAAAAATCGTTGGAGCCGTTTTTAAATGCTTTTCCTAAACGCTCATATAGGAGATACCGTTATTTTTAGGCATACAAATAAAATTTCAATATCCCCTCTGGGGAATGGCAAAAGAGTCACACACCAAATTTAAAGATACTCGCTTAAGCCTTTTATACGTCTATGATAAACATTTGACATCGAATTATATACATTTATTATACATATGTATACGAAACATGTACTAAACGATAAAGATGAATCCAACTGCATTGCGATAAACATGGCATATTTATATGCGTATATCAAACGT
The DNA here is from genome assembly GCA_963971375.1 of Platycheirus rosarum. Lineage (NCBI taxonomy): Eukaryota > Metazoa > Arthropoda > Insecta > Diptera > Syrphidae > Platycheirus > Platycheirus rosarum. The sequence continues at coordinate 101,031,942 of OZ020510.1, forward strand.
GTTTTTTCTACATATATCGGTGCAATATTGTAAATCTCATATACATATAATATTTGTTAATTATCTAAAGATTTCGATCCTCAGATCTGAAGTTATTCAATGAACGTATAATATACGTATATTAAACATCAAAGATTCCATGTATTAGATGAAAGTGATACCGATTTATTGCTACGAGTTCCACAACGAGATTGACCGAGCGGTTAGCGATCCAAACTATTAGAGCCAACGAACTCGGGTTTGATCCCGGCATGAAGTAAGTACTTTTATTTAAAATAAATATAAATAAATAATAAATAATCCACAAAAATAATAAATCACAAATCAATTATAAAATGCAAAAACCATAAGAAAATGTAAAATAAAAAAAATATATAACCAAAAAAAAATTAATCTTTATATTTTACCTATGTACGTCTAACAGACGTATATTGCGACGTCTTTTTTATATTTAACATACGTCGCCGTTGACGTCTCTAAGATGTATTAAGTACGTCTAACGAAGAGCTAAATGTTTGGCTAGCATCCGTATAGTATATATTTATTCTTAGTTTATGTATATATATATTATACGGAATTTTAGCCGGACATTTAGCTCTTCAGTATACGTCTTACAGAATTATATGGCGACGTCGTTTTTTTTTTACTTACGTCAATGTTCCATCTGGGATCGGTTCCCAGATATTTTTTCCCTTTCGTCCCCTTTCAAATCAAATATTTTCAATAAGCCAAATGCCTTGCGGTATTATTTTACGTGCATTAAAAATTGCCAGTAGGGATGTTTTATTTCCTACCATTTCAGCGAAGAAAATTCGTAAAAAACAGGACATTTCGAAAAAAAATACTGAAATACAAGGAAACCCATATTTGACCACTTTTTATGTTTTTAGTCTTAACAGAAAGAAAAGCTTAATTTTAAGTAAATCCAAAAAAAAAAACATTCACGCTCTACTAAATTAAAACAAACAAGCATTTTTAATGTCAACAATTAAACCAGCTGTCACATTTCAGTTCACTTTTCTTAATCCAAATGATTTACATTACATTTTACCCCCAACAACAACAAAAAATCAGACAAGGGTGTTGCACCAAACACCCCTTATTACAAAACCCTAATTGGTAACTCTTGTTTACACTTGTAAATCAGTGCGTAATCCATTAAAAAATGAAAATTTAAAATACTCTTCCAGTGGAAAACAAAATTCCAGGGGCTGTCGTTTTGGCAACGTGTCATCTTTTCAGGGGATGAAAAACAGAGCTTTGTGCATTTTCTTAGCAAGCAATAAACAACGAACCTACTTTTGAGATCCAGAATCCAGCTATGAGTCGCAGTACATTTCGCTGGTACAGTGAACAGGGTACTCGCATTAGTACTCCCTTGTTAGGGGGTTGGTTTTTAGAGTGTACTTGTAGAATGCGTCTGTCAGCAGTCATGTTTGTTTGATTGTTCTTTAGGTGCTACGAGTATAACATGCCACAAGCGTAATCGAAATCGTGAGGTTTGGTATTAATGGAGTTTTTTTTTTGGATCAAGGGGGCTTTTTAATATGTCAGGTTATTTATAAAATCTGTCAGATATTTTCAATGACTTGGTGGATTTTTTGAAAAAGAAAAAAAGTAATTTTACAGTCTTTCTGGGTATCTTTAACCGTGAAAGGTTAAAGGACTCGTGAAATGTTCTGGGGTTTACATCAATACAAATGTCAATGCTGAATTGAAATAAAGTGTAGATATCAAGTGAATAATAATTGTGTTCGATAATAGATAATACTGCCCATAATCTCGTAAAGGGCCTATCTACAAAATTTTTGATTACAAGTTTTTTTGCAAATTTGGAGTTAGGGCATTGTGTCTTTTTTATTGGTTTAATTTCAAGAACCTAAATCTTCAAATAAGCTAGAAAATGGCAATTCCAAAAGGCCCTAACTACAATCCATACGGACCAACATTTTTAAAAAGCCCTAACTACCACATAGGGCCTTTATAAACTACTGCATGGAAAAAACAGACCCACGATGTTTTTTTAAAAAGCCCTATGTGGTAGTTAGGGCTTTTTATTTAGTAACAACAAAAATATTTTCAGAAACAAATGATGGCAGTTATTTTGTTTTTAAATTTTCAAAGTAGGCCGGTTTTTCAAATTTAATTTTTCCTATTGAAGAGTGCGTAGTTTGCTTCAGTATTTAATGCATTGAGGTTGTGACTGACTTTTGCTTACTATAATTTGTGGCTGTTAAATAAGTAACCTGGTTTCGCATTTTTTTTATCGGTTGTGAGTTGTGACTAATTTGTGATACATAAGCTTATAAAAATGAACAGGGCAAGAAAGCTTCTTAACTTAGCGTTGAATATAAATCAACGAAAAAAAATCGAATTAATGAAAAAACAGTTAAAAGATAAAAAAACAAATAAAAGTCCAGCAGTTGAAGTGGATCGTGACTATGTTTCGGAAAATAACAGTGATTCAGAAAGTGACTATTGCTTAGAGCCTGAAGCTGGTGGATTGTTGGAAGAAAATAATGAAGATTTATTAGAACAGAGAAACATTTCTACAACAGGTAAGATTTTGAGCAGCTAGCAAATAGAAAGATGGATCCTCAAGAGATCTTGTCAAATTTTAAAGGAAAAAAGCACACATACGTTCTAAATCATAATAGGTAAACGGAGAAAAACCAATAGTCACATAAGCTGACAAGGTCTTTAATTAGCCCATTTTTCTTCGATTTTTTCAATATGTGTAATCTGAAATGAACATTTTAGAGCAAGCTTCAGTATCAAACAACCCAGGACAGGCGGCAGAAATCATAGATGACGAAGGGTTGAAGAGGAAGAGGAAAGGACTATCACGGGACGCGAAAAAAATTAAAAGAAAAGAAAAGGAAACCCAGAAACATCCAGTTCGAACACCATGTGGAGAAAATTGCATTCGAAAATTTGTGAAGGTAGGAGACTTGCCATTAACTCTCAGTTTTGGTCTTTGGATTGGCAAGGTAGGCAACAATTTATATTGAGCTCAACACGAAAAAAAGATGCTGCTCGTGATACTAAAAAAGACGGCTCGATTTCAAGAAGAAAATTTAGTTTTTTTCTATTTTCTGGCAAATGAAAAGGGTGACAATTGTGCAGTTTGCAAGACCTTCTATCTAACAACTTTAGGATTTTCGAAGGACAATAACAGCGTCATTTATGACGTTATAACGAAAACACCTGAGGGTTCATTAGCACCCCGAGCCGATAAGCGTGGACGGTGCGGTCGATCTGCTGCACGATTGAATATTGAAAAGATAAAGGAATTTATTGAATCTTTTAATCCAACAATATCGCACTATCGAAGAGAACATGCACCTTTACGTCGTTACCTTCCAAGCGATCTGACAAAGAAGAACATGCACAACGAGCTCAAAAACAGTCATCCCAAACTTCGAACATCTTATCATAATTTTTGTAAAATCCTGCGAGAGATGAATATCTCTTTTGCCTCGCTTGGGCATGAAGAATGTGAGCTATGCGAAAGCAATAAATTGCATTTGATCAGCCAGCATGAAGAAGGTAACGTCCTAGAAAATTGTGAGGTTTGCAAGGCTTGGATGGATCACAAGACCCGAGAAGCAGTAACAAGAACTGAGTATCAGAAGCAGAGTAAGCTGGATTCCAACGAAATTGCGCTAGATATTCTCATTGTATCTGTAGATTTGCAGAAAGTTATAATGTTGCCTCTTTTGGAATCGTTCAAGGCTGTAATTTTTGCTAAACGGATTATCGCATTCAATGAAAGTTTTGTGCCTCTTGGAACAAAAAGCAAAACAGTCCCTTTTTCTGCAATTTGGCACGAAGGTACTTCCGGACGAAAGAAAGAAAACATTATAAGCACATTTCATGCTTTTTTTGCACAATCGGGATAAGGCGCACATAACTTTATGGGTAGATAATTGCGCTGCCCAAAATAAAAACTGGACGCTATTTTCCTACCTTGCAAAGATCATAAATACTAATGAAATATCTGAATATTTGAAGTTATAAGACAAAATAAAGCGCACATTAAATTTTAAGACAAATATTTTTTCAATTTTTTACGTTTAATATTTTGGTTGCGGTTAGCGATTTAGTGTTTTCCTCTATAACTCGAAACTATAAAAACTGCAGTTAGGGCCTTTACGAGATTATGGGCAGAATACGTCTTAGTCTTAAGACAATACAAAACTGTTTAAAAGGCGGTTTTAACAAGGAGGCATCATATACATACCTAATTCTTTTTGAATTTTTTGTCCAGTAAACAAGGAATTCAAACATCTTCGAATCTAAATATTAGCTGCAGGACATGCTGCGGTGTCAGTTGACAACAAGTTGGTAGAAGCACTGATATTATTGCTGATGTTCAAGCGTCACAACGAACTAAGCATTGGATATCAAAGGCAAGTTTTGCGAAGGGCTTTGGGTTGCATGCTTATAAGGTGAAGTTTGTCGAAGAAAGAAGGCCACCCGATAATGATAAGTTTCATTTATAAGTCCTCGGATTGAGCTCTAGAAAATTTGGAAGGCGACCAATTTTATCGTTAAATTATCTTTATAAGAAACGAACCGCATTTTTGAATAAAAGGGTTCGTCAACAAACAAAATATTAGTTTTTGGCCAGGTGCAAATCCTCATTGTACCTTACAAGAAATACCAATGCATCAAAAACAAAATTATATGGTGTGGTTTTCTTGTCGACTGACGTATTATGTGAATCCAGTATATAGTCTGAAGAGGAGGTCCCCATTTAAATTGTTGACAAAGAACAACACATCCCGCATATCAATCGCTCAAAAAGAACCCAACGTGACAAGAAAGCACAACATATTATGTAGATATTGCCGGATGCCAGAGCTGAAGATAAAATATATATAAAGATAAAATATTCCCGAAAATCTGAAAAGTGATCATCCTAAGCTTCCACTTAATTGATTTAACTGCAATTAGCAAGGATTTAGATAGTGTATAACAATCATCAGCATCTACTTCATCATCATCGTCATAGGCGCAAGAACCAGGATCCGCTCCAGGCCTCGTTCAACAAGTTTTTCCACACATCGCCAATGCTGGCCGATGCCATCGATTTACGCACATGAAGGCTTCTGTCCGGCGTTTAGGTCTACGCCATTCATCCAACGTAAACAAAGTCTGCCACGTTGTCTTCTTCCATAAAAAAACTGCAAAAGACTTTCCGAGCTGGTTTCTTTTCGCCAATGCGAGCTGTGCGGCCAGCCCAGTGGAGTCTACTGATCTTTATTTTTGTCAGAACATCAGCTTTGTGGTAGATTTCATACACTTCAGGGTTCTACTAATAAAAGTAATAATAATATTTTAAATATGTGTCTTTAAGGCATGACGTATCTTCTCCGAAATCGTCCTCCCTCGCACACGGGGCCAACAATTCTCCGTAAGACTTTCCCTCAATCGCGGATAAGAGATCAGAGTGCGTTTTAAATAAGCAATTAAGTCTCGGATCCGTAGGTGAGTAATGGTAAGAATATTGTCTTGTACTGCAATAGCTAAAATTTTGGGAAGCTTTTTATAACGAGGCTGAGGTGAGCTTGTCAGTGTCCAGAGTGTTTCCCAAATAAAAGACAAAAATTGGGTAGGAAGTTCAGAATTCCTTTAAGTATTAGAAGTAAAAATGACAGCGTTTTGTTATATGCTTGTCTCTCTCTAGTCAAATAAAAGATATATATAACTAAGAGGGTATTTCATATACTTCATGAACAAACTAGAAAACCTAAATAATTAACACGGTAATTCATATAATTTGTAAACCCGTTCGGAACCTTAAATAATTAACACGGCATTTCATATAACCAACTAGAAAACCTAAATAACTTACAAGGTATTTCATATGCGGCAATGGAAATGCAAACAAAGGAATAAACAGTTGATCGGCTAGCAGTAGCCACTCGGCCCAAGCTGTACTTCCAAAGTAGAACAAGGGATAAACGGGTTGAGTGAAGCTACGGCCCTGGCAGTGCAATCCCCGGATAAACCGATGATCGGTGGGCAGTAGCTTCTCGGGCCAAGCTATGCCTTTGAGAGCAGAGCGAGGGATAAACGAATGGAGTGAAGTTCTTTTAGCGGTTTAACACCAACAATTTTATTGTTATTGCTTTACAATCAAAGTACAAAATTGCCAACGGTCTCTTCACCTTTTTAGTACTCTAGATTGGTACTACCTTTATATTGACTTAATTGTCCACGGCAGGCTGTTAAAAATTTCGTTGACAATTATGCTTACTTATCTCGATTCTTCTACAGCCATACAATGTGAATTGTAATTCGCTGAAGTGTAATGTATCACATGACCATTGATTCAATTTAAGTGGTCAGTGCCTCTGCTTGCTTAATGCTTGGCTGTCGAGTGTGTTGCAGCAGTGCGTACGGGAATGAACGATGATTGACGGGGGTTAGCAAGAAAACTGGTGGTGGTCTGATGAGTAAGTTAGGTAAATATGTGCTAGACTACAGTGGACCACATTGAATTTTATTAAGGTAAAATTCGTTTGCTGCGGCGGGTGGTTAGAAGGTTGATGGTTGACGGGGTCTGTGTATTCGGATGCATTGGAATGGTTGTATATTCACTGTATAACGTACAGTGGGGATGCAGTGTACTGTCGTCGGGAAAAAAATAGGAACATAGGCGTGGTTAATAGTAGAACTAACGTAAATGTGTAACACTTCGTTGCAATTTTATGGTAAGGTTTCTGGATTTAAAGAGTTCGACAGACTATAGTTGCTTCTGTTGCATTTAAGCAGCCGCCCGCGTATTCCTTCGTCCATATGTCTTGTTCTATTGCATACCCTGTAGCATAGCACAGTACAGGATAGGACAAAGATTTGCTTTAAAAATTAAAAGTCATGCCGTTTGGCCCGAAAAACACGGCTCAAAAAATGCGCCGAGTAATTGATAACGTGAAAGCAAGTGTACTTCAGGAAAATGTCTTTTCATACGTCGACGATTTATTGGTGATTGCTAAAGACTTTGATAAACACATCTAAACATAGACATATAGTAGGAGGAGGTTTTATAGAGCCAGATCCGAGCAAAGTTTCAACAGTACAATTCCCTGTGCCAAGAACTCAAAGCAAGTAAGGAGTTTGTTAAAAAAAATATTCTGAAAATTAAAAATACAAGCTTTCTATTTTGACATTTTCCACAGAAAAGGTACTCGGAACATTGTGCCTGACGTTTTATCTACATTACTAGAGCATTATATTGATGAACGAGGCTTTTAAACAAATAATTACTAATGAAATAATTTATTTGAATGATCCCGATTTCAGGAGCTGAATCGTATTTATAATATTGATATCAACAATTTTAAAATGTTCTGACAAATTTAGAGAAATTAAATTTGAGAATGGGAATATTTACAAAAGAATATCTGAAACTCTAAAGGATGACTCTGAGTCGGAATTTTAATGGAAATTATGGGTTCCGGAGGGTCTCACTATATCACTGATAGAAAAATTGCATTATCCTCCAAACTGTTCACATGGTGGCATGAACAAAACCATTGCAAATTTTAATGAATGGTTCTTATGGCCTAGTATTACAGTTCAGTTTTGAGATATTGTTAGGAATTGTTCTGTGTAGAAAGAAAACAAGTCAGTCAAAATCCCACTCCACAGCGAGCTGATGCTTGAGCACTACAAACGTGCCACCCCACTGAAATGAAAATAATTGTCCTGTATGTCACAACCCAAAAATAGAAACATCGACATTGACATTGAAGCTTACAACATACTCAGACTCATTGATGGGACTTTAATGCAAGATATCATCAATGGCTAAACTGGACTGACTGGTCGGAACTGACTGGATGAACAATAATAGTAAAAACAATTTTTTTTTTTTGTACCACAGCTTTGACATTATATTTACAACCAGTTACTAAGAACATGAAGCTATCCAACTTTCTATCAACCTTTACATCTTCTGTTAAAAATAGCTACTATCACAACAGAATATGATCAATTTGAAGAAAGACTGCCTTGCCATCTTTGAACAGAATCTTCGGACTGACAAAACTGGTAATTCTATTGACCGTCTGGAATCAGCTGTTTCCAATGTACTAGATAAAAGAACCTAAGAATTAAAAAAATAGGTACCATCAACTCTAGTACAGAAAAATTCATATTCTCGTAGAAAAATACAGAGGAAAAGACTACAAAAGGATGCATCAGATAGAACTTAACATAACACATTTATGTTCATTGACGAGATGTTTCCAAGTAGCTTTCGCTTGGCGAAAATATGTGCTATATTTAAAAAAGGTAATCCAAATCTTCCTGAGAATTACAGAGGTATATCCGTTTTGTGTTCATTAAGAAAACTTTTTGCTCAGATCTTATACTGTAGACTTATAAGATGGGTTGACAGCGACAATATTATAAGCTGTTTCCAAGCTGGTTTTCGGGCTAATCTCTCAACAATGGATCAAATATTTGCTCTTAAAAGCATCGCAACACGTTTTATCGATAAAAAGAAACCATTACACTTTTTTTGTAGATTTCAAAGCTGCTTTTGATACTATCAACAGGCATTCACTATTATAATAAGCTTTCAACTATTGGTGTATTAACAAAGTTCATTAAAGTCTATGAACAGCTTTTTTTGAACACGTCTGCGACTGTATGCAATGGTGAACACCAGTCTAAAGCTTTCCGATCAGAAACAGGTGTCCCACAGGGTTGCGTTTTGAGTCCGTTGATGTTCGCCTTATATATAAATGATATTGAAAATTACTTACCAGGAGGTGTAATCTTTGGCGTTTTGTCAATAAAGCTCCTGCTCTACGCGGATGACCAGATGATCTTTTCAGACAATCCTATGATGCTTCAACTCCAAATTAATAAGCTGAAACTGTTTTGTGATGCATGGGATCTTAAAATTAATATTAATAAATCTAAAATAATGATCTTCAGAACTCAAAACCGATCTGATAATCTTACAAGGAACTGGAATTTAGATGGTCAAAATATTGAGGCAGTTAGTGAGTTTAAGTATCTATGCCTAATTATAACTCACAATCTAAGTATAAAAGCCCATATTAAAGAAAAACTTTCCGTAGCAAAATCAGCAATTAATACCTTGTGGTAAAATTTTTTTACTAATAAATTTGTTGACTCTACGTCAAAGTTTAAAGTTTTTAATGCAACGGTTAAAAGATGTCTTTGTTATGGAACTAAAGTTTATGGGTACCAATTTTTTGAGGAAATTGAAAGCATTCAAAGATACTTTTTCAAACGAATTTTCCGGTTGCCTTTTAATACCCCCAATTACGCAATATATGTTGAATCTGGTCTACCACATGTTTATGTGAGGAGTTTGAAAGCCAATGCAGACTATCTCACGAAAGTAATGCATAGATTTGATAGCAATTTACATAAAAGAATTCAACTGGTATCACTCCGCTGTGGTTATTCACCTTTTAGAAACTGGCACGCACTCGCGTCGGCTCACCGCGTCTCTTTAGATTTTTTTTTTTTTTAATTAACGCGCGCACAAGGGATTATGTGTTTCCCTTTTAATGTAGAACACACTGCGCGGGCATTACGAAGAAAGGGAGGGAGAGATAGGAGGGGCCGATTAACATTGGTTTTGAATGTTTGTAGATCAAAATGGCAAGGGAAAATCCCGCCGGGTAAACTATTCCAAATTCGTGTCGTTCGGCTAAAAAAAGAATCCCTATATTTCACGGTACGTCCGAAATTGGGCTCAAGGGTGAACTGATGGGCATTCCTTGCGAGACGAGTATTACGGGAGAAACTTTTAAGGGGACGAATGCAACTGGCTACTTCGAGTGAACATTTTTTGTAAAAGAAACGATAAAATAAGGAAAGACATGAAACATTGCGTCGGTGTACGAGTGGGGCAATTGTTTCAGCGGCAGTTCTATTTCCTATCAATCTTAACGCTCGATTTTGTATTCTATCAAGCAGGTGAAGCGATGTTTGCGAAGCACCTGCCCAGAGGTGGGAGTTATACTCGAGTTTAGGGCGTATAAACGCTTTATAAATTGTAGCCAGATTAGATGGGGAAAAATACTTCTTACACCGATACAGAAAACCTAAGCACTTTGCAGCATTCTTAGCGATCTCAAATATATGGTCGTTCCAACGGAGGTCGTCGTTGACACACATACCGAGTACTGAGAGCTTTTCGGTTTCTTCGATGTAAGTGCCATTCATGGACAATGGCATTGGGGGAATGTTTAGCTTTAACGACAGAAGACAGCATTGAGTTTTCGAAGCATTAAACTCCACACGATTTCTATTACCCCATTTGACAATGCTGTATAAATCGGAGTTTAATGAGCTTGACATATGGTACCGTTGCAATTGTACGTCCGAAGGCGAAGGACGTGAATTATCGAACGAATATGAAAAGCTGAGGGTAGAGACGTCAGCAAAACAGTTAAGTGGATTAGAAGTAACAGACAGAAGATCGTTTAAAAAAATCAAGAAAAGAGTCGGAGACAGAACAGAACCCTGGGGCACACCAGCATTTATTTTGTGCGAATCAGACTTGAATCCATCGAATACAACTTGTATTGAACGGTCCATAAGATAGCTTCTAATCCAACGAACAAGTGTATCATCGATCCCAAAAGCACGCATTTTCGAAAAAAGAGCTTCATGCCAAACTCTGTCAAATGCCTTGAAGATATCAAGAGCAATAATCTTGCTTTCACCAAAGCGATGTAAAGATTTGTTCCACTGTTCGGTGAGATATGCCATCAGATCACCAGTGGAATGGTTGCTGCGGAAGCCGTACTGACGGTCATGGAGAAGCTTTCGATCTTCGCGATATTCTTTAAGCTGACGGTTAATCAGTGTTTCCATGACCTTAGAAAGAAGGGATGTCAGTGCTATGGGTCGGTAGGAGGAGGGGGAGGATGGGTCACCTTTCTTAGGGACAGGCTGGAAAAATGCTGTTCTCCATTTTCTAGGAAAGATTCCAGAAGAGTAGGAGCAATGGAAAAGCTTACGCAGTGGCTTTGCCAGTGTGGAAGAAAACCTCTTCAGAAGAATCGGGGGTATACCATCCAGGCCAGCGGATTTGTTTATATCGAGATCTTTGAGAACTCTTGGAAAAATTTACATTCTCAAGTACAGGAGGGGCAACATTGCTTTGAGGCAGCGTGGAGCTGGCAGCGAAATGGGCGGCGAGCAAGTTTGCCTTCTCTGAAGAGTAAGCAATTGGTTTGTTACTGTCGATGAGCGTTGGAACCGAAGAGTAGTCGAGGAGTTTTTTATATTTTTTACAAATGACCAAAAATTTTTACTGCCTTTGGGACACTGCAGAATTTTTTGCCGTAATTTTTGGTCATGCAAAAATTCGGTTCTTTCAATAACGGAGTTGCATGAGTTCTGAATGTAAGCAACAGAGAAGAGTGCACAAACATCTTTTATGATTTATTATCGGTGGTAGATGATAAAATCTATCAACAACAATTAGAAAGGGTAACAAATTCCACCTCTAGGGTTACGTATAGACGTTTGAATCTGAGCTTGCGTGATAATAATTATTTTAGGGAGGAACTTTCAACCTCAGATATGAGTTTAATTTTTAAAGTTCGAACTGAAACCCTCGAACACAATTATAGGCCACACAGAACAGATTTAGACGCTATATGTTCTCCATGCAACTTTAACCAAATTGAAGACGTACGCCACTTCATTGCAATATGTCCTATTCTTCAAGAAATACGCAGGCTTTATTTTAGTAAAAGCTTCTTGTCTTTCGATGAGCTTATCAGTATTTTAAATGGTGAGAGAGGTTGGAAACTACTTGTGCGATTTGTTTCACACGCAAACAATTACAGGAATTCATATTTGAATTTGTTTTGACTTAACTATTCTTAGTTATATTATATAAAAAGACCATTTTTAGAAGCCCCAGTATGCCATCTCTAACTTTTCATTTACGTTTTTTTCCTCTTATTGTAGTTCTTTAACTTTTTAATGTAACCCGTATCTTGTGTAAATATTAAATAATTCGAAACTTCCAAAAATAATCATTGTTTTTGCTTAAATATAATTATAAAAATTGTGTTTTATAGAGGTTCTTATTTCTGTTAATTTATTTTTGTTAATATATATTTGTACCATCAGATTTTAATTGTATAAACTGTTTAACTTTATTCAATCACTTAAAAAAATAAAACTTAATCGATATCATATACGGCAGACAGCTTATATGCCATGCTTAAATTTTTATTTGAATTAAATATTATATGTTATAAATGTTACTCTATTTTTATTAATAAATTGATTTGAATTGAATAACACATTTAATGACTTCCAGACATTTAGGATAGTTTCCAATGGGAGAACTTTATCATGTTTCGGAATTCCATCCAAAACGATAACAAAAACAATCAATTTATAGAAGGAGTGGAGTTTTGATAAAACTTATCCGTCAAGTCATCCAAGGGACAACACTAAATTCTGCAATCCGGAGAAGTTATTAGAAATCCGAATAGAACTTTCATAACGTCTTTAAAAGGCAAGTGCAATCAACAACTGCTAAACTACTAAAATCCTGTCAATCCTTAAGAGAGGCGCTAGAAATATATTTTTTTTTCAACTACCAATTGGTATCCCTTTTCATTAACATCAGCAAAAATCACAAAAAAGTCAATCTCATAAAACTAAAAAAGTACTGCAATGAATATATGTAACCTCATCCTCGGCATGCAGTTTGAATTTCGCTAAGTGGAATTTTCAGTCTGATGTCACCAGACCATAGCCTTCAACAACCATCGTGTTACTCTTGGTTGCTTTTTAGATATGCTTAAAGCATTCGTCAGTGTATTTATAGAAAGAGGCCTATATCCATATCAACTGGATTACGTTATCAATAAAATGTATTTTATTTTTGATTACAGAAAATTCTGTTTTCATCTCGAAAATTACAAGTCTGTAATCACAAATGCATCTATTCCGGAATCGCCCAAGGTTCGAAACAGAGACCCTTCCTCCTTAACTCTCGAATCGACCCCGGGTCCAGCCAGACATATTTCATTTTTGAACGTTAATTTAACATATTTCGAATTATCGTATCGAGCTGAAACTCCAGGTAGCTTCCTAAAATGTTATTGGCTATCGATCAAATAGTAAATCACCAAGGATAGATTTCTTAGAATAGGGAAAAAAGGACATTTTGAAACCATACCTTCGAACCGACTCCTTGGGTCTGGCCAGACTTATATCATATATGTAACCCGCAAAACTGTTTTTGCATTAAGTTCAACTAGTTTTGCCTAGGCAGAACTAGTTCACCCGATGCCATAAAATAAGGTAGGGGGTAATAAAGTCGATTAATCATTCATTTGAAGTGGAAATACGACGTTTTCTACATTATTGCCTTAATTCAAGGAAATTATATTGAAAAAAAAAATTGGTAATAAAAGCCACTTAGAACCAGTATAAGCCCCAAGCTAACAAACAAAAAAATTGAAGATATGACCCACTTTGAAAATGTTGGTATGAAGAAGGTTTGGGGAGGCATGCTGCCCCCCTGCAACCCCCCTGCTTGGGCAGGATTTGGAGATAGTGAAAGGTTGGGTATGTGCAAAGTTTCTTTTTGATTTAAGGAACCTTTGCATAAACCCAATCTCGCAACTACTCCAAATCCTACAGTGAGCCCAAGCAGGGGCAGCATGCCCCCTCCCCCCCATACCTACCAAAGACTGAGTGGGTGATAAAATCTCAAGAAATTTCTTGGTATACTGATTGGGTAATAACGTCAAAATTCTGATCGACATTATTACCATTTTTATTGGAAATAGAGTCGACTTGAAATAATTCGAAGTTCGCTTTTATTTTGCTTCTTTAGGGAAATAAGATTTAATCGGCCTTATTACCATTTACCTTATTTCAAGGCCATGTTCATCCTAGATTTTCCTAGGCAAAACTAGTTTAGCCTTAGTGTGTTAGGTTGAACTAGTTTTGACTAGGCAGAGGCCATAGACAGAACTACAAAGCAGTGTTGCCGGTAACATATATATTAAATATGGAATTTGAATTTCCGGACCCACTATCTTAAACTTCGCTATAATCGTAATGTCATGTTTGATTATTAGATTATTTTTTTTTGCACGAATCCATAATTTGCATTTTAGTACCTAAATCGCAAGTAAAAAAACGAAAAATGTCTTATTAATAAAACCTTGGACAAGTTAAGACTGAAGAGTAACTCGTTGCTAAGTCGTTTTTATTAATACACCTTTAAGTCATTGAATGTCTTCCATTGTACGTGATGTGCACTTGAATATCCTCACACAAGTTTAACTTGCATTGTTCATTGTCCTTTTTTTCAAATAAAAAGTATTTTAATCACACAAAAAATATTCCAAACGCAAAAAGACACGCCAGTCTCTCTTTTGAATATCTGGCATACAGACAAATGGTTTTTTATTATTTTTTTAGCAGAAAATTATACAAACAAAAAGATTTGTTTCCATTACAGGATACAGGAAATGCAGTTGTAACTTTGCACATTGCTAAAGTACTCTTTTGTTTGCAGACATTTGTAAAAGGGTGCTTTCTGGTTCGTGGTCTATTGTCAGGCAAAATGAAAAAGGATCACAATCTTATAAGAATACCTACTTATCGTTACAATAAAGTAGATTGCAAGGAAACGCAGTGTAACGGATGTAATGCCACAAAAATACTTTTCAACATCCCCTCTACGCTTGTGTCGATAGACTTCTATTTCTAGAGAACCAAACAATAAATAAAATCTCGTTTTTGGTAGCACAATAAGTAAGTTTTGAAATTACTTAAGGTTTTTGCAATTTATGGTTTCTTTTTGCCAACTTTCGGGCATATCGTCAAATACTGCCGTATCTGAGGTTTTGAATACTGTGTGAATTTGATGGAGCGGAGGGTTCATACAGTTTGCATCTAAATGAGAACGGATATATGAAATGCACTTTTTTGAGAAAAAGATTATTCCAGGATCGCAAGTAAAATAAACCGTTTATTGTGGACACATAATGTTAGAAATATCTTCAGGAGCAGGGTCTACCATTTAAAGCAACAGGTCACGGAATCCTAATAGTCCAGTCGAGTTTTCAAAAAAAATCGGATTTGGGGAAAATTGCGCTGGAGTTCCAGCCGACATTTTGAATTTATTGAATATTTTATTTTGGCGAATAACTTTGCCATTTTTTATTTCTGACAAAAATAATAAAGGTATAAAACTTGTAGAAATTAAATTTTCTAAAAAATTTTTGAGATAAATTTCCGTTTCCAAGATATTGCGGAAAACTCCTTATGGGGCTTTTGACCCTCCCTCCCTTCTATTTTTCCATAATACAGTAATCTTTCCAGTATCATTCATATTATATATATGCTTGGCTGAGATGTTGTTTCAACAAGATTTAGGGATATTTGCTTGTGGCCCGAATTATTTGCCTTTGTTGATATGTACATACAACAGAAATTCCAACAACAAGCGGCGATTATACTCTTTTAGGAACTTGCTATGACCCAGCATAAGCTGCACATTACAAAGCAGTGTCAGCAAATATTGGCATTTATTATTGTTTAAAATATTATTAGGTCAATATAAATATATTATGCAATATTATTTGTAAGGTAAATAGTAAGGTAAATGAAATTATTATAATACTAGGTCAGTAAGAAATCATAAAAAATACGTTAGCAAAACATAATAGAATTATTTGTAATTAAGTAAAATTAATTGGTATAAATAGAGTTAAGTTTTGACAAATAAATCAGAATAGTTTAACATTCAAAAAAAGCGACTTCTCATATTTTTTGTTACGATACCCCATCAGTAGACGTATCAAACTCAAACATTTGGGGGCTCAATTTAAAGAGTATACGAGTTTAGGAAGCGTTTTTAGTAATTGTTCTAAGAAATCAAGGAAAATTTATAAGCGTTCTTAGGGCTTACACTAAGAAGTCAACGAAAAATAATTCAAGCCAAGCAAGAACCTAGTGTCAACAATGGAAAAAATAATAGAAAAGCAGGAGGAAACTGGAGAACTGATTAAATATCTCTTCAAGCATTTTAAGAAATCACCAAAAATACGATTAACCCCGGAGTGTCTTGTAAGGCAACGTCAAACCTTTAAGGAACAATGGGATGAATTTGTTTTAAACGACCAGATAATACACGAAATCTACAAGGAGGAGGAACAGTCATACCTGGATCAAGGATATTTCGAAGACATTAACACGGCATAAGAAGAAATGCTTAAATTGATTGAAGAAGCTTGTGAAGCAACTATAGAAAACAACAAAAAGACGGAAAAAGTAAACAACAAAGAAGATGTAGCGAATCCACAACAACGTTATAAACGACAAAGAAACAAATTTGCAGTATTTGTACAGTTATAAAACAAATTAAAAGAAAGTTTAACATAGTCATTATCAAATCTCTTATACGAACAATATTAGAAAACACTTGATCAATACTGGACAGATATTGTAGAGACACACGATGACATCATCTCAAGCGCTACTTCCTTAGATGAATCAGAATACCTAAAACAGGATGAATATAAAGAAATTGAGAATTTGTACCAGGAGATTTCGATAGAGACTAAAGAAAAACTAGTAAAAAGGAACAGCAGAAAAATAACAATAACGAGCTGAGACTGGAGCGGATCAAAAAACCAACATATAAGGTGGACGCTATGATGCTTGGCCATCGTTCTACGACATCTTCAAGAAGTTGGTTCATAACAACAAGTCGCTTAACTTTATTAAAAAAATGGAGTATTTGAAGACGCATAAGATGGAAGTACCAAGAAAAAAATAAACATTTCCAAGTTACAGGAGACAGCTGCAACACAGCATGGCAGCTAATAGAACAACGGTATAAAAACCAGGGACTCATCTTCACTACGTACAAGTAAAAATTGGGTGAATAAACCAAGCATTACAACAGAGTGCGAATTCACTGAAGAAACTATTGGACACAACACAAAAATGTATATCAGGAATTAGAAATTTGGGAGTCGACACCTCAACTTGGGGAACGATAATTGCTTATAATATATATTATATATATAAATATATACTATATATATATATATATATAATAAACCAAAAACTAGATAAAGAATCGCAACGGTTATACGAACAGGCATTAACAAAACCCCGAAAAATTTAGAAGATGGAACCAATGCTGCAGTTAATTGAGATACGATCGCAACGATTATACGAACAGGCATTAACAAAACCCCAAAAAATTCAGAAGATGGAACCAATGCTGCAGTTTACTGAGAAATTATTCGAATCGAATGAATAAAAACCCTTTTCGGAAAACAATAAACAACAATAGAGTTGGTTCATCAACCAAGAACGTATCATACAACACTACATCCGACCAGATGCGAGCTATGCAAAGGTGACCACCAATTAAATATGTGCAAAATATTTTTACAAAAGCGTGTACAGCAGCGATATGAAGTTGTTAAAGAAAAAAACTGTGCATGAACTGTTTAAAATCAGGACATTTACTGACATTGCTTGTCGCCTGCACGTTGTCCAAGATGTCAAATAAAACATCATACCTCGATTCAACATGAGCAAGTCATTTGTCACTGAAGACGTAGCAAACAAACTTCAACTAAGGATAACAAAAATAGATGCAACAGATTCTGGACTTGGATCGCAAGAAGTATCAACAGAAAAAGACTAGATGGACATAACTTTAAGTAATAATCCAGACATTTCAACAACAGCATATGTCCTTAAAAATGTCACTAAAATACTCCCATCCATTCAAATTGCAATTAAAAAATGGGATCACTTACAAAAGTTAACACTAGCCGGCCGGACTTACAACATCCCGAGTAAGATCGACATGATTCTGGGAGCAGAAGTAATTGCCGAAATACTGCAGGAGGGAATCTTCGAAGGGAAAGCAGGTACACCTACAGCACAACAGACCATATTTGGATGAATCATATTCGGAAACACAACTATAACCAATTCAAATCATCTATCGTTGTCATTTCATATAACTCTTACTGCTTTAGGTAACCAAGTACGTAAGTTCTAGGTGACTGAAGAACATGGAACAACCCACCATTTGATAATAACCCCCAAACAATTGAGACAACATCAGATCGATATTCGTAAACACATACATGCAGATATGACACTACCAGCCAGCGCGAATGTCCGGATCAATTACTCCAGATCTACAAACTGATGAACGTTCATGGAAGAATAACTATGAGCTATGTTATTTTCGAATGTAAAATACCAATTCTAGATTCCCACTATTCCCACACCTTATCATGACTTCTTTACATTTATTGCACCATCATCAAAATACATACTGACTAATCTCGCACGAGAAAAATATTATCCAATGCAAAAAAGAGAATTCGATAAATGTATACCAATAGAAGAAGAACTCCATTACTGTTCAAAACGCCACCCACTATATAACCTACAGTCAAATATATTCCAATGTGGGGCAATTGTTTCAGCGGCATTTCTATTTCCTATCTATCTTAACGCCCGATTTTGTATTCTATCAAGCAGGTGAAGCGATGTTTGTGAAGCACCTGCCCAGAGGTGGGAGTTATACTCGAGTTTAGGGCGTATAAACGCTTTATAAATTGTAGCCAGATCAGATGGGGAAAAGTACTTCTTACACCGATACAGAAAACCTAAGCACTTAGCAGCATTCTTAGCGATTTCAAATATATGGTCGTTACAACGGAGGTCGTCGTTGGCACACATACCGAGTACTGAGAGCTTTTCGGTTTCTTCAATATAAGTATCATTCATGGCCAATAGCCTTGTGGGATATGTAGCTTTAACGACAGAAGACAGCATTGAGTTTTCGAAGCATTTAACTCCACACCCATTACCCCATTTGACAATGCTGTATAAATCGGAGTTTAATGAGCTTGACATACAGTTCCGTTGCAATTGTACGTCCGAAGGCGAAATACGTGGATAATCGAACGAATATGAAAAGCTGAGGGTAGAGTCGTCAGCAAAACAGTTAAGTGGATTAGAAGTAAAAGACTGAATATCATTTATAAAAAAATTAGGAAGAGAGTCGGAGCAGAACAGAGCCCTGGGGCACACCAGCATTTATTTTGTGGGAATCAGACTTGAATCCGTCTAATACAACTTGTATTGAACGATCCAGAAGATAGCTTCTAATCCAACGAAGAAGATTATCATCGATCAGAAAAGCACGCATTTTCGATAAGAGAGCTTCATGCCAAACTCTATCAAATGCCTTGGAGATATCAAGAGCAATAATTTTACTTCCAACAAAGCGATGTTAAAATTTGTTCCACTGTTCGGTGAGATATGCCATCAGATCACCAGTGGAAGGGTTGCTGCGGAAGCCATACTGACGGTCATGGATCTTCGAGATATTCCTTAAGCTGACGGTTAATATGTGTCTCCATGACCTTAGAAAGAAGGGATGTCAGTGCTATGGGTCGGTAGGAGGAGGGGGAGGATGGGTCACCTTTCTTAGGGACAGGCTGGACAAGAGCTGTTTTCCATCTTCTAGGAAAGGTTCTAGAAGAGTAGGAGCGATGGAAAAGGTTACGCAGTGGCTTTGACAGTGTGAAAGAACTCCTCTTCAGAGGAATAGGGAGTATACCATTTGGGCCAGTGGATTTGTGTATATCGAGATCTTTGAGAACTCTTGCTACTGTACGAGTGCGGAAAAATGTCCCATGGAAAAAATTACATTCTCAAGTACAGGAGGAGTAACGTTGATGTAAGGCAGCGAAATTGGCGGCGAGCAAGTTTCGATGAGCAAGCAAGCATTGTTGATGAGCGTTGGAACCGAAGATGTTGATTAGTTTTTAATATATTTTACAAATTACTAACAAATTTTACTGCCTTTGGGTTATTGCAGAAATTGTTGTCATGCAAAAATTTGGTTCTTTCAATAACGGAGTTGCATGAGTTCCTTGCTTGTTTGTGCTTTTCCGATTTTCTTCTGTAGAGTTGGCTTTGTAAGATTGGAAACTTACTTCTGATAGATTCTTTACACTCAGAGTTAAACCAAGACTTTTCCTTAGGCTTGAAGCTTTTCACTCTGTTAGAAATAAAAGCACGCTTCCCAAGAAGAATCTTATTTGTGATCATTTCAGCACTGGCTTCAATGTCACAATCGAGGAAGCATAGTGACCAGTTAAAGTTTCGGAAAAAGATATTCAGGCCGTCGCAGTTGGCTTTCTCGTATTGCCAAACGGTCCTGGTGGGAAGTTTTTCTTTAACTGGATGGGTGGAGGATGAGAAGTTAGCTGAAATGACACAATGGTCTGAAATGCCAAATGGAGAAGTTACACTAATGGTATATTTATCAGGGTGAGAAGTAAGAAACAAGTCAAGAGTATGGGCGGCTTGCCCAGCAACATCCGGTATACGCGTTGGCACATCGATCAGTTGGGTAAGGTGATGTAACCCGGCAAAGAGCTCGATATACCTTCCTTCGGGTGTTTTCTGACCAGAATAGCGGAGCAAATTGGAATTGTGTACATTGAAATCACCGCAATAACGATTTCAGTTCGAGGACAAAGGGAAACAATTTTCGAGATGGAATCAGACAGCGCAACAAACTCGTTACAAGTCGAATTACTGTCGAGATTTGGACTTCTGTAAATAAATCAATAATTAATGACATGCATGCAGACAGTGAATTTGAGCCACAAGAAGTTTAAGTCAGTGTTGAAACATTTCCCATATTGGGGAAGGCTCTGGCAAGCAATATTATTCCTAACATAGACCACGAGACCATGATGGGAAAAAAGTAATGGCACCAAGCTGTACTCATGTAGAGCAAATTCTGATAAATCAGTATTTACTCCAACCTGAGTTTCACTTAATGCTAAAACAGCTGGCCTGTATTGAACAGTGTAGACTTACACGGGAAAAAAATTCTTTCTTATACCACGAACATTAGAATACACGACACAAAAATCACTTACCATTTAAAAATACTTACATACAAAACACAATTCTGACTAAATCGAACTGCGCAGTGAAAATCCAAATTAATTTATGTAATAAACAAACTGTCTTAGGTGTTATGCCCATAAGACAGCTTGCACACAAAAAAAATAATTTAAATATTCAGCACAATAGGACAAACTCAGATGCCCTTATCCATTTACCGCAAGCATTAGATGGTCATACGATGCCTACACTAGATAAGAAAGAGGCAGTTAAGCTCAAAGGTCTTGGGACACATAAGAGGATATTTGCTACGCGAGTATGTTTTATTTATTTATTTATTTTTCTTCCACAGCGCAAGTGGGCATCTTTTTCTTTTGTCTAACGACGCGAGTGGATATTATTTTATTCATTACAGCACACGCGAGGGGTATTTTTCCATTTTCTCAAACAAGTTGGTATTATTTTTTAAAACACTCGTGACAACAATTCGTAAATAATTTTTTTTTCTTTTATTTTTAATTATTTGTACGCTCAACTTGACGTCCGGCCTTGGCGAGCTTAAGATCGACACTGGAAACATATTACAGGAAACTCCCGCAATATCTCTAGTGTGAACCTAAAAATTCTCTGAGAGAATGACAGCTCCCTCTCACAAAACGCCATTTTGTATATAAAACTAAACACAAACATTAACTTAAGTAAATAACAACAAAATTCCCTAAAGATCTCAAAACTTTCAAATCTGATTTTAACTAGTTCAAGTCTTTTTATGTTTATTATTGAGAAAACTTAAGTACAGCACTATAAGTTTAAAGTAGTGGGAAAATTAATGGATTAAAAATAGGTTGTCTATAATTTTGCGCCATTGTTTTCCAATCATTAAATTTTTGACAAATGGAAGCATTTCGACAGTTAAAGAAAAATCGATGTAAAATTAATATACACCTCTTAAAAATTACCTCAAACTTTCTGCATCATCCCATTGCTGGGCCCTCTGATTTCATTCTTTACAATACGTGGAATTCGGAATATTCTGATTTCATTCCTCGCATTACTTGGAATATTGTTTCCTGTTGGTTTCTGATAATATATAAAAGCTTCGGAAAGGATGAAGCACACACACCCACAGCAGAACTTCGTGGTAAAATTAATAGTGATGATAAATAAAATAAATCATTATAATGTAAAGAATTTTTGTTGAAACGCTTATAGACAGATTTAACCCTTTGGAAGGTATTCGATAATAACAAGGAACAGTTGATTAAATGGCTGAATTAAATACACTTAAGTTCGATTAATTTAATAATTAAGTAAATGGCTACTCCAGGAAATTCTGAATGTTATGGCAAGTTGGGTGAGATATAAGCCAGGTTGAGAAATATTCTTAACTATTTTGTTGGAAACAGTTGCAAGACTGACTTGTCAGTGTATTCGTGTATATATTTTATGATCAAATTCCGAAAGAGGCAAAGTTGAGAACTTGTATTTTTTTTACTTTAAAGAGAAAAACATGAAATTCCGGAACTTTATAAGCCTTAAGACCCAAGTCTTTATGCAAAATACGGTGTAATGATGTTTGTTCCAAAGAACAACGAGGAATGGACAAACCTGGGTTTTCTTCAACACTTTGGGCTACAACAGCAATATTCTCAGTTGTTCTTGAGAGACGTGTGCACGGGTTTTATTCTTTATACTGCCAACTTGTCCCAACATCTCAAATTTTTCACCAATTTCTGAATTGCGGTCCGACAAAGTGCTTTACGACGAGTAAAAAATGTTATAGTTTTATGAACCGCGTCTGCCAAATTTTAACCATTTTTATAGTGAATTTAAATAATTTCAATGCGTTGTTTAAGCGTGTATCGTTCCATTTTTATTAATGGCGTAGTTTCTACTTTAAAAATGTCAAAAGATTACAACTTCAAAAGTGAAAGCTACTGAAATAGCGGACTATTCAAAATAACACCTCTTATTGGAAAACGCATTACAAAAAATATAAATATTACATATTTTAGATACTTCAAAATATCAAAATCTCTTACTTATAGATTTTTATTAATATTAAATTGATGCAAAAATGTAAAAATTAAATTTTTTGTATACCTTTAAATATCAAAATCTCTAAGTTTACCGGGATTGTTTTTTTTTTTATTTCACGTTACGTTCTTGTTATCTCTTTTTAATCAAATTTTGTCGGTTGTCAGGGTGTGAAGTCGTTTTTGTTCTCTAGTTTGTCCGGAAGATACATTTTAAATACGTAATATTAATAAAAATGGAAACAAGTGCTGTGAAAAATTTTGAGTTATTAAGTGAAATTGTTAATAAGAGCGGCAATGATATATATACCAATACCTTTGTATATAAAAACTATAGTACTACCATCAGACAGCATCTAGTTTAGCGAGATACTGCCGTTATAGCGCTGCAGTAGTTCTTGATATAAGTACATTTGTATGGATTTTGGAGAGTAGAAAGAAATATAGTGATGAAAGAGTAGGTTGTATGTTATATTTTCAGAAACGTATGAGTTAGAATGATTCCAACATTTGCAGGAATAATGAATAATAAGTACGAGTGATAGGTTCTAAAAGTGACACTAGACCATATGGTTGGCAGAGTAAGGGAAACAAAAATTAATGGATTTCCCTTTTATTTTTCGTAAACAAACCAATATTGTGCGTCTTTAATTTTTTTTTGGATTTTGCATTTTTCAAGAAATTTTGTTATTTCTGCATTTTCTGTATTTCATATACCAAAATAAACTACCAATGTTGCCATATTCGGATTCGACTGTTTAAAGTTTTAATATAAATATTGTTCAATCTCGAACGTTAGTTAAATATAAAACTGGTGCCAGTTGGTGCTATATTGTTGGTACAATAGTATTTTGGTACTAGATTTTTAGTGCTTAGTACTAGAATTTAGTACTATCGTAGTTTTGGTACTATATTTAGTACTAGTTTTTTTACTAAGTTATATATTCAGTACTATATTTTGTAGTAAGTAGTATATTAAGTACTATATTTAGTAGTTAGTAGTATATTAAGTACTATATTTAGTAGTTAGTAGTAGATTTAGTACTAGATATTTGACGAATAAGTGAAGATACTCTAACATAGGTACAAATATCTGCAAACAATGTGTTTTATTTGTAAAATAAGTAACTAGGTAGGTACTTCAACTAATTAAATTTGTTGCATACTTAAAAAAATTGATATAATAATTAAACATGGTAACCATTCAAAATTGTACACAAAAAACCAAACCAAATATCAAATTTCAACAAAAATCGTTAAAAAGGTAAATTTCATCCTATTGCCGTATCTATAAAAACGTACCCAAAAACAGTGTAATTTCAAGGCAGAAATGAAAACTCCTCACATACCTGTCTAAATTTCTATCTTCCATTCTCTCATTATCAGAAAATAACAAAGAAATAACACAAATAATACTTAATAATTTGCTTCCCTCTAACTGCTCTCCACGACTAAAAGTCAACACTGAGAAAAAGCGAGATAGCGAAACAAGATGGCGCTAGGTGAAATACCCATCTTGATAGTTCTATAGATTCTATATACAATGCCAATACCTCAAAAGCTGCACGTCTAAATATATTTACGGAGTGGAACCTAATATCTAACTCAAATTTTGATGAACTTATTTATTAATTTACTAATTTATTTATTTAATAACTTACATATAATTATTTTGCTCTTATTGTATTCAAATATACAAACATACTTATGACTTATGAGTAAAAGAATTTATATTCTAGTCATTTACATATATATATATATATATATATATATAGTTTAATATTTATAATGTTAATATCGAGAAATAATATCAATTTAAAATTAAAATGTTAAAATCTTAAGAATATAAATTTGGATTGATATTGAAATGTCAATTTTATAATTTACATTATTGAGTTTACATTAAAAAATGTTATTTTGAAATAACTGATATATCAATTTTGATATTTTTAATGTTGGACGACTTTTGTCACACATAAATGTTATTGTACAGTTGTTTTATCATTTTTTTATTTGGTGTACTTCAGAAGGTCTTGCATGGATGAAGAAGAAGGTTTTGCTTTTACCAGTGTTAGTGTGTCGAATCGCTTTAATAATAGCCAAATTAACCTAATCTTACCCTACCTACTTCTAAGACGCTGTTTTCTCAAATAAGCTTCCAATTACTTAAATGCATATTCAGTTTTTTATTGCAAAAGTAAGTTATACTCTACACATTCATGGGCAAAGTCTAATAATTAATTTATTAATTGTAGTAGATTTATTGCAAAATATTGAAATTCATAATTCATCTATCTACTTGGAATTTAACACCCAACTAATTTAAGTTGTCTCACCCATTTATGTGTCTTATTTCTTTTTCAAAACTCTTGCTCGTATTCAAGGAATGAATGTGTTTTGGTTTTTGATTAAATAAGTCAGCTGCAGCAAACGTATTGTGTACATATTTACTATGTGACTTTCTGAGAATACAGCTGTTACCATTTTGTGTTTAATCCTTATGTCACATGAAAACGAACACACAAACAAAATAAAAAGGCTCTTGACTTAAGCCTTCCCATTATTAATCTGCCGCAATCAGGATAAGTGTTTGAAAGGCGAAAGGGCGATGTTTTTGTTATTTATTTATTGTTGTTAAAATTCAAATAATTCGTGCAATTTCGAGGCAACAACATTTTTGTTGAATATTTAAAATCTTATCCAACGAAAAAGTGGTATTTGGGATTTTCAAGAACTTCGTTATTTCTTCAGACTTGAATTTTGATTTAAATCAATCTTTGTTTATGTTAAGGTTTCTGTACAGGGTGGCACGCGGTAGAATATGGAATTTAAAAGTTCATGGTTCCCTTCCTTACGGCCATAGAGTGTTGGAAGAGGGTCGATCTAAATGAGAAGTGTTCTTAGCCCGTTATTTCAGTGGTCAAATGTGTAGTGCTCTGTTGATTAATATGTCTTTCTTGTGCGCAAGCCTACTTTCAAAACGTTCTCTCGATTATTCGTATGCAGCGTGCATTTCAATTATTTTCAATATCGAATAATAGAAATCGATTTTTTATGTGGGTTAATTCCTTCCGGAAAGGGACATGGAGATCCCCTGATCAATCAACTGTCAACCACATTGACCACATTGCTATCGATACAAGGCACTAATACAGTATCATAGATGTCCGAACTTTCCATTCATGTCCGAACATTGATTCCGGCCACTACCTCGTAGTAGCCAAGTTACGAGAGGATATTCAAAACCATTGCCAATAAGAGGTAATACTGTGTGGATGTTTAACATCGGATGGCTGAGATCGCTAGAAATCTCTTGGTCCTTTTAAAATCGAGTCTCTAATAACTTTTACCGCCAGCATCAAGTATTGAGAACCAGTGGCAACATTGCTAAAATGCCATCAGAGAAGCCATGATAGGGGAAATAGAGAGGAGTTATTGCAGGAATTAAGTTAGAAAGTTTTATTAAAAGGTAAAAAGAAACTGTCGGACTGAAGCTTGCAAAGACGATCAACGAGAAATCGTAGTGGAATCGCAGTCGATGCTGAGAATATGGAAAAACCATTTCTGTAGACTGTATAACGGCGATGAAGAAACGAATTCCGCTCTCAGGCAGAATGGTCCCTCTTATCTGGGAGAAGTAGACCAACAATTCAGCCCACCACATCCGGATGAAGTAAAGCTAGCTATATCTAAGCTTAAGAGCAACAAAGCTGCCGGAGCCGATGACCTAGCTGCCGAGCTCTTCAAAGCTGCAGGCGATGACTTTGCTATAAGTATGCACCAACTCATAAGTAAGATATGGTTAGATGAAAGCATGCCCGATGAATGGAATCTCTGCATAATTTCCTTGACCCTTAAAAAATGCGACCCTCTGAACTGCACCAACTACAGGTGTATCATCCTCCTCAACATCGCCGACAAGATCTTTTCTGCTGTATTGTGTAGACCCCTAAAGCCATTCGTCAACAACCTGATAGGTCCATCTCAGTGCGGTCTTCGTCCGGGAAAGTTAATATTCAAATAAATAAAATATTTACATTACGGCAGATCTCGGAAAAAACCCCAAGAACTTCAAGTCGACACCAACCATCTTTTCATCGATTTCAAAGCCGCGTGCGACAGCATTTATAAAGACGAATTCGGTCAAGGTCGGTAAAGACCTCACCGACACTTTTGAAGTCAAAAAAGGATTTTTTCAAAATCATACTTGAAAGAATAGTGCAGAACTCTCACGCCAAACCCAGAAGTTTGATCTTTCAAAAGTCCATCCAATTACTCGCATAACCGACGATATTGACATAATCGGAAGAACACAGCGTGATGTGAGTAGAACTTTTTTGATTATTGAGACGGAAGCGGCGAAGATGGGCTTAGCAGTCGATGAGGGCAAAACCAAGTATATGCTGTCATCAAGAAGAGACACCCAACATCGATGTCTTGGACAAAACATCACCATAGACAACTATAACTTCGAGGTAGTTAAGGACTTTGTCTACCTGGGCTCCGCTATTAGCTCAGGCCACAACACCAGCGCTGAAATCAAATGAAGAATAACTCTTGCCAATCGCTGCTTCTTCGGGCTTAGAAGGCAATTGAGTAGCAAAATTGTACCTTTATAAAACCGTCATCATCCCAGTCCTGCTGTATGGTGCAGATGCATGGAAGTTGTCAAAAGCGGATTAGGACGCTTTAGGCTGCTTCGAGAGAAATATTCTCCGGAAGATTGTTGGTCCCGTATGCATTAACGGAGAGTGAAAAAGAAGATACAATGAAAAACTGTACCGGCTGTAAAGCGACACAGACCTAGCCAAAAGTAGAAATTCAACGTCTCAGATGGCTAGGTCATATAGAGAGGATGGGCATCAATGCTCCGGCCCGGGAAATCTTCGAATCCACCCCAGAGGGACGGCGCAGTAGATGAAAACTGAGACTCAGGTGGCGCACATAAGTGGAAGAGGACCTCACTCGACTTCACGTGCAAAACTGGAGGCAGCTAGCTAGGGACCGATCTAGCTGGAGAAGCTTGTTGGTTGAAGCCCAGTTCCACCCCGGACGGTTAGGTAAGGTAAGGTTATTCCTTCCAGGTTCCAGGATGACGGAGATTTATCCAAGAGGTGGGCAGCAAACAGAAAATCGTCATTTACCCACTTAATACTAGTTTTTAGTAGTTTGTTTCATTCAGGAATTGAAGCTACGTGATTCCAAGACGAACAACTCGCTAGCAGGGGACGCTAACGTTTTCTTCTCTTACGAGGAAAATTTTCACCTCAATGGGTGTTAATAATCGCTATTGGAAAGTGGGACGAAACATAGGCAGCTCTACCAGAGACCTCCGCAGCGCCACAGTACACATATCTAAGGTAATATCATAAGAGTTTTGATTTTTGCAATCTTCTGCGCATCTTTGAAAATCAAACTAAAATGGCGGCCGCCAAAGACTATTAGTTTGTTTATTTGTTCTGAAAATAATAAATAAAGGCTATATTTTAAAGGATATTATTTAATTTATAAATAAGCTTTTTAAATAACAAGAAAAAAAGAAAAATATAAAACAAACGTGAGGTGTGCAGTTTTGTTCATACATTTGTTTGATGTAGGTCTCTAACAACCACAATTTTTAATTTTTAGTGACTGATCAGATTTTGACAACCTGCGCAATATATTTCCTAAGTTATGCGTACTGTGCTTCAGTGCAACAGGGTTCGACTCCCCATCAGAGCCACCTTTTTTCCAGGGTCCTCTTGCGAGGAACTGATAAAACCTCGAAGAATAAAATTTGCCTCGAAAAAGTGCACCTCATGAAGCCGTTCAGCGCAAGTCTTAATAGTGGTACGCATTGTATTATAAATTATGAAAGATGTACGCAGATGTCAAAGTTTGGAAATACTGGTGTTAAACATCAAGAGAATTATCAAGCGTCTACTGCCACTGTGTTTTCTGAACGCTGAACCAGAATCTTATCTAGACATAAATAAGCTCACAGAGTCAGACTTTGTTTGGTATTTGTGCGTGACAAATTCTTCGGACATTAATTACAAAATTATTATCTGTTTAATAAAAACTGTCAATTTATGGTGTTTTTTTGTTTTCAATTTAAAGTTATTTTTAATAAAAACTGACTTTTCACCAAGGGCAGCGTTTTCTTTTTATTTTGCCTCATCGTAGATTCCACACGCTAGTCTTTCATAACATCTTATGCATTACACCCACTATGGATTTTAATATTTTGAATCTTAAATATTTTTTCCAAACCTTAATATAATTAATATAACTTTTATTGCTTAAAGAATTTTATTTCATTTACAAACTTTCTTTGTGACTTGTTTTTTCACCTCTTTTTGTTGAGCTTTTATAATACGATTTATTTTTGTAAATTTCACGCAAAAAAAATGTCCTTGCCTCAGTATTTTCATTTAGCTGCACAAATTTACTAGCGCACAGGGCTAAAAACGGATACCATGTAGAAAGAGGACTAGAGTGTGAAAAATTGAATTTTCTGCTGACAACGTTAAAATCTGAGAGAAAAGAAGGTTTTTTTTTTGTTCATATTACTTTTGTCATTCAAATAGAGAAAAGATTTTTTTTTATTTCGGATGTTTTTTCAAGGTAAAACGAATGTTATAAAATTTAAATCAAAGCTTGGGTTTGAGTAATGGTAAAACTGAAAAGAGGAAATGTTTTTTTTTGGCTTCGTTTTAACTATTATTTAATAAGATTTGTTGAACATCATGAAAGACTGTGGAGTAGTAGATTGACAGATTATTACTTGCTTAGTCGGATGGAAGGATTCACATGAAATATGTACATATATATGAATTCTACTGAGCGAATGCTTCTATTGGAATATTACTTGATCACTTTGTTGTGCTTGTCATTAATAGCCAGGGCCGCCGAGAGAATTTTCGGGTTGGGTTTGAAACCATGTACCTACCTACCATAACTTAGGTGGCTCTAGAGTCCGGGGTGGGCCTCAACCAATAAGCTTCTCCAGCCAACTCGGTCCCTAGCTAGCTGCCTCCACTTTCGCATATGGAGTCGGATGAAGTCCTCTTGCACTTGTGTGCGCCACCTGAGTCTCGGTCTTCCTCTACTGCGCCGTCCCTCTGGGGTGGATTCAAAGATTTTCTGGGCCGAAGTATTGATGTCCATCCGCTCTATATAACCCAGCCATCTGAATTCTCATCCGCTTTTGACAATATCCATGCGTCTCCACAATAGAGCAGGACTGGGATGATGAGGGCCTTATAAAGGGACAATTTTGTTGCCCGGGAGAGGGCTTCGCTACCGAAGAAGCAGCGATTGGTAAGAGATATTCTTCTTTTGATTTCAGCGCTGATGTTGTTGTTTGAGTTAATAGCGGAGCCCAGGCAGACAAAGTCCTTAACTACCTCCAAGGTATGACAGCATATACTTGGTTTTGCCCTCATTGACTGCCTAACCCATCTTCGCCGCCTCTGTCTCAATACTCACAAAAGGGCTACTGACATCTTGCTGTGTTCGTCCTATTATGTTAATATCGTCGGCGTATGCGAGTAATTGGACGGACTTTTGAAAATTCGTGCCTTTGGTGTTAGCGTCATAGTTCTAGACAATTCTTTCAAGTATTATGTTGAAAAAGTCGCATGACAGCTCGGCAGCTAGGCGATTGGCTCCGGCGGCAATCTTCATTTCGAGCTCTCTGTACCAGTTTCTTTGTTGACAGTTTCTTTTACCTTGTTGGTAAAACCTTCGAACTTCATTCCTGCAATAACATTTCTCAGTTTCCTCGATCGCGCGTTTCTCTTCATCCTGTTTTTCTTTCTGAGAAGTCGGTGTTCCTCTTTGCTCTTCTGCTCGTAGAGCGAACGGGCAGTTCTTTTCGTTTTTTGCAGCGCCGCCTTTAACTTGTTTAACTTGTTTAACTTGTTTAACTGCGTGTGCTTGCTGATAATCACCATCAAACCAGGGGTTTCGTTGTGGTGGCCGTGTAAAACCAAAGACTTCCTCCCGTGGCAATTTTTCCACTGGTTCTCAATACTTGATGCTGGCTATAAAGGATTCCTTTGGAGGTATTTGAGACTTGATTGGAAAAGGACCTGGAGATTTCTGGCGATTGCAGCCGTCCGACATTAAACTTCATCAAAGTATAGGTAATACTTCTTGACGTTGGTCAGGATATCCTCAGTCGTATTGTCACAATAAAAATTACCGCGACAAAAACTGGTCTTTTTTCCCAATTCATGTCCTTCTTAATAATTCTCTTCCTTCAGTTGTTTCGTTCAGGTTACTGAGAGAGACAAGGGCAGCCAGGGTCCATCACCCCTTGGTCATTTTTATCTATTATTATCTACCGAAAACTCCAACTGATGCCCAAAGAAAAGCGCGGTAGACACTTGTTCCCCGACGCTGATGTCACTCATTTTGTTGGAAATGGCCGAGTGCCCAACATAAAACATTTATATTTGTAATCTTGATCATTTATTCATTTATTATACAATTCTAAATGATAATAGTATGGAACCCTAAGAGTGAGTTCCCCATTCCCCAAATCTGAGCTAACGACAAACTATTAGGTAGATGGAAAAATCCAGGGAAAACTGTCCTTCTCGTTCCTAAATTTTAAGGTGAAAATTTAGATCAAACCAATTCAGAATTTTTTATTTGTTGTATTGGATGGGGAAAATTACACTGGTAGAAACTTAACTTCTTTCAATTTTTGTTTAAACTTCATCTTCTGACTATGACGATGACTTGGATTTTCATGGGAGAATGTCGTGAGTAAGCAGGATAGTGATACCTCGACATGATGGCGGTTGGCGCTCTTGCAAACTTGCTATTGAGTGGCTGATGATGACGTGACTCGAAATCACTGAGCCCGGATTGGCTGAAAGGACTGAGAGATAAAACAAAAGAAAGATTGTTCAGGAAAAAAAATCCTGAAAGATCACTTTTGGTTTCACTGTGGAGCAGAGAAGACATTAAAAAATTGGAAAAGTTGAAAGAGAAGTTCAAAACAAAAATTTAAGGAATTAAGTGTAAAGAAAAAAAGAGTTGTTAAAGGAAAAAGAAATGTATTTGTCAAAAAAAAAAAGAAAGGCAGCTGAAAATTTAAGGAGAATTGGAACTATGAGAAGAAGCTACTTTTGGGAAGGAAGGAGAAAGTACAGAATAACTAACAGCTAAGTATTACATTGTAAATTAATTTTTATTAGGTTTTTTTTTGCTCTGGTGTGTGATTAAAATTTAATAAAATTGTTTGTCGTTTGTAGGTAAATTAATATATAATCCGGAAGAATAACGGAAAGTTTTTCACGTTTTTTTCGATCAGGAACCGTACCTTAACGTTTCATCCTCTTGCATATCGTTTAAACCTTGTTCTCTCTTTTTGGAAAAGATTTTGGGTTTTCTCCTACTATCGTAAGGCTTCCACAAACATTTTAAATAAAATAATCTGTCTGTAACACTTTCATTTTAATTCGCTTAATCGCTTTGGATTTGTCATATCAAATTAGAGCTGTGTCAATCGTTCATTTTCAAAGATACAATCGTTCACCAATCGTTCATTTCAAAGATACAATCATTTCAATCAATCATTCTTTCAAACAATCTTATATCATTCATTTTCAATCATTTCACTTCCGGCCCATACCGGTTACGGAAATTAGTTGAATAAAACATTTTGTATCTTTGCATTTGTATCTTTGCATTTGTATCTTTCCTTGACTTTTTTTAATTTTCAAATTTTAACTGCAGCTACATTGAAATTGAAAACATTTATGCTTAATGCTTTTAAAAAATTAAAAATAAGATACTTAACAATTTGATTTTCATTTTTTTGTTTTGCAAGCATTTTTCAGGAAAATTATTTTTGGTAGGTTAAATATTTTATACTGGCGTAGATTGGTTATTAAAGTTTCTTTTAATAATAATTAGTTAATACAATTACAATGGACAACAGAAAACGAAGCGCAATCTGGATGCACTATTCCCAGACTGCGGATAGCAAAGCAAAATGCTGCTATTGCCACAAAATAATAAGTTTCAGTGGAGGTGCCACTGGAAATCTGGCCAGACACATTAAAACGCAGCATCTAGGCGTGAACATTGAGAGGGCAATCTATCTGCCGGGCTCAGGATCAGGATCAGTTTCAGTTGATAGTCAGGTAGTTTTCAACAGATTTACAGGTAGCGAAAATCCTTCAAATTCGAATTCTTCATCAACAACAACAAACCGTCAGCAACCTATCCAAGCTTCATTTCAAAATCATTTTCCTCCATCCAATCATTGTATATAGACTGCTATAGTACTATCATGACGACCGGTGGACGGTGGCGTTCCAAGCGGCTCTAGGGAAAATTAACTTGGTAAATTGAAAGAGGCGAACGAGTCGAACAAAGAGAATTCTAAGAGAAACTCTGTGAACATGTACTTTACTCTTTGCAGTTTGCAGTTTACATATATACAATGATGCGAGTATAGTTTTTTTTTGCACAACTGGATTGCTTCACACAAGCAGGGCAACGAGATGGCTAGTTAAAAGGATTGACAAAAAAGAAGAAAAACGACTTTTGTAAATGAATGGTGTCTGGGGGGTGGGTATATGTTTAAGCTGGTTGATAAGTTTATTTTGAGTTTTATATTTTTTTCATATAAAACATTCGAGGGTAGGTAGATATTTAGGTATGTACCTACATACATCCCTACATAATGTGTGTATTTACGTAGGTATATTTGTTATATTATCTTTGATAAAATGTTCAGCTAAATTCAGGTCGATCGGTCGGTTGTCGGTGTGGTAGATGGTGTGAGCGAGGGTGAGGGAGATACTAAAAAGGAAAACTTAATAAGCACATGTGGATGTGTATTGTGTATATCCTGTTCTCGGTGACGGTGAACAACGAAGAGGATCGACAATGATTTTATTTTTTGAATTTTCATTTTATTGGCTTCGTTATCGTTGATGTTGAATTTTATGCACAAGTAGCTTTGTGATTATAGGGACTATGAGTCAAGTTTAGGATTCGTGAACATAAAAAAATTGTGATAATAATCAAACATTACATTACGATGATAGAGAAACATATTTGAGTTGCTGGCAAAATTCTGTCCGTCTGTCTGTAGGTCTGTGTGTACGGATGTATTTTGGACTATAGCCTAAACCGATGAGCCAATCGACTTCAAAGTCTAAAAAAAAGTGATCGACAAAAAATGACTGTTTGTCTGTCAGTAGGTATATATAACGAGCTGCAGCCTAAATGGCTTAAGCGATTATCTTTAAACTTGGTGTGTGTGATTATTTTGGCATTCCCCAGAGGGGACATTGAAATTTAAATTGTAGGCCTAAAAGTAAAGGAAGTGCCATATGACCGTTTAGTTGAGTTGTTTTCTTGATTGAAATTTTTGCATTCAGTAGGTAATCGAGTATTTTTTTTATTTGTTAGTTGTTTTTGCATGTTAATGTGTTTATCATAGGCGTCCTTATTATTTATTCTGTATGCTGTATGCTGTTACGATCATAAAATGCTTTAAAATAAATAATGATAAATAAATAATAATACAAATAACGAAGTTTGCTTTCATTAGACTAGTGGAAAAGTTGGGGGAAAATATTAAACAAATAATTTTTTTATGAAATCAAAAAACACTATTCATAACGTTTTTTGGAAAAAAATGTTGTAAGCCATCTTATTTCTTTTGCTGTTTTCTATTTTATAATTTTTTCATTTCAAAATCGTTCGATCAGTTTTTTGAAAAACTTTTCGAAAATATATATATAATTTTTTTGACTATGTCAATTTAAAGAAATCTATAGTTTATACTAGGAGAAACAATTAAAAAAATCTATAGATTCGTTTTCAAAATATTCAAAAAACAAAATAACTTTTTTAACAATTTTTTAAAAATTTAAAAAAAATGTTTTTGAAAATTTTAATAAGCAATATTATTTAAATCATAAAACACTACATATTTTGAAAATGTTATCAAAATCCGTCAATTAGTTAACGAGAAAGTCTAATTTCAAAAAACCGGTCATATGAGTGGTACCGTTATAAAACTTTTTCTGAAAATCCATTAAAACTAAAATATAGGTTTTGCATAGAAAACATCATTCTGAAAGTTTTATCAAAATCGTAGGAGCCGTTTTCGAGAAAAATAAGTTTTTCATTAAAAGTTATATGGCAGGTGCCGTTAGTTTTGGAGCTAGAATGCCAATTCCAACGGCCCAACCGTTTAGGCTGTAAATATCGATACGGACAGACAGACAGACAGACGGACGGAATTTTCGGACCCACTTTTTTTAAATTCTCTATCATCGTAATGTCATGTTTCATTGTTAGAATTTTTTTTACGAATGCATAACTTGCCTTATAGTCCCTATAAATCGCAAGTAAAAAACTATTCGATTACTAGTACGTGCGACCCAGTCGTGCCTTTTATATGTATATATATTTTTTTTTGAAATTCTTTATTTAAAAAATAATATGATTGAACAGACTTTTGGCTTTAAAAAGGTATAACACATTATTTTAAATGTTGCCGTTATTTTTAAATATACCTATATAAATATATTTTAGTGTAAGATTACTTAGGCTACTTACATTTTTCTGAATATCAATTTTAGTTATGCATTCGTAATCATCGTAATGTTATAGGTATTTGATTGTTATCTCAATTTTTTTTTCTGCACGAATGCATAACTTGTACTTAGTACCTACCTATAATAATTGCAAGTAAAAATTAAACAATTAGGTATTACAAATGTAAAAAACCCGTGGTATTCTTAGCAATTCTATAGAAGATTAGTACAAAGAAATATTTTGGTTTAACTATAAATTTCTTTCCCGCGAGCTAAGTTGGGTAGGTCAACTAGTACCTATTGGTACAAACAAACAAAAGATCTTTGTTACTATAAATCAATAATATATAATCAATCAATAATAATATAAATCAATTTAAAAATAATTTTTGATTGAATTTCTGCACATAGTTCATTCAGATAGGTACCTACATATGTATGTACCTATATGTATATGTAGGTACCTATCTGTATAGAAAGTTAAATTCAAAACAAAAATCCATCCACTGCAAGGACGTTTGTATCTTTGTAAAAATATAGCAAGAAGTAAGTTTGTGTTTAAATTTCAAGAATGAATGTGTACACTATTTGAAGACGACAACCTTCATAATAGAATAGTAAAAAAATTGAAAATCCTAAAGAATTCGAATCAAAAGTCTGGTCAATGATGTATATATGTACAAATATGACAAATATGTATGTAGGTAGTGCTCATACAAAACTTGAAAATCCTAAAAAACTCAAATCAAAAGTCTCGTCAATGACGTACGCATGTATAAATACTTATGTAAGAACCAGTTCTCATATTACATATCCCATATAAAAAAACGTAAACAATGAAAATGTTGGATCTTGTATAAATCCTTACAAAAAACTAAGCCTCAGCTAAGCGAAACCATTATATATTAACTTCAAAACTGCCAGCAGTTTATACACATATATACAATGAACAAAACAAGATACTGAATTATTTCATGTTCTCCTTCGGTTTTTTCTTGCCTCACATTGTCACATTGCACATGCGCAGGAAACTAAGCACAAAGCATAACACTAAAAACCATGCTCTTAATTCTCTCTCACTCAAATAAAATGTCCTACACTAGCACTCCAAGCGGCTCTAGGGAAAAAGATTTTTTCTCGTCTCATGATAGTACTATAGGCAATGTATATACAATGCATCCAATGTCACTAACCCAACACACCCCATAACTCATATAAATGCAACAAATTCATCGGCAACTGCAACCCTAACATCAACGGTAGCTTCAAATGCTACGTCCAGCACCATCAACCTCACACCAACCATGACAACTCAATGACAGCAGAGCATTTCCTCGTTCATCAAAAGACCGATTTCTCTTTCGTTGTCAAAACAGCTTGATGAACAGTTGACAAAAACAATTGTTAAAAATTACCATCCATTTTCCATGGTTGAGGAAGAAGAATTTAAATCATTCGTGAAAATGCTCTGCCCAAGCTACCAGATGCCATCAAGGAAAACAGTTTCGAATTCTTTGATTCCCCGATTATATAACGAAACCAAAATAAAAGTTAACGACATCCTTTCCTCGGTTGAAGCAGTATGCGTCACAACTGACGGGTGGACCTCGATAACCCAGCAAAGCTACGTTGGGATAACTGCACATTTCATATTAGAAGAACCAAATTCCTTGTCACTGCAATCCCGACTTTTAGGATGTATTCCTTATGACGAAAGTCATACTATAGGGAATTTGGGGAAGTTGCTAAGAACAGAACTTCGAAGCTGGGGTCTCGAAGAAAAGGTTTGTTGTGTTGTGACGGATAATGCTTAAAATATTGTCGGTGCTGTGAAATCACAGAATTGGAATCATTTTCCTTGCTTCGCCCATACCCTTAACTTGGTTGTTGGTGAAGGAATCGGAGTGATTGAGGCTCAACTAATAAAAATAAAAAGTTGCTTTCTTCAAAAAGAGTTCAAAAGCTTCAGTCAAACTTAATAGCATGCAAAAAGAGCTCAATCTGCCAGAGCTCAAATTGAAGCAATCATGCATAACACGGTGGAATTCAACGCATGAAATGTTGACACGAATTATTAAAGTCAAATCTGCCGTGCAAGCAGTACTTGCCATCGAAAACTCAGAGCTAAGCTGCTTGTCGACCCATGACTGGAAGCTTTTGGAGAAGGCAACAGATGTTTTCAGAATATTTGGTGCGATCACCGAACAAATGTCGGCTGAAAAAAGTGTTACCATTTCAAAGACCATGCTCATGGTAAAGTCGATTAAAACTCATTTAAATAGAATGACAATCGACAACAATAGTCAGTTAAGTGAAATCGACCGGATAATCGTGACCTTATCAAACGCAATCAAAAATCGTTTTAAATATTTGGACTATTTTGTGGACGAAAGGGTAGCGCAATCCACTTTATTAGATCCAAGATTTAAGAAGTATGGATTTCCAAATCAATCGGCTTACGAAAAAGCCCTCAAGGATTTGAAATCGAAGATCTTGGCATTGCCAACACTAACTCCTGAAGCAATATCACTGACTGATCCTGATGCCAATAATTTTCAACAGTCTTCATCCACACAAGAAAACGACCAACTTGTTTGGGGAGATTTTGATTCGGACTTGGACCGAATAATCGCCAACCCAAACCAGCATGCAGCAAGCATAATGGAGATTGACAAATATGTCAATGAACCGCCTATTAGACGCAACGATGACCCATTGAAGTGGTGGCAAAAAAAGGAGGGAAGGAGTGTTTTGTTTCAACTACATTCCATATCTTACGTTCGATGTTGCAGATCTATCTGTCTTTTAATAAATAGCACTTACTATTACTATTTTCCATTAATAAGTTTGTATTGTGGCCGTGCATTTTAAATGTATTTAGATCACAGTCACATGCGTACATGCGACTTTTTTTTAATTTAACGTAACTATTTGTGCAAAAAAGGCACACATTTATTTTTACCAGAATATAGATTTACCGTTTTCTAGCAAATGCCAAAGAATTTTTTGTTCATTATATGGGTAATTTTGTATTTTGTTAGTAATTGGTACCTTGACTGGTATAAAATATACAAAGTAGGGGTATTCATGCAATCGCGTAAAACCCTTATTAACCTTATAAACATCATGAATTTATAACCTTATAAATGAACTGTCAAAATTTGTATTGTATGGGAATTTATTTAAGCGAACCATATAAATTTATCTCATGCTTTTGCCGTGTATAGTGGTAAAATGAAACTCGAACTGAGGATGTCTTTTTTTTTGTTTACTTTGTCTTTTGTGACAGCTGAAAGTGATATAGATACACTTGTTAACAAAGGTCTACGTTCACCATTCTTGTGCACGTAGACTTTATTCATTCTTTTTTATTGTGTCTATAGAAAAATAATGTTGCTGATTATTTTTTATATTCATATTTTCAAATATAATAAAGCGAAAAATATTTAATTTGTTTGAATTTTATTTTTGTATCTTCTAGTAAAAACTAATAGTAAATCAATAAGACCTACTGGTGTACATACAATACACTTCACTTTTGTTAGTCAGTGTACTTCAATCTCAACTTCGACGTTTAAGGAACAGCTGATTGCTTCCCACATGCAAATGCTTGCGTAAAGATATAATTTTATACAGCACATACATTTATCTCTTTGCATGAATACCTCTATTAAAAAGATTCATGAAAATAAAATTAAAAATATTTTCAATTATTCTTTTCATTTATCCTCTATGTTTTTAGTTAAGTGTAAGCAAGCCATAATATAATAAAATAGAATAGTTGTTATAATTGAATTGAAATATGGAAATCGAAACAAAATATTGAAAATTGAATACATGTATCTCTCTCTAGTTGCTATGTTTTGAAAGTATTACCTTTGTATATACACTGCATATAGTACTATCATGGAGCATTATTTTTTAGTTCTGAATCAAGGCGCAATGAGGCGTGCTGAAATTGCCAATTGGTGTGAATATAGAATAAGTACATACAACAAAAGTTTATTAAATACTGGTAAAATATCGGTAAAGGTTCTCGTCTCCACTATTTAGAGTTAGTTATGAATCAACCAGGAAGATGGCCAGACGAAAAATGACCACCATGAGAGTACTATAGAAAATGTATATACAATGGTATTACTATGGTTTTGCTTCTATTGAATTTCAGTCAGTCCAATTTCACTTCAATCTAGGTTCGTTTCGTTCGTTCATTTTGATTGTATATGTTATGTATATTGAATTGCATTGATTGAAGTTCATGTTCATGTCCAGTTGTCCACATTCCTGTTCAGTTTAATTTTGTATCGTATCGTTCTCAATCATTTGTAAAGTATTGATATTGTGAACGACCGACTTATGGAATTGTGATTGCAATCACCAATACTTTATAATGAACGGGTCATAAAGACCGAATCAATCACGATTGACACAGCTCTATATCAAATCAACTTGTGTGGTGGTCTGGTCGTCATCGTCGTCGTTGTTATCATATTTGTTTCGTTTAATTTTACAATTTCATTTTCATTAAAAAAAGAATTTCATAGTCCTTATTTCGTTTGCAGGCTTCGTCGTCAGTGAATCCGTCCGTATCCGAGTCTTGTGGTTGCTTTGCAACTAGTTGTTTTTGACATGGCCGGGAAGTTACCCCGACGGCACAACCCCCAACCGGGAAGACCAGGTCCTTATTATGACACCAAGGCCGAAGAGCCGGATAAACCGCTGCTTATGTGCCTGACCTCCGAAAACATCGTAGTAGCCCATATAAGGGGTTTACTAAGTAGTTCAGCCTGACTGCAACTGTAGACGACACCGTTGATTCCATCTAGAGAATTTTTCCGAAGCCGCCTGGCTGCAAGGAGTAGTGCCCTAGTGGTAACACTCTTCCAACAACCTTCTAAAGGCATTGGAAGCTAAATTACACATATACCTACTTAAATTTGAAAACAGATTCTTCATATACATTAATCTCACCGCCTAATTTAATCCATCCTTTTACGATGTCATCCTTAAAAAGTTCATTAATTTTTTCTTTATCAAAAAGCAAGAGCGATGGCTGATGGTGATGGTTCATTTGTTATATTCCTGGTTAAAATAAGCAAAAAACTAAATGTGTCTGATAAAAAAAAGAAAATAATTATCTTGACTTACGTTTCAGTTGTTTTTTTTTATTAAAAATTTAGTGTCCCGTGGCTTAGTGGTTAGTGTGTCGGACTGCTTAGCGAAAGAACCTGGGTTCAAATCCAGCTCATAGCCACCTTTTTTTCTGGGGTATTGCCTCTTGCGAGGAACTGACAAAACCTCCAAGAGTAAAATTTGTCTCGAAAAAGTGCATCTCGTGTAGCCGTTCGGACTCGGCGGTAAACTGTAGGTCCCTTCCATTCTTGCAGAGTAACAACACAGGAATGGTTGAGAGTATAAGTCACTAGGCCTTGGCTCCTTAAGGAGCTGTCGCGCCAATAAATTTATTTTTTATTTTTATTTATTTAAATTTATTTATTTAAAAATGTCCTCATTTTTGAAATTAGGGAGTGCCTTTGAAATTCAAATTCCGTTCTTTATTCACAGACGGCACAATAAAACAATAGAAATGAGCTTCTTAAACAAAATTGCTTGGAGTAAGTGCGTTAGCTATATATTTTGTAGGTAAACAAAATTGTAATATAAAATAATGCCTTTTGTTGAAAAGAGTACAATATAAAAAGGAAATGAAAGTATCTACACAAGTTAAGAAGTAAAAAAATGTAGTAGAAGGCTGACGGCTGCATTCAGGAAAAATAACGACGAATAAATATTGTGTTGTGTAATAAGAATATAAAATATTTTTTTGCATATTTTTCTTTTTGGAATGAATATTAAAATATGGGTAGAATTTTTGTTTACCGGGGTAGAAGGT
This sequence comes from Platycheirus rosarum, assembly GCA_963971375.1. Taxonomy (NCBI): domain Eukaryota; kingdom Metazoa; phylum Arthropoda; class Insecta; order Diptera; family Syrphidae; genus Platycheirus; species Platycheirus rosarum. The sequence continues at coordinate 101,073,389 of OZ020510.1, forward strand.
GTAGATTTTGAAAATCTTGAGAAAATGGGGTAGATCTACCACAATAGGTGTAAAGTGACAACACTGGTTTGGAACCCTATCTCCAATTGAGCTACTAGGCGCACCCGATGTTCACCACCTGCAGGTGAGAGTGGGGTTTGATAGACAGGGGTGATTTGTCGGTGCTTGTACAGACATACATATCTACCCTTTAAACATCCAACCATGGCCGCCCTTTTTTTAAGAAAAATGTAAGTATTTATAGTAATTTTCGTATCCTTTCGAAGAACTTCGGGTCCTCGAAGAATACGGGCCCGGGGTAATCCACCTGTTACCCCCCCCCCCTCTCAACAGCCTTGTTAATAGTGTGATTCATTTTAATCAGCAATGGATGGTATCTCGGTTTATTACTATCTGACGGGATTTCCAGTTCCTTCATTGATACAGGACAGAAGAGAAGACAGAAGGAGAACAGAAAACAGAAAACACATAACACATGTCAACAGCACGCAGTTGGTTTTCGGACGGTTCCCCATCTTTCTACTAACCACGCGCAAAGATGCTTGATTTCGCTGATCTCACGGGAAGCGATGCTTTATCGGAGCCAAGGCCGTTGACCTAAAATTCTATTAAAATATCTTTGATTCTCAGTATTTAGAATAAGAAAAAGTCCATTTAAGTACTACTAAAATTCAGTTCAGCATAGTCTTGTCTTCAAAGATAAAACTATTTCTTCTGGTTAACTGTCACAAGTTAGTGTGACCAAATTAACATAAATAGATAATAATAAAGCGATGTTGCATTTAAAAAAAAAAATTTAAAAAAAACGTGGAATTTCTTTGTGTGGTATTTTGTGAAATAGGATTCTGTTTTTTTCGATTTTTCGTTTTTTGTTATAAACGAATGTTGATAAACCCGATTTATAGTGACCCCAAGCAGGGAGGTTGCAGGAGACAGCATGCCCCCATATCTATCTCACATTTTAAGCTAAATGAAAAATTGTCGCTTTACAAAAGCAATGTCGGCGTTATTTCACTTTTGAAAAGCGAAATCCTATGGACAGTATCCCAAAAAGGAGTTTGTAAATGATAATAATTATTATAATAATTTATAATAATAAAGAAGCCAATTAAGTCCGGATATGCCTCATGTGGTACTGTTTCTTATCACTACTTCTATGTCATTTTTTATGATCCAGTAACAACAGGAATATATAATTGATCCACACTCTATATTCAAAACGCCTGCATCATATCAAACCCTCAAAACTCTTGCCTGCATGGATACCCTCTTTAAGTCTTTAAATGGCACCTACTTTGCCTTGACAGGTGATGGTCGGTTGGGAAGCATATGAAACAAAACAAAACTCTATTATACCTTCATCCACAACAAAGCTGCTATAAATTGGCGATAATAGGTCACTGAGCCAGCCTGTACCTATACTAGACATTTATTGGTATCATAAAACTGGCTTTTGCCAGCAGAGCTAAAAATGTCCTTATTGCTGATAAAGGTTGTTGATAGTCAAGGAAATAGGCAACAACTAATTTAAGGTAAAACCTTGACAAGCTGCCCAACAACCCAGAGGCTAATGATTGGGGTTATAGACGTTATATTTAATTAATTTGCAATGGAATTTCCGTATCCTTTGTTTGTTGTTTGGTTATATTTTTTGCTGATATATCCTTTAGCTTAGGAAATTTTCTCTTATTTTGTTTAAGTGAATTCTGCAATCGTAGGAAATGTCTCACTTCATGTTTAAAAAAAAAAAAAACAAATCAATACCCAACTCTATGTAGATCAAGTGTCAAGAATTTGTTAACATTATTTCCATCCTTCTTCAAAGGGCCATTATTATAGATATACCTACGTTTGTTATAAAAGTCTTCCTGGTTAGATATCTTTATTTATGTCATCGTCAAATGAAAAGCTCTTCCATCTTCATTTAGACTTACATATTCGTGACTGGCATTGACAAAAGACGTTTTAAAAAAATGAGGAAGAGTTATTGCGGTGGTTGGATTTAAAGGATAGGAAGAAACATTTTTAATTGTTTTATCTTTTATAGAGATGCCAACATAATATATTAACTTTGAAGCTTCTATTTCTGGTGAACCATTCAATTTGATGTGACCAGCCCTCTTAGGAGCAGGCGAGTCGGCTCCTTACTAAGCTTCGATGTACCTTGATTTGAGCTAACAAACTTAACTCAGATCAAAATTATTGTGGAAACTTCTTGCAAAAAATAATTAAATCACATCTTTTTGAATGCGCCTATAAATATAAGTATTACTTGCGATTATAGGTACTATAAGGCAAGTTTAGGATTCGTGATATGAGATGACAATCAAACATGACATTACCATCATTGAGAGGTCTAAGAAATTTTGTTACAAACAATATCTGTCAGTCTGTCAGTCTGTCAGTCAATCAGTCTGTCAGTCTGTCAGTCAATCAGTCTGTCTGTCTGTCTGTCTGTCAGTCTGTCAGTCAATCAGTCTGTCAATCTGTCAGTCTGTCAGTCTGTCAGTCTGTCAGTCTGTCAGTCTGTCAGTCTGTCAGTCTGTCAGTCTGTCAGTCTGTCAGTCTGTCAGTCTGTCAGTCTGTCAGTCTGTCAGTCTGTCAGTCTGTCAGTCTGTCAATCTGTCAGTCTGTCAGTCTGTCAGTCTGTCAGTCTGTCAGTCTGTCAGTCTGTCAGTCTGTGAGGCTGTCAGTCTGTGAGGCTGTCAGTCTGTCAGTCTGTCAGTCTGTCAGTTTGTTAGTCTATTAGTCTGTCAGTCTGTCAGATTGTCAGATTGTCAGATTGTCAGTCTGTCAGTCTGTCAGTCTGTCAGTCTGTCAGTCTGTCAGTCTGTCAGTCTGTCAGTCTGTCAGTCTGTCAGTCTGTCAGTCTGTCAGTCTGTCAGTCTGTCAGTCTGTCAGTCTGTCAGTCTGTCAGTCTGTCAGTCTGTCAGTCTGTCAGTCTGTCAGTCTGTCAGTCTGTCAGTCTGTCAGTCTGTCAGTCTGTCAGTCTGTCAGTCTGTCAGTCTGTCAGTCTGTCAGTCTGTCAGTCTGTCAGTCTGTCAGTCTGTCAGTCTGTCAGTCTGTCAGTCTGTCAATCTGTCAGTCTGTCAGTCAATCAGTCTGTCAGTCTGTCAGTCTGTCCGTCTGTCAGTCTGTCAGTCTGTCAGTCTGTCAATCTGTGAGTCTGTGAGTCTGTGAATCTGTGAGTCTGTGAGTCTGTGAGTCTGTCAGTCTGTCAGTCTGTCAGTCTGTCAGTCTGTCAGTCTGTCAGTCTGTCAGTCTGTCAGTCTGTCAGTCTGTGAGTCTGTGAGTCTGTGAGTCTGTCAGTCTGTCAGTCTGTCAGTCTGTCAGTCTGTCAGTCTGTCAGTCTGTCAGTCTGTCAGTCTGTCAATCTGTCAGTCTGTCAGTCTGTCAGTCTTTCAGTCTGTCAGTCTGTGAGTCTGTGAGTCTGTCAGTCTGTCAGTCTGTGAGTCTGTCAGTCTGTCAGTCTGTCAGTCTGTCAATCTGTCAGCCTGTCAGTCTGTCAGTCTATCAGTCTGCCAGTCAATCAGTCTGTCTGTCAGTATGTACAACGAGCTACAGCCTAAACGGCTTAAGCAATTAACTTTAAATTTGGTCTGTGTAATTCTTTTGGCATTCCCCAGAGCCCCAGAGGGGAAATTGACATTTAATTTGTAGGTCTAAAAATAACAATACCTGCCATATGACCGTTTAGGAAAGGCTTAATTTTCTCGAAAACGGCTTTAACGATTTTGATGAAAATTTTTGAGAATTTTTTTGTTGGTATTGGCTATTATTTGATCGGAACCACATTTACGGGAAAAGTCTAACAAGGGTTCCTTTTATAAAACAGTTTTTTTTAATTTTTGGCTTTCTCGGTAACGGCTCTCTGGATTTCTGTCAAATTTTATATATGAGAAGATCAAGATAGCCAAATTTATTCTGAACATCTTAATTTTGAATAAGTTTTTTTTCTAATTAAAATTATTTTTTTAATTATTTTTTTGAAAAATTAATATTTTTAAAACTAATCAAAAAAATTTTTTTTAATTTTATAAGCGTGTGATGGCGTACTCCATTTTTAATAAAAAACGTTAAGTTCTAACACTTTTTTTTGAGTTCAGATAGTTTTATTTTTCTACGTTAATTTTATTAATTTTTTAAATTTTATTCGACGATGTGACCGCACATATGAGCGATCCAGTCGTGCAATTTTATTTAAATACAATGGTGCGGATTTTTATAAACGCTTTTGAGCACAGGAGTTACAAAAGAGACAATATCTATTTTTATTAAAGTAAAGTGGAAACTCTGTTTCGGCTGATTCAGTAAACCCATTATGCACCTTTAGGAAAAACCTTTAGCAAGTCTTCCCATTTCAATTCATTTTCTTGGTCTTTAGCCTTTTTTCTATTCTTTTATTGTATCCACCACCATTTACCCTCTTTTATTCTATTTTTATTTATTTATTTTCAGCGTAACTATTTTTATTTTTTTTTTTAGAAGAAGTTTTTGAGATATTCTTATCATCGCACATGCACGGACCACGGAAAGGAGGAGGATTAAGGTAGGTAGTGACATTTTCCATTTATTCCAAGTGGATTGGCTTTGACGAAACCGTACAAGTGGAAAATTTCCGAACAAGACACATTTGGAACGATGACTATAACGAAGGAAAGCTTTCACCGAGTTAAGGTATCACAGACATAAAAATATGTTGTTGTAGGTTCTTTCAACAGTTCCATCAGCCTTTCTGTTGCTTCTCTACCACAATTTGTTCCATTCCACACAGTGATACTAAAGGAAAGGATGCTTTTCAGGTTAAATAAATTATTCCAAGACCTGCTTATAGCACAGCATTTTCTAATGGTGGGAGGGGGGTATAGTGTAAAACTAAAAGTATCTAAAGTTGACATTTTATGTGTGTATATTTTTTTTTTCATTCAATCCCTGTTGGATTAAGTTTACGCTTCACTAAACTTATCCATTGTTTGGGGCTAGTGTTAAGCAAAGGAAGTCAGTTTATGTGGTGTAGGAGTCAATGAGGCATGCATGATATTATATGAAAGCGGGATTTTCCATCTAAAAAACTCTTTATCGTGTTGCCTCTAAGAAGATATTATGTGCCTACTTACAGTAAAAAAACAGTGTAATAGAGTTCCTTAGATGAGGACGTCCACTTGTTTCAAAATGGTTTATTTTTGGTTATTTTGTATTGGAAAGTTTTAGATAAAAGTTTGGAATGGGATTATTATATATATTTAGTAACGAAAAAGAAATAAAAATGCGAAAAATGAAACGAACGGTTAAGTTTAGTTATCAAAATAGAAGATATTTCTATGGCTTATCAAATCAAAAATATGATCTCGATAAGTCCAATGATTTCCAGCTCCTTCAGAACTGCCTTTTTAAAAAGGATATAATTGAGACATTACACAAAACTGTTAAGCCGATGAATTCATCAGGAAAGAATCTACAACACCAATCTCACCTTACAAAGAAAGCATTGCTATAAATGAATCAGGCGTATCATGACAGACATAACAACCTTACCTAACCAAGTATGCATCTACGTAAGACTATTTTATAACGCTCTACCAAAAATAACAATGGTTAGTTCTGAAAACAATTGGTTCAATAATCATTTTTTGTCAGCAGCAACTACGTTCCTGAAATTTTCCTATTAATAATTTTGTTCTTGATAAATCAGAACGTTGTCTATTGCTTGCAACAATTTTCCAAAAATGTTCTTTTTTAAGGATTTCAAAACAAACTGTCTTCTTGAAAATGCAAATATGAATATCAAAGTAATGCAATGTCTCCTATGAATTCTATTGATATTGTTTACATTTCAATCACAATATCTATAACATCTCTCTTACATGGATTTGGTTAGCTCTTGATTGCTTTTACAAATCATGTCATTTGAACAGGAAGATGGGATCTACTTCTCCCTCTCAGCAATTGGGTTCAATAATTCAGAACCAAAAATGCTCATAACTACTAACAAAAGCCATTCACCTTTCAAATCTCTATTCGTGGTTACTATTAATCTGTCCAAAAGTCGAAGAATCATCCAATCCATACTTCGATACTTCGACATTGCAACTCTTACATTTTTTATTTCAATTACATTCAGCCTGGACCAATTGGGCTTGGTGAATACATCTTGCCATTAGCAACTTCAGTAATGCTAATGCACAGATCCAATATTTTTCCCATTGCCGTATTCCTTACAGTTGTACATCGGTATTTGGTGGTTACATATCTGAATAGTAGGTATAGGAAGAAGTAACCTCGTATTAGACATATATCATTTTTTTGTTTGCAAGAAAATTCTTTTAAGAGTTTTGCTCGAAATCAATCAAATAAGTGAATTTATTTAATTTCAAACAACAGGTGGTAGGAAAGATTAAATGGTATCTCTTGTTGATTGAGATTTAGAAAAGATAGTGCTACTTTACCAAATTTACTTTGAAGACTAAATCATTTTAAACAAAGTTTTATTTTATCTTAGCCCATTTTGGCCCCAATTGACTTTTTGTTTGGTTTTTGAACTGGATGAGTTTAGAAAAAGATAGAAGCCTGTTTAAGTTCCTAGGGCTTTGACTCCTGTTGCTCTTTATACTGTTCAAGTTGGACGAAATCAATTCTTGATAGTGGTGTGATCAGCTTAGTTTATGTTCTTGATTGATTTAAAATTGTTGCACACGTTTCTAAACAGAAAATTAATGTCTCCTAAAAATAAAACGGATATGTTAGGTTTCCAAAAACTTCAAATAGAAGGATGACACTTTCGTTTCGGATGAATCTTCCTTAGAAAAAGTTACTATTGCGCATGTCTTTCGAAACCATTCACAACTAATCCTATTATGCAGTTCCTTCAATTTGAATAAAATCGCATTGCTTCTCTAGAACCTAAAATATTTTTGAATTTTGGCATCAATGCCAATTTAATGCATCGCAAATCAATCTTTATGAAGGCTACATTCTTAATACTTGGATGTTGCTGTGCAAGCCGCCCATACTCTTGACTTGTTTCTTACTTCTCATCCTGATAAGTATACCATTATTGTAACTTTTCCATTTGGCATTTCGGAACATTGTGTCATTTAAGCTAATTTCTCGTCCTTCACCCATCCAGTTAAAGAAAAACTTTCCACCAGGACCGTTTGGCAATACGAGAAAGCCAACTGGGACGGCCTGAATATTTTTCCTCCTCCTCCTCCTGTACTTGAAAATGTTAATTTTTTAATCGGACAGATTTTTTTCCGCACTCGTACAGTAGACAAGGTTCTAAAAGATCTCGATATAAACATATCCACTGGCCCGGATAGTATAACTGCATAAGCTTTTCCATCGCTTCTACTCTTCTGTAATTTTTGATAGAAGAGGGAAAACAGCATTTATCCAACCTGTCCCTAAGAAAGGTGACCCATCATCCTCCTCCTCCTTCTACCAACCCATAGCATTAACATCCCTTCTTTCTAAAGTTATAAAAACGCTGATTCACCGTCAATTTAAGGGATATCTCGAAGATCGAACGCTTCTCCATGATCGTCAGTATGGCTTTCGCCAGGACTCTGTTCTGTCTCCGACTCTTTTCCTCATTTTTATAAATGATTTTCTGTCTGTTACTTTTAATCCACTTAACTGTTTTGCTGGCGAATCTACCCTCAGCTTTTCATATTCGTTATAATTGCAACGGTACCGTATGTTAAGCTCATTAAACTTCGATTAAAACAGCATTGTCAAATGGGGTAATAAGAATCGTGTGGAGTTTAATGCTTCGAAAACTCAATGCTGTCTTCTGTCGTTAAAGCTTAATATACCCCCAATTCCATTGTCCATTAATGGCACTTGCATCCACAAAAAACGAAAAGCTTTCAGTACTCGGTGTTAACGACGACCTCCGTTGGAACGACCATATTTTAGAGATCGCTAAAAATGCTACTAAGTGCTTAAGTTTTGTGTATCGGTTAAAGAAGTGTTTGTCCCCTTCTGATCTGATACTTAATAAAACGTTTATACGCCCTAAACTCGAGTATAGCTCCCCGCTCTGGGTAGGTGCTTCGCAAACATCGCTTCATCTTCTTGATATAATACAAAAAAGAGCCTTAAAATTAATGGGAAATAGAACTCCCACTGAAACAATTGCCCCTCTCGAACACCGACGCAATGTTTCATGTCTTTCCTTATTTTATCGGTTCTTTTATAAAAAATGTTCACTCGAATTAGCCAGCTCCATTCCTCCCCTTAAAAGTTTCTCCCGTAATAGTCGTCTCGCAAAGAATGCTCATCAGCTCACGCTTGAGCCCAATTTCGGACGTACCGAACAATATATAGAGATTCTTTTTTTAGCCGAACAACACGAATTTGGAATAGTTTACCCGGAGAGATTTTCCCTTGCCATTTTGATTTGCAAACATTCAAAACCAATGTTAATCGACACCTCCTATATCTCCCCTCCCTCTTCTTGCCCACACAGTTTTGTTCCATTAAAAGGGAAACAAATAGTGCCTTGTGCGGCGTTAATTTTAAAAAAATAGCCACTCCAAATATTTTGCTTATTAAAACAATCAACATTCAATTTTAAGGAATCATATTTTCCATTGATACATCCAACGTTGCTTCGTTGTTCCTTAAAGTCACAATCGAACTACCATTAATGAATAAGTTCCAACTTTTGAACAATAAATTCGCTAAATAAAAATTCAAAAAAGGTATCTTCAATTTGTCCTAATCGGTCAATTTGCTAAATTAGCTCTCGGCTGCATGTTACCTTAGGAATGACGTATGTTTTCTAACATATTCCTATTTCAAATGCATTATTTAAAATCCCTTTGTTGAAATGGCATGAGTAAGAGTCTACTGAAAATTTTGCAAAAGCTATCCGTTCAACTCACATCTAAATATACAAATCCTGATGTCAACATCAGTCCACACGCGCTTGGCCTCAAAGGATTGACCAGTACATTCTGTATATGTAAAGGTATAGTGCAGGGCTTATTGTGGCATTCTGCAGGTATGAGGTACACGGGTGAGTGCTTCACTCAAGGTATAATACGGAAATAGCCAGGCTTAAGTTCCTCCATGTGCATGTTCATGGCATATTAGGAATGATTATCTATACGATAGCCATATACCGTTATATCGTTTAAATATGTGCTGAAGAATTGCACCAACTCAGCTGGATCTTGCAAAGTCATCCTTTGGTTGCACAAGTCCCTTGCAGCGATTTTAAAAGGGTGTAATAGCGAAACATAATCACATGCACTACACACTCACTGTGTAAGTGATGGTTTTACATTTTTAATGCATGTATGGTAATATCAAACTTCAGCAGAAAGCCGCAAACGTTGAGGTCTTTTTTTATTAGAACTGGTCGTTTTGACGAAAAAGTGGACTTTTGTATTTTAAAGTACCAAAGGTAAATCATGATGTTTAATAGGGTATTTAAGACGTGTAATATGAAAACACCAACAAAATACTGGAGTGACTTATGGGATCAAAACAAAATAATTTAGTTGTTTTCTGAAGATTGACTAATTCTAATCAATTTATTTTCTTGCAATATATACTTACATTCATAGGTGCTATATGGTACAGTTCAGGATTCAAGCAAATGAAAAAATCGATATAACAATTGAACTTGACATTACAATAAAAGTAACACATAATGCAGTTAGTAAGAAAATTAGTTTAGTCTATCCTTCTGTATAGTTTATATATACCTTTATAATGTTATGCAGTTACTTATCTATTTTGTCCTCCTTAATATTGTCGGCTGATTCTTTTGACCCAAGGTAGTTAAATAATTACTTACTTACTTACTTATTTAGAAGGCGCTACAGTTCGGGACGAACCTGGGCCTCAATCAACATGCCTCTCCAGCCAGCTGGGTCTTTGGCTAGCTGCCTCCAGTTTCGCACTCCAAGTTGGTTGAAGCTGTTCTCCACTTGAGGGCGCCAACTTAGGCGAGGTCTTCCTTGACTGCGTCTACCCTCTGGGATGGAATCGAAGATCCTACGAGCCGGAGCATTGTTCTCCATTCGCTCAACATGACCTAGCCCTCTTAAACGTGATATGCGTACTTTTTTGACCAGGTCAATGTCGCTGTACAGCTCGTTTAGTTATTGGTTGAACCTTCTTCTCCAAAGCCCGTTAACTCAGATAGGGCCAAAAATCCTCCGAAGAATCTTACGCTCGAAACGACTAAGGATATCTTCATCCGCTTTAGATAGAGTCCATGCCTCGGCGCCATAGAGAAGGACTGGGATGATGAGGGTGTTATACAGAGTCTCCTTTGTCTTTCGAGAGAGGGGTTTGCTACTAAATTGCCTTGCTAGCCCATAGAAACAGCGATTGGCAAGATTAATTATTCGCTTTATTTCTGCCGAGATGTTGTTGTCAGATGTTATAGCGGATCCGAGGTACACAAAGTCCCTAACTACCTCAAAGTTGTACCTGTCTATTGTGATGTTTTTTCCAATGTTGTGTGTCCCTTTTTGTGGACAGCAGGTACTTCGTTTTGGCCTCATTGACTGCTAGTCCCATCTTAGCCGCGAGAGTTGTCCATCGTCATCCTGCACAGTCGGACGAGTTTTGTGGGGATGCCAAAACCTGACATAGTGAAATGGCCTTAAAATCGATAAAGAGGTGGTGGGTATCGATTTGGAATTCTTGTCTTGGGTAGTTTCCAGGATCTGCCGTAGCGTGAAAATTTGATCGATTTATTTTCCTGGTCTGAAACCACACTGATAGGGGTCAATCAGGTTGCTGACGAAAAGTTTCAGGCGTTCACATAGTACGGCAGAAAGGATCTTGTAGGCTATATTCTGGAGACTAATTCCTCTATAGTTGACGCAGCTTAGAGGGTTTCCTTTCTTGTGGATCGGGCAACCGATGCTGAGGTTCTATTCATCAGGCATACTTTCTTCTGACCAAACTTTAGAGATGAGTTTAACTTTTTCTTCCATTTCAGTGCTTAAAATTTTTTTACAATGTCTGCTTAAAAGCCTTACAAAAACCAATTTCAAATAGAAATGACTTTATTCCGAATTAAAAACAAGTCATCCGGCTTAGATGTGATTTCTACTACTATTTAAGGAATATGTATTTTGTTTTATATATTACTTTTTTTATTCATTTCTAAACAGTATTTTTTTATAAAGTTAAGCTTTATTTCTTTTCATTTCTTTTTTCATCGTTTGTCACAATGTCAAAATGATCAAACCAATTTTTCATTTTCCCTTGAAAATTCATTTCCAGCTTGTGTTGCTGTCTGCCGCAGTTCTTCGTCTTTTTTTTTCTTCTTTTGTTGTTTGGAGAGGTGGAATTTCTAGTGGTTCCGTAAGTTCCACATTTATATTGTGAGCCGTATACAAAAAGTATACAATTCGTCTTCATCGTGGTGAAGTTTCCCTTTTTCCAGGAAAGAAAATTCATTGGCATGACCTATCTATGGCACAAAAGAAAGACTTTTGTCCTGCCTCTGTCTTCAAATATTATCTAAAGTAAAATAAGATGCTCGACTGGGTTGTATGTAGTTGCTCTTTGAATGAAAACTACTTTTTATTGTATTAAAACACAACTTTTTGTTGAGTTGAATTCAGCTTTTGGGAAATATGCCTCAAATCAGCGGCTTCGACTATAACTTTTGGGAGTATAATAATGCTGCTGCTGTTTACGTCATGGTTCCGAAAAAAAATTACTTTCTAACTGAAAGTCTGGAAATTCTTTCATTTTGTTTTATAAAAATGGAATTTAAAATTTAAAATCTTAAACATTTCTACACGAAACCAATACGTGCTTTGTAGATACAGTTAGCAGAAATGTTTGAAAGTTTAGTGCAGAGGGGATGATTTTTGTCGACGATACCAGAAGAAATTCCAATGCTATTTCTGTGCAAGTGCATCCCAATGCTCTAATGGAAACTTTTTGTGTACATAATGCAAGAAATTGAATAAAAAAGAAGTTAATAGTGACAGCAAGGCAGCAGTGCAGACTTTTTCCACTTTAATGCAAGTTCTGGTGCAGTCATGAAATTCAAAATTTATTACTTAGAAATATTCAAAGAATTATTTAGAGACTGAAGAGAAAAAGAAATTTTCTAACAAAAAACTTTGACGAATGAATTTTAAGGTGATTGTAATGGAAGAAAACATTTACATTTAAAAGTTCAACTTTGGTGAATAGTTATGTACCTAACAGTATGATGGCTAACATCGTTTGCGAGAAATAACTTCAGAACGGTAGATTGTTCGATATGCCATTTCTTATAAGATAAAGTTTGATTTTTCGGAACTTACCACGTAAAATGTTAGAAATATTGTTTTTACCCGACGCTTCGAAGAAGTTTCATACTTCGTGGTCACGGGATGAGTGCCATGACCATTCACCAGGGATGACTACTTGAAGCTCCTCGACAAAACCTAAGAGCAATACCCTAAATACGACGTTAACATCGTACTAGGCGATTTTAACGCCAAAATAGGTAAATAGGAAATCTTTGGTAGGACTGTCGGAAAACATAGCCTACAAGACACAACATCTGGAAACGGACTTAGGCTTATTGACTTTGCAGCGGCACATAACGTAACCATTGCAAGCACACGGTTTCCTCATCTCAATATACACAAAATGACTTGGCGGCATCCAGATCAAAAAACCGTCAACCAGATTGATCACGTTGAGATAGATGCAAGACACTCCTCCAGTATTTTGGATATTCGCACCTTCCGTGCAACTATCATCGATTCGGATCACTACCTTATTACAGCCAAGGTAAGAATGCAAATAACCCGAACACCACAACAACGGAGTAATACTATGAAGAAGTATGACGTTGGAAAACTGCTATCGCAAGAGTCTGCCGATTGAATATCCCGTAACCTTCAAGAAATCCATTAACGCCACCATCAAGTCCCGAAGACCTGTGCTAGGTTATACCAGACCACCACTACGAAACCTCTGGTTCGATGACGAATGCAGACAGGCCCATGCAGCCAAACAAGAGGCGAATAAAACGGCGCTGCAAAGAAGGACGAGAGCTGCTGGCGAGCTCTACGAGCAGAAAAGATGGAAAGCACACCGGCTTCTTCAAAAGAAAAAAAGAGAGCATGAGAAGCGCGCGATCGAAGATATTGGGAGATGCTACTCCAAGAACAACGTGCGGAAGTTTTACCAACAGATAAAAAGAACGTGCCAAGGAAAAAACCCGCACAGAAGCCTGTAGAGATAGGAATGGAAACCTCGTTGCAGAGTCACAGTCGGTGATGAGTACGCGGAAAGACCATTTCTGCAGATTGTTTAACGGCGATGAAGATCAAAGTCCCGCTGTCAGGCAGAATGAAGTGAGGAAAGCTATATGTAAACTAAATAACAACAAAGCTGCTGGCTCCGACGGACTACACGTCGAATTTTTTGGTGGAGTGCATACACCAACTCATCTCTAAAGTTTGGTCAGAAGGAAGTATGCCTGATGAATGGGACCTCAGCATCGTTTGCCCGATCCACAAAAAAGGAGGCCCTCTAAACTGCGCCAACTATAAAGGAATAAGTCTCCTGAATATCGCCTACATGATCCTCTCTGCCGTACTATCTATATGAACTCCTTAAAACATTCGTCAGCAACCTGATTGGCCCTTATGAATGTGATTTCAGACCAGGAAAGTCCACAATCGATCAAAAGTTCACGCTACGCCAGCTCTTGGAAACTACCCAAGAATTCCGAATCGATACCCACCACCTCTTTATCGATTATAGGGCCGCGTACGATAGCACTTTAAGAGACGAGCTATACACAGCCATGTCTGGTTTTAGCATAACAACAAAACTTGTCTTACTCAGCAGGATGACGATGAAGAACTCTTACTGCTCCGTCAAGGTTGGTACTGATCTCTTAGAAGCTTTTGATGTCAAAAAAGAATTCCGGCAAGTTGATGAGCTATCGTGCGATTTCTTCAATTTAATACTTGAAAAAATTATAAGAAACTCGCAAGTTAATTTTAGTGGGACATTTTTTTCAAGTCTGTGCAATTGCTAGCATACGTTGATGACTTAACCATCATTTGCAGAACTCGGCAAGCTATCACTGGTACGTTTGCTAACATTGAGGCTGAAGCGGTTAAGATGGGACTAGCAGTCAATGAGGCCAAAACGGAGTACCTGCTGTCCACAAAAAGGAAACACAACACCGGCGGATTGGACAAAACATCACAATAGACAGGTATAACTTTGAGGTAGTTAGGAACTTTGCTTTCAACCAAGAACTCTACGAGCTATACAGCGACATTGACCTGGTGAAAAAAATACGCATATCACGTTTAAGATGGCTAGGTCATGTAGAGCGAATGGACAACAATGCTGCGGTTCGCAGGATCTTCGATTCCATCCCAGAGAGTAGACGTAGTCAAGGAAGACCTCGACTTAGTGCGCTTAAGTGGAAGACAACCTCAACCAGCTTGTAGTGCGAAACAGGAGGCAGCCAGCCAAAGACGGAGCTGACCCCGGTTGGTTGAGTTGAACTGTAGCGCCCCCTATGTAAGTAAGAACATCGTCCGCAAAAATAAAAACCTAGAATCTCATATATCATTTCTTATTAAATTTACATAACAGCGTGGTACGTCTGGTTTTTTTAATATACATTTTATTTTACGACGATAAAAAACCATCACAACGAATCAAATTAATCGACACCTCCTATCTCTCCCCTCATTATCTTCCTAATGCCCGCGCAGTGTCATACATTAAAAGGGAAACAAATAGTCCCTTGTGCGCGCGTTAATTATAAAAAAAAATCTATCATATCTGTATTTAATTAAAAGAAAACTCATGTCTGTGAAGTAAGTATTGAAACTTGCTTTAAATTTGCCTTACACGACTTTGTATTCTGCGCAATATATTAAAGAAGTTTCAAAAATATTAAATTTTTTTAACATTCCACAATAGAGATGTTGACCAAACTGAAATGATTGCGCAATAAAGCCCTTACACGGTCAATATTACTGGCAATATTGAGTATTGTAAAAAATATTGTGTATTGTAAGACTCGCATTAGACTATGATATTAATGTATTACATTTCCTCGAAGTACAGATAGTCACAAGTTATTTTGGATTTTTATAAAATGCAATTCAAATTCATCACACTCGTTTTATTAATACGTTAAATGCTAACGTTATCATTGCAATAACTTTTAAATGTGTAAAATACTTAATTCTAAATTTTATTTACGTACAAAAATTTTAGAGGCTTACAAAAAAGAAATTATATTTAAGGAATAGTGCTCTCGGTAGAACGATTATGGCGACCGTAGTAAAATAAGCGAAGCGTGCGGAACGTTGACCGAATAGAACAGCCGTTTTGATAAACATGGCATGTCTTGTTTATGGTGATGTCTTGTTTATGGTGATTTGGCAAAACAAACTGAATAAATTAGAGCTATTTTGAAAGGTATAGCGTCAAAAATATGGCCGCTATCAACTGTCCAAGTTCGGAAGGCCAAACCAAGATGGTTTCATAATAAACTCTTTAAGACAAGAAGCCTTATACTAGGCCAATATAATTACTTACCCACCAATATATTACCTAACTAAGTTTATTAGTGAACATCAAGTTTATTTATTTATTTATTTGCTTAATTCAAGCAGTCTTAAATTTAACATTAATTCTTAAATACTAAACTTAAATCTAGCAATTAACAGGTCTGGTAAAAAGCATTGAGGCACATAATATTAGAAGCGGTGGGAAGTATTGAAAAGGGAAGTTTTAATGGTGTTCTTGCTACAATGGAAGTCGAATGCGAATATCAAAGCCGTGTTTTATTAGTAATCTATAGCTAGCGCAGTATTGGAATTCCCAATAATAACGCATAATTATCTTTTAATTTTACCCCCCGAAGTGGCAACTGACGTCTTGTTGAATACATTTATAAGGGGTGTTCAATAAATTTTTTAGGTTGAGTCGATTTCGAGTTTGAATATACATGGGAGCTTAGGTCGAGAATGTTTAGAGTTTATATTTTTGGTTTTAATGCTATTAGAGCAAGAACAAAAATACGAAAACAATATTTTATGAACAGGATACAAAATTAAAAATACCATACTACTTTGATAGAGAGAGGTAGAGAGCGAGAGAGAAAGAGAGACCAAATCCAGTCATGTCAATGAGGAGAAATAAAGAAAAACGCGCTAAAAAGCAGGACCAATATATGTCTATATTATAAGAGAAAGAAGGGACACACTGAAAGCAATATTTTGCGTAGTATTACACTAGTAAGGTACATATATATTATAGTGTCCCAGGCTATAATGGCAAAATTAATTTTTTTTGTTTTTTAGAAACGCATACCCTCTATTTTTTTCGATTTGACCCAAATAACTGAAATATCAAATATTATTGTGATCGGATGACAATAGCCTGTGCCCACTTGATGTCAAAGTTTAAAGATAAAAAAGCAGTATGTAAGCAATAGAGGGAATTTCAGAACTCGTTTTTTATTTATGAAATAAAACATTATTTAACTTGTATTGCATATTTATTGTGTATTAATCATTAAAAGGATATTATTTACAAATCAAATTTTCTTTTTAATGTTTGTTTTTTTTACAGTCATGGTATATTAGTCGATGTTCTTGTACGCAACGTAATAAAAAAATTGTTTTTGCTCCTCTTCAACAGTGAGCAAGCCGTGAAAATCTTGCATCAACTTTACCGCTCTTTCAGCAGTATCATTAACTGCTTTCAGTTTTAGCAGCTTGCTTTTTGCATTTTTATACGAAACATTATTGAACCATGAAGAAGGACACTCGTTGAGAAAACTGTTATCAATTTTTAACCGATTAAATTTTTAACTGAAACGAAGTCATCGATGCTTTTCTCTGAAAATAAAAAAAAAAGACTTATTTAAATATAATAAATTATTCGGTTAGCTAAAAGGAACAGACGGCATTTTCAAACTTACCATAAAGTGTGCCACAAAGTTCTTCTTTCGATGGGATGTAGCTTTTACCGTGGAAAGATGTATTTTCTTTGGCTAGGTGGGCAACCATTCTAACTTTGGTTTGTTGGTCTACGTCATCGTTAAATAGAAACAAGACAGACACTTCATCTGTCAAATACCATAAATGTTAGCAGAACTTCTGTAAAGCGCTTTTGAGATACTTTTGTCGATTGTTTAGTAAGCTTTCATAGCCTTCAGAAAGCACAAATCCTGGCAAGGTGCTTTTACTGGTAAAATGCATTGCAGCCAAGGCTTTATGTATGATGTCACGATGAAGAGGCAGACCTCTAACAGAACTGCCTTATCCTTGTTAGAAATTCTGAATTGAGCGCTAAGTTAAGATATTTTTAATTAATAAATTGCTCTCGCCATCCGTCGAGCTTGTTGCATGGCACCTGGAAGCCGGATCTTAAATTTCTTTTCTTTATCTCCACCAAGAAATATAATTGAAAGCTCGATTAACTCTCGATAGTCATTCCTGACAATTTCTTTAGTTAATTCAGTTCTGTAAAATTCCAGGAGTTTTTTTAATATTTTTTTGAAAAATCAATATTTTGAAAACGGGTAAGTGATTTTTTTAATTTTGTTTTTTTTTTGTTTTTAAATGTACGATATATTTGTGCTTAAGTTTGTATTCTTGACTTTTTTTTTAGTTTTTTAAAAAAAGTTGTTAGGAAAAGTCGTTTTATTTAAAAACGGCTCTAACGATTTTGAAAAAAATCACACTTTCTGACATTTTCTAAAGAAATAAGATGGCTTTTAAATTATTTCTTCCTATTACCCCATTTGACAATGCTGTATTAATCGGAGTTTAATGAGCTTGACACACGATAACGGACCATTGCAATTGTACGTCCGAAGGCGAAGAAAGTGAATTATCGAACGAATATGAAAAGCTGAGGGTAGAGTCGTCAGCAAAACAATTAAGTGGATTAGAAGTAACAGACATTTATAAAAATGAGGAAAAGAGTCGGAGACAGAACCGAGCCCTGGGGCATACCAGCATTTATTTTTTAGGAATTAGACCTGAATCCGTCCATTACAACTTATATTGAACGGTCCAGAAAATAGCTTCTAATCCAACGAAAAATAGTATCATCGGTCCCAAAAGCACGCATTTGCGATAAGAGAGCTTCATGCCAAACTCTATCAAATGCCACCGAAATATCAAGCGTAATAACCTTTCTTTCACCAAAGTTATATGAGGATTTGTTCCACTGTTCGGTGAGATATGCAATCAGATCACCGGAAAAGCAGCATTTCCATGACCTTAAAAGGAAGTGACAAAAGTGCTATAGGTCAGTAGGAGGAGGGGGAGGATGGGTCACCTTTCTTAGGGGCAGCCTGGACAAATGCTGTTTTCCATCTTTTAGGAAAGATTGCAGAAGAGTAGGAACGATGAAAAAGCTTACGCAATGGCTTCGCCAGTGTGGAAGAACACCTCTTCAGAAGAATCGAGGGTATACCATCCGGACCAGCGGATTTGTGTATATCGAGATCTTTGAGAACTCTTGCTACTGTACGAGTGCGGAAAAAAATCTGTCCAAGTTGGAAAAGATCTAAGTCGGAGAGACGATCGGTAAAGAGGATCTTTTTATCAAAAGATGTATTAATTGTTGTGTAGAAAGATGCCTCATGGGGGAGATCCTATTGGAGATTTGGGAAATTGAATTCCAAAATAGTTAACACGATGTCGGTAGATTCGGCAGTTTCAAATATGCAGTCGAAACCATTAATAGCTAACTCGTAGGACTGAATAGATAGATCTGGACTGATATAGGAGCAGATTATAAAGATAGTTCTCTTAGATTTAGATTAGGATTTAGGATTTAACACAAACCTATTCAAAAGCATTAGAGCGTGAATGCTTAAACAGAATTGAGTCGAAATGATTGTGCACTGCTAACAAAACACCACGACCTGAAGAATCGACAGCATTAATAGATCCGTCTACCCGAAGAAAGTTAAGGTTTGTAGAAACAAGTTCGCAGTCATTTATGTCAGGAGACAAGTTATTTTCGGTCAACGCAAACGCATTATAGGGAAGCTTTTGAGAATTTAAAAAGACTGTAGATATTTTAGAACTAAGTCCTCGGACATTTTGATAGTATAATGACTTAAATTTGGGAGGGTTAAAATAAAATGGCAGAAGTAATTTACTAGGATTAGGAACGAACACAATTATTGAAACTAGATCGATTTTTACTGTCAGAATTAAGAGACGAAGCAAACGAAGATAGATCGTTTGCAACTTCAGAAGGGCTTACATTTAAAGTTTCGTGGTAACGTTCAAACCTAGAAAAAAGAACGACAGGGTTCTTGGTGAGACCTTCTCGAAGAATTGAAACTCGAAGGTTCGTTCTTGTGACACCATTGATGCAATTGATGCAATCTTTATTATGTAGATACGCAAGATATAGTCGAACATTTGAGTTAATTCGCTTGTCTCTGAAACGAGAAAGAATGTAGGGATTATTGTAATTCTGTTCAGTAAATTGTTTAGCGAGCCTGACTGCCGGTTGCAAATCTTCATAAACGGTCATATCGATTAAAGCACTTGGTTGTAAATAAGCAGGTATTTTGATTACCTAGATTATTTTACAATAAATGATTCAATTGTGCCAGACCAAGTTATAAGCAAATACTGCAATCATATACATAAATTCGATAGAAGAGCCTTGAAACAATTGCTAATCCTTTATTACATATACGAAACAGGAATTTATACAGCAACTGTCAAAGAAGAAATACACAAATTTGCAATCAAGTTTAAAACACGTTTGCAAGGTCATTGCAAGAGGTTCTTGACGAGACAAATCTAGAACGGTTATTTCTGAAATCGCGAGACTATTCCAAACACCGTAAAAGTTCGTATATCCGCTCTTACATGATGAACGGCTGCATATTAAAAGTGAATAATAAACAACAGGAATAACTTGACTGATTTCATATAATATTTTACTTCATCCAATCTGTGAACACCTCCGAGATTATGGGCTTCATATTCTTAAATCTCAGAATCCTGGTATTAAAAGTTAGTTTCGAGATTGAATTTCCTAATTACCTATAAACCAAAACAACAATTATTATTTTCATTAAATTGACTTAAAATTCAATTTTAAATAAATGTTTTACCTACCACTGTTTTTCCCCTGAGAGCTTTCCATTCAAAGATTATTCTGTTCCACATAAAAACCATTTTGCATAGAGAAAGAAACTTGGTTTTCCAAGCACTCATCGGGAAATCACAATAAACATAGTATCTTCCACATTTATCTTAATTCTCAGAATTTCAAGACTTAACCTTTTGTGCATCATGTTCGGAACATCTCTGTGATACCAGAGAAACTTGAGTGCCATTCACGTATGTAAATGCAATTTTACACAAAGACAAACATTTGTGGTTAGCAGATCCCGCATCCTTTTAAGCATCTCAAAAGCGCCCACGAGACAAAAGCCGTTTCCTAATTTTCATCATGAAGAGTGGACCTCAGATATGGGACGCACAACCCCTATATTTACAGTTTGTGCACATCAAATGCAATTAACTCCTTTTCAATGATAATGTGTATTCTTTTTTGTTTTCCTACTTCTTAAACCTTAAAATTTCTCTTCTAACGTTGAACTGTACAAGCTGTGCATAAGGATCTCGTGAATTACTTTACTTAAAATTCCAACATCATCTACCAACTATACCAACCGCAGCACATTGTAAATATTCTCAGGGACTACCTACTCAGACCTAGACCCATCCAGAGGAAGAAAAACTATGGTAGTGGCGCTTGGATCATTTTCCCTTCGAATAAACCTACATGCTGCATGCCACCGATTCCGCATTTTGCACTGTGAATTTTATGTGCTTTGAAGATAGATTAGCAGTTAATGTTCAACAAGACGTATAGCGTGTATCACAACTGCGTGGTAATGCATCTTGTTTGGTAAGCGCTCTACATTTAATTTATATTCACTTGGTCTCTAGTGTAAACTTTGAGTTTTTTTTCCTAAAGTTACAACCAGAACCAGATTCAAGGGTGGATTAAGGATAAAGGAGGCCTAAATGGCCAAAATCCTTTTTTAAAGTTTAACTATTGAAATGGTTTCGGTGTGAGAACATTTTTCAAAAAAGGCTTAAAGAATGACATAGTCCTTAAGACCCTTTTCCCATTTAATTTTTTTAAACTTCGAGTTAATGGAAAAAAGATTAGGGAAACGTTTAAAAAATATCGTAAAATTAAAACAAAAAAGTTGGTTGTCTGTAAAGTCGGTTTGCAGACGATAATAATTGTGCGTGATAACGTCATAAGAAAACATTGATGGCAGAAACACCAACATACAGCACGTTCACTCACACCCACAAACCCTCTCATTAAATCCACACACACACACACCCCAATATCTACATCTACTTTCTACTTTAACAAAACTCCGCCTATTTTGTATTTCTTTTTATCTTCTTGTTCTTTTTGAATTTGAGTGGAATTATTTTGGGATTTTGCGCCTGTTCTTTTATATGTTCGCCTGGCGCTTGCGATCGATTTTGGTTGAAAGAACCACAGTATCGCGGTTAGCATGAGTCATAAGTCTTTCGGAATGAGCCTTATCAGTATGAGTCATGTTGTTTCGTACACGTACCTGTCATGAATTTATAAGACGCTATCACGTCAAAAGCTGCCTTTTCGTAATCAAGTGTGACGAAGGAAGAAATCTAAGGTGTTTTCGGGCTGGCCTTCAACGTCCGATAATCGAATTGATGAGCTCAACACTCAGTAATGATATCGGCACACATTATTTCGGATGTTGTCTGGCCTGAATGGAGAAGCCAAGAAGAATTGTGTGTACTGAAATTAAATTCGCAAGAAGTTGAAAATCTGTCCAGATTTGGGCTTTGATATAAGACAGAGAGAGTGAGTACAACTAGAATAGAAGTGTTACCTATTAGCTCCGGAAAAATATTTGAAAAACGCGATAAAAAGTCTGTAAAACAATTTTTAAAACGCCTCTTTATCAATGCTAAACATAAATCTTCAAAGGTGAGTCAAAAAAAACTCAAAACCATTAGGATATCAAAACAAATTTGGTGACAAAAACAGTGAAAAGAACAAAGGAACTGCTATTTTTACAAACACAAACGCTAACATAAAAGGCACTGCACCGAAGAGAGGATTAGAAAACGTTTCTCCTGAATACCCTCCTATAAAATATTTGACTGAAGAAATTTCGGTTGGTTATCTGCCTGTAAAAGATTTGCAGCAGCTGATCCACGACTCGATTTCCACGCCTTTGGATGAGAAATTAAAAGACGTGCCAATGAAGGCTGATTTGAAAGAAATAGGGGTACAATTGCATGCACTTCACGAAAAAAAACTCCTGGAGACCAAAAATACGACAGCCATAACCTCAGCCAGACCCATCAGATCCACAAGAGCAAATGTAGAGAAGGTCGTCGTAGAACTTCAAAGAGAAGATGTCCCTCGAGTATTGCAATCTACAAATAAACTTCGTGGCACGGGAATTTCGATGCACAGAGATAACCCGGCGGAGGCACGCGAAAGAAGAAGACGCGTGCAGAAAATGAAAAATTAAATCATGGATAAAAACCCAAGTTTAAACATTCAACTTCGCGGTAATAAACTCAAAATTCATTTTTTTTAATTTTGTATTTAAATGTAAACAACGAACTGACTTGCGAATCAGAAGGAGGAATGTCACTTATTGAACAGCTGCTATGTGACAACATGGAAATGCCAAATGTGGGTCCCTCAGCTCTCAAACTGTGAAAACCAATGAACGCGTTCAGCGTATTTAATTGTAATAACGTCAGCATTTTAGAAAATGAAAATAAGAATAATGTTATTAAAAAATGTAACTTTAATTTAATTTCTTAAAACAGCAGGTTTATGTAGTAAACTTCTTTTAAATGATTTTTTTAATTAGATACGAAACTTTTATAGAAAAAAATATGAACAGATTTGAGAAATATTTTGTGTACCACGAACTACTTTGAATTCAAGCAGCAAGGACGTTTACACGGTGGAGGGCCAGTGGGGGATGTTCGTGTGGTATAAAAAAAAGAGCTGAACAATATCTTGGCCTGCAACTTCATTAAGGAACACAACCGTGATCTTCTTGAAATAAAAATAAATGGATGGACGATTTCACAGGCCTACATTTTTAGCAGAGTTTGAAAAATATGACATCATACTGATGGGTGGTTTTAATGGAAGAGTGGGTGATGCCCAGATACTAAATGAAATTCCAGAGATTCTACCGGAAACATTGTATCCATCGCGAGTCTCAACCGACAACAAAACTGACAGCAATGGAAAAATGGGGCTCACACTCTTAAACGGACGATCAGTAGGAGATGAAAAAGGCTACTTAACCTTTCTGAAGGGCACTGGATCATCAATAATTGACTACTTTTTTACTAAAGGAAAACCAATCAGTTTGATAAGTGACTTCGAAGTATTGGGAAAAAATCACTCAGATCATATCCCAATCTCAGTCAAAATAATATCACTTGTAATGAATGCACTCCCGTATCCCAAAAGAATCTGCTGCCGAAACTTAAATGGAAAGAAGAAAAAGCCGAAGCATATAAGTTGAATCTCAACTATCAACTCTCTCAAGTAGATGAAAACGAATTTGCATCCACACGAGGAACCGACATAGTCACAGACTGTATTATTGAGGCAGCAAAACTCTTTCAAAGAGAAGCAAGCCAGCTTTTCATATTCGTTCGATAATTCACGTCCTTCGCCTTCAGACGTAGAATTGCAACGGTACCGTATGTCAAGCTCATTAAACTTCGATTTATACAGCATTGTCAAATGGGGTAATAGGAATCGTGTGGAGTTTAATGCTTCGAAAACTCAATGCTACCTACGGTGTGTGTGTCAACGACGACCTGTGTTGGAACGACCATATATTTGAGATCGCTTAAAATTCAGCTAAGTGCTTAGGTTTTCTGTATCAGTGTAAGAAGTATTTTTCTCCTTCTCATCTGGCTACAATTTATAAAGCGTTTATACGCCCTAAACTCGAGTATAACTCCCACCTCTAGGCAGGTGCTTTGCAAACATCGCTTCATCTGCTTGATAGAATCCAAATTAGAGCGTTAAGATTGATAGGGAATAGAACTGCCGCTGAAACAATTGCCCCTCTCGAATTCTAACGCAATTTTTCATGTCTTTCTTTATTTTATCGGTTTTTATAAAAAAAAATGTTAACTCGAAGTAGCCAGCTGCATTCCTCTCCTAAAAAGTTTCTCCCGTAATACTCGTCTCGCAAATAATGGTCATCAGTTCACCTTTGAGTTCAATTTCGGACGTACTGTGAAATATAGGGATTCTTTTTTTAGCCGAACTATACGAATTTTGAATAGTTTACCCGACGGGATTTTCCCTTGCCATTTTGATCTGCAAACATTCAAAACCAATGTTAATCGACACCTCCTATCTCTCCCTTCCCTATATTCCTAATGCCCGCGCAGTGTGTTAAATTAAAAGCGAAACAAATGTGCGCGCGTTAATTATAAAAAAAAAACTGTACCAAAATGCTAACAAATGCTAAACAAAATATTTGCATACAAAAACTTAAAACTTATAAAGTGTTCTCACTAGCGGCAAAACTCACAATCACAAAGGATAGTAAGAGGTTTTGGAAAGTGGCCATAGCAATTAAGGACTCTTCTCTGGGACAAAACATAAAAGTTGAAGCTTCCGTCCTAGTTACTTACCTCGAATCGCTCTTAAATCAAACACTTAGGGGAAAAACTTTTCATTATACACTGCCCCTGCAATAAGTCACTCTATTAGATCGAAATATCATCCTGGAAGATATAAGCAGAGTCATTAGCCGGTGTGGCCAAAACAAAGCTCCAGGAGAAGATCGGATCTCCTATGAGTTTTTCAAAGGAGCAACGGAGGAGTTCTTGAACAAGTTGACCAAGGCTTTCAACTTCAAATTCCCTGCAGGTGAGATTCCGAACGGCTTCAAAAATAGCATCATATTTCTTATTTTCAAAAAAAAAAAACCAAAGAGATTCTTGCAATTAATATGCAATAATTTCTAAATGCAATAGCAAAAATATTCACAGGAATCATCCTTGAGAGGTTAACGGAGAAAACGATATATTAAGCGAGTTCCAAACTGGGTTTCGGAAAGGGTACTCTAAAGTGGACAATATATTTTGCCTCACTAGTATTGCCGAAGGAAAGAAACTTTATGGTTTTTTCGTAGACTTTACAGCAGCGTCTGATTCGGCTGACAGAAAGGCATTAATATACTAATTAAGTAACATAGGAGTGTCAACGAAAGTATTGAACGTACTGCAAAACCTTTACCTGGAAAACCGCACATCAGTATGGGACGGAGTCAAGCAAGGATGTCTTCTCTATCTTCCTTGACGACATAGTACACTTTTTGCCTGGAGGAATATCATTTGGTGGGCTCATAATAAAACTTTAGGTGTATGCAGACGACATCGTCATTCTTGCAGAAACGCCAAACATGATGCAAATGATGATAAACTGAAACTGAAATCTGAAACAAAAACAATAGTGTTCTCATTGGAATCTGCAAGTTAATACCAGAAAATCCAAAATAATGGTCTTCAGGAACTGAAATGGGCGCTACGCAAGAAACAAGAGATGGGCATGATTAGGCGAAGAACTTGAAAAAGTCAATGAATACAAATAACCTTGGTTTCCTTATCACATCACAAATTTCAATTAAAAAACACCTGCAAAGAAAATTAATAGAATCCAAATGTGCAATTAACACCAGCTTGCGAGGAGTCCTAGGGAAAGTCTATATAACTCCAAGCGTTAAATACAAAATATTCGAAGCGGTGGCAAGATCCATAATGTGCTACGCTTGTCAAGTCTGGGAAATTTATGATTATGAAGAAGTCGAGAAACTTTTAAGGTTTTTTTATTAAAAAAATGTTCAGACTCCCACATAATACCCCGAGTTACATGCTCTACCTGGAAACTGGTCTACCACCTCTACATACTTACACCTTAGGTCTCCACTTTGCCTATATTTCTAAGGTCATGACACTAACCAGCCATCGTTTACTAAACGTCATTGCAAAATATCTGCGAGACAGAAATCTTCAGTTCTTTGGCGAATGAACGAGACTTAGAAACCAATACAACATCACGCTGTGGGCGGGTGGTAAAGTGTTCAATAATAGGATACACGTCATAATAACAAAAATAGAAGAAAACTCCCTGAGAAAATGCAATGCAAACAGAGCGAAACAAGAAGAAGTTATAAAACGCTAAACCATGAACTCTAGAGAGGTGAACTACTTCGACGAGAGACACAGCTTGAATATGATCTCAACGCTCTTTTACAGGCATCCAACCTTTTTTTTTTTTTTGAAAAAAGCGAAAAATTGCACAAACGGATGCCATCTGTTTGAAGTCCGTAGTGAATGTATTACAAAAATTTAAATTGCGTATCCAAGAATGGTATTTCGGATTTGAAACCCCTGAAACTTTTTTTTAATTTTTGATTTTGTTTTCGTTTTATTTCAATATTTCAATGAATGGTTTCGTAAAAAATGCTCAAACCCGATCTACAGAAGTTATCTGTAAGTGAGACAGAGGCTTTAACCAGATAAACCATGTATTGGTTTTGAAATTGCTGGTCTTCGAATTTAAGTTGGACTTTTTGTACGAAGGCCTCTTAAAGCCAGAGGCGAACTCTTGCCTTTGAATTAAATGCCATACATAAACGTCGACAACATGAACTGCACCCTGTGCAACTTAACTTAACTGGCCCATACTTACCGAAATACGGTCAACACACTGGGGAAAAATCACCCTGTCAATGGAAGAATCTTCTCGAATACTTGATGGAGAAGATTTGAATACCCTATACTCATACCTGAAAACTGCTCTCAAATATTGTGCACAAATAATTAATGAAGCTTTTAAAGTTTTTCTCTTTTTTTTCCTTTGCATATGCGATATAAATATAAATACTTAATAAATACCTAAATCTTAAATTGTTTTTTAACTCTCATTTTATTTTAAAATTGTTAACAAAAGCTTGAAAGTATAATAAATAAATCACTAAAATTAAAAACTTAACTCACTAGAAAGAAATAGTTGCAGATGATGTACTTATTTACCGAGAATTAAAACTATAAAAAACACTAAAAAAAGTTGGTACAGGGACCAATTGAAGTCAGAATTGGTACCTATTCGAAATCATGCCCTACGTACACAGTGAGACCATGATGAGAAAAGTATATTTGTACTAAGTTATACCCATGAATAATAAATTCATCAAAAGCCTCACGTACTTGGTTTAAAAAAGCTGGCCTCTTTAAAACACTGTAGATGTACTACAGGAAGGCCGTCAGGAAATTCGCCCTTGGAACATGGATATTGAAATAATCAATCCTGACCAAAATAGACGAAATCCAATTTTCAACTTTCAACTTTCAATATTCTAAGCAATAGATTAACATTTCAATTGAGAACCAACAAAGTCTAGTTTCTCGTAAATTCGATAAAAATTTATTATTATTAAATCATTTATTATGCGTGAGTATTAATTCAACGAGGAAAGTCCGCCTAATTACCATTAGTCCTCTAAATGAACTCCTTCAACTAACTATTAATTTAAGCAGGCATTTTACTATCCCCTCTAAGGATCCACAAAAGCGATGGTTTAATGGAACATTAAAATTCCATGAACGCGCTGCTTTCTCTGTTTGTGGCTGACTTCGACTATATTTAGGATATTAACGCAAAAGGACGTCATCATCATTAATGGCAAACACACAAAAGCCAGGACATTATTTCCCTATTCAATGGCGGAGTAGAGTCTAATAGTTTCTTCGTGACGTTCGCATTAAGTTGTCTTTTTGGTTGTTTTGTTGGTTTTGTTTTTGTTTTTCATTGCATTTGTCTCTAATGAGAATGAAAATGGGTTTTAAGGAAAGTTTTGTTGGGGTTAATGCAATCAACGCACTATTAATTATTGATTTTAGATTTATGGATGAAAATAATTAAAAGCAAAACGAATGAGCAGAATTATACGTATGGATGTGTGCTGATGTCATTTTGTTAATTATTCGTGGTGTGTTAAAGGATTGAGTATAAATTTAGTTACGACAATTCGGGACAATTTACAACATTTCCGTCAGTTATTGATTGTCTTTTTATTCAGTGTTTAGTAAATAGTTTTGAATTTATGATTATGGAATATTAAATTATGACTTTATTATATTCGTTAAAAAATGTATGTACAATTGGCCTAAGACTAACTTATAACTAAAATAAATCATGTCGGCTCTTCAGATAATTCTATACAATTCTATATTTCTACTTATATCATACTAGCTTACATATCCGGCGTTGTTTGGGTATATCATATATATTCGAAAAAGAGGAATCCGGCGGGCGTAGCGTCACCTAGTTATCAAAACAGCCTTAGTTACTTCTCAGAAAATAAGCTATCTGCTTGTCAAACGACCACAGTGGTACAACGGATGATTAAAATTGCCTTAGTTACACCTTACAACATCAGCTATCCGCCTGTAAAAGTCCAGTCAAAATCGGGGCATAAATAAGGATTAAAAAAAAGCAAAAAAGGGTAATTAAAAATAGACTTTCTTAATTCTTACAATATCAATTTTCTGCTTGTGAAAATCCCGTCGACTCGAAATCGGTCCATAAATAATAATTAAAAAAAACACCCCAGCGCCACCTAGTAGGTAATTTAAATAGCCTTAATTACTCTCTAGAGCATCATGAATAGAAGAATACAAGATTACGCCAAAAGAATTTTTTTTTGCCTACGTCACCCGTGACACAAGTGTGGCAGTATAGAATTTGGTTTTGGTTTTTGTGTTTGCTATTATTGTGCGGGAATTATTTTATTGTTTAAAGACGTATTCTTTTTAATAAATATAAATTGAACAGAAATACAAGTTAATTATTGAATTCGGTAATAAAATCAAATAATTTTGTTAGAAAACAAATAAAAAGGAGCTAAGAGGGTCTGGGCTGTGAAAAAGTTATATGAAAGAAATTTTTAATATTTATAATTTTTTTTAGAAAAATAGAGTAAATAATTATTAATTTTTTTTTTATAATTAACGCGCGCACATATAGTGCCTTATTTGTTTCCCTTTTAATGTAGAACACACTGCGCGGGTATTAGGAACATAGGGAAGGGAGAGATAGAAGGTGTCGATTAACATTGGTTTTTAAATGTTTGCAGACTAAAATGGCAAGGAAAAATCTCACCGGGTAAACTATTCCAAATTCGTGTTTTTCGGCTAAAAAGAACGGAACGTCCGAAATTGGGCTCATGGGTGAACTGATGAGCATTCCTTGCCAGACCAGTATAACGGGAGATACTTTTAAGGGAAGGAATGCAGCTGGCTACTTCGAGTGAACATTTTTTTATAAAAGAAACGATAAAATAAGGAAAGACATGAAACATTACGTCGTTGTCCGAGAGGGGCAATTGTTTTAGCGGCAGTTCTTTTTCCTATCAATATTAACGCTCGATTTTGTATTCTATGAAGTAGATGAAGCGATGTTTGTGAAGCACCTACCCAGAGGTGGGAGTTATATTCGATTGTAGCCAGATCAGATGGGGAAGAATACTTCTTACACCGATACAGAAAACCTAAGCACTTAGCAGCTTTTTTAGCGATCTCAAAAATATGATCATTCCAACGGAGGTCGTCGTTGACACACATACCGAGTACTGATAGCTTTTCGGTTTCTTCGATGTAAGTGCCATTCATTGACAATGGCATTGGGATTATGTTAAGCTTTAACGACAGAAGACAGCATTGAGTTTTCGAAGCATTACACTCCACACGATTTCTATTACCCCTTTTCACAATGCTGTATAAATCCGAGTTTAATGAGATTGACATACAGTACCGTTGCAATTGTACGTCCGAGGGCGAAGGACGTGAATTATCGAACTAATATAAAAAACTGAGAGTAGAGTCGTCAGCAAAACAGTTAAGTGAAATAGAAGCAACAGACAGAAGATCATTTATAAAAATGAGGAAAAGAGTCGGAGACAGAACAGAGCCTTGGTACACACCACCATTTATTTTGTAGAAATTAGACTTGAATCGGTTCAATACAACTTGTATTGAACGGTCCAGAAGATAGCTTCTAATCCATCGAACAAGAGTATCATCGATCCCAAAAGCACGCATTTTCGAAAAAATCTGTCCCCTGGAAAAATGTACATAAGTACGGAGGGGCAAAGTTGCTATGAGGTAGCGAAGAGTTAGCAGCGAAATAGGCTGCGAGCAAGTTTACCTTCTCTGAAGAGTAAACAATTAGTTTGTTATTGTCGATGAGCATTGGAACCGAAGATGTTGGCGAGTTTTTAATATTTTTTACAAATGACCAAACATTTCTACTGCCTTTGAGACACTGCAGAATTTTTTGCCATAATTTTTGGTCAGGCAAAAATTTGGTTCTTTCAATAACGGAGTTGCATGAGTTCCTTGCTTGATTGTGCTTTTTCCGATTTTCCTCTGTATGGTTGGCTTTGTAAGATCGGAAACTTACTTCTTTGAGCCTGATAGCTCCTGATAGCTCTGCCATCATCATCTCTCTCGAACTCACATAATACATTACATGGTTATTACCAAAACATTGGAGGCATACGCACAAAAATGCAACAAATGCTCTTATCTTCATCATCAAAACAATATGATTTTATTGCGCTCACCGAAACTTGGCTAGCAAATAATCACCACAGTACTCAAATATTCGACAATAAACATTATTCTGTTTTCCGTAATGATCGCTGCCCACAGAGAACTGGTTTAGTAGGAGGGGGTGGTGTGATGCTAGCAGCACTCACCACCTTCACTTGTGTTGAAATATGTTTACCTTCTTCTTCTTCCCCTCATTCGTTTGACATTGACAAAATCATTGTAAAAATCAACATAAGTCACCTTATGCAATATTTGTTGTTGTAAGCTATATGCCACCTAAAAGTCCATTAGATCTCTATAAAATGCATGTACATAAATGTCAATTTTATTTATCGAATCCTAAAGAAAATGAATACATATTAATAATTGGTGATTTCAATTTAACTAATATCGATTGGGTATTTGATTCTGAAGAGTTACAACTTTTACCATTTAATGTAATTAATAATGATGAAATTGAAGTCATTGACTCATTCGCAAGCTATGATTTAGTTCAAACAAATGATTGTAGGAACAAACTGAATCGTATACTCGATCTTGTTTATGTAGACAGAGAATTAAATGTATCTGTTGATAAGTCATTGGGCCTACCTACACACACGAGATGATTTCAACCTGGGGGAAAACCGGTTTCAAACCTTACTTCAAGCACACACTAGATGAATTACTCTGGTGGAACAAAATGTATACCTGAACTTTTTCATTATATGTTAGTTTTTCTTTTGCCTTTTGTAGATCAAAATCGTATCGGCAGGTACTTTAGTACAGAAAACTGACGATGAACAAGACAGAAAAACCACTGGACCATCTCACTCGCCAACCAGGCGATGCATGAAGCCTTAAGCTCCTATGGGTCTGGAAGGGGGAAGACGCTTCAAGGGGAGGACGAAGAGAAGGAGATGCCTCCGAAGAACATCCAGAGCCACCGAAAACAAAAACTGCACAACGTAAAGAAAAAATACCTCTTAATGAGAAAGAAATCCTGCGGAGACTCGAATTCCCTCACGGAAAAAGCTAAGCAAACGCTACTAACGATACCAAAAACAACTACAAAACCACAACGGACAAGGACAAATACAAAGCCGAAATCAGACGACGCTAAATTGCCTGAGATGGGAAAGGAAAGCCGACAGGTCTCGATCCCAATATCGACTAGACTGAGAAGACCCGACTTGACTGACATCGGACCTATTGCGAGCACCTCCAAAAGAGCAAGGCGCAACATCACTACCTCGACAATTTTGCCCCGCAATAATAAAAAAGCCACTCTCACAGTTGACCATTGTAGGACAGCAAGTAGCAATCCTACACGGAGACTCACAGAAAGTCAATGGCAATTAATAGAACTACGAGTCCTTGACGCAGTCAATGAGGCTATCTTAAAGAACGGACTCCTCCTACTTTTTGGTACCCTCAAAGCTGTTCAGGGTTTTAAAGTGATGACATGTGAAGATGGACACACTCTCACATGGCTTCAAGATTTTATTGCCAAGACCTCAGCTCCCTGGCCGAATGCCGACCTTCGCCTAATTGACAGGAAAGAGATCGTGCAACTCACCAGGCCTAAAGCTAGGCTCATTGTACGTGGACCTCCAATCCCAAAAGATCGTATCGAAAGATACCTCAGATCTCTCAACACTGAACAACTCAATCAAAACTGGGAAGTTGTTCAGATGGGAAATCATGAACCAGAAGGCACAGAAGTGGTAGTGCTGCTCAGTCACAAATCAACACCACTTCTGAAAAAGATCGGCTTCAAAGTCAGCATCGGTACAAACCGATGCAAACTAAGACTTCTAAGCCAGAAAATTAAGGAAAAGGCAGCTAACACTAAAAAATTTTGAAGTTAATACAAATAAATCTCCATCATAGTAAAGCTGCCAGCGCCAACTTAATCTATCTCATGGAGGCTAGACAAGTGGACCTAGCCCACTGATTATAGTGAGGGTTTCGTCTCTCCTTAGATTTAACTTTATGGCGGTTGCATCACTAGTCACCATGTTGTTATTGCTGATTTCAGTGGCGTTGGGAGTTTTAGGGTTAGGAATTAGGATTCGGTATTGTTTATCCCCTATTGTGTCCGTTGCTGCCTCTCTCGTCATTGTTCATTATATCCTCGAATCGGTCGGCTGTGATGGCTAGAATGTTGGGGTAGTGATGGTTCTTTTTGTTTGCCGGAGTATTTGCTGGATTTTCAAGTTGGGGTGGGCCTCCAAGTTCCTCAAAATATTTTTATACAGCTGTGTCATAAACTGATTTATTGGAGATAGTTTGGTGTCTTGATATAACTTCTTGTGTGGGACATATTTCCTTGGAATGGGCTTTCGGTATAGACCTGTACAGCTACGGTGTATCTTCCTTTCAAAAACTTCTTTAATCTTTTATCTTTATTTAACAAAAGTGGTATGTACAATAAGATAAATCTTTTATAGGACTGAGGTAATAACATGATATTAAATTTATATAATTTTAATTGATCTTCTCCATATATGTTGATGATATGATGAACCAAATGGGAAAAGCGTAAGTCAGAACGAGATGGATCAGCTGTTTATAGATGAGGATCTTAGTCCTTGTGCTTCTGCCACTCATGTATGATTTCAATTTCTCTGAAGAAATGATGAAGCTTTCTCAGGATAAGCCTCTCCAGTATTTTTCTGACTCAGCATAGAAGAAAATCGGCCGATATCTCCCGATGCTATTGTCCTGTTGGTCTTATTCGGAACGGGCACTACTTTAACCGTTTTCCGTTTTTTGGGGGAAGTAGTTATTCGGGCAGTTGTTAAGATTTTCGTCAGCAGGAGGATGCTGAGCTTTGGTAGCTTTATAAGCACAAAGTTAGAAATCACATCATTTCCTGCTGACTTCTTAGAATTTCCTCCGTCGGTTATGTCAGTTACTATAAAAGAAGTAAATAAATTGCACGACTTGCTCATATCTGCGGTCACATCGTCAAATAAAGTTTAAGAAATTGCACGATTGGGTCGCACGAACTTGTTCTTATGCTAGATAATTGTTTAGTGGCTGCACATGCATGTATATATAAGGTGTTTTTAGACGTGTGGTTTTCAAGAAGAAATAAAACATATATAATTTAATGTTCTGGCCATTATGTCCTAAAAATGATGTCGTTCGGCTTTGCACGAGCTGGATTTTTTAAGCCCCCAAACCAAGATCCTTCCGCAAAATCGTCCATATAGTGGATGGGCACAGTTTCAATTGTTGCAATGGCGGGTGGACGCATTTGGGTCTTCTTCGATACTTTGCTCCACCGAACCGAACCATTAGTTTGGTAATAAATTTTTGACGATTTGCAAACGTTGTTCAGAAGTAAGTCTATTAATTATGAAATGACAAACCAATCTGAGCATAAATCAAGTGACAGCTGTCAAAAAAAACAAACTCCGAAAAAAAGTATTGCCAGATTGAAAACCAGTCTAAAAACACCCTTTATTAAAATTTAAAAAAAAATATTTTTTTACGAAAATTCTATCGTTTTCTGAATTATTTTAAGACTTTTCTCGGAATAACTATGTATGCAATAAAATTTTAAAACTAAATTTCTATCGAGAAAAAAAATATTGAAAATGGTTCGACTTAACCAACTTTTTTTTAGAAAATTTAAAAAAAATGAAAAAAAAGTTTTTGTAATTTTTTAAATGCTATTGCATAATTTAAACATAAATGACTTCTTGTGTGCAAATTTTTATTGAAATCGGGATAATGGTTTACAATAAAACCACATTTAAAAAAACCGGTTCTATTAGAGGTACCGTTATAGAACACATTTCGAAAAAATTATTCTAAATGAAAGATGTATTGTTGTAAAAAACAGAACACTGAAAGTCTTATCAAAATTACTAGAGGCGTTTTTGAGAAAATCAAACTTTTTGTTAAAGATTGTATGCCGTTATTTTTCGACCAAGAGCAAAAATGAAAAACATCCTCCGAGGTACTACCAAATTAATACTAAATACCAAGTTTGAAGCAAATCGGCCCATCCGTTTAGGATGTAGAGGTGCGAACAGACAGACTGACGGACGGAATTTCCCGACCCTCTTTTTTCGGCTTCTCTATCATCGTAATGTCATGTTTGATTAGTAGATTTTTTTTTCATGAATCCATAACTTGCCTTATAGTACCTATAAACGCAAGTAAAAAATGTTCAGTTGGTTCTCGTGGAGGATTGTCTTCATATTAGAGGCTGCAACTGCTGCAAACTTGTTTTAACTTCTTCGATGAATTCAGGATGGTGAATTGGCGGGCAATTGAAGGTTTGTTCAAAACGCTAAGCGAAAGCTCCTCCTTTTCAATTGGTGTTCTTACAGAATGGTAGTCTGGTATCGAGCTCTTTTTCCCAATGAGCTGGTTAATTTTCTTGAAAGCATCGGGTTATAATCATAGACACTTAAGCCAGTACTTAAATTCTAAGTAACTAAAAATTGCCGACATTTATACTAACAATTACAACTTAGTAACTTTAAAAAAGTAGTTTTGTATTGTTTAGAAGGGAGCTCTTCCTCTAAAAGACTTACCGAAAGGTTTTGAACTTTCATTGGCTGTTTCAACACTACCTCCATCGTTTGTGCGAATTCCTCTAAAGGAAGAAATTGTACTTTCCCTCTGGTTATAGAACTAAAGTTTTTTTAATTTTTATCGAGCTGTTGTCAAACGATTTCGGGGATTTGTCTAAACATAGTTCATAAAAGAAAATGTCCTTTCCACTACCGCATTGCTGACAGGTAAAGTAAATAATTGAATAACAAAATTGGCCAAGTCCTTGAAGACTAATTCGCTTGAATTATTTTGTACCTTTGTAGCCAAATGTATCCAAAATTCTTCCATAAATGTTGGGATTTCCGATGGAAACACCATACTCCAATTAAGAAGAGGAAGTTTGTTCCATTTCTCCTCCAAATTTCTTATATATTCCATCGTCGTTTTTCTTTTGGGAATTATTTCTAAAGGCAAGTCCTTAAAATCTGGACGAAAGTGGTTTAGGCATACAGTTGGATTGAAGTATCGAATTTTCTTAAAAACTGTATAATTTTCTGGGATTCGTTTTTCTATTTCATGTAAAATGTTTTTATGAATAATTTTATGGAAGCTTTAACTTTTAATACAATACCGTTAAGGTAGCTTTTTTCCATTTCGGAAAACTCATAATTCAGCTGAATTTCATCAAAATTTTTCAAATGATTTTCATTTTGTAAATAACTCAAAATTTTGAAAATATCATGTTCTTGAGATGAAGAAATAAGTTGAATGGTTGCATTCAACGAAATTAAGTAGTGCCAAGTGGTTTAAAGGTATGTTTAGAGCAAACTTTTTTTTTTTAAATAAAAGTACACTAAGAAAAAATATCGCCTAAAATCGTAGACCCTTAACGATTTATAGCCCAAAGTGTGATTGGGATACTATTTTGATATTGTTGTCGGCAATTTACAAAAAAGATAACCCAATTTGCGATAAATAGCCCAATATGGCAACGCTGGTTGAGATGTAGTTAACAGTTAACACGGGTTGCATGCAATTTAGAAAAAGTTCTTTACTCTCGTTTCAACTGGTGGATTTTAACTTAACGTCAACAAGCATTTGATGCAATACTAGATATAAGTCGAACATCTAGTTTCTATATTATTTCGAGCAAGATTTTAAATCTGAAGTATTCGTTGAATAAGACATCATTTGAAAACGAATGATGTTCCTTAAAAAGTTTTTCCTCACAAAAATATCAACCAACATTTTTTATTCTCAAAATAAAAAGGTGTCTGAACTCATCCAATACTTCTCTAACGACAAATTACCCTAGATTTCATGCATCAAATGTTCTTATAGACAATGTCCTCCTTCTGTTGTATGTCCTAAATAGCATACTCATCTCAATTTGAATATTTTTTTTCTTAAACTTTACTTCTTCCTGAACCCAAGCACTGTATTACAAGAAGGAAGGAGAGTTATGGAATCTCTTAGCCTTGACATCATAACGTTCACACCCCAATGAACCATGACTTCACTTCATCATACATTTATGCCCCCAAAAACCCTTTATTTTCGGTCTTGAGCTAGAGCAGTTGATTTATGCTCCATCAAGTATGTTTTTCGGGTGTGTTGTCCAGACACATACATATGTACATATATGCATAGAATATACTAAGCTTAACTACTATAAATATATGCTCAAGTCCCCAAACCCAATTATGGTTCACAATTTTGCTGACTCTGTAGCTTCACTATAAAATGCAATTCTCCATTTAGCTTCTATATAGGATGCTCCTGAAATTTATCTTTTATGCTTCTCTACTTCGTCCATGCTGAAAGTAGGCAAATATTTTTTTTCTTCAGTTCAACGGAGACTACTCCCAAAATGAAGATAGAATTGATCTCATGAATTATTAATGAATAATTGAAATAAAGTTTTGGAAAGTTTTTTGGGGGATTTCGACCTCCTTCAAAATAAATACCTATCTTCTGAATTATACTTATATAAAGAGTATTTGTCAGAAGGGGATTCCGAGAATAATATTCGGATTTATTAATGTTTTATATATAGAGTGACAAAATAAATAAGGAGAGATTTTTCAGATATTTGTCTAAAAGCTTTTGATGTTGATGCTGTCGTAACAGGATTGTGGCTGCTCATGCTAGGAAATCAAATGCATATATTCATATGAAGTTATCTTTACTTTCGACAGAAGTTTATCTACAAATGCAAAACTAACTATACTGCAGCAAGTACGTCCTTGGCATTTGGAAATTCCTTAACCTAGTTTGGTTTTTTACTTGCGATTATATATTATATTATATAATGTCTGTCTGTCTGTCTGTCTGTCTGTCAGTATCTATAACGAGCTGCAGCCTAAACCGGCTTAAGCGATTACCTTCAAACTTGGTGTGTGTGATTCTTTTAGCATTCTCCAGAGGGGAAATTGAAATTTTATTTTTAGCCCTAAAATAACGGTACCTTTCATATGACCGTTTAGGAAAATCTTATTTTTCTCGAAAACCCCTCCAACGATTTTAATCAAATTTTTTGAGAATTTTTTTGTTGGTATTGGCTATAATTTGATTAGTTACACATATACGGGAAAAGTCTATTAACGGGACATTTCATATAACTGTTTTCTTTAATTTTTGGCTTTCTCGGTTACGGCTCTACGGATTTCTGTCAAAATTTCTATTTAAGAAGATCTAAGTAGCTCAATTAATTTTGCATATCAACATTTTTAATAACTTTTTTTTCTAATTAAAATTAATTTTTGAAATTTTTTTTTCAAAAATCAATATTTTGAAAACTTATCAAAATTTTTTTTTCAAATTATATAATCACATGTATTTTAATAAATTCTAAAAAATTGCATACCAAAATTTAAAATATAATTTTTTTTTTTCACAAAACTTAAAACAAAAAACAGGATTTTATCAAAACCGGTCCTACAATTTTCGAAATACATTTTTCATAAATTCTTTGTTATTTAGGACGTGTGATGGC
The DNA here is from genome assembly GCA_963971375.1 of Platycheirus rosarum. Lineage (NCBI taxonomy): Eukaryota > Metazoa > Arthropoda > Insecta > Diptera > Syrphidae > Platycheirus > Platycheirus rosarum. The sequence continues at coordinate 101,111,591 of OZ020510.1, forward strand.
ATACTTCGTTTTTACTAAAAACCGTTATGTATTTTGGTTTTTAATACTTTTTATAAGTTCAAACTGTGTTATTTTCAACGCAAATGTTACTTGTTTCTGCCAAAGATCTTGCTTTCCAATATAATTAGGCACATAAGAGCAAGTACGTGCGATCCAGTCGTGCCCATTTTTTTTTTTAACTACGTGTCTATTAGGCACATTGTCTTTATAGAATGCAACATGACGTTGCACGACACTAGTTACAAGAATTAGAAAGATAGGAAAGAATTTTTTTTTTGGCGCAGTAGATCGAGAATTAGGTGATTATTTTCTCACTTTAAACTCACGGACGGCTCTAGCTTGTACTAGGAGTTAGAAAAATTTCTTCTCAACTTGAGTATCAGAAGCAAACATCTTATCTACTGCACCAATGCCGCCCGCAAGAATATTGGAATACTTTATTTCTTTTAAAGCCTAAACGTAATAATTTCAACGTTCCTGCTACGACAGTGCAAGAAAAGTGAAATTCGGGTTGGACGCAGCTAAAATGTGTACCTTTTTTGTGGAGCCAAGGAGCACACTGCAAGCTATGAGGGCTCTCGTAAAATTCAACAGAAAAAGTAATAGTGACAGGTAGAACAGTAACAATGATACAACCACAATTCAACTCAACTGTTTCCAATTTCGTTTCAATCGTTGCAGGATCAATCAACCGACGAACCAGGTGAACCTCATCCGACTGCTGGAAAAATTGTTGGAATGCATAAGACTGACCTAGATTGCAAATTCTTTTTGATAGTTGAGGCCTGGAAGACAAAAAATCATGATTGGGAAAAATCCAGTTAATCTCCAGACGAGCCTTCGTCGTTTTTATTTATCCACTATAAATTGGGTATGGATTATACCAGATAAACAAAATTCCCGGAATATGTTGCCTAAAAAGCGGACTTATTTAACATAATATATAGTTTTGATAGCAAATTTCTTATATACATTAGTATAGTGTGGAAGTGATAAGAGCTCTGTATATTATTATGTATATCTATAGTTAGTTTTTGCCAAGATGCAATTTATTTCTTTTAAGAAATAATTTTTTTTAGCTTTTGTTTAATTATCAAGTGTCGCGATTATCCTGGGCAAGCCAGCCCAAGAATAATACTACATAAATAATAGACAGCAGATTTCCATACAAGAAATTATCTAAGTGGAAGAATCGGACATCAAAAATGTCAACTTGCTCGTAAAGCTAAAATTACAAATTGTATATTAACTCATACTGGGATAACAGAATTCAAGCCGGTAATTCTGGCAAACCGAGTATTTTTCCTGAGATTAATAAATTCTTCAGAAAGAATAATCTAAACGATTTTCCGTGTCTTAAACTTCAGGCAACGAAAACAAACTCCTGACCGCAGGAGGTCACGCTGTCTTGGACGACGATTTCTTTGTAATCGAAGATCAATAGGTAGGAAGGTTGAGACAATAGGTTCTGCTTTTTAGCAAGTGTATAAGTTGAATAACGACCTGGAGAACAGAGCTGAATCACTTTTACGTTCGAGATAGCATCACGCAATCGCGATCTGAGAACTTTGGTTTAACCGGATTCAATGAAGACAATCTGGGAAATGCCACCATCGCCGAGCAAAATTGGCCAAGTTCCCTGTTCTCGAAGGTCGAACTCCAAATGATCTTCGCATCATTAAGGAAAAAGAAGCCAGCAGGCGTCGATGGTATACCCAATACTGTACTACGAAGATGCAATAGACATATACACAACAATGTTTAACAACGCGCTGAATATTGCAAATTATATAGTGAGCTGGAAGACAGCTGTTATATATCCTCTCCCGAAAAAGTTAAAGGATAATTTAAATCCGGCAAATCTCCGGTCGATAAATCTTCTTCCCAGTATCAGCAAGGCATTCAAAAAGTGCTCAATAGATCTGGATCCAAGTGGGCCGAAAACAAATATAACTATAATTCCAGACACCCAGTTCGGCTTTAAGGCGGGACATGGTACAATTCATGCCGCGTCTAAGCTAGTATCTGCTGTCCAATAGAACAATCCTAAGAAACAATGCACGGGTGCCTGTCTGGTTGGTTTGGAGAAGGCTTTCGACAATGTATGGTGAGAAGGTCTTTATCTGAAGCTAATCAGATGGGGCATAAGGAAACCACTGCTTTATATGTTTTACGTCATGCTTGATGGCAATGTAACATGTACTACAACTTTTGATATTAAAAACTGTCTGCAACAGAAAGCGGTGAACTCGCCAATTCTCTTTAGTATTTTCCAGAGAACTCATTGGGAGTCTACCTCATGCAATTGCGTATGCCGACGAATTTATTTCGTACAGAACAGGTCCAAAAGTTGAAGTCATCAGAATTCTCTTTCAACGTGATTTCGATAAAATTCAAAAATACTGTAACGATTCTAAGCTAAAAATTAAAAATAACTCCCAGAAAGTGGAACTATCCTGTTAGAACCCATTTCACTGGGACCTCCAGGGATACGAGAAAGAACTGGTGCAAGCCAGTGATCGCTGGGCCACATGGACATCCATTGGCGAGTAAAGATGTAGTAAATTACCTTGGTTTCTGGTTGGATCAGTATATACATATATTACAATCATCGGAGTACAAACACTATTATTCCAACAATGTTCTATTCAGGGTAAATACAAATTGGATAGATAACTTTTTAATTAAGCTCATATTCGCGGAGACATTGCAAGGGCGATGACCTCAACTAATGGACAAATCTTCGGGGCTTGGTCGAGATGCTGATTCAGGATAACTGGCTGAACACAATGACGACGGAACTGGAATACGCATACGGAACTGCAAACATTGAATACACGCGAACTGTATTTTGCGAACACAATGGTACGTTACTGCATACGGAACTGCAATACGCATACGGAAAGGTTGGTTAACTTTTAACTTTTACGTACAGTAAATTTGACATTTCATCTGAATGCAGAGAGAAATTACGAATGAGAGAACAAACTTGTTTTCGTCCGTCCCTCCCAAAACTGAAATAACACCAATTGGTTTCATTCTACTTGGTGACATTTAATTTCGTTGTACATAAGTCTAGTCTCTCTTTTTAATTTCTTTTTGTTGTTATTTCAAGTTGTTTACTATCTTAAAAAAAATTCTTCTCTAATAGTCTATCAAAATATATTTGTGTGTTTGGTTTTTTGTTGTTGATTTTTTGGAAATAATAAATTATAATATATTACATATATAAATTCTTCTTATTATATCTTCTTTGTTCGGCTTTTGTGTTTCGTCTCTGCAATGGATGAAGCCGAAAAAATTATTGAGGCTGTAAGACAAAGAGAAGTCCTATGGAACTTGCAGAACAAAAATTATAAAAACATTAAAATAAAAGCTAAGGAGTGGAAGGCCGTATCCGAGCAATTGGAAATACCAAGTAAGTGTATTTTGCTAACTAAATTAACTCGTTTTTACTTCTTTTTGTTTCTTGTAGTTGATACAGTTAAGAAAAAGTGGAGGTGTCTTCGGGATGCTTATGCCCGTAAACTGAAGCCGAAAATTTCTGGACAAGGGGCTGAAGAAGAAGAACCGGCAGGGAAATATGCGTGCCTCCTAGAATTTTTAAGGGACCATTTAAAACCAAGAACGTAAGTTTTCTTGCTTAGAAAAAAAAATTGTAAATAAAAATTGTATTTTTCTTAGAACTATAGGAAACTTCTTCCAGTCACCCGGGCTAGGGCTGGATGAGAGCACGGCTGAAGAGGTGCTTTGTTCTCCTACTCCAATGGCAGACGACAGCGAGGAAGTTGGTGGCGTCGTTTCTGCCCCAACAACCCCTGATTTGCCAACAACGTCAAGCCGGAGGAAGAGAACGAACATCGAAGAGAGCCTTATAAGCACAATGTCGTGTGTGCAGCAATTTATTGCTATTCCGCGTCCACCGCAATCAATTGTGCTGCACTCGCCGATGCCAACGCCTACACCAGCCCAGGCGGAGGATGAGCTTTTTTGTAGCTCCCTTGTTCAGAAATTAGCAACATTCCCGTTGCAAATTAAAAACACGGCCAAGTTGGAAATGCTGCGATATCTGAACGACCTAGAGCTCCAGATTGTTCGCCATAACGAACAGTAGTTAATGCTTTGTTAATGTTAATGTGTTGTTTATTGTTATTGTTTATTGTTATTGTTATTAAACCTAATTAATTAATTAAAGTTAATTTTAAAAACATAAATAATTTTTTCTTCTTTATCGGTTCTCTTCATGTTCAGGTTGGTCAAAGGTAATTCCATTCTAAGAAAAGAGCAAATTAATCTTTTGGGTAAAAATAAACTAATATTAGGTACCTAGTGTTGGAATGGTACTTTTCCTTCGTTAAGAAAATAGTTCGTCAATGTTTTCCTCATATCTGCTGCTCCATCTACTCTGTTGTTCGTTCCACATCTGCGGATTGGTAACAAGTTAAGGCTTTCCTGACGCCACACACCATTGATTCGTTCACCACTTGAATCAAATGAATCACAATACGAATCAGGGCAATAAGTTCTGTTATTAAAAACTGTATCTGTGGTTTTCAAAAAGTTGTGCAAAATAGTACATGCAAGAACTATCTTGTCTGCACTTTTAGGATGGAATTCAATACATTTCCCCAAAATTCGCCAGCGAGCTGCCAAAATGCCAAACGTATTTTCAATTACCCTCCTAGCTCTTGAGAGTCTGAAATTGAATAGTTCCTCAGGCTTATTTAGCAAAATTCCTGGATAGGGTCTCATCAAGTTCATTCTCAGAGGAAAGGCACTGTCACCAACAAAATAAAAAGGCACTTCCTTGTTTGTATTGGGAAGGTTTTGGGGTTGGGGAACATTTATGTTGCTGCCCAGGATTTGCTTTCCTATATCGCAGTTGCGAAAAATACCAGCATCACTCTGACTGCCATAGGCTCCAACATCAACAGCCGTAAAAGTATAATTTGCGTCACATATGGCCAGCAAAACTATACTGAAATACCCCTTATAATTTATATACTTGGAGCCTGTATTTGGTGGGCATTTGATTTCGACGTGCTTCCCGTCTATGCTTCCAACGCAGTTTGGCATATTCCACCGTTCGTTGAAATCCTCGCCGATACGCTTCCAATCATATGTGTTGGGTTTTGGCATATAGATTGGTGACAAAACTTCCCAAAAAACTTGGCAGGTTTCAACAATTATCTTACGAACTGTTGAAGCACCCATTCGAAAAGACCAGGCCAAGTAGTTGGGCGATACACCCTGAGACAAAAAATTCTTTCTTCTTTATAAAAAAAAGAAGAATAAGATGAGGAATCTTACATTTGGATAAACTTACGTTAGTGTTAACACCATTCTGCATTCTGGATCTATCGGTTTTCGAATGGAAGTTTTAGTCAATCTTTTCTTAACAAGACTCAGCAACTGCTCGTACTGGGTTTTGTTCATCCGAGTACTTTTAAAGAATAGATCTTCATCAAACATTTTTATAAATTTGAAACTTGTCTGAAAGTATCCCTTTGTGTCTCTCTCTTGGTACAAAGGACGCACCCACCACCTTCGCTTATTTCTATTTATATATTTATATGCTAAATAACACATGCTAGTTACAGCCATTAAAAACGCAACATCTTCAAACTCATTATCCATCTTTTTATTTTTATTTAATTTAATTTTACTTTTTTGTTTACAAGAAATTTCACAATCACACTTTATTTATCGAAATGTCAAATTTACTGCACGTTCATTGTGTTCTAATTGAAATTGGTACGTACGACAAATTTGACAGCTGTTCCGTACACCGTCTCCGTAATGCAGTTCCGTTTTTGCATTGTGTTCAGCCAGTAAATCGGCCTCCGGTTCAGTAGGGCAGGGCCCTACTTAATGAAAATAGCTAATTTTAGTCGTCATCGCTATTGCCTGTGGTTGACATACTTATGTCAAAGGTATCTTTAAGTTAGATAGGGCAGTTGCGGCGGTACCAAAAAACAATTTTAAAATATATATATATCTATATACGTATAAAATATTTAAAAACCTGTTGTGGCTGTTCCAGATTCTAGGTTTATATTAAGTTATTTTAAGTTTATTTTTACTTTATATTAAGTTAGTTTAAAGTAGATTAAGATAGGTTTAGAAAATCAATATAGACACCCAGTTTAATTTTTTTAGCCAAACAATTAAGCCACTTTAATATTAATATAAATTTAAGTGATTTTTAGGCAGTCAACATATTTTGAATCAAAACTAACATTAAATTATATTTTAATCTACTTCGTAGACATATTTACGAAGTAGACACACTTACGAGCACTACCTACTGAGGCCATCGGCTCAGACAATTAAAAGACAACACACAAGACGACATTGATACAGGACAGAAGAGAAGACAGAAGGAGAACGGAAAACAGAAAACACATGTAAACAGCACGCAGTTGGTTGGTTTTCGGACGGTCCTCCATCTTTCTACTAACCACGCGCAACGATGCTTGATTTTGCTGATCTCACGGGAAGCGACGCTTTATCGCATCCAAGACCGTTGACGGTTAATCAAAACTTATTGCTAAGTTTGTATTTAATACAAAGTGGTTATACCCTCCAAACAAAAATCTGTAAAATCGCCATTTTCAATCCCCCACCTCATGCCCGGTGCCAAAAATAATCCTGCCAGACGATAAAATTAGAAATACGGACCCTAATACCTTAATACATAGGTGCTCGTTAATTTTGGTTATATTTCCAATACAAACCAAATATTTTCTGTCGGCTCTCGGTCGATTAGGGGATTTTTTTTTTATTATATTGCGTCGTCGTTGGTATGAATGTTCTGTTAAAATATTATATTTCTTCAGTAATTTTTTTTTAATAATTATAATAAGAAGAAGTATGTTAATTTAAATTAATTTCTAGTTATGTATCTAAGCACAAAAAGAACTCAACAGTTTAAAAAAATGTTATTTTGAACTCAAATTAAATTATCTATATATTTGTATAATATTTATTAGAAGTTTATACAAATGTATAGTAATACAGTACAGCCTCGCTAGTCCGGGCACATAAATTTTCGACTGTGTCTGGAATAGCGAAATGTTCGGACTATAGAGAAAAAATTAAATACAATGGACAAACGAAAAATTTTCAAAACCTTTTTATTACAGATAGAAGTATACAAGTTAACGACAATTTTGTTGATGCATGAAAATACCATACCAAGAGCATGCATGAGGTGTATGCATCCAGCGAGACGCATTGTCAGCGAATTGCTGCACGAACGAAATGAAACGAGAGATCACTTGTGGGACTGTGGGAACGACAAACCTGTGATGCGAGGCAGCAGTGCAATCAACATGTCAGCAGTTTTTACCTATTTAAGTTAGGATTTTCATTACATTTTTGTTCAGTTTTTACCTAGGCAGAATCGCTGCCCATTTGCTTTTTAAACTCTTAATAAATAAAAAATAAAAAAATAAAAAAAAAAACATTTAGTTTTTTTTTAAATGAAACAAGTGTAAAATTGTTTAATTTACACAAAACTTAAATGTATTTATATGTGTGTAAGCAATATGTAGGTACGCATTTTAATTTTTTTAAAGTGTAGAAAAGCACGTGTTATTTTTGGTTGGAACGCTTTATCTAAATACATCATTTCAGCTTTTTCGCGTAACCTCTTTAGGACAAGGATATCCATTTTAGATGAATTATTTTGTTCGGCCCACTGAATGCCCTTGGCAAATAACTTCTTCGCTTCATTGTTTGGATTTTTCGAAACTTCTTTGTTTACATTTTCATCTTCTTCACTGTCCTTCTTCGTCATCTTCATCAAAATTTTGTTGGATTTGTAAAGCGAACTGAACTATGTCATTATCAAAAAAGTCGTAGAAGAGTTCATTTTGACCAGTTGCCCATTTATTGATTTCATCTGTGAATGTACTACCATTTTGATCAATGATTCTTATTATGCCATGAGGTTCTATTTAAATTAGCAAGCGAAGAATCTGAGTCAATTTGTTGGCGTAACTGTGAAAGTGGTATAAGGTCTTCATTATCCCATTGGGATGACAGTTCTGGCCATAATATCGACCAACTGGGGCATTATCCAAACCATAGTTGGAAAAATGCTTACTATTTTACTGAATTCAGTACAATTTGATTTTCTCAGTACGTAAGTACATCCTAGCCATTTTCAGTACTATTTTGAATTGTTTGTACAAAATTCATTTATTTTGTAAATTTTGTTTTATCTTCCCTTCACTAAAAAAATCTGCAATGAAAACATACCCAAAGTTCAAAGATATACAGAACTTTAAAAATCATGCTCATATGTTTACATAACATTTCTGTAAGATATTAGAAAAAGATTAGACTTCGATGACGTTTTCTTAAACGCGCTTAAAAATTTCTCAGAAAGCGCAGTATTGGGTGATCAAGTCAATTTTATGGTTCAATTTGTTTTAAAGTTTTTTTCCTAAAGAACACAAAAAACATTGAAGTTATAAACAAAGAATAAAAGCTCTAGCTTACTGAAATTTTGGGCGAACATTTTGGTTTTAAAAGAATGAATAATAAGTTTATGTTTCAAAATATTCATGATTTTCGTATTCTTCATTCTTCAGCAAACGTTGAAAGAACTTTTCTTTAACATTTAATTTTTTTAACAGAATAAGAAAATTGATTGCAAAAATCATATGAAAAATTAATGTTTTTTTTTTTGCATTTCAGAGGTCAAGTGGTACTAAGTTTAGAGCAAACTCATATGTACGCAACTTATTTACGCTCTTCATCATGAATGCAGGTGTTAGCAGTTAGTAACTACCCAACACCAACACAAAAAGAACGTAGGACTGAAGAGAAACACAAAAAAAATTAACAATTCATGTATTAACTACAAAAAAAATAATGAACAATATTTAAACAAAAAAAAAAAACAAAAAAATTTTTTTTTTAAAACATAAATAAAGACGGTTCACAAACTGCTTTTCAACTGCTTTTTGTTCTAATTAAAATCAATTTGAAGGTGATTGGTATCATACAACCTTTTCTTGCGAGTTAATCGCTCATGCATGCCATAGTTAGTTCTACGGTAGGGGCAATACAAGAGTTCTTTATTACGCAATCGGTAAGAGCCTCCCCGATAGTTAAAACCTACCAAGGAAAGTAATTCAGGAGCATCAATTTGACCAGAAAGCAATTGATGAAAAAACACAAGATCATTACTGACCCGTCTGTGAGAAAGGGATTGGAGATTCAGAAGCCGAATTCGATTCTCATAAAGGGGCAGATTAAATGGATCTTCCCATGGAAGGCCTTTAAGAGCAAAGCGAATAAATCTATGCTGAATAGCCTCAATTCGAGATTTATGGACTTCATACAATGGTGACCAAATTTGAGAAGCATACTCGAGATGGGGACGAACATAGCATATGTATAAAGATAGTGTTACGTAGGGATCATTGAATTCCTTAGCCCACCTCTTAATAAATCCAAGCATGGAATTTGCTTTACTTATAATGGAGTTGAGGTGCTCATCAAATTCAAGGTTAGAACTAAATAAAACACTTAGTTCACGAAATGTAGAAACCTGACAGAGGTTCTCTTACGCGAAAAGGTCATACTTTGACACTTAGAAGCATTTAGACTAAGACCATTCTTAGAACACCATAAGACAAAACTGTTTATATCTTCTTGTAAGATCATACGGTCTGAAGAATTTTTAATTGTTTTACATATTTTCATATCATCGGCAAAAACAAGAATTTCACTATTAGAAATGTAAGAAGATACGTTATTTATAGCAATTATGAAGAGTAAAGGTCCAAGGTGACTTCCTTGTGGAACTCCAGATAATGCATTAAAAGGGTTTGACAATACGTTACGAAATTTGACTTGGTAAGATCTATTTGTTAGATAGCATCTTATCCAGGCAATAAACAAAGGTGAAAAGCCAAACATTTCTAATTTAAACAAAATAACATTATGAGAGAGTTGGTAGAAGGCTTTAGAAAAATCCGTGTAAATGCAGTCTAATTCAAAGCCACTTTCAAGTGCATTAGAGCATTTATGATGAAAAGATAATAGGTTTGTTATCGTGGATCTTTTTTGCATAAATCCGTGCTGCTGGTTGCAAATAATATTCTTAGTTAAGAAGGATAAGCTTTCGCAGACAACTTGTTCAAACAGCTTAGGAATGCTTGAAAGCTTTGAAATTGGTCTGTAATTTTTGATTTCCATTTTTTCACCTTTTTTAAAAATTGGTTTTATAAAAGATTTTTTCCAAAGACTAGGAAATTTGCCAGACGCTAATGAAAGCTTAAAAAGGTATTCAAGTGGATGAGCTAAAGATAAGGAAGACTTTTTTAAAACGATGGGTGGAATCATATCAGGTCCAGAAGAAAAATCATCATTGAGAGAAGAAAGATAGTTTAAGATTCTCTCACTGCTAATAGGAACATTATTAAAATTAACTTAAGACAGCTAAGTCGATTATCAAAGTAATTTTCACCTATTATTACAGAGGAACTACAAAAGGAATTAGAGAAAGGATTTGCGAAGGCATTAGATATATCAGGGGTATTTTTCAAGGTAAGACCATTAAAAACAAAGTTGGTTGGATAACCATCCGATTTTTTCTTCGAGTTAACAAAAGACCAAAAACTATGGGTCATTTTAAAGAGAATACCCCATTTTTGTTACATAGTTGGAGTAAAGATTATGGGAGAGCGTTCGAAATTCTTCAAAAAGACTTACGAAGATTTCGTGGTCAGTTGGAGAAAGAGTTGATTTAAAAGTTTTCCAAGCTTTATTTCTTTTGTTCCTTAAAAGCTTAAGTTCTTTAGTAAACCATGGCTGGTACCGAATAGAATTTTTGATTAATTCTGTGGAATTACTTTTTTCATGCTATCATATAAAATAGAGTAGAAACAAGTAACTGATTCGTCAATATTTGCAAAGGTTGATATATTTTCAATACCGGACCTGCGTAGTTCATCCGAAAGTAAATCGAAATTCGCTTTTCGGAAGTCAAAGGTGTATGAACAGTCATTTGCACAACTATTTTCGTCAAGAACATCAAAAAAAATATCTAAACGAGGATGGTAATCGTCTAATCTGGTGATACCTGAATTAGCATGAAGAACAACTGTATTTCTAGCGTCAGATGAGAAAACCAGATCTAACATGCGACCTTGGTAGTTTCTTATACAGCTTACTTGCTGTAAGTCAGTACAGATAATATTGTCTAAACGGGAAAGCTCGTGCTGTGGTAAAGATAATGAAGCTTTTTGAAAGAATCCATTATCAGAGGGAACCCACTGAGTGTAGGGAAGATTGAAGTCTTCTAACAGTAAAATTTCGCTTTCGAAATTCGACAGTTGAAAAATATAGTCTAAGACTAATGTCAACTCTGCATAAACTGAAATAGGGCATTTTGGGCAAATATAAACATTAATGAGAAATAAAATTTTCGACGAAACACAAATTTTAACACAAATAATATCGATAGTTAAATAAAACGGAAAAGTTATATTACATGATACAAATTAATTCCTGACAGCAATAAGAACACCACCACCAACATCATCTGGTTTATCGTGATGCCGATTTTTACGATAAACTTCGAAATCTTGATTGAGGATTTCTGTATTCAAGTGTCTTGGATTTAACCAAGTTTCAGTTAAAGCCAGCACATCATGGGGGAAAACATGAGAATTTACGTATAAATCTGCAGTTTTTCTGCGAAGCCCTCTCACATTCTGATAGAAGAGGGAGAATCTATTTTGTTTTTTGGAACACTCTTATTGTTGTTAATTTTATTTTTCTTTGTGCTTGAAAATTCTTTAACAAGAGCACCACGTGGCCAAGCATTACTGTCACAAATAGAATCAAACGATGTTGATGGAACAAGTAACTTAAAAGAAGAAACAAAACTCTCTGGTTTGCTTATCTTATTACATTTAATATAATTCGCACTGGGGATTAATTTTTTTTGTCATTAAATAATGCAGAACGTCACCCGGATTGAGTTCGGGTATCAGTCGAGAAACAAAAACGAACCTTGGCTTAGGAACAGCTTCCATGGAAGTGAAAGAATCTAAGGGAACGGCTTCTGATCTAGGGTTTGGGACAGCTGCTATGGGAGTAAAGGATTTCAATGGAACGGGTTTTAAGAAAACAGGTTCGGAATTGGTGTTAACTGGTTCAATACTAGGAGTATTCACCTGATTAGATTGTTACATAGGAACGCAAACCCCTTAAAGCCTTTCGTTTTGAAGGAGGACTAATATTTTTAGAAGTCAAAATGCAATCCCGACTTCTTTTTGAGCCTTTGTTCAAAACTGCCGCATGATTCTTAATACCTGAAGAAGTTATCACAGTTTTGTAATTAATAAGGATCTTGTAATAAAAATGTGACAAACAATCCTCCCCAAAAAGAAGAACTTTTAGAGTAAAACTCATTTAGGTAATGTTAACTAACTAACTATTATTTAATTTTTTAAAGCACCAGTTATAATAATTATTGAAACTGACTCATAATTTGGAGATGTTGAAGAAGTAAAAACAGTGATTATTTTGATGGCACAATATACTTGATATTTTGAACTTATTTATTAGCAGAAGTTTACTAGAATATAATCCACATAAAGCGGTTTTAAAAAAATGTGTGTTACTTATTTCTGAACGCCACAATTCAATCCTGTGATACGGGGATCCTTCCGTTATTTTTATTCATCTATAATAATGAAGTTCCATTATTTTTATTTAGTTTACCTTAATACAATATATTAATTATTATTATTATTGTTATTATTTATAACAAACTAACTAAACCATCTGACATTGCTCGGGCACCAGCGCTAAAAAACGTGTCCTATAGTAACTAAACACCATCAACCTAATTGTGTCAGTACACAAACAAAATTTAATAGGTATTGTTGATATGGAAATATAAACATAAAATACCCTTAGTTACTCCTTACAACATTAGCTATATGTCTGTGAAAGCCCCGACAAAATTGGTCTATGAATAACAATTTCCGTCACCCCGACCAATTGCAAAAACGGTGAGCTACGTCTACAGGTTTATATGTTTACACGCGCATGGCCGAGCGTCTAAACGGCCGATTCGGTAATCTGTAGCTAGTCACGAAATTCTCCCCGATTGTGCTCGCCAGTGTGCAATCGGTTCCGGTCAAAATTGGTCTGCAAAAAAAACGACCCCACCGCCCCCTAATGGGTAATTTAAATAGCCTAAGTTACTTCCTAAAAGAGCCCAATACAATTTGGTCTTTTAAGTACTTTTGTATTTAAGCGTCCAGTACAATCGAAAAATGTGGATTTCCATCACTGATCCAAACAAAAAAGTGCTTTCAACGGCATGTTAATCTCTGTCAAAAACTTTTTCACACTTGGAATAAAATTATTCTTGAACCAATGAAAAAAAAATCTGTGTAGACATCCAGCCTTTTTTGGTAGCTTTCTATGCTACTGGAAGATTATGTTCTTAAAAGCCATCAGATTAACTGACTTTCCGATAACTAAGAGGGGTAACTTATGAGTTCCTGCAGTGATAGAACACGGCATAAAAGTAACGCTATCTTTGGATATTTTTCTGCCAGAAACAGGTTTTTCATTCGCATGAACCCATGTCGTACCCGGAAGAACCCTCCAAAAGGCAGCTGACTCATCAGCATTATAAACCTGTTCTTCACTTATGTTCATTTTTTGAATCACTCTTAAATTGTTTTACTTTTTCGCCACAAATCTTAAGACATCGAATCAATGTTGCAGTTTAAATTTTTCCAAACAACCTGCTGCAAAATCTCCCTTACCTGCCGTCTCTTTGTAAAAGAATTAGCTATTGTTTTGAATCATATCTGTTAGAATTGGTACATGATGATTTCTTTGTTGGATGAACCATGTCATCAATGCTTCTTCTGCCGCTGGGTGTTCGCCTTGTCTGATAATTTTTTATCTGTCCTTGAAGCAATTATTAAATGTTCTTGAAAAATGGCTTCATATTCTTAGACCTTAAATTTTCAGCTTACCTCATCCTTGGAATGTGTTAGATACAAATTTCCGAATTTTAATCTTATTCATTTTTATATCAAACACAGTTGACTTAGAGACTTTAAAAATTTCTGCTACTTACCTTACTGATTTGCCACTTTCAATATCATCCAATATTTTACATTTCTCAGAAAGTGTCAAAGTAACATGCTTCCTTTTCTAAGCAGAGGCCATAATAAATAATAAATAAATAAATAAATTTATTGGCGCGGCAGCTCCTGAAGGAGCCAAGGCCTAGTGACGTATACTCTCAACCATTCCTGTGTGTGTGTTGATAATCTGCAAGAATGGAAGGGACCTACAGTTTACCGCCGAGTCCGAACGGATACATGAGATGCACTTTTTCGAGACAAATTTTACTCTTGGAGGTTTTGTCAGTTCCTCGCAAGAGGCAGTACCCCGGAAAAGAAGATGACTATGAGCTTGATTCGAACCCAGGCTCATTCGCGTAGCAGTCCGACACACTAACCACTAAGCCACGGGGCACTACAAATAAATAATAACACCAAAAAAATATGTCTTATCATTAAATAAATCTCACTCACAATGAAATGTAACAGAGCATGAAAACGGTTAAAATGTCTAGATTTAAGAGCCAACTTGTTACAAGCGACAAAACGAGTAAGGGATTCCCCGTAATCGTATGAACAAACGTTTTTTTCCAAAGAACAGTCATAGTGCACACTGTACATACGCATTTTAAAATGTTGAAAGTGGACTACTGAAGTGTCCAGGCTAGCGAGTGTCCGCTGTGCGGACTAGCCAGGCTGTACTGTAATATATTTGTCTAAACTTCTAATAAAAAGATATTTGAACTTATTTTTGTATCGTTGACGCCTCCGTTAAGTACCAAGGAATATCTCAACATTTCAATTGCTAAATGAGCTTTTAAAATCTGTCCCAATTCAATTTTACCAAAAAAAAAATTGAAACCTCCATCAATCCCATTCGATTTAAGGTTCACCAATATAATGGCTATCAAAGTGCCACATCGTCTTGAAATTGAATAGATATTCCACATAGTTTTGTAACAAAAAAAAAAAAAAAAAACCATGACACGTGACAATCAAGTTGATTTTTTGTTTTCAAGGAAGTGAGAAGCATACGATACTGTCTTGGGTACGTGTCACACTGTCATATCAGCTATGACAGCTATAATGTTTCTACTACATATATATTTTTGCAATCCACCTTTTTGAATTGTGTATATTCGAATGTCAAGGTAATACATACGAATTTATAGTATAGTAACCCAGTTGTTGTCATGTGTGTATCCTTTTGCCCCAGATATGACATTGAAGCCATGCACAAACTTTTGAAATTGCTTCCTTTACTTAAATTTAGAAATGTGTAACAAAAGCATAAATACATACATACATATGTCCAATATTTGTGTTCATGTAAGTGTCATAAGGAAATGTCAAATTCATATTGCCAATAAAGGACAAACAAATCTTTCTTTCAAGAGAACCTTGTTTATGGTATGGTAAGAGGGTGTAAAATGTAAGGATATCTGGAAGCGTTTTATTCCCATTTTATACAGAATAACTAATCTGGAGGTATTAATAACATAAAGGTTTCCTTTAGAAATTAATTGTGAAGAGGTTTAACTTATCTACCTTTGATTCTTGTGAAACATATTTTGGGATTTCGTTTAAATGCTGTTTTGTCATTGAAAAGCTTTTTTAGGGACGAGTTTCATAAAGGTATAGGTTACCTGTTGTCATTTTCTTTTAACAAGTAACTTTTTTCGACCGTAAAATTATTATACATTATACCAAGAATTAGGGGAATTCTGTTTATTATATTGTGTTGTCGTCAGTATGTTCCATTAAAATATAATATTTCTGCAGGCAATTTTTTTTATAATAATAAAAAGAAAAAATTATGTTTGTTTAGGAACCTAATTCCTAGTGATGTTTTTTTTTGACGTGGTAACGTCTTATAAATCGATGACAGGCTACATATACTAAATAACATGACTCATGCTGATAATGCTGATAAGAAAACTCACGCACGCTGCGAAATTGTGGTTCTTTTTAGCCAAAATCGATGGCAAGCACCAGGCGAACATAAAAAAAAGAACAGGCTCAAACTCCCAAAATAATTCTACTCAAATTCAAAAAGAACAAAAAGAGAAAAAGAAATACAAAATAGGCGGAGTTTTCTTAAAGTAGAAAGTAGATATTAAGGTGTGTGTGCGTGGATTTAACGAGAGGGTTTTGGGTGTGAGTTAACGGGCTGTATATTGGTGTTGCTGCCATCAATGTTTTCTTATGACGCTATCACATAAAATTATCGTTCGTATTTGAAGTTTTGAAGAACCTTAAGGAGCAGTGCATTTTAATGATTCATTATTAAAAAGGAAACAAAGAACAGCCAGTTAAATAACACCGAAGTACATTTTGCATTCAACCTGCTCCATCATATCATCATATTGCAAAATATTTTCAAGAACAAATTCAAGCCACTCGTTTGCTAATTCTGTTCTTCCTTTTTGCAGTCTTCGTTTTTTTTTCTTCCTCGTCTGACGATTAATATGATCTAGACTGGGGTCACAATTTTGTCCACTTCAATGCTTCAAAAGAAGGTTCCACGTTATACCTAATGGATTTCGTCGGGTTGACACCAAAAAACGTCGACAGGCGTCTCCGTTTTGGATTGTACATGTCTGAAATCAATTTTATGCTGGGGTGGAATTGGCTAAGGTGATTATGATAAATGAATTTTTAATTTTCGTGGTAATCACTTTACGCCGACTGAACATTTAATATGATCACATATGACTATTAGAAATGTGACTTTCACACATCACCTTAGCCGATTCCACCCCAGGTCTAGTTGCATTTTTTTTGATCCAGGAGTTCCTGCGCCTTACTTTTTTCCACGGTATTATTGGAACTTGGTATGATATAAACTTTTAATTGATTTATCAGGTCATTTTCTTTCTACATGGCAGTACTAGCTTAGTTGATGATGCTGTATTTTGTCGAAAATAGTATTGTTAATGTGGATTCTTTAGCCTGTGAGAAAAATATAGTTTGTGAAATGGAAAGCAATAGCTAGTGAGGTCCGAACCAAGCGCGGAAGTTCTACCAATCCATCAGAAACATGTCGCAGTATTCACCACACTACACATACTGTAAGGCGGAGAGATAAATCTGACCACCGATCCTGCAGGAATTCTGGAGTGATGGGAAGTGTACTTTAATGAATTATTGAATTGTCGGCTCACGGAACAAATGGAGACTCCAACATTTCAAGAGGAAGATCTCATGCTGCAGCCACCAAGCATAAAGGAAATACAAAAAGCGATTAGCCGGCTCTGAAATAACAAGGTCTCGGGAACCGATGGCATACATGCTGAGCTGATCAAACAAATAGGCCAACACTATAACAAGCAATTCATGAAATCATAGAACACGTATCGGAACACGAAGAAATGCCAAAAAACTGGCGAAAAGGGATCATATGTCTTATACATAAGGGAGACATCACAAAGTGCAGCAATTATAGAGGTATAACATTGTTGAGTACATCCTATAAGATGTTCTCCTCTATCCTTCAAGAATGGATAGCCCCATACACTAAAAGCATAAACCATGAAGGGAAGACTAAGTACATGGTGGCTGAGCATAAATTTAAAGTAGTGCAGTCTTTTAAAAACCTTGGGTCAAAAGTAGCAGCCGATAATAATATGAATTTTTAAATAATAAATAATATATTTTTTTAAATCCAGAAACCTTACCATAAGAAACAAGCTTAAGCTGTATAAGATTATATTCTTACCAGTTCTCACATACGGATCCGAGACTTGGGTGCTTACAAACAGGCACTCTGATCTCTTATCCGCGTTCGAGAGGAAATTCTTACGGAGGATTTTTGGCCCTGTGCCCGAGGGAGGACGATTCCGGAGAAGATACAATCATGTATTGTATGAATCTACCTCGAAGCAGATATTGTGGAAAAAATAAAGCTCGATAGATCCCGGTGGGATGGGCATCTAGTTCGCATGAGCGAATAGGAATCAGTTTGGAAATTTTGTTTACAGTTCTTTTTATGGTAAAAGACAAAGTGGCAGACCTTGTTTACGTTGAAAGGATTGCGTAGACCACGACGCTCGAAGCCTTGGGATGCGCTTTTGGATGGCCTTGACTAACAATCGGGATGTATGGAAGAACTTGTTGAAGGAGGGCTGGACCGGATGCCGGTTGTTGCGCCGATAATGATGATTCAGTCTTTTTTCGCACTAATACAGAATTCCTTGAAAACAACATTCACTTTTGGGTCCACCCCCTTAAGTTCTGGCGGAAAGTCAAGAATTTTAATCAAGAAAAAAGGACTCAAGATGCTTCCTTGGTACACATATAACTCTTGGGTGACTTACGCGACTTCATATTTTTCTTTTGAATTGTTCGCTCTTCTACTACTAAATCAGAAAGTCGTAATATTTCTCAAAAATGGTCATTCAGTACGCTCAACAATCTCCATGTAGTGTCACATCAGCTTGATTAAATGGCAATTTATCGTGTATCTTCCTTTCCTTAGTTGATTGGGAGAAGGTAATATTCCATCAACTATTTAGACATTTCATAACCGCTGAAATATGGAAATCATAGCTCTTCTAGGATAGATGTTACCCATATTTTTCTAGAACGGGATCGTATCTCATCTCTAGATGAGATATGGAAGAGGACACTAATTTTGGCCGAAAAATCATCTTTAGTGAAGAGCCCATTTTTTGGATGAATATACCGGAAGACACACTCCCATACCAGGTGCCAAAGTATATTAAAAAATGGGCACGACTGGGTCGCACGTACTTGCTCTTATGTGCCTAATTACATTGGAAGGCAAGATCTTTGATAACATTTACGTTGAAAGTAACAAAGTTTGAACTTATAAAAACTATCAAAACCACAATACTTAACGGTTTTTGGTAAAAATGAGGTACGCCCCACACGTCTTAAAAAAACAAGGAATTAATGAAAAAAGTATTTCGGAAATTGTTTGACGGATTTTGATAAAATCTTGTTTTTATTTTTAGTTTTTTGAAAAAAAATTGTTTTTTAAATTTTTGGTATGCAGTTTTTAGAGTTTGTTAATATACATGTGATTATAAAATTTAAAATAATTTTTTGGATTAGTTTTGCAAATATTGATTTTTCAAAAAAAAAGTTATTGAAAATTTTGATATGCAAAATTCATTTGGCTATCTTGATCATTTCAAATATAAAATTTGGCTAAAATCCATAGAGCCGTTACCGAGAAAGCTAAAAATAAAAAAAAAACCATTATATGAAAGGTCCCGTTAATAGACTTTTCCCGTATATGGGGTTCTAATTATATGATAGCCAATACCAACAACAAAATTCTTAAAAATTCATCAAAATCGTTTGAGCCGTTTTCGAGAAAAATAAGCTTTTACTAAACGGTCGTATGGAAAGTACAGTTATTTTTAGCCCTAAAAATAAAATTTCAATTTCCCCTATGGGGAATGCCAAATGAATCACACACACCAAGTTTGAAGACAATGGCTCAAGCCGTTTAGGCTGCAGCTTGTTGTACATACTGACAGACAGACAGACATTTTTTCTCAGTCACTTTTTTAGACTTCTCTATGATCGTAATGTCATGTTTGATTGCTATCTCAATTTTTTCAATATTCAAGAATCCTAAAATTGCCTTATAGTCCCTATAATCGCAAGTAAAAAAGTTATCATTTGGTGTGGATTGTGCACGACATTGTTGAGGCGGTCACTTCCAATGGCAAGTGCTACAGAACGATGAAAACCAATACCTTATGGGCCAGATTGAACCATATGGACCTAGACGACATTTGGTTACAGTAGGATGGCGCACGTGCCAAACAGCGGATAATACGATTGACATTCTGAATGAACAATTAGAGGTTAAGGTGAATTTCGCAAAGGTGACGTGAATTGGCCAACAAGCTCATGCGACTTTACCCCGTTAGACTTTTTCTTGTGACACTATCTAAAGTCACAGGCCATGAAAAAACACAATCGACCGATGTCCTTAAGGTTAACCTAACACATGCATGTATGGACCTTTCATTCCTTGAATTTTTCCAACACCTCTTACACAGCATGTTCCAATTTTATTAAACAAAAAAACCTTTAAGTAAATAAAGGTAAATATTTTGACCTAGTAATGAAAGCCAATTTTTACTTGCGATTATAGAGACTTAAGGCAAGTTATGAATTCGTAAAAAAAATTCTTACAATTAAACATGGCATTATGATCATAGAGAAGCCTAAAAAAGTAAGTAACATAACAAAAAATGTCTGCTTGTCTGTCTCTCGGTTTGTCTGTCTGTACGTATAACGAACTGCTGTATGTATAACGCCTTCGGGGATTACCTTCAAATTTAGTGTGTGATCCTTTTGGTATTCCACAGAGGGAAAATAGAATTTTTATTTTTCGGACTAAAAATAACGGTTTCTGCCATAAAACCGTTAAGAAAATGATAATTTTTCTCGAAAACGGCTTCAACGATTTTGATGAAAAATGTTGAAATTTTGTTTGGTTTCTGATCATATAGCTAATAATATGATCAGAACCAAATTTATGGGAAAAGTCTATTAACGGTACCTGTCATATAACGGTTTTTTCTTTCAATTTTTGGTATTCCCAGTTACGGCTCATTTCATTTTAATAAAATGTAATATTTGAAAAGATCTAAGTAGACAAATTAATTCTGCATACCCATATTTTGAATAATTTAATTTTTGTATACAAATTAATTTTTTTTTTTGATAACTCAATATTTTTAAAACTATTATAACAAAAATTATTTCAATTTTTATGGTCAGCTGTATATTAATAAACTCTACAAAACTGCATACCAAAATCTCAAAAAAAAAATTTCAAAAAACTAAAAATAAAAAACAGGATTTTATCAAAATCCGTCTTCCAATTTTCGAAATCCTTTTTTCTTAATTACAATAATATTTAAAACGTGTGATTATGGCACTTTTTATAGGTTTACACCGTGTGATTTTTCTATGTAAATGTTGCTTGTTTCTGTAAAATATATTGCCTTTCAATGTAATTAGGCACATAAGAGCAAGTACGTGCGAACCAGTCGTGCCCATTTTTAATTGCGATTATAGGTTCTATTATGCAAGTTATGCATTCGTGTAAAAAAAAATTTGAGATAACAATCAAACATGACATTACGATGATACAGAAACATATTTGAGTTACTGGCAAAATTTCTTTCCGTCTATCTGTACGGATATATTTTGGACTGTAGCCTAAGCGCTTGGGCCAATATTCTTCAAATTTAGAACTTAAGGTTATTTTGACATTCTGCAGAGGAGTTTTCTCAATTATTTTAGGGCAAACATTAACGGTGCCTGTCATATAAACGTTACGTTAAAGTTTATTTTTCTTATATTTTATCATATACATTTGGTGCTAAAAAAATTACTATGTTGGGCTAAGAACGGTACCTCCCATGCCATAGGAAGGTTTTTTTTTCTTCGACTGATATTGAAGAACATGTAGGTAGCCTTTATAATTTCGCACTAATTTTTTTTCAAAAACTTTTTTTTTGTATTTTTAACAATTTTTTTATTTTTTTTTCGGGGAATTTTTTTTTAAATAATTTTTAAATGTATGTTATTTTTGTGCTTAAGTTTGTCTTCTTAAATAATATTTTTAATTTCCGTTCCTGCGATTTTAAAAAAATCACTCTTTTTAACATATTTAAAAAAAAATAAAATGGCGTTTAAATTATTTCACTCAATACAATTAAACGTTCTTTATTCGAACAATCAAAAGTCACAAAAATCGAATAAATGCTTTGATGTTAACTTTAATTTTCTTAAATTTTATTCTACAATGTGACCGCACATATGAGCAAGTACGTGCGATCCAGTCGTGCAATTTATTTTGAGTTGAGATAGGTAGGTTTCTTTGTCACGTTGATAGTTCTCTGGAAAACAAACACTGCTTCAAACACATGTTCCAAATTTATTTTGAAATTAAGAAATAATTCCAAGAATCCCTTCAGGCTTTTATTTTAAATAACTCATTAAACGTTTTTCACATTATTAGACAACCAAAATAAGCTTTTCATATTTTGCACATCTGCAAGTTTCCTTAAAATGTCAAAACTGCGTTCAATAAAAAAAAAAAAAAAAAAAACGAAAAACAAAAGTAACTATACCAACAATGAATAGAGAATTACGAAAAGGCACATCTTTCAGGAATTACTATAACAAATGCATACAAAATTCAAAAGCATATCATTATTCTGAAAATTTCCCCAAAAACACAATACCAAAAGATCTTTGCATTATTGTTTGCAAAATCTACTTCTTCCTTGGAAACCTTAAAAGTCCAGCAGCAACAACGTAATGATTGTAATATTGAAGCTTTAAGGAGCCGCATTGGTGCAGCGTGCTCGCCCATTCCATCTCTTCCACTCGAACTATTTGCATTTTAATATTTTAAATACCCCGAAAGAAAGAAATTACAAGGAGCACTACTTGTAAAACAAATGGTTGTATCAAGGACGATGATGATAAAGAACCAGGACTCCCGACGCCGCATCTGGCATCCTTCGGCGTCGCGATGGAAGATGTTCAAAATTGTTGGCAAATTTTTTGAGGATTTCCTCATTAGCGATGGCTGTCGTTGTAATTTCACGCTTTCAATTAAAATTGGAATAAAATTTAATATTTTATTGAAACATGAAGAAAAGATGTAAACTGCCTGTTATATCTGCTTCCATATAACTCCTGTCAGGGACGTACTTTTGCCACCAAACGAAATTCAGTATTACCACTTGTTTTCCCCTTGAAACCATTTTTAAGGGAGAAGAACCTTGAATTGAAACTGTAATAATAAATGATTAAATTATTTTCCAATTAAAATAGTTTTTGAGAATCCTGTGTGGGGTAAATTTTCTGATGCATTTCAAAAAGGAATTTATTAATCAAACAATGTTGGGGGATTGTAATATATTTGTTTTGTTTCAGTTAGAAATTGAGAGGAAATGAGAATGTGCTTATTTTAAGGATGCAAGGAAAAGAGTTTGTCAAGGAATACCTTGGTAAAGATGTTTTTAAAAGCATATCATGAAAAAATTTATGGTATATTGAAGTATTTTTTCTTCACTGCTTCATGTAAATTTTATAAATGCGAAAAGAGTAAAAATTTTCAAGGTCTAAAGTTCCAGTTATAGATAGCATTGAAAAGTACCACTGAAACAGTTCAGATACCAAGACAGGTATAAGATTAAGAATCATTGAAAAATCGCTGTCAATAGTCAAATAATAATAATAAAAATAGAATTAGAAGCAGAACTCAATACTGTCATAAGTAAAACCAACGTAAAGTCTCTTCACAGAGTGTGAGTTGCCAAAATGTCTCGCCCTAGGACTCAACCTCGAAGAGCTCAAAGGAAGAACAGTGTACGTCCTGTACTAAAACCATAATTGCCAACTCGCACGGCACGTCAATAAGAGGGACTTTTGTCGCCAAGACCAGACTGATACTGGCTTCCGGGGACGGCATCGAAATAATAAAATGAAATCAACAAGCTGTAAAATATTTTTTTACCCAGACTGAAAAGGAGGCAGAAAACTCGGGCTGCACATTAAAGACGGTCATGAAGAAGCTTTGGATCTTCGAGATATTCCTTAAGCTGCGGTTAACCAGCGTTTCCATGACCTTTGAAAAAAGGCAGAAAACTCGGGCTGCACATTAAAGACGGTCATGAAGAAGCTTTGGATCTTCGAGATATTCCTTAAGCTGCGGTTAACCAGCGTTTCCATGACCTTTGAAAAAAGGGATGTTGGTGCTATGGGTCGGTAGGAGAAGGGGGAGGATGGGTCACCTTTTTTGTGGACTTGCTGGACAAATGCTGTTTTCTGTCTTCTAGGAAAGATTCCAGAAGTGTAGGTACACCGAAAAAGCTTACGCATTGGCTTTTCTAGTTTGGAAGAACACCTTCTCAAAAGAATGGACGGTATACCATCGAGGGCCAGCAGATTTATGTATTTCGAGATCTTTGAGAGCTCTTGCTGCTGTACTGTCTATATGTCCCATGGAAAAATTTACATTCTCAAGAGCAGGAGGTTCAACGTTGCTGTAAGGCAGCGTAGTGTTGGCGGGGAAATAGGCTGCGAGCAAGTTTGCCTTCTCTGAATAGTAGAGAATATGTTTGTCATTAGCAATGGGAGTTGGAACCGAAGATGTTGAGGAATTTTTTTATATTTCTTACAATTGACCAAAAAAAATTACTGCCTTTGGGACACTGCAGAATTTGTTTCCGTGATTTTTGGTCATTTCCGATTTTCCGCATTATAAGATCGAAAAATTACTTCTTTGAGCCTGATTCCTTCTTTACACTCAGAGTTAAACCAGGACTTTTCTTTAGGTTTGATGCTTGCTTTTTACTCTGTTAGAAATAAAAACAAGCATCCCTAAAAGAATCACATTTGTGATCATTTCAGCACTGGCATCAATGTCACTTTGGAAAAAGCACAGTGGCCAGTTAAAGTGTCGGAAAAAAATATTCAGGCCGCCCCAGTTGGCTGGCTTCTATTGCCAAACGGTCCTGGTGGAGAGTATTTCTTTAGCTGGATGTGTGGAGGAAGAGAAATTTGCTGAAATGACACAATGGTCCAAAGTGCCAAATGGAGAAGTTACACTATTGGTATACTTATCAGGGAGAGAAGTAAGAAACAAGTCACGAGTATGAACGATTTGCTCAGCAACATCCGGTATCCGCGCTGGCACATCCATCAGTTGACGAAGGTGATATAACCCGGCAAAAAGCTCGAAATACCTTCCTTCGGGTGTTGTCTGACCAGAATAGCGGAGCCAATTGGATTTGTGTATATTGAAATCGGACGCAATAATGATTTCAGTGCGAGGACAAAGGGGAACAATTTCCGAGATGGAATCAGACAGCGCATCAAACTCGTAACAAAGCGAATAACTGTCGATATTTGGACTCCTATAAATAAAACAATAATGAATGACATGCTTGCGGACAGTGAATTTGAGACACAAGAAATTAAATTCCATGTTGGAACATTGCCCGTATTGGAGAAGATTTTGGCAAGCAGTTTCATTCCTAACATAGCCTACGGGCCCATGATGGGAAAAGAGCTGTTATCAAGAAGAGACACCCAACGTCGACGTCTTGGGCAAAACATCACGATAGACAGCTATAATTTTGAGGTAATTAAGGATTTTGCTAAGTCTGAGAATAACACTAGCGCTGAAATCAAACGAAGAATAACTTTTGCCAATCGCTGCTTCTTTGGGATTAGAAGGCAATTGAGTAGCAAAGCCCGCTCTCGGGCAACTAAATTGCCACTTTTTTAAGACCCTCCTCATCCCAGTCCAGTACAGCTCTTTGGTGTAGACGCATGGGTGTTGTCCAAAGTGGATGAGTATGCTTCAGGTGGCTTCGAGAGAAGGATTCTTCGGGTGATTTTTGGTTCCGTATCCATTAACGGAGAGTGGAGAAGAAAATACAATGCAGAACTGTACCGGCTGTACAGTGACACAGACCTAGCCAAAAGAGTAAAAATTCAATGCCTCAGATGGCTGGGAATTATAGAGCGGTAGCTCTATAATCTCTCTTCAAAAACATATGTAATCAATTTGGTATAAATTAACTGAGTGCAGATTTAATTATTACTAAACATAATTAAGCCTTGTAATTCATATTGATTTGCCCATAAATACAACATCTAACATCTAAAACCACACAAAATTTACAGTTTGCTTGCGTGGCTGTTTTAACAATTGCGGTAATACCCCACAAATCTAATTTGTATCCTATGTCATCAGTCATCAACATGACCATTCACATAACCGCTGTCTCATTACTCATCACCTGAATCCATCCACAAGCCCCAACTGAAATTATTTACCAGTCCGAATTCAATTATGACACTCAATGAGTGTTCACGTCAAACTTAACAACCAAAGCCAGGTAAACCAACAAACACATATCAGTGAGCCGAGAGTCACATAGCCTACAAACTATTATAGGTCATCTATGACGTCCCAAAAACATAAATTGACTTCTTAAATTAAATTTCTCTGTCTTTGGATACAACATTAGGTATTTTGTTGTAGATACTTAAGTGTGAAATTCCTGTGAAACTTACCGTTTACATATCAACATTGAGTGTCTCTGGTTGATAGCTGATATTATCGGTGCAATGTCTTTACGCGATAAATTTTTTCGGCATTGGAAAAGATTTGAATGCGATGAAATGCTGGCTGCATTCAAAATAGCCAGAATTTGGGTAACTTGTATGAAGAAACGTGCAAAATAACTCCACTATCTTCATAACTTTAATACAAACCGCTCTTTTAAATTTCTGTGGAAACAAATGAATGATATGGTAAGAAATCGAACTCAATAGCTGAAGACATTAACATCGAGGAAATTAATATCAAATTTGCAAACCCCACTTCAATTATAAAAAACAGCGCCTTACAACTTGTTTCGAACTTATCTCCAGGTGCCTTCTTATTTTCAGCAGTTGATATATTCCTTGTTGGCAACGCAATTTTCTCAGTAAAGTCTAAGTTTGTTGGCTTAGATAATATCCACCTCGAGTTCATAAAAATTCTTATTCCGAAAGTACTTCAGCACATAACTTAAATTTTTAATTCCATTTTAACCACTTCCATCTTTCCGACCGTATGGAAAAGGAAAAAAATAGTTTCCATACCGAAGAGCTCAAATCTGTGACTGATTATCGTCCAATAGCTATTTTGTGTTACTAATCGAAAGTCTTTGAGGTAATTGTCAGCAAACAAATCAAGGAGCATATTAAAAACTTAAATTTATTAAATCCTTTTAAATCTGGGTTTAGCTCTGGTCACAGCTGCATAACGGCCTTGTTGAAGGTCTCAGATGATATTCGAGAAGCAATAAATAAAAATAATTTAACACTAGTTACGGTGTAAGACTTTTCAAAGACATTTGATTCTGTCGAACCATATATCTTATGTAACAAGCTATCTAATCTGTTCGTGTTCAGACCGTTTCGTATAACAATAATTTATCTTCTTATTTACCTTTAACAAGGGGGTACCTCAAGGTTCGATTCTCGGGCCTCTGCTTTTCTTCCTATTTATAAATGATCTGCCATCCGTAATTAACCACTGCAACTACCATATTACAAATATGGCTGCGAGATTTTCGCTGACTTAGACTCAGCTTCATCTTAAACTTAAATTGGCCTTTAATGCTGTGACCCGCTTTGTCTTCGGCCTCCGTAGGTTTGATCACGTTTTCGAATTCTCACGAAAAATCTTTGGATGCACTCTACATTGTTTTCTTCGCTTCAAATCAATCAAATCCTTTATCGTCAAAATTATAAAAAAAAAATGCCAACTTATCTTTTTGAAAAATGTTCACAGTCAGTACGGGGTACGACCTTAAGACCTAGCACGTACACATGTCTGACATAGCGACGTCAATTTTTCATTCACTCTGTAGGTCTTTGGAACCACCTCCCTTTCTCTTTAAGGAACAAAATAGAACAGTGTCGTTCCGCACCGTAATTTTATTTTTTTCCCAAATAGTTTAATTTTAATTCTTTCTTGTTCTCATTTTCTTCACGTTCTTTGTAAAATCACGTCTTCATGTAACGGGTGATTTTTTAAGAGCTTGAGAACTTTTTTTTTTAAAAAACGCATAACGCATTTGCAAAATCTCATCGGTTCTTTATTTGAAACGTTAGATTGGTCCATGACATTTACTTTTTGAAGATAATTTCATTTAAATGTTGACCGCGGCTGCGTCTTAGGTGGTCCATTCCGAAAGTCCAATTTTGGGCAACTTTTTCGAGCATTTCGGCCGGAATAACCCGAATTTCTTCGGAAATGTTGTCTTCCAAAGCTGGAATAGTTGCTGGCTTATTTCTGTAGACTTTAGACTTGACGTAGCCCCACAAAAAATAATCTAAAGGCGTCAAATCGCATAATCTTGGTGGCCAACTTACCGGTCCATTTCTTGAGATGAATTGTTCTCCGAAGTTTTCCCTCAAAATGGCCATAGAATCGCGAGCTGTGTGGCATGTAGCGCCATCTTGTTGAAACCACATGTCAACCAAGTTCAGTTCTTCCATTTTTGGCAACAAAAAGTGTGTTAGCATCGAACGATAGCGATCCCCATTCACCGTAACGTTGCGTCCAACAGCATTTTTGAAAAAATACGGTCCAATGATTCCACCAGCGTACAAACCACACCAAACAGTGCATTTTTCGGGATGCATGGGCAGTTCTTGAACGGCTTCTGGTTGCTCTTCACTCCAAATGCGGCAATTTTGCTAATTTACGTAGCCATTCAACCAGAAATGAGCCTCATCGCTGAACAAAATTTGTCGATAAAAAAGCGGATTTTCTGCCAACTTTTCTAGGGCACTGATTTTGGTAATAAAATTCAATGATTTGCAAGCGTTGCTCGTTAGTAAGTCTATTCATGATGAAATGTCAAAGCATACTGAGCATCTTTCTCTTTGATACCATGTCTGAAATCCCGCGTGATATGTCAAATACTAATGCATGAAAATCCTAACCTCAAAAAAATCACCCGTTATATAAGTCAAATATTATTTGTACTTATTTGTTTAAATTGTTTATCTATTCTCTTTCTTATAAGATTTTTTTTTATATATATATAAAAAAAATTATTTGGGCATAAAATAATACACACTTGGTTGAGAAATTAAAAAACCCCTCGCGTGTGTTGTAAAGAATAAAATAATATCCACTCGCGTCGTTGGAAAAAATATATAGATGGCCAATCGCGCTGTGGAAGAAAAAAAAATTAAATAAAAAAATACATACTCGCGTAGCAAATATCCTCTAAAATGTCCCAAGAGCCAAGACCTTTATGCTTAACTGCCTCTTTCTTATCTACTGTAGGCATCGAATGACCATATAATACTTGCAGTAAATAAATAAGGGCATCTGAATTTGTCCTATTGTGCTGAATGTTTAAATTGATTTTTTGTATGCAAGCTGTCTTATGGGCATAACACCTAAAACAGTTTGTTTATTACAGATAATAATTTGCATTTTCACTGCGCAGTTCGACTTAGTCAGAATTGTGTTTTGTATGTAAGTATTTTTAAATGGTAAGTGATTTTTGTGTCGTGTATTCTAATGTTAGTGGTTTAAGAAATAATTTCTTTCACGTGTTCGTCTACAATGTTCAATACAGGCCAGCTGTTTTGGCGTTAAGATTAAGTGAAACTCAGGTTGGAGTAAATACTGATTTATCAGAAGAAGTAAGTTTCCGATCCTACAAAGCCAACCCTACATAGGAAAATCGGAAAAAGCACAAACAAGCAAGGAAGTCTTGCAACTCCGTTATTGAAAAACCAAATTTTTGCATGACCAAAAATTATGGCAAAAAATTCTGCAGTGTCCCAAAGGCAGTACATTTTTTTGGTCATTTGTAAGAAAATATTAAAAACTCCTCAACATCTTCGGTTCCAACGCTAATGGACAATAACAAACAAATTGTTTATTCTTCAGAGAAGGCAAACTTGCTCGCCGCCCATTTCGTTACCAGCTCTACGCTGCCTAATAGCAACGTTGCCCCTCCTGTACTTGAGAATGTACATTTTTCCATGGGACAGATTTTTTTCTGCACTCGTAGCAAGAGTTCTCAAAGATCTCGATATACACAAGTCCGCTGGCCTGGATGGTTTACCTCTGATTCTTCTGAAGAGGAGTTCTTCCACACTGGCAAAGCCACTGCGTAAGCTTTTCCATCGCTCATACTCTTCTGGAATCTTTCCTAGAAGATGGAAAACAGCATTTGTCCAGCTTGTTCTTAAGAAAGGTGACCCATTCTCCCCCTCTTCCTATCGATCCATGGCACTTTTGTCTCTTCCTTCTAAGGTCATGGAAATGCTGATTAACCCCCAGCTCAAGTAATATCTTGAAGACCGAAAGCTTCTCCATGACCATCAGTATGGCTTTCGCAGTAATCGTTCCACCGGTGATCTGATGGCATATCTCACCGAACAGTGGAGCAAGTCCTTACATCGCTTTGGTGAAAGTAAGGTTATTACGCTTGATATATCCAAGGAATTTGATAGAGTTTGGCATGAACCTCTCTTATCATGCTTTTGGGATCGATGAGACTCTTGTTCGTTGGATAAGAAGCTATGGACCGTTCAATACAAGTTGTATTAGACGGATTCAAGTCTTATTCCTACAAAATAAATCCTGGTGTGCCCTAGGTTTTTGTTCTGTCTCCCACTCTTTTTCTCATTTTCATAAATGATCTTCTGTCTGTTACTTCTAATCCACTTTATTGTTTTGCTGACGACTCTACCCTCAGCTTTTCATATTCGTTCGATAATTGACGTCCTTCGCCTTCGGACGTACAATTGCAATGGTACAATATGTCAAGCCCATTAAACTCCGATTTATACAGCATTGTCAAATGGGGTAATGTGTGGAGTTTAATGCTTCGAAAACTCAAAGTTTCTGTCGTTAAAGCTAAACATATCCCCAATGCCATTGTCCACGAATTTAGAATAGTTTACCCGGCGAGATATTCCCTTGCCATTTTGATCTGCAAACATTCAAAACCAATGTTAATCGACACCTCCTTTCTCTCCCCTCTCTATCTTCCTAATGCCGGCGCAGTGTGTTACATTTAAAGGGAAACAAATATGTAGTCGCTTGTGCACGCGTTAATTATAAAAAAAAATATACTACCTGTACTACTTTATGAATTTATTCTCTTTGCGCAGCGATAAATAAAATAAATAAATAAATACTAAATACTACAACTATTTTAACATAAATCAGTATGTTTGTAGTACTTCCTAAATCTTGCATACTTTATTTAATGAAAGTTATTATGATATTCGATAAAATTAAGTGGCTTGTTCAGAAAACAACAACTAACGAGTTTGAGGTCTTAATAGAAACTGACATGACAACAACTTGAATGGTAAACACGAATGGTGGGTAAGCGAGATAAAAAAAATATTTTTGGACTGTTCATTGATGTAATGTGGCCAGGTACTCTTTTTCGGGATACTAACTTTTTTTATTATATAAATTTTGTTTTACATAAATTATGCCTTGTAATGTTTTTTTAAATTGATTATAATTCTAAAAAATTAAAAAATTATGGTTTATATAATTATAATAAATTTAATAATTATATTTTTCCAGGTACAAGAAGGCCTCGCCTTGAATTGCATATCATTGTTCGGAAGTCTTTCAGTGAAAAAGGGTGTCGCGAAAGTTAAAGTGCAATGAAAATTAAAAAAATAAAAATTGAAATGTGTAAACCTTATTTTAAGTGTTTGGTATGCGGTCATGAGGAAGAAAGAAATTCGAATGTTAAATATTGTCAACTACCGAAAAATACGGAAAGGTAAGCAAAATATATTTTTTAATCGCCTATTTACTGCAAAACCGGCATTATATGATATTGAAAAAAGGATGGGTTAAGGTTTGATTAATTTAACTGAAATGTTTTATATGGACACATATTTAGTTTAAATTGGGAAATTTTCGAGTTGTGCTGGCAATGCAGCAAATAAGCGATATTGATTTTTATTTGCATGTCAATTAAAAATCACCAATTTTGTTTGCGTTAGTTTAATGCAATTATGCAATTATTATGGTATTTACATTTTTTTAAACAAACTTTTTTAATTTTTTTTTTAGGAGAACAATGTGGCTAAGTGCTATGAACAAAACTCACTTGTTAAACGAAAAAATGTCGTCAGATTTCAGGGTATGCGAAAAGCACTTCTCAGGTGAAATGTATTCCAAATCCAAATTACGATTAAAGATTTCCGCTATACCAAACTTAAATAGTTTTAAGACCTCCGCAGATAATGCAGAAGGTAAGACTTAGAAACAATAGATGAATATCGTATAATTGAATAATGTATTTATTTTTTCTTAAGCAAATTTGATCATCCCATTGAAAAAGAGGACATAGAAGTTTTAAGAAATAATGACGATGAAGGTGAAATTAGTGAATCTGTCAACCTTGCAAAGGAAATATTTGAAGCAGACGAGTCTCGAAGCAAAAAATTACAAGTTGAAGATTTTGTCGATGTTCCAATAGCAGTGGAAACAGCATATAAAGAGAATAAGGCGACACAGACATATAGCACGAAATCTGAAGAGGTATTATATCTAAGAAAAGAGTGTGAAACGATGAAAAAGGAAATTGAAATCTCTAAGAGGGAAAAATATTCAGAAGCCGTGTATCTAAAAGAAACATAAAATATTTTACAAAAAGAAGAAAGGATGGAGGTATTCTAACGAATTTAAAGAAATTTGTCTTAGCATATATTTTACCGCACCCAACGCGTATGACTTTTTAGAAAATAATTTAAGATTGCCATCAAACAAATCTTTAACTCGTTTTACAAAAAATTGGACTTCTGGACGTGGATTTCACAAGCAATTATTTAATGTGTTCAACAATTGGTTGAAACAAAGTTAAAACCTAGGCTTGTAATTTCAGACCAAGGTGCAAACTTTATTGGTCTAAATAGACTTCTGGGCATTCCATTGGAAAAACCAAAACACCAAAATATACTACATGTTTGATACTCCTCATCTTTTAAAATCTTTCTGGCGCATTTTCATTAAATATGACATTGTTGCACATGGTAGCAAAAACGCATCTCGGAAAGATGTAGTTAGTTTTTACTTACGAGACAAAGAATCTCGATCCAGAATGGCTCCAAAACTGACAGATGACCTTATTTTCCCAAACAACTTCCGAAATATGAGAGTAAGACTTGCTTCTCATTCTATAAGTGCTACTGCTTCATCAGCTACTAACACTGTAGAAATAATTGACAAATAATTTGATAATTTCAATTCATCACAATTTAGAGCGAAAGCATTCAGAAGGAAGGCCATTTTTTGCAAACAAGGAGCAAATAGATTTTTTTAATGAAATGAATTTTTTTTGAAAATATTTCTTTTTTTGATAGGTCAATTAATGTAACAAAAAATGAGATTTATAAGCAGATGGCGACAGAATATAATTGCCTTGCATATATTTGAAGAATTAAAAGTAAACGGTGTTAAATCAAGATAGTGTAGAAAACACATTTGCTATGTTACGCAATCGAGCAGGAAAATATAAGCTGTTGACGCATTTTTAGTTCACATGTGCATTCAAAAAACATGGAGGATATAACTAAAGGAAACCGAAAGCGAGCCAACTTTAACATTGGAACTTCAAGACGTTGAAATACATATGGAACTACCAGTGGTAAGAAAAGATAAATTAGTAAACACTTTTGAAACCGAATCCGACAACAAAACAGTAGATTTTGGAAGCGATAATGCATTTTATTATTTTGGCGGGTTATATTTAAAAAAAAATCGTGAAAAACTTAAATGTGAAATGGAATTGAGTCAGCAACATAGCGTTTCCTCGATATTTACAGATTTCAAAGAATATGACGATGCAAAATTGACACGACCACCGCAAGATTTTTTGAATACGTTAGAGAACCTTGAAGGAATTTTTTTTCCTATTTTCCAAATTTGTATATTTAAATAAATTTGAAATGAAAATATTTCAGTTTTTAAAAAATGAATTTGATTATAAGCTGCACAAATCAAAGCAAAGAATTTGTAATAAGGTTTAAAATACGAGTGCAAGTGTACCATATCCTAAAAAAATTGAATACCACCATGAAATAAGTTGCACGACTGGATCGCACGTACTTGCTCATATGTGCGGTCACATTGTAGAATAAAATTAAAGAAAATTAAAGTGAACATCAAAGCATTTATTCGATTTTTGTGACTTTTGATTGTTCGAATAAAGTACGTTAAATTGTATTGGGTGAAATAATTTAAACGCCATTTTATTTCTTTAGGAAATGTAAGAAAGTGTGAATTTTTTTTCAAAATAGTAGGAGCCGTTTTTTTAATAAAAACGTTTTTTTAACAACTTTTTTTTTATAAAAATTAAAAAAAATAATTCAGGCATACAAACTTAAGCATATTTTTATGCATTTACATTTAAAAACAAAATTTAAAAAAAATTCACTTACCCGTTTTTAAAATATTGTTAGTTAGTTATTTTTATTTCGTCCAAATATTTTCATAAGAGTTTGTCACCGCACATTTTACATTTTCAGAGATTTGGTATAATATACCTTTCAGCTATAACATTATTTAATTTTTTTTTTAAGAATTATTATTTAATACATTAATTTAATTAGGAGGAAAGACGAGTGAAACCCCCTATCTGATAAAAAAAAGCATATAGCGTAACGTATATGCATGTTATGGCAATAGTAAGCCATTTAACATAATATTTAAAAATGAATGAGTGTGTAACTGTAACATGTATTTGTTTAAATTTTTGAATATTTATGTATACATTAGAAATATTCGTATATAAATACATTGGCAATTGAGTATGCAATAATTAAATAAATAAATAAATAAATAAATAAATAAATAAATAAATAAATAAATAAATAAATAAAATATAAATAAATAATAAATTAATATATAAATAATAAATTAATAAGTAAATGATAAATTATTAAATAAATAATAAATTAATAAATAAATAAATAAAAAATTAAATAAATAAATAAATAAATAAATAATTAAATAAATAATAAAAAATATAAATATTTAAATAAAAAAGTAAATAAATAAATAAATAAATAAATAAAATAATCATAATAAATGAACAAGTGATTATAATTGAGTAAATACCTACACAGTCTTATAATTGGTTTAATAATTAATTTAAACAAACATTTATATATCACAGAATTTCACATATTATTTGCATAAAAGCCAGAAACATAAAAAGATGTGTGCGCTTATCACAGATTAGAATATAGTTGATTAATCAACGGATTATCAATACAATCACAACTGTTCCTGAATTTAATTTTTATTTCGATGTGATTGGTGTTTGCTGGTCTTTCGCATTGGATTTTGGTAAAGACAGTCTTGGCCTAGGTTGGGGTATAGTTAGGGGCTTAGGTTGAGGCTTAGTTAGGGTTGTAAATTGGTGCTTTGGTTGGGTTCTATTTTGAGTTTAAGGTTGTGATTTCGGTCGGAATATTGGATGGGGAAAGGTTTGTGAATCCTGTTTTTTTCAGAAAAAGGTTAAAAGAAACTCGTTTGGCAGGAGGTTTCACCGATGTAGGGAGGACAACGGCAAAGCGCCATAAAAGTTAGTGAAGACACCCATTTTTAAAGACCAGTTGGGTCTGGATTCTGATTATTCTTTCTAAAGACTTCCGATTGGGGCTTGCTATTGGATTTGGGTTTATGAAAAGGTGGGCTATTGTTCATTATAAGTTGCATATTTCCAAGCTGAGTGAATCCGTTTGTGTGATGAAACATCCATTCGTATTTGGATGGAATCTGGATCTTGAAGCACCTTGATGACATCGGTTGACATTCACATTAGTTTGATGCAAATTTACGCATAACGTAGGAGCGAATCCAAGTCACATCAGCAAATCGAGGTGTGTTTTTTAACATGAACGAGGAGTTATTGGACGAATCCAGTTTGCTGAGTCTTTTATTCCAGTCCGATAAATTCCAAGCATGTCCACATTTATTGACTATTTCCACTGCCAACATTTCTTGAGGTAGTTCAGGAAGATCACTGTCCATGATTTTGGCAGAAAGTATTTCTTCGAAGATTGAAGTATTGTTCCTTTTCAAAATTGGTTGCTTCTGTTCGTGAAGGGCATCATTTAGAAAGAACTCCATATTATTTTCTAGATGATTTTGAATACCAGCTGTTATTTTTTCCTTGTTTCTTACAGCTGCACATACAGTAGAGAGTGTGCAGTTTATGTTTTGAAGCTCAGAGAAAATCACGGCTAGCGTTTGGTCAGTAATGGGCGTGGGGAGAAGTGGAATGCGGAACGACGAACTTTGCCTTGGATCTCAAAATCTGATCGCAATTGATTTAAATTGGTGTTCATAACTTTGGCTAATGCATGTAAGGAATTAATTTTAGATGTCATGTCAGACCAGAGCGATATAAAACCCGAGGACAGAAATTTTGGTAATTTAGTTTTTTTTAGAGTTTATTAATATACATGTAATTATAAAATTTAAAATAATTTTTTAATTAGTTTTAAAAATACAGATTTTTCAAAAAAAAATTAAAAAATTAATTTTAATTAGAAAAAAACATCTAAAATTTGGATATGCAGAATTAAATTGGCTACCTAGATCTTCTCAAATATAAAATTTGAAATTTGAAATATAAAATTTGACAGAAATACAGAGACGTTAACGAGGAAGCCCAAAATTAAAAAAAAAACGTTATATGACTTTTCCCGTAAATTTGGTTCTAATCAAATGATAGCCAATACCAAAAAAAAATCAAAAATTTTAATCAAAATCGTTGGAGCCGTTTTCGAGAAAAAATAAGCTTTTCCTTAACGTTCATATGGGAGGTACCGTTATTTGTAGGCCTAAAATTAAAATTTAATTTCCCCTCTGGAAAAGAATCACACACACCAAATTTGAAAATAATCGCTTAAGTCGTTTAGGCTGCAGCTCGTTATACATACTGACAGACAGACAGACATTTTGTTCGATGACTTTTTTTAGACTTCTCTATGATCGGAATGTCATGTTTCATTTTTATCCTAATCCTAAACTTACCAACTAAACGATTGGTGGCTACAGGCTAGGAGGAGGGTCCTTAATATGATTGTTGTTTTAAATCGTTTCAATCCATCCTTGCTGCGTAATGATTGCTTATAATAATGGGTACAAATACAACTGATTCGTAGAGCCCCGTGGCTTAGTGGCTAGTGTGTCAGACTGATAAGCGAATGGTCGGCGTTCCACTCCCGGTCAGAGCCACCTTTTTTCCGAAGTACTGCCTCTTGCGAGGAACTAACAGAACTTCCAAGAGTAAAATTTATTTTAAAAAAGTCATGTAGCAGATTAACAACACACACACAGGAATGGTTGAGAGTATAAGTATATAATTTATTTATTTATAAATAGAAAAATAACACGGTCTGAAACTCCAAAAAGTGTCAAAAACAAAACTTAACGGTTTTGGTTAAAATGTGGAGTACGCCAATACACGTCTTAAATAATAATGACTTTATGACAAAAGTATTTCCAAAATTGTAGGGCCGATTTTGATGAGTGCTTTTTTCATTTTTAGTTTTTTGAAAAAAAAAAACGAGACTTAGATGTACAAAAGTTAAAGTTTATTAATATAGAACTGATCATAAAATTTAAAACGACATTTGTGGATTTGTGGAATTTATAAATTAAAAAAAAAATGTGGTGGTATACTGAATTAATTTGGCTACCTAGATGTTTTTAAACTATAAAAATTGATAGAAAACCAATTAGCTGTTACCGGAAAGTCGAAAATCATTACATGAAAGATATCGATAGCTAGTTTGTTATTAAACTGTGCATCTCGGTATTAAAAAATACACAATACCTGGAATTACCATTAATATCTTCCAACTTGCATACATTTAAAAAAGTTATTAAGCTTTTCCACTTGTTTATTCAAAAAGTAGGATGTCAGCTTTAATTAAGACGAATATCGGTAAATGTTAATTGAAAATCGAACTCAAGCCATCATCAGATCTCATTTCATACAATTTTGTACAGTTTTTTTCAAATCTTCAACATTTTCTTCTTCTATCCCAACCACAGAAATTTTTAACAAATAATCAATCACAAATCGAAATCAGTGTTGATGTTAAGCTCGTTAAGGCTAGACGTGAGGTGCGCGCACAAATAATTGATAAGTCAAAAAAAAATTATTTGCGCATTATTATCGCGAGTGTTAAAAACAAAAAAAAATAATAATACACACACATTTGAGAAATTTAATTTATTTTTAATAAAATAATATCCACTCGCGTAGTTAGAGAAAAGAAAAAGATGCCCACTCGCGCTGTGGAAAAAAAAACATACTCGCGTAGCAAATATGCTCTTATGTGTCCCAACCCAAGACCTTTGTGCTTAACTGCACAATGGTAAGTGATTTTTGTGTCGTGTATTCTAATGTTAGTGGTTTTAGAAAGAATTTCTTTCACATGTGCGTCTACATTGTTCAATGCAGGCCAGCTGTTTTGGCATTAAGTGAAACTCAGGTTGGAGTAAATACTCAAATTCACTGTCCGCAACCATGTCATTCATTATTGTGTTATTTATAGGAGTATGATTCGAGCTACTGTTTAGAAGTGTTTTCCCCCTCGGCTGCAATTTTGTTTACTTTTCAATTAAAAATTACACAATTTTCACCCTTATCTGAACATAAAGTGAATAAATAAATCGCAGAACCTGTTAAAAGGCGAAATATAATATTAATCGAATATATTTCTTTACAAAACAAATTAGTGCTGTACCAAAGTCCGCAAATTAAATTTTCTTTGTGCTTAGTAAAACCTTTGTTGTTGTTTTTTTCTTGTTTTATAAATCATACCGAAATATGTCCGGTCAAAAAAGGTGAAGACACAACTCCAAACTTGTAATCCAAAGTACTCTTAACTCACCTCGAACATCGCTTGACTCTCCTCTTCAAAAAACAAAAAAGCTGGCCATAGATGAGTACACTTTGTTAAGCAAAACTCGCTCCCGACAAAACAATAAAACACACATAATAATTATTAAATTGCGCTCGGCATACGACAGAAAGTATGTTCTCACCTCCATTGCACGACAACACAAACTTAATAACAAACAACTAAACCTCAGAGACTTCGGTCTTAATTCCGACTCTGAATCGCCTGTATACCTGCGTGAATGTCTT
Organism: Platycheirus rosarum; assembly: GCA_963971375.1. NCBI lineage: Eukaryota > Metazoa > Arthropoda > Insecta > Diptera > Syrphidae > Platycheirus > Platycheirus rosarum. Next base: position 101,150,460 of record OZ020510.1, read on the forward strand.
ACAAAAAAAATAATAATATACTTCATTCTGCACTGAACTAAAGAGACAAAAACAAATCTATTCTGTGTTTATCAAACGTCAATCTAATGATGCAGCAGCTAAGATTGAGAACATTGACGAACTGAACGACATTGCCAGCCTCGAAACATGAGTGCAGCTTCAATTAAACACCGATTACATTCTAATTTATATATTATTTTCTTTTGTTTGTTTCCTGTTGCAAATTTAATTTCTTTTTTAAAATGTATACTACATGTTATCTTATTAATGTTATGAATATTAATTTTTTATTATTATTCGAGTATAACAATCTCATACGTCACCGTTTCTTGATTTTTATTATCTTGTTGTATAACTAAAAAAGTATATTTTCTTTTGTTGCTTCTACTGCCGATGCCATTGGCCTCTTATGACATGCTTTTTCCATTATTTTTTATTAATTTATAAAATCATGCAGTCAACTTTTGATAGTCGAAATTCTATGGGCGGAGGTTGTGGCAAGACGCTTCGTTTCATGATTGATGTTCTTGGTAAACAAAAGAATGGCTTACGGGTTTGTCATTTAAACACACAAAGTTTATTACCTAAACTAGATGAGTTTAGAGATCTTTTTGAAGGAACGTTAGTTAATGTTGTTTGTATTTCTGAATCGTGGTTTTCAAATAAGTTAACAAATGAGATCTATAGCGTAAAGGGATATAATGTTATTGGTGGTGATAGAGTGGGAAGGACCGGTGGTGGAGCTGCAATATACGTTAAAAAGGAGTTAAAATGTTCTCTAAAATGTAGATCAATGCCTGGAAGTGAAATTGATTATGTTTTTGTAAAAATCCAATCTGTGTATGAGAATCTTCTTATCGGTGGTGATTTAAATAGCAACCATTTGAATGATATAACTATAGTTGAAAATATCCGCTGTCTTGACTTATTTCCCGTAAATACTGCTAACGCAACTCATATTACCGAAAACGCAAGTACTCTGATAGCTGTTTTTTTCGTGACTGATTTCGTTCTTCTTTGTAACCAGTTTTCGGCTTCTGGTTTCTCAAAGCATGATCTTCTTTATTTAATTTTTGAAAACGCATTTTTCTCGATTTTAACGTGTTTGAACAGGTGTCACTTCTTCAATTTTCAATATAATTCATCGAAACAAAAAGAAATAAAAAGACCAACTCAAATATTTACAACAAAAATTATTATAAAAAAAAATATTTTTAATTTTTTCGGTTTTAAACAAATAAAAAACTTAAAAAAATTGATTTTTGAATCTTTGTGAATGTTTTCTTCTATGGTTTTCGAAGTTCAATTTTATTCTTAATTTTATATGAAAGCTGAGTTTTCAAGCTCGGTAGTAAAACTATAGTTTTTTTTTTAAATATTGTTTTTTAACACTCTAATCGCTGATTAAAAAAGCTAAAATATCGATTGACTGTATAAAGAAAATAACGTTCTAATAATTTTGTTTTTATTTTTTTATTTTTTTTCAACATTTTATCTTCTTATATCGACTTAGAAAATGTATGTAACAATAATAGTTTTTTTTATATTAATTTTTAAAAAATGGTCTGATATGCGTTTTTTCCATAGAAAGTTCATTGCTAACGCACACAAATAAATTTGTAGTTCGAACGATTTCCGCAGCAGATTTCGGTGCTGTTCAGCTCTTTTACTTTGTTCTCTTCTATTTTTTGTTGTTGTTGTTATTACATGTGTTCTGCTTTCTACTCTCTAGTCTCTACTCTCAACTCTGGCTGGTTCTGATATTTTTTCTTCTTCAGTCTCTGATTTTGGTTGCCTCATTTGTCATTTCCAATTCTACTGAGACTGAAGGATGGGTGAAGGGGTACATATTATTGGTAGGGTGATTGCGGTGGGAAGTATTTTTTTGTGGGTCTGTTTTTTTGGTGTGACAGTTTTTTTTTTGTTTATGGACCATTTTACAGAAAAGGAAGGTGTTTGGTGCCACACTCATGCGAAGAGTTGTATTTTTTTTTTGAAAAAAGGAAAGGTGGACAAAAAAGCAAGAAACTAAGGTATGATGCGAATTGAATTGCTTCTTTTGTGAAGTTTTTTACGTTTTCTATGCAAACAAAATTATTTTGGTTTGGAGTTTGGAAATAAAATAATTTTTCTTGTGTTTAGTATGAGCGATATACATATGAAGGTATATATTTACATATGTACATATATGTAAACTAGATCAAAGATCTTTGACTTATACAAGTAGTATACAACATATACATAGAAGAATAACATGATCTGAATACGTACGTGAAATTTGGCTCCAATAAAAAATTACCCATAAAAACGGTCCAATTTTTAAATTGAAAAATGGCTTGAAAGCTAGTGAAAGGAAGCTCCAATAATAAACAGATTCGAAATGAATACGAAAAATGGCCACACAAAATTATAAGCAAAATAACAATAGCAACAACATTTTTTTTTTATTTCAGCGGTTTGGGTTTTCTTACACATTTGTGGATAATTATATGTCTACTTTTCTTACTTTTGCTCTTCTATAAATGGTGCCCCTTAATTCGTTTTTAAAATTTTAGGACATAATTCTCATGTATATTCTATTCTCAATTTTTTATTTAATTTATCGGGAATTTAAGAAAAGGCTTACTTTGGTGTACTTTGGCCCATGTTAACGATTGCACTGTTATTACTAACGATAGAAACTTTGTATAGGACATTATTTTTAAAAGAAATGCTAGCCTTTGTAAATGCGTTTAAATAAATTTGATATCTTATCTTAGTTTGAAGATATCCAGTTTTAAGCCTGTTCCATTTTTTCTGCCCATGCAAACTTTTTGACCTTGGGTTCAATTTTCTCCAGAAAATACGTAATGAACATAACATTTTATTTTTTTTTATATTCTGCCCGTTAAAAACTCCTATACTGGGGTCTGTCTTGGGTCTGAAGTTGGATTAACCAATAAATTCTAAAATTCTTCAATTTTTACTTGCGATCATAGGGACTATAAGCAAGTTTAGGATTGGTGAATATAAAAAATCGAGATAACAATCAAATATGACATTACGATCATAAAGAAGAAAGTAAGTGGCAAGCAATTTCTGTCTGTCTATCACTATGTATAACGAACTGTAGCCTAAACGGCTTAAGCGATTATCTTCAAATTTGGTGTGTTTTATTCTTTTGGCATTCCCCAGAAAGCCAGAGGGCCAGAGTGTAAATTTAAATTTTATTTGTAGGCCTTAAAATAACGGTACCTTCTATATGGCCGTTAAGGAAAGCTTATTTTCTCGAAAACGGCTCCAACCATTTTGATGAAAATTTTTGAGGATTTTTTTGTTGGCATTATCTCTTATATAATCAGAACCAAATTTAAATTTATTTTTTTGGCTTTCTCGGTAACGGCTCTTTGGATTTCTGTCAAGTTTTATTTTTAAGAAGATTTAGATAGCCAAATTAATTCTGCATATCACCATTTTGAATAACTTTTTTGTTCTAATTAAAATTTATTTTTTAATTTTTTTTAAACATTTTTTTAAAAATTTTTTTTTAACTAATAAAAAACATTTTAATTTTTATAATCACATGTATATTAATAAAGTCTAAAAAATTGCATACCAAAAATTAATAAAAAAATGGTTCAAAAAACCAAAAATAAAAAACAAAAATTTATCAAAATCTGTCCTAAAATTTTCGAAATACTTTGTTCATAAACTCATTATTATACAAGACGTGTGATGGCATACTCTATATTTACTAAAGACCGTTAAGGGTTGTGGTTTTGACACGATTTATAAGTTTAGAACGTGTTATTTTTGTTTTGTTACTTGTTTCAATCAAATCAATCAAAGATCTTGCCTTCCAATATGGTTAAGCACTTAGGAGCAACGTACGTGCGACCCAGTCGTGCCCATTTTTTTTTTATTGATAGTGTCTTATTCAGCAATTTAGATTAGGTTTATATTTCCATTTTCTTTGCTTTTTTTCTTCTTCTTTTTTTTTGTTTTGATTTCTTGTAAGTCTAAGAAGATAGATTCATTTTCCATTATACAATTTGGCCCCAAATAAATAAAAAAAAACTGTAGATATTTTATAAAAATTTACAAAAGATCTTCGTTCAAAGTCAAAAACAGATTGGCAAACGTTAAAATTGGTCTAGGCCGGTCTTCTAGACAGACAAAATAAAAAAATATAGGCCGGCCAACGATGCAATTATCAGATATAGTTTTATAAATATAAAACTTTATCTAATATGAACATCGTCCGCGAAAATAAAAACCCAAAATCTCATGATGCAATTATCATATCAACTTGAACTAATTTTGCTCTCGAGGTCCAGTTTTTTTCAGGTAGCTAATTGAAAATAAAAAAATACAACAAATTCCTAGACACACCATTATGGACTAGGAGAGCCACAGAAAGGACGAACATGACAAAAAACAAAAAAAAGGTCATTTCATTTCTAATTATTTCTAGAGCCAGGCCAGAGGCAGGTAGGTTTGTTGTTAGTGTCCATGCCCTGCATATTATTTCTTCGTGGTCGTCATGTCGTCATCGCTCCTGAGGTCTGAGGATCGAAAACAAATAAACGCAAGGAAAAAAGTGCACATTCATATTCTGAGCGATACGAAGAGAGGAATATTTACGTTTTAAAACGTCCATGCTTCTTTTCTTTTTTAGCCGTACAACACGACTTTGGAATGGTTTACCCGACGAGATTTTCCCTTGCCATTTCAATCTGCAAACATTCAAAACCAATGTTAATCGATACCTCCTATCTCTCCACTCCCTATCTTCCTAATGCCCACGCAGTGTGTTACATTAAAAAGGGAATCAAATAGTCCCTTGTGCGCGCGTTAAATATAAAAAAAAAATTATAATTTATATTTCCCAGAATTTCAACCTAAACTTTATAAGTAAGGTCTTGTTATTACAATAAATTAACACAAACAAAAGCCTCAGGTGCGTCACCACTCCTTAAAAGGTCGCACGCCATAAAACCTATATACAAAACAAGGCCTAATAATCTATTCTGGTAATGGTAAACTTACGGTAGGTAGAATCATTGAAGGTGATGGTGTAATCTTGTAAACTATTTAACACTTGCTTAATAGTTTTATGACCTTGTTGTTGTCTAAAGGGGATTTGATGCAGGATGCCTAATTGTCCTTTTTGCTGAAATTACCCTTATCAGGTATATCCAATCAATTTGTATAAATTAACCAGGAAATCGATAGCTTACATCAGAATCGCAATAACATCCTTCGACTTCACCTCAAAGTTTTAGTATTTACAAAATGTCTGTTAAAGAAGTTTTTGAATATCGGCACAAAAAGTTTAACCAAGCCAAGCGAGGCCGTGGCCAAGAGGAAGATATATTTTCATGGGAAAGCGGAACAAGTGAACAACAATTTTAAATCCACCGAAGCAAAGAAAAATTAGCCCTGTTCAGCACACATCCCTGCCCAGTTCCAACAAATCTATTGACAATGGATTCCGAAACAAGAATCAAAACATGTATATTGATGATTCAAGACACTCAAGCATCAGGCCTATTACATTTTCGCCAGTACACGATTTCCCTTTGAAGGGAACCGTATTCACAGCCAACGACAGAGTTATGATAAAAACCGAAGTTATCGCGCCCAATGTAATTCCCAGTGAATATTCATCGCAAGCACCAAAGCCATTACAGTCATAGAAGCCTTTAAATTTGAATCTCAATATTCTCCTGATGTCAAAATTAAAGAAGACCACGGTTAAAAACTTTGAAATGTTTTTTAATACAGCTCATGTATTACAGCTGCATGCAATACAGGAAACATTAGCTTTTAATATATCCAAAATATTAAAGCTTTTTTTTAATTATTTTGCATTACATTCTAATATTTTGGTATTAAGTTTACTTATTGTAATGCGAAACTGATTAGATTGTAATCAATTGGAATAAAAAGAAATCAATTCAATTTTCAATTCAATTTCATTACACATTTACATTTAAAAGTAAAATACGCCATATTAGCTTTTAATTCTTCTTGTATTGAATTTTAATATCTCTATATTATATTTTAATTCTGTTTTATTACATTACAATACTAGTAAACAACAATGTTATACAATTTATTAAAAAATTAACCCATATGTATTACATTTCAATCTGTCAAAGAAATACTCCATAACCATAATGCGTCATTCTTCAAAGGTCAGCTTTACAATGGAGAGCAGTCTTTCATTGCGTTCTTTTCCAAAAGTGAGGAATTTTCATTTAAAAGTGATGTTTTTTAAAAATTAATATGAAACGTGATACATACTTATTGTGAAAGCGAGGAGAATTGTGCGGGTATTTTAGTTTCTGGTAAGTAAAACGTTTAATGAAAACGATATAATTTAAGGTTTCTTTTTGTGAGCTCCAGTTTATTTTTCATTGATTTACACAATTTTTACAGATTCCGTTTGATTTCGAGCTTAGAAACCCTATTAAAGGAAGAACATTTAAAATTGTTGAACCGGTTACACCAAACATGTGGCGGATATTTACAAGGAAACTTCAATAGCTGACGCAGCAATAGAACGTTTGTTCCAAGTCAATCAATCAATCCTATATAATATTTTATGATTTTTTAATTTTTATTCTTTTTTTTTGCTTAAGAGAATGGAACAGCGAAATACATTTTTATTGCTTATAAAACTTTTGCCTTCAACAACCCAATGGAAAAAGGCGGGATAGCTTTGAAAAGCTGGTTCAAAAACTCTTTGAATTGACTATTGAAGAGGTAAATAAGAAAATGGAAAACATCTTAGACTGCTGTATTTATTTTTCTTATTCTGTAGATCAACGACCCCACAAAATTGCTGCACCCCAAAACAAGCAAGTTGTGTCCCAATATTTCAGTACCTTTGACCAACAAAATTGTAAGCTTTCCTCTAAATTTTATTTGTTAAGAGACATTTGATTTGCTTTTCAAAAATGTTCTATGTTTTAACATAAAATATATGTAATTATTCATTAACGTAATGAAATTTGAATTTAAAAAACCTTACGATTGGTACTAAATAACAATAAGATTTATGTTTTAAATCCTTATTAAGTTTCGTGAGATATTTTTAACATGTATATATTTATATTTATTTATATGTATATTTATTGTACATATATAATTGTATCTTTAAAACTTATCAAAACTCATTATTTAAATAAACAAAATATTATCAATAATAAAAATAACTGTGCATATATATTAATATAAAATAAATTATCCGTTGAAAATTTGCGTCTTTGTTGTTTAAATACTTTAGTAATACAAATATTTTACAAGGTAATATAAAATTCAATTGAATTTTAATAATTTGCTATTAACAGTTAAGAAAGGAAGTATTAAATATTAATAACTTTGCATTAATGTTTAATAAACTTTTATTTAAACTTAATACAACGTTGCCATCATATATACCATCAGAAATAGTAATTAATTTTAATAGATGGTAATTAAAAATCAATGATGTGTGAATTAAATTTCAACATATTTTTATAAGTAATCTAAAACATTTCTTATTATATTACAATAGATTTCGTATTACTTTTTAATACTTTTGTTATTAACTTTTAATGCAGGATTATTATAATTCAATTCAAGATCATATTTACTTTCAATTCAAAATTCTTATATTTCTAATTGGATTGGTATTGAATTTCAATACACTTCGTATTAATTTTCAATATCTTAATTTTGTTAAGTTTTAATATTCATTTTATTTCACAGTATGTTAAATTTTAATATATTTCTGGCGTTGGCATATATGTAATTTTTTAACCGTGAACTTATCGAGCTCAATGCACACCTGTCGGCAATTCCCAGAGAAGCATACGAGGACATTTGCAAATTTCGAAGTAATATGGTTCGGAAATTTCCGAAAAAAGAACGCAGTGCTAAGGAACAAGAACGCCGGGATAAGAATACATACAGCTGCCGAAAGAGCAGACGAGTAAAGAAAATCCAACAAGTTGCTGTGGAAGAAGAATACAAAGGCTATAAGGATGCAAAATGGCTGAGTATGCTATGACAGCAGCAGCTTATTTTAAAGAATTGATTAAAACCACAGCCGAAGCAACAGCTTCAGAAATTATTGTAGTAGATTAAGAGTGTTATTTGAAACTTGTCTTAAATTAATAAAAAAAGAATATTATTTAAATAAATAATAATTTATATTTATATTATTAATTTATTTATAACTATTGGAAAATTTAGCAAACAACGATGAATGACATAACTTCACATTTTGATTTCAGACAATGTGACTATTCAAGAACTAAAGACTCAAGACTTAATCAAACAATTGTGCAGATTAAATGTTGTAATACAGGTGAACATGGTTGTCTTTACTATAATCTGCAATCTTCATGACTTTTTTTTCTGTTTCTGCTGACGTTCTTTAAGCAATCTTAAAATTATTTAATTAAAATGAGGAATACGTTTTAAAAAATATTTTAAATATCATTTACTATGTACTGTTACAATTTTGCAGCTTTGAACGTACATAGGTGCGTTATTAAAATGGGTTTTTGTAACAATACCAACCACCAAGCACAATTTCCATTTCATCATCCGTAAACGTTTATGGTAAATACCTGGAGCCGAATTACCGCATCAGTTATTGAGCAATAAATGACTGAATTATATGTGTTTGGCATAATCACTTACTTTATCGTGCATTTTTTGACATTTTCACTTCAGTCATCGAGCAGATTTTCATTCGATAGATAAAGTGCTCACTTAATGAAAAAATATGGACTTTTAGTATGTTGTCGTTGTTTATTAAAAATTTTACTCTCAAAATTGCATAAATATTAACTTCGTTTGATGAGATGAATCATTTTTCATATTAAATTAGTTGCAAAATGTTTACTTTCTTCTGAATCGCAACAATAAAATTCAAATATCCAAGACTAAATTTATCCTAACGACATCTGTTAGCCAATAGAGAAATCAATAAATACACCATGAACTTGAATATAACTAGTACAATTTATAATAATTAAACGATATGCCTCATCCCAAAGTAGTTACTCGTGCACTCACCCAAAGTGGTTACTCGTGCACTCACTCACTCGCTCACTGAAGCCGTAATTCGCCCCCTGATTTTACGAACAAACCCCGGTGTCTTAAGTAGTCTAGATCTCGATTTTGTGATACTTAGCTAAAATCACCAACATTTGACACCCTTAAAATACCCTCCCATTACCCTAACTTAATCACCAAAAATTAATTTTCTTCTCCGATGGAAGCCAACCATATTTTAATCATGTTGGTTATGATATTAGTTACTTTTCGGAACGGTAAATGTTTAAAAAATGTTTCTTTGGTGTGAACACACCTTAGAGACAATTTCTTTTTAAAAAAACCTAAAAACAATTGTGACTTCTGCTTACAGAGAAAAATTGAAGAGTTAGAAGAAATTTTTTTTATTACAATTACAATTACAAAAAAAAATCAACTTATTTATAAATATAAAAATCGAAAATTTAAATCATTATTTTTTTGTCTTTAAAGCTATCTGTTTTGCATATTCCGCAAAACTAAGATTTTCAACAATAATTTCTTTAATTTTCTTGTTTCTGCCCATTTTTCGGGAAGAAAATGTGAGCTTTTCACTTTCGTTTTCTTTTCTTTCGATGTTTTGCTGACGAGATTATGAATTAAATTTGTAAGCAAAGTTCATGTATGGCTTTTTCAGTTTTAAACTTAATTTTTGGGCAGACATCTCTTATTTTCCTTTACTTTGACGTTTATAAAATGAAATGATACGTATTATCGCTTCGGTACTACTAATGTCCACTTTAAAAATCCTTGCCTATTTATAGGAAAACTCTAATCTTTCTATCCTTTCCTGAGATCAGTTTTTTCTTGATGCTAATAACGAAGCATGAAATTCTAGTTAGTAATTACTTGTTCAGGTAAAAAGGATCAAATTGAACAAGTTGAGATATAATAAAATAATTCGCAGGATAGGCATGAAGCGACAAAATGGTTGGATTATGGGGAAGCTTAAGCATCATTACTATAGGTCGATTTTCAGGTAAAAAAGTAGACTGTGTTTTTAAACCCCAAGTATGTAATTAAATTATTATAGTTTTATTGTTTCGAGGAAATAGTAATGCACTTAAATAATATGCCAGAAACAAAAAATACAAATTTCGTTTTAGCGCTATTTACGTAAATATTTTGTACTACAAGTACAATGAGCATGTTGTTGTGTTTTGAAAATAACAGAGTAATATTTCCCTTAATAGTCATATTAATTCAATAAGTAAGAAAAAACAAATGCATACCTGCATTTTTATTATATATAATAAAATTAGCAAACCCACTCGGCGTTGCTCGGGTATAACATATATTTTATGGATACTAACAAAAGCGCTACTTATGGGACCCAAATATACCTAGAAACTACCAGGTTATCATGTTAATACAAAAATAAAAAAAAAATTAGTAGTCATTTTTAATAAATATTGTTGAATTTTTTTTTTAAATTGCAATAAAAATGTTCGATTTAACAAGAACATGGTAGCTCTTTTTGATTTTTATTATTTTCTTCTAACTCTTCAATTTTTCTCTTTAGCAGAAGTCAAGGTTAAACATTGTTGTTCTAATTTTCCCGATTTACTTTTTAGGTTTTTTAAAGATATTATCTCTAAGGTGTGTTCACATCAAAGAAACATTTTTTAAACATTTACCATTTCCATTTACTTCCATCGGAGAAGAAAATTAACTTTTGGTGATTAAGTTAGGGTAATGGGAGGGTATTTTAAGGGTGTCAAATGTTGGTGATTTTAACTAAGTATCACAACTACAACAACATTTCGAATTGACATGCAAATATGTATGAATAATCAATATTGTAGGAAATTTAAATATTCTTAGATATTTTTGCCTTAGGATGTAATATGGAAAAAAAATTATTGATGAAACATGGTACAAAAATTCCTGTACCATGGAGTAAAACACAATGCCTGAAAAAAAAACACAATGAATGATATACCAAAGAGACAACAAATATTGAGGATGTTGGAGGATTTAACGTACGTTAGATTTTCCTTTTTATAATATTTGTACTCTATGGCTATGGGTGAAGTGAAGTTGGATTTTCCAAAATAAACGTATCGGCAACTGCCTGTTATTTTATGTTGTTTGTTTGTTCGTAACGTTTGACGTATCGTTTAATTACTATAAATTGCACTAGTTATATTCAAGTTCATGGTGTATTTATTGATTTCTCTATTGGCTAACAGATGTCGTTAGGATAAATTTAGTCTTGGATAATTAAATTTTATTGTTGCGATTCAGAAGAAAGTAAATATTTTGCAACTAATTCAATATGAAAAATGATTCATCTCATCAAACGAAGGTAATATTTATGCAATTTTGAGAGTAAAATGTCTAATAAACAACGACAACATACTAAAAGTCAATATTTTTTATTAAGGTATCCATCATTGAGCACTTTATCTATCGAATGAAAATCTGCTCGATGACTGAAGTGAAAATGTCAAAAAATGGTACAAGAATGCACGATAAAGTATGTGATAATGCCAAACACATATAATTCAGCCATTTATTGCTCGATAACTGATGCGGTAATTCGGCTCCAGGTTGGTGGTTGGTATTGTTACAAAAACCCATTTTAACAACGCACCTATGTACGTTCAAAGCTGCAAAATTGTAACAGTACATAGTAAATGATATTTAAAATATTTTTTAAAACGTAATCCTAATTTTAATTAAATAATTTTAAGATTGCTTAAAGAACGTCAGCAGAATTTTTTATTTGGAAATTACAAATATGTACCTAATTCATTATGCTTACATCTTTGGGTGAGTGCACGAGTAACCACTTTGGGATGATGGCATATCGTTTAATTATTATAAATTGTACTAGTTATATTCAAGTTGATTGAGTATTTATTGATTTCGCTATTGGCTAACAGATGTCGTTAGGATAAATTTAGTCTTGGATAATTGAATTCCATTGTTGCGATTCAGAAGAAAGTAAACATTTTGCAACAAATGCAATATGAAAAATGATTCATACTCATCAAACGAAAGTAATATTTATGCAATTTTGAGAGTAAAATGTCTAATAAACAACGACAACATACTAAAAGTCCATATTTTTTCATTAAGGTATCCATCAGTGAGCACTTTATCTATCGAATGAAAATCTGCTCGATGACTGAAGTGAAAATGTCAAAAAATGGTACAAGAATGCACGATAAAGTATGTGATAATGCCAAACACATATAATTCAGCCATTTATTGCTCGATAACTGATGCGGTAATTCGGCTCCAGGTTGGTGGTTGGTATTGTTACAAAAACCCATTTTAACAACGCACCTATGTACGTTCAAAGCTGCAAAATTGTAACAGTACATAGTAAATGATATTTAAAATATTTTTTAAAACGTAATCCTCATTTTAATTAAATAATTTTAAGATTGCTTAAAGAACGTCAGCAGAATTTTTTATTTGGAAATTACAAATATGCACCTAATTCACTATGCTTACATTTTAAATTTAGGGACCTAAAATTTCACTTCTGCACTTTTTGCAAAAATAGACATTAAGTTTAAAAAAAAAACTTTAATTCTTATAAGACTCTTACCTTTTTCAGTTCCATTTTGTTTTGTTGTTTTGGTTGGGCATTTTTTCGAGAGATTATAGGAAATAAAAAAAGTCATGAAGATTGCAGATTATAACGGGTCCGCCAAATAACTTTTTTTTTTTGAAAATGCTTCATCAACATCGAGTGTAGCTTCGGCTGTGTGGCACGTAGCGCCATCCTGTTGAAACGAAATGTTTTAAATATCCTCCTCTTCAATTTTTGTGAACAAAAGTTCGTTCAACATGGCCCGATAACGACCGCCATTGACCGTAACGGCCACTCCTTGCTCATTTTGGAAAAATGGCCCAATTATGCCTCTGGACCAAAATCCGCACCAAACAGTGACTCGTTTTGGGTGTATCGGCTTTTCAGTGTATGCGTGCGGGTTTTCTGTGCCCAGAATGCGATCATTTTGTTTGTTTACATACCCGCCAAGATCAAAATGAGCTTCTTCTGAAAAGATGATTTTTTTTTGGCAAAATCGGCATCTTCTCTAAGTCGATCGCAGGCAGTAATGTCGCAATATTTCAAGCGTATACACAATCATATTCGTTTAGCGGAAGGATAAAACTAATTATCTGTCACATCAGACATGAGCTAGGTGTTACCATTCACGAAATAAGCACTAGTTGAAAAAAAGCGTTAGATGGCGGACCCTTTAGTAAAGACAACCATGTTCACCTGTATTACAACATTTAATCTGCACAATTGTTTGATTAAGTCTTGAGTCTTTAGTTCTTGAATAGTCACATTGTCTGAAATCAAAACGTGAAGTTGTGTCATTCATCGTTGTTTGCTAAATTTGCCAATAATTATTAAAAATATAAATAAATTAATAATATAAATATAAATTATTTTAATAATATTTTTTTTTAATTAATCAAATAATAATCTTAATCTACTACAATAATTTCTGAATATAAATAATATTTTTTTTTATTAATTTAAGACAAGTTTCAAATAACAATCTTAATCTACTACAATAATTTCTGAAGCTGTTGCTTCGGCTGTCATTTTCATCAATTCTTTAAAATAAGCTGCTGCTCTCATAGCATACTCAGCCATTTTCAAATTTGCATCCTTATAGCCTTTGTATTCTTCTTCCACAGCAACTTGTTGGATTTTCTTAACTCGGCGGCTCTTTCGGCAGGCATATGTATTCTTATCCCAGCGTTCTTGTTCCTTAGCACTGCGTTCTTTTTTCGGAAATTTCCGAACCATATTACTTCGAAATTTGCAAATGTCCTCGTATGCTTCTCTGGGAATTGCCGGCAGGTGTGCATTGAGCTCGATAAGTTCACGGTTAAAAATGTTAGGGTGGTTTTTAATAAATTTTGGGTTACATATATGACATCGCCAAAAATATATTAAAATTGAATATACTGTAAATATTAAAAAAGACTATCAATAAAATGAATAGTTAAACTTAATAAAATTAAGATATTGAAAATTAATACGAAGTGTATTGAAATTCAACACCAATCCAATTAGAATATAAGAATTTTTTAATTAAAAGTAAATATGATCTTGAGTTGAATTATAATAATCCTGCATTAAAAGTAATAACAAAAGTATTAAAAAGTAATACGAAATCTATTGTAATATAATAAGAAATGTATTAAATTACTTATAAAAAATATGTTGAAATTTAATTCACACATCATTGATTTTTAATTACCATGTATTAAAATTTAATTTCTGATTGTGTAAAGCAACGTTTTATTAAGTTTAAATAAAGTTTATTAAATATTAATGCAAAGTTATTAATATTTAATACTTCCTTTCTTAAATCTTAATAGCAAATTATTAAAAATCTATTAGAATTCAATAAAATTTTATATTACCTTGTAATATATTTGTATTACTAAAATATTTAAACAACAAAGACGCAAATTTTCAACGGATAATTTTTTTTTATATTAATATATATTCACAGTTATTTTTATTATTATTAATATTTTGTTTATTTAAATAATGAGTTTTGATAAGTTTTAAAGAAAAAATTATATAGGTACAATAAATCCATACATGTTAGAAAATATCTTACGAAACTAAATAAGGAATTAAAACATAAATCTTATTGTTATTTAGTACCACTCGTAAGGTTTTTTAAATCCAAATTTCAGTACGTTAATGAATAATTACATATATATTATGTTAAAACATTGAACATTTTTGAAAAGTAAATCAAACAAATAAAATTTAGAGGAACGCTTACAATTTTGTTGGTCAAATGTATAAAACTTGCTTGTTTTGGGGTGCAGCAATTTTGTGGGGTCGTTGATCTACAGAATAAGAAAAATAAATACAGCAGTCTAAGATGTTTTCAATTTTCTTATTTACCTCTTCAATAGTGAATTAAAAGAGTTTTTGAACCAGCTTTTCAAAGCTATCCCGCCTTATTCCATTGGGTTGTTGAAGGCAAAAGTTTTATAAGCAATAAAAATGTATTTCGCTGTTCCATTCTCTAAAGCAAAAAAAAAGAATAAAAATAAAAAAATCATAAAATATTATATAGGATTGATTGATTGACTTGGAACAAACGTTCTATTGCTGCGTCAGCTATTGAAGTTTCCTTGTAAATATCCGCCACATGTTTTGTGTAACCGGTAAAACAATTTTGAATGTTCTCCCTTTAAAAGGGTTTCTAAGCTCGAAATCAAACGGAATCTGTAAAAATTGTGTAAATCAATGAAAAATAAACTCGAGCTCGAGCGGGTTGTTCCGCCCCGCTTTCACAATAAGTATGTATCAAGTTTGACATTTATTTTTACAAAACATCACTTTTTAATGAAAATTCCTCACTTTTGGAAAAGAACGCAATGAAAGACTGCTCTCCATTGTAAAGCTGAGCTTTGAAGAATGACGCATTATGGTTATGGAGTATTTCTTTGACAGATTGAAATCTAATACATATGGGTTAATTTTTTAATAAATTTTATAACATTGTAGTTAACTAGCATTGCAATGTAATAAAACAGAATTAAAATATAATATAGAGATATTAAAATTCAATAAAAATAAATAAAATTAAAAGCTAATATGGCGTAATTTACTTTTAAATGTAAATGTGATAATGTTAGTTTTTTTTAATATTTTTGTATTACATTATAATGCCTAGCTATTGCAGGATCAGAATATTAAAATATAATATAGTGAGGAGTTGCAAGCTTATAATTGTTGTATTATATTTTAATTAGAAACAGACACACAGATTATCGGCAATTAATTTTTAATACCAAATGATTTCTTTTTATTCCAATTGAATACATTCTAATCAGTTTCGCATTACAATAAGTAAACTTAATACCAAAATATTAGAATGTAATTCAAAATAACTAAAAAAAAGCTTTAATATTTTGGATATATTAAAATCTACTGTTTCCTGTATTGCACACAGCTGTAATACATGAGCTGTATTAAAAAACATTTCAAAGTTTTTAACCGTGGTCTTCTTTAATTTTGACATCAGGAGAATATTGAGATTCAAATTTAAAGGCTTCTATGACTGTAATGGCTTTGGTGCTTGCGATGAATATTCACTGGGAATTACATTGGGCGCGATAACTTCGGTTTTTATCATAACTCTGTCGTTGGCTGTGAATACGGTTCCCTTCAAAGGGAAATCGTGTACTGGCGAAAATGTAATAGGCCTGATGCTTGAGTGTCTTGAATCATCAATATACATGTTTTGATTCTTGTTTCGGAATCCATTGTCAATAGATTTGTTGGAACTGGGCAGGGATGTGTGCTGAACAGGGCTAATTTTTCTTTGCTTCGGTGGATTTAAAATTGTTGTTCACTTGTTCCGCTTTCCCATGAAAATATATCTTCCTCTTGGCCACGGCCTCGCTTGGCCTGGTCAAGCTTTTTGTGCTTGTGCTCAAAAACTTCTTTAACAGACATTTTGTAAATACTAAAATTTTGAGCTGAACTCGAAGGATGCTATTGCGATTCTGATGTAAGCTATCGATTTCCTAGTTAATTTATACAAATTGATTGGATATACCTGATAAGGGTAGTTTCAGCAAAAAGGACAATTAGGCATCCTGCATCAAATCCCCTTTAGACAACAAAAAGGTCATAAAACTATTGAGTAAGTGTTTAATAGTTTACAAGATTACACCATCACCTTCAATGATTCTACCTACCGTAAGTTTACCATTACCAGAATAGATTATTATGCCTTGTTTTTTAAATAGGTTTTATGGCGTGCGACGCATCTGAGGAGTTTCTTTGTGTTAATTTATTGCAATACCAAGACCTTCTTATAAAGTTAAGGTTGAAATTCTTGGAAATATAAATTATTATTATATTTTTTTTATAATTAACGCGCGCACAAGGGACTATTTGTTTTCCTTTTTAATGTAACACACGATTCCTTTTACCCCATTTGACAATGCTGTATAAATCGGAGTTTAATAAGCTTGACATACGGTACCGGGGAAGGACGTGAATTATCGAACGAATATGAAAAGCTGAGGGTAGAGTCGTCAGCAAAACAGTTAAGTGGATTGGAAGTAACAGATAGAAGATCATTTACAAAAATGAGGAAAGGAGTCGGAGACATAACAGAGCCCTGGGGCACACCAGCATTTGTTTTGTAGGAATTAGACTTGAATCCGTCCAACACAATTTGTATTGAACGGTCCAGAAGATAGCTTCTAATCCAACGAACAAGAGTATCATCGATCCCAAAAGCACGCATTTTCGAAAAGAGAGCTTCATGCCAAACTCTATCAAATGCCTTGGAGATATCAAGAGCAATAATCTTACTTTCACCAAAGCGATGTAAAGATTTGTTCGGTGAGATATACCATCAGATCACCAGTGGAACGGTTGCTGCGGGAGCAATACTGACCAGCGTTTCCAGGACCTTAGAAAGAAGGGATGTTAGTGCTATGGGTCGGTAGGAGGAGGGGGAGGATGGGTCACCTTTCTTAGGGACAGGCTGAACAAATGCTGTTTTCCATCTTCTAGGAAAGATTCCAGAATAGTAGGAGCGATGGAAAATCTTACGCAGTGGCTTTACCAGTGTGGAAGAACACCTCTTCAGAAGAATCGGGGGTATATCATACGGGCCAGCGGATTTGTGTATATCGAGATCTTTGAGAACTCTTGCTACTATACGAGTCCGGAAAAAAACCTGTCCCATTGAAATATTTACATTCTCAAGTACAGGAGGGACAAATGGGCAGCGGCCTTCTCTGAAGAATAAACAATCAACAAAAATCACCAAAATTTTGTACTGCCTTTGGGACACTGCTGAATTTTTTGCCGTAATTTTTGGTCATGCAAAAATGAGGTTTTTTCAATAACGAAATTGCATGAATTCCTGGCTTGTTTGTGCTTTTTCCGATTTTCCTCTGTAGGGTTTGCTTTTTAGTATCGGAAACTTACTTCTTTGAGCCTGATAGCTTCTTTACACTCAGAATTAAACCAGGACTTTTCTTTAGGTTTGATGCTTTTTACTCTGTTAGGAATGAAAGCACGCATCCCTAGAAGAATCACATTTGTGATCATTTCAGCACTTATATCAATGTCACTATCGAGGAAGCATAGTGACCAGTTAAGGGTTCGGAAAAACATATTCAGGCCGTCCCAGTTGGTTTTCTCGCATTGCCAAACGGTCCTGGTGTGAAGTTTTTCTTTAACTGGATGGTTGGAGGATGAGAAATTAGCTGAAATGAGACAATGGTCTGAAGTGCCAAATGGAGAAGTTACAATAATGGTATATTTATCAGGGTGAAAAGTAAGAAACGAGTCAAGAGTATGGGCGGCTTGCCCAGCAACATCCGGTATACGCGTTGGCACATCGATCAGTTGAGTAAGGTGATGTAACCCGGCAAAGAGCTCGACAAACCTTTCTTCGGGTGTTGTCTGACCAGAATAGCGGAGCCAATTGGAATTGTGTAAATTTAAATCGCCCGCAATAACGATTTCAGTGAGAGGACAAAGGAAAACAATTTTCGAGATGGAATCAGACAGCGCATCAAACTCGTTACAAGTCGAATTACTGTCGAGATATGGACTCCTATAAACAAAACAATAATGAATGGCATGCTTGCGGACAGTGAATTTGAGCCACAAGAAGTTAATGTCCGTGTTGGAACATTGCCCATATTGGGGAAGGCTCTGGTAAGCAATATCAAGAGGATATTATAGACCGAAAACAACTTGGAGGTCATCTGTTTTGGGGGAAGCTCGATCTCAAGGTTTTCAATCGTGGCCACAGCTAAGGTCAGTCGCGGCGAATCGGGACAGATGGAAGGATCTTGTTGCTGCCCTATGCTCCAGAAGGAGTTGAAGCGCTGCATTGCAGCCGGATAACATATATATATTAGCATACTCGCTTAATGTTTTATTTATATTTTTTTCCTCCACAGCGCAAGTGGACGTCTTGTTCTTTCTTCCAACGACGCGAGTGGATATTATTTTATTCTTTACAGCATACGCGAGGGTTTTTTTTCAATTTCTCAAACGTGTGTTTGTTGTTATTTTTTTTAACACTCGCGATAACAATGCGCAAATAATTTTTTTTTTTGACTTATCCATTATTTGTGCGCGCACCTCACCTCTAGCCTTAACGAGCTTAAGATCAACAATGATTTCGATTTGTGATTGATAATTTGTTAAAAAATCCTGTGGTTGGGATAGAAGAAGAAAATGTTGAAGATTTGAAAAAAACTGTACACATTTGTATGAAATGAGATCTGGTGATGGCTTGAGTTCGATTTTAAAATAATATTACCGATATTCGTCTTTATTAAAGCTGACATCCTACTTTTTGAATAAACAGGTGGAAAAGCTTAATAACGAAACTTTTTTAAGTGTATGCAAGTCGGAAGATATTAATGGTAATTCCAGGTATTGTGTATTTTTTAATACCGAGATGCACAGTTTAATAACAAACTAGCTTTCGTTATCTTTCATGTAATGATTTTCGTCTTTCCGGTAACAGCTAATTAGTTTTCTATCAAATTTTATAGTTAAAAAACATCTAGGTAGCCAAATTAATTCTGTATACCACCACATTTTTTTAATTTATAAATTTATTTTTAATTGTTTTTCTTTTCAATACTTTAAGGACTAACCCACAAATGTTGATTTAATTTTTATAAGCAGTTCTATATTAATAAACTTTAACTTTTGTACACCTAAATCTCGTTTTTTTTTCAAAAAACTAAAAATAAAAAAATCCCCTCATCAAAATCGGCCCTACAATTTTGGAAATACTTTTGTCATAAAGTCATTATTATTTAAGACGTGTATTGGCGTACTCCACATTTAAACCAAAGTTTTGTTTTTGACACTTTTGGAATTTCAGACGGTGTTATTTTTCTATTTATAAATAAATAAATTTATTGGCGCGACAGCTACTTAAGGAGCCATTCCTGTGTGTGTGTTGTTAATCTGCAAGAATGGAAGGGACCTACAGTTTACCTCCTAGTCCGAACGGCTAGATGAGATGCACTTTTTCGAGACAAATTTTACTCTTGGAGGTTTTTGTCAGTTCCTCGCAAGAGGCAGTACCCCAGAAAAAAGGTGGCTATGAGCTGTATTTGAACCCAGGCTCCTATCCCAGTCGTGCCTATCTTTTATATTTCTCTATCTCAGTAGTATCTGTTGCACTATATAAGGTATGTTATGGAAAAGAAGTTACTGACAAAAAATATTTGTCTGTCTATGTTTATATATGGCTTTGGGTCCTTTACGGTTAAACCTATTTGCATCAAATTTTCTACGTCTTTGATAATAACCCGTTCTACAGAGGGGGTTTACAAATGTTATTTTTTTTCTTTCCTACTTATTTTATAAATGGTATTATTTGCGTAAACGTTTGTTTCGCAATAACGTCTAAACCACTAAACGCATTTAGATGAAATTATGTAGGTGGATATATGAGGTTCTGAATTACATTAATAGTGCAACTATATCGCTCGTACTTGCTCTTATGTGCAATTACAGCGTCGGATATAATTTTAAAAACATTAAGGGAGCTGCAAAGTTTTTATTCGATTTTTCTGATTTAAATCGTAGAATAGTTTTCAGAAAAATATTTTGAACGCCATTTTATTTGTTTAAAAAATGTATATATATACCCGTTTTTAAAAAGGTTGATTTTTCAAAAGCACAAAAATCACCTTTATTTTAAAACAAAATTAAAAAAAAATTCATTTACTCGTTTTTAAAATGTTGATTTTTCAAAAAAAAAAAATTATTTAATTATTAAGGATACGAACAAAAAATTGTTCGAAAATATTTGTATGTTACATTACTTTGGCTTTTTGAGTATAAAATTTTATTGAAATCGGTTAACCAGTTCTTGAGAAATTCGAACAAAATAAAAACGGTCCCATGGGGGGGTACCCCTTTTAGACCGACCAACTTAATTTTTGTTCACCAAAATATAACCCACCCCCAAAGTACACTTTTTTCATAAAAAATCTTGGAGATGTTTTCGAGAAAAAAACAAGCTTTTACATAACGGTTATATGACAAGTACCGTTAATTTTTGAGCTAAACAAAGAAATACATTACTTTCTGCCTGCTGAAGGTTTTTACAGCGGCTGAACGTGTTGCACTTTTATAGACACGAATTTTACTTTTAGGATGTTTATATTATGAACTTAAAAAACCGCGACTTGGATATTCGAATCCGAAAAAAAGAACAAACAAATCGAATTATTTTTAAGTAAACAAAAAGAAAAGATTGCACAAACCGAAGTGCACGCGATGGAAGATTTCGAGAGTGGACAGTCAACAGGGAGATAAGATAACAACACAAAAAAGCGCAATAAGTGAGCAATTGAAATTGCTCCAACTCCGACTAGCTCAGCTGGGGGTGCGTTCGCGTAGTATACAAAAAATGATGATGATAAAAAAGAACGCGACTATAAAAAATAGGGTTGTAAATAAAAATAAAAAGATGAAAAACGATTATTAAATTTATTTGTTATTTATTTACAAATAAGTGGGCGGCAGGAATTGTTCGTTTAAGATAAAAAAAAAATTGTCAAAAAAAAGAAAGTTAAAAATAGAGAAATAATAGATGGCGGTTTATTTCCCGAATGGGAATTGAAAATTTTGTTTAATAAATAAGAGGTGTCAGGATTTAAGAACTGTAAATTAGCAAATGAAAAAGATACTTAGCTTTCTTCGCAAAAATGTTTTCCTCATTTTTATTTTCCTTGTCTTCTTTGACAATCCTTCAAATGTTCCTCCAATATCACGTCAAAATCCAGTCTCTTCCAAAACAGTTTTTATTTAAGTTTTCTATATCTCAGCACAACTAACTCTTTAATTATAACTCAAAAATTATTGCCGCCAAAATCATGGCCGACTTCGCTTGAACAAAATCCACTTTGCCAACGACCATATGGTCATCCTCTTCTGATCTTTGCATGTCAGTGTTATTATCTCGTTCAGTCAAGAGTATCCCGCCCATATTGGCTGAGATGTGCGACCGAGAGAACACATTTATTGCACGCGATCTCATGCGATGGTGATGCGATCCCCAGTGGCTCAGTGGACGTGTTCAGCCTTTTTTCCGTCAATTACTTTACTAAAAGTTAAATGAAAAACCAATATTATACCAATTCGCAATGTCCCCAGCCGAAACTGGCCCAGACTAATATTTGGAGGAAAATATTTTTGTCGGAAAGAATCTAAACCATTTCCCAACTAAAATGGTGAATTTATAAATTTATCATGTAAATTCCGTAGACCTTCGCGCAGATAATATAAAAAGGGAAACACATCCTATCGTCATCTTTTTATGTCTGACACTTTATGATGGGCACTCGGCCATACTAAATTTATGTTGGTGTGATTATAATTCACACATAGTTGGACATGGGTAATAATCTTCTCCTTTCTATAGTCTGCTCGCTTATTTAATAGATAATGTGGTAGTGTCGACGACCTGTCACACACTTTTGGGTGGTACCTAGTTTGGTTGCTTTTCCAGAATACTTCAAGAGCAGTCCTCTGGCTGATGGACCAGGTTTCTATTGCACTTCTTAAAGTATTTTAGAGCCACAACAGTATGGGGTTTGGAAGGGCAAATTAAGGAGGGAAAAGGATGGGTAGGTGAAACTTGTTGTAGTGAATTTTAACGCAACAGTGTGGTTTTCAAGAAGAAATAAAACGCATATAGTTTAATGTTATGGCCAAGAATTTAGCTTTATTATAAAGATAAGGGTTTGCATTATGTTTTAAAAATTAATTCGGGGAAGTGACCGCCGCGGCTGGCTCGAATAAATTCCAGCCGGGACCCAATTTTTCCAATTTTATGAAAATCAGATCGGTGGCCTCGTTTTGGGCCGATTCAACGAACTTATGACGCGCTTTAAGCCGAACGACCATCGGCTTTAATTCTTGCACGAGTTGGATTTTGTAAGCCCGCTCTACCGAAGCGAACCATTATTTTGGTAATAAATTTGCACAATTTGCAAATTTGTTCAGGAGTAAGTCTATCCATTATGAAATGGCAAACCAAACTGAGCATAAATCAAGTGACAGCTGTCAAAAAGACCAATTCCTAAAAAAGTATTGCCAGATTGAAAACCACACGTCTATTAAAATAAAAAAATATATTTTTTTAGAAAATTCTTTCATTTTTATCGGAAAAACTAAGTATGCAATAAAATTTAAAAACTAAATGTATATCGAAGAACAAGAAAAATTTGAAAATCGTTAGACCAGTTTTTTTAAAAGTAGTTGTTTTTTTGAAAAACTTTCCGAAAAAATATTTAAATTTTTTTTCTAGTATGTCATTATAAGGAAATGTTTAGTTTTCATCTGGGAAAATTATTTAAAAAAATTCAATCCACCCATTTTCAAAATAATTCGAAAACCAAATTAAAAAAAAAAAAAAATCGAAAAAAGAGTTTTTGAAAATTTTGAAATGCGATATTAATTGAATTATAAATGACTTCCTGTGTGCAAAATTTTATGGAAATCAGGATAAAAGTTTACGTAAAACGGCATTTGAAAAACCGATTATATGAGAGTACCGTTATAGAACACATTTCGAAAAATTCATTCTAACTGAAAGAAATATTGTTGTAAAAAAATAGCACTCTGAAATTTTTATCATAATCGTTTGAGCTGTTTTCGAAAAAATCAAACTTTTTGTTAAAAAATTGTATGGAAGGTACCGTTATTTTTCGACTTAGAAAAAAGAAGAAAAACACCCTCCGAGATACTACCTAATAAATACTAAATACCAAGTTTGAAGCAAATCGGCCCATCTGTTTAAACGTAGAGGCGCGAACAGACAGACGGACGGAATTTCCAGACCCTCTTTTTTCAACTTCTCTATTATCGTAATGTCATGTTTGATTGTTAGTTTTTTTCCACGAGTCCATAACTTGCATTATAGTACTTATAATCGCAAATAAAAATCGAACAATAAACAGAAAAATATCTGAGCGTAACACACATGTAATAATTTTTTTTTATTTTAAATGCAAATATTTATATATTTAAATTTAATTATTTATGCGAATGCTGTATTTAAGATAGAAATATTATATATAACTTTAAATAAACTTTAATAAAAATGTTCCTAAAAAAATGTATACATATGTATTTATGCTTTTTTTGTTGCACCCTGTGACACAATCCTAAAAAAACTCCATGTCCTCTTTCTCTTTTCTTCCATTACAAATCTTAATACCATCTATTTCTCGTATCTATGTGCCATAAAAATACGAATTGATAAGAAACACGTGGAGAGTGCCCCTACTCATATATTATTAGATATACTCTGGTCTAAAGTACTCATAATGTGTGGGCTGGCAGGATGCTGCTAAGCGAATGAGCCTGGGTTCGAATCCCGTTCATAGCCACCTTCTTTTCCGGGGTACTGCCTCTTACGAGGATCTGACAAAACATCCAAAAGTAAAATTTGTCTCGATAAAGTGCATCTCATGTAGCCGTTCGGACTCGGCATTGTACACTTGCTCAATCAGTTTCCCTTATTACTTGCTATTATAGGTAGAGTAATTTCGGGTATTATGGTATCCATGGGTAATGTGGTAGCCTGTTATTTCATTTTTATTTTTTTTAAATGAGCAACTAGTTCACATAAAAAAAACATAGTAGGCGGGTTTTGTACGTCAATATAAGCATTTTCTCTTGAAATATTTATTGAAGTTTGTTTTCGCGTGCGTTCGACTTTTTTTGTAGTGAAAGAAAAATATTTTTTTGTTAAAAAAAGTGTTTTTTAACGAAACAACACAAATTCTTTCGAAAATTAACCATTACCCTTGTTTAACAATTGTAAATTTGATTGTTACTCATTTTACTTTAATCTATTTTCAATTTTTGTAAAATCATACATATTCGGGTAATGTGGTATAGCAGCTATAGCCTATTGTGGTATAGTATACCACATTACCCATCTCATAAGTTTGTTTTGTGAAGTGGTTTTAATTCATGTTATAGTTTCATTTTTAAAATGCCAAAAAAGGGTGATATTAGAAAATGGGATCCCAAGGATATGGAGCGTGCAATTTATGCGGTGAGAAATGAAGAACTCGGGATTTAACGTGCGTCGAAGATTTTTGGCGTGCCACACACGAATCTTCAACGACATGCTCGGAGTAACGAGTCTGTGAAGGCTCAGGCAATTTCCCTGAAATTGGGTCGAAAGCCTGTTTTCACCGAATCCATTGAGAAGAATCTCGTTGATTATGTTTTGCAAATGGAGTCTCGCAGTTGGGGTCTTACCAGACGCGACATAAGATCACTAGCATTCCAAAAGAAATTCAATAACAAATAATTTTTCAACAATCGCCGAATGTGCTGGAAATGATTGGCTTTTTGAAACGGCACAAAGAAAAACTAAGCATCCGTTAACCTACACATCTTTTGATCAGACAAAAGGATTTACTCGTCAGAATGTTAATGTATTTTTTGATCTTTTGGAACAAGAGTGTTCAAAATACAATTTTCCGCCAAATCGAATTTGGAACGTCGCCGAAACAGGGCTATCCGTCATTCAGTCAAAACAGCAGCAAGTTTTGGCAAGAAAAGGAAAACGGCAAATCAGAGCCATGACATCGGCAGAGCGGGGATCTCTGATCACCGTTATTTCATGTATGAGCGCTGGAGGGTCATTTGTTCCACCAAATTTTATTTTCCCCCGAAAAAACCAAAATCCACTTCTGATGAAAGGTGCACCACCAGGATCAGATTCATCATGCCATCTCTCAGAATTAGATTTAGCTCGCCAACATGGAGTTATAATGTTATCGCTTCCGCTTCACTCAACCCTTAAAATGCAGCCATTTGACAAAACTTTTATGTGACCGTTAAAAGCGTACTACAATGACGAGGTTAGACGTTTTTTCTCGGGAAACAACAGAAAGTCAAGAAAATAGTTCTATTGGTAAGTTCATTTTATCTCATAATTTAATGAATAAAAGCTAAATGCTCTCATCTTTTATAAAG
This sequence comes from Platycheirus rosarum, assembly GCA_963971375.1. Lineage (NCBI taxonomy): Eukaryota > Metazoa > Arthropoda > Insecta > Diptera > Syrphidae > Platycheirus > Platycheirus rosarum. The sequence goes on from OZ020510.1 coordinate 101,176,555, forward strand.
ACTCAAATATTCATCCGCCAACTATCAACGAAAACATACCAATTAAATTTGAAAACCATAATATAGCCAGTAATAGTACTGGGCTTTCACGTTCTGTTCCTCAATCTGTGAATACCAATTCTGACCAAACTGGAGGTTTTCTCACACCTTGGGAAATATCGCCACCTCCTAAAATTAAAAGAGTGGCAACTGGAAATAGGGGCCGATCTAAGTCTAATCTTGACTTCGTCACCATACAAACTTGAGCTTGAAGAAAGCAACAAAAGGATAAATAAAATAAAAGTACAAAAACTGAAGCCGATCAAAGGCATCATAAAGGCATCACGAAAAACTACAAAAAAAAGGAAGAAACCAAAATCTAATGCCGATCTAAAAGGCGATGGTGAATCTAGCAATTCTGATGAAAGCATTCGATTTCAGGATTCAGAAGACGACGAAAAATGTTCCCCCGTCAAATGAAGCAATTTGCAATTCTTGTGGCAAACAGTGGAAAACTGAAAACATTGATACCGAAAAATGGACATCATGCTTGCAGTGCGAATTGATTTGGGCCCATGAAAAATGCATCCCCCAAAAGAGCGCTATTTTTATATGCATATCCTGCACAGAAGTTTTTTGTGATTAAAACTATCTACATATCTATTTATTATTTATTTATTAATTTATTTAAAATATCTATGTACATCTTTAATGTTCTTCAATTAAATTCAAATAAAAATTAGTTTAAATATTTATTATATCCAAATTTTCTTATTTAAAGTTTCTAAGCTCATAAAAATTCATATATAACCGGTAATGTGGTACATTATACCACATTTGACCCTGGTGTACCTCATTACCCCCCACTTTTCAAAAATGAGTGTTTTGAGGTTGAGTAAGTATATCACACAAATCTTTTTTATCTGGTGTGAGAATTACGAAAAAAAACGGCTAGATGGTAGACAATATTCTAACAACTAACAACAATACCCCAACTTCCTCTACTATAATGCAAGTTATGCATTCGTGCTAAAAAAGAATTAAGATAACAATCAAACATGACATTACGATGATAGAAAAACATTTTTGAGTTACTGGCAAAATTCTGTCCGTCTGTCTATCTGTACGGATGTATTTTGGACTGTACCCTAAACGGTTGGGCCAATCGTCTTCAAATTTAGAACTTAAGGTTATTTTGACAATCTACAAAGAGTTTTTTTAATTTTTTTAGCTCAATAATTAACGGCACCTATCAAATAACCGTTATGTGAAAGCTTATTTTTCTCGAAAATGGCTCCAAGAATTTTTATGAAAAAAAATCAGTGTACTTGAAGGTAAGCATTGTATTGGAAATTAATATGGTGGGCTAAAAACGATACGATATAGGACCGGTTTTTTTCGACTTTCTCAAAAACTGGTTATCCCATTACTATAAAAATTAATATTAAAGAAGATGTAGGAAGCCTTAGTAATTTCGCATTAATTTTTTTTCGAAAACTTTTTTTTTATATTGTTACAATTATTTTTGTATTTTTTTTGGAAGAATCAATATTTTGAAAACGTGTATATGATTTTTTTTAATTTTGTTTTTAAATGTATGTTATTTTTATCCTTAAGTTTGTATTCTTGAATTATTTTTTTTATTTTTTTACAAAAAGTTGTTAAAAAAACCGTTTTATTTAAAAACCGCTCCAACGATTTTGAAAAAAATCACACTTTCTTACATTTCCTAAAGAAATAAAATGGCGTTTAAATTATTACACCCAATACAATTTAACGTACTTTATTCGAACAATCTAAAGTCACAAAAATCGAATAAATTCATTGATGTTACTCTAATTTTATTAAATTTTGTTCTACAATGTGACCGCACATATGAGCAAGTACGTGCGATCCAGTCGTGCAATTTATTTAATTTGGGTAAGTAATCGATTTTTGTGTGTAATTTTTTTTGCCCGATTTGGTTAACATACATATATGAAAAATATAACTATGTAACTACAGAGGTATATAAGCAAGGAGAAAAATTTAATATCCTTTGCATGGATATTGTGTTTTCAAAGATGGAGTATCAAGATATTAATTGAATTCTTACGAAATAAATTATTTATTTCGTTAAATCATTTGAGAAAATTGTATAAAAGACTTTTTGTCCCAATTTATTTAAAGTTTCCTTCCTCTGTGTTAAAAAAGGAGATCCATTTATATTATTCGAATTTCCTTAATTAATTTCAAAAGTTTTTAGTAACATGAAAGATGAAACCAATGAGTCAATTATAACGTAATAGTCTTGGGATCGTCTTAAGTTACTTTTAAATTTGTAAACACGATTTAAATCTGTTCAATTTATTTTTTCAGTACAGGGAAGATAGGATATTTGCCTTTCACTCTTACTGATATGGATTTCAATAAGCTATCTCCATTTTAAAGCTCTCAAATGGTTGCCATACTGGGCATTATAAATTGGTATAATTCTCACACAAATGTAGGTATGGCTACCAACTGTTTATTCAAATTTTATGAAAACAGAAACACGTAAACTAAATCTAAAAAGAATTTATTTCCTTAAAAAAATAGAAGGAGCAGGAATTTTTTTCAAAATCGTAGGAACGGTTTTTAAATATTAAGGTTTTTAAACAACAATTTTAGAAAATATTTTGAAGTAAAATTACTTACCCTACCTACATCTTCCTAAATAATAATTTTGATTGTAATCGGGCAGCCAGTTTCCGAGGTAACGTTTTTAGCCATTCTCCTCGTCCTCGCAGCCGGGGAGCAAACAGGTCTTGGTGGAATGTACGTGGGTTAAATGGAATATTACAACAACAATTTCAATGTATTTCAGGGTTCTCTTTTATATTTAAGTGGTAATTTCTTAAGTTGAGTGCGATGCAAACACTTGCAGGTACTAGTGTTTTTAAAAGCTCTCTTCCATAAGGGGTGTACTGAAAATATAAATTAAACAGAATATAGAATCATTAATCAAACGCCAAGTAATGTCTGAATACCTTTTTTAAATCTTTAAGTGTGGTCACTTTGTTTCCTCAATAAAGACATTGACAGGTGAGGTCGCAGTCAAAGATTTTGGAGATGGTCGTATTCATATTAACAGTAAAACAAGAATAATGAAAATAAGAATTTATTGCGGCAGAATTACTAGAATTTTGAGCAATCTTTGTAGAGATCATCATCGCATTGCATTGTTCGATTGTAAAAACTCCCTATATAGAACCAGAGCCCACAGCCAATTTTAGAGGCAAAATTATAACAACAAAACGTCTGCATTAGTGTAAAGCGCTGCGGTTGTGTCAAGCTTTTGTTACTGAAGACGCAAGTTATAGTAACCTAAAAAAATATTTTTCCGAAATGTGGTTGTTTGGTATAACCATTTGATAGTTCTATTAAGTTATAGAACAGATCAGCAATATGATGGCGACGCACAAAACGCCTAGGATCTATTTTAATCAGGTTGACTTGTTCTACAACTTAACTGAACTTTCAAGTGGTCTTAGCCTAAAAACCACATTTCATTTGCACTTTTTAAGTTTACTTTAAGGTGACCAGGGGCCTATTTCACCAATTTTCAAAATTGTAAATACAAGTGAATTTTCACAATATTTGTGGAAAAAATCGATACATTTCATTTCACCAGTTTTTTGTATTTACAGATTTGTACTTGTGACTTACAAGTGAGATTTGTGAAAAATCCATTTTCTGTTTCACCAAAACTTGTATTTTACAAGTAAAAAAATTTGTGAGTTTTCAAGTTCCTTGAAAGTTTCTGTTCCACCAATGAAATATATATATATATATATATATATATATATATATATATATATATTTCGACGCGGCTGAAGACGTGCGTAAGTTTTTTTTTTTTAGTTTGTTTTCGGTCATATTAATTGTTTATAATGGTAAGGCGGCGGAGGCATAGTAGTAGCGATAGCAGTCATGATAACAATATAGTTCTGAGTCGAAAAAGAAGAGTCTGTGGGTCGAGTATTAATTACAACATCACGGAGTTTTTAATTCTATTACTCTGCAATTTTTTACTTCTTAATCCTCTATTCCTCAATCTTCTTTACTTCAATACTTTTCTCTTTTTTGCTTATAATTTTGTATGTTTTTTATTGCTTTTTTGTCCTTATTTTAATGAAAATATTTTTTTATTTATTTTTTTTTTGCTTTATATAATTCTAATTAACTATTTAATATTTGTATGTGAAATCTACCAACTGCACATGTACTATAAAAGACTATGTCTTATTTGTACACACCTAGTTCTACTCAATAAATTGAAAAAATGAAATTGAGCGTTTTCGGGTCAGTTTAACCAAGGCGGGAGAACTAATTTCTTTAGTTGGAGGAGATCAGTCACAGATCTGATAAATACTATACTGTCCCCAAAACAACAGTTACTGACTGTTTTACACTGGATTGGTAACGGGGCAATGGCGACCAGTATCATAGTATATGCAAGGCCATAGTATGCAGGTGTGTTGATGGGTTTGTACAGCGATCGTGGATTCCATGTTTGAAGTTGTTGTACGATGGCCCGATGATGTGGACATAATTCCCGAAAGACTTCATGCGATTGCAGGTATTTTTCTTAATTGAAACATAATATTTAACACCGGTGCAGTGCGATAACACTCATGGAAATAAAGTTGCTATTTGAAAAAAGGAAACAAAAATCCCACGAAAATATGAACGCTGGGCCTTATTTCCGCGTAACTTGTTGCACTGTACCTGCAAGACCACACACAATATTAAGTTTATATTTTTATAGGCATGCCATGCGTGTATGGATTTATTGATGAGTCTTTAATCAAAATAGACTGGACTGTAGGTGACTCCTTACCAATAATAAATTCCCGAACCACGGAAACAAATAACATTTAATTCACCTTGTCCATCTTGATCTTCACTCAAAGAAACACTACAACTTAATGAGAATGACTTACAATTTACAAGAAGGAACAACATGTGGTGAAACGGTAGTTTGCGAAACTTGTTGTTTTCAAATGCTCTTTGTAATTTTTTTTTCTAATAATGACATATTTGTGAAACAGAATGCTCCCCTACTAATTTATTTTTGTGAACTACAAGTCCCAAAATTGTGCTGCTAATTTGTAGTTGGTGCATATATTTTTTAAATAAAAGTGTCAAATTTTATCAATTAACACAAGTGACAAAACCGATAGTATCGTTAATTTCTGCAATACCAACTTGAAACGGAATTAATGGCTGATCAGTTTTTTGCAGTTTCGCTTCTTAAAAAACTGTCATTTTAATATTCTGATATCGATATGTGACTTTGTTCTCAGAATATGGAGAACTAAAAAGATCCTTCTATTTTTTTTATTGGAAATAAATTGGCCTGAAAGCTGAAAAAGAATAAAAATGTCAAAATTTCCAATTTGACGAATTAGGCATTATGCGAAGAAATTGCAAATACAAACTTTGCAATTATCAGAAATTCGCTATCTACTTCTGCTTTGTACTGATTTTGTTTAAAATATTCTACACATTTTTCATCAACAAGCGTATATAAAAAAATAAGTACTTTTTTTTAATTTCGGTTTCTTACAAAACTTTTCAAATAATTTACTTTCGTTTATGTCAACCTTTGTCTCGTCAATAGAACCACGTTTTTTTCAAGATCACTTTATTGGGGAACATTATTCAAATTCATTCACATAAAACTATTATGATTATTGTAGATTGTTTTTATGTTTTTGGTTTTTAAGTGTGTTTTGGCATTTTATTATAATAATTAAGAAAAACACTTTCTCATAAGATATTTTTTCTGCATCAGACACAAATTTGTAAATTTTGAAAAAAGATGACGGTTACAAAATTTATAGGCCAAAAAGAAGACTTGTCCTTTTTAAAGAGGACGTTTGTTCAGCCTAACTATAAGCCTCAAAGAATATAAAGAAATTGCCACTGAAAAAAAAAAAAAAAAAACAGAACCTCAGAGTTACATTGAAATAGATTTGTAATATTCCATAAAACCACGTACGTTTCACCATGACCTGACTGCTCCCCGGCTGGACTAATCGTCAGTTTACCTCTCACGCTTATTGTGTTAATGGAAATTATAATACCCTTTTCATTGGTTTTTACTATGGAGCTTTCAGAATTAAAGCTTTCTTAGAGCTTTTGGGAGCATATATTTTTAGTTTAAGGAAAATGGTGTTGTCGCTGAGTGTTTTTCTGCTTACATCTTTTTGGTTTCTTTTTCTTGAAAAAATGTATATAATATTTTTTGGTTCTTTTTTTTAAAGAATGACAATCAGAGCAAGTTTTTGATGGAGTTCGGTTCATTAATTAATTGGAATTTTCATGAAAATAAATTTAAAACGAAGAGGGTTTCTTGTATATCTAATATTTAAAATAGTGCAGTGCAATAAACACTATTTTAACGTTATACGATGTTACGGCTTCTGGAGATTTCTTAAGGAAATGTAGGCGCATCTTACCTTTTCAAAATATCTGCCTCTGAACTTTCAGATTTTGGCATAAAAATGCCTAATCCAAAAATGTTAATGGTATCCGTAGACAGTCGATGTTTCAGTTAGTCGTTATGCTGTCCTGCAGTGGAATATGAATGATACTCGTCATTTCTTTCCGAGGCATGATTCAAGGGGCCTTGATTTCTTTTACCAAGTTTTTTAGCTAAGGATTAGTGGGCTAGTGACTAGTGTAAGTGCACAGAACAGAGAAACCAAAAGCCTTTTTAATTGCATCAATCAAATCGCAATGAGTAGCGCTGAAATCGCCAATTGGTGTGGATATAGAATATGAACAAACAACAGAAGTGTATTAAATACTGGTAAAATGTCGGTTAATATTCTCGTCTCCACTATATAGAATTAAGAACGGATCAACCAGGAAGGTGTACGGAGGCAAAATGACATGCATGAGAGTACTATAAGCAGTGTTGTTCACACAAAGTATAAAGTAAGGGAAACACATGTCCTAACGTAAGTAGAAGTTTCTAGTCATTTGTGAAGAATACAAATAATCAAACATTTATTTCAATATGAATGATTCCTTTAGATTTATCAAGGATAGAGCTTTCCTTTTAGTGTGAATGAATACCTTAACGACATTTTTAATTAATCTCATTTAAATAGGCTTATTTGAAAACTTAAACAATTTGAATGTGTAGTCATATCACGAAAATGTTGAAACTGCCAAAACTGTCGGAGTGACTTTTTACCGACTCTTAACACGGGACAACCAAATAAATGGACCTGTTTACCCCATACTTACACCAACTACCAATTATACAGATTAATATCTTAGCCGGACAGCACGAATGTGGAATGGTTTTGGTTTTTTCGACACATCCTCCTTCCAATCGCTGATTACCCCCCATCGCTCGCGCTATGTCTATCCATATAAGGGCCTCATCAAAGAAATTTAAATTATTCTTTAAATGTTTTCATTTTATTTATTCATAATTGTCTGAGCCGATGGCCTCAGCAGCCAGTGCTCATAAGTGTCTCTGCTTCGTAGATTTATCTACGGAGCAGATCAATATGTAATGTATGTAATGTATTTATTCATAAATCATATTGTTTCATAGAATTCTCTATTTGTGAAATTATTTCAAAAATTAAAATCATTTCTTAAGAAAGTCCTCTTCTCAAAAAAATGACGAAGGACAAAAAGGCTAAATCAAATACCTAGCTTCAAGAAACGATTTAATTATGATGAACGTGAATTCTAAGAATTTACCAAAGAACTCCTTATATACAGTGATGGAGAAGAATTTAGCACACTCATTGAAGAAAATAAAATCTAAACTATTTTTGACTTGTTTTCATATTTAATTAATTTTTTATTTTATTTATTTTCACAAAACAAAATAACATCTTATGTAAGGGGCCAGTTATAGCTATCATTGAAATGGATCATTGAAAAACTTTAAAAAAATTTCGTGTGTATTTCAACCAGGAAAATTTTTCCAATGACAGAAAATTTCAATGATTGCTATAACTGATCTCTCAAAAAAATTCCAATGATTTGTTTCAATGATGCTTTTCAATGATAGCTATAACTGGCCCCTAATACCTGTAAGAGAAATTTAACAAAAAATATGAAAGATCAGTTTTTGCCTTGGACACATATTTATAACCTGCACAAGTTTTGAATAAAACGCTTGATTTATTCTACTTACCATTATCAAAACTACAAATCATGTCAATACTTTGTGGAAAATCCTTTATTCTTTATTATAGCATAGATTGTTTTCGATAAACTTTCCACTAAAGCCCCACGACGCCGCTTTGGAATTGCATACCAAGCATTCTGTGTTTCAAGCCACAAATCAGATATTTTTTTTGTTTATTTTTGTCCAATGTGATGTTCAACATCGTTCCACAGGTTCTCGATGGGATTAAGATCGGGGGATTGCGCTGGCCATTTCAAAACATTGATTTGTTGCACCTCTAAGCAACTTTTCACTAGCTTTGAAGTGTGCTTAGGGTCATTGTCATGCCATGAGCAAATGGAATCATATATCATGATTGGGTTTTGTTCTCCAAGTTGTGTTTAAGAATATAAATAAATAAATAAAAAATTTTAAAAAATCTTTATATGTATTTAGTTTAAAATTTTATTCACAACTTAATTAGATTTTTGATTTCGCAAATCAAAAATAAAATTAAGTTGTGAATAAAAAAAATTTTAACTAAATATAAAGATTTTTTTATTTTTTTTAAATTTGTCAATTATTTATTTATATGGTATCATATGGTCCACAAGAATACCTTTATACAAATGTTTGTCCATTTCGGTGTCAATTTTTACTATAGGACTAACGTCAGAAAAAGCTGCCCAGATTATTACATTCCCACCATCGTGTTTGACAGTTTTAATGGTGTACTTGGGATCATGTTGCATGTTTTTTGGACGCCATACATATTTTTTGCCATCAGATCCGAGTGGGCAGAACTTTGATTCATCGCTCCAAAACACATTTTTCCAAAAACTCAGAGGTTTGTAAATGTGGTACTTAGCAAATTCTACCCTGCACCTGATTTTTTTTTTGAAACGAGTGGTTTATGCTGCAACGCATCCACACAAATAATGGTTCTTGAAGAAACACTTATGTATGTTATATTTGCCCATTAGTTGGCTTCGAATGGCTCTTAAATGGGTCCTTAGTTGATAGCCGGTAAGTAACTTTGTGCTCTTTGCGTGTGATCTTCGTGCAACGAGCTTGTTTGATATTTGTAGTGACTCCAAAGTTTTCAAAATGTCGTAGTGCGTTATATTCCAACTTTCTGGAGCATTCTAACAGCTCAGAAATTTCAGATATTGTCCGACCTCAACTCTTCAACTGCAAGAAGAGACTTCTTTTGTCCTCTGAACACCATTGTCCTTTTGACATGACTATTTATGATTTTTTACTTGCGATTTATAGGTACTATAAGGCAAGTTATGCATTCGTAAAAAAAAAAATTCTAACAATCAAACATAACATAACGATGATAGAGAAGACAAAAAAAGTGGGTCCGGAAATTCCGTCCGTCTGTCTGTCTGTCTGTCTGTCTGTCCGTATCGTTTCCTACAGCCTAAACGGTTTGGCCGATTTGATTCAAACTTGGTATATAGTATTTTTAGAGTAGGTACTCTACCCGACTGTTTTTCGAATTGGCATTTTAGCTCCAAAACTAATGGTACCTGCCATATAACTTTTAATGAAATATTTATTTTTTCTCGAAAACAGCTCCTACGATTTTGATAAAACTTTCTGAATAGTGTTTTCTATGCAAAATCTATCTTTTAGTTTTAATGGATTTTTCAGAAAAAGTTTTATAACGGTATACCTCCCATATGACCGGTTTTTTAAAATCAGACTTTCTCGTTAATTAATTGACGGATTTTGATGACATTTTTAAAATATGTAGTGTTTTATAATTTAAATAATATTGCTTATTAAAATTTTCAAAAACATTTTTTTTTAATTTTTAATAATTTTTTTAATAAAATTTATTTTGCTTTTTTTAAAATATTTTAAAAACGAATTTATAATTTTTTTTTAATTTTTCTCCCAGTATAAACTATAGATTTCCTTAAATTGACATACTCAAAAAAAATTTAAATTAGTTTTCGAAAAGTTTTCCAAAAAGTAATTTTTTTTGAAAAAACTGGTCGAACGATTTTGAAATGAAAAATTCATAAAATAGAAAACAGCAAAAGAAATAAGATGGCTTACAACATTTTTTCCAAAAAACGTTATGAATAGTGTTTTTTTGATTTCATAAAAATTTTATTTGTTTAATATTTTCCCCAAAATTTTATTTCATGTTGCTCGGCTAAGCCCTAGCCATTAGTCAAATAAAAGAAGGTGACAACCTACATACATACTTGTATTTTAAAGCATTTCATCATCATAAAAGCACACAGAATAAATAAGGAAGCCTATGATAAACACACAAAAACAACTAACAAATAAAAAACTATTCGATTACTAGTGAATGCAAAAATTTCAATCGAGAAAACAAAAGTTTACACCTGCCTATAAATAAACAAAACCACTGTGTTAACTTTTAATATTGTCTCTATACCCACTCGCTTAACAGTAGTTGGAATCTGTATCTTAATTTTAGTACCTACCTTCCTTCAAACCTTATTATAAGTACCTAATATCGTTAATACATTCCATTAATACCTACCCACACCATACGTTTTTCGATCCATCAAATATAATAAAGCTATTTTAATTAATTTGCTTTCAAAAAGTAAATTATTGTTATTTGGACTTATATATATATATATATGTTATCCGGCTGCAATGCAGCGCTTCAACTCCTTCTGGAGCATAGGGCAGCAACAAGATCCTTCCATCTGTCCCGATTCGCCGCGACTGACCTTAGCTGTGGCCACGATTGAAAACCTTGAGATCGAGCTTCCCCCAAAACAGATGACCTCCAAGTTGTTTTCGGTCTTCCAACGCGTCTATTACCCTGAGGATTCCATTCGAAGGATTGCTTCGCTATGTTGTCGTTAGGTTTCCTCAGTGTATGGCCTATCCAACGCCACTTCCGTTGTCTGATGTCGGCGTCCAATTTTTTCTGTCCGGTCCTATTCCACAGTTCAGCGTTCGATATGGCTTGCGGCCACCGGATCTTCAGAATGTACCGCAGACAACGGTTAACGAAGGCTTGCAGCCTGCTCGAGATGATTGCAGAGCATTTCCATGTTTCTGAAGCATATAACAGCACAGATTTTACGTTGGATTCGAAGAGTCTCAACTTGGTGCGTAGCGATATTTTGCTGGAGTTCCACACAGGAGAAAGGATTCCAAATGAACTACGGGCTTTGTTTACTCTATTGTTTACATCCAGGTCCGTTCCGCCATCGAGTGCTATGAAACTGCCCAGGTAGTTAAACTGCGTGACCTCCTCGATGGGTCCCTGCCTTAGAGTAACTTGTTGTGTGCTTTGGCCCGTAGTCATTATTTTGGTCTTGTTTGCGTGGATCCTTAAGCCAGCCACCTCCCCATTTAGCTGCAGCGAATGACATATTTGATTTAGGCCAGCCGTGTTGTTCGCCATGAGACATTTATCGTCAGCATAGTCTATGTGGCTGAGTTTGTCAAACAGACTCCATTGGATACCATGCCTCTCAGTTTCACCCACCGTGGCAGTCATCACATCGTCAATTGCCAGTAAAAACAGAATTGGTGACAGGACATCTCCTTGTCCCACTCCTTGACGCACATCAAAGGAATCGGAAAGCTGTCCATTGTGCAAAACGAAACACCTTGCGTTGTTGTGAGATTCTTTAATAATGGCGACAATTTTCTCAGGGATACCTCTCGCAATAAGCGATCTCCATATGCATACACGATTAACCCTGTCGAATGCCTTCTCAACATCCACAAACATGAGGTACAGCGGTGATTGATACTCAGACGTCTGTTCGAGTATGATTCGCAAGGTGTTGATGTGGTCGACACATGACCGACCACTACGAAATCCCGCCTGGTGCCTCTTGAGGGTAGATTCGATCCTGGATTTTATCTTTTCGAGAACAATGGTTGCCATTAATTTCGGAAAAACGGACAATATGGTGATACCGCGCCAGTTATTACAGTTTTTGAGGTTCCCTTTCTTTGGTAACTTCACAATAACTCCATCCTTCCAGTCCTGTGGGTAAGTTTCGCTTTCCCAGACAGCCCGCACTAAGTTTAACAAAATATGGGAAGCTGCTTCAGGGTCTGTTTTCAGGAACTCCGCAGGAATACCGTCAAGTCCAGCTGCCTTGTTTTTCTTTAGAAGATGGATCGCGTTTTTAATCTCTGTACCCGTTGGGGGATTGGTATCAATGCCCCTAGAAGATCTGCGCATGTTGTTCAATTGTGGATTCAATTCTGCATTTTGGTCACTATTTAGCAGTGCACAAAAGTGCTCCTTCCATCTTTGTAGCTGATCTTCTATCGTCACTAAAAGGTTGCCATTCAAATCTAACACTGGATGGTTAGTGCTAGTGCTACTACGCTGGCCAACAATGTCCTTAGTGATTTTATACAGTTCTCTTGCGTCCCCTCTTCCTGCAGCCTGTTCCGCATTTTCCGCAAGTTTGTCCAATCTTGCCCTCTTATCACGTCTCACACACCGCTGCACTGTCAAATTATATTATAAACAGTAAACAACAAGTGAAAACATAATACACTAAAAAACTGCAAAAGCTAACAAGGGAAAGGAAACGTGTGGTATATATTGGGCTGAACTCTTCAACCAAGTTTTGAGTGGATGAACGAAGACTGAAACTATTACACACACAATTTCTTACAATTTGGGGTCTGGAAAATGTACAAACACGAAGGAAAGAAGTTCATGTACCTATACATTTTCTTCCCCCAGAGTTGTTCATCCCGCGTGTGCTTGATGTAAGGTTGGAAACCGGTTTTCCTGCGTGTTGAGATAGTCTCGTGCGTGCAGGCCCATGCATATTTACTGTTGCTTGAATAAAAATAGACAAAAGGCGTTTTTCTTTATTCACTCAGAAAAGGGATCTGAACAGAGTTCAGAGCATACTCTGATAATTCTCTGAACCGAGCGTGATCTGAGCGCTCAGATATAATTTTGAAATACGTTCTAGTTCTTGGCTGTTACAAATCGACACTTCTCATATGGCTTTTTCACAGGCAGCAATATTATGCATATAATACTATTGTCTCTTTCGTTTTGGCATCTAGTTTTCGAAGAGTGGTGTAGGCAATGTGCATGCGTGAAATAGCCTACAACTCTAAAGTGACGTTAATTTCGTTCAGTTTTTTCTCAGAATGGTCAGTCAATTTATTCTGAGCGCATATAGCCTTCTCAAAGCACGCTCTGATCATTCTCTGAACGAAAAAAAAATACAATTTTAAAGATCTGAACGCTCTGAGTGAAAAAAGAAACACAACTTCTTTTTTGACAACTCAGACTCTGCTCTGAACGAAAAAAGAAAAACGCCTAAAGTATTTCGAAAATGTAAGCTACTAGTGTGCTAAATTCGTATGCACTACTGTATGTAATGAACTCTGCAACAGAGGCTGCTTCAGACTTCTCTTAATAATTCTTAGTAACATTCTTCGTTGTAAAAAATAGGTTTTATGAACCACTTGTGTGGACACTATGCTTCAAATAAATTGTCTAGTCCAGCTTCATATATCTTTGCATTAACTATGTATGTTAAAGTTAATAGAATTTTATATGGACAGATTTATAAAAATTTGGGAATGATATTTCAGAAGGGAAAATATAATAATAATGAAACCTATTAGCATTATGCCAGGCTCAACGTCTCCTTAACACACAAAAAAAATAACCGAACTAATTTATCTTCCCATGGGCTTTAGGTCGTTTGAAAATAAAACAAAGTCTTTTTTCTCTTACGACGACGTTTCGTCCATTGTTCTGGACATCATCAGGTGAAAAAGATTCTCCTATATTGTATTGAAAAATACAAAATTGAAGAAGAGACTTGCGGGACATAAATCCGATATAAAAACCAAAGCTCCACAGATGACAGCACACTGCTTCACACAAGGCCACTATCCAAACTTTGAAAATGTCAAAGTTGTGCATCGAGAAGAGAACAAAGCGAAGAGGTTTATAATCGAATCTCTTCACATAATAAACACACACAACACCATGAACAAAAAAACAGTCATCGAAAATGTGAGTCCGTACTACAAACACATAATTGAAAAGAGGAGCAGAAATGCTGATTAAACCATAAACCAGTACCTGGTATTTATATGTTTATGTTAGTTGTTAATGAGAAGTGAGATGTCAATCAATTATTAATTTTACTATGTGTCACCGGCAGCAATAACTTTGTGCTTCTTACTTTTAATGTAATTAATGTAAATTTAAATTGTTTATTTTGTATTTTTGTTGTTAAAATTGATTGCATCTCTGTAGTTTTCAATAATGCAATATTGAAGAATCTTTTTCATCTGATGATGTTTATAACCATGGACGAAACGTCGTCGTAAGAGAAACAAAGACTTTGTTTTATTTTCAAATGATCTAAAGCCCATGGAAAAGTAACCAGCAAACATTTAAGCAAAAAGGTCACATAGAAAACTACACATACCTAATTTATCATTAAGAGAGAAAAAGCTATATTCAGGAAGGATGCGCCGTGTGGAATGTGCGATAAGGTATAAGGGAAGTCGTAACAGCATTTGCTTCCGATGGAAAGATTAATGGCCAGAATAGTTGAATTCTTCTTAATTAGATTATAAGGAATGTTCAGTTCATCACCCTTAAAATATTCCTCTATTGAAGCTAAGTTATTTTGGAAACCAAAGAATAATATTTTTTTATTATTCTAACTAAAAATATATTAAATACATTACAGGTGTAAAATGGTGCTCTTAAGTGTACAGATATAATCACAGAAGTGTTAAATAAGAAAATTTCTTAAATTAAACAAGAAAATTAATGCCACTCGGTTATACATATTATTCTTATTCTGCTTTGTGAAACCATAGCACTTTTTAATCATAAACCAAATTCCAGTTCAGTAAACAAAAATATTGTTTATCAAAAATAAATATAGATTCTTTGATGAAAACTTTTTGATAAACCAAAACTTAAAAACTATAGAGTCAAAAACAAAAGGGCAGATCTTTTATCCGCACTAACGGTTGAGTACCTTTTGTGTTCGATTTAGAGCGGTTTGAAGAAGTTTTAAGTTCTAGCGATGGCAATTGAAAACGATCCAAATAACTATTTGAACTTTCCACAAGAGTTGAGTTAGAGGTTTTAATGGAATGAACTGAATTAGAAATAAATTTTCTGAAAAAAAAATTCAAATAAAAGTTTAAATAAACTTGATTGCTTTTGAAAATTTGCTCATATAAGGTGTTTTTTTGAGAGCCATAGAACTTTTTTTTTTAAATAAAACAACAAATTCAATGGAATGACCAAAATTTTGGCTATTTTATTTTTTTTTAATTTATTTCGTACAATAGACTAAAGCCCTTTTTTGCAAAAGTTAAGATAAGTTACATTAATATATTACATAACAAACTAGAATTTAATACTCGTCTTAATGAATTTTAAGTTATTTCGACTCAACATTTTAATACAAAAAATTTCTGTTTGAATTAAAGTGTTAGATATTGTTTTTAATTTATACAAAGTTGTTAATAAAAATTCAAAAATAAGAGATTTTGAACAATGATAAATTCAAAAGATTTAAGCATACTATAAATTGATTTTGTGTTTTTTTTTTGTTTTTTAATTTTTTCAAAAATTTTCAGCCAAATACCTAAAAAGTACGCGATCGAAATTACTACTTCCTCGAAGTCTTCTTATGTCTATGGGTAGGGAGTTCCAGAGTTTGACAGCACAAACAAAAAACTGGCGGGAGCTCGCGGGGGCTGTGGTTTATCTATTTTATATAGTAGCAAATAATGGGTATATTGATTACTGGACTGGGCTGGACGGAACTTGCAAAAGTACCTGACAGTGCTGAAGGTTTTCAATATATCAAGAAGTAGCTAGGCTTCGCGCCAAAGCAAGGCGTTACTTCTCCATAAGGGAAGTGCAAATTGCAACTGGTTTATCAGTATATGCAAGAGATTTGATGTACCCGAAAAAAGTAGTCCAAAGGTGGAACGAGGAAAAATGAGGTGGTTAATTCACAGTTTCATTTCTCGAGTTGATTCGGTCACCAAACGTTAGGCTCAACAAAATGATGGTTGCACTCGCTGTATGGCCGTTTCTTCTCCAAATGATTTTTATTTACATGAAGAATACAAAAATTAAGAATCATTTGCTTGTTGCTGGCCATTCACGGTAATGTTGGCACCGGTTTCGGATCTAAGGATAATAGGGCGATAACGCTTTGGACATTTAAACCGCACCAAACAGTGATTTTTTCGGGATGTAATGGAGTCTCAAAGGTCTCATGAGGATTGTGTTCACTCCAAAACAAGTCTGCTTATTTACATACCCGTTTTAATCCAGAAATCGCTGAAGATGATTTGAAGATAAAAATTTGGTTCAACTTCTATTTGATTCTTAGCCCATTCAGCGAACACACGCCGCAATTGATAATCCGCTGCCTTTAATTATTTTATTAAATGGATCTTATATGGATGTAGGCCTAGATTTTTCCTCAACATTTTCCAAATAGTGGACGGGTAGAGACAACGGCAAGGTCGGATCGATAAATTCGGCTTCTCTGTCACACCTCAACTTTACAGGACCGATGACTTCTTCTGTATGCAAGGTACTGGCTTAATTTAATAGAGTAAACTAAAATTATTTGTTTGTTTATTGTTAATAAAACATCTTTTTGCAAAAATTAAAAATCAATACATAATTTTATTTTAAGTTTTAGAAAAGAATGCAAACAATTTCGACAAATATAACACAAATCACAACTGCCGCCCGAAAAAAATCTGGTAGATAGTTTTCAGAAAGTACCAAAATCCACAGAGAGGCAAATATATGATCAACAGCCCATGCGCCAATCTTATAACTTTTGGCTAAAAATGACCCAACATCGGTTATGGGTTTACCATAGTATAACGTTTATCTAATAAAGTTCAATATCTCCCGGTTGAATAATTTGATTTCAAAAAATTGCTGTAATAGTTATTGTTGGTCATAGAACAGTATTATGTCGCTAAGCATCCACAGTTTTATTTTTTACCGGTCTATTAACTCCAACTCTCATCTCCACATGGTGAACATCGGTTTCCTAGTACCGCAACTGAAATTTGGACCCCAACTTCTTTGGAAGATATTCGTTGGCGGAAAAACAGATAGTGATGTGGTAGAATTTACACTAAAGCGCTCGAATACTACCAAGATTTCGGAGCTGAGACCTTAACTATTTGTCTCGCTCCTCTTCCTTTGAGTTAAAAATATGGCCCTAATGGCTGGTGTGGCGTCTCTTCGGCGGCATCCTCCCACCCATGTAAAAACATTTTTTTCTCCGCAAAATATACATTTGAGCTGGGGACTCGCTACGTCTTTAAAATTGTCCTAGTTGATTTTAACGTGGAAAATTAAATTAAGTTAATTAAGTACAGTTAAGATTTACTTCACTCTTAAAAAAGCTAAAATGCGTGTGGGGCATCAAAAGTCCTAAAACGTACTACTATGCTTTTTTAATTTTATTAAACACAACTCTTGGATTTGTTGGCTCCAATTACTTTTCCAATTAAATTCTTGATCTAAATATACCTAATGAACTCAATTCCGTTGACCCATTCCATTAATCATACCAGATTTATCCAGGCACGCAAAACTACCCAATACACACAAACTAACAGACAGCGGTTTATACTTAACTTAGTCCTGGCAACCTAGTTATACATGCATCTATAGATTTTTCTGGTTTAATTTTATATGTTTTCTAGTTTCCTTTTAATTGATTAGATTGTTGTTGTCGCTATCATTGCACGCAAGCTGTAGTCACGTTCGTGATACCATAACATCATTACCGTGATATATATCCTTATACATACGTATGATTTTTTGAGTATACAACTTTCACGCCAATCATAATTCCAAGCCATAAAATGCAATGATTTTTTAAGTAACATGTTAAAAGCAATTTTATCTTAGATAGTTAAATATGCAATTTGTTTAACATTTTATTTTTAGTAATCTACGCTTGTGTTTGATGTCATAAAAACAAAGATTAGACATAAATCGCTCTTTTTAAAGGTTCTTTAATCACACTTACAATTTTCCTTTATTCTAAGAAAAAAGGAAAATTGTCTGTCTGTCTGAGAGAAACTTGTTGACCGTATTTACAAAGGATTGGAAATCGAATCAACTTCTTGCTTCAATTTAATGGACCAAGATAATTTAAAATTTGAAAGTGTTAGAAATGAAAGACGCTCCATTTCAAATTGCACGACGGGATCACAAATACTTGCTTATAATATGTGTGGTAACAACGTCGAATAATATTTAAAAAATATTAAGGGATTTTTCGAAAAAAAGGGGGCAGGAACATAAGTCCCCGGGACATAATTTGAACGCCATATTATTTTTTTTTAACATTTAACAATTTTTTTTTAATTTAAAAAAAAAAAATTAAAAAAAAGAATGCATAAAAATAACTCATTTAAAAAACAAAATAAAAAAAAATTAACTCCCCTGTTTTCAAAACATTAATTTTTCAAAACAAAAAAAGTTTTCGAAAATATTTTAATGTAAAATTACTTTGGCTACCTCTATATCATCCTGAATATCTATTTTAATTGTAATCGGTTAACCTGTTCTCGAGAAAGTCGAAAAAACCGGTCCTATTGGAGAAACCGTTTATAGCCCACCGACTTAATTTTTTTTCACCAAAAGATAATCCACATCTACAATAATTGTACACTGATTTTTTTTCTAATGGGTTCGAATCCCGCTTATAGCCATCTTCTTTTCCAGGGTATTGCCTTTTGCGAGGAGCTGACAATACCTCCAAGAGTAAAATTTGTCTCGAAAAAGTGCATCTCACGTAGCCGTTCGGACTGGGCGATAAACTGTAGGTCCCCATTCTTGCAGATTAACAACACACACACAGGAATGGTTGAGAGTATAAGTCACGAGGCCTTGGCTCCTTAACGAGCTGTCACGCTAAATAAACTTATAAATCGATGACAGGCTACACGTATGAAATAACATGACTCATGCTGATAAGACTCATGACTCATGCTAACCGCAATACTTTGGTTCTTTTAACCAAAATCGCAGTTTTTTTAGATTAGAAATGAGATGGAATAATAAGTTGTGTGTGTGTGTTGATTTAACGAGAGGGTTTTGGGTACTTTTTTTCAATTCCACACAAATTCAAAAAGAACAAGAAGAAAAAAATAAATACAAAATAGGCGGAGTTTTGTTAAAGTAGAAAGTAGATGTAGATATTGGGGTGTGTGTGTGTGGATTTAATGAAAGGGTTTGTGGGTGAGTTGGTGTTTCTGCCATCAATGTTTTCCTATGACGTTATCACGTAAAATTATCATCCGTAAACCATAAACTTCGAAGCTGTCAAAAATTTCAGGGGTATGTCAAAAGGACGTCAAAATCGGAATGAATGGAGTAGATCAACAACATTTGATGGCAGGCCAGGGATGCCACTTCAGCAAGAAAATAGGAGTGTGGTTAGACTTTGAGGTTTAGACGCCGTCAGCTCGCATAGTATTAGTCTTTGTAAAATATTGTCCTATAATATATCTGGTCTGAATAATAAGATCATGTTTTTAAATTTTTTTTAATTTTATCAAAACTTTTGAAATTTTTTTTCTATTTGAAACTCATATTACCATAGAAAATTCAAGTAAATTCAACAAATACTTTAATGGATTTAAATTATTCTGGATCCCAGCAATCAAAACATCTTTAAGAGGACGCGCTAGTGGTGGATGCTTGTATGGGATACAATCTTCGAAACTTAAACACTACGATTTTGTAGAATATGAAAACACTGTTGTACTGAAACTCTTAAAAAGAAATGATATGTTTATTGTACCCTTTTATGTCAATTGTAATAAGTGGACCGAGGATTTTAATAGATTGAGTAGCGTTATGTCTTCCCTAGCCAGTAAAAGTGTTATGTTGATCGGCGATCTGAATGCAAGAATTAGCTGCAACCAAGTCAAAACATTAATAAATATTAACAACAATGCACTTATCAAAGCGAATAACAATAGAACGTCCAAAGATATTGTCCGCAACCAAAATGGAAAACAGCTTCTCGAAATGTTACAAATGTTTGACAGTATTATTTTAAATGGCTGTACAGAAGGAGATCTTGAGGGTCAATACACGTTTATCGGAGGTCAAGGAAATTCTGTAAACGATTACTGCGCCATTAACTATGAATGGATTAATCTCATTTCTAAATTCCAAGTTTTGAACAAACAATTTTCTGATCACATGCCGTTAGTGGTTGAATGGAAATCCGAAAGTGAACCGCAACAGAGACATATTAATTTAATTCCAAGACTCAAATGGGGAAACTTAAATCTGCAAACATTTCATCACTCGTTGGACAATCTTATTTCAAGAATTCCTTTTACGCTAAACGAGTCAGCTAATGCTCTTTCAAATCAAATAACGGATTTTATAAGAAACTCTACGAAAAATTGTAATCTGAATATAGCAAAATCATTTAAGCAGAAATGGTTTGACAGAGAGTGTTTTAATGCAAGGAATAAATCATTTGCTCTTTTAAATGCATTTCGGATCTCTCCTAGTGAAGAACTACGAAAATGGTACTTCGAATGCAATGTAAAGTATAAAATCCTCTGTGCCACTAAGAAAGTAAACTATGAAACAATGCAAGCTCAAGCGCTTGGTCAAACCAAGAACACAAAACAATTTTGGAATATGGCAAAAGAGATAAATGGCTCAAACCACATGATTGGCTCAAGTGTCTCTGCAGATGATCTCTCTATATATTTCAAAAATCTTCTGCAAAATAATCAATCCTTAAACTTTTCATATGCTGAACCACTTACTTGTGATGACATATTGGACTCTGAAATATCGGTTTCTGAAATTCACTCTGTTTTACGTAACGCAAAAGACGGGAAAGCGCCGGGAGAAGATGGCATACCATATGAATTTTTTAAATATGCTTCTCCAAGTTTGCATAACTATCTGGTTTCATTTTTTAACAAGATCCTCATGAATGCTGAAATACCCTCTACGTTTAAGAAGTCTGTTATTTTTCCAATCCATAAGAAAGGTTCTTTAAATGCAGTGGAAAATTATAGAGGAATATCTTTTATGAACGTTATAGCAAAAATATTTTGCGGAGTACTTGCTGTAAGACTCGAAAGGTGGATTGATTTGAACAACATCCTCACAGACTTCCAAGCTGGATTTAGAAAAAATTTCTCAACAGTCGATCACATATTTACTCTTTCATCAATAGTACAAGCGTTTCGTGCTAGAAATAAGAAGGTTTATGCTTTATTTATAGACTTCAAATCCGCATTTGATCTGGTGAATAGGAATGCATTGCTATACAAGCTGTCGCAACTTGGAGTTTCCACGAGATTTCTCAAACTTATTAGAAATATGTATACCGATACGGAAGCTGCAGTTTGGGATGGTGCACTTTATTCTGAAGCTTTTAAAACTGATACTGGAGTTAAACAAGGATGTCCTCTCAGCGCTTTACTATTTTCTTTATTCATAAACGATATCGTTAATCATCTCCCCGGTGGAATCCGAATTGCAAATACCATTATTAACGTGTTGTTATATGCCGATGATCTGTTGATACTTTCTGAGACGCCAGAAAATCTGCAACTAATGATAAATAGACTTGCAGTATATTGTTCAAAATGGGGTCTTGTTATAAACACAGAAAAGTCGAAAGTTATGGTTTTCTCACGAACTACTCGAGGTGAAGTAAGATATAACTGGATGCTTAATGAAAGATATTTGGAAGTATCGAAGGAATATAAATATCTGGGAATAAAGCTTAACCCAACACTGAACTTCGAAAAACACCTAGCGGAAAAAGCCAACGTCTCGCAAAGCCTTATAAATCTTACATGGAGGAAAATTTTTACAAACCAACACATAAACCTTTCAACAAAATACGCTATTTTCAACTCAGTCGTAAAGTCTACTCTATGTTATGCTGCGCAAGTCTGGGGTATGAATGAATACGAAGAAATTGAGAAGCTGCAGAGAAATTTCGTCAAAAAAATATTCAGTCTTCCTAACACTGTACCTACATATGCTATATATCTAGAAACTGGTTTGCCGAAGTTATATACAACTACGCTAAAGTTGCAAGCTGACTACATAATTAAAGTTTGCGGACAAAGAGAAAATCGTTTGAATAAAATTATGCTGCTTTATAAAATAAGGAACAAAGACTGGTGGTTGGGCAAATGGGAAAATATTGGTGAGGCTTGTGGAGAAAATTTGCAGATTAACCCCAACAATATTCTCTTCTTAAAGGAGCAGCTTTACAAAATAATCCAAAAAACGGAAGATAATGTACGAAATCAGCTGATCGAAAAAGCATGTCATCCGTAAACCGACTTTACAAAAAACCAATTCTTTTTTTTATTAAATTAAATTTATAAAAAAATTTTTGTTTAAAACCTGTCTAATCTTAATAAGCTTATTTTAACTTTAATAAAAATAGAAGGTCCAAGTCAGAAATGTTTGCATCAAATTTATGGATACATAAGCACGTTCATCAATCTTGCCAATTAAAAAAAAAAAACCGAACGAAACCATAGCAAAATATTAAAACTGTCAAATAATATTAAAAACAAAATCATATGAGACTCTATCTACCTACAATAAGAGCCCCCATCGCAATAAACCTCTCTGTCGAACTTAATATGGGAGCTGGGAATCAAAAGAAAAAATATCCATATATATTAACTTTAGTATCTACATACACCATTGCAACAGGTCCTGCGCCAGGATATTGCATTAATAGTTAACGCATATGAACTTAGCTGAACTCACATAAATAACCTTGCACTCAACACGATAAAGTTTCGTCTTGGTTTTCTTTTAGTTTGAAATAAGTTTTTTTTATCTGAAAAAAATATTAGAAAATATATATACAAAGGCATATCGATAAAAAAAAAAACTTTTACTTTCAGAAAGTTAGAGTAAAATAAAAAAAAAGTACTACTTTGAACAGAAAGTTTGCAGAAAAAAGTTGTCTCTCTTTATATTGAGTTTCAACAAATTTTCGTGACAACATACTTTATGAAAGTTTAATGCATAAAATAGGACAAAATTATTACTTTTTTTATTACTCGTCCTTTTAATCGGGGACTCGAGAATAAATTGCAACCGAGTGCGGTGTCTCGATGAAAGTTGTCCATGTCCAGGTCAAAGAAAGACAAACTATTTAGAACTTAATTAAAATTAAAAAAGAAAGTCCAAAGATAGATTTTGATAATAATAGGAAGATGCAAATAATTGGTCAAAAAAAAACCCTGAAAAACAAACTGCAAAAAAAATGTTAATGAAATGGAGTGCTTGTGATGGGTTTTCATCTTTCAAAGTCACGAAAACCTTGTAGCCATTCATAAGGGTAGATACTTCAAGCCCCTAATGATGGTTCTTTGGGATGAATTGGAACACCTTTAAAACAACATGGCATATCCGTTTGTTTGACGATAGATCTATTCATTCAATGCACTTTCGTTAGCTTCAATTTTTCCGTAGCGCTGTGATATTTCCAATTTAACGTCCTTGTTGCTTGGAAAAAATTTGTTCAAGGATAGAAAAAACAGATACGCTGGGTGAGTCAATATAGCATCTGAACATTTCTGGCAAAAAAATATATCAGCGCTGCATAGAGGAAATGCTGAAACAAAATGTTGCAGAAGGGATTGTTCTGATTGAATGCATTGAGTGTGGAAATAGAAAAGCGATATCTAGGCGTGTTGTAGTATCTACTAACACGCGGTAAAGGAATGATAAATACCTTCCTTTCGCATGCATGGATTGGACTAATTGATGCAATCATTGTGTATTTGGTGTTGGGAAATTGTTAGATGCAAACTCAAAAAATAAAATTGAATGCAATGTGCTTTTGTGCTATTTGATGTATTGACTTGAGGATATATCTGTACAGTGTTGACTTTGTCATGGAAATAGATTAAAAAGTGGTAATTGAATAATTGAATCTTATCTATGTATGTGTAAATGGTAGGAAAAATCTGAGAAAATATTTTTGCTGATCAACTTTCTGGTAGATGGCGCTGAAAATTTTACAGGATCAACTAGAATTCATACACACATAACCTTCCATATCTCTACCTCGAATACCAAACCATCATTATAGTATATTTGCTTTTTGGTTAAACTTTTTTGCTAAAGGTTTAAAGTAATTTGCCTTAATGTTAAATTAATTTGCTTTTCGATTAAACTTATTTGCTATTGTGTTAATTAAATGTGCGAATGCTATATTTAAATAATACTTCAATTCAATTTCAATTTATTTTTATTTTCTTCTTCTTTTTTACTGTTATGTAAACAGTTTTAATAATTATAAATATAATACATATAATAAACAAAAAAAAAGTTATATTAAATTTAACTAAAGTAAAATGTACAGTATAAATACCTATACATTTTTATACATTTATACATTTTTAACAATATAAATACCTATAAGTGTTTATACATAAATAATTTTTTTTTCTTTTCTTTATTTTTTTTTAAGTGTTTTTTCACTTGGTTAGGTAAAGAAAAAGTAAAAGCACTATCAGTTGTCTAACGACAAGTATCGAAAGTGCCAAAGAATATAATATAAAACATAAATACTTAAATAGATATTAAATCAACAAGTGTTGTGGGGTCTTAATATCTTAATTTTTTTTTTTTTTACTAAAATTCTGATTATGTATGGTGCACAGGAATGATAGCAAGATTACTATCGTTACTGCGTA
The DNA here is from genome assembly GCA_963971375.1 of Platycheirus rosarum. Classification (NCBI taxonomy): domain Eukaryota; kingdom Metazoa; phylum Arthropoda; class Insecta; order Diptera; family Syrphidae; genus Platycheirus; species Platycheirus rosarum. The sequence continues at coordinate 101,201,459 of OZ020510.1, forward strand.
ATGTGTATGCTGGAATATTGTGGCTTTGAAGGTAACCACTTCTACTGAAAAATATTTTCAATACTTTATAAAAGTGTTTAAGAGGGAAAATACCCGAGCTGACAAACAACGTAAAACTGTGTTCAAGTCTTTTCTTCTTCCAGATGGTCCTTAAAATATGCTTTTGGGTAACTAACAAATGTTGCAAATAGTTTTTGTAGGTACCACACCAACATATAATTCCATATTGTATTTGATATTGAACTAGTCTATAATAAATGGTCTCCATAAGTTCCTTGCAACAATTGTTTCTCAAGTGGAATATCATAACATGGTTGACAACAAATATACACTTCCAGTTAATTTTGTTATCAATTAACAGGCCAATATATTTATATTCAGCTACGGGTTCGATGCGAAAACATTTAGGAGAACAAATAACGTCCCGTAGTTTATTGGTACGCTATTAGAGATGCAACAAGTTAAGCTATTAGCATAATAAGCGGAGGATTAAAATTTAAAGCAACCCAATTGAAAAACATAACTCTTATTTTTTCACTAATAACAAGCTCATGAATGCCGAACCAATATCTGAATAACTCCAAGTCAAAATTGATATCCGAAATCAAATTTAACAATGTGAGACTAGAGTAAACCCAAGCTATGTCATCAGCAAATCCACTTACTTTTCCTTTTAAGTTAAGACGAAATACATAATTGATATCGATAAGGAACAAATTTGGACCTAACACTGAACCTTGAGGAACTCCTATATTAATATTTCTGGTTTCACTGAAATAACCACCCATTTTAACCCTTTGCTCCCTGTTCTTAAGGTAGGAAGAAAACTAAGATAGCATAAAACCTCTGAAGCCAGCTTTTTCTAATTTCCTCAACAAAATGACATGATCTACTGTATTGAATGCTTTGTTAATATCAATATAAAGAGCAGCAGGTTACTTTTTGCATCTATACTTTCGTAGATATGACAACAGTGTGCTAATAGTGCATCTTCAGTTTATTTAGCATCTCTAAATCCATACTGATTTGAGCTGAAAAAAGAAATTTTCTCTAGATAGCTGATTACTCTAATTTTGATGACTTTCTCGAAAATTTTTGAGAATACTGGCAATAAAGATATAGGCCTATAGTTGTTTATACATTTCTAATCACCTTTCTTAAATATAGAAATTACTTCAGCAACTTTCTAACTTTGTGGCAATTCACCTCAAAAAATACTTTTGTTAAATAAGAGTATTAAAATGTCAACCACATTATGGTTAAGTTTTTGGACAAGGTTGTTGGAAAAACTATTTGACGTAGAAGAAAACGAATTATCCAAAGCTTGATACTATTTGATTGAAAACCTTCATTAAAACAATTATCTGGACAAATAACAGAAGAGTAATTTATACCTGCATCAGAAATAGTAGTTACGGCTACTTGAATAAAGTATTCATTAAATATTTTAGCTATTTCAGAATGATCAATAAAGTTCTTAGTTCCAAAAGTAAGATTTGAAAGAAAATGAGAAGATTTGTTTTTTGTTGACCATTCTTTTTTTAAATCTCCTTTGGCTTTGTGGAATTTGTCCATATTCAAATTTTCCTTGCAAATTGGAATTTCATGACTAATCTCTTTACAGAGGACTAGTTTTCACGGAATAAAACGTTACTGGGGTGTTTCTTACACTTAATCCTCAATAGATTCTTAGAATGGATTTTGTTTAATAAATAATTGGACATCCATGGATTGAGTTTTTTAAATTTTCTTTTACTGCTTGCAACTACTTTTGAACTTAGATCGACATAATCTTTTAAAACTAAAACAAAATTGTCAAAAGCAATTGAAGGTTCATAAACGGTATCAACACTTGCCCAGTTTTCAAAAACCAAATGAGAGTTAGGTAGTTCAAAATTTGTTATGGTAGTTTGCTTGGACATCCTGTTTTCTGCTATCAATTTGATTTATTGACAGAAATCTTAAGCATATCAGAGCTTATAAGATTCGTGCTAACAAAATCACAACTCAAACTTTCGTTAATAAAAACAGCAGTACCACCTGACACATAATTATTATTACACTTTGCATAAAAATCAACTGAACTCCACACAATTTATTCGTGGTATTAATACACATTAATACGACATCTAGATGGTTCTGTCTGGTTCTGGCACAATTTATAAGCTTTTAGCTCTAATTAGAACTCAGCCGAGACGCATTGTAGTTTGGTGCTGAATTCAGCAAATATTTAGTACACTTTTGACAAACATGGTTGTTGTACATAATGCATGTGAAATTGGTTGTTTTACGCAATGTTAATAAATTTATATCGTTAAATTTAAAAAATGTATCTAACGAAAAATGGCATTTTGTTGCCCCATCGCAATATATTCTAATATTTACGTTACAACCCAAAGCCCAGGACCGATTCGCAGTGGCGTACCGTGGGGTAGAGCGTAGGGTAGGTGTAATTTTCATTGAAATGCCGACTAATTTAAGGAATTTGACGACTCCACAGATTTCACACCCATATTAAAAAATTAATATATTACATTCACCTAAATCTACTGCGTTGATAAATCTAGAATCTAGGAACTAGACACACTTACAAACGCGATGATTGATTTAGCTGATCTCACGGAAAGCGCTGTTTAATATTGAATAATGAAATAAATTAATGAATTATTATTGAAGTTATGTTATTATATATTAGGTATACGTAATATGTTATACATTTTTATAATAAACAATTAATCAAAATTATACAGTTTCTTTTAGAATTTTAATTCGACGAAAAAGAGAAACGCTTTTTTATTTTTTTTGTTTAAAAAATTACTAATTTATTATTAATATACACCTTTAACACTAACGTCAATTCAATATCACACTTCCTTTTGGCTTAACGGTGGTGGTTTTATTATTTAAGTTGTTAATATTTATTGTCACTTACATGAAAGATTTTCTTCACAATATTATGCAGCTTATTTAAAAATTTAAAGGAATTTGGCTTTTTTAAAACAATTTAAATATTATAAAACTTTCGATAAAACTTTTTTCTCTTATTTATTTAAGAAGGACTTTTAGTCTTCACAATCACGACGAGAGTGATCGTATGATCGTATCGAAACGAAATCTTCCTCAAAACCAACTTCATTCAGCTTTGTACAGATGGAAATGACAAATGGCCTTGGCTCTGATAAAGCATCTCTTCCCGTTAGAGCAGCAAAGTCAATCATCGTTGCGTGTGGATAGTATTCTGGTAGGGGACCATCCGAAAACCAAAAGCCTGCTATTTACTTGTGTTTTCTGTTTTTCGTTCTCTCTCTTTCTTCTGTTCTGTCCTGTATGAATGTCGTCTTATGTGTTGTCTTGTATATTTTGAGCTTCAGTAGCCAGAGCTTATACGTCATAAGGGTCTTTACTTCGTAGATTTATCTACGCAGTTAATGAATACTTTTTAGTTTTTCAGAACCCAATGCCGACATGAATACCTCCATTTATTAATTGAATTTGCCGATTAATCTGGTTACATTTTACCGAGTCTAATACCTTCTTTTGTTTTTAATTAATAAGTAATTAATTAATCGGAATTTCGTTCGGAAAGTGAAACCTTTGAAAATGCCGACTTGCACACTTTTATAAGTCTTAAAACCAAAAATATATCCATTATTTCATTTAACTTTTTTAAGGATTCGTTCCAATCTAATCTTTGAAAATGTTGGGTTTTATTCATACTAGGCGATCAATTCTTAAACTGCGTAAATTTATTAATGAAGCTCCCTTGATATGCCGACTCATAAGATTTGTGGAGTTGTGACTACACCCCCCCCCCCTCGGTTACGACCTTATTTTTAAATACATTTTTCACGTAATTTTTCAATTTTCGTCTTACGTAGGTAATTTATTTTCCATTTTGATAATGATAATCATTTCTCTTTGGCTTTCAGCTCCTTTTAATCAGACATCCAATGATGTAAGAGCGTGTCTTTCAGTTTTAATAAGCGAAATTACAATAATTCACGCAACGTGAATCCAGATGAATCTTTTTAATTACTCATTGTTCCCAAGGATTAACATGAAACAAGACAATAACTGCATGTGAGTGCACCACCCATTTAGTCTTGAGTGAGTGACACTCAATGGTGTTGTTGTATAATAATCCTTGACGATGTCAACAACATAAATTATTCATTTTTGGAAATGCACTTTGCAAAGATACATAATATACATACATATATTTGTATAATATATAATAACACACACACACACACCCAAAGGCAATGGAAATGGCAACAGGTTGAATGGAAGACCACTGAAAATTTACTATAAGTGAATACAGTTGGTGGATGGGACGTGGTGCAGAATTTATGCGCTTATGGAAAACAATAGGCCTACGTTTCCACAGCTTTTATCGTACGTATATTACCTAGGAACTCAGGTGCATTCTCGAGTAAAATCACTTCAGTGGAAATGATAAATTTTGAAAAAATACAACCTCTTTGCTGGTTCCAACAAGGTAAATACAAAACTTAAATTATGTTATGAAAATAAGAGATTAATAATAAACTATAGAGCAAACGCATCAAAAGAAAATGTTAAAAGGAAACTTGAGCAGTTGTAATGACCGATACCGACTGGATCAACAAAAGAATGGTTTGTGAAACAAGAAATCTAAAGAACATTTTAAATCTGTTTTCTCGGGTGCCCATTGATTCTTTCTGCCTTACAATAAAATTGACAAGCAAGTTTAGTATCAGAAGAAAACATCCTACTCATATTATAAATGTGAAAGTTTGTATGTTTAGATGTTTGTTCTGCAATCACGCCTGAAAAACTTAACGGATTTGGATGAAATTTTGAGGGTAAATAGATAAAATACTGGAATAAAAAATTTGTTACTTCTTATCCCGAAAGAATGCACGGTTCCTGTGGGAGACAGCTAATTGTGAAATAATTTCTTTGTTTAACTTCCACGTCTCAACGACTGCCTGAATTTATTAAATATGGATGTTATAAGATTCACTATGCGACTACAATGGCCAATTTTATTCTGAAAAGATTCACAGTTCCTTCGGAACAAATATGAATATTTTCTTTACTTGAATGGCTTTTGATTAATATAATAAAAATCATTTAATCTGATTTTTAATGAAATGAGAAATTTTAAAAAATATTTCAAAGCATGACTTTGAAATATTTTTTAAACACGACTTTGAAATATTAAAAGTTATCTGACCGATTCAGCCGAAGTAGAGTAGAGGCTGCTTTGGCCATAGGAAAGGAAAACTAATCTGATCACCATCTGGAGCCCAATTTCGGGCGAAATCGCATAGGGATTCGCCTTTTAGCCGCACAAGATGGATATGAAATGGTCTACCCAGAATGGTTTTCTTTCTTATTTGGATTAACAAACATACAATAAATAATAGTTTTTGTGACCTTTAACTGATAAGATAGATTTAACTTGTTATTTTTTTATATTTTATAGCCTGCAAGAAACGGACTAAGGCTAATTGACTTAACAGCGGCACATAACGTCACAATTGCAAGCACACGCTTCTCTAAAAAGAAAAAAATGAGAGAGCATGAGAAGCGCGCGATAGAATTTATTGTCAGATGCTACTCCAGCAACAACGTGCGGAAGTCTAACCAACAGGTAAAAAGAACGTGCCAAGGAAAAAAACCACACAGAAGCCTATAGAGATAGGAATAGAAACCTCGTAGTAGAATCACAGTCGGTGCTGAGTACATGAAAGCACCATTTCTGCAAACTGTTGCGCCAACTATAGAGGAATACGCCTCCTGAATATCGCCTACAAGTTCCTGTCTGCCGTATTATGTAAGCGCCTGAAACCATTATTCAACAACATGATTAGCCAATCCATCAAATGTTCCAGATAAGACAGATCCTGGAAACTACCCATGAATTTCAAATCGATACTCAAGATTTTTATCGATTTTAAGGCCGCGTACTATAGCATCTAAAGAGACAAGCTATACAGAGCCATATCTTGTTTTGGCATCACCACAAAATTCGTCCGACTGTGCAGGATGACGATGGAGAACTCTCGCTGCTCCGTAAAGGTTGGTACTAACCTGACAGAAGCTTTTTAATGTTAAAAAAGGATTCCGACCCCCGATTTCTTCAACTTAGTACTTAAAAAAATATAAGAAACTGGCAAGTTAATTGTACTGGCATAATTTTGTTCAAGTCTGTACAATTGCTAGCATACGCTGACCACATAGACATCATTGGCAGAACCCAGCGAGCTGTCAATGGAGCTTTTGCTAACATTGAAGCTGAAGCGACTAAGATGGGACTAGAAGTCAATGAGGCCAAAATGAAGTACCCGCTGTTCACAAAAAAGGAATACACAACACCGGCGGATTCGACAAAATATCACAATAGACAGGTACAACTTTGAGGTAGTTGGTGACTTTGTTTACCTCGGATTCGCTATAACATCTAACAACAACATTTCGTTAGAAATAAAGCGAAGAATTACTCTTGCCACTCGCTGTTTCTATGGGCAATTGAGTGGTAAAGCCCTATCTCGAAAAACAAGGGAGACATGGAATCTATCTAAAGCGGATGAAGATATAAAGGATCCGCCATCTAACGTTTTTTTTTTCAACTAGTGCTTATTTCGTGAATGGTAACACGTAGCTCATGTCTTTGACAGATAATTAGTTTTATCCTTCTGCTAAACGAATATGGTTGTGTATACACTTGAAGAACGCTGGGAAATATTGCGACATTACTTTGAAAATCATGGTAATGTTGCAGAATGTGTGCGAAAATTGCGTACGGATTTTGGAAGAAGAGAAGCACCGTCAGCTCCGTATGTCCGTTATCTTGTGAAAAAAGTGAAAGAAACTGGCATCCTCATCGATAAACCAAAGCATGAAAAGCCAAAAACAGTGCGTACACCCGAGAATATTGCTGCTTAGGCAGAAAGTGTGCGTCAATTCACATCAATTCACCGTCGTTCTCAACAATTGAACATTTCGGAGACATCATTGAGACGAATTTTGCATAAAGACCTTGGTATGACGCCAAACAAAGTCCAATTGGTTCAGGAGTTGAAGCCAACTGACCATCCAATGCGTTTTCGCTTAGCTGAGTGGGCCTGCGATCGACTTAGAGAAGATGCCGATTTTGCCAAAAAAATCATCTTTTCAGATAAAACTCATTTTGATCTTACATACCCGCAAACAAGCAAAATTGTCGCATTTGGGGCACAGAAAACCCGCACGCATACATTGAAAAGCCGATACACCCAAAACGAGTCACTTTTTGGTGCGGATTTTGGTCCAGAGGCATAATTGGGCCATTTTTCTTTGAAAATGAGCAAGGAGTGGCCGTTACAGTCAATGGCGATCGTTATCAGGCCATTTTGAACAAATTTTTGTACACAAAAATTGAAGAGAAGGATATTGGCAACATTTTGTTTCAACAGGACGGCGCTACGTGCCACACAGCCGAAGCTACACTCGATGTTTTGCGCCCTGTTTTTGAAGATCGCATTATCAGCCGCAGAGCTGATGTCGTTTGGCCACCTCGGAGTTGCGATTTGACAACTTTAGATTATTATTTGTGGGGTGCCGTAAAAGATAAGTGTTACGCCGACAAGCCTGAGACAACTGATGCTTTAAAGGACAATATTCGTGAAGCCATTGGTGAAATACAGCTGCACACAATTGATAATGTGCTTAAAAATTGGACCGATCGTGTAGGCCACTGCATGGCCAGCCGAGGCAGCCATTTGAATGAAATTATTTTCCATTATTAACCGGAAGGATTGTATTTTCAAATAAAAAAAGAAATTTGAGAAAATATTAAGTATTTTTTTTTATAGTATTTTCAAAAAAAAAAAAAAAGTAATTTGGCGGACCCGTTACTTAGTCTTTTCGAGCGTAAGATTCTTCGATTCTTGGTCCCATCTGCGTTAACGGGCTTTGGAGGAGAAGGTTCAACCACGAATTATACGAGCTCTAGAGCGACATAGACCTGGTCAAAAAATACGTATATCACGTTTAAGATGGCTGGGTCTTGTAGAACAAATGAACAACAATGCTTCGGCTCGCAGGATCTTCGATTCCATCCCAGAGAGTAGACACAGTCAAGGAAGCCCTCTCCTTAAGTGGGCGTTCAACCAACTTGAAGTGCGAAACTGCAAGCAGCTGGCCAAAGACCGAGCTAGCTCGAAAGGCATGTTGTTTGAAGGCCAGATTCGCCCGAATTGTAGCGCCACCTGAGTAAGTAAGTAAGCTATATTAAGTTGCATTTTCTTGAATAAGATTTATTTTTTCATCAAAACACTTACAAAAACTGCCGAACGATTTTCTTAAAGGGTTCATTTGATTGGGCATACCTCATCAATCACCCATTCCTTTATCAAGTTATAAGATCTTTGATGCCGCATATGTTATTTGTAGTGACAAAGACAGGAGTCGAACTCACAACTCTGTGTTTTCTCCCTCTTGGCCGAAGACGTAAGTAGACAGTATCAGTTGAACAAATAACCGTGCTTATTGGTTGACATTGCCTTAAACTTTTCACACTTCATTTCCGTGAGAAACGCAGGGCTAATAAAAGTTGGCAGATTACAATTCACAAGGTAATTAGAAACACTCCTTTTAATTGTTAGAAAAAGCCTTATTTTGAATGAACATTTCCCATAGTGTCGATTGCCGATGATCCCGGGGAAAAATAAATTCTATTGAGTACCGATACAATTTTTTTTTTATAATGAACGCGCGCACAAAAACAAAAAGTCTCTTTGTTTCCCTTTTTAATGTAGAGCACACAGCGCGGGCATTAGGAAGATAGGGAGGGGAAGGATACGAGTTGTCGATTAACATGGGTTTTGAATACTTGCAGATAAAAATGGCGAGGGAAAATATCGCCGCGTAAACATTTCCAAATTCATGTTGTTCGGCTAAACAAGAATCCCTATATTTCACGGTACGTTTAAAATTAAGCTCAAGGGTGAACTGATGAGCATTCCTAGCAAGACGGGTATTGCGGGAGAAACTTTTAAGGGGAGGAATGCAACTGGCTACTTCGAGTGAACAATTTTTGTAAAAGAAACGATAAAATAAGGAAAGACATGAAACATTACGTCTGTGTTCGAGAGGGGCAATTGTTTCAGCAGCAGTTCTATTACCTTTCAATATTTATGCTCGATTTTGTATTCTATCAAGCAAGTGAAGCGATGCTTGCGAAGCACCTGCCCAGAGGTGGGTGTTATACTCGAGCTTAGGGCGTATAAACGTCTTCTTGGAAAGATTCCAGAAGAGTAGGAGCGATGGAAAGGATTACGCAGTGACTTTGCCAGTGTGGAAGAACACCTCTGTCCCAAGGAAAAATTTACATCCTCATATACAGGAGGGGCAACGTTGCTGTGAGGTAGCGTGGAGCTGACAGCGAAATGGGTGGCGAGCAAGTTTGTCTTTTTTGAGGATTAAACAACTGGTTTATTATTGTCGATGAGCGTTGGAACCGAAGATGTTGAGGAGTTTTTAATATTTTTTTACAAATGACAAAAAATGTTTACGGCGTTTGGGACATTGCAGAACTTTATGTCGTAATGCAAAAATTTGGTTCTTTCAATAACGGAATTTCATGAGTTCCTTGCTTGTTTGTGCTGTTTCCGATTTTCCTCTGTAAGGTTGGTTTTGTAAGATCGGAAACTTACTTCTTTGAGCCTGATAACTCCTTTGCACTCAGAGTTAAACGAGGAATTTTCTTTAGGCTTAATGCTTTTTACTCTGTTAGGAATAAAATCATGCATCCCTAGAAGAATCACATGTGTGATCATTTCAGCACTGGCATCAATGTCATTATCGATTATTAGATTTTAAGCAAAACACAAAAACTTTAAACTCTTTTAGTGTTGCTTCTACAACGTTTTAATTCAGAATAATAGAAAAGTAGGATACAAAAACATAAAGTACGTAAGAAGGGATTTCCCCGTTTAAAATTCAAATTCTTATGTTACTATGTTTTCTTTACTGATATTGTGATGTGTGTACAATGAAAAAGTATTTTATTTTAATCAGTGATGCCACATTAGATTTTTATAATAATAGCAAATATTTTGTTTTGTTTAAAGTTAAAGTTTATAAAAAAATATTCAGGCCGTCCCAGTTGGCTTTCTCGTATTGCCAAACGGGCTTAGTGGGGAATGTTTCTTTAACTGGATAGGTGGAGGACGATAAATTTGCTGAAATGACATACTCCTGCAAAAGAGCAGCACTAAATTCACAACGACCGTCAAAAAAATCTGCTCACTGCACTTGCAGAAATTTTTGGCGAGACACATGGTAGATCAGTTCTTCAGTTGTTCGACTCACGTGGCCCAATTGAATTGTGTTTCGCAATCGCAGTCAAATGATCGTTTAATTTGCGTGGGTATAGTGAATTATGGCTATAACAAGTCCCAGGAGACCAAATGGCAATCGAGAAAAGCATGGATTAGAAGAATTCATTTTTAAATATGCTAAGCATGTGTAGAAAATTTTAAGATTCATGAAAAAGAAAAAAAGTAGATTAAGAAAGTCCTAATTGTGTATTTAATCGCTTTAATTTGCAGCATCTTCGGGACATATCGGAAGGAATTGTGCACAATCTATCTAGAGTTTTAAGTAGGCGCTGCAACAAGAGACAATTTTCTGACCGACACCACTAGGCTTTGGCTTGTGAAAGAACAGCTCAAATTCCTACGTTGCTTGATATTAAATTATTTTACTGAATTCAGGAAGCTATGCAAAGACCCATTACAGAATCATTCATATAGTTCGCGGATAAGTATGGACTTTATACCCTTCATAAAGTCCATACTTATGATGCACTATTCACATGTGTGTATGTAGACCGACCAATACGTCCTCTCCGTCCTTTGCGCCAATCGCCAGAGAAGGTTCTTGGAAAATGCAATTTCTTTTTCCCATGTGTTTTTCTGCAGAACTTATTTAAACGACCGTGTAAGTAATAACGCACAATCCAATCCCTTTTTCCAATAAACACACAAGAATAATGTTTCCTTTATTCATAAAGTGAAACATACAGCTTTTAACCTCCTTCATTGCACTTCTGCAACACATGTCATCCTCTCAAGTACAGGATTAAAAAAACAAGCTCAAAGCATAAATCTCATATAAACTGCAATTCGTGCTGAAACATTAATTGAAACTTCCGTTAGCGACAATTTCAGCGCCACAATGTCACTGCAGTTCGTTTATTATACGACAACATTGTATGCATGAGCGTTAAAGAGAAAGTCCTTTGTTAGAACCTCCCAATATACTCCATAACCATAAGTTCATACCAACAGTTTGTGGGTTGGTTTCTCCTATCCCATTTTCACGTATGACATTCACTTATCCGTGGCAGGATAAACACGGATAAAATGAAGGAACCTTATTGTACTTCAACAAAAAAAAATAATAAAACGATGAAATAATTTAAGGGAACATAGGGACGTGGCGTGTAGCGTTGCTTGTCTGGTAAGCAGGTAATTGCGGTTAAAAGGAATTAACATGCGTTTGAACAAGCAGCAGACCGCATGTAGTTCAAAAGCTGTCATCAACACTAATAAGGGATGCCTCTTGAAATGTGGTGAATGGTGGAAATGTATGGGCTTTTTCTCGTACTCTAATTTTATATGACAAAACATAATAAATAGTTTTTTTTTTGTAAGAAAAGGACTTCAAAGGAAAAAAATAAGCCATCTTTTGAAGAATAAAGCTTGTTGCGTGACAAGAGGGGTGGAATGGGATTGGATCATGGTTTGGGGTTAGGAAGTAGTATGGAGCCAGGTTAGGATCGGGACTCAAAAGGGTGGAATGTTCAGCACTGGAGACGCGACCTGCTTGCGACGCTCGGTTTTATCTCATCGGAATAGAAGGGGGGGGGGGGAGATCTTATCTCCAGTACTGAACCTCATCTGAAAACAAAACACCAGGTATCATCCGGTATAAAATTACCTCGGACGGACATTTTTCCTACCCCAGCGCGCTCGTAGGCCTTATTTTGAATTTCCCAAAAAGTATAGATGTTACATGTGTCATTCGACCAAGTCAGCATCACCGCAGTACATACTTACCTTTTACACCCCTGAAATAGATTTAGAATTTCATACTTTCTGATTTAAACTAGCTAATGAAAAAAAGCGAGATTCGGTCATGTAATATGTTGAGAACATTTTATTAATTTCCAGATCTTAACATTTCTTAAGTAAAACCAAGTGAACAAATGAAAGAATATCAAATTAAGCGAAAAAAAATCTAAATTAATTATGATAAGAAAAAATAATGCGATGAATTTAAGTTTCCATCTAATAAATTTTATTGGATATGGTACCCTAACATATCCCCTCTACCAGAATCCCGAATTCTTACCTAGATAGAGCTCTATATAGACTAACGTATTTCTCAGTTCTGGACGGAGTCGCTAAGTTTCAGGCTTCTTACTGATAAATTTTTTTGTAGGAACTTAACTTTGACCACGCTGGTCACCACTTTTGTTCCTTCGCTTAATCCGTCATGTGATGCCACAAAAACTCTTGGCGGTCACGACTCTTCGTAGCAGTCTATGACCGCCACGATTTCCAAAAAAATAGGAATATCGATAATTTTGTTCATAAAATAATCAATCACCGTACCGGTTTGTTCATGATATTAAAATTAAATACGTCTTATATCTCTTTTGGTATGCAGAATTAATTTGGTTATTTAGACCTTTTCAAATATAATGTTTATGAAAATCCAATGAGCCCACACCGAGAAAGTCGAAAATTTAAAAAACCTTTATATGAAAGGTACCGTTAATAGACTTTTCCCCTAAATTTAAATATGGTTTGTGTGGTTCTTTTGATAATTCTCAGAGGGGAAATTGAAAAAATTACGGTGCCTGCAATAAAGCTTATTTTTTCGAAAACAGCTCCCAAGAATTTGATGAACATTTTTGAGAATATTTGTGGTACTACTAGTATCATTTAATCAGAACCAAATTTAAGGAAAAAGTCAATTAACGGTACCGCTCATATAACGGCTCTTTAGATTTTCATCAAATTTTATATTTGAGAAGATATAGATAGGAAAATTAAATATGCATATCAGAATTTTGAATTACTTCTTTTTTCTAATTAAAATTAATTTTTGATTTTTTTTTTTGAAAAATCAATATTTTTAAAACTAATAAAATAAAAATATTTTAAATTTAAGGTACACATGTTTATTAATAAACTCTAAAAAAATACATCACAAAATTAAAAAAATAATACCAAAAACTATAAATAAAAAGCAGGATTTTATCAAAATCCGTCTTACAATTTTCGAAATACTTTTTCTATTAGTTCGTTATTATACAAGACGTGTCATAAAAAAAACATTTCGAAAATTCTAAGCCGTATTTTGATAAAATTCTTATTTTTAGTTGTTTGAAAAAAAAGTTGATTGAGATCATGGTATGAATATTTTTAGATATTATTAATATACAGCTGATCATATAATTTAAAATAATTATGTTTGGATAGTTTTAAGAATTGAATTTAAATTGAATTAAAAAAAAAAACATGTTTAAAATTAATTTTAAATACAAAAATTAATTTATTCAAATATGGGTACGCAGAATTAATTTGTCTGCATAAGTCTTTTTAAATATACATTTTTATTGAAGTCCAATGAGCCGTTGCCGAAAATACTGAATATTAAAAAAACCGTCATATGAAAGAGATCAAATCTAGACCTAAAAAAAAATCTCAAACATTTTCGTCAATATCGTGTTTTCGAGAAAAAATAAGCTTTCCCTTAACGGTAATTTGGCAGGTACCGTTATTTTAAGTCCTAAAAATAAAATTTCAATTTCCCTCTGAGGAATGTCAAAACCAAATTTTAAGGTAATCACACAGACGGAGAGACAGACTGACAGACAGACAATTTGTGTAACTTACTTTTTTAGGTTTCTCTATGATTAATGTCATGTTTGATTGTCATCTTATTTTTTTTATATTCACGAATCCTAAACTTGCCTTAAAGTACTTATAATCGCAAGTAAGAAATTAGAAAGAACATTTTTCCGCAAAAAAGATTAAGGATTAAGTGACTATTTTTGTACTTTAAATCCACGAAAGAAAATTTGCAGTTTTTTTTTTTAAAAGGAACCTGAAGTTTTTTCATCTGGACTTCGCTATCGATTCAGAAAACAATACCAGCACTAAGGTCAAAAAAAGGATAGCTTTTGAGCTATTGAGGCTACTGGATAACAAAACCCTTTCTATGGGAAACAAAAGTGTCCTTTTATTAAACCTTTATCATCCCAGACCTGCTGTGTTGTGCTAGGCTCGAAAATTGCCAAATTAGAAGAAGATTCTTTTGGCTGTTTGTAAAAAAACAAGTCACCAGGTTTTTTAGGTCCCGCGAAATATGGGTTGGGTAGTTATCGGATATAATAAGAACCAACCAGATACACATTTTTATTTCTTTTTTAGAAAATAATTTTTGATTTTACTTATTGTATTTAATTTGTTTTCAGCTTTCAGGTTAATAATTTCTTAGAATTAATTACATTAAGTTTCTTGAAATTATGTGCAATGTTATAATAATAAATTTGCTGACCGGATGTTCTGTGCCTGGTTTGTCTGGGTTGATGACTTGAGTTGATGACCGGATGTTATGTGTCCGGGTTGATGACTTGAGTTGATGTCGTAACTCGCGGGTATAAACATCGAGTGCAGGAGGAGACACAACAAGAGACTGTGTCGACTGTAAAAAAAAAATTAAAAAATAAACTGCGATTTTATCAAAATCGGTTCTACTATCTTCGAAATATTTTTTTCATAAATTTATTGTTTTTGAGAATTACTTTTGTTGCAAAAATAACTGTCTGGGAGGTTGGTTTAGGCAAGGTTTTTTATGTTCATTTTGTCCAAGTTTCGGCTCTCGTTATAGACAAATAGGAGTCAACCAGTGTTATCAGTTATAAGGGGGGTTGTTAAAGGTAGAATTAAATTTCTTTGAATTTTAGGAAAAAAATTTGTTTTTTAATGGAACTGATTGCGTTATGCTTTGAAACCGTAAAAACTCGAAAAAGTATAGTTTTACACAGTCAAATTAAAAAATAAGCTGAAAACTCCTTAAATAATCACCTTATTCCAGCAACAGAACAAAGCAGAGATGCATTAAAATACGCAAATAAACTCCGTGTTCATGTTGTTCATGTTGCGAGCAATACCGCTAAGGATGATAAATCAGCTTCCTTATTTCAAGTTTCGTCCTATTAGAGTGAAAAACTTTCAGTTTTACATATCACAACACACAAGGGACTGGCTGTCGTACTTTTGCAGGCAAATCAAAAATTTTTCTAGAACAATTTTCGATTTTTCGATTTTGTTGAAATGCATCCAGAGACGGTGTATCTCCTTCTCCACCTAAAGATGTAAAAATGTATATTGTATAAACAAACATAATGCATTACACAGGAAAGCGCTTCCTTTATCTATATAAGGGTGACTTGGAAACGCTTAGAAAAAAGAGTGACCATTTGCTAAGAGTTTGTTGCTAAAAACATATTTTTTTGAGAAATTGAAATCAACAAAATTTATATTTTACGGGCCAAGCTTTGTAATAAAAACAATTATTTTAAACCAAAGAAATGATCAAGAAATATCAACAAACAATTTTATAACTGCTTAATTTTAGTTTTTTTTATATTATAATATATAACAATTTAACATAAATAAATGGTTAAATAAATAGTAAAAACTTAAAATTTTATTTAAAGTACACAGATATATATAAAAGAAAAACTTTGAAGGTAATATGTAATATAAAAAAGAAAAGAAAGTCCTCAGCCATCATTCTGTTTCTGTTTCTGTTTATATTAATATAAAATAAGTATTTGTAAAAGTTTTTGAAAACCTCTTAAAACTTTCATGAAAAGAATAATTTGTGTTTGAAACCCTCTCCATTAAATAGTTTGTATGTCTTAGAGGGGTTGGGGCCGAAGTACTGTATGGTTAACATTCTGTTAACAAAATACTGTGTTTCAAAATTCTGGTTACAAAAAATTCTGTATGGAGAAAATTCTGTAGATCAAAATTCTGTATTTTCAACATTCTATATTTAAACAAAAATTGTTTTGATAAAGTAAAAAGTTCGCACTTGTACATCTCTTTCTCTCATAAATATTTTTTACTTGTTCTTTACATATCTATATCAGTCATCATTCTTAAATGAGCCAATGGCATTTCAGAAATGTTTCTGAAATATTTTTTTTTCTTTCAGAAACTTTTCTAAAATGTTTGTTTGTTTCCCATTTTGTTTATCCAGTTTTGTAGATCAAAATGAATTGTAAAATGTAGCAATCATAGCGTTACGAGTTGTCATCATGAACAAAATACAAACAAATAAAAACAAAAAACCTGTCAACTATGTATATTAAAATGCTTGAAAATTAAAGAAACTTTTCCGTACGGAAGGGGAAATAGAGAAACATTTGAGAAATGTTTTGCAAAGCGTCCAGACCTAAACTAACATTTCAGAAACATTTAAAAAACATTACAGACATGTTTTTTTTGTTTCTGAAATGTTTTATAAATGTTTCTGAAATGTTTCAAAAAATGTTTCTTTGGTGTGGTGGACACACCTTTATAAATCTGTTGTGCTTAAAAATGTTGTGATTGTTTTTTTTTTGTTATTAATTCAATATGAACATCTTAGCTGCCATGTCCAATAAAGGAAAATAAAGAGCCTGCATGCATAAGCAGAATTTAAAAAAACAGATTTTGTACATACAGCATTTTTTGAAAAACCGAATTATGAAATATAGAATTTTTTAACTTATCTACAGTTTTTTGACAACCGGAATGACCTGCTCTCCTCTTAGAGTACAAACAATTTGATATTAACAGAGATTTTGGAACACAAAAAAAAAACTGAATCAAAATTTTTATTTAGAAGATCAACCGCTAATAGAGCCTCCAATAATTCTCTGCGATTAATAAGACTACACATATTTTAGTTTAGTTTATTTCATCAAACAAAGACAATGCTTAAAATTAAAATAATTATACATAAAAAAACATACTAAACAATATACATTAAGTATTAATCATTACCACCATTAACGTGACTAAAAATAAGAAATAATTTATTTTTAAATGAAAGTCTACTTACACTAAAATTAATCATGTCGCTAACTGCATTAGTTACTCTTAAACACCTCGACAATGGATTGCTGGCAGCATAATTTGTCCTATGATATGGAATTCTAAAACAGAATCGTTTTCTAAGCAACCTCGCAGTAACATTGAGGTATATTAAGGCCAATATTTCAGAACAATCGATATGGTTGGCCAATATATCACGAATAAACATAACTTCGGAGAACTTTCTTCGAACTTTTAGAGACAATAATCCAAATAGCTTACATCTTGTATCATAGAAAGGCATATCTATTTCCCAGTGAAGCCTTTTTACCAAAACTCTTGTAAAACGTTTTTGGATTTTTTCGATCCTGAAAGAGTGAACTTCATAATGGGGACTCCAAATAGTATAACAATACTCAAGGTTAGAACATTGAATTTCCTTTAGCCACTAAAAAATCTATGTGCTTTAAAAAAATAAGTTTTTGGTAAAAAATCACACCAAGGTCCTTTTTGAAAGTTACTGTAGAAAGCAATGAATCTTTTATCTTATAAATAAAGTTAACTGTAGAACGATTTCGAGAAAAGGACATACTTTGACATTTACCAATATTTAGATGTAAGGAGTTAATAAAACACCATTTCCCTAATTCATTAAGATCTTTTTGCAATCAAGTGCAGTCATATTCTGACTGTACAAATTGGAAGACTTTCAAATCGTCAGCATACATAAGACACTTTGAATGACGAAACACGTTGGGAATGTCATTGACAAATAGCAAGAAGAAAAGTGGGCCAAGGTGACTTCCTTGCGGAACACCCGAACTTACTTTGATTTGATAGGCGAAGATGGAATATTATTTAACCTAACGTACTGAGTACGATCAAAAAATTCTTTCGATCTTCTTTTAACGAAGCGAAGCATACACAACTTTTAGATTTTATTTTGTCAATATGTTGTTTAAAGGTTAGTTTTTATTCTCAAATATAATAACTCCTTAGTCTTTTATAACGTCATTTCTAAATAACTGTTGTCCATCAATGGTGTAGTCAAAATATATTGCACTTTTTTTTCTTAACAAAGAAATGATATTGCACTTATCCACATTTAGCTTAATTCCGTTCTTTTTACACCAAATTAAAAGAGTATTCAAAAATTGCTGCAATAAAAGTGCGTCAAATCTATTGTTAACATTACAAAACAATTTCAGGTCATCAGTATATTAAAGATATCTGCACCCTGTGAATAATAATGGCAAGTCATTATTAAATAGTAAGAATAGGAATGGGCCAATATGACTCACTTAAGGTACCTCAGATGTTACAAAAATATGTATTACGGGAAATGACTTCACACTGTAATATAACAAACTGCGTTCTTTTTGGCCGATAAAATTTAATCCACAGTTATAAACTTCTGTTTATGCCATATTTTTTTCAGTTTAAACACGAGTAGGATACGGTCAACTTTGTCAAAGGCTTTGCTTAAATCACTATAGATTGCGTCTATTTGGTTACATTCTTTCATTCAAAGAAGAATGTAAGAGGTGTAATCGACAAGATTTGTAGTAATAAATCTATTTTTATGAAAGCTATGATAATGCTCATTTATTTTAGTAGTGAGCTTAACTTGTCAGTGATGATTTTTTTAAAGAGATTGGGTATAGTGAACAAAATTGCAATAACAGGTAATTCCTAATATTGGATCGATCACCGTTTTTAAATATTGGTATCAAATAAGAATTTCGCCACATAATAGGGAAAACTCCACAAGAAAGTGATCGATTAAAGAGTTCAAACAAGGGCTTAGCAATAAGCTCTGGAGGTTTTATTAAAAACATTGGTGGGATACCATCAGTACCACTGTCCTTATTTACGTCAGTAGCGTTTAGCTCACGCACAAGATCGGGCATTGTGAATTGTGGTTGAGATGGAGCTAAGACTATGATGGTGTTCAACAATATGATGATCATCAATCGCACGATCTTGAAGTCTAATTCACAATAAATCAATTGTGGCACGAGCTGTGTGACATGTTGCGCCGTCTTGTTGAAATGACAACTCCTGCACATTATGGTTGTTCAATTTGTATTTGTATTTATTTATTTACGTAAGTATTTTAAAACAATATGTCTTTTAAATAATACTTAGAAAGTTGTTGGTAATATCATTAAATCATAAACAGTATAAACAAAGCTAATTTTAAATTATTGTATATTAAATATTTTGAAATTATATTACATTATATTTTAGTAAAATTAGATAAAAGAAACAGTAATAGAAGAGGAAATAAACAGAAATAGAAGTGGAAAAACGTTCAGCAATTGTAAAGATTTCTAAGCAAGCCTTCAAATTTTTTATAATAATCTTGGACTCTCAGACTGGCAGGCAAGGAGTTCCAAAGGCCCACAGCATGCACAAAGAACTGTTGTTTGGAAACTCTATATTTAAATGTTGGAACAATGAGAATATTACTTCTTTGAGACACTGGACAAATTAGCTTTTCAAAGAGATAATTCGGATTTTTAGTATGAATAAAGTTAAACAGAAATGTCAATGTAAGAAAATCCACATACTTGTCAAGAGGCATATTAAAACGGTATTTTCCTGAGCAGAAACATGGTCGAAACGACGCAGTCCATAGATAAAGCCAACAACGTTGTTAAAGGCAACTTGAAATTTGCGTTTACTGGCGCTATCTAAACTGCAAAAAATAGGACTACTGTAGAATAGAATTGGTAGAATAACTGTTTTGGCAATTATCAATTTAGTTGAGACCGGGAGGAAACTTCCAGAAAGGTATAGAAAACGCAATGAAGTGTATACTCGTCCAATAATACTTATCAGGTTATTGTCCCATGTTAGCGTTTGGTTATAGATTACTCCTAGATTTTTTACTGTTTTGACATAATTTAAAGTTGTTCCAATGAGCTCGACGGTTGGAAAGCTAGTTGTATCAAGCACAGAGTTATTTATCACAATTGCCTGGCATTTGTTCGAATTGAGTTTCAAGGAATTCTCTCTGGCCCACTGTCCTACACGTGTTAGATCCTCATTTATTTTGACCGTTGCATCTTCTATTATGCCAATTCTATAATTCAAGTAAATTTGGACATCATCTGCGTACATATGAATTTTGCTATGTTTGAGTTTCGAGGGTAAGTCATTGTTGAACAGTGTGAATAGAAGTGGGCCCAGAATTGATCCTTGAGGGACACCAGTGATATTAGGAAGAAATGTCGATAGTTTTGAGTTTGCACAAACTGCCTGAGATCTGTGCCTTAGATATTGTTCAACCATAGATGATGCTGAAGTGTCAAAAAAGAAAAAAATTCTTGAGTTTTTTCAAAAGTATTTCGTGAGAAACTGTATCGAACTCTTTTGAAAAATCAAACAAAACTAGAGTTGTTACATGATTTTTATCATTTCTTGACGGATATCATCAGTTATTTTAAGAAGTGCACTTGTACAACTATGTTTTGATCTAAATCCATACTGCGAAACAGTTATAAGTTGATGTGACTCTAAATAAGATGTAATTTGCCGACTGATTAGTTTCTCAAACGCTTTTGAAATAAATGGAATAGAATATATGTTGGTCTGTACTCTTTTTGTTTAGATGCTGTTTTTTTAGGAATCGGAATTATTTTTGAGGCCTTCCAGAGCTTTGGATAACAGGACTTAGTTAGTATTGTGTTAAAAATGTGCGCTAAGAAGGGGGATATAAACGGAAGGATTATTTTTACAAATTTAGGGTTAATATTATCTAGTCCTATTGCTTCCGATTTAATAGCACAAACTGCCTTGTATACATCAACTTCAAAAACTCTATTAAAACTGAAACTTTGGGAAAAACGAGTATCATTACTTTGAGAAATTATGCTTGCCATAGCACAGGTGCCTATGTTGGAGGCAGAACTTATGAACTGTTTATTGTCATACCAAGTGATTTAATGTTTTTCCATAGTTTTTTTGATGACACATTGTGAAATTTTGAAGCAAAATACTTTCGTTTAGACTTTTTAATTTCAGTATTTACATTGTTTCGTAGGTTTTTATACTGCACAAACAGTTGTGGCAATCTAAATCTTTTCCATCGTCTAAAAGTGTAGACTCTCTTCACAATAAGTTGTTGAATTTCTGATGTTAACCAACCCAGCAGATTACTCTTAATTCGAATTGTTTTTGTTGGTACAAATCTTTCAAAAAGCGAATTAATTTTCGAGGTAAAGTATTCAACCTGTTCATCAATATCTGTGAGATCATAGATATTTTCAAAATTAGATTCAAAAATACCAGCTACTAGCGATTGCATGTTAATATTAAATCATAGAAGGCGACACTCAAGACGTGTCTGGAGAAGCCAGGGACATCTAGTTGACTTTAGAAGTTAATATTGTCGGGTTGGTTGACCAGAAAAACGTCAAGTAAGGTAGAGCTGGAAGACGTGAAATGTGTAGGAAAGTCACTGTTTATTGGAAATATATTAATAGACTTCAAATTGTCACAAAAAGTCTTAACCCGTCCATTTTCGCTATCTAAAAGATCTATGTTTAAATTCCCTGCTATTAAAATGTGATTATAGTTAGGTGATAATTGTTCTAGAATGTCTGAAATAGAAGTTGAGTCTATAATGTTTGGTGGTTTGTATATTACGCCTATCAGACACTTCTCAACTGCACTTGCAACTTCGATGAATAAGTATTGAACACTTTCATTTCTTTCAGAACCCTTAACAATTTTACTTTTGAAACCCGTCTTTATAAATATGGCCACGCCTCCACCCCTTGATAATACCCGGTCAGATCGATATATTCTATATTTATCCATACTTAGGAACCCACTGTCTATCTTATCTGTCAACCATTTTTCTGATACGCAAATAATGTCCATTGCTGAATTATTAAAAGTGTTTTGAACTCATCAAGATGTTTTGTTAAGCTTTTAGTATTTATATGACAAAAAGATAATCCATTGTATCTCTTCCGAAAAATATTCAACATTGTTCTTGTTTTGTTAAAGTTTGTAAAACTGCTAGCCTGTGAAACTCTACTATTATCAACTGCACTCATTAGAATTCAGAGAAATTATATTGCCTCTGAGTAGGAAAAGACAACGGCTCTGTGAAAGAAAAGCTAATTTAACAGATAACATTACTGAAGGTATTTCCAATTCAGAACAACTGTAGCTAAACAAAAGGTAACGAAATAAAAACTTAATGTTAAAAAAGGTAGAAATAAGATATAAATTATTTAAATAATAAAGAGAGGTATGACTTTTAAGCAATAAATATGATTTAGAAAGATTAAAGATATTCAATATAAGTAAGAAAAATAAAAATAAATTAGTTACTGCAGTAGAAAAAAGAAAAGTACTAAAGTAGCTCCGGTGACGGCTCTGGTGAATCATTGTCGAAACTTGGTGTAACTCCATCTTTGTTGTTTTTCCTTTGCTCTTCTTCGTTGTTAAACTGATAATTAGCTTGTTTATGATTTTTGAAAGTTGAAATAAGCATGTCCAAAGAGTTAACTGTTGTTGGTTTATCGTTGTTTGTAAGTTTAATGTGCACAATACCATTTGTAGTGAAAACAGAACAAATTTCGTGCTTGCGCCTTAGACGAATTGCTTGTCGAAGAATAGTTCTATTGTTTTTGGTTAGATTCTCGTGTAGATATATAGGAGTATCCGATTCTTCACCAAGATCTCTTAGAAGTAGTTGCCGCGAATTTATCTTTCGAAACACAGCAAAAGCGTTGAGTGTATTGTTTTTATCGTGCGTCGAGAAAACTTTAATGATTATTATAGAATCTTCTCTATGACTCGCACGAAAGATTCTATACAGTTGTGGTGGTTGAAAAATTGTTGAACGAAAAAGTCAGTAATCGTGCCTCTTTAGCGGTCACCATTGGCTGTAACGTTCGGGCCAGCATCGTTTTTAAAGAAGTACGGACCAATTATTCCACCAACCCATAAAGCACACCAAACAGTCATTTAGAGTACACGTGGTGCGAAAACATTCCATAGTTAATTGAATCAACTGCTCTATTGGACGATTATGTTGACCTCAAAACGGAGAAAGTAATTTTTTAAGTCAGATTGATACTTGAGTCCATCGGCAAATTAATTTCGTGTTTTTTTGGTCAATTTCTTGTTGGTGAAACAATTCTTGGAAAAAATAATGTTCACAAAAAAAAATTTGGTCACACTATACTCGAAGAACATCCCGTGAACGAAGCTCTCAGGTATGCGCTGTTGTTAGTTTATTTTTGTCCGGATGTTACAAGGCTTGCAAAATTCACTCTTGGGACCAAGAAGACGAACTCTTCCACAAGAAGCAATTCCATTCCTTATCAGTGCTTATTGTTTTCCAATCAGGACTGCATGCATAAGTTATTTTCCATTTGGTTAACTTGCCACAACGAACAGTTACGATTCCCGGGACAAGGGAGAAAACAAGACAACCCTCTAGTTTGTAGACACTTGCCAAGAACACCAGTAAGCTCCATCCTAACACCGCTGAGGGGGTGGAAAATTCCGACCACAAGCCGCTGCAAAGCACCATGGGCAATTGAATGAGTTAACATGTTTTCGCATGGCTAAGGCGTTGAAGTGCGTCTTTGCTATCATGGACTTTGATGTTTTGGCATCAACTCTATGCAATCGGATTGTTTGGAGGGAATTTAGAATCACTCATCGTCAGGGAAATGCGTAACACCGATACGGATCTTCTCTGTGATTAGATGTTGTGTTGCGACAACTTGATTTAGAAAGCTGTTCCTTGCTGAAGACATGGACAAAGAAGATCCAAAGTGTTGATTAATTAAAATTGATGTTCTCATCTTGATGTATCACTTCTGCAGAGCTTTTATAAGGTGGAAGGCAGGTAGATTAGCTACATCGGCTATAATTGCACTGGTGCGTAGAATGAATTATGGTTCATCCAAGCAATGCAAATAGAGGGTGCAAATGACCTAGTTCATATTGTGTGTCAGTTGAAAGTTCTGTTTTTATAGTGGTGCAGTAAAAAAGTTCGAATTTATTTCAGATGAAAGTAGGTAAGACATAGAGAATACGAAAAAGGGTTTAATGAATTTCATTTGAAACTCTTCAACTTTTTATATAGACAAATTTTTTTAGAAGTTATTTTGTTTTATTATTATGAATCTTTGTAGTGCCCCGTGGCTTAGTGGTTAGTGTGTCGAGCTGCTAAGCTAAGAGCCTGGGTTCGAGTCCCGCTCATATCCACCTTCTTTTTCGGGGTACTGCCTCTTGCGAGTAACTGACAAAACTTGTCTCGAAAAAGTGCATCTCATGTAGCCGTTCGGACTCGGAGGTAAACTGTAGGTCCCTTCCATTCTAGCAGATTAACAATACACATACACACACAGGAATGGTTGAGAGTAGAAGTCACTAGGCCTTGGCTACTTAAATAGCTGTCGCGCCAATACATTTATTTATTTTATATGAATCTTTTACAAAAATAAAAATATTTATTTATAACGCCGCACCACCTGGAGAGCAGTGTGGTGGTGATTTTCCCATTGATACCCTCCGTTGTTCAACAGTGCAGGTTTTTCGTATCTGCCTTGGACTTCATCGAACACTAGGGTAAGAATATTGTCTAACTTACTGGTGTGCCTAGGCCTGGCTTAATATACCTCTCAAGCTGGCTCGATTTCTAGCCGGCCGTCTCCAATTTGGCAATCCAAGCAAACGCAGGTCTCCCTTTACTTGGTCGCTCTCCAAGATGAGGTTTCCTTTGTGTGTGATGTATTTACAATTAAATTTCTTAAAACAAACTAGATTTGTATGTATAATATGATAAAATTAATTATTCCACAAATATCCAATTGACGATTAAGACTCTCAAATAGAATTACCATGAATTCATTGTTAAGAGTTGTTAGTGTGTTGGTGGTTAAATTACAGTATAATAATCAATTCACTGCAGGGCAACATACAGTTTCCAAGGTAGATTCAAATTCTCTTTTAGACCAATTGAAGCGCAAATAGAAAGGTAGTTTTCAATTGGAGTATTGAAAATTGATTTGAAAACTATGAACTCATGTTAACGTCGTCTAAAGCCTTTTCTTTAAGGAAATCTATTACCCAAAGTAAAAGCAACCAGATGGAAAATACATTTTGATATTGTTTCATAACTTGCTTTGGATAACCTTTTTGAAAAGCTGGTATAGCATCGAAAATGTTTTTGGAGTGGCATATGATACAACAAGAAACCAATAGCAAAGAGCACATATTCCTTGTAAAACTTAGGTTTGTGGATGGGATGCAATTATTAAAGCATTGTGGTTGAAGTGAACATTCTTGGAATGACTTTTGAAAAGTATGAGTTTGTGTTCGGTTTTAGTTAAAAGTTAATCAACAGTCTTGTTGAAGATGATGTAATACATATAGTTCTTCTCCTACAACTTACAACAACAAGTTGGTTATAAAATGTTAAGACCTTGACCTCAATAACATGATTATAAAAGGTATTCTTGATATTTTAACAAGCACTTGACCATTAAATAATAATTATCCGGACTGTCCGGACCGGATAGGAATTATCATTTAATTTTTTTTTTCTTGAAAAGGATGTTGCATAGATGTCTTCCATTTGCATTTCCATTTCCTGGGATAATATGTCACCTCATTGCTTAACAGTATTGTGTGTATTTCTATTGCATCTTCGGGGAGGTATCGATATTTGGTAAGCCATTCTGCTGAGCTCTTTTACTTTTACGATTCAAAGATGATTTGGATTTTCACAATTTTGCTCGACGAGGGTGGCATTTGCCAATTTTGCTTCATTGAATTTAGCAAACCCAAAAGTCGTAGATCACCTTTGTATGATTTTATCTCAACAGAGCTCTGTTCTCCAGTTTATGATTTCGTCGAATGAACTCATTGAACTTATACACTTGCAGAGTGTCAACTTTCTACAAAGGATCTTCGATCACAAAGAAATTCAAAGTAAGTTCCAGGGAACTGTTTTTTAGGTGAGAAATTAGCAAAATATTTCTGTTTTCTGTCCTTTCTTAAAGCTTTACAGGCCATCGTGAAGACATTCTACAAAACTGTATGTCACAAATTATGGTTTTTCGCATATCCTTTAGCGGTTAATGCTTCAGCAAAAATTCTTTACATGCACACTATAGTCTATACCTTATATGATTCTCAAGAAATGGTTAACGATTTTCTCTAAATTCAATTTTTTTAGAAGACATTCTCTTTTTAAATAATGTGAAGTGTTGAAATTGGCGCTCGAGAAAGGCAAATTTCTAGGGAAATTCATTCACAAAAGTTTATTAATGATCGAAGCAACCTTCTTTTGAAGGGCGATAAAATTCTTCACAGATGGAAAATGTATTGTGAAGCGCTTTTAAATTAAAAGTGTACTAAGCAGTTGAAACAGTTGAAAAAATTAGTGATGTGGTCAAAATTCTGAAAAGGGAAAAGGGGTTGGTCCAGACAAATACCCTTTGAGTTCTCAACAAATATATAAGATGGCTCACAATTCTCATCTGTAAATTGTTCAATTGGGATTAAATACCTAGTTGACTGGGTACAGGATGGGTATTTCTCAAAAATACTCAGCCGATTTCTGAAGACCATCAGTGTTGGTATGTTTTGGGTAAATTAACTCCGGATGAACTCCAGAGAATAATAACCAGAATGGAAAAAATATCGAGATTCCTAGGATATATACGTGCAATTAAGAAAACTTATATAGGTTGCAGTAAAGCAACACGCAATTCGCGAAACCTAAATTCGGATAATTTTGAATATGTACAAGCAATTAAAAAAAGTGGAGAACGAAAACCACATTAACTCGGAAAAGCGTGAAGAATACTTTTGTTGCCCAGTTCCCGATCAATTGCGAAGGAACTTTAGAAAGCGAAATCAAGCATTGCGTATATTTGTGCGATGGATGAAATGGGGCGAGAAAGCTCTGCCATCTTCTGTGGTCAAAATATACCTTCCAAGATGAGGGGAAGGCTGCTTTTTTCCAGCGTTTACAATTTTGTGCAACAACAAAATGTGATCGAATAAGGAGCATGGAAATCTGAGGAAGCCTCTACGTTAGAAATCTGAACTTGGAAAAAGTACAGCATGGACAACTTAGCTGGTATTGCCACGTAGAAAGAAGATGATCTCAGAAACTAGTTCAAAATGCAAAAGCATCCCATGATCCAAACTTATCCTGGAAAATAGCAGGCGCAAAATCTCCTATATCTTTAAAACATATTCAAAACTAAAATTTAGTTGGCCTTCGATATTTTTTTTTTTTAAACGTGCGCATAAGGTACACTGCGCGAGCATTAGGATAATTGGGAGGGGAAGGACAGAAGGTGTCGATTAAAATTGTTTTTGAATGCTTGCAGATAAAATAGGCAAGGGAAAATCTCACCGGGTAAACTATTCCAAATTCGTGTTTTTCGGCTAAAAAAAGAATCTCTATATTTCACGGTACGTCCGAAATTGGGCTCAAGGGTGAACTGATGAGCATTCCTTGCGAGATGAGTATTACGGGAGAAACTTTTAGGGGAAGGAATGCACCTGGCTACTTCGAGTGAACATTCTTTATAAAAGAACTGATAAAAGAAGGAAAGACATGAAACTTTGTTGCTAAGTGCTTTGGTTTTCTGTATCGGTGTAAGAAGTATTTTTCCCCTTCTGATCTGACTACAATTTATAAAGCGTTTATACGCCCTAAACTCGAGTATAACTTCTACCTCTGGGCAGGTGCTTGGCAAACATCACTTCACCTGCTTCATAGAATACAAAATCGAGCGTTAAGATTGATAGGAAATAGAACTGCCGCTGAAACAATTGCCCCTCTCGAACACCGACGCAATTTTTCATGTCTTTCCTTATTTGTAAGGGAGAGCTTATACAGCTCAGGCACTGCGGTAACTCTGTGATGTGCCAACCCTTGTGAGATTCTAGAGCAGCTCTGTTGGTCCAGACTGAGATCAGAACCTTAAGATGTTCTGAGGGTGGAAGGTTTTGAATATTTCCACGGGAACGATCTCATCACCAAGTGCCCGCTTTCTGCGGCGGAGGAGTGCTAGGCATTCCGTGAGTATATGCAAAGATGTTTCTGCACTTTCCAGGTAGAGTCGGCAAACGGAGTCTGAAGCTAGTTTCATGTTGTGAAGGGGTTTTTTCAGATAACAATGTCCGGATATGATTCCAGTCAGTGTTTTGAGAGTTTTTCTATCTAGGTTGAGTAGGAATCTTGTAGTTTTGTTTGAATTTTCTGGTACAAATTGTTTGTAGCAGCTTTGACCAGGAGTTGTTTGCAAAGCCGCATTGGATTCCATGAGTAGGATGTTCTTGGCAGTGTTTTTGAAGTAGTTTTTGTGTACTTCACAGAAGGGTTCAGATCCGACATCTGCCTTGAATATGGACAAATTAAGACTAAGGCTGAGAGGTTCGCTCAAGGTGATTCCCAAAAAATACCGTAACCAGTACCTGTTTCCATTTTTGAGCCATTCGTATGCCAGATCATCCGTTTGGCATGTCCAGAGAGATTTTAATCATCTGTTAGAGATGCGTTCTAGTTGTGGATTCCACGACAATCTGCTGTCTAGAGCGATCCCTAGACATTTGCTTCTTTCGAAAATGGGATTGTGTCACCACATAGAGAAGGGGTGTAAGAAGATCTAGTTTTCGTCTTTTAGTAAAAGGAACAATAACTGTCTTTTTGGAGTTAACGGAAAGACCTTCACAGGCACAACAGTCTTTCAAAATTTCCAAGGCTGATTGAAGTCTATTCGGTATTGATCTTTCTAGGAATTCCTGCATGACAATGGCTAGAGCAGTGGGGAGGGGGTTAGAGAGGTGTCATGAATGTGTCTGTCAATTACTTTCTACATGCATTTGAGAACAAACGACATGAGGCAGACGAAAAGATTTAGGACTTGGTTTCAGATCCCTTCCCGCCTTTGGTAGATAAATCACTATGCCAACTATCTGGCAAGTGCCCAAAAGCAAGGCTACAGCTGAATAATTTTGAGAGACTATGTGCTAAGCTGTTCTCTTTTGAAACAGAGCCGGAAATATACCATCTTCTCCTGATGCCTTGAACGGTTTTTGTGAGGAGATTGCCGATATGATGGCATTGGTGTTACACATATGTATGTCTGGCTGTTTTCCAGTCTCCAGTTCTTGGGACCTTTAACGGTTCCTGTTGTGGAATGTAGAGATAGGTTTGTTGCTGGGGGTCCAAAAAAAAAACGATTCTGGAAAGTGGGTTTTTACAAGGAGCTCTAGAGTTTCCTTCTTACTTTTTGTCTGAGTTCCGTTCTCATT
Organism: Platycheirus rosarum; assembly: GCA_963971375.1. Classification (NCBI taxonomy): domain Eukaryota; kingdom Metazoa; phylum Arthropoda; class Insecta; order Diptera; family Syrphidae; genus Platycheirus; species Platycheirus rosarum. The sequence goes on from OZ020510.1 coordinate 101,230,909, forward strand.
GGTAGGAGTACCTATGGTGGCGGGTTTTTCAGACGCTATGACTTTATGTAGACGACAGCTGGAGGGAACGTCACATATTCTCTCTACAAATCGCCTGAAAGACTCATTTTTATTTCACAGTTATATTTGGTTACAGCAATAGAATAGGTTTGACAGTCTTCATTACGTTTGGATTTATTGAAGAGTTTCCTTACTCTAGATCTTAGTTTCTTAAGATCATCGTTCCACCAGGTGGTTTGTCTCTTGATTATTTTAGATTTTAGGGTAGTTTTTTGCGTGTTCGGCAAAATATTCAAATTTATATTTGGTGTTGATGAGAGATATTTTGTCTTTAAGAGAATGATTCAGGTCTGAACTATATGAAGTCCAGTCTGTGTTTCTTTTAGGACGGTTGGTTAGTTTGGAGTTTCCACATTTAATTAAAATCGAATGTGTCTATGATCTGCGCATGATGGTTCCCAGGAAACATGCCAGTCATAGACTGAATTATTAGTCAAAAAAGAGGACAGTAATAGACTCAATTATTAGTCAACAAAGAGTGCAGAGTAATGTCCAGAACCTCTTTTCTAGTTTTGGTAACAAAAGTGGGTTTATTACCGATATTGTGGACATTCAAATTGTCCATAGAAATAAAATCGATAAGTGACTCACCTTCTTTGTTGACGTACGTGCTTCCCAATAGGATATGATGAACATTGGCATCACAACCAATGACAATATCTGTCTTAGGCTGAACACATACTGGAGCTGCGAGAAGACCGGCGACGTCAGATTCGAGGAGAGTGGTGAAGAGAGTTGACCATAGATTAGGTAGCACATACTGAAGAGGTTATTGTCGAGTTTGAGATTTAAAGCTGCAAACATGGATTCCTTCCTAACAGAAAGTTCTTCTTTGAAAATGGTGTATTTAATAAAAAAAAAGCCAGAAGCTGCAGTGTCAATATTATAAATGAAAGTAAAGCACAGTGAGCTTCGAGAAAATCCGGACAAGTATTTTTGGTTATTACCAATTATATATTGGAGACAATACAAGAAAAGCTCATAAAGAAATGGACAAATTGTAATCTTAACCCAATCAGTCCAGGGGAACTTCTCAGTTACTTTGAGGTTAGTAAAACATCTTGACTTTAAAACAGTATGTGATTCTGGTTTTAAACAATTTTATTTATTAAATTAATGTTCAAAATTATTATAATGATGATTTTTTTTTTAATTTATGAATCGGAAAAATTACTTAGAAAAGATGAAAATGAAGTTTGATTTGCCTTTGAATTCCGCTTAAATCTGCGGCTCAGTTGATTGAGAACTGTGTTGAGAAATAACTGAAAATATTCTTGCCTGCGAATAAGTGTCACCTTCATTTTCATTTAAAATATGCGTTGTCTGTGTTTGATAAACAAAATTGTAGACAAGCTGCTGCATTTTTATTTTCAAAAGCATCTTTTTTGCTGGTGGAAGAGTTCAAATATGGGGCAGCAAACTGCCAAAGAAACTTTCATCCTCGTCAATCTCTTTTTGTTGATGCTTTTCAAGCATATTTAGTTTTAAATGCATTTGTCTTCTGCATAATATAGTCATTGACCTTGAAGGCATTAACCCTTAAGACGAACAGTGGCAATGGAATGATTTATATAACAGAAACGTGCAACCTATAGGTTTGACTGGTAAACGAATTTTTGCACACTATGACCAGTTTTGCTAGATTTTTAGGTAAAATTGCTGCTAGTATTGCAACCTACCAAACCTAGGTTTGACAAAGCATCGGGATTTGACCATAAAATATATATAGGCCTTGAGAGCAATTTATCAATTTTGGGGCTATTTTCCTATTATGAAGAAGAATGATATCACCAGGGAATAAAAAAACCCCAATTTTTCCCTAACTAAGCAGAAAATGACGATCCACTTTTTTTTGCCCGGAATTTTTGTAAAACCGAAGTGGTGTAACCCAATTACACCATTTCTCTCCTATGGAATGAACCGGCCCAAAAAAGTTACACCATTATGTCTGTGTGGTAACTTGAATATTTGGTGGAGTTGTTATGTTAATAATTTTACAGTTAGCCTTATCAGTTGTTGTCATGTTTGAACAACAACATCGCTTTTCTTTCCGTTTAGTTTTTGATAGATATGGATGTGATCTTAGTCGACCAACGAACAACAATATTAAAAATTTCTTATGGATTATCCTCAAATGATCTACAGAATTCATTTTTAACATCATTAGTTGAAATTGTTGGCTCCGATAAAGCATCGCTTCCGGTGAGATCAGCGAAATCAAGCATCGTTGCGCGTGGTTAGTGGAAAGATGGGGGACCGTCCGAAAACCAACTGCGTGCTGTTGACATGTGTTATGTGTTTCCTGTTTTTCCGCCCTCTTTCTATCTTCTGTTGTGTCCTGTATCAATGTCGTCTTGTGTGTTGTCTTGTAATTGTCTGAGCCGATGGCCTCAGTAGCCAGTGCTCATAAGTGTCTCTACTTCGTAGATTTATCTACGGAGCAGATCAATATGTAATGTAATGTAATGTTGCCAAAGCAAGACTTTATACAAATTCTGAAAGCTCTAGGAGGAAAAGAAGCTGCTTACACTTTGCACCAGATAACGAAGGTCAGAAGGTAAGAGTTTGCAATAATTTTTTCTTGAAGTTGTTCCAAGTATCTGATGGAAGGGTAAGCAGATTAATACAACGCATAGCTCGTGATATAATCCCTCATGTAGATAGACGTGGAAAGTCTGTATCTGGAAATAAAACCAAACGCGAAAATTTGGAAGAACTAAGAGAATTTATTAAGAAGTTCCCAGCGTACGAGTCGCACTATACTCGTCACAAATCTAAAAGAAAGTACTTATCACCTGAGCTGAATATCGTTAAAATGTATAACATGTACAAAGATAGTACTGAGAATCCTGTTTCAGAGTATGTGTTTCGAAAAACTTTTAACAGCGATTTTAATCTGTCGGTTCACGCTCCAATTTAAGATTCATGTACAAAATGTGACATTTTCAGCAACAACTTAAAGTTTGAAAAAAACTCTGAAAAACCGAAAATAAAAATTGAACATGACCTACATCTCAAAAAAGCGGATTCGGCCAGAAATGGTATGAAAGATGAAGCCGCGCGAGCCAAGGAATCTAATGGCACCTCTGTTATTGCATTTGATTTAATGAAAACTTTGCCAACCCCAGTCTTAACAACTGTTGTTTGCAATTACAAACGCCAGCTTTGGACATACTGCCTAGGTATTCACGACTTGGTAAAGGAAAAGGCATACATGTACGTATGGGATGAGTCGGTAGGGTCAAGAGGTCCCCAAGAAATCGGCAGCTGTTTCGTGCATTTTATTAAGAATTTTGTAAGCACTCCAAATTTGATCATGTACACTGACCATTGTGGTGGGCAGAATAGGAACATAAAGATTTCCCTTTTAATGTCAGTTTTTTGTTTCGCTTACTGATTATACAGTAAAGCAAATTGATCACAAGTTTCTTTCAAGCGGACACTCTTATCTTCCATGTGACCAAGATTTCGGTGTCATCAAAAAACAGAAAAAATATTTCCAAGACATTTTCGGTCCGAAGGATTGGCATAGAGTAATCTTAGCTGTAAGAAAAAAAGACCCATTCAAATTAATTGTTAGGGATTCATTGATGATGTTTTCCACTAAAACTCTTGAATGTAACATTAATAACAGAAAAGTAAATTCGCATAAAGGAAAAGTTCAATGGCTAAGATTCTTACAAGATACGCCTTTCAACTTCTATTACAATTACAGTAATGATGCCAATGATCCTGTTGAAACCGTAACACTGAAAAAAAGGACATCTATATTGATCGAAAAGCTTGATTTATTGATCCCAACAGTCAACAAAGTTAGTGAAGCCAAAAAGAAAGATTTCTTGGATTTATGAATCTATATCCCGCCATTTTATCATGAATTTTATAAAACGCTTAAAACTATTCCTACTGATCGAGATGTTGGGCTAGTAGAGTACATACAAACTGTATTTCATTTTTTCATTTAAATGATTCAATACATTTTTTTTTGTTTAAAAACCTTACTATTTTTTTATTTATTGGTGTAACCCACCTTCTTTCTGTTACAGTTTCAAAACATAAAAAGTAGAAGTGGGTGTAACCCACAAAAAATCCAGAATTTAATATTTTTTTTACTGTAATAATGCTTTATATGAATTTCTACATTATTTTTTAACTAAAACTTATTTTAACTCAATGTTAATTTTTTAAGAAAGCAATAAAAAACTTCTGTGTTTCCTTGTTAAATCTTTGATGGCTTAAATCTTAATTCTATGAATTTGGGGTTACACCACTTCTGCTCTCAAGGCTTCCATGAGAGTACCTACTTATTTGTTGATTTCATTTCGATAGCCACATCATCCCATAACTTATCTCACATGAATTGGTTATGATGTTGAGGATCTTTTTGGTCCCACAATGCATTTTTTTACAAAAACACAACTTGTTAATTCTTCGAAATTCATTTTCTTCACAAAACTTTTACCTCGATAAGAGCGGAGAAAACACATGTGTTTGAACGCTCTGCTTTCCTCGTTTATAATAGCGCTGTTACCTCGCCGCTAAATGCCTCAGTATGCGCTCTCTCATAGTAAAGCATGTGTTTGTTTTCGCCGCTCTTCTCGCAGCTCCAGTATGTGTTCAGCCCTAGTGTTCCGGTCATGCTCAATCAGCTTCATTACCTGGATGGGGGACATGGTGTTGGTCGCTTCCAGGGAAGTAGGCCGATGCTACTATCAGGTCCTTGGTGTTGTCAATCTTCACTGCAGCCGCTTTCACGTCATCGGAGATGAATTCTGTCAGGGGGAAACAAGGTGTGTTATTATAAAAGATAATTGAGGTTCTAGGTCTATTGGACGTAGTAGACCTATAGGGGAGACCACTTAAAAAAAACCTGCCGAGAACTCTACCTCCAGGGTGGTTGGAAAAGAGTGATTTGGTTAATCAACACGGTCGGGTTTCCCGCTTCCTTTGTACACTGATGTATTATATAAAAAGTCTAAAATCTTTTCTCACTCGTAAAAAAAAAGTCTGAAAATTTTACTCAAATCAAAAGAGCCGTCTTTTAGAAAAAGATGTACAAAATTCGGCGTGGCAGTCGCGGATATAATTAAAAGCACTTTTTTTAATATTTTTCTCGCTTAAGCGAACAGACTCTTATTAAATATTATTTATTAAGATTAAATAAATGTGGGCGTGGCAGTAGGTGGATTTTACAAAAAGCATTTTTAAAACATTTTTTTGTTAAAAAGAAAAAACCGTGAGAATTTCATTCAAATCGTTAGAGCCGTTTCTGAGAAACAGATATTGAAGAAAAGTGGACGTGTCAGTGGGCGAATTTTACAAAATATTTGTTTTATATTGTCCTTGCTTATAAGAACGAATAAAGAAAATTTCATCCAAATCGTTAAAGGCGTTTCCAAGAAACGCAAATGGAGAAAAAGTGGGCGTGACAGTGGGAATCAACCCCTAAATCCAGCCTTCTGCAAGGGGTAGGTGGTCGCCATTTGGGATTTAAGCTCACTACTTATACCGAAAACGACCTGTAAAATTTCAGCCTGCCTCTATTTTTTTCCATTTGCATTTCTTATTTTACTGTACTATAGGTGTTTTTAAGCCTAGGCAGTGTACTTATATACATAAAAAGGGAAACAAATAGTCCGTTGTGCGCACGTTAATTATATATACAAAAATATTGTTTTATTTTTGGCTCGAAGGACCAAATGTTTGGTTGATTAGCCTTAATATTATTTTTTTTTTAATTTAATTAAATCTTCTGTGAAATAAAACACCACAAATTTTTAATTTAAGAATAATTTATTTCACCGCACACTTGAAGATTGATTGACAGATGATTGATGACATTTCGATTCTTCACATTTTTCTTATTTGACGTTTCACTCTCACATCTCTCGTTGGTTTCCTAATGCAGCCATAAGATGGGCGCGTTCAAAGGGGAACTGCGTTTACACTTGGCATCAACAGAAAGCATTCGCCGTTTAAAAGTTACAAACTAAACAACGATATTTTGTTATATGACAGTTTTTAGAATAGCAATATTTTCTTAACAATATTGGCTCATTGAAACAAAATTCCAACAACCGTTTTTCTTGTGGAGAATCATATAAGCTATAAAAACAGTCTATGAACAACAAAAACGAAAACTTTGTTACAATTGATGGAATGATGGCACTTTTGGCCATTCATTCCTAGTGACGAGTTAAGGGTCTGTACCAATTTTTATCTTTATGGGAATTTTTACTAAGTTTTAACTCTTGTTGTCTATTTCGAAAGAAATACATATATTTAATGGTGTGATGAAAAATGAAAGATATTTAAAATCAACATCTCGTTTCTCTTAAATTCTTCACACAGTTACACAATGCTTAAGTATCTTTCCCTTCTCTACGGGGTAATTAATAAAGTTTTCATTGTATGACAACTTTATCATCCTGTTAAATTGACGGAAGCTTACATGGAAATCGTAAAAACTTTGGTTTTGGTTTGCCATTGCACAAAATGCACATCTTGTTCCAAGCGACAACTTAACAGATACCATGTTAAACTCTTTGTAAACCAATAGGCCAATAGTTCTATTATGAGTTGCCTAAGAAAATCTTAACAATGTGAAAGCTTTTGCCATATAGTCTGTGTGTATGTGTATGTACATATTTGTTTAAGAACGTTTACAAAAGCATGCGTTATGGTTATGGGGATAGACAAGATACAATGTTCCACATAAAGTAACGACTTTGACAACAATTATCTTGTAAAGTAGAAGAATGTTCTATCCTTGAGGATGATGTTATGACATTTTTATGAAGCAAAGTTTCAAGTCGAAGAGGATTTCTAAGAAAAAAAAATTTAAGTAACTGTACACAAAGTAAGCTTTTTTGTTCTAGTGTTTGTGTAGCTTATGCGTCGAGTGTTTACGGTTTAATATTTCCTTGTAACATATTCCTGGAAAATGTTTTTAAGGATCACGTGAGTAAACTGTGCGTAGGTTTCAAGGATTTAATTTTTTTGTCAAAGAGATAGAGGATGTCTTTTGCGAAGTTTTGTTTTTATTTTTAAGTTAGTTTTACAGCTTTATTTACATTTCTTTGTTTAGTTTTAATCTAAATTTGTGTTTGCATTGTTCTATACACAGATTGAATGCTCGAAGAGACTGGTGCATCAGATGAGAGATAGGATTTGGACGTTTATAATTAATATCGATATTGGGCATTTTTAGCAATGTATATTATGTGATTGTTCCAGAAGACATATTTCGTGAAGTAAATAACAAGAATTGCAATCTGCTTAGCTTTCTCGCTGCAAGTAGGTACCACTCATAGACAATGCAACGGAGCAAGTCTTACTTTTATGACAGGACAGCGACATTTTTGCTCCATTGTACAATATTGTCTAAATTAAAATTCAATGAAATTTGCCAGTTGAACTTGTATGAATGTTAGTCTGGAAACGAATAAGGAAAGCTAAAAGCACTGTCATCAACGATAGAATATATTCGATTTCAGTTGTAGACATTTATTAAAACGATAAAAATTGTAGGTCACAAAACAGAGCCCTGAGGCACACCTGAATTTGTATTATGGGTCTTGGACTTGAAGCCAGTTGTATAAGCCAGTTAGAAAGGAAACTTTGTTTTAAACAAATAAGAAATTCATCATTGCTATGACTTTTGGGAATTTTACGCGGACAAAAATTGGTTTATGAAATGCTAGAAAATTACCGACGGCAGGCAGCGAAGGTTTATACAATGTCAGACCTTTTTAATTAGAGAGAGAATTCATGCTAATTAAGTCACAAAATTATAACCATGTGCTGCTCTGCTCTGGAAGCGCTCAAGGAAGTGCTTGTGAAGTTGAAATTGAGCTGCTGCTAACCAAAACAGCTTGCAGTACCTATCCTTGTTTACTGGAAGCCTCTTGGAAAACAGATCATCAAGACCACATTTCGAACTAGAGTATTGAAGAGAAATAATACTTCTACAGTCGGCTAGGTGCTGCCTTAAATAACACACCACGCGGAGATATTATTATGGCTTTGGGAGACATAAATACTTAGGTTGGCAATAACAATGATGGGCTTAGGCACATGATGGCTAACCATGGAGTCGGCAATTGCAATGACAATGGTGAGAGACTCATTTACTTCTGCGACCCTAACGGTCTTTTTGATTGGTGGCACAATGTTTTGAAGGCAAGGTGTATCATAAATAAGGTGAGTGTCGACAGACGTTATTAAAGCAGTCTCTCGACATAGGGCCTGCCCGAGACCACCATTTAATGATAGCTACCGTAAGACTTCGTACAGCTGTAGTTCGAAAATCTAATGGAATCAGCCGAGATAGAATAAAAGATCCCGCTGCAAGCCAACAATTTAGGGGCCAACTTCGTAACTGAATGAAAATAATCAGTAGCACAGAACTCGACCCCATCGAAAACCAAAAAAACTCACAGCTGCTCGCAGCTCAAAACAAACAACACATGGTTAAAGACACAGGTTACTATCTGCTAAGCTCGGATGACGACCAGATCAGCATATTAAAGGAGGACTTCGCTGAGATTGTAAACCGATTGACTGATAGCAACTAGAAACCGATGCCTGTTGAGCTACTTGATGAAACAAACTCTCAAATTCAAACCGCCGTTCCCGCAATACTTTTACCAGCGGCGACAACGACTTCCAGCGAACTCCTTTTATCCACTGATGCAAACGGCCGGGGTCTCGAAGGTTTCACCGACAAAAAAAAGGGAATGATCGTCAAGTTCCCCCCGGAAAAAGGAGATTTAACAAAGAGAGAAAACTGAAGTGGGATTTGAGTTTTTTTTCTGTTGCCAAAATAGAAGCGAAAATCGTTCTGGAACGCCAAACGCATAAGACAACATCTACAAGCCACACTTGATACTGAACATGCCGGTTTTCGCGCTGGATCCTTATGCATTGACCATATCAACAATTTGAGGATCATAATGGAGCAGTGCGTTTTGCGATTTTGAGAATGCTGTCGAAATCAACTGGGAATTTTTTGGCCTTGTTTTAATCAAGAGTTAACAGTGGAGTAAAACAGGGCTACATATTGTGGCCAATACTGTTTCTGTTGGTGATAAGTGATGTTCTACGCGCAGCCATGAAACGAAACGGATGAATTCGAATGGCTCTGACATTCTACCTGAAATATTTTGATTACGGAGTAGACGTATGCCTACTCGCTCATTGGATCATGTATCTCCATAAAATGACCGCTAAGTTGGAGAAAGAAACTGAAATCATCGAAAATCAATACGGCAAAACAAAGATGATCAGACTCGGGAGTTTACACTTAGTCATCCTCTCTAATAAATATTCCTAAACAGCCGGTAGAGAAAATACAGACTACAGACTACCGAAGCGGGAACCGAACAAACAATAAAAAAAAAATCAGTATAGCAGTATCAGCAATAACTGCTTTCTTTTTGTTTAAAAATATAGGGTAGTGCGGCGATTAATAGACTTTTCAGGTATATTTGGTTTAGATAAAATGATAGTCAATAGTCAACAAAATACCCTCAAAAATGTTCATCAAAATCGTTTGAGCCGTTTTTGAGAGAAATAAGATTTTCCTTAACTGTTATATGGCAGTATATGAAAAGGTTTTACTTTACAAAAGGTCGGGTAGTTCTGAATTGTTTGCATGTGTACCGCTAGATAAAAAAAAAAGAAATTTTTACAACCAAGCCCCCTCCGCAACCATCACAATCAGGTAAAAATTACTGAAAATTGAGGCTTTTTCACTCCTTGGCCTATAACTCTTTTCTTGTAGTAAATAAAATGTTCTACAAATTTGTTTGTACAACCAAAAGCAACGAAACTATGAAAAGCCAAAATTGACCAAATGTGGATAATTTTTTGAATGTTTAGATACTTTTACTTTTAAAGCGCGATAACTTCGTAACCGTTGGATTTAATTACCTATAAATTTCATTATCCACTTTTTATTTTATGGCCGGTACAACTGAATGACGGTTAACTAAACAAATCTGTAAAAAAAAATAAATTGCACATGTTTCTTGTAAATCACTTCTATGCGGTAATTATTTCTGGTGGAGTAACTCTCCTCATGCTTTGTGTGTGATATGAGATCGGTTGGGTACTCCACCCTGAAGTTATTGTTAGTTGACAAGTTGTAGTTCAGTTGCTCATATATCATATATGCTCCTATGAGACGAGCTTCTGGCTTTCCCAATATAATCTTCTCGTTTTCTTTCGGTCTAGAAAACAAATCAGGCGATAGAGTTCGCTTTTCCACGTGTCCATCCTATTAAGTGAAAGTCCACAGTACTCGGCTAAATTTCTCCAAGACTCAAACCATGATGTTTTCTTTCGGATTACCAGCATTGATATTTTTTTGGTAATCGAATGTCCTCCATTTCAGTTGTTCTGAGTACGTAGACAATCTGCATTTTATGTGTTGATATGAATAAAAGAGAAAGGCCTGTCTCCAGCATAAGGATATGGTTAGCCGTACTGTTTGTTAACCTCAAAGTTTTAGGAAGAATCTCAAGAGTTATTTGCTGTTGTTTTAAAAATGCATCACACTTCTCCAAGTTTCATTTAAGGCACTTTTGGGATTTCGCTAGTTTATCTACCATCTGGTTTTTAAGTTTCAAACTCCTGGAGACCCTGACACCGAGATAGTTATATACTTTAACAACTTCGATACTTGGCTCTCCGAACTTCCACATTTCATTGCGGCAGTTGCAACCTCCACCGTTGCGAAAGATCATTAAGTTTGGCGACTTGGCGAGATTTACCTGGAGCCTCCATTCGACTCGGCCAGGACAACGATGTCATCCGCGAACTTTAGTACTTTGATTAAAAGATAATCTGAAACCCGTGATCCTCCTTCTTTTCGAAATAGATCCGACATTTTGTTTCTATATATAACCGCAGAAGTTGTTGAATCATACAAAAGTTCTAAAATGTTTCCAAACTTGGTCGAGACTTCTTTGTTGTGCTTCAAATAAGTGATTATCAAATGCCGCCTTAAAATCAATAAAGAAAGCATAAAGTTTTTCTTGTTACTTACAAATATTTCAGCTATGTTGGCGAGCTTTTTGAAAATAGGACAGGTTATATATCCTCTCTGAAGCAATCTGGTATACAGGTGCTTTCAAATGCTTGGTTTAAAGCTTTGGTTAAACTTTCTAGGAACAAGAAAGTACTGAACTTGTAGAATTCTTGTAGTATTCCATTCAATCCCGGGGACTTATTATTTTGTAGCTCATATAAGACTGTTTGTACCTCTTAGCAAGAAAATGGGGCATCCAGCTCTTCGTTCTCGATATATGGTCTCGCAAACTGAAATGAAGAACAGAGAAATTTTCTTGCGTTAGCATCCTAAAGTGTTCTACCAAGTCATCTATTTCAAGTGTTCCAGCAACTTGTTTGCTCGGTTTGCAGTTAATTTCACGAACAGTCTTCCAGAACTCACCAGTGTTTCTACAGCCCGCATTTTTGTCTTTTATTCTTTAAAATTACTTTGCAATATTATTGATAGCAATGTGGTACTGCTTTTTGAAGTACGTATTTTCTGGAAATCTCCTAAATAATATTTACCAAGCAAATGATTTTCTACGGGCATCTAAACAATTTTTATCAAACCACTACTGATAGAGTATTGTGGTGTAGATATTTGACCTACATTGCATTGGTAAGGAGTTCTTAACCATTTCATCAAGTTCCGATAAACTGGGTTCATGTTCCATGTTTAATTCCTTTCTTTTTGAAGTAGTGTGTCGTTTAAGGCTTCTGCATACTTGTCAGAAAAAGCATTTTTCCACTTGTATCTAACCCGTATAGGTGACTCTTCTGCTTGCCTTTGATTATTGTTGTTGATATTAACTGTCATTTTTATCGGCAAGTGATCGGAATGTATTTCAGTTAATGTTTCGAATTCATCCATCGCGTTATTCCATTCACCTGACACCATCGCATAATCTATTACTGAATTGCCTTGTGGTCCTATAAATGTGAAGTCCAATGATGCATCTCTGTCTGTAATTACATTGCATATGCTAAGTTCATAGAGTTATATAACTAGATCAACAACTCTTTTTCCTTATCTGTTAACCTCGACATCTCTCGAACAACTCCAACTCATTTTCCCAGTTGTTGCAATCCAAATATACAGGGATTAAGTTGAGTACATGTCGATCCATCTTGATTTCCATTGAAGTTAAGTCTCCTGTTTGATTATAAAAACAATTAATGCCTTTTAGGTTATGTTTTAGCGCATAAGAATTCCTTCACCTGCTCGACCCTTTCTATTTATTTTAAAAGCTGGTATTAAGTATTAGCATACAAATTTCATATTGATTAATAAAATTTATAATATCTATTATTTCAAACTTATTACCGAAAATATTAGCGAAAATAATGCTAGCGGGACCAAACATTCACAGGAACGATCCCTGTTCAACGCAAGTATTCGTAAAAAAAATTCTAAGAATCAAATATGACATTACGATAATAGGGAAGTCGAAAAAAGTGGGTCAGAAAATTCTGTCCCTCTATCTGTCAGTCTGTCTGTCTGTCCGTACCGTATCGATTCCTACAGCCTAAACGGTTGGGCCGATTTGATTCAAACTTGGTATCTAATAGTATTTTTAGAGTACTCTACTCGACTTTTTTTTTCAAATTGGCAGTCTAGCTCCAAAACTAACGGTACCTGCCGTATAACTTTTAATGAAAAACTTATTTTGCTCGAAAATCGAAATGTAAAATCTATCTTTAATTTTTAATGGATTTTTCAGAAAAAGTTTTATAACGGTACTTTCTTTGATTTTGATGAAATTTTGAAAATATGTAATGTTTTATGATTTAAACAAATTTCAAAAACATTTTTTTTTAAGTTTTAATAATTTTTAAAAAATTTATTTTGTTTTTTGAATATTTTGAAAACGAATCAACAGATTTTTTTTTTATTATTTCTCCTAGTATAAACTATAGATATCTTTAAATTTAAAAACTCAAAAAAAAAAAATTTAATATGTTTTCGAAAAGTTTTTCAAAAAAAAAACATTTTTTTGAAAAAAACTGGTCGAACGATTTTGAAATGAAAAATTCATAAAATAGAAAACAGCAAAAGAAATAAGATGGCTTACAACATTTTTTCCAAAAAATTTTATTTGTTTAATATTTTCCCCAAAATTTTATTTCATATTGCTCGGCTGAGCCCTAGTCAAATAAAAGTAGGTAACAACCTGCATACATACATACCTACGTATTTTAAAGTATTTTATCATCATAAAAGCACACAGAATAAATAAGGAAGCCTATGATAAACACACAAAAACAACTTACAAATAAAAAATTATTCGATTACTACTGAATGCAAAAATTTCAATCAAGAAAACAAAGTTTACACCTGCCTACAAATAAACAAAACCACTGTGTTAACTTTTAATATTGTCTATACCCATATATATAACTACTATTTGGAATGTGTATCTTAATTTTAGTACCTACCTTCCTTCCAACCTTATTATAGGTACCTAATATCCTTAATAAATTCCATTAACACCTACCCACACCATCAAACATAATTAAGCTATTTTAATTAATTTGATTTCAAAAAGTAAATTATTGTTATTGGGACCTATATACATAGGTCCCTCTACTTAACATTATTGCCCTACTGCTGATTCCCACAAATCTTTATGCCAGTGGTTCAAATTTGTCCATACCAAAATGAAAATTAAACTGAAAAATGGCCTTTATATCTTTCTATTAGCAAATTATATTATAATCAGTAGACAACAAGTGGAAAAAACTGCAAAAACTAACAATCCTATATATTTATGTGTTTATAAAAAAAAAACATTAAAATTAAATCTTTGTCAAAAAGACGCCTGCTCTTAAAAAGGATTAGCACATATGAGCAAGTACGTGCGACCGAATCGTGCCTTTTATTTTTATATATGCAGTGATTAAGTTAGATAATATCATATCTATAATTCTTTATTGTTCTAATCTTCCAGGAGTGGATCAATACACATTCAATGAAGGCCTAGTCACTGATGTAAATATGTTGTTCAAAAGCTTATAAGGGGTTTATTTTCAATATTGAATTCGTATTATTTGGTTTTCTCTTTATGTTTGTTTTTGCTCAATGGTGGGTAATTTTCGCGTCGATTACAGCAACATCCATGGGCTTAGAAAGAATTTCTATGCAGCATACGTCCGCACTACGAAATACAGCACAGCTGTTTTGAAACTGGTGAAAATTCTGGTCCTTTGGAATTCATCCTACCTACCAAGGTTTAGCCGTATACGTCAGGAATGATGTTGCTTATCAGCTTTTTCCACAGTATGGCCAATGTTCAAACACAGACTTTAATTTCATGTGGTTTAAATTCAACCTCCACAAGCACATCATACACACATGTTTTATATATAGAACTCCGAATCTGGACAGTGATTCGACTTCTGACGAATTCGATGCGCTGTCTCGATACATCCAAAGAATTTTTTCTCAATACCTCCACACTGAAATCGTTATTACGGGTGGTTTCAATGTTTAAAATTCTACGTGCCAGTATTCTCGCCAGACCACAACCGAAAGAAGGTATATTTTTTTGATAACTTTAATTGGTCTTTATGCTTCCTCGGTAGTAACGTAGATTGAAGTGCCGATATGATAGCAAATATTATTCTTCTTGGTATGAGAAAATTTATTCTAAATAAGTTAAAAAGTATCAAACCAAAAGTAAATTTTTGGTCTGACTCAAATTGTAAAGAGGTTATCAGGGAGAGAGAAGAAAGTTTCCGATATTCTAAAGCAAATCCTTCTGAGGAAAATCAGAAGAAGTTTAAACAAGCCAGAAAGACCTGCAATGCTCTTATTCAAAGAACAAAATTTGTACACGAACAAAATTTAGGGCAAAAAATATTAACATGTCCTAAAGGAAGTAAAAATTTTTGGTCGTTCGTAAAAAACATACATAACTTAAATTCGTCTTCAGTTCCGACGCTTGTCCATAATGACAATTCCGTCAACTCCCAAGCGAAAGCTGATCTATTTGCAGCATAACCTATCCCCCATGCCACTATCCATTAGTGGTACTTGCATCGAGGAAACTGAACAGCTTTGCGCTCTAGGTAAGTGTATATACTTCTCCCCGTTATATCTGGCTATTATTTAGAAGGCGTACATTCGCCCGAAGCTTGAGTACAATTCTTATATTTGGGAAGATGCCCCTGTTACTCACTTGCGTTTCCTGGATAGAATCCGGAAAAATGCATTGAAATTATTAGGGGATAAGAATATAACAGAAACATTTGATTCACTAGAACATCGTTGAAATGTTTCCTGTCTCTCCTTATCATATAAACAATGAGCTTTTTTTATAAACAATGATCCAGCCAGTTGCATTCCTCCCCGTAAAAGTTTTCCCCGTAATACTCGTACCGTAGGAATGCTCATAGATTTACCCTTGAGCCTGATTTCGAACGCACTGTTAAGTATAGAGACTCATTCTTTCGCTGCACTTCCATTACGATTTTCAAACGTTCAAAACCAATGTGCATCGGTACCTTCTTTCATCTTCTCTCAAATTTTCCTAAACGCTCGCACTGTGTTAATACATGATTAGAGTAGTAACCCCCCTTTGAGTCTGCGCCAAATATATATAAAAAAACATACATACATCTGATGTTCGCCTGGTGTCAGAATACGTTTGCGATCGATTTTGGTTGAAAGAACCACAATATCGCGGTTAGCATGAGTTAGCATGAGTCTTCTCAGCAAGTCTTATCAGCAGGAGTCTTATCAGCATAAGTCATGTTATTTCGTACGTGTTGCCTGTCATCGATTTTTAAGAAAAAAAACATTAAAAATCTACCTCCACGATTGTGCGGAAAAGGGTTTTATTTTAATAAAAAAAGATAACAACTTCTTAATTTAAATCAAGTTGGCGGCTGAATTTCCAGCACGAATTTTCTGAAAATCGATATTTAGACTACTAATGATCCCCCAACATAATGTAAAAGAAAATTGTACCAATTAATATTTTCATGATCCCATAAGAGGGGTCCACTCACAAGTCCCAAAACAATTTTTCGTTAATGTATCGCGAACGGTGTTAAAAAAAATTATAAACTAAACTTGCAGAGAATCAGAAATCAAAAATGGCGAAGTTATTGGCCAAAACAAAATGTTCATTAAATTCAAAATGGCCGCTGAAGCTCCAGTACAATTACGATTTATTTTTTCCATTTCAAATGTTTAACCCGACTGGACTATAGGTTCATTTTGAATAACAAAGCAAAAACATTCGCGATGCAGTTTATAGAATGTTAGCATTGTATATAGAATCTATAGTACTATCAAGATGGGTGTTTCACCTAGCGCCATCTAGTTTCGCTATCTTGCTATTTCTCAGTGTAGACTTTTAGTCGGGGAGATGAATTGAACACATATACAACGTTAGAAATTGACAGAACGGGAAAGATGTATATAAAGTGTTAGCAGGCAAAGAATTATCAAGTCTTTTTCGTGTTATTTCTTTGTCAATTTCTGATAATGAGAGAATGGAAAATAGAAATTTAGACAGAGCTGTGAAGAGTTTTCATTTCTGTCTTGAAAAAACACTGGTTATGGTATGCTTTTTTATAGATACGGCAACAGGATGAAATTTGCCGTTTTAAACGATTTTTGCTGAAATTTGATTATTCGTTTGGTATTTTGTACAATTTTGAATGGTTACCATATTTGATTATTATACTATTTTTTTTAGTCTGCAAAATTAAATTTGAGTTGAAGTACCTATCTAGGTACTTATTTTAGAAATGAAACACATTGTTTGCAGATGTTTGTACCTATGTTATTGCTTTAGAGTATCTTCACTTATCAAGTCAAAAAAATCTATTACTAAATCTACAACTAACTACTAAATATAGTACTTAATATACAACTAAGTACTAAATCTAGCACTAAATATATTACTAAGTACTAAATCTAGTTCTAAATATAATACCAAAACTACGATAGTACTAAATTCTAGTACTAAGTATTAAAATCTAGTACGAAACATACTATTGTACCGACAACATACTACCAATCGTTCAGTTTTATATTTATCTAGCGTTCGAAATATACATTAAAACTTTTAACAGTCAAATCCGAATATGGCAACATTGGAAATTGATTTCGGTATAAGAAATACAGAAAATACAGAAATAACAAAATTTCTTGAAAAATGCAAAATCCAAAAAATAGTTTAAGACGCACAATATTAGTTTGTTTACGAAAAATCAAAGGAAATCCATTCATTTTGGTTTCCCTTACTCTGCCATACCATATGGTCTAGTGTCACTTTTTGAACCTTTCACTCGTACTTATTATTCATTATTCCTGCAAATGCTTGTAATCATTCTAACTCATACGTTTCTGAAAATATAACATACAACCTACTCTTTCATCACTATATTTCCTTCTACTCTCCAAAACTGATACAAATGCATTTAAAGAACTACTGCAGCGCTTTTACGGCAGTATCTCGCTAAACTAGAAGCTGCCTCATGGTAGTACTACAGTTTTCATATAAAATGATGTTAGTCCAACATTTTATCAACATTGGTAAAGCCCATTAACGATTTCGTATTCCTCGATTTCAATGGCAAGGACCTGTCGATTTATGGCAAAGAATGGCGAATACGTCAAATAAGCTTATATATACAGTTTTTTTTTTCTATTTTAGTGATGTCCGTGTGTTCAATACCCATTATCATTGAATATGAACACTTTTTTTAAGAAACACTAAGCAAGGACCCTACACAAATCAAAAAGCACCATGAAAAATGCGAGGATGTTCTTATTAAAGTATACAGGGGGAGCACACCAATCAAACTAAGAGCAAATGGATCTGTCTTCCATTGAGGAAAGGATACAAAAAATATTGTTCATTTAAGTTGTTTAAAGCACACTCTTGAACTTTACTCCCTGGGACGTCACACACGAAGATGCAATTTATAACCACCTCCTTGATAGAAAGTGCCACACATACCGTTTCTAGAGAATACCGAAACCCCTTTTAGTTGAAAGTTCACAGAAATCTTTCTGCACTTTTCCAGAAATAGCAATAGCAATGTTGACAATGTTGCAAGGACTGCTTTCTATACAAAACTCCATTCTTGAAGTGGGGTTGTATTGTGGTTCGTGTGGGATGTGTGCGATCTTTCAGCAACTTCCTGTTGGGGTTGGAAATTGCATTAAGATTGTAGGGAGTTAAATTTCATTTGATCCTTTTGAGTAATTTCATTTTACCGTTTAATTTAATGCAATAAATTCGTACAGGCAAAGTGACATTTAAGTGTAATGATGTTAGTTAGAGATGTACGCATATGTGTGTCGTGTAAGGCATGTTTAATGTTAGAGAATGTGTAATTGAAGTGCAATAAACTGGCACAACTCCGTGAGTAAACGGAGAAGATGTGTCGGAAGGTATGTGAATATTTTCGAATTATTCATGAGAATCATTTTGTGATGACATGAAAAGATATATATTATTTTTTTGGAGTCGTTAGTTTTGGTTTTCGATGCATGTAGATATGTGTATGTATGTGATTGACTCCTAGCATTTTGTTGATAAAAGCAAGGAAGTTATTTAAGAATTCAGGGACTAAGTTTTCGATGGGTCTTTTTGGGCGTACTTCTTTGCCTTTTGTTCTTCTTCATCATTTATTATTCCTTTTTTTGGACGTGATATCGTCTCTTAAATCGATGAAAGGCTACACGTATGAAAAAACATGACTCATTATGATAAGACTCATGCTGATAAGACTCCTGCTGATAAGACTCATGACTGATGCTAACAGCGATACTGTGGTTCTTTCAACCAAAATCGATCGCAAGTACGAGGAGAACATGAAAACGAACAGGCGCAAATTCCCAAAATAATTCCACTCAAATTCAAAGAGAACCAGCAGAGAAAAAAAAAACAAAATAGGCGGAGTTTAGCTAAAAAAAAGAAATTGGTAGGTATGTGTGTGGATTTAACGGGAGGATTTGTGGGTGTGAGTTATTTATCTAGGGATGCATGCTTTTATTCCTCACATTGTAAAAAGCATTAAGTCTAAACAAAAGCCCTGGTTTAAATCTAAGTGTAAAGAAGCTATCAGGCTCAAAGAAATAAGTTTCCGATCTAACAAAGCCTACTCTATAGAGGACAATCGGAAAAACCACACCAGCAAGGAACTCATGCAACTCCGTTATTAAAAGAACCAAAATTTTGCATGAACAAAAATTACGGCAAAAAATTCTGCAATGTCCCAAAGGCAGATAAATTTGTTGGTCATTTTAAAAAACCCTCATTGACAATGACGAATCATATGGGGTAATAGGAATCGTGTGGAGTTTAATGCTTCGAAAACTCAATGCTATCTTCTGTCGTTTAAGCTAAACATACTCCCAATGCCATTGTCCAGGAATGGCACTTGCGTCGAAGAAAACGAAAAACCCTCAGTACTCGGTGTGTGTGTCAACGACGACCTGTGTTGGAACGACCATATATTTGAGATCGCTTAAAATTCTGCTGAGGTTTTCTGTATCAGTGTAAGGAGTATTTTTCTTCTTCTGATATGGCTACAATTTTTATATTATTATAACTCCCACCTCTGGGCAGGTGCTTCGAAAACATTGCTTCATCTGCTTGATAGAATACAAAATCGAGCGTTAAGATTGATAAGAAATAGAACTGCCGCTGAAACAATTGCCCCTCTCGAACACCGACGCAATGTTTCATGTCTTTCCTTATTTTATCGGTTCTTTTATAAAAAATGTTCACTCGAAGTAGCCAGCTGCGTTCCTCTCCTTAAAAGTTTCCTCCGTAATACTCGTGTCGCAAGGAACGCTCATTAGTTTACTCCTGATCCCAATTTCGGACGTACCGTGAAATATAAGGATTATTTTACTAGTCGAACAACACGAATGGGAAATTGTTTACCAGGTGATATTTTCTCTTGCCATTTTGTTATTCTGTCCTTTCCCAACCTATTATCTTAATGCTCGCGCAGTGTATTTACATACATTAAAAGGGAAACAAATTAATATAAAAAAATTAATTATAAAAAAATCTTGTAAAGGTAATTAAAAAATGATTTATTGCTTAAAATGTGCGCTATCGTATTGATTTTATTGAACAATTTTTATTTTTGTAAAATATCAAAAAGGTAAAAAGATAATAAGTGATTGTTTGACACAACTTATACAAAAATGGTCAATTTATTTTTTTAAATACCTATAATCATATTTTAAAAACAAATTATTAAAAAAGAGTAGCCATAAACCATCTTATATTAATAAAGAATATTACAAAATTCATTTTAAATAAATCAGCTTAGTACTTTATGAGATCCTGCGTGACAAACATTATAATTTTTACATCTCTATGTAATAGTATAGATATGTATGTTGCCCAGGTTCGTCCCGAACTGTAGCGCCCCTAAGTAAGTAAGTATAGTCTTGATGTCTTCTTAACAGAATTAGTGATTTCAGCAACTTCCACATAAATTTCAAAAGCTCGCTTTTTTCCAATTAATTCCTAATAATTCCTGTTGAAAATATGTTTTAAAACATGAATTCAAATATGAAATAAAAAACCTTTGTTTAATGGCTAAACATGGTCATAAACAACCATTACGAATTTAATCAGTTTGAATTAAATCAACATCCATTAAACAACCAGGAATTTTGTACGAGTTTAATCGGTATGAATTGAATCACATCACATTTATTGTTTTTGTATTAAATCGGTATGAATTTAATCACATGAATTTAATCAGACGGAATTTGAACCTTACGAATTCAATCGATTTAAAAACCAGAAAAATTCTTTATGAATTGAATCAAATCGAATGTAATCGTTCACAAATGCTTAAAATCATTCCAATTTTGAGAAATAGGTCCTCAGCCATTTATCTTTTCTTTTAGTATTAAAATTCATTTTACCTTTTTTTTTTACTTACTCTTTATTTGAAAGTTCTTTGATCTCTTAACTCTCGAATGTTCCTGTTTTTCTCTTTTCTTGAAAAAAGTCCTGACTTTAAAAAAAAGTGTAGCTTTTCTTTCTTTTCGTCGCCAATATGTAGTATATACGTATACCAACAGGAATTTTTATCTCACTACATCGGAGATCGCCAGTATTATCAACTCAGGGCAGGGATTAACCTGGATATCCCCGGGAAAGAATTTTATGTGATTAAGTGCTCAAATTAGTATTCATTTCCTAAATGTAATTTCTCCTTAATCCGCCTTTTAAGACAAGCGGGGAGGTTTTGCAGGAATATTCAACTTTAGTCTTTCTAAAAGAAAGATTTTTTTTGTAGTTTAACCACGCAAATGTGGTATTTGGTATACCTTTCCGGGCTCTGTTTATGACGTTTGACTTTTGAACACATAAAAATAAAAATGATAAATAGGAAAACAAACACAGAACAATGATGTATTAATTCCATCAATCCTATGTGTGTAGTCTATACTAAATTAATTAATTAATTAATTTGGTCACTAAGCACAGAGCCATCTTGAGACATTAATTACCAAGAAAATGAGTTACAAGGATTCACACGTCATTTTGTATATGTACTCAAGAAAAAAAACTTATTACGACATATTTGATTGATTAACTTGCAAACGAATTAGTTAAGATAAATCGTGGATTAATTAAATGTCATAGCCTAGTTATGGTTGGCTCATTCAAATATTATTGGAATTACAGTGCTGATAAGCTTAGATCCATTATGATGTGTAAGTGACAGTGTAACATGTTGTTAGGGTCTTTAATTAAACACCAACTTTGTTTTAATGTATATTTTTTTGACGTTTGTCATTTCCGTGGAAGCCCTTAGTCGTATATCAACTTTTAAGATAGGTTTTAGCTTTGGAAGACAGAAATTCCAAGAGACTCTTTACCAACCAAGTCTTGCTGGAGCATACGAAGAACCACATTACAGATAAGTTCAGAAGACGATCTAACAAGACATCAGGAATGCCGAGAAAGAGGTTTTATTCTGAATGGGCTCAGGGAAAAAAGCCAAACCAAAGGTTAAGAGTATGGTAAGATAAATTCAAACAGCTGAGCTATGGCGATGAATTCCTAGATCTAGCTAAGAACTGCTGGAACTGGAAATTTGGTTGATGATCTGTAGTTTCAAATACCCGAATTTAATAAGATTAAGTTGACCATCAACAGGCTTAAATGCAACAATCGCTATTATAAGAAGCAATTACTAACTCCGCGGTCGCAGAAAAGTATGCCCAACGAGTGTAAGCTTAGCCTACTTTGCCATATCTATATCTATGAATATCTATACTTCTATACTATTATATAAGACGTATCAATTATATTGTTTGTCACGCAGGATTTCACAAAGTACTAAACTGATTTATTTGAAACAAATTTTGTAATATTTCTTATTATTATGAGATTGTTTATGGCTACTTTTTTGTTGGATAATTTGTTTTTAAAATATGAATATAGGTGTTTTGTTTAAAGAGTGCCCATTTTCGTATATCTCACCCAATCACTTATATCTCTTCACCTACTTGACATTTTGCAAAGATACAATTGTTCAATAAAATCAATACGATAACGCAAATTTTAAGCTTTAAATAATTTTTAAGTTACCTATACAAGCTGATAAATAAACAAAAATATGTTTTAAAAATATCAAATTTTTATAAATAAATAAATTTTTTTTGTTAGTACACTGCACGAGCATTAGGATAATAGGGAAGGGAAGAACAGATGTTGTCGATTAACATTGGTTTTGGATGCTCGCAAATCAAATTATATATTATAAATTGTAGCCAGATCAGAAGGAGAAAAATATTTCTTACATCGATACAGAAAACCTAAGCCCTTCCAACGGAGGTCATCGTTGACACACATACCGACATACCGAGCACTGAGAGCTGTTCGGTTTCTTCGATGTAACTGCCATTCATGGACAATGGCATTGGGGGTATGTTTAGCTTTAACGACAGAAGATAGCATTGAGTTTTTGAAGCATTAAACTCCACACGATTCCTTTTACCCCATTTGAGCTTGACAAACGGTACCGTTGCAATTGTACGTCCGAAGGCAAAGGACGTGAATTATCGAACGAATATGAAAAGCTGAGGGTAGAGTCGTCAGCAAAACAGTTAAGTGGATTAGAAGTAACAGACAGAAGATCATTTATAAAAATGAGGAAAAGTGTCGGAGACAGAACAGAGAAGAAGACTCATATCTTCGGGTAAGATCTTGAAAAAAGACCTTTTAATCCTGAAGTGCATGACGAACTCCTTGTCAGTATAACAACATTTTCGAAGTAATCTCTAATGCAATTCCTCTTGCTCCTTTGTTCGAGCAATCCCATCAGCACCCTTTCATCTTCATCGCTTTCGTCCGAATATCCAAAAATTTCGTATAAATGATCATCTTCTACATTTGTTTTTGCTTCCATCACAATTTTTTTTTCATTTTCACTTAAATTTTCCATTGCGTTTAGTAGATTTTAACTTTTTTTTATTAATTACAAATTCACAAATTTTAATTAAAATGGCGCGAATGTTTTTGACGTTTAAAAAGATTCCCTATTTTCCTCCAAAAGCGTTCTTTTACTTTTGAGCGAATTTATTATTTTCTGAGAGATTTCATCCCCACTCCCCAGGTTTCCTAAAACAACCGAAAAAGTAGACGAACACAACTAATAACGGACCAAGGTGACTTCCATGTGGCACACCTGAATTGACTCTAAAACATTTAGAACGTACAGTTTTAAAAACAACATTTTATAATCTGTCATTAAGATAGGATGAATGATGAATAATAAGTACGAGTGAAAGGTTCAAAAAGTGACACTAGACCATATGGTAAGGTTGAGTAAGGGAAACAAAAGTTAGTGGATTTCTCTTTGATTTTTCGTAAACAAACCAAGATTGTGCGTCTTCAATTATTTTTTGGATTTTGCATTTTTAAAGAAATTTTGTTATTTCTGTATTTTCTGTATTTCTTATACCAATGTTGCCATTTTCGGATTTGAGTGTTTAAAGTTTTAATATAAATATTGTTCAATCTAGAACGTTAGTTAAATATAAAACTGGTGCCAGTTGGTACTATGTTGGTACATTAGTATTTTGGTACTAGATTTTTAGTGCTTAGTACTTGAATTTAGTACTATCGTAGTTTTGGTACTATATTTAGTACTAGATTTAGTACTTAGTAGTAGATTTGGTACTGAATCTAGTAGTTAGTAGTATATTAAGTACTATATTTAGTAGTAAGTAGTAGATTTAGAACTTTATTTAGTAGTTAGTAGTGGATTTAGTACTAGATATTTGACGTAATAAGTGAAGATACTCTAACATAGGTACAAATATCTGCAAACAATGTGTTTTATTTGTAAAATAAGTAACTAGGTAGGTACTTCAACTAATAAATTTTTTTGCAGACTTAAAAAAATTGATATAATAATCAAACATGGTAACCATTCAAAATTGTACACAAAAAAACCAAACCAAATATCAAATTTCAACAAAAATCGTTAAAAAGGTAAATTTCATCCTGTTGCCGTATCTTTAAAAAACGTACCCAAAAACAGTGTTTTTTCAAGGCAGAAATGAAAACTCCTCACATACCTGTCTTAATTTCTATCTTCCATTCTCTCATTATCAGAAAATAACAAAGAAATAACAAAAAAAGACTTTATTATTTGCTTCCCTCTAACTGCTAACACTTTATATACATCTTTCCCGTTCTGTCAATTTCTAAATTTGCGTATGTGTTGAATTCATCTCCCCGACTAAAAGTCTACACTGAGAAAAAGCGAGATAGCGAAACTAGATGGCGCTAGGTGAAATACCCATCTTGATAGTACTATAGATTTTATATATTTAAATATTTAAGCTAAGTGAAAAGTGAAATAGATAAAGTAGGATTGTGACGGTCTTCCTCTACAAGCTTTATATAAATGCAAAAATACATCAGCATCAGAATTGATTACTTCTGAAAAGTATACATTTGTATTGTATAAAATTGATTAAGTCCAAGAGAGGCCCTTTCATCGGTAATAAGGAATTCATTATCATTTGTCTCGTTGACGGCTAGAAATAAATCACATTTAGTTGACTTAGTCCATTTCAGGTTTGGTAGATTGAAGTCTCCTATTATTATAAACTCATCTGAATCACCAATTTATTCATGAAAAGTTTCCAAGCACTCAATAATCTTGTTATAAATATCGTTATTCGAAGAAGGTTTAATGTAACAGGCAACAACGTATACATACACATATATGACCAGACTGATTTTTTATTCTCACACACAGAATTTTCAGGTTGGAATCCAAAAAATCGTCGACAAGATTACATAAAAGATGGTTACGCAGAGCTATCAAAAAACCTCCGCCAACAGATGATCGGAATGGCGATAACGTCAGAAAATTTGAAAGCTGGAATCAAATATCTCCTCGTCCAGAAAAGATGAATTAAGCCAAGTTTCAGTGAGAATAAAAACATCATGGGTAGTGTTGCTAATGTTCATGTAGCCCTTATTTGTGTTCAGTTACGTTTTGATAAAAAATTAATAATTGTTGTAGCTGCTCTGATTGAGGGATGTCATTGTCAGGTGTTGTGGAAAATGGTGAGAAGTTTTCTTTGATGATCTGACGGTGAGTTGAGCAAGTAGAAAATTGGGTTGGTGATAATTTCTCCCAAGATGTAATCCTCAAAGGAAAATCCCTAAGTCAATAATCCCCAAAGTGAAACCCCCAGCAGAAAAATCCCCAAAAATACCCAGGGCGAAAATCTCCAAGTGAAAAGCCCCAAAACAATTACATAATTGTTTATAAAATCCAAAATAATTTATTTTAATTAGTTTTAAAAATATTGATTTTTCAAAAAAAATTCAAACATTAATTTTTATTAGAATGAAAAAGTTATTAAAAATATTGATATGCAAAATTAATAAAACTACCTAGTTTTTCTCAAATATAAAATTTGACAGATATCCAAGGAGCCGTTACCGAGAAAGCCCAAAATTAAAAAAACCGTTATATGAAAGGTACAATATCAAATAATATCAAAGGTACATAGAAATGATAGCTAATGCGAACAAAAAAATTCTCAAAAATGTTCATCAAAATCGTTGGAGCCGTCTTCGAGAAAAATAAGTTTTTCCTAAAGAGTCATATGGCAGGTACCGTTAGTTTTAGGCCTTGAAATAAAATTTCAATTTTCCCTCTGGGGAATGCCAAAATAATCACACACACCAAGTTTGTAGACAATCGCTTAAGCCGTTTAACAAACCTTTTGTACGCATAACTATGTTCCTTGCACTTTTGTGCAATGTATTGTACTTTCTCCGCTTTGTGGCCTGGTGGTGTCATTAGCCAATATACATATAGTTCAAAAACAAGCAAGTAGAATAAATATCTCGTTTTCTTAAAAAGAAATATACATATAGTTCAAAAACAAGCAAGTAGAATAAATATCTCGTTTTCTTAAAAAAGATACAATTAATAAAGTATTAGGGTGTTGTATTTCTTAATATTTTCTTATAATAAATTAAATTAAATATATATTATTTAATAATAGATAATACATAGGCTTGATGTTATTGGCTGTCGAGCCAATTTTCTACAGATTTATTTTTATGAAGCATTTTCTCTAAAATAATGTCAGATTAGGTAAAGTAAACCCCCTTAAGGGGCACGTGCCTGTTAACAATTAGGGTCAATTTGTAAATTCTTCATCATTCTCATACACAACATAGTTAAACTTAATAAAATACGATTTAAGAAGCCTTTTTCCTACTAAAATTGCATACAAATGTGCACACGTCCTTTTCAATTACAAGTATCACGTCCTAATTCTAATTCGTGGTATTATTTTGGTAAATTTATTCCACCCGTGAAGAAATCGATTTCATCGACCTAAATAAAGGTTGACGCATTGGACTTCATTCGCAAGCAGAAGCAATAGGATATTTTAATGTAATTAGGTGCATCAGTAACAACTAGGTACCTGATTTTCCAACCTCTTTTCAACACGTTACTATCGACTCAGGATAGGTGCAGTAAAGGTAGAACATTTTTTTTATGCAAAAGGCTATTAGGTTAAAGTAATTAGCGTTTTTGTTACAATGTTGGTTGTTAGCTCAATACCATATGCTTAATGGTGCAGGGTGGAGTAGCTAAACATTTGCTTGCAAACCTAGGCATTGGAGGTCCAATATGCATGTTAAAAAGTTCATCAGGTTAAAAAGTGCATCAGAAAAAGGTTATGAAGTTGACGGTATCCTTCACGACACGAGTATCCTTTCAAAAGTATTAATTTCGTGCTAAAAAAATCTTAAGTACCGAATTAAAGCAATTTTGCTTAGACTGAGCATTTTAATATGCCACCATTACGATTCTACTTATTCAGTTGAAAGTTTTTTACCAAAGGCGTGACTTAATTATTTTTCATCGAGTTATTAATAACCATATAGAGAATCCTTCTTATTAAAACAGTTTTGGAATAAAACTGTGACGTCACAACAAAATAGGTCCTACCACGGTCACTGCCGCGAGAAAGGTAATCGTGTCACAGCTAGCTAACATTGGTTTTGAATGGCAAGGGAAAATCCCGCTGGGTAAACTATTCCAAATTCGTGTTGTTCGGCTAAAAAAAGAATCCCTATATTTCACGGTACGTCTGAAATTGGGCTCCAGGGTGAACTGATGAGCATTCCTTGCGAGACGAGTATTACGGGAGAAACTTTTAAGGGGAGGAATGCAACTGGCTACTTCGAGTGAACATTTTTTGTAAAAGAAACGATAAAATAAGGAAAGACATCAAACATTGCGTCGGTGTTCGAGTGGGGCAATTGTTTCAGCGGCAGTTCCATTTGCTATCAATCTTAACGCTCGATTTTGTATTCTATCAAGCAGCAGAAGCGATGTTTTCGAAGCACCTGCCCAGAGGTGGGAGTTATACTCGAGTTTAGGACGTATAAACGCCTTATAAATTGTAGCCAGATCAGATGGGGAAAAATACTTCTTACACCGATACAGGAAACCTAAGCACTTTGCAGCATTCTTAGCGATCTCAAATATATGGTCGTTCCAACGGAGGTCGTCGTTGACACACATACCGAGTACTGAGAGCTTTTCGGTTTCTTCGAGGTAAGTGCCATTTATGGACAATGGCATTGGGGGAATGTTTTACTTTAACGACAGAAGACAGCATTGGGTTTTCGAAGCATTAAACTCCACACGATTTCTATTACCCCATTTGACAATGCTGTATAAATCGGAGTTTAATGAGCTTGACATATGGTACCGTTGCAATTGTACGTCCGAAGGCGAAGGACGTGAATTATCGAACGAATATGAAAAGCTGAGGGTAGAGTCGTCAGCAAAGCAGTTAAGTGGATTAGAAGTAACAGACAGAAGATCATTAATAAAAATGAGGAAAAGAAACGGAGACAGAACAGAGCCCTGGGGCACACAAGCATTTATTTTGTGGGAATCAGACTTGAATCCGTCCAATACAACTTGTATTGAACGGTTCAGAAGATAGCTTCTAATCCAACGAACAAGTGTATCATCGATCCCAAAAGCACGCATTTTTGATAAGAGAGCTTCATGTCAAATTCTGTCGACTGCCTTGGAGATATCAAGAGCAATAATCTTACTTTCACCAAAACGATGTAAAGATTTGTTCCACTGTTCGGTGAGATATGCCATCAGATCACCAGTGGAACGGTTGCTGCGGAAGCCGTACTCACGGTCATGGAGAAGCTTTCGATATTTGAGATATTCCTTAAGCTGACGGTTAATCAGTGTTTCCATGACCTTAGAAAGAAGGGATGTCAGTGCTATGGGTCGGTAGGAAGAGGGGGAGGATGGGTCACCTTTCTTAGGGACAGGCTGGACAAATGCTGTTTTCCATCTTCTAGGAAAGATTCCAGAAGAGTAGGAGCGATGGAAAAGCTTACGCAGTGGATTTGCCAGTGTGGAAGAACACCTCTTCAGAAGAATCGGTGGTATACCATCCGGGCCAGCGGATTTGTGTATATCGAGATCTTTGAGAACTCTTGCTACTGTACGAGTGCGGAAAAAAATCTGTCCCATGGAAAAATTTACATTATTAAGTACAGGAGGGGCAACTTTGCTTTGAGGCAGCGTGGAGCTGGCAGCGAAATGGGCGGCGAGCAAGTTTGCCTTCTCTGAAGAAGAGTAAACAATTGGTTTGTTATTGTCGATGAGCGAGGAGTTTTTTATATTTTTTACAAATGACCAAAAATTTTTAATGTCTTTGGGACACTGCAGAATTTTTTGCCGTAATTTTTGGTCATGCAAAAATTTGGTTCTTTCAATAACGGAGTTGCATGAGTTCCTTGCTTGTTTGTGCTTTTTCCGATTTTCCTCTGTAGGGTTGGCTTTGTAAAATCGGAAACTTACTTCTTTGAGTCTGATAGCTTCTTTACACTCAGAATTAAACCAAGACTTTTCTTTAGGTTTGATGCTTTTTACTCTGTTAGGAATAAAAGCACGCATCCCTAGAAGAATCACATTTGTGATCATTTCAGCACTGGCATCAATCTTTAACTGGATGGGTGGAGGATGAGAAATTAGCTGAAATGATACAATGGTCTGAAGTGCCAAATGGAGAAGTTTAAGCCGGTGTCAAGAAATATTTTCTTGGTTTTGCGTGTATGTCCCTATATATATACACATTATTGTATGATAGATAAGCTAAGCAAATATGAAGTTTGACTCATAAATACGATTTCTATGTTGAAAAATATTTGCACAGCAATTTTGAGACTTGTTTTGGATGAAGCAACTATGGTATAGCAAAGGAAAATTATGTAAATATGTATTGGAAGACATTGGCCCACACCTTCCCAGCCTTAAATCCACATATATTCCAAATGTGTTAAAATTGGCTGCAACTCTGCGGTTCCTTGCAGAAGGTGGGTACCAAAGAGGAATCGGTCAGGGTTTTCTTGTTGGTATGGCCAACCATCTGTGTCAGTCACACTAACAAAAATTTTGCCTGTCATGGAAGGTGTTCTCTGCCCAAAATTTATATCGTTTGCAGAAACAGAAGAAGAAAAAGAAGAGATTGAACAACACTTCTATGAAAAATATGGTTTCCCTGGCATAATCGGACGTGACGATGGAACGCATATCAAAATTATACGGCGGAGAGAAAATGAGCATCTTCACTTCTACAGAAAGGGTGACCATAGTATTAATACAATGATCGTAAGTAGAATCCTCAGCAAAATATTCATTTTTCCATAAGTAGATACTTTGGTTTATCAAGCTATTTTGTTATTATTTAAAGGTCTGTAACCACAAAACCATAAAGGTTTTTTTAATTCAGTTGGTTTTAATTCATACATAACTTACAAAAAAAATAAATACTTATTCCATTTCATTATAATGCATTAATGCATTAAACATAATTAAGCTATTTTAATTCATTTGATTTCAAAAAATAAATTATTGTTAAATTTATCTATAAGTACCTTGCTTCCCTACTGGCTGGTGGATACTGCTGATTCCTACGAATCTTTATGTGTATGTATTTCTTTCGAACTTTGATGTGATGACAAAATTTTGTGTTGCCTGGTTTGGAAATTGCTGGTCTTCGAATTTGAGTTCGACTTTTTATACGGAGGCCTCTTAATATTGATATTAATATTTGATATGAATTTTTGAGCTTAACAAATAAAATTAGTCAAAATAACCTTGTATTCCTTAAGATTGGCCCAAACTTTTAGAATGTATTTCAATTCACATGCATTCAAACGAACACGTATACAGACTTAATTTTGACTATAACTCATATATATATATATGTTTTTCTATCATTGTAATGTTATGTTTGATTGTTATTCTAATACTATATGTATTAGAAAATCCTTTTAACGCCTGTTAAAAGGTTTTTAAATACAGTCGAGTCAACCGCATTTCTAATCACTCTCAAATTTAAAATGAGATTGTTGCAACTGCCTACACACGAGGACCCCACTTTCGCCATTTTCCGAAGTGCGAATTCGCACAATGTGTTTTGTGGTCGCCACAGTAATCTCAAAAGTCAACCCTGTTCCCTGATTAAATTGCTATAGAAGGCGTAAATATGCTACCCACTTTTCAATTCATCTGGATTCAATACCTTGGCTTAATTTGGAGCCAAAGTTCTCATCGACTAAAATGAAAACCGCACATTGCGCACCGTGGTTGAGATAGATTAGCAGCAGAAGTGCGTTTGTTAATGAGATGAAGGTTTTTCCAAAAAAAGTTGTGTGGATACGGTTTTTCTGTGAGTTACACACGAATTGATGTTTAACAGTAGGTTTGAATGAATTTCAGCTTGCGAAGGTGCTTAGCAGAAACACATTGATAAACAGATTGCAAATTAAGTTACTTTATTTTTCATATCAAACATTTATTAGAGTATTAAGTATACAACCACTACGATTAGCCGAGGAAGTTAAAATCCTCAGTGGTTTTGAATTTGAACTGTTTTTTACGCTTTTCCTGGAGTCATCTAGGATGAAAAATGAAATGATGGTATTAGTTTCAGAAGCCGAAGGACCTAGTACACCCAGTGTTTAGTAGGTGTATTTTTGATCCTTATTTTAACTTTTAAAACAAACCAAGCGGATAATTACAAATTAACGACCAAGGCCCAATGTACACGGAGTAACACTAAACGTGTGCATCGTCTTATTTGATTACACAGGGTATGAATCAAAGCAAACTAGTTGCCAATTCGCATTGCACATCAGTTTTCTTTTTTCAGTTTCTCCGTGTGCTTTGAGCCTAAGAATGAATCAGTTTTCATCAAGGAACTCAAGGAACTAACTAAAGTTTTTCTCTTAAATCAGTCAATAAAATACTATACCCTGCGCGTGAAAGATTCAAAACATGTTGTATTAATGCACGCAGTCTTAACATTAATAAGCTTGACTTCCTTAAGTATGCCTTTGATGAAACAGGTGTCGATGATATATACTTACTTACTTACTTACTTACTTAGGTGGCGCTACAGTTCGGGACGAACCTGGGCCTCAACCAACATGCCTCTCCAGCCAACTCGGTCTTTGGCTAGCTGCCTCCAGTTTTGCACTCCAAGTTGGTTGAGGTCGTCCTCCACTTGAGCGCGCCACCTAAGGCGAGGTCTTCCTTGACTGCGTTTACCCTCTGGGATGGAATCGAAGATCCTGCGAGCCGGAGCATTGTTGTCCATTCGCTCTACATGACCTAGCCATCTTAAAGGTGATATGCGTATTTTTTTGACCAGGTCAATGTCGCTGTACAGCTCGTATAGTTCTTGGTTGAACCTTCTTCTCCAAAGCCCGTTAACGCAGATAGGGCCAAAAATCTTCCGAAGAATCTTACGCTCGAAACGACTAAGGATATCTTCATCCGCTTTAGATAGAGTCCATGCCTCGGCGCCATAGAGCAGGACTGGGATGATAAGGGTCTTATACAGAGTCTCCTTTGTCTTTCGAGAGAGGGCTTTGCTACTCAATTGCCTTCCTAGCCCATAGAAACAGCGATTGGCAAGAGTAATTCTTCGCTTTACTTCTGACGAGATGTTGTTGTCAGATGTTATAGCGGATCCGAGGTACACAAAGTCCCTAACTACCTCAAAGTTGTACCTGTCTATTGTGATGTTTTGTCCAATCCGCCGGTGTTGTGTGTCCCTTTTTTGGACAGCAGGTCCATGGCCTCATTGACTGCTAGTCCCATCTTAGCCGCTTCAGCTTCAATGCTAGCAAACGTTCCAGTGACAGCTCGCCGAGTTCTGCCAATGATGTCTATGTCGCCAGCGTATGCTAGCAATTGCACAGACTTGAAAAAAATTGTCCCACTACAATTGACTTGCGAGTTTCTTATAATTTTTCCAAGTATTAAGTTGAAGAAATCGCACGATAGCGCATCACCTTGTCGGAATCCTTTTTTGACGTCAAAAGCTTCTGTGAGGTCAGAACCAACCTTGACGGAGCAGCGAGAGTTCTCCATCGTCATCCTGCACAGTCGGACGAGTTTTGTGGGAATGCCAAAACCTGACATGGCTCTGTATAGCTCGTCTCTATAAATGCTATCGTACGCGGCCTTAAAATCGATAAAGAGGTGGTGGGTATCGATTTGGAATTTTTGGGTGGTTTCCAGGATCTGCCGTAGCGTGAACATTTGATCGATTGTGGACTTTCCTGGTCTGAAACCACACTGATAGGGGCCAATCAGGTTGCTGACGAAAGGTTTCAGGCGTTCACATAGTACGGCAGAGAGGATCTTGTAGGCGATATTCAGGAGACTTATTCCTCTATAGTTGGCGCAGTTTTGAGGGTCTCCTTTCTTGTGAATCGGGCAAACGATGCTGAGGTTCCATTCATCAGGCATACTTTCTTCTGACCAAACTTTAGAGATGAGTTGGTGTATCACTCCACCAGGTCATCTCCGGGTAATCCGTCGGGTCCAGCAGTTTTGTTGTTTTTGAGTTTAGATATTGCTATCCTTACTTCATTTTGGTCAGGTGGACGGAAGTTTTGTCTGTCATCATCCATGTTGAATGGTTCATTCTGCCTGACAGCGGGATTTTGGCCTTCATCGCCGTTTAACAGTCTGCAGAAATGGTCCTTCCATGTACTCAGCACCGACTGTGACTCTACTACGAGGTTTCCATTCCTATCTCTACAGGCTTCTGTGCGGGATTTTTTTCCTTGGCATGTTCTTTTTACCTGTTGGTAAAACTTCCGCACGTTGTTCCTGGAGTAGCATCTCTCAATATCTTCGATCGCGCGCTTCTCATGCTCTCTCTTTTTCTTTTGGAGAAGCCGGTGTTCTTCCCGTCTTTTCTGCTCGTAAAGCTCGCGAGCAGCTCTCATCTTTCTTTGCAGCGTCGCTTTATATGCCTCTTGTTTGGCTGCATGGGCCTGCCTGCATTCGTCATCAAACCAGAGGTTTCATGGTGGTGGTCTGGTGAAACCTAGCACATCAGTTGCGGCATCTCTGATGGCTTGTTGGCAGTGTTGCCACTGATCTTCGGCACTTGATGCTGGCGGTACTGGATTTCTTGAGAGGTTACGGGATATTCGATCGGCATAGGTTCTGGCGGTTTCTTGCGATTGCAGCTTTCCGACGTCATACTTCCTCACAGTGTTACTCCGTTGTTGTGGAGTTCGGGTTATTCGCATACTTACCTTTGCTGCAACAAGGTTGTGATCCGAGTCGATGTTAGCTGCTCGGAAGGTGCGAACATCCAAGATACTGGAGGCGTGTCTTGCATCGATCGCAACGTAATCAATCTGATTGACGGTTCTTTGATCTGGGTGTCGCCAAGTCCCTTTGTGTATATCGAGATGAGGAAACCGTGTGCTTGCAATGGTGACGTTATGTGCCGCTGCGAAGTCAATTAGCCTAAGTCCATTTTCAGACGTTGTGTCGTGTAGGCTATGTTTTCCGACAGTCCTACCAAAGATTTCCTCTTTACCTATTTTGGCATTAAAATCGCCTAGTACGATCTTAACGTCGTATTTAGGGCATTGCTCATAGGTTTTGTCGAGGAGCTCATAGAAGTCATCCTTGGTGGCGTCATCTTTGTCCTCTGTGGGGGCATGAGCGCATATTGGGCTAATGTTGGCGAATTTAGCCTTGATACGGATTGTCACAAGTCGCTCACTTACGTGTCGAAAGCCCAAGACTTCTTGCCTAAGTCTACCGCTTATGACGAATCCGCACCCAAATAAACGCTGTGGTCTTCTTGCGCAATCACCGTAGTACACGTCACAGTTTTTCATCCTCCTTTTGCCCGGCTCATTCCATCGCACTTCCTGGATGGCAGTAATTCCTGCTCTGTAGCAGTCTAGGGCCTCCGCTAGTTGTTTGGATGCACGTGGTCTGTTAAGAGTTCTAACATTCCACGTGCAGATCCGAAGGTCGTTGTCCTTGATTCGTTTTTCCGGGTCGTCAACAGTAAATCCGTCCTTTTCCGAGGCTATTGGTCGCTTCGCAACTTTTTCTTTTTTCCGTGGCAGGGTTGTTAACCCCACGCACAACCCCCAACCTGGAGGGCCAGGTCCTTTGTTGGATTCCTTGGACAAAAGGAACCGGAGAATCCGGAGTCAGTAACCCACTTCGGGGATATGAGCGCTGCCGTTGGCCCATTAAGGGTTCATCCGCCACCATCTCTATTTCAATGCCCTGACTTGCATTGAATTGTCCTAATGACCTTATCTCCAAATACGCCGAAGTAGCTCATTAGGGCGTCTGCTTCGTTGACTGTTGACGCCACCGTTGGTCCAATTGGTTGGGCTCATCCGCCGTACGTCCTCTTTCTGAGGGGCTCGTGCAAGACTTCTGCGAATCGATCAGAACAGTCATTAAAGCAGGGCATTATAGTGTTGCTATTTTTTCTGTGTTCAACACTCGCGCTTATAAGTTTAGCAGGAATGTCCGGATGGACAGACCAGTACCCGGTGGTTACCGCGGGGAGGTAAAATAAGCACAATTGATGTGTACGATATAGTTGCAGCGACTGTGCATCACCAGTTTGATGCCTTTCAGTGCCTACCCTATTCATACAGCACCCAACCACCGTCGATGATATATGCATAACAGAAACATGGTTTAAGACGGATGTTCCCAGTAGTGTGTATGACATAAATAAGTGTAGGTTAATAAGAAATGACAGAATAACCGAAACCGTTGGTGGAGGTGTTGCGCTTCATTGCAAATAATTACTTTCGTGTCAGATCTTAAAAAAGTCTGATGATAAGGTCATAGAATTTCTTCTGGTCGTCTGGTCGAGCAAGGTGATAGAAACACTAATTTACTTCTAGGAGTTGGTTACAACCCTAATAAAAGTTTCTCTCCTGAACCCATGTTTGCATCCCTTCAAGAATTCTCATTAAGATATGAGCATATTATCATTTTTCAATGCAGATCTTCTGTTAAACGATTCCCGAGCTAATCAACTAAGAGATGAAATAGCAACAGCTGCACTTTTAGTATTCAACTCCCATGCCACCCGTTTCGCACCTAACTCTACTCCTAGTCTTCTTGACCTAATCATAGTTTCGGATACTTCATATGTTCTTTTACAAGATCAATTTTCTTTGGATGGTTTTTGCCATCACGATTTGCTTTTTTGTACGCACAATATTGCTTTTTCGCATTTACCTACTCTTTCGACATTTCAATTCAGGGATGTTAAATCCATTAATAGTTCTAAACTAATAAGTGACCAATCTCTGGTTCTTGAGTTATTTGACAAACATGTTCCTATTAAAACTGTCCAAGTGCGTAGCAAAAGTTGTCCCTGATTTACTTCGGAAGTTAGCAGTGCGATATGATATCGAAGAAAGATGTACGCTAAATGGAAAAACAATCCTTCAGATATAAATTGGGAGTTTTTTTACCGCTCAAGAAATAAAGCAACTTTTGTGATTCGACGAGCCAAAAAAAGATTTTTTTATATAAAAGCTAGATACAAACCAATCTTCTCGTCGGCTATGGCATAACCTTCGTTCTATTGGAATAGGAAGAAAGCAAATAGTTCATAACATTCCTGACCCAGATAAACTAAATAGGAGCTTTATAGCACCTGGAATTCCACAAACTGACTTTAAACAGAATAATGAAGCAAATTTTGTAACACTATGAGGTGCTTCAAAGCTTAAAGTCAATTAAGTCTGATGCAGTTGGAGAAGATGGGGTCCCTGTTAGTTTCATCAGAAGGATCATGTTCATGAGGCATATTTTACCCGTATTCACTCATTTGACAAACTATTGCATAACATCCCGACAGCTAAAAAACAATAATCCTACTTCGTGCTCTGATTTCCGTCCAATAAGTATCTTGCCTTGTCTGTCAAAGGTTTTTGAAAAGATTCTGGCAGTGATCTGTACTAGTCACATTGATCGGTTTAATTTGTTGTCTTTATATCAATAAGGCTTCCGAGCTCATCACAGTTGTCAAACTGCGATGATCAAGATGCTTGAGGATTCAGATTCAGATTCAGACCGGATTCAGTATGATCTTGACAATGTGATTGTTCTGTGTTTGCCTGATTTTTCGAAAGCCTTTAACAGAGTAAATCATCAAATACTTTGTTTGAAATTAAAGAGATACTTTGGTTTTCACGACAGAGCAGTGCAACTAATAAGAGATTATTTATCTAATAGAAGCCAGAGGGTTAAGGTTGATCAGGGGGTATTTCAATTTATGAATCTGCAATAGGGCTCCTTTTGTCTTCTTATTAATGATTTACGTAAAATTTGTTCAAATGTTTCAATTCACTTGTACGCTGATGATGTGCAAATTTATTTGTCTCGCCTAATTGGCTTACAAGAGGATCTTATTTTAAGGACAAATGAGGACCTCCATGCAATCTCCGATTGGTCTCTAATCAACGACCTAACACTGAATCTATCTAAGTCACAATTGATTGCGATTTCTAAGAAGCAAATAAATACCTAGAATTTACTTTCTATTTATCTTCTTCAGGTGAAACTTAAGTTTATGAAAAGTGTAAACCGTCTCGGTATTAAGATAAATACTTCTCTATCGGCTGAAGATCAGGTGAATTTTATCATTAGACGAATTTATGGTGGACTGCGCAGGCTTTGGCTGTTTTCAAACATAACCCCCAAAAACATTTAATTCAGGCTTGTTAAAACATTGTTGACTATGCCAATGTTGTGTATTGCAATCTTGATTCTCATTCTCAGCATAAACTTCTTGTCGCATTCAATGATATGATTAGGTACATATATGGACTGAGAAGACATGAACACATATCTCATTACCATAAACTGGTCCTAGGATGCTCTTTTCAACATTTCCTTGATACAACATGTTGTATCTTTATGCACCAGATGATTCAAAATAGAAAACCACTTTACAATTATGAAAAGATTCTTTTTACCCAATCTATTAGTATTTTAGTATTTATTTATTAACAAAGTATGCTTACACATTAAGAATATACTTCTTATAAGTTTGTGCAATGCTATTAATTGTAATAATGTAATTGAGAAAGCTACCTTAACTGGATTTGTGTTTAAAATACAATTCTTGTTAATGTTATAAATTAATAATATTCTTATTAACGGAACTAATAGGAATAATTAATATTTGAAATTTGATATTTAATATTTACACCAGTTAGAAAACACAACAAATTAAAATAAACATAGTCTGTAAGATATTAAAAACTCCTCAACATCTTCGGTTCCAACGCTCATCGACAATAACAAATTAATTGTTTACTCTTCAGAGAAGGCAAACTTGCTCGCCGCCCATTTCGCTTCCAGCTCCACGCTGCCGCATAGCAACGTTGCCCCTCCTGTACTTGAGAATGTAATTTTTTCCATGGGACAGATTTTTTTCCGCACTCGGAACAGTGGCAGAGCCACTGCGTAAGCTTTTCTATCGCTCCTACTTTTCTGGAATCTTTCCCAGTAGATGGAAAACAGCATTTGTCCAGCCTGTCCCTAAGAAAGGTGACCCATCCTCCCCCTCCTCCTACCGACCCATAGCACTGACATCCCTTCTCTCTAAGGTCATGGAAACACTGATTAACCGTCAGCTTAAGGAATATCTCGAAGATCGTAAGCTTCTCCATGACCGTCAGTATGGCTTCCGCAGCAACCGTTCCACTAGTGATCTGATGGCATATCTCACCGAACAGTGGAACAAATCTTTACATCGCTTTGGTGAAAGTAAGATTATTGCTCTTGATATCTCCAAGGCATTTGATAGAGTTTGGCATGAAGCTCTCTTATCGAAAATGCGTGGTTTTGGGATCGATGATACTCTTGTTCGTTGGATTAGAATACAAGTTGTGTTGGACGGATTCAAGTCCCATAAAATAAATGCTGGTGTGCCCCAGGGTTCTGTTCTGTCTCCTACTCTTTTCCTCATTTTTATAAATGATCTTCTGTCTGTTACTTCTAATCCACTTAACTGTTTTGCTGACGACTCTACCATCAGATTTTCATATTTGTTCGATAATTCACGTCCTTTGCCTTCGGACGTACAATTGCAATGGTACCGTATGTCAAGCTCATTAAACTCCGATTTATACAGCATTGTCAAATGCGTAATAGGAATCGTGTGGAGTTTAATGGCTCGAAAACTCAATGCTGTATTCAGTCGTTAAAGCTAAACATACTCCCAATGCCATTGTTTATGAATGGTACTTACATCGAAGAAACCGAAAAGCTCTCAGTACTCGGTATGTGTGTCAACGACGACCTCCGTTGGAACGACCATATATTTGAGATCGCTGGGCAGGTGCTTCACAAACATCGCTTCACCTGCTTGATAGAATACAAAATCGAGCGTTAAGATTGATAGGAAATAGAACTGCCGCTGAAACAATTGCCGCTCTCGAACACCGACGCAATGTTTCATGTCTTTCCTTATTTTATCGTTTCTTTTATAAAAATGTTCACTCGAGGTAGCCAGCTGCATTCCTCCCCTTAAAAGTTTCGCCCGTAATACTCGTCTTGCTAGGATTGCCCATCAGTTGACCCTTGAGCCCAATTTCGGACGTACCGTGAAATATTGATATTCTTTTTTTAGCCGTACAACACGACTTTGGAATGGTTTACCCGGCGAGATTTTCCCTTGCCATTTCAATATGCAAACATTCAAAACCAATGTTAATCGACACCTCCTATCTCTCCCCTCCCTATCTTTCTAATGCCCCCGCAGTGTGTTACATTAAAAGGGAAACAAGTAGTCCCTTGTGCGCGCGTTAATTATAAAAAAAAAAAAAAAAAAGTTTAAATTATATAAATCAGGATAGGTTTGGAAAATAAATGCGTAGCTCTTTACGAAACTGTGATTCACTCCTTATTCTCCTTAAGTGTCTTGGTAGGGAGTTCCAAGGTCGGATGGCATTGACAAAAAACTGTTTCTGAGAAGTCAGGCAAGAATATCAAGGATGAATCAAATTTAGTGACCTGTTGGATGAACCGAATTGTATCCTATTGAATAAACTACATGGTTGTCGAGTGTGAATAACATTAAAAAGTAATAAAAGTGTCCGGAAGCGTATATGGTGACCAAAATGACATGTTAAAAATTTGCACTGAGAAGTTTGATATATGATCGAATATGCGCAATCCGAAATTATATCGCGCAGTATTATTGAATGCTACATTAAGCCTCCTTCTACTGATTGCATCACAGTGACAAAAAATTTCACATCCGTACGTAAGGACGCGTTTTTGCTAACAGCAAATGAGTTTTCAAAGGAATTAATACTGAGATGACCATAATAAACGGAGTACACCATGATTTTTCCCAACGGTTGCGTTTATGTGATTATCCCAAGTCAGTGTATTATTGAAGAATATACCAAGGTTTTTTGCAGTTGACACATAGGATATGGGGAGATTGTTCAAATATAAACACGGAAAGTAGTCAAGGTTTAAAGCTTTCCTACTGATAACGAGACACTGAGATTTAAGAGGATTAAGGAATAGACCATTACATAATGCTCAATGCGAGATGTTTTTGAGATCTTCGTTAATTGTGTGTGCGCAGTCTTCGATGAACCCCAGAGAACAACTATTGTATAGTTGCACATCATCTGCGTACATTTGGATTGAAGATTAGGGAGTTCATTAATGTGTAGTGAGAAAAGAGTGGGTCCCAATATAGAACCCTGAGGGACACCTCTAGTGGTTGGAAGGAAATTAAATGAAGTATTAAATACAGAAACTGCTTGTTTTCTTCCCCGAAGATATGATGAAAACAGATGCATTGCAGAAGACGACATACCATAATCAGAAAGTTTTTGGCAAAATTTAGCATGGTCCACTGTGTCAAATGCTTTTGAGAAGTCAAGAAGTATTTAAAATAGCAGTAGTGCAACTATGTTTTTTTCGAAACCCTGACTGCTTTGATGAGAGGATGTTCTGAGCACTGAGATAAAAATTAAGCTGTTTTTGCATTACTCTCTCGAATACCTTCGACAGAAATGGAAGCACCGAAATGGGCCTGTATTCATTCCCTCTTCCCGCTTTCGGGATTGGTAAAATTTTTGCAAGTTTCATTGGTTAGGAAAAATATTTGTCGTCAAAATAGTATTGAAAATATGTGTGATGAATGGCAGGATAATAGGTAGAATAAATTTGACAAAGACAGGAATAATTGCGTCAAATCCTACTGCATTGGATTTAACAGACTTGATACTTTCAACGATCACAGAACTATCAAAGCATGTAAAATTGAATAGAACATCGGACGGGGGCTAAACTGGCGACTCAATTTCAACGTCAGTATTGTGGGGAAGTGTTGGAAAGGGTAAGTTAACAAAGTTATGGTTCATTAAGTCAACATCAATATTTTCGTAGCAAGTTTGATTTTGTTTTCTTACACCCATGTATCTCAGATTCTTCTATAACTGACGCACATTCATAGAAGGGTTTAGCTTAGTCCTATATATTTGAATTTTTTAATGTCTTATTTTCCGAACTACTTGATTACGTAACCTGCGATAAATTTGGCGGTCATTGTCCAGTTTGTAACGTTTCCATTTGTTGTACGCCAAGTCTCGTTCTAATATTAGTCTACGAATTTCATTAGAGAACCAATGTCGTTCACCTGCCCTGATTATTCGAGATCGTAAAGGAACATTTTTATTATCCAAGTTAACAATATTTGTGTTAAGAAATTCAATTTGGTCATCGGGAGAGTGTAAAGCGTAGATTAGTTCCCAGTCGATACTACGGGTGTCATGCTCCAAACGATCATAATCAACATGCCTAAAATCTCTGTATTCGTACGAGGAAGTATAATCTTTAAGTATAAATTTAGATGAGAGGAAGATTAGATGTGTTTTGAGAATCCTGATGCTGACAACTGGTCATATAATTGAACATCACTTAAATCACTAACAAAAAATAAATCGAGAAGAGTTTGAGAATCCCTGGAAAAATGTGTTGCATACGTCGTGTTAACTGGAAATAAATTAAAAATTCTCACACTTTCAATCAGCGTAGTCTGTTCTAAAAGGTTCTTGTTGAAGACACAACATATGATGATCTTAAAAGCGTGATCGTTTGTAAGATTAGATTAGAACTCTGAATCTTTTAACACCATCTTACAACTACTTGAATTCTTCGCGCCTATTTATTGTTTATGTTACGAAACTATGGAACGCTGCCAGTAATAATGAGCAAAATTATAGGTATACTGCAAATTTTAAGAAGGCAATTAGACTTTACTTTTCTTAACATAAAGTAAAATAACGGGAAAAGGAGAAAATGATAGGGGACGAATGGCAAATTATAAATTGTAAAAATGAAAAAAAAAATAATAATTTATTACTAATTCATGGAAGAATAAAACAGGCTTCTTCTTGTTCTTTATTTAGATTTAAAATATGTTTATATATAAAGTAAATATAGTAAGGAATTTAAATTGTTATTATGTTTCAATATAATATTTAATTATTTGATTTATTTTTATGAAATGTAACCAAAATTAGCGGTACTATAAAAGACTTAGTCTTATTTTTACACCGAATTGAAATTAAATAAAAAAATGAAAAAAAAAATTATTTATTTATTTATTTATTTATTTATTATTATTCATCAAGCAGAGACTTTGCATCATCATTTCTCTTAAATGACTTGAGGCGACATCTGTTGTTTATTCACCTATATTTTTACAAACTGCAATATATTTGAGTTTCGCGAAAAATATTTGTGAGGTTAAATTATACAAATATACGTAGATTGAAAATCATCACGAACTAACCATGTTAGTGAAAAGTTTTCGAAGTGTTATTCATTCTCTAGTCAAACTTACAGCGACAATTCTAACTTAAGAATTTTCCAAGTTTTGAAAGTTTCTTAATTTAAGTTTTTGAGGTATGCGTCAATGACTTGGTGTTGTAAAATAAATTTTTAGAGAAAGTTAATTGCACTTGAGGTGTGAAATCGGTGTTAAACATGTCGTGGAAATCATAAAAGTGAGAAGCATTCATAGCTAAACGAAGAAGAGGCTGATATAACTTTCAAGATAGCTGAAGTTATGTAAACAGTTATATTTTACCTTCAATGGAAAGTTGGCGAATACATGTAAAGGATGTTTTTTTAATGGTATAGGACTATAAAATACAAAATAAAAATAAAATAAAATGCAGCTAAAATATATAAATTGCCATAAAATTGACATTATTTGATGACAAAATCACTATGAATGATTAGGGGTTAGTGTTTCGGACTGCTAAGTGAAGGGTCGAGGTTCGACTCCCTGTCAGAGCCTCTGCGAGGAACGGACAAAACCTCCAAGAGTAAAATTTGTCTCGAAAATGTGCATATTATCATGTAGCCGTTCGGACTCGGCGGTAAATTGTAGTTCCCTTCCATTATTACAGATTCACAACACACACACAGAAATGGTTGAGAGTATAAGTCACTAGGCCTCGGCTCCTTAAGGAGCTGTCGCGCCAATATATTTAATCTAGGCTTATACTTGGGGGCGGGTTGGGGATTCAGGAGGAGTATCTGTAAAGGTCTTTTGGAAGAGAAGAAAATGCGAGTCGCATAATTATACTAACAGGATAAAATACGCATAACTA
This sequence comes from Platycheirus rosarum, assembly GCA_963971375.1. Classification (NCBI taxonomy): domain Eukaryota; kingdom Metazoa; phylum Arthropoda; class Insecta; order Diptera; family Syrphidae; genus Platycheirus; species Platycheirus rosarum. The sequence goes on from OZ020510.1 coordinate 101,274,585, forward strand.
GTGCGGTTAGCAGGGATGTGGAAAAAATGGACTGATCTAGGGTAACGAGGATTAGTATTTAGAGAAATTATTTCTAATAGAGCCGGAGAATCGATGGAGCCTGTAATAATTTGATGAGCTTAAATTATATCTGAAATTGTAGGGCTTTAAGCAAAGATGTGCAGATTTAATAGCTGCAAGCGGTCTTGCCATGGTTGATTACCAGCAAAGATATCTACGCTGCACAGATTCAATCATCATCAGGAAGAGTGAAAAGGAGACCAAACGGGACTAGCGTATTCGAGAATAGGTCTTACGAAGGTGGTATGAAAGGATTTGGTAACGTAAAGGTCTGAAAACTCTTTCGGCCATTGTTTTATAAAACCAAGCAAAAATTCGCTTTGAAAATAAAGTGATCAAAATGAGAACGGAAATGAAGCTCCTTGTCAGAAAATATGCCAAGATCACGAATAATGGACACAACTGGAATTGGCTCATCGGAGAAATGATAAGATCGAGGGAAGAAAGACAGGGGTTTACGAGAGATAGTCATGAATTGGCAGTAAAATGAAAGACAATCGTAAACAACGGATTCAAAGAGCTTGGGGATAGAGGAAAGTTTGGCTATTGGACGATAGTTAGAGATTTCATTTCTATTGCCTTTTTATGAAAAGGGAAAATAAATGAGTCTTTCCAAAAGGACGGGAAGACTCCTTGGGATATTGAGAGACAAAAAAGGGTAGTAAGAAGTATACAGCTGTTAACTCATGTTTTAAGGAGAATCACAGGGATGTCATCAGGACCGGGGGAGAAGTTATCTTTAAGAGAATTGATTTTGTCCCTGACATTGAGTTCAATAATATAATAATAATAAGAGATACTACGCAGTGTTTGAGGTACGTAACTAAAATATTCATGGTCAGGTATATTATGGATATCATTAAAAGATTGGCTTAAGAATTAATGCAACTGGTTAACGATGATTCGAAGATCTTCTGATGAGATGACTATAAGGGGTAAATCATCGGATTTTCTCTAGATATTTATAAATTGTTAAAACCGCTTAGGTTCATTGATGAGATTGCATTGCATTTAAGTGAGATAACCACGATAAAATGAAGTGCAAAGATGGTAGCATTTGTCGGAGGCTTCTTGATAACAGAAAAAGTCAGAAGAGGTCTTGGGGAGCAAGTAAGTTTTCCAGGTCGAGTTTAGAGGTCGAGGGTAGAGGGAAGATGAGGTCTTTTGGTATCAACTGAATTATTGCGTTTCGATGGAAAAATAAGATCAAGTTGTCTACCTATTGTTAGTGGTAGCACTTATTTGAAGAAGGCTAGATTATAAAAGACTATCTGTGAAGATTGTATCTTTTTTTAGAAAAAAACATTGGAAGGAAACATTCCAAAAGGAAATTTCTGTGAATTAATTAAGGCTGTGGATGTTTTGGAACGGAGTCCTCTTAAATTTTGGTAGTTAACAGTTAGGGAAGAAAGAGAATACGAAGGTTGATTATTGCTAGAGATATGACTTGTGCGTTGATTGCATGGTGAGTAGAAACTAAAACAGTCACAAATTTGCGCATTGTTGTCGCGAGTGTTTAAAAAAATACGCACTGTTTGAGAAAAAAAAAACCACTCGTGTTTGTTGTGAAGAATAAAATAATAACCACTCGCATCGTTGGAAGACAAATAAAAATACCCACTCGCGCTGTGGAAAAAAAAGTATTACACACTCGTGTCGCAAATCCATCATCTTATTTGTCCCAAGATTTTTATGCGTAACTGCCTCTTTCCTATCTACTGTAGGCAAGTGAAACTCAGTACCAAGAGTTCTTAAAGATCTCGATATATACAAATCCGCTGGCCCAGATGGTATACGCCCGATTCTTCTGAAGAGGTGTTCTTCCACATTGGCAAAGACACTGCTTAAGCTTTTCCTTCGCTATTACTCTTCTGGCATCTTTCCTAGAAGATGGAAAACAGCATTTGTTCGGCCTGTTTTTAAGAAAGGTACCCATCCTCTCCCTCCTCCTACCGACCCCTAGCACTAACATCTTTCTAATATCATGGAAACGATGATTAACCGTCAGCTTCAGGAATATATCTCGAAGATCGAAAGCTTCACCATGACCGTCAGTATGGCTTCCGCAGCAACCGTTCCACTGGTGATCTGATGGCATATCTCACCGTGGAACAAATCTTTATATCGCTTTGGTGGAAGCGAGATTATTGCTCTTGATATCTCCAAGGCATTTGATAGAGTTTGGCATGAAGCTCTCTTATCGAAAATGCGTGCTTTTGGGATCGATGATACTCTGGTGGGTTGAATTAGTCTAATTTCCACAAAATAAATGCTGGTGTGCCCCAGGGCTCTGTTCTGTCTCCGACTCTTTTCCTCATCTTTATAAATGATCTTCTGTCTATTACTACTCATCCACTTAACTGTTTTTCTGACGACTCTACCCTCAAGCTCATGAAATTCCGATTTATATACAGCATTGTCAAATGGGGTAATAGGAATGGTGTGGAGTTTAATGCTTCGAAAACTCAATCCTGTCTTCTGTCGTTATAGCTAAACATACCCCAATGCCATTATCCATGAATGGCACTTAAATCGAAGAAACCGAAAAGCTCTCAGTACTCGGTATGTGTGTTAACGATGACCTCCGTTGGAACGACCATATATTTGAGATCGCTAAGAATGCTGCTAAGTGCTTAGGTTTTCTGTATCTGTGTAAGAAGTATTTTTCCCTATCTGATCTGGCTACAATTTATAAAGCGTTTGTACGCCCTGAACTCGGGTATAACTCCCACCTCTGGGCAGGTGCTTCGCAAACATCGCTTCACCTGCTTGATAGAATACGAAATCGAGCGTTAAGATTGATAGGAAGTAGCCAGCTGCGTTCCTCCCCTTAAAAGTTTCTCCCGTTATACTCATCTTGCCAGGAATCCTCATCAGTTTATTCCTGAGCCCAATTTCGAACGTACCGTGAAATATAGGGATTCTTTTACTAGCCGAACAACACGAATTTGGAATAGTTTACCCGGCGATATTTTCCATTGCCATTTTTTCCTTCTGTCCTTCCCCTGTGTACTAACATACATTAAAGGGAAACAAATAGTCCCTTTTTAGATGCAAATAGTTTAAATGATGAGGCATGGAAAACCACATTTCATTTTGAAATCATTATTCACCAAAAAAATAACACACACCTCATACAATCTTTTATTGGTCTATTTTATTAAAATATAACAATTTATCCATGAAAAGCTCTCAGAAGAGGACAACAAATTTTTTTGTTTAAATATGTGATAATCGCCACAAGTTGAATTATTATTTTCATGACTGCTACTTCGACACTTTTGTATCTCTAAGCTAGGCAGTTAAAGTTAATATATACATAAATTCGTTTCAAATGTATTCCATTAATCTGCTATTTTCATGTATAAAAATATATATGTATTTATTCAACCAAATATTTCATCCATTTTATCTTGTAACATCCAAACACATAAACAAACTCATAAATATTTAGTAACTGTGAACAAAACGTTAACCTTCGCAATTTTTTTTTTTTGTTCATTTTTATTTAACAAAATATTCAAATTTATGGAATTGAGATATTTTTCAGATCGTCAGTTTTGCCTATTTCCGGTAGTGAGAAACAAAAAAATGGAATATTTTAAATCCAAACTACAGTAGATAGTGTTGTTTACTGGATTTTTCAATCAGTATTGAAATTGCTAAAAACTAAATAAAAAGAATTAAATAAAATTGAAAAGTTTTCTCCATTCGAACGAATAAATAAGTTAAATGGATGATTTAGGTTTGTAATGCATGGTCATGTGGATTTTATGCGTTTTTTTTTAATAAATCCCACAAATGTGTCTACAATGTAAGTTTTTTCCGATTCATGGCAAAAAAAACACTATAATTACGTATATAAAAAATAAGTCTTAAAATGAAACAAATAAATTGCACGACTGAACAGCAAAAATCTGCAACAAAATCAAAATAAATTTTCAAAGAGATTTTTTTAAAAACTGGCTGTATCAACTGGGTTGAGCAAAATGGCATCGTCACCACCATCGAACCAGCTATCTGAGACAATCGCCAGTTTCATAGCTCATATAACAGCTAGCTGGAAGATTTAATTAAATGGAACCGGACTGAGAAGATTTGAAAATTCCGATTTTATTATAGGAATTGCGGATTCAGAAAGATTTCAACAAAGGGCCTTAAGCTTTCGCGAAATCAGCGGGAGAATTACGACTATCCTCATTAATGCCAAGTTCCACTATTTAAGCCTCATTAGCTGCCATGCATTTGAGATGAGAAAGACGACGCTACCAAAATAAATTTCTAGGAGATCTACCCCCAACGCCAAAACTGCAGGGCCATGTTCAGCAAGACAGTGGCGCCTATGTATATTATTACGAACTGAAATTGAGAAAACTTCAAATATACTCTGTTCAATTTATATTTTCAGTACAGGGAAGATAGGATATTTGCTTTTCACTCTTACTGTTATGGATTTCAATAAGCTATCTCCATTTTAAAGCTCTCAAATGGTTGCCATACTGGGCATTATAAATTGGTATAATTCTCACACAAATGTAGGTATGCTTACCAACTGTTTATTTATTCAAACAAAAACTTGCTCAAATAGAAATTCTTCCTTAAAAAAATTGTACGTAAAATAGTTTTTAGCGGAATAATTTGAACGCCATTTTATTTCTTTAAAAAAATTGAAGAAACAGGATTTTTTTTTTCAAAATCGTAGGAACGGTTTTTAAATATAACGGTTTTTAACAACAATATTCGAAAATATTTTGAAGTAAAATTACTTAGGCTACCTACATCTTCCTGAATAACAATTTTGATTGTAACCACCAACTTATAATTTTTTTCGCCAAAATATAAACCACACCTCCAAAAGTACACCGATTTTTTTATACAAATCCTCGCAGCCGTTTTCGAGAAAAATAAGCATTACTTTAACGGTTATATGACAGGTACCGTTAATATTTGAGATAAAAAAAAATAAATTAAGCCCTCTGTAGAATGTCAAAATAATCGTATGTTATAAATTTGAAGACGTTTGACCAAGCCGTTCACGCTGTAGTCCAAAAAGCATTCGTACATACAGCCAAAGATAATTTTCCAGTAACTCAAATACGTGTCTCAATCGTAATGTCATGTTTGAATATTATCTCAATTTATTTTTGAGTACGAATGCATAACTTGCATTAAAGTACCTATAATCGCAAGTAAAAAAAATTGCCAACAAACATTGCGTTATGTATCTTTATTTTAGCCGTTTTTTTTAAAGAAAAATAAAAACTAAAAGATGGAAGCAAAAAGAACATAGCGACAACACCTTCTTCTTTAAATTTAAAATATGCTCTCATTCTCTAAGAAAGCTTCAATTCTGAAACTTTCATAACAAAAACCAAAGAAAATGTATTATAATTTCCATTAATGGCGAATGGTAACTCTGCGCAGTAGTGCTTTTTTTTTAAATAAATACAATTAGCGAGAGGCCAATTGATAATCAGTCTCCTCGCAGCCGGGGAGCAGACAGGTCTTGGTGGAATGTACGTGGGTTAAATGAAATATTACAACAACAATTTCAATGAATTTCAGGGTTCTGTTTTACATTTAAGTGGTAATTTCTTAAGTTCAGTGCGATGCAAACACTTGCAGATACTAGTGTGTTTGAAAGCTCTCTTCCATAAGGCCTGTACTGAAAATATAAATTGAACAGAGTATAAAAAGATGGTAAGCCACCGACTAACGTACATGAAGTGTGTGCGTCTCTTTAAAAAATAAACTCGCCACTTCATCATGACCCATCTCAATCAACGTAACATGGAATAATGTATGATGAATAATGATCCTTTACTCACTTCTACCTAATCTTGCTGTGTGAATTGCGAAAAAATCATATAACATCAACAGATTTACCTTTGTCAATTGAAAACAATACTATAGCTTTTTCATTGGTTTTTATCATATAGCTTTTAGTCTTAAAGCTTTTGAGAACAAAATTTATTAGTGTCAGAGGGTAGGTGTTATCGCATTGTGTATTTGTTATTTCTTATATATTGGATAATCGTTAAAATAAAATTAAATTTTGTTTCTTTTCTAAATTATTAGTTATTTAGTAAAAAATTATATTCTTGAAGTTTGCCAGTGGATTACGTGATTACATTAATTCGGTAATACCCCGGGCTTAGTGGTTATTGAGTCGGACTGCTAAGCGAAGAGCCTGGGTTTGAATCCCGCTCATAGCCACCTTCTTTTTCGGGGTACTGCCTCTTGCGAGGAACTGACCAAATCTCCAAGAAAAAACATTTGTCTCGAAAAGTGCATCTCATGTAGCCATTCGGACTTGGCGGTACATTGTAAGTCCCTTCCATTCTTGCAGATTAACAACACACATACAGGAATGGTTGAAAGTATAAGTCACTAGATTTTGGGTTCTTAAGGAGCTTTAGCGCCAATAAATTTATATTTTAAAATTGTAATGGTGTTGTGGGTGTGAACATGTGGAAACTCTACGCACATTGCTCTCCGATTAATGTCGATTTATAATGGACAAAAAATGGAGTACAATGTATACAATGTTTAAAGACATGACTCTTGTCGCTAAGCTAATTGAAAGGCCCACGTTAAAAAGAAACAAGAACTGGATGTAAGGTTTGCAAAGCAATTTTTCTAACTCTTATCATCTCATCTTACTCATAAGAAATTGCTTATTTACAAGCAAGTGCTTAAACCGTTATGGACGTTCAGTATTTATGCAACAATCAGGTTTAACTAAATAAAGCTAAAGACAAATACTGCTATAACTTCAAAGCTCCCATCGACGAAGATCTTTCTGCTAAACGTAATTAATAGACGCAATATAAACTACTACTACTTGGTTGCCTGAAGTGACTAAGATGTATTGGTCCAACCAGGGTAGAGTGGTACGATTTTGAAGTAGTTCAATACTTCAATCATCTTGAGCCCAAAAGTAGCATTTTATAAAACTATGATGACACAAATTGGCGGGGGCAGCTGCTAAGATCCGATAGAAAGAACTTACTTTAGTGTGTTATAGCTCTTTATAACTTTATATATATTTCTTCTGTATAGAAGAACTTGTTGTCTATTGTTCCTATGAATATTTCTTATTTTCCGGCACAACAAAAATTAAAGTTGATAGATAACTGATTATCCGATATCGAATCTTTTAGAAGCTGATACAAAAAGCTATGTCTCACGACTCAGATAACGTCAAAAGAAAACATTGATGGATGCAACGCCACCATACAGCCCATTAACTCACACCCACAAATCCTCTCGTTAAATCCACAAACAAACCCAAATATCTACATCTACTTTCTACTTTAACAAAACTCCGCCTATTTTGTATTTCTTTTTCTCTTCTTGTTCTTTTTGAATTTGAGTGGAAATATTTAGAGAATTTGCGCCTATTCTTTTTCATGTTCGCCTATTGCTTGCGATCAATTTTGGTTGAAAGAACCACAGTATCGCAGCGTGCGTCACTTTTCTTATCAATATTATCAGCATGAGTCTTATCACCATGATTCATGTTATTGTTATTTCGTATTTATAGCCGGTCATCGATTTATAAGACGCTATCACTTCAAAACTATGCCTTTAAGATATCAATGCCATAACATATATTTTGGCTAAAAAATTTATATTAAAATTATATTTAACTTTATTTAAAAAAAATTAAAAAAAAATACTTAAAAACCAAAAAAAATAATATTTAATACTAATTATTCTTAAAACGTCAAATCAAACAATTATTCAATTTTGACAAAACTAAAATTGCTAAACCTGAAATATTCATTCCAAATTCCGATTCCAATTATTAAAGTTAAAAATAAGACAATAAAATTTAACTTTCTCTTAATTTTTAGACACAAACTCCATATTTTTATCAAATAAATTATAGATCACATCATATTGAAAGAAAATGCATCACTGTTACTTAACTGTATTATTTTTTTTGAAAACGTCCAATATATAAAACATGATTTTATTAAATAAATTTTACCTTCAACAGCAAGTATCCCTTTTGGGTTTTAGAATTTGCCTCAGTTTTGCCAGCCAATACTTTGCTATTAACAAAATCAAATTTTCCTCGTTTATCTGCACACATTTATACATTTAATTATTAAAATTTGCCAAAACGTATAAATATAGATATATTTTCTTTTTTAATAATACTGGCTCTAGGCACAGACAACGAAATCAAAATGGGAAAATGCTGGTCCTGTGGGTTGTAGCATTGATTATATTTGGTTATGCATGCAAATTGATTTTTCGTGTTCGTTGATGTAGAATGAAATTTGTCGCTGTGCAATAAAAATCGTGTGTTTGTGAATCATAATTAGTTTAATTTGTAGATTACAAATTTTTAATTATTTATTTATAACCTTAGATTGTGTCTACTGTAAGGACTTCGAAATGCAGAATCAAGTACAAACAACTATCCCAAAACGATACAATATCTAAGCTTGTTCAAATTGATAGAAGTAGAGGTTCCTTATGTACTGTACAATTGTCAGGTTGTGCAGAAAAAATAGCGGTGGATGAACTAAACCATTAGTCAACTGTGGCACTCACAGCACTCACCATTAATGGTGTTAATCGTACCGTTCCGAGAATCAGCCTGGCTGGGGACCCTGGATAACATTAAAACAAAAACAATCATAACGGAGTCAGATGAAGAGGCTCTGCGATGCTCCAGAAGAAGTCAACGCATACTTCACTGGACCTCAAAGACGGCGGATTGGAGCAATAATCACGGATGGGATCGCACCTTTAGAAGCTAGGAAGAGGATGCGTGAACTGATCGCTGCTCGTCGCATAACCCGACCACCATAGGCAGAGAGTAAAATTGGAGCCAAAAGGTGCAGGTCTAACTCACCAAAGGACCAAAAGCCCAAAAAACAAAAACCACTTCCAGGGCCAAAAAAAGCAACGCAGGGACAGGCAAACATGCTCTAACGGTCTCTAAGACAGGGATCTCTATAAATCCTCGTTCAGGTTTGACAAGCCGACCAAATGAGGATTAAAATAAGAGACAAACTCCCACAACAACAGGGGCTTCCTTCAGGGATGCTACTGCCCAGTGCAAAGTCGCGATTATGCACGATTCAGATTCAGCAGGTGATAAGATGCCTACTGGCTGAAGTGGACAAAGCAGATAACAAATGCCCCCTAAGATTTGTTTCTTTTTCCCCAAGAGATGGCTAGCTATCCATCATGTGCCATGACACAGACACGAAAGAATGGCTCATATCTGCAGTGAAAAGGATAAGTCCATGGCCAAATGCCAAATTATGCATCTTTTAGGGCTATCATATACCAAAAATTTATACATTCATCACCTTCATTCCAGAAGATGACCTTGTATATATACTGCATATAGTACTATCATGGAGCATAATTTTTTAGTTCTGAATCAAGTCGCAATGAGGCGTGCTGAAATTGCCAATTGGTGTGAATATAGAATAAGTACAGACAACAAAAGTTTATTAAATACTGGTAAAATATCGGTAAAGGTTCTCGTCTCCACTATTTAGAGTTAGTTCTGCATCAACCAGGAAGATGGCCAGACGAAAAATGACCACCATGAGAGTACTATAGAAAATGTATATACAATGAAGATGACAAAGTGTCCAAGGACATTTTCGTAGCTAAAATAGTGAAGCAAAATCCTGATGTTTCGACAACCGGCTGGCGAGTCCTAAGGATAAATAGAGAAAAGAGTGGAGGTGAGATCATCACGTTCTCAGTTGACGAAAAGTTTAAGAACTCTGGTGGAAAAAACTCAAACTGGTTCTGAATTTTAGTCAAATTCAGATGCGCATCAAGGGGATGACAAAAGTGGAAACATCGATCGGGCGCCCGGGCATTGACAAGAGCAGAGCTATAGCTCACTCTGAGTCCAGTGCACAAAGCAGACTAATCCAAGCAAGAAGATCTGCAAAACCTGCTGTAAGCCAGATTCAACCACGCGAAAGCACAACAACGAGCATACAGGAAGGGATTCCAAACTCTGCAGCCAAGGTATCTAAAGACATAAAATCTATACCTACAGCTTGTCAAAAGTCAACCCGACCATAGAGCTATCCATAAACACTAGCAATCCTGCCAGTTCAACGCAATAGACGACACCATAAGACTAAGATGCATCCAAGTAAATCTCCAAAATGCCAAACTGCTTCTGCAGTTTTATGCGACAGATTTAACAAAGATCACCTAGACGTCACCTTTGTCCAGGAACCTTGTGTACTCAAGTAAAAGGTAAGGGGACTCTCAGGTTAGTTGCTCTATGATTCCACAAATGAAGGAATACCTAGAGCATGCATTTTAATATGAAATAAAAATATTAATACTATTCCCATTCCAGAACACACAAATAAGGACATGGTATTGGCAATAGTGGAGTTACCCACAATGACAGGCAAGACAGATGTAGTCATATGGTCAGCTTACCTGCCGGGTGATTCCAGCGACTACAACTTTCTGCCACTGAAGGGACTTGTGGACTAATGTGGCGAAAGAAACCTACAACTAATTGTAGGATGTGATGGTAACTCCGATCACACCATCTGATGAAGAGGTGATTCTCTATTAGATATAATTAGCTTAAAAATCTGCAAATTATAAATCAGGGCAACACCCCCCCCCCCTTTTATAACTAGAATTAGGGAAGAAGTATTAGATATCACAATATCAATTTCATTTATTACAAATTTCTTAAAAAAATGGCATGTTTCATTATAAATATCAATGTCTGACCACAGACATATACTATTTGACTTAGATTTAGGAATTAAAGTGTCTGAAAAGTACAGAAAAGCTAGAACCATTGATTGGAACGTATAACCCATGGAAAATCTCATCATGTGCAACCAGAACATCAGAGATATTGATAACATTGAACTAACATCTTAAAGTATCAATACGGCAATTATATCTGCCTATCATAAGGCATGCCCTGAAAAAGAAAAATCTGGTAATCGGGTACCAAAGGGTGATACTTTGGTGAAACAAACAACAAGCCAAACTGAGATCGAAAACCAGAAAACTTTTCAACAGAGCCAAACTCAATGGAGAATGGGAAGCCTACAAATTAGCACTTACTACTTATAACCATGAAATTAGAATAGCAAAGAGAGAACCGTGGAGAAACTTCTGTCAGACATAATCTGGCACCAGAAGTAGTGCCCGCATACATCATTTTTTCTCAAAACAGCACACTAATCTCACAGGTATAATGAAAAAACCAGATGGTACATACACTAAGAACGGACTACAGACGCTTCAGCTTTTAGCCGAAACTCACTTCCCGCCTTCCATTTCACTCTGTCAGTTTCAAGATACACCCCTTCAAAGAAAGGCAACAAGACCGAGCAGAGAGAACTGGAAAAGACCAAAAAAAATTGTCCATGAAGGAAAAGTAATTTGGTCTATAAATTCGTTTGAACCTTTCAAGGCCCCAGGTGAAAATGGAATTTTTCCAGCACTTCTCCAAAAAGGCATCCCATACCTGCTAGTCCTACTTATCAACTTATTTAGAGCCAGCTTTGCATGGGGTACCAAATGACTGGAAGTAAATAATCGTAAAATACATACTTAAGGTAGGAAGAAGACTGTCAGCACAACCGAAGTCTTTTAGGCCCATAAGTTCTACTTCCTTGCTCCTAAAAACTATGGAAAAAATTAAAGCATATCAGAGATTGAGCGCTCTAAAGAAGCCCCCTGACCAGAAAAATCAACCACTCATGCTCTGCCAAATCTAACTTAAAGAATTGCAGCTACTTTTAGACAAAAGGAGCTTGCTGTTGATTGCTTCTGGATATCGAGGGAGCCTTTGATAAAACTGAGATCCACCAGATTTACAGAGATGATGCCCGCAAGCAGCAGTACTCTCCCATCTGCTATTGTCCATTGTAGTTTCCAAACTGCTTAGCATACTCAGAAATGATGGATTCTTTGTTCAAGTATATGCTGATGATATAGCTATCCTAATCAGAGGATAATTTGAAAACACAATCTCAGATCGACTCCAGAGAGCATTAAACCTACTTGCTGTATGGTGCAAAAAAGTTGGCCTTAATTTCAATCCTAAAGAAGCACCATAGTTACATCCACAAAGAGAAGAAAGCAAGACAACCTCAGAAATGCTACACTCTTTGGTGATACAATAGAATTCTCAAAGGAAGTTAAATACCTAGGGGTTAACCTAGATGAAGAACTTATATGGAATTCTCATCTAACCAAGACCATAGACAAAGCCAGGAGACCTTTAAATCTGCAAATGTCTACTGGACAAAAATTGAGGATTAAATACAGAAATAAAATTATGGATGTACAAAGAACAAAGCTATAACAAGGCCAACATAAGCTTCCCCTGTTTGGTGACATAAAACAAAACAAAAATCGTCTCAGGTGCAACTAAGCTAGCTACAAGGACATGCCTATATTTATACATCTGGTGCCATGAGAACAGCACCTATTGCAGCTTTAGAAACACTTCTAAATATGCCCCCTGTTCATCTACAGATCATAAAAGAAGCAATCTTAAATGCCTACTTGCTCATCACCGAAGATGAATCTAATTCCAAAAATGTTCACAGTGATGTTATACAGGAAATCAAAAAAAAAGAACAACTTCCAATTCACTTGACAGATAATTGTCTACCAAGGTTTAACTTCAAGCACAAATTCAAAATCACATTCCCAGATCGCCAAAACGGGGAACAGAACAGGCCAAGTTTTGGAAAGAATCCTCATGTATGGTACACTGATGGTTCCAAAACAAATGTAGGAGTTGGTGCTGGAGTATTCGGATCTCACTCAGATATGTCAATATTTGCTAGCATGGACTCAAGCAGTTCCATTTTTCAGGCTGAAATACATGCAATAGAGCTGTGGCTTCGGGAGAATTTAAACAGATCTCTAACTAACGAGAAAATCTATATTCTATCCGACAACAGCATTGCTTGCATTGAAATCCTTTGCAAACTTTCGGGGGTTTTCTGTTGTTTCCCCTAAAGGGCGCGTCCTTAGGTGGCGGATGGAGGAATGCTGGACATTAATGGTCTCCATTAATGCAGGGTAAGTTGGAAATAAAATACCACTCGCGGACCAATAAACAACAAATGATAAAATGATGCAATGAGCAAAACAAATAGATACACTACCCAAGGTGGCAGTCCAGGTTCACTGGAAAATCCACCCTCTTCGGAGGTCGGCTCTATGGATTCTGGGAAGAGCCATTTATTGCATTTAATAAACCCCTTTACAAAAAGCTCAAGGGTACAAAGATCACCACCATCCAGATCGAATAATTCCAGGAAGAAGAGTCCTCCGGAGCCGCCAGCAGGTACAGTACTCAGCGAAAACAGAAAGTCTCGAGGATGACAATAAAGTTCTCCTAAAAAGACTTGAAGAAATGGTGCAACTCTACAAAGAGTTGAAAAAAGAAGTTGAACTTCTTCGCGAAGAAAATAAAATGCTTAAAAGCACATCTCTTCAAAAAAGAAAATCAGGCTAGTTCACCGAGTCTAAAACACTGCGAATACAAGACGGATGAAGAGCAACTAGCATGCGAGACTGAAAAAAGGCCAAGTAAAAAACGCAAGGTGGGTTCATCACCAGAGCCTGTTCAGCCTATAAAAGAATCTAACAAACCGCAAGCAGCAAAACTTACAGCAAAGTCAAGTCTTCCACCTCCGATCAACATCGTCAAACGGACTATAACAAGTTGTTACCTATTATTAAAGAAACGGAACAATCAAACTTCAAAGTTACTTCTTTGCATAATAATACGTGAAAAGTTAATGTAAGCGATCCCGACAGCTATCGATTGTTATCTAAAAAAACTTAATGATACAAATATTGAATGGTTCACATATTCAAGTAGGTTAGATAGACCCTTACGTGTCGTAGCGAGGGGTATTCATCCTTCGTGTACAAAAGAAAATATTGTGAAGAACTGAAGAAGAAGAAAATCAAAAGGCTTTAAGATCATTGATGCTACTAATATTATAAAAAAAGAAAAGCAAAAATTGGAAGAAAATAGAAATATCTATAATAAGCGAGCACTTCCGCTATTCTTGCTTAGCTTTGATAAAAACGAAAACAATAACGATATTTACAAAATAAGGACAACCATGAAAACTGTCATTAAAATTGAACCATTGAGGAGAAACTCACCACTGATTCCATAGTGCAAAGGCTGTCAGGGTTATAATCATACGCAAATGTACTGTCGGAAAGATCCACGTTGCGTCAAATGAGCCTGTAATAATCCCTCGGAAGAATGCCATCTTGACAAGCAGTCTCAAGCTATATGCGTGAATTGTAGGTAATCATCCGGCAAATTATCGCGGCTGTGAGGTTGCAAAAGAAATCCAAAAAAGGCGTGATACACAAAAAAATAATAGACCGAATCAAGGTAAAAAACAAAAACCAGATGTTAATAAGAGAAGCGGAAAGAATGAGGTCGAACACAGCAAAAGAGACGAAATCCATAAAGGAGAAGACAAAAATAAATGAAACGACCTATGCGTAAGTGCTGTCACAAAACCCAACTTCAAGCACGAGTTCCCCGGACCCGGTTTATCCAGTATTTTCTATGATTCTTCAAAGATTTGAAGAGCAAAATTGGACGAATAAAATAATATTTGAAAAATTGAGCATGCTGCAACCCATGGCTCAAACAATATGTAATTAATTATGAATATGGAGCAGTTGTTTAAAATGTTTACATGGAATGCCAACGGCCTATCTTCTAAAATGGACGAATTAGAAATACAATTGTCAGACGAAAAAATTGACATATGCCTGATTTCTGAAATACACTTAAAAAGGGAAACCGTAATCAATATAAAAGGTTATTCTGCCTATCATGCGTATCACCCATCTGGATGATGTGGATCCTCTCCATTTATAAGAGAAAACATTGACCATTTCTTAAAGTTAACAATCGAACTTGAGAAAATACAAGTTTGTGCAGCCAATATAAAATACAGACGTTCGACATATAGTATTGCATCAATATATTGTACTCCCAGGTGGAATATAAAGAAAACAGATTTCAATCCTTTTGAAGCTCTCGACTCTAAGTTTATTAAAGGCGGTGACTTTAATTCAAAAACATACGTTTTGGGGATCAAGTTGCCTATCAACCAGAGGAAGACAGCTTTTTAAAACTTGCATGGAAACTAGTGCTGACTTTTTATCGACCGGAAAACCATCTTACTGACCTACGGACGTAGCCAAAACTCCAGATCTACTTGACTTTTTTATCGCAAAGGGTTTAAATAAATACTATACCAAGATCGAGGATAGCTATAGTCTTCCTACTGATCACTCACCAATCATGCTGACAGTAAGTTGCGTGCAGATTGCGAAGAGGCTATTACACTTGAAGTATCATTGCAAACTCCATTTGAATTAGAAGATGAAGTCGAAAGATTTATTAAAGTCCACACAGGTCTTAGCACTTGCTTGTAGATAATCAGTTTGTTATAAGTACTTAAATTGGAATTTTTTCCAATTAACCCGTTTAGAACAATGCGCCGTTTCTTCGTCCAGTTTGTTATTTTATCAAGAGTTTTATGTAGCTCTTCGGTTGCTCTTTTAATTGATCTGGATGATGCAAGTATGGCCGTTGTTGCTTCTTGAGGTATATCTCGAGTATAAAGAACGAATAACACCGGGCCAAGAACGCTTCCTTGTGGAATACCAGCATTTATTTCTTTAAATCCTGAATATTCAGTGCCTTGTTTCACTCGGAAAAGTCTATTTTCCAGATAGGATTCCAGAATATAATATATTTGTTTCGAAAAACCTGTCTTAATTTAAATCTTAAGCCGTCGTGCCAGACCTTATCGAAAGCTTGGGAAACATCAAGAAACGCGCTTGAACATATCTTTTTCCCCTCTAGAGATTTTTCAATTTCATTTGTTATTCTGTATACCTGATGAATTGTTGAGTGGTTATTTCTAAAATCGAATTGGTGTTCAGAAATAAACCGTTTCTCTTCTACAATTGGAAGTAGGCGCTTAAGTAATAATTTCTCGAATATCTTAGAAATTATTGGTAATAACGATATTGGTCTGTAAGACTTCCTTTCATTAAGAGTTTTGCCTGGTTTTGGGACCATAATGACTTCGGCCAATTTCCATTGGCGTGGAACGTATGCAAGCCTAAACTTGGCATTAATCAGATGTTGGATTTTAGTTATTGCTTTTCTCGGCAACTAAGAATGGGTGCATTTTTGTTTTTTTTTTTGTTTTCTTATAGCGTCTAAAAGTTCTGAAAATGTGACATCTCGAATTCGGAAGTTTTCAGCTGTCCGATAAGTATCACTGGGTTCATTCAACAACTCCTCACCGTCAAAGGGTTTGAAAGTTTACTCGAGGTGATCGGCAAACAGATCTGCCTTTTCTTTTTCTGTTTTAGCCCAGCCTCCATTGTTTGTTCGAATTGGTGCGGATTGTAACTTGGGTTTTCTTACACCTTTAATAGCCTTCCACAGAGAATAATTTGTACTTTTTTCTGCGGAAAGTCCTTCGAGATAAGTAGAAATCTCACGGTTTCTTGAATCTCTAATTGCATTTTTCAGTTTACTGGAGAGGTGATTCAAATTAGTTTTGTGTTGAGGAGCGCGGGATTGCTGCCATTTCTTACGTAAAGAGACAAATCTTGTACGCCGACTTCAGAGAACGAGACCGTTCGACCTAGCGTAGTAAGACATACATATAACCGTGTGATTATGCGGTATTGCAGGTCCCCTTGATGGAGAGCTCCCTGCCAAACGTGATTAATGAAAATGAAGATTAAACTACTTGATTAGGCAACTTAGTTGTAGTGGAATGAACAGATCGAGATAAGCCTTACGCCAGCATCTGCCTATTAAGGCTTAATCGGGCGATGGGCCTACCCATCTGGAGTCAAAATAAGCATTGACCAGATCCCTAGAGTGGTTACCATTCAATGATTAGAGAGGTGCCTTCCGTCCACTCTAACTACATAACACCATATAAATATGACGTTATTTCACTAGAGTGGCTCCCCAAACCACTATAGTAGCAATTTAATAATCATGTTGTGGTCATGGTTATTCCCCTTGCTAAGGAACGAGGCCTATCTTGCACCTCTGGTAAGTCATCTTGTGACAAACCACTTGCTCCCGCTATGGGTACAACCACAGCCCCCACGAATCCTTCCTCAACTATCAGGCAGTTGCTACCGAGCATTGCTCACGTAATCAACTGGGCTCTCCTGATAACCCGTAGTACCCAACATTTATTCAGCCATGGGTATGGCCTAGCTTCAAAGAAAACTTGAGGTCTGACATACCACAAGCGTCATCCGGGAACCACCAACCCGAGTTTAGAGTGATGTATTCGAAAACAGTGTTGAGAAATGTCACTGAATCTTCACCATCACCCCGCCCAGCTAAGCTGCACTTGAATGTTAGGCAAACCAAACCATGAGTTTATAAACCCAACTCATAGGGGGGCATGTCACCCTCGGCAACTTTTCCGTCAATTCCTTTTGTTCATACCAATTCTTATAGATCATCCGAAGACGATCTATTTGCTTAATTGCATCTTGTTACTGAACTCATCTATAATACCCAAAAGGTATTATAGTGAATTCTATTTTCCAGCTGTTACAACATTTCCCTGGTTAAAGCTTACTAAAATAAAGGTGTGTTGGTACCTTTACTTTTCAGACTTAAACCTCTTACCAACGATTTCAACTATTCCCTGGTTAAAGCTTACTAAGATAGAGGTGTGTTAGCACCTCTTTAACTTTAACCTCTATTCCCTGGTTAAAGCTTACTAAGATAGAGGTGTGTTAGCACCTCTTCTTTTCAGACTTTAACCTCGCTTCCTCTACTCTACGCTCTCTCTCACCACCAAGGACTTACTTATAGTAACTGAGTTAACAGTCACACTTTCAGATCCTTGTTACCAGGGGCACCACGGGGAGGTGGAGAGCTCACGCTCCCAAGTGGAATGAACATGAATGGAGGTGTTTTTTTAATGAGTAAGAATCTCACACTACCATAGGTACGGGCCTATGGTGTCTATGAAGATTGTTTCATCTTTCGCCGTAGAAAAAAAAAATGTTTTACAATTAACAATTATTAGTAACTAAAATTCGTTTATCAATGTTTTTTTAAGTACGAAATAGTTAAGTACAATCTATTGTCAAAGTGACAAGAGTTGAGTGTACTATAAGCAAACTATGTGAATAAATTCATAATATTATATTATGTTGATGGGGAATTACATAGAAAAAATAATAAAATATACAAAAGTAAGAAATAAATCCCGAGTTTTCAAAGAAATTTTTTAAAACTTTATAAAAGTAAAGCTGTCTTAACGGAAGAATTTTTAGTTTATTGAACAGAACTTGGAGTTCTGCGATTTACTCTACATAATATTCGAATAGAATGTTTTTGTTTTATAAGCGGTGGTTCAGTTTTATTAAAGTATGCACCACCCCAACAAGTAATACCATACTGTATCTTCGATTTAAGAAGGCCATTATATACCAATAGTAAGATTGATTGAGGAGGACAGTATAGACCAAGATGATATAGTAGTCTTACCACGTTGTTAAGGTACTGCTTAAGATAAACTATATGATTATTCCAACATAGCTTGTTATCTAAAATTACTCCCAAGTATTTGCAATTGTCAACGCACTCAATTGTGAAAAAATTATTGCAACAAGAATTCAGACTGTTGAAGGATATAAAATTTTGATTGCAAATGGTAAACGAAAGTGTGAGCAGCTTGAAGAGTGATAATAAATCGGCAAATCATCACAAATTGTTTTTTTGATGTTAAATATCATAAAATAAAGGTCATAGTTTACATCCGCAACAATATTAAAAGGACTGCCATTTGAATTTGAAAGAGCAGTATCGTCAGCAAATGATGTAATCTTGCCTTTGAAAGGTTGAAAAAAAACAATGAATTGATATATATCAGGAACGAAATAGGACCCAAAACAGAGCCTTGTGGAACACCAAGATCAATACTGTTGGGAGTGCTGAAAATCGTTTGTATTTTTACCATTTGCTTACGACCCCTCAAAAACGAAGCAAACCATTCGTAAATATAACCCCTAAAACCTATATGATACAGTTTGTCGAGTAATATTGTGTGGTCTACCGTATCGAATGCCTTTGTGATATCAATAAATAACGAAGCCGCTGTTTTGGATTAATTCAAACTGTTGTAGGGGAATTTGATGTTTTAAGAGAACATATTATTTTATGAATTTCCAGAGCGCTAAATGGTTCACAGATAAAACTTCCCTAACGTAATATTATTACTTTCAATGGTGAGATCATTGTATGCTGAATTTTGAAAAGAGCTAATATTACAAAAAAAAAAAAAAGTTATTAAACAAATCAGCAATCTCTGTAGGGTCCAAGATAAGTGTAAGTGAACTATTAACATTTAAAACAATATCTGACTTTGGAGCTATTCTCATCGACGATTCGCCATTCTTTTTTTGGAATTACTAAGGCTTGCGGATAATTTATTACGATAATAAGTATCTCTACATAAAGGGGTTTCCATGTTAAGCTTTTATTTAGCTTTTTGTAATAACTTCTTAGTCTTATGTTATTTAATGTTTTTTTTGGCTCGGAAACCGAGTTTATTTTTTGTTCGAATCTTATTCAGAAGAGATAAGGTCAGCCATGGCTCCAGACATTTGATTTTATTACTAAAACTTTTTGTTTGCTTGCTGTTAGAAATATGGAAGTTCAACTTATTAAGAAACACGTCAAAAGCATATAAGACGGATTACTTATGTTGAAAATATCGTCCCAAAACTCAAATTTTTTAAGGTACACTAAAATTGATTATGTTAAATTTTTCACACTCAATTGGTTTTTTTGGTCAGTTATTTTTAAGTCATATGCATCTGTTTTGAACTCTATTAAATTATTACGGTGAAGCCTTACATATATGTGGTCCACACACGAACTAAACCAATTAGGTTGAGATAGTAAGGATTCAAACCCGAAAGCACAGAAACAGAGTTCATCTCATTTGGGTACCTGAACATAGTGGGCATGAAGGCAATGAGAAAACAGACGAACTAGCCAGAAAAGAATCTAAAACTCAATTTATGATGCCATTCTTTGGTCTGCCAATCAACACCATTAAACACACAATAAACACATGGCTTCTGAACCAAACATCCCATTACTGGAGGGAAACCGAAGGTAAAAGACAGTCGAAACAGTTCATGCCATACCCTTCCCACTGGTCACAGGCTTTCTCACTGGATACTTTAGAGTGAAAAACACCTCATGACCATGGGAATAGAACAAGATAGCACATGTAGAATGTGCAATGAAGAGCAAGAAATAACGTTACACATCTTATGCGAGTGGAACTGTCTCGTAAAAACAAGTAGGAAATCATTATTTCGGTAAATTCTACTTTGAAGCAGCAGGCATAGCCACCAAAGAGAGCTGCATTTATAAGCAAATGCAATATCATGGATGAGCTCTAAATAAAAGGATATCGGCCCAATGAGGCCGAAGTGATCTGGGATATATTTAGACCACCTCTACTAAAACTCTAATCTAATCTAATGTTTTCTTTATCAGAACTCCCTCTAGAACGAATTTCTTATTTACAGTAGTCATAAGCTAAGGTTTTAAATAAATAATTCAAAATTTGTAATCTACAAATTAAACTAATCATGATTTACAAACAGGATTTATATTGCGACAAATTTCATTCCACATTAGCGAACACGAAAAATCAATTTGCATGCATAACCAAATATAATCAATTCTGCAACCCACAGTACCAGCATTTTCCCATTTTGTTTTCATTGTCTGTGTTTACAGCCAGTCCTAGTGAAACTATAAAAAAGAAAATATATATTTATACGATTTGTAAATATTTATAATTAAATGTATAAATGTGTGCAGATATACGAGAAAAAATTGATTTTGTTAGTAGCAACGCATTGGCTAGCAAAACTGAGGCAAATTCTAAAACCCAAAAGGGATACTTGCTGTTGAAGGTAAAATTTATTTAATAAAATCATGTTTTATAAATTGGACGTTTTCAAAATGAATAAAACAGTAACATTAGTGCATTTTGTTTCAATATGATGTGATCTATAATTTATTCCATAAAAATATGGAGTTTGTGTCTAAAATTTAAGAGAAAGTTAAATTTTATTGTTTTATTTTTAACTTTAATTTTTAATTCTTCTAACTAGTGTCGAAACACTTAGTTAAAAGAAAAAAAAAAAAAAAAAAACCTTTCAAAAATAATTAGGATTAAATCTTAATTTGTTTTTTTTTTTTTTTTTAAGTTAAATCTAGTTTTAATATACAGTTCTTAGCTTAAAGCTTATATATGTTAAAGACTGTTGTTATGGCATTGATATCTTAAAGGCATATTTTTGAAGTGATAACGTCTTATAAATCGATGACCGGCTACAAATACGAAATAACAATAATATGAATCATGGTGATAAGACTCATGCTGATAATACTGATAAGAAAAGTGACGCTCGCAGCGATACTGTGGTTCTTTCAACTTTGATCGCAAGCAATAGGTGAACATGAAAAGAACAGGCGCAAATTCTCAAAATAATTCCAATCAAATTCAAAAAGAACAAGATGAGAGAAAGAAATACAAAATAGGCGGAGTTTTGTTAAAGTAGAAAGTAGATGTAGATATTGGGATGTGTTTTATCACGAACAAAATAAAAAAAAAATTATCGACTATAATAAAACGAATGATAAACACATTTTCCGTCTGGAATGAAAGAAGAGAAATATCTCATAAACATTTCAGAAAATAAAAAAGAAAATGAACAATGTAATTTACTGTATGCATTTATTTTATTTTACCCAAAATCACAACTTTTTTACCTTTTTGTTCTTTATTTAACAGACTCGTTTCGGAAACGCAACGAGATAACGTCCTATAGTCCTATACTTCCAAGCACTCACGTGATAGGTCTTTAGAAACAAATTGCTAAAATGTGAAAACAGTCATTTATTAATTAGTAATTGGTTTTTATTAAAAAAAATATAAAAGTCAAAGAAAACAATATTTTATTATAACAGAAAATATGAATGTAAAAACAAACTTCTTTAGAAATAGAAAAAAATAGTCAGCATCTATAGACGCAGTAAGAAAGAATTACAAAAGTCTACGTACACAAGAATGATGTACGTAGACTTTTTTTTTTTTTTTTTTATTAAATATTTATTTCAAAAGTATAATCACACAAATCGGGGACGGAAAAAACAACAACTATGATTTCGCGAAGCGTCGAGACCATTTCACTACAGAAACATTTAAATGAAATTTCTGAATTGTTTAAGAAATGTTTCCTTGGTGTTAACACACCTCTAAAGACAATTGAAGAGATTCATATGAATAATTAAATTCATAATAAAAATTAAAATTAATATAAATTACATACAAAAAGATATTTTTCTACTTTTATTTTCGTTTACCTTTTTGCCTTACCTTTTTATTTAAATCCATTTTTTCAGTCTTATCGCCTGTTCACAAACAAATGATAAAATTTGACGTTTCAAAGGAAAAACTTATCGCATTTGAGATACAGACATTGAATAAGAAGAACAGGAAGACACACGTGTATATATACATTGTACGTGAGTGAAGCTAATCAGTTATACATGTAGTAGTAATTTCCAGCTCTTCCTGTCATTTTGGCAAGGCGGTAATTAAAAAAAAAGTCATTCAAATTTTGGTAATTGTTAATCCAGTGATATTAAGCTTTATAAGTGTTATTAAACAAGTGATTTAGTGAGAAAATTGTGTAATTTAAAAAAGAAAAACAGGAATCAGGATGAGCTGCCTTGTTAAAACTTGTAAAACCAGCGTTTTTTAAGAGGAATGAACGCATTTCTTTTCACAAGTAAGTATTGTTTTATTTAGAACATAAAGCGGCGTGGAGTGGTGTTTTAAATAAATTTTAAATATTGTAGAACAATTTAGAAAAGTTTTTTGTGGTATGAAAATAATAAATTACTTGAAAATAAAAATGTACATCTTCAATGGATAAAATTCACTTTCTATCTGTCAAATGAGAGAGTTGAAGTCAGGGACGCATTTTCATTGTTTTTTGGTAAGGCGCTTCAATACGTTAAGTGCATGTAGAATGAATTAATGTTTGAAATTTTTTTTACATTTGTGAATCGTGAATATTTTTTGATAATTTTTTTTTTTAAGGTATTTGTCATTTTTTGAAAATGTTAGTATCGTCTTATCTGTATTATATCTACGTCCAGTGATGTAAAAATATGCAGTTTATGTTTTCGAGTGTGAAACTTATAAGCAGAAATAACTTCAGGAATTTTTTTTTAAAGATTTCCGAGAGCCGAGTGGAAAAGAGAGAAATGGTTAGAAATACTTCAGTTGAATTCAGATGAAGTCAAAATTTGGTCATTTATGTGCTCAAAACACTTTCAAGAGGGTGATTTTATATGCAATGCCACCCGTGTAAGGAGACTTTTCCCCTCCTAACACTGCTAATAAAATTGATAAAAACTGTGAAAAATTATTTAAATAAAAATAACCTAGCTTTAAAATTAAAAAAAGGTGTCGCTGTTTAACTTGTTTGTATTTTTCAGATTTTTGTAACAGGTAAGTTTTATTAATAAGACAAATCCGAATCTATTTTACAGTAACTATTTATTTCTATTAAACGCTTAAGAACATTAAAGTTGGCGCCCCACGATGGGTTTTAATC
The DNA here is from genome assembly GCA_963971375.1 of Platycheirus rosarum. Lineage (NCBI taxonomy): Eukaryota > Metazoa > Arthropoda > Insecta > Diptera > Syrphidae > Platycheirus > Platycheirus rosarum. The sequence continues at coordinate 101,298,405 of OZ020510.1, forward strand.
GTCTGCACTCCGTCCCAGTGTTAATACTTGTGTGTATGTGATAACTCACACTATTAAGAAAGAGGCTTCATTTATTTTCAAAAACACGTTTTCCTGTACTTCTTATTCAATGGATACAGAACACCATTTAGTCGCATTCTCCCAGTATTTCATTCCGATCGATAATATTATCGCCTGTCAATGTTACAGAACCAGGAATATGCGAAAATGAATTTTGTTTCCAATTTTCAACGTTTCTCGATCAATTTTATCGATGCGATAGTTACAGAACAGGGGTCCTGGTCTTCATCGTTTTCTCCAACGTAGGCAAAATCTGACGCATTGTCTTATAGGAGCTGCTTCTTTTTCCTTACGATCTAGGCCTAGCCATAGTATCAGTTGTCAATATTAATACGACCATATCCTTCTACAAAATCAGCTTAGTATTAATGATAAGGTTTTTGGATTTGAAGAGCCTTAACAGACTAAAGTAAGTTCTTTCTATCGGATTTTAGCAGCTGCCCGACAATTTCGTACCCCTATACCCTGATTGGACCAATAGTTCTTAGTCACTTAAGATCAGCTATTTTGTATTCCTTCCTATGACTTCAACTTATTTGCCTTATCAGGTAGTTTATATTGCGTCTATTAGTTACGTTTAGCAGAAGATCTTCGTCGAAGGGAGCTGCAGATTTCTCTTACGAGCCGGTCTCGTACTCCGGAGTCGTAGTAAATATAAGGTTTGTTTCATAAAGGTCCTCTTGGATGTTTCTATTGTAATGGCAATTAAAACGTGTCTTGAACTTCATGGAAAAGGCTCTATATAGATAACACTAAATAATAACTATTGCTCTAGGGACAATTTAGTTTGAAGTTATAGCAGTATTTGCTTATAGCTTTCTTTAGTTAAACCCGATAGTTATTATTTTGGCCAGCAAGGAGTTCCAAAGGCCAAAGGTTTCTGTATTTAAAGGTAGGGACAATGAGAATATTACTTCTTTGTGATACTGAGAAACTAAGTCTTTCGAAAATATATTTTGGAGATCTGGTATGAATTAGTTGAAAAAGAAATAGTAAACTTAAGAAATCCACATGTTAAAAAGCATGTTAAAAACACTATCTGGTTATACCGAAACATGGCCGAAACGACACAAACCATGAATAAAACGAACGATATTCTTAAACGCTACTAGAAATTTGCACTATCCAAATAGCAAAAAATGGGGCTTTCGTAGAAAAGGATTGACAGAACAAGAATTTTGGTTAAAGTCAGTTTTGTTGAAACTGAAAGACAACTTCCAGAGATGTACAAAACTCGCAGAGCAGCAAAAACTCGACCACAAGCACATGCCAATTGATTGCCCACGATAGTCTTTGGTTTGGAAGCCCTAGATTTTTTACTATCTTAACATAGTTTAACGTTGTCCCATGAAGTTCAATTCTTGGTTGATATGACTTATCAATAGCAGTGTTGCTTATAACAATTATTTCGCACTTGTTCGCATTAAGTTTCAAGTGATTTTCACTAGACTACTTTACCCTTCAGATCTTCATTTATTCTGGCTGTTGCGTCTTCAACCATACCAATTCGATAGCTAATGAGAATTTGTACGTCATCATAAATATGAATTTTACAAGACTTGAGTATGGAAGGAAGGTCATTGTTGAAAAGCTTGAATAGGAGTGGGCCTAAAATCGATCCCTATGGCATACCAGGAGGGGTAGAAAAAAAATCAGATAACTTGGAGCTTGCATAAACTGCCTGAGTTCTATGGCTTAGGTACTTTTCTATTGTTGAAAAAGAAGAGTTTTCAAAAAAGAAAAAGTACTTAAGCTTTTTCAGAAGTATTTTATGCGAAACGGTATCAAAAGCTTTGGAGAAATCTAGTAAGGCCTAAGTTGTTGCGTAGTTTTTAGATTTCGAGTATGCTAGTGATGGTCTGCCTTTTTTCACTCAAGGTCAACATCACAGACATTATACCGCAGGTACATTTCTAATGCCGGCGATACAATCTAGGGTATACCGGAGAGGTATACTAGCGCAGGCATACCGGAGGGTGTATGATAGCGACAAGTGCAGGTTGTTTTTACCTACGCAGGCGACAGGATTTAGCTATACAAACTGCGGTAAACGGTATACGGTCAGTAAGACTCATGCTGATAAGACTCATGACTCATGCTTACCGCGACACTGTGGTTCTTTCAACCAAAATCGATCGCAAGCACCAGACGAACATGAAAAAAAGAGGCGTAAATTCCCAAGATAATTCCACTCAAATTCAAGAAGAACAAGAAGAGAAAAAGAAGTACAAAATAGGCGGAGTTTTGTTAAAGTAGAAAGTAGAAAGTAGATGTAGATATTGGGGTGTGTGTGTGGATTTAACGAGAGGGTTTGTGGGTGTGAGTTAACGTGCATGTGCTCCGACATTGTTTGTTATGAAATGATTTGCAGAGACGTCCCTAACTTAGAATTTGAAACAAAAATTTTATCTCCCATTTTGAAGGCAGGATTATTGGAATTGTTTTCCTTAATAACTTTGGCAACTATCCAAAAAGATTTACTTGCCTTATGCAAACTTCGAAGTTAAGTATTCCAAGATTTATTTCTTCAGATTTGTGTTCTGTTACTAGCTTTTTGATTTTATTATTTAATAATTTCATTTCTAAAAAAATTACCGATTGGTCCGCAACCACAAGGATCTGTATTTATGTCTTATCTTTATCAAATTAGTTATGTTAGATGGCAATCTGTTTTGTTTTTGGCAAGATCAATTTTTTTTTTTTTAATGCTATCATGTAACACTTTGGTAAAACTGTAAACGGCTATATCCATTTCATCGCTAGAAACTGTGGCGGGTAGAAGTTGCGGTAGTTGGACTAATTTTACGCGAATGTTTCTTTTATATGCTGGCCAATTACCGTTCTGGAAATTGTATACCATATTAATTTTAACGGAGATCTAATAATACTGCAAACCACTAGCAGATAGTTGAAAGAAAGGTCATTTAAAACCATAGGTTTTCTTATAACATCAGGCATATTTGCTAAAAAAAAATCTATTGTGGATGGATTCGATCTGTTAGTAGGTGGAATGCAGGTGGGATTAGGTGGATATAAAATTCTAAAGGGATGTTTTGTGTGATTAGGAAGAAATCATTCATTCTAATCAATTTTAATAAGTCATTCCTTAGATCGCATCTTTCAGTTGGTTAAGTATTACCTCAAGGAAAATAAACTAAAATAATTTTTACAGAACGACTATTTTCAAATGGTATATCAATACCAACATTTTCAATTTGTGCCGTTTTAATTATGGTAAGTACATTATACCTAATTGATTTTTTAACAACAACGGCAACACCTCCTTTTTTTTCCGTTCAATCCAAGCGATAACATTTATAATCCTACTAAAAGCATTTTGTTCATTTCAGTACAGGACGAAGTAGGAATTATCTGAAAACTACTCGAAAAATATTCATAAATGATATAATTTCAAATAAACTTGTTTAATAGGCAGAGAACAGCTACTAAAAAGAGCACTTCCTCTAAAAGTTTTTGTTGACGTTAACTAGCAAGTAGTTTTGTTTAAGTGCACTCCCTAAAGTCATCATACTTTCCAAATGTGTTTTTGACAAGCCTAATGAGTTCTTCAACACTTTCAGTTTTTTTGTGCTTGACATAATCATTCATATGTGTTACAAAGTAATTTTAAAAAATATCTAAAGTTTCAAGTTTCCATGTATCTGAAATATATTTTTTTTTCGTGCAACATAGATTTCTATAAAAAAAAAACGATTTTTTAACTTAAATGTGAGTAATATTGGCAAAAATAAGCTGTCTTCTCCATGCATAATTCCCTTTTTGGGATTTATTGTAATAAATTCTAGGGAATTCAAAGTCGTTTTTGAAGTAAGCCATTAAATGAAGGGATGCCGCATAAATTCTAACCCTTTTTATGTTGAAGAAAATGGATTTTTGTATCTTGAATGTGAAGTAATGTGGGTGTACTTAAAATTAAGATTGAAGAAGGTGCTTGTTTTTTATTTTAAGGACAAAATTGAATAGTCAAAGGTTGCCACTTGCTTGAGTGGATTTATTGTATCAAGAATATATTTTTTTTAGTTTAGTTTAGTTTAGTGATTTAAAAAAATAAATGGTAGGTACATCTTAGGACACAATTAACTAAACTTACACCAAATTAGCAGTTGAGGATACATAAATCGAATGGTCTCGTTCTCCGTAGTTGTACAAAGTTTGTCTATGGAAGGGCTTGTTCAATGCGCGTTGGAATGGCCTTTTAAACGTTTTTTTAAACTTGATAGAACATTTTGTAGGTATATATTTATATCATCATCGACAGTTTCTATACACACATCTTATATTTTTATGTAGACACTTTTTGATTGCAAAGTTAATTCAACAATAGATAAGTTCATGATGCGTTTTATCAGAAACAGAAGATGAAATATTAGGGGTATTCATGCAACGTCTTATATCCCTCGCCTTTTTTTGCACAGGGCTGATAAATGCAAACGGGGTCGTAAACTTACAGAAATTTCAAATTTCAAATCTAGTTGTCATTTTATTTTATGTTATTTTGCTGGTCAGAACAAAATTCAAATTTGAAATCAAGTTCTCATTTTACTTTAGGTTATAGAAGGTCAGAACAAATAAACAGGAGCTGGCCTTTTAGAAAATGGAGAAGGAAAGAGTGCGGAGGAATATATTAATAAAATTTGTCCAAATTTTGACATACTCGAACAAATTTTCGGGCAACGAAGAAATGTTAACCCCCTTGTTATTTATGAAACCAGCTTTAATGACATTATTATAGAAGATTGCGAAGATGACCAAAAAGAGATATGCATCGACGAAATAAATGGTGAAGACATAACCGGAACAGATGGGTCTCTTGTTGCATCTTCAACTATAATTACTTCCCTGGAACCGTGTTCAAGCTCGCAGAGTAGCCAATCAGTTTTCAATAATCTTAAAACCAACTTGAATCACAACCAAAATAAGGCCAGACGAAATAATTCAAACAATTTGATAATACTGCTCTCTTTACAAAAAAAATTGAGCTGGAAGTAAAGAAATTCTAGTTGGATAGAGAGACAGAGAAAGGAAATTTGGAGTTTAAAAAAATTCAAATGCAACAAGACTTCGAACTAATCAAGAAACTTGAAATAGAAAAAGACGAAAGACTAAAAATGTATGAAATCGAACTTAAACATTAAATGCAATAAATCAAATAAAAATAAAAAATAAGAATTTGTATTTGTGTACATTTATTTAAGTTTATTCTTGTAAGATTCCGTTCCGTTGTCATGGTCAATACTTTCAGGTTCTTCTTCAGTGTCACTGTCAACAGTAATTTCTTTTAACATTTCAAGAACATCTTGAATTCCCGTATTCGACATGATTATGTTGTGCAACATTGCGCAAACTAAGATCCATCTACATGCTTGTCTTATGCTTTTGTTGAGTTCTTTTAAACTGTTGAATCTTTCTTTTAGAAGTCCGAAACAGTGCTCAATTCTTATTCTATACCCACAAAATCTTTTGTTGAAAATTTTTCTCTATTGCAAGGAACCTTCAGTAGAATTTCGTCTGAACGGAGTTATCACTGAAGTTGAAATTTTATATGCAGTGTCACCGGCTAGCCATTCTGTACCATTAAAAAAGTCCTGTTTTTTTTTTGTCGTAAATTCACAATTGTTGTAAATTCGTGCGTCGTGCACGCTAACCGGATACCCCAGCACCATATGACGAATTTGTAATTTGTACTCACAGACAGCTTGTACTTTCATCGAGTAAATATGCTTTCGCGAAAAATATGCTTCAGGATCTTCTATAGGAGTTTCAGCTAGTTTAATTTCCGATCCGTCTACATATCCAATACAGTTTGGGAGTTCCTCAAAAGTTTCTGCTACAATCGATTTCCGTTCTGAAGCATCTGGCCAGTTGATGAATTGTTTTTTTTTAATGTGAGAATGACCGTAAAAATTCGATCAGTTATAACCTTTTGAAATATCTTGTTGTATGTATCAAAATGAAAAAAAAAGTACAGAAATTATTTAACCTGCACCTGCACCTCCAACAGCAAACAAACTTTCAATTCTTCCAATCGTCGCTTCTCCACTCGAACCCAGACGATATAAAACAATCATCAACTGTGTTTCAACGGAGAGCTGTTGGCATGAACGGCGGCAATTGAACACTTTGTGGTTTTTAATCAGGTCAAATATGACTTTAAAGTTTTCCCAATTGACTCGCACAATTCTCTTGAACCTATCCTCATCTAAATTTGGCAATACATCTGTTAGAAATTGTTAGGATTTCGGAACAGAATTATGCACAAATGGAACGCAATATCGACTACTTTCAGCAACAATCACAACCAGAGCTAACTCTTCTAAGATAACTTCAGTTTAATTTCTCTGCTTTTCTATTAACAAAAGAAAATGACATTTAAATAAAAATAAATAACACAACGAAACCAAAACTAATCATTATATTCTCCAAAAACGTCCAACAAATTATTGACCGTAATATCTTCACAGAGCTTGATTTTTTTCTCTTGTTGCTTATTTTTGGGATTTCGAAATTTAGCACTGACACTTTGAAGCACTGACATTTTGAAGTTTCGTTTCAAGACTTATGTAGTTTACACAGCTCGCTTTATGAGTGGTTTCATGCAAAGCGGAGCGTAAATTTACGCAAATACGTAATCGAAAAATTTATCTTATTGCATGAATACCCTTATTATATTTATAGCCCAGACATAAGCAAAAGAAAAGTAGAGCTTCCCACTATGTCATTGGCCAAAATAAAAAAAAAATTCTTTGTTTTTACCTTCTTGATAATTCAAAATTAAATCTTAATCTCTTTACAAAAAAAAATTGTCTGAATATAATTCTTAAGTGACTTACTCTCAAGGATTCTAATATTTAAAAGCCATTGTTCAAGTATTCTTAGACAATGAAACAAATTTGTGAGACTGTTAATTTTTAATTGAAGTATCTACGTCTTTTCTATACTTCTACCTTAAACTTTTTCTCAGGCACACAAAAATACGATTAGTAGTTTACCTGTCTGTAAGAGAAGTTTTCTCCAGAAATAAAGTCTACTTGCATAAGAAATTCTCTAAACTTTAATTGCAAGGTAAAGTGCCTCTTGAGCTGAAATTGCGTAAGGGAGTTTCTTTTGCAAAAATGTTGAAAGAAGTTATCCTACACATTAATTACTTTTTAGTTATGTAGTTCAATTCAAGTTCCTCTTGCAATTACATCATCAATAGTATTTATTTTTATTATATATTATTTATACACATAAATAAAAAATTAAGTGTCTGTTTTTAATATTAAAATGACAGCTCTTTATAAGATGCATATGAGAGTTTAAATGTACGTACAGTTCATATAAAAAACACATCTTTCCTTATTTTATCGTTTCTTTTTAAAAAATGTTCACTCGAAATAGCCAGTTGCATTCCTCCCCTTAAAAGTTTTTCCCGAAATACACGTCTCGCAAGGAATGCTCATCAGTTCACCCTTGATCGAAATTTCAGACGTACTATGAAATATAGAGATTCTTTTTTTAGCCGAACAACACTAATTTGGAAAAGTTTCCTTGCCATTACGATTTGAATGCATTCAATGTTAACCTACACATTTGTCCCTTTTTCCCTAACCTTCCTTTGCTTGCGCATTGTGTTCAACATTATAAGGGAAACAGCATTCCCTTGTTTTTTTCTGTCTGTTTGAACCGGCTAATCTTTAGAACGGCTACACCGATTTTTACGGGACGCGATGTTGTAATGATATTTTAATCACTCCTTGGTGAGACTGGGGTCATTTCACAAGCAGATAGCTAATTTTGTAAGAAGTAACTAAGGCTATTTTGATTACTAGGTGGCGCCACACCGGGGTCGTTTTTTTGAAAATGTATGGTAAACCCGAGCAACGCCGGGCGGGTAAGCTAGTTAAATATAATTATTTTTAAAAATTTAAGGGAATTTCGATCACAATCGCTTACATAGATTGCTCAAAATTTGCATCAAGTATAAAAGAGAAAATAATCTGATGCAAGATGATTCCTCAATTTGATATAAAGGGATTTTAAAGTTTTTATTCGACTTTACTGACTTTTGATTGGTCAAAAAAAGTACGTAAAACAGTTTTCAGTGGAATAATTTGAGCGCCATTTTATTTTTAAAAAACAGGTGAAAAAGTGGAATTTTTTTTCAAAATCGTAGGAACCTGTTTTTGAATAAAACGGGTTTTGTAACAACTTTAAAAAAAAATAAAGTGAACGACTGGGTCGCATGAAGTTGCTCTAATGTGCGACATTGGTCTTGGGGCTTGAGATTTTTGAAAAATCAAAGGAATTTTAAATTAGGTGTGTTAAATCATTTCAAATCTATTTGGTTGTATGAATATTTATTCAAAAAATTATTTGAAAAGAAGGTAAAAGTGAAGTCGGGCCAGCTTTTAATAGATTTTTTCTTATTGATTGCTAAAATGGGCACTTTTGCTTAATGCTAGGATGCTACTTAAGTTTTGTTTGGCAGTTTTACTTACGATTTGGCCTCTCTTTTGAAAAAATCAAAAGTTGAAATGAAATATATTAGATATTATTCGCAAAAATTATTTTGAAAAAATGGATACCTACACAAATTTTAAAGTATGTATGCCTTAAATTGTTCAATTTTAACAGCAAGTATTTTTTGATCGATTAACCGCTATGAAAATAAAAATTATTGACTTTAATTGTTACTAAAAAAACTATATATAAAATAGTTTTCAACGAAAAAACTTAAACGCCATTTGGTGGCTTGCAAATATGTGAAATAGGTTGATTTTTTGCCAAAATCGTAGGAACAATTTTATTTTAATAACTTATTTAAAAAATTCAAAAAAAAATAATTTAAAAATGCAAACTTAAGCAAAAAATTTATCCATATTTAAAAACAAAATTAAAAAAAAATCCATCTACCCGTCTTTAAAATATTGATTTAAAAAAAAAAAAAATTTTGAAAATTATTAATAATACAAAAAAAAAGTTTTCGAAAATATTTTAAATTAAAATTATTGAGTCTACAAGCAACTTCCTGAATATCAATTTTAAATGAAATCGGATGACCAGCTATCGAGATACACCTACAATAGTGCACTGTTTTTTTACTTGCGATTTAGGTACTAAAATGCAAGTTATGGATTCGTGCAAAAAAAAAATCTAACAATCAAACATGACATTACGATAATAGAGAAGCCGATTTGCTTCAAACTTGGTATTTATTATTTGTTAGGTAGTATCTCGAGGGGTGTTTTTCATTTTTCTCTAGATCGAAAAATAACGGTACCTCTCATACAATTTTAATAAAAAAGTTAGATTTTCTCGAAAACGATCTAACGATTTTGATAAAACTTTCAGGGTGCTAATTTTTTATACATCTTTCAGTTAGAATACATTTTTCGAAATTTGTTCTATAACGGTACCTCTCATATAACCGTTTTTTTTCAAATGCAGTTTTATCGTGAACTATTATCCCGATTTCAATAAAAATTTGCACACAAGAAGTCATTTACAATTCAATTAATATCGCATTTCAAAATTTTCAAAAACTTTTTTTTTCGATATTTTAAAAAATTAAAAAAAAAAATTTGGCTTCGAAATATTTTGAAAATGGGTAGATTGAATTTTTTTAAATAATTTTTCTAGATGAAAACTACAGATTTCCTTATAATGACATACTAGAAAAAAATTTCAAACATTTTTTCGAAAAGTTTTTAAAAAAAACGACTTTTTAAAAAAACTGGTCGAACGATTTTCAAAATTTTTTTTCTTCGATAGATATTTATTTTTCAAATTTTGTTGCATACTTAGTTTTTCCATCAAAGCTCTGAAACTAATTAAAAAAAAATAAAGAATTTTCTAAAAAAAAAACATTTTTTTATTTTAATAGACGTGTGGTTTTCAATCTGACAATACTTTTTTCGAAGTTGGGCTTTTTGACAGCTGTCTCTTGATTTATGCTTAGTTTGGTTTGCGATTTCATAATGAATAGACTTACTCCTGAACAAAGTTTGCAAATTGTGCACATTTATTACCAAAATAATGTTTCGTTTCGGTGGAGCAGAGTATCGAAGAAAACACAAGTGCGTCCATCCTCCATCGCGCGCGGAAGGATCTTGGTTTGCAGGCTTACAAAATCCAACTCGTTCAAGAATTGAAGCCGAACACCCATCAAGCGCATCACACGTTCGGTGAATGGGCCCAAAACGAAATGGCCACCGATCCCGATTTTCACAAATTTGGCAAAATTGGGCCTCGGCTGGAATGTATTCGAGCCAGCCACGGCGGCCACTTCCCCGAAATCATTTTTAGAACATAATGCAAATCATTATCTTTATAAAAAAGCTAGATTCATGGCCATAACATAAACATAAACTATATGCGTTTTATTTCTTCTTGAAAACCACTCGTCTAAAAAAACACCCTTTATATACATAAGCAATTATCTAGCATAAGAACTAGTTCATGCGACCCAGTCGTGCATGTTATTTACATTTTATTCGACGATGTGACCGCACATATGAGCAAGTACGTGCGATCCAGTCGTGCAATTTATTTTCAATGTTCTATCTATAATATGTCAAATATACGTTAACGTTGACGTCTGTAAGATGTATTTAGAACGTATAACGAAGAGCTAAATGTTTAGCTAGTATCCGTATAATACATATACATTCTACGTTTATGTATATATGTATATGTATTATACGGATATGAGCCGGACATTTAGCTCTTCAGTATCCGTCTTACAGACGTATATGGCATCATCGTTTTTATGTTTAGCTTGTCATAGATTTTTCTCTGTGTTTTTGTTTTTGGCATCAAAATCTGCGAAGTTATTTCATCTAGATTTTTCAAAATGTATGCAATAATTTCACAAAGGATACTTAGGAGTTAAGATGCTATCCTTTTTTTTTTATTTTTAGAGCTAGGACACTGTACAAAAGCAAAGATATTTTTGTATCTCTATGGGTAGACATACAGTCATAAGCAAAATTATTTGCACGATGTATTTTCTCACAAAAATAGTTGTACCTTTCAGAACACCCTTTATCTGGTTTATTTGTTTTATTAATCAATAATAACAACAATTTTTGAAAAATTAAACACAAACAAAATTATCAAACTTCATAAATAACGGTTAAATTCGTAATTTAAAAAGAGGCATAACTATTGTCACACCCAACAAAGCTGGCAAAATTATTTGCACAAGGGCAACGATGACTTGGGAAGACAAACTTATCGTACGACATTTTTAATGTAATCCTTCTTGAAAAGCCCGAAGTGTGCTATAACATTAACAAAAATCGTGAGACCAATATTAGTGAAAGAACACTGTGACGAAGGTTGAAAGAAAACCAAGTTAAAGCTAACGTTTCCTAAAAAAACCCTTCATAACAAAGAAAAACAGAAAAGCAGGATTAAAATTTGCTACTCTCAGAAAATTACAAAACCTACGAATTTGATTCCGAAATTGCATTGATTTAATATTTCATTTTAATTAGAAGTTGCATGTGTTGTGAGTGTACTTTCATATTATCCGCTAAGACCAACCAAGCGTTTGGTTTCTCATTAAACCAACTATCGACACAAACATAGCTTTTTTAAAATATCCCAGGAGCCCCATGTATTTACTTTTAGTATAGGAATATATCTTTTCCCTGCAAATTTATTGTTAACATTACTTATTTCTTCAAAATATTCATAATTTTCTCTGCGTTAGAAAAAATAAGGATATTGCATGTGGCTAAGTATAATCTTTAAGGTCAAATAAGGCTACTCATGCAATCCTGATTAAGCCCAAGACTGCGTGCATAAGTTTTTTTTATAAAAAGCAAATTATTACCGGATGTTGGTGAAATTTTCTTGAAAAATTAACACGTTTCTTAATGCATGAAAATGCACCTTAAATAGCATTATATTTCGTGAGCAAAAACGCTTGAGCATTTTTTAAACCAAACTGGGTGCAAAACAATGTTTGAATAGAAGTGTAAGTAATCTTTAACAAAAATCATTGTCAACACAACTTCAAAGAAGGAACTATATAATTAAAAAGCACGCATAAAATTTGTGAAGCAAATATGGTGGTTGGGTGCTGTATGTATAGGGTATGAAAGGCGACAATCAGGCGGTCCGCATTGTTGTAACTATCTTATACGCATCAATTGTGCTTATCTTACCTACCACCGGTAACCACCGGGTACTGGTCTGTCAATCAGGACATTCCTGTTAAACTTATAAGCACGAGTGTTCAACACAGAAAAAATAGCAACACTAATAATGCTCTGCTTTAATGACTGTTCTGATCGATTCGCAGAAGTCTTGCACGAGCGCCTCAGAAAGAGGACGTACGGCGGATGAGCCCAACCAATTGGACCAATGGTGGCGTCAACAGTCAACGAAGTAGATGCCCTAATGAGCTACTTCGATTCGACGTATTTGGAGATAAGGTCATTGGGACAATTCAATGCAAGTCAGGGCATTGAAATATAGATGGTGGCGGATGAGACCTTATTGGGCCAACGGCAGCGCTCATGTCCCCGAAGTGGGTCACTGACTCCGGATCCAAGGAATGCAACAAAGGACCTGACCCTACAGATTGGGGGTTGTGCGTGGGGTTAACAACTCTGCTTTGGAAAAGGGCAGATTAACTGCTAAGCGGTAGACTTAGGCAAGAAGTCTTGGGCTTTCGAGACGTAAGTGAGCGACTTGTGACAATCCGTATCAAGACTAAATTCGCCAACATTAGCCTAATATGCGTTCATGCCCCCACAGAGGACAAAGATGACGCCACTAGGGATGACTTCTACGATATCTTTGAAAATATTTATGAGCAATGCCCTAAATACGACGTTAAGATCGTACTAGGCGATTTTAACGCCAAAATAGGTAAAGAGGAAGTCTTTAGTAGGACTGTCGGGAAACATAGCCTACACGACCCATCGTCTGAAGACGGACTTAGGCTAATTGACTTCGCAGCGGCACATAACGTCACCATTGCAAGCCCACGGTTTCCTCATCTTGATATACACAAAGGGACTTGACGGCACCAATATCAAAAAAATCTTCAACCTATTTGATCACGTAGTGATCGATGGAAAACACGCCTCCAGTATCTTGGATGTTCGCATCTTCCGAGCAGCTAACTTCGATTCGGATCACCATTTTGTTGCAACCAAGATTAAAATGCGAATAACCCGAAAACCACAACAACGGAGTAATACTGTGAGGAAGTATGACGTTGGAAAGCTGCAATCGCAAGAAACTGCCAGAACCTATGGCGACCGAATATCCCGTAACCTCTCAAGAAATCCTGTACCACCACCATCAAGTGACCAGTGGCAACATTGTCAACAAGCCATCAGAGATGCCGCAACTGATGTGCTAGGTTTCACCAGACCACCACCACGAAACCTCTGGTTCGATAACGAATGCAGACAGGCCCATGCAGCCCAACAAGAGGCATATAAAGCGGCGCTGCAAAGAAAGACCAGAGACGAGAAGAACACCGGCTTCTCCAAAAGAGAGAGCATGAGAAGCGCACGATCGAAGATATTGAGAGATGCTACTCAAGGAACAACGTTGCGGAAGTTTTACCAACAGGTAAAAAGAACGTGACAAGGAAAAAGAACCAGCACAGATATAAAGATAGGAATGGAAACCTCGTAGTAGAGTCACAGTCGGTGCTGAGTACATGGAAGGACCATTTCTGCAAACTGTTAAACGGCGATGAAGACCAAAATCCCGCTGTCAGGTTGAATGAACCATTCAACATGGACGATGACAGACAATACTTCCGTCCACCTGACCAAAATGAATGAAGGCTGGAGATGACCTGATGGAATGCATACACCAACTCATGTCTAAAGTTTGGTCAGAAGAAAGTATGTATATAAGATCCACAAAAAATGAGACCCTCTAAACTGCGCCAACTATAGAGGAATAAGTCTCCTGAATATCGCATACAAGATCCTCTCTGCCGTACTATGTGAACGCCTGAAACCTTTTGTAAGCAACCTGATTGGCCCCTATCAGTGTGGTTTCAGACCAGAAAAGTCCACAATCGATCAAATGTTGACGATACGCAGATCCTGGAAACTAGCCAAGAATTCCAAATCGATACCCACCACCTCTTTATCGATTTTAAGGCCGATACAGAGCCATGTCAGGTTTTGGCATCCCCACAAAACTCATCCGACTCTGCAGGATGACGATGAAGAACTCTCGCTCCTCCGTCAAGGTCACAAGGTGACCTCACAGAAGCTTTAGACGTCAAAAAAGGATTCCGGCAAAGTGATTTACTATCGTGCAACTTCTTTAATTTAATACTTGAAAAAAATTATAAGAAACTGTAGTGGGACAATTTTTTTCAGGTCTATGCAATTGCTAGCATACGCTGACGACCTAGATATTATTGACAGATCTCTGCGAGCTGTCACTGGAGCGTTTGTTAACATTGAGGCTGAAGCGGCTAAGATGGGACTAGCAGTCAATGAGGCCAAAAACGAAGCAACTGCTGTCCACAAAAAGGGAAACACAACACCGGCGGACTGGACAAAACCTCACAATATACAGGTAGAACTTTGAGGTAGTTACGAACTTTGCTTACCTCGGATCCGCTATAACATCTGACAACAACATCTCGTCAGAAATTAAGCCAAGAATTACTCTTGCCAATTGCTGTTTGTAAGGGCTAGAAAGACAATTGAGTAACAAAGCCCTCTCTCGAAAGACAAAGGAGACTCTGTATAAGACCTTAATCATCCCCCCAGTCCTGCTCTATGACGCCGAGGATATCCTTAGTCGATTTGAGCGTAAGATACTTCGGAAGATTTTTGACCTTATCTGCGTTAACGGGCTTAAGGTGAAGGTTCAACCAAGAACTATACGAGCTGTACAGCGACATTGATCGGTGAAGGACGACCTCAACCAACTTGGAGTGCGAAACTGGATGCAGCTAGGCAAAGACCGAGCTGGCGCCCCCTAAGTAGAAAGTAGTAAATAAATTATAACAAAAAGCAGACGAAGTAATTAAATTTAAGATAATTGAATTAATATTATCTAAACACAGTTATTTCAAGTTGGTTTATGAGAAAATTCTCAGCAATATCACAGTTATCATTAAAACTTGTCGTGAGCCTGCCAATTCTTTCAGGAATCAATTCAACATTCCCACTCCTGTGCAGGTCAAGGGTGGAATGATGCCAAGGTAGATTAAGTATCTTTTTAAAATTTCATTTTGCGAAATCTGTAATTTTTTTATATGACTTTTTGAAGCACCTCCCCAAACTGGGCACCCATATAATAAAATTTACTGAAAAATCACTTTATGTATTAAAATCTTTTTGTCATTTGTAAGTGAAGATCTGCGGTATATAAATTGAAAAAGCATCTTAATTCGCCAGTACCCAGAAGCTTTCTCTATGTCCATTAAAATCATTCCTGTTGACTGACCCTGTTTCCGATGTTGTACAATATGGTTACAGATTCTTTTTATCTAATGAGATGTGCTGTTAAAGCGTCTAAATCCGAATTGTTTATCAGGCAAATTTTTTTCATTTCCAACAGATTTTAAAATTAGTTCCTTTATAACTTTTTCTAAGATTTTACTGCCAAAGTAAAAGAGGCCTAACAGAAACAAAAAAAAACGATTTCGGTTCAAAACGGCTAGTTTTTCTAATGCCTAGTTACAACTGCTAGGTTAAACTGAAGGAAGAAAAATAACGAAAAACCGAAAACCTGTTTTTTTTTATATGCGAACAAGTCAAATAACTTCGCCCGAATATTAAGAACACAGTATGGAATAAAAAATTATGTATGAAACATAAACTTTTATCTTGATTAAAATAAAGCAGATATATGTTTCTATTTTTATCCTTATAATAAAAGCATTAAACAATGTTTGATTTTAAGGGTCGACAAATAGTCTTATCATATAACAACCTCATAGCTCACCATACCCATTCATTGGAGGGTGGGGGACGTTAGAAAAATAACATGCTCTCTGGTCCTGTGTATGCAAACATCATCAGAAACTGACAAAGTGATGCCAAATTTACTACTTTTTGTGTTTTTAAAAATGATTTTGAAATTTGATGACGCATGTTTTGACAGTCATCAGAAAGAATGCCATCAGGGCTTTGGTATATTTGGGCCCTGGGTGAAAACGTGTAGCAATTAATTAAGTTTTATTTTTAAAGTACTATCACTTACAGTTTGGAAATGGTATCCTTGGGGTAGGTTTTTGATAGAATATTCCTGCAGGTTCATTGCCATTAAACCCGATTAAAGGGTCAATCACATCTGAAAAATGAACAGTTGGTAAACAAGATGTTCTATATACTATGGAGAAGAACAATGCAAAATAGAATCGGTATCATTCTTGCTTGATAACAAGTTAGCAATTTCGAAGTGCACAGACAGTTTGATATCGCTGAAGATGGTGATGTAAAGGAAGGTGTGAGACATTATCAGTGCTTATGCTATCAAGGCCAATATGCGCCAACACAATATAGATGAAAAATTACTCCTCGAAGTGTTTGAAGAAAAAAGATAGAAGCAAAGAAGTATGCCGAATATAAAGCAGATAGAATGTAGAGAAAGTTTCGGAAACTGAAAGAACAACTGCCGCACCCGCTCAAAGAAGACAACATCATCAAACTCCAAAACGTTTATAGCGATTGGAACACACGAGATAGCTTCACAGCTCTTGAAAAAGATGATCAAACCAGTACCAGAAAAGTTGCCTTATTTACAAAGAAGGTTGAAATACAGGATTGCGATAGCTATCTTTTATTCAAGATGATGTCACACACTAGTGGGTATTGGATGGCTATTTGCCAAAAATGTACCGCTTTCTAACTTACAGTACGGGATCAGTAGCGGTTCAAGAATTTATTCATGCGGAGGGTTTCATACGTTCAGTAATTTTCTTTTTCTTTTTGCCCGCACTCCAAAACAAATTGAACGAATCGTGCGCATGTGCTTGTTCTTATGCGGGGTCACATCTTCGAATAAAATTTTAAATATTTTAAGGGAATTTTAAAGTTTTTATTTGATTTTGTGAGTTTTGAGCAGTGTTGTTTCATGTAGACCAAAAATGTTGACTACACGATTGTCTACGTGTAGACAATGCAACGTAGACAATTCCTCATTATCTACATGTCCATGTCAACAATGTAGATAATGTAGATTTTCTCTAGATTTGAGCGGAAGAGGCAGGAATTAGAAGCAATTTTTTTTTCTAAATTTGCCAGGTTTGGGAGCTTTATATCAGCCATATTTTAAAAAGCAATAGGCTTTCTAACGTCTTTTTCGTAAAGCATTTTAAAAAAGTTTATTTTTCTATTAAAGTAGTCCCAATCTTAAATGCTATCACTCTTAAGATGGTTAAACAAAAACTGACATACGATTTCGTTTTGAATGGTCTTCAGCTTTCTAGTGTTTCTTAAGAGCCATATCAACGCTTGATTTCAGTGATGATTCATGTTCCGCCTCAAATCTATTTGGGAGTTTTAAACTCAACTAAAAATAAACCACTTCTCTAATGGAACAATCCACCGCTTGACACCATTTTATCAAATTGCAGACTGATTTCTGACCAAGCATTTGTATGAATCATGATAGTAAAATCATCTTTATTTCGAAATCCGCCTGTTTAAGCTGTTTTAAAATCAAAGCAACCTTACCCTTAGTATTTTTGTCGATGATGTCTTTAGCAAATAGGTTTCCAATATGACTACTATAAGGGCTATGCCAAATAAAATGTTTAGTAGTTTTTCCGATTTTCTTCATGGTGCTGGCATTAAAAGACCCAACAGCGTAAACTTTAGTTGAGTATATGGGCTTTGAAAGGTCCACCGATTCTAAAAGAATATTTGTCAGCTTTTCTGTTATCTTTCCTGTTAATCGCAAGCCTGAAGAAAAGCATTATGTTGTATTGATACCACTCTTGCTGTTGCTAGAACAGTTCATCCAGCCGTCAATCAGCAAAACAGATTCTGATCTGATGAACGCCTTCATTGAAGAATCAAAATTGTCAAAGGCCTTGTTCAAAAGCCTTGTTGTTTTGTAGGACCAGGAACCTTATCTGAATACGCAGGTTGATTTTTGTGTATAAAATTCTTAAAGTGAATTGACTCCACAATTCATAATGAAATACTGCATCCAAATACCAGCTTACTGCTTACCCAAGGCTTCGTTCAACTCGTCTTCTTTTTTTTCCGACAATCGGTCAATAAATTTGGAAACAGAGTTTAATGGAGTTGAAGAAGGTTTCGATCGTTTTATGTTCTTGTTAAAAGTTGCTGCAGATAAAGCCAACGACAGTGATGAGGAACCACGACTGTTCGGTTTCAATGAAAATGATGAGCTTGTTGTTGAAGCAACTTGGGATTGGATTTCGGTTGAAGAATCCGTAACCGAAAGAGTACGTGGAGCATGAGCTAAGTCATTTTTCAATGGGTCGTCATCGTAGACTTCTTCCTAAATATAATATTTATTTGTCGGATTCAAATGCATCAACTTTTGCATAATCGTCAGACAAATACGGCTTGACGGGAGCCGCTCATCTTTATTCAATTGAAGAATTTCTAACCATTTTTTTCTCCGCCACTCAGCTTTCGGAAATCTGAATATTTTCCCGTAGTCATTTGTGCTCATTCGCTTCACACACATAAGCTGCACAAAAACACCACTGGACCTAGATATAATACAGATAAGTTGATTGGTACTAATATGTTGACAAATTGACAAATACTTAAAAAAAAAAAAACAATGTGGTAAATATTCACGAGTCACAAATAAAAATTGTTCAAAAAGTACTTACCAACATAACTTCATACTACATGCGCTCAAAGTATTGAAGCGCCTTGTCAAAAAACAATGAAAACGAATGCGTCCCACTCTGTCGTTTGAGTTTTTTTAATTTACCGCCTGGTCAAAATGACATGAAGGAATGGAAATTACTACTACATATATAAGTGATTAGCTTCACTCGCGTACTGTATATATATACAACAAGTCTTCCTATACTTCTTATTTAATGCAGCCAAGTGCAGATAATCACATTTTTATTTTGTCGTCGAAGAAGCATGGTCGAAAAATAACGGTAGCTGCCACACAATCTTTAACAAAAAGTTTGATTTTCCCGAAAACGGCTCTAACGATTTTGATAAAATTTTCCGGTTTTTTTTTACAAACATTTTGAAATTGGTTCTATAACGGTAACTCTCATAAAACCGGTTTTTTCAAATGGTTTGTTATCGTAAACCATTATCCCGATTTCAATCAAATTTTGCGTACAGATATCCATTCACAATTCAATTAATATTGTTTTTCAAAATTTTGAAAAACTTTTTTTTTATTTTTTTAATTAAACAATAAATGGTTTTGGAAGTATTTTGGAGACGGGTTGATTGAATTTTTTTAAAATAATTTTTCCAGGTGAAAATTACAGATTTTCTTATAATAACATACTAAAAAAAATTTAAGATATTTTTCGTAAAGTTTTTCCAAAAACCGACTTTAAAAAAAAAACTGGTCGAAAGATTTTCAATATTTTTTTTCTCGATGGATATTTAGTTTTCAAATTTTATTGCATACTTAATTTTTCCGAGAAAACTCCTAAACTAATTAAAAAAATTAAAGAATTTTCGAAAAAAATTATTTTTTTTTATTTTAATATACCTATACATATGTATATGCCACTAAGCAATTATCTAGCATAAGAACAAGTTCGTGCGACCCAGTCGTGCATTTTATTTAAATATTATTCGACGATGTGACCGCACATTATGTATTGTATATATAAAAGTTTGAAAACTTTACAAATTTTATTTGACGATGTGACTGCTAATAAGTGCAGGTATGCGCTATCCAGTTGTGGAATTTTTGTTCCGTCGCACAGTGTTGCGAGCCCTTACAAATGGTTGTCAAAAGTAATGTACTCAGATTATTTGAAATATTGTTCTGTGTTTTGTGTTTAAATAAAATATTGTTTCAAAAGAAATATTATTAAAAGAAAAAACTTTATTTGAAGAGTTTTTTTTAGTATATATAATATTTTTTTTTGTTTGAAAATGTATAATAATGTATTATGACGTTGTTTCCAAATACTCCATTATGTCATCTTCTATTAATTTTTGTTCTAATTTTCTCATTTTGTTCCGAATAGCTGATATCAGAGGATCCGATGTTAAAAGCATCATATTCATTAGATCCGCGTGGGTATTGCTTCTGAAAGATTTTCGAGTATGATGTTCCCTTAACTTTCTTGAGTCTTTATGTCTACCTTCTGAAGCATCTTCAGATAGTTGACCAATGGGCAACGAGAAGGAATCTATCACATCCGGTCCGTGAATTAAAACTTTATGAATTGACATAGGCATGTAATACCATGAATATAAACTTAAATATAACATAGTCTCGTTAACTAAATCTCTGAATTTCACCAAGTTAATTTTCATACCACTACTGGACAATATTCTATTGATCATTGAGAATTTTACAATCAAATCCTCGTCTAATCCTGTAATGTTTCTTTATTTGAGCACTAAGTTTCGACTGCCGAAAGAATGAACGTGCCGTGTTTCCGTCATTTGTCGACCCATAGCCGGGCTTTGGTTTATCGACAATGAGGCCCATTTTTTCTTTAAACTCTTTTTGAATTCTTTTTTTGTTTTCATTAAATATTTCTTTATTAGAGGGGCCACGTACCTGCCAACACTTCAAGGGCATCCGAATTCGTAACTTCGAAACTTCTAATCCAGTTGTGTAAAGTGGATAAGCCATACTTATATGTACTTGTATTACTTACTTGCTGTAGGTCAACAACGTTGTCTTCATTCATTTGTTTTGGTGTTGCCCCACATATGTAACATGTTTGAGTCGAATTGACTTCAGTAACAGTGTAACATATGCTTCCATCGATCATGGTAAAAATCATTTCAAAACTAACGTTTACGAAACCAGCAGAATCCGTCAAAAGCAAAACAACTGTATCTAAATTATCTATAAGAGCTGTCACCCTACGTAATTCATTTTTAACCACATCTTTTGATTCTTTAATAAACCTCAAATGAATAGGTCGACAAAAAAAAGTAGACGAAGTTGTATTGTTTCTCCATTTTACTAACTCGGTATTAGGCTCGACCATTATAGAGAGACTCGAAGCTGCAATTTTTTGTATATAATTACTATGACCTGAGGATCCATCGAAACCCCATTCACAAATAAGCTTCAATGACGAAAATGAACTGATTGCACCAGGTTCAACAGATTTTATAATAGAAGAAGCAGTTTTATTTAAAAGTTCCTGCAAGTTTACTTCTGACCCTGTTTCGTCTGAAGTAATGTCTTGAGGTAGCAATTCGTTTCTCTTTTGTCATTGAATAATAGCTCGGTAATGTATCAGGGTGTAAGTTATTGATAACTTTTCTTAAACGTTCATATTTTCTATACGACAAATCCAGGTCGGTATATAGGGCTAAAGCTTCTAAGGGTGACATGCATTTTTTGTCTTGTCTACCTTTGTTTGATACAGAAGCAGCGAATTCTAACTCACATGGAGCTCTGTTTTGGAGTAAATCTGCTACTCTTCGCTTTTTTGAAGCACGATTGAGATCCTCAAAATTTTAGCTGGGTCTTCCTCTCTTGGACCTATCTGAAGACACTGCAAGTTCAATGAAATTAATGTAGCTTAAAACATTTTCATTCAACTTGAAAATATTGTTCAAATAAACGGAATGTTTGTTTTTAAAAGCTTTTTTAGATCTGCAACATGACCTCCAATAATTAGATATCCTCAACGTAAACAGCTCCACTGACTTCTATGTACTTGATATAATATCATCAGGAGCATTTTGCAGTTGAAATATGTTTAAAACGTATTTAAAAACTAATTCGGTTTTGTGTTTAGGATTCGCTTCAAGCCATTTTTCAAAAAATAAAACTTCATTTTTGAGTTGTAGACAAGCTGTAATTAAAAATTATTACTCAACAACCTGCTCAACAAAAGCTGACGAAAGCAGATTAAACTATGTACGCATCAAACTAAGACTGATAGCAAGATAATATATAAAAATTAGCGATGTGATATGATGTGTTTTTTACAAAACGAAGTTGGAAGCTGGATTTAACTTTTTTTTTTAATAAATGTTAAAAAAATGTATTGCTTACCCATTATTTTTTGTTTATTTATTTGTCCCTTTTAATAAACTAACGTGAACTTACTTGAAGCAAAAAAAACATTAATTTGGATAAATATTGACCAAACGTCAAATATAAGCTCTCCCAAGTTTAGCATAAATCCGTTAGAGTTTTCTCATGCTTTGATGTACTCATGTTGCGGAGCTAATTGCTTTCATATAAATAAATGTATATCAATAAAATTACCGTTTTGAGATGAGTTGACACTATATCAATATACTCTCATACCAAAAATGTACATTACAAATTTTTTTTTTTTATTTTTCATAAAGGGGCCAAACACTGCGTCGAGTGCTTATTGTGTGTAGTTTCCGTTAACGTAGTTAAATTGTGTCACTACGGGAGCCGTGACCCCCAGCGACTCTTTAATGTACATGCCCTGTTGTTGAAAGAAGCACATTAAAACTGCTTCCGTTGTACCGTCCGTTGTACGGTTTTTCTTTTTTTTTGTCCACAAGTTTTTTTTTTTATTAAGATACAAGTTGTTCATTTTTACCTCCTTGCCACTACGTAACCATCTTTACATAAACTGTTCCAACATTTTGGCTCTAAGCATATGCTCAGATTATTATATCTTAAGTCACGAAAGTGTTAATATATACATATGTACACTCTGTAACACAACTCACATCACTCGAAAGCGGTGGTACCTTTAAATTTTCTCCTTTCCTTGATAAAATTCTTAATCGCAACTTTTAGCCACATCCATCACCAACCCTGGTGAAACTTCTTCGAGCTTCGGGTATATTCCATATAAAAAAAAACAAAAAAAAAAATAAGAAGCCTCATGGTTCTTAAAGTTCAACAAAGTGTGCAAGTACTTCATGGTGCGATAAGTCAGGAAACTTTAAAATTTTGTGTTGATGGCATAAATATTTTGTTCATCAAGGACGAATTCAATAATCGAATTTTGTATCAACTCTGGAACGGTAATGTTTGACAGGCAGTTTTGAATCAAAACAAATTTATTATAATAGTATCTAAACCTAATATACTACTACAGTAATGAACTTTGGACCACTTTAACTTAAGATCGAATTGAAGTACATAAGTCATTAATATATCATATAAAACTAATTTTACTATCTACAATAAGTTCAAAATTAATTTCTAGAAAAAAAAACAAACTGTTTGGGAGTTATTAAACAAACAAGGGACTTTTTGTTTCCCTTTTAATGTGACACACTGCGCGGGCATTAGGAAGATAGGGAGGGGAGAGATAGGAGCCGTCGATTACCATTGGTTTTGAATGGTAACAGATCAAAATGGCAAGGGAAAATCTCGCCGGGTAAACTATTCCAAATTCGTATTGTTCGGCTAAAAAAAGAATCCCTATATTTCACAGTATGTTTGTCTGAAATTCGGCTCAAGGGTGAACTGAGTGAACATTTTTTATAAAAGAAACGATAAAATAAGGAAAGACATGAAACAATGCGTCGTTGTTCGAGAGAGGGGCAATTGTTTAAGCGGCAGGTCTGTTTCCTATCAATCTGAACGCTCGATTTTGTATTATATCAAGCAGGTGAAGCGATGTTTGCCAAGCACCTGCCCAGAGGAGGGAGTTATACTCGAATTAAGGGCGTATAAACGCTTTATAGATTGTAGCCAGATCAGATGGGGAAAAGTACTTCTTACACCGATACAGAAAACCTAAGCACTTAGCAGCATTCTTAGCGATCTCAAATATATGGTCGTTCCAACGGAGGTCGTCGTTGACACATATACCGACAACTGAGAGCTTTTCGGTTTCTTCGATGTAAGTGCCATTCATCTACAATGGCATTGGGGTATGTTTAGCTTTAACGACAGAAGACAGCGAAGACAGCATTGAGTTTTCGAAGCATTAAACTCCACACTATTCCTATTACCCCATTTAACAATGTTGTATAAATCGGAGTTTAATGAGCTTGACATACAGTACCGTTGCAATTGTACGTCCCAAGGGGAAGGACGTGAATTATCGAACCAATATGAAAAGCTGAGGCAGAGTCATCAGCAAAACAGTTAAGTGGATTAGAAGTTACAGACAGAAGATTATTTAAAAAAATGAGGAAAAGAGTCGGAGACAGAACAGAGCTCTTGTGCACACCAGCATTTATTTTGTGGGAATCAGACTTGAATCCGTCCCATACAACTTGTCTTGAACGGTCCAGAAGATAGTCTCTAATCCAACGAATAAGAGAATCATCGATCCCAAAAGCACGGATTTTCGATAAGAGAGCTTCATGCCAAACTCTATCAAATGCCTTGGAGATATCAAGAGCAATAATCTTACTTTCACCAAAGCGATGTAAAGATTTGTTCCACTGTTCGGTGAGATATGCCATCGGATCACCAGTGCAACGGTTGCTACGGAAGCCATACTGACGCTTATAGAGAAGCTTTCGGTCTTCGAGATATTCCTTATGCTGACGGTTAATCAGCGTTTCCATGACCTTAGAAATAAGAGATGTTAGTGCTATCGGTCGGTAGGAGGAGGAGGATCCATCCTCCGGTCACCTTTCTTAGAGACAGGCTGGACAAATGCTGTTTTCCATCTTCTGGGAAAGATTCTAGAAAAGTAGGAGCGATGGAAAAGCTTACACAGTGGCTTTGCCAGTGTGGAAGAACACCTCTTCAAAAGAATCGGGGGTATACCATCCGGGCCAGCGGATTTTTGTATATCAAGATCTATCAGAACTCTTGCCACTGTACGAATGCGGAAAAAAATCTGTCCCATGGAAAAAGCATCTTAGAGCTGGCAGCGAAATGGGCGGCGAGCAAGTTTGTCTTCTCTGAAGAGTAAACAATTGGTTTGTTATTGTCAATGAGAGTTGGAACCAAAGATGTTGAGGAGTTTTTAATATTTTTTACAAATGACCAAACATTTTTACTGGCTTTGGGAAACTGCAGAATTTTTTGCCGTAATTTTTGGTCATGCAAAATTTTTTTTCTTTCAATAACGGAGTTGAATGAGTTCCTTCCTGGGTTGGCTTTGTAGGATCGGAAACTTACTTCTTTGAACCTGATAGCTTCTTTACACTCAGAATTAAACCAGGACTTTTCTGAAGGCTTGGTGCTTTTTACTCTGTTAGGAATAAAAGCACGCATCTCTAGAAGAATCACATTTGTGATCATTTCAGCACTGGCATCAATGTCACTATCGAGGAAGCATAGTGACCAGTTATAGTTTCGGAAAAAAATATTCAGGCCCTCCCAGTTGGCTTTCTCGTATTGCCAAACGGTCCTGGTGGGAAGTTTTTCATTAACTGGATGCATGGAGGATGAGAAATTAGCTGAAATGACATAACGGTCTGAAGTGCCAAATGGAGAAGTTACACTAATGGTATATTTAGCAGGATAAGAAGTAAGAAACAAGTCAAGAGTATGGGCAGCTTGCCCAGCAACATCCGGTATACGCGTTGGCATATCGATCAGTGGGGTAAGGTGATGTTACCTGGCAAAGAGCTCGACATACCTTTCTTCGGGTGTTGTCTGACCAGAATAGCGGAGCCAATTGGAATTGTCTACATTGAAATCGCCCGCAATAACAATTTTAGTGCGAGGACAAAGGGAAACAATTTTCGAGATGGAATCAGACAGAGCATCAAGCTCGTTACAAGTCGAATTACTGTCGAGATTTGGACGCCTGTAAATAAAACAATAATGAATGACATGCTTGCGGACAGTGAATTTGAGCCTTAAGCAGTTAAAGTAAGTGTTGGAATATTGCCCATTTTGGGGCAATATATCCATTCCTAACATATATCAATTCTGACTAATTCGAACCATGCAATGAAAATTCAAATTAATCTCTGTAATAAACAAATTGTCTTAGGTGTTATGCGCATAAGACAGCTTGCATGCAAAAAATCAATTTAAATATTCAGCAAAATAGGACAAACTCAGATGCCCTTATCCATTTACCGCAAGCATTAGATGGTAATACGATGCCTATAGTAGATAAAAAAAGGCAGTTAAGCACAAAGGTCTTGGGACAGATAAGAGGATATTTGCTACGCGAGTATGTATTGTTTTATTAATTTATTTATTTTTTTCCACAGCGCGAGTGGGCATCTTTGTCTTTCCTTCAACGAAGCGAGTGGATATTATTTTATTCTTTACAGCACACGCGAGGTTTTTTTTCTATTTCTCAAACGAGTGTGTATTTCTTATTTATTTTATTTTTTTAACACTTGCGACAACAATGCGAAAATAATTTTGTTTTGACTTTTCAATTATTTGTGAGCGCACCTTGACGTCCAGCCTTAACGAGTTTAAGATCAACACTCCTGCAGAGGATGTCAAGACATTGATGCAGAATAGGGCTCTTATCAATTCCTTTGACCAGAAAACTTACCAAGAATAAGGCTCCTTCTATCTGTCACTAATAGTGGAGAGAAATTGTCCAGTCGCTAGCAGAGCTTAATCATCTGCATAAGCTACTACTTTGACTCCACTATTTTTAAGTCTTATAAGAATCTCGTTGACCACAAGTACCCAGAGGAGGGGAGAGAGAACACTACCTTGTGGAGTGCCTTTGATGTTGATACTTTAATCAAAGCTCCTCCCAGCTCTGAGTTAATCTGTCGATTTCTTACAATGCACATTATCCACCCGATATAGATGCCTATTAGTCTTTCAAAAGTCTTTAAGATGAATGATGTTAGACTAATTGGTCTAAAGTCTTTAGTGTTAGTATGGCTGGGCTTACCACCTTTCGGTATAAATACTACTTTCACTTCAAGCCATGCTTTAGGTATATATCCCCATTTGAAGCTATTTAAGAATATGTTTTTAAGGTGTGGTATTATTGTTTGTTCCCTTTTTTGTTACATCATGGGAAATGTCATCCATACCCGGGGATTTATATGGAGAGAAGGAATATTATTTTAGTTTTTTTATTCTTTCTTCCGTTATAATATCCGGTGGTGCTACTCTTTCATAATACTCACTTTCTAGATTGTTACTCTCATCGTAGCTACATCAAGGGAAATGAGTTTTGACTAGGAGCTCAAGTGTCTCAGTACAAGACTTTGTCCAGTGTTCATTGGGATCCTTGAGAGATCCTAGAGCAATAGGTTCTTTGGCAAGGATCTTTCTGAGTCTAGCTGATTCAGCGGTATTTTCTACTTCGTTGCAGAAAGTTTTCCACGAAGTTGGCTTGGCGCGCTGTGTCTCAATGAATTTTCTTTGACAAGATTTATAGGTTTCCCAATCATTGTCTGTTCCCGTGCTGCCCTGAGAATGTTTGTTAAATCATTTCATGGTTTTTTTTTTTTTGGTGAATATACTTTTGTATCTCGCATGTATCTGATCTCGCTGTCGCTGCTTGCTGTACTGGGGTCATAGAAAAAAAAACAAGATATGTGTACCGGTTCCTGTAAATTTCTGATGCGACAAATGCGACTACTAATACGTTTGCATTTTTGTGGGCACGAAAAGTATGGCTAAGAGGCTGCTGATTGCCTCCATCTTACGAAAATCTCACACGAGTCACATACACAAAATAAAACTTCAGGGTTTTGCAGGGAATGGCTGCTACGTCTCGCAGTTCTTTTTTCTTATTTCTATGATTGGGGTACAAGCTCCTGTGGTAAGTTTAATAAGCAGGGGTCTGGTCAGTTTCTGTTTGAAAGTTTGAATTTGAATTATTCAGTTTTTGTTTTTAAGCATTATTGCGAATTGCGATATAACTTAAGTGAATTTATTTCTTATTTTTGTCAAGCTAATAGAAATTTAATCATATTAAGAACAGTAGTAGATTTTGAACTTATTTTTAACACTTCCGATACATGCTGCTTACGTAGAGATTTTTTTAACGATTTTAAAGGAGCTACCGAGGAGTTCTTTAATTTACGTATTTTTTTCCCAAAAAATAGGTTCATTATGTTGTTTTTTTTTTGTAACATTATTACTTTAAATGTTTCTCGTATTTCCGCACGCCGTAAGCTTACTGTATATTTAAGCATTAATGATTTGTTATTATTATTATTATTTATTGTAGCCAAAAAAAAACATTACATTACTACTTAAACCTACATTGCACAGTTTACAGAGATTGGTATATATGCTACCTTACTACTGCCAAGTATAAATAATTTTTTTAATCAAAAATATATTTAGCTTTAATTAGAGATTTTGAAGGAAAAGCTACTGTTACAAACCTTCATTTAAGAAAAAAAGAGAACCAAAAGGAAAAGATACATGTAGATTGTACATAGAGGTACTAGTATTTTTTACAAAAAAGAAAAAAAAAAGGTCGAGAGAAAGGGTGGCTTAGACAAAAAATTGTACAATGCCCAGTTCAAAACAGCATTCACAAACAAAAAGATAATAAAATAAATAATTATTATAAAAAAAAACCAGTCATTAGTACAGACAATTAATAATTAAGTACATTATATAAAATAGTTAAATTAGAAATATTGAAAAAAATAAATAATATGTTTGACCGTTTATCCACAGACAAAAAGATAAATTAAAAAATAAATAATGAGACACAAAAATATTTAATATATTAAAAAATGAACGAAAATAAATAAATAAATAAATAAAAAAAATAAATGAACGAAATAAATAAATTAATAAATAGATAAATAAATAAAAAGATAAATAAATAAATAAATAAATAAATAAATAAATACATAAATAAATAAAATAAATAATTAAATAAATAAATAAATAAAATATTAAATAAGTATAAAAAAATTACAATAAATAAAAAATTACATATAAACAATGAAGGAAGTAAACAAATGAATAAATAAATGAACAAAATTAAATAAACAATTAAATAAATTAAATTTAAGAAATTGGCTCCTATTAATTTACAATATAATTTCAGGTAGAAGTTTCTAATTTAAACTTACCGAAGACAAACTTTGAAAATTATGTCTTATAATAAGGATAATTTATTAACTTGAAAAGTAAAGATTTTCAATTTTCAACGAAAAGATAAAAAATGAAGGAGATGCAAGCGCGCCTCAAAAGTTACATATACATAAATGTTCAGGTCATATATGTTAGTGTCAAGGTCACCCCCCTCTCGAGTTGTAAGTTAAAAGACATAATTACCCAAATTTTTTCTTCGACTTGATATTTCGAACTACTCATACAACGCCACTGCGCGTCTAGTGATAAGTGTTGCTGGCCGTTGTATAACGATGCGATTGTCTGTTTTGGCTTCTCTTCAAACGATGTCAGTTTCAATTAGACAACGATTAGACAACAATATTGCATACATAGTTCTATGTCTATGGTCAACTACTCGAAACAGGGGTTTACATTACATTACATTACATATTGATCTGCTCCGTAGATAAATCTACGAAGTAGAGACCCTTATGAGCACTGGCTACTGAGGCCATCGGCTCACACAATTACAAGACAACACACAAGACGACATTAATACGGGACAGATCAGAAGAAAGGGAGAGAACGGGAAAACAGAAAACACAAAACACATGTCAACAGCACGCAGTTGGTTTTCGGACGGTCCTCCATCTTTCCACTAACCACGCGCAACGATGCTTGATTTCGCTGATCTCAGGGAAGCGATGCTTTATCGAAGTCAATGCCGCTGACTACAGTAGTTTACCATTTAGCTTTCTTTGATCCAGGAGTTTTTCCGTCTGCTTTCCTTCCGCGATGTTGTTGCAATGTCTCGTAGCATCATATTTCCAATATAGGTCGGTTCTCAGGATATTTTTGACGTGATGACGTCTTATAAATCGATGACAGGCTAAACGTATGAAATGACATGACTCATGCTGATAAGACTCTTCACTCATGCTAACCGCGATACTGTAGTTCTTTGAACCAAAATCAATCGCAAGCATCAGGCGAACATGAAAAAGAACAGGCGCAAATTCCCAAAATAATTCCACTCAAATTTAAAAAGAACAAGAAGAGAAAAAGAAATACGAAGTGGGCGGAGTTTTGTTTAAGTAGAAAGTAAATGTAGATATTGGGGTGTATGTGTGTGGATTTAACGAGAGGGTTTGTGGGTGTGAGGATTTGTTGTTGCCATCAATGTTTTCTTATAATGTTGTCACGTAAAATTACCGTCGGTAAGCCGATTTTACAGACAACCAACTCTTTTATCTACGTCCCAGTACTAGGTAAGATGGCCATTCCGTATTTTGTCCAAGATACTATTCATTCTAATATCAAATATTAATAAATAATTGATTTCAATGCTTTTATATTAAATTCAGAAAATTTTTCTCATATTGTTTATTTCTTTCAACGTTGTTGCTTATGTGCAAAACCACAAATATTTTGCAATGTAATGCAAGGAGTGGCTCGTTTTCTGGTATTTTCCATCACTTATGTCAGAACTGACGTATAGGTGTTGTCTTTAAGGATTTCAAGAGTGTGATGCTTGTAGGGACTTCAACTAACCCAAACAAACAAAAGAACTGGATCGTATGAATGGGGTGATCTGGCGGGCCAGTGGAAATTGCCCAAAGAAAGATAAGGACACGCGGAAATATCGGTTGAGCCGTTGCTCCATCCTGTTGTAACCCCATGTTTTCCAATCCCAATTCATTCAATTGAGGAAGGAAAATATCGTTGATCATAGCTCTGTAACGTTCGCCGTTCCCAATACCCGTTTGGTCCACATCCTTGAAAAAAAACCTACGACTTCTGCTTTACAAAAGTACTAGATTTGTCATTTTGATTTCGTTTCAATTAAATTCATTATCCTATCTGAATTAAGCTTTTGAAATGCATTTAAATTAAAAAAATGTAGTCAATGCCTTATTTGCGTAGGTAAGGTACTCTCCACGAAACCGAATTATACTCCCATAAACCTCTTAAATACGAACCTTTAAAAAAATGGCCCCTGATGCACAAATGGGATTTCGTAATCTCTACAAGATTACAGCCCGTTATGAAAAGGGTATTAAACCAATTAATTTTAGAAACGGTTTAAATATGAAAAGCTGCTTACAGAAATGAAAAATTAAAAAAAAACAGTTCTTGAAATCATTTCATTCAGTGATTTGATGATTCGCTCTTCGTCACTTAAAGAGCTTCGTTTCGTTGGGCGAAATTTCTCATTTTTGTGTAAAAGTGGCTATTTATAACCCCAATTCGAACAACCCTAGCCCCTTTTTTATATTATTTTTCTTAGTAAACATTATGTATTATTATTATGTTTCATAGCAACCTAGAGGTAAGACCAGTGATCCAATAAGTGAATGCAGAATAAATCCTATTCCAAGGACTTATTGTTACAGTGCTTGAAGATGAAATGTCATTAACCATTAGGATAAGGCTAAAAGCAACAGGAAATCAGATAGAGATGATGGTATTAATAAGTGTGAAAAAGCCAAAAAGGTTTTCACATAATCGCTTTCCGGGGAGGATTTTGAATGATGTCAATAGGTTTTGATAAATTATTTCGTATGATGGATGAATTTGCATTGTTTTTTGTTGTTTTGTTTTTGTTTTTGCTTAAGATAAAGCTAAATAGTGAAATAAAATTACTGTTTTAAAATACAGTTTAAGACTTAAGCAATGGAACTTACTAATCACCAAATGGTGTATTCAAGATTTGAATTTTTGACAATA
Organism: Platycheirus rosarum; assembly: GCA_963971375.1. Lineage (NCBI taxonomy): Eukaryota > Metazoa > Arthropoda > Insecta > Diptera > Syrphidae > Platycheirus > Platycheirus rosarum. The sequence continues at coordinate 101,330,229 of OZ020510.1, forward strand.
AGACCAATAAAATACCATTTTATGTTATTTCGAGAAATGAAAATAATGTTTAAAGAAAACTAAAATACTAATTTTGTTTCGAAGATATGTTCAGCTATTGAAAAATATAGCTTAAAGATACTGTTAATTCCAAGCGAACTCAATTCATCTGCTTTATGAAAACTTTGTGTTTTCAGGAACCACTAACCTACCTTACCTAACCTTATGTGGCGGTACAGTCCGGGGTTTGCCAGGGCCTCAAACAACAAGCTTCTCCAGCCAGCTCGTTCCTAGCTATATGCCCCCAGTTTTGCACGTAGAGTCGTTTGAAGTCCTCTTCCACTTGTTTGCGCCACCTGAGTCTCGGTCATCCTCTATTGCGCCGTCCCTCTAGGGTGGATTCGAAGATTTTCCGGGCCGGAGCATTGATGTCCATTAGCTCTATATGACCCAGCCATCTGAGACGTTGAATTTTTACTCTCTTGGCTAGGTCTGTGTCGCTGTACAGCCGGTATAATCTCATACGGGACCAAAAATCACCCGGAGAATCTTTCTCTTGAAGCAGCTTAAAGCGTCCTCATCCACTTTTGACAGCGTCCAAGCGTCTGAACCATAAAGCAGGACTGGCAGAGAGGGTCTTATAAAGGGACAATTAAGTTGCCCGAGAGAGGGCTTTGCTACTCAATTGCCTTTTAAACCCGAAGAAGCAGCGATTAACCAGAGTTATTCATTGTTTGATTTCAGCGGTGGTGTTGTTGTCTGAATTCATAGTGGAACGCAGGTAGACAAAGTCCCTAACTACCTCAAAGTTATAGCTGTCTATGGAGATGTTCTGTCCAAGACGTCGATGTTGGGTGTCTCTTCTTGATGACATCATATACCTGGTTTAGCCCTCATTGACTGCTAAACCCATCTTCACCGCTTCATTTTTAATACTCACAAAAGCGCTACTACTACTTCCGAGTATGTCAATATCGTCGATGTATACGAGTAGTTGGATGGACTCTTGAAAGATCTCTAATGTTAGCGTGAGAGTTCTGCACTATTCTTACAAGTATGATGTTGAAAGAGTCACACGACAGCGCATCGCCTTGTCTAAAACCTTTTTTAACTTCAAAGGTGTCGGTGAGGTCTTTACCGACCTTGACGGAACATCGTGCGTTTTCGATCGTCATTTTACACAGGCGGAAGAGTTTGGCGGGGATGTTAAAACTTCACATTGCTCTATACAACTCGTCTCTATAAATGCGACACGCGGCTTTGAAATCCATGAAAAGGTGATGGGTATGAATTTGAAGTTCTTGGGTTTTTTTCCAAGACCTGCCATAATGTGAATATTTATTCGATAGTGGACTTTCCTGGCATCAAACCGCACTGATATGGACCTATCAGGTTGCTGACGAATGACTTAAGGCGTTCACATAATACAGCAGAAAAGATCTTGTAGGCGATGTTGAGGAGACTGAAACCCCAGTAGTTGGTGCGGTTCAGAGGGTCTCTGCTTTTTGGATCGGGCATATTATGCTGAGATTCCATTCATCGAGCATGCTTTATTCTAACCATATCTTGCTTATGAGTTGGTGAATACTTATAGACAAGTCATCGCCTGCAGCTTTGAAGAGCTCGGCAGCTAGGCCATCGGTTATTTGATAATGGGATCTCCCTGTCCCTTTGATGCCCCTTTGTGAATGATGAGGTGTGGGAACTTGGCACTAGCTATGGTAATATTTATCCCCGCAGCAAAGTCAATTAGCTGCAATCCGTTGTCGGAGTTGATGTCGTGCAAGCTTATTTTTCCGATTGTACCACCAAAGACATCTTCTTTCCCTAGGTTGGCGTAAAGTCGCTTAGGACAATTTTAATGTCATAGCTTTTTTTATAATTAACGCGCGCACAAGGGACTATTTGTTTCCCATTTAATGTAACACACTACGCGGGCATTCGGAAGATAGGGAGGGGAGAGATAGGAGGTGTCGATTAACATTGGTTTTGAATGTTTGCAGATCAAAATGGCAAGGGAAAATCTCGCCGGGTAAACTATTCCAAATTTCTGTCGTTCGGCTAAAAAAAAGAATCCCTTCACGGTACGTCCGAAATTGGGCTCAAGGGTAAACTGATGAGCATATGAAAAGCTGAGGGTAGAGTCATTAGCAAAACAGTTAAGTGGATTAGAAGTAACAGACAAAAGATCATTTACAAAAATGAGGAAAAGAGTCGGAGACAGAACAGAGCCCTGGGGCATACCAGCATTTATTTTGTGGGAATCAGACTGTAATCCGTCCAATAGTTTTAGTTTAGTTTTAATGACTTTTTATTACAATATATAATAATAGAATAATACAATATTTTTATTTATTTTCTGAATACAAGAATTTTCGTCTTTTCTAAATTCACAGATAAATTCCAAGTTTTGCAGTATTTTTCGAGTCTGTTGATTTTAAGCTGCATACTATTTACTGTATCGGAGAGAAAAAACAATATCGTCAGCATATATAAGGCCCGGTATTAATACTCTATTGATTTCCACCCCGTCTAATACAACTTGTATTGTATCCAGAAGATAGCTTCTAATCCAACGAACAAGAGTATTATCGATCCCAAAAGCACGCATTTTCGATAAGAGAGCTTCATGCCAAACTCTATCAAATGCCTTGGAGATATCAAGAGCAATAATCTTACTTTCACCAAAGCGATGTTAAAATTTGTTCCACTGTTCGGTGAGATATGCCATCAGATCACCAGTGGAACGGTTCCTTCGGAAGCCATACTGACGGTCATGGAGAAGCTTTCGATCTTCGAGATATTCCTTAAGCTGACGGCTAATCAGTGTTTCCATGACCTTAGAAAGAAGGAATGTCAGTGGTATGGGTCGGTAGGAGGAGGGGGAGGATGGGTCACCTTTCTTAAGGATAGGCTGGACATATGCTGCTTTCCATCTTCTAAGAAAGATTCCAGAAGAGAAGGAGCGATGGAAAAGCTTACGCAGTGGCTTTGCCAGTGTGGAAGAACACCTCTTCAGAAGAATCGGGGGTATACCATCCGGGCCAGCGGATTTGTGTATATTGAGATCTTTGAGAACTCTTGCTACTGTAAGAGTACGGAAAAAAATCTGTCCCATGGAAAAATTTACATTCTCAAGTACAGGAGGGGCAACGTTGCTTTGCGGCAGTGTGGAGCTGGCATCGAAATGGGCGGCGAGCAGGTTTGTCTTCTCTGAAGAGTAAACAATTGGTTTGTTATTGTCGATGAGCCTTGGAACCGAAGATGGTGAGGAGTTTTTAATATTTTTTACAAATGAGCAAAAATTTTGACTGCCTTTGGGACACTGCAGAATTTTTTGTCGTAATTTTTGGTCATGCAAAAATTTGGTTCTTTCAATAACGGAGTTGCATGAGTTCCTTGCTTGTTTGTGCTTTTTCCGATTTTCCTCTGTAAGGTTGGTTTTGTAGGATCGGAAACTTACTTCTTTGAGCCTGATAGCTATGGCACTGTTCATATGTTTTGTCCAGGAGCTCAAAAAAACATTTCTTTGATGTCATCATCTTTTTCATCTGTGGGGGAAAGCACGCATATAAGGCTAATATTGGCGAATTAAGCCTTGATCCAGATTGTCATGAGGTGTTCGTTGATATATTTATAGCTCAAAACCTCTTGTTTGAACTTGCCTTGAACGACGAATCCACATCCAATTAAGCGCTGTTTTTCTTGTATATATAACAGTGGCCGTAGTATATTTCGCAGTTTTTCATTTTTCTTTTGCCCGGGCCGTCCCATCGCATTTTCGTTGTCTTTATTTGGTTTGCAGGGTTCGGCTTCAGTGAATCCGTCCGTATCCGAGGCTTGTTGTTGCTTCCCAACTAGTAGTTTTTGACATGGCCATTAAGTTAACCCGACGGCACAACCTCCAATCTGGAGGACAAGGTTATTATTGTGACTCTAAGGGCGAAGGGCCGGATAAACCGCTCTTTATAACCCTGAGCTCCGAAAACGTCGTAGTAGCCTATATAACGTGTTCATTAAGTAGTTCAGCCTCACTGGAGCTGTTGATTACATCTAGAGAATTTTTCCGCTGCCGCCTGGATGCAAGGAGTAGTGCCTTAGTGAAAACATTCCTCCCCCTGTCTCGTTTGCTGCCACCAACAACATTCCAAAGGCGTTACAACCCAATCTCCAGTTGGGGTACTAGGCACCCGATGTTTACCACGTTGAGCTGAGAGTAGGAGTTGATATACAGGGGTGATTTGTGAGTGCTTGTACCCACACACATATCTACCCTTTGTACATCGGAACCATTAACCATTTTGCAGAATATAAACGAAAATTTTAAATAAAAATTGTGACATTTAAACATCTGTCAATACGTGCGAGTTTTTATCACTATAAAGGTATTTAAATGGCTTTCGCCAACGCAGCTCTGGTGTTTACCTATTGTATAAATATTCTAATTAAATATGCACATCAATGATAAGACTATTTCTGAAAATTGATATTGCACTTTCAAAACCACTTTATTAAGTAATTGTCAATACCAACCCGACTCCCAAAATATTTGACAAAAGCTTTAAATAGTTCAAAACATGATGGGGTTCAAAGTGGGCTCTCACATATCGTTTCCTGAAATTCCATTCTCCTAAATTACAAAATGTGATCTGAGGTTTCGTGCAATATTCTCACCCATTACGGGTTTAAAACCAAATCGTGAAACCTAATGAAGGCAGAACTTCTCGCATTTGATTCTGGCGCACAATTCCGTACCTCTGTGTTAAGTACTGCAGTAAACTTATCGCAAACTCAATACCACATTTTTCGTTCCATGGTTGTAGCAAATTGCATCGACTCTTGTTGCGGCTGGCTCATGTAAATAAGTCCTTCGCAATAACTTTTTAACGGAAGGAAAAATTTTGTGTAAAATTGGTTAAACAATTCAAATCAACAAACTTAAAAAAAAAATCTATTTCACGTTTTCAAACATTCGACTCTTCCACTTGTTGAACACTCTATTAATTTCGACAAAATAACGAAAAAAAACATTATTTTCTTAAATATTAAAGCGATAATATTGCATTAAGGATTTCTAAATGAATATCCCATGACATCGATAAATTAATTATTAATGTCTCAATGGGCAATAAAGAAGAACTTTTTGTTATGTGTAGTTATATAACGGCTCCGCCATCTCACGTTTTTTTTTCAACTAGTGCTTATTTCGTGAATGGTAACACTTAGCTCATGTTTGATTTAAGAGATAATTAGTTTTATCCTTCCGCTAAACGAATATGGTTGTGTTTACGCTGGGAAATATTGCGACATTGCTGCCTGCGATCGACTTAGAAAAGATGCCGATTTTGCCAAAAAAAAAATCATCTTTTCAGATGAAGCTCATTTTGATCTTGGCGGGTATGTAAACAAGCAAAATTGTCGCATTTGGGGCACAGAAAACTTGCACGCATACATTGAAAAGCCGATACACCAAAAACGAGTCACTGTTTGGTGCGGATTTTGGTCCAGAGGCATAATTGGGCCATTTTTCGAAAATGAGCAAGGAGTGGCCGTTACAGTCAATGATGATCGTTATCGGGCAATTTTGAACGAATTTTTTGTTCACAAAAATCGAAGAGGAGGATATTGGCAACATTTGATTTCAACAGGACGGCGTTACGTGCTACACAGCCGAAGCTACACTCGATGTTGATGAAGCATTTTCAAAAAAAAAAAAAATAGTTATTTGGCGGACCCTTTACTACCAAGAAGTTCAATCGAATTATATGATATACATCTAAAAAATTGTAAAAATATTCTTGAAAATCTTTCTAGTTCGCAGCAAATTTTGTATGCTGGAGATTTTAACTTAGTTGAAATTAATTGGATTTTTGATCAAGAAGAGAAATATTTAGTTCCTTTCAATATTAATGCTGATACTGAAGCACTGTTAGTAGACTTTTTCAGCCAATTTGATATCATTCAGACCAATAACTGTGATAATGATTTGGATCATATACTTGATCTAGTTTTTGTTTAGTGTCTGCTACCAATGCTCCAGAACTCAGTCCATCATTGTGTTTTGTCGGGAAATCTTAGTTTCTATAACTAATTAAAAAAATGAAAATGGAAAATTCAAAAGTGGTACATTGTTTTGAGAATGCTGATTTTAATGCAATAAACGCGTATCTTACTGAATTACATGAATGCACCTGATTTAAACATTGCGTACGACTCCTTCAAAGAGGTTTTAAAAACTACGATCGAACGATTTGTTCCCAGAAAGTCTATATCATGTAATTAAAATCCTATTTGGTTTAATAAAAGGCTGTCACGTCTAAAAATTCAGAAAAATAAAGCCTATAAAAGACACAAAACTAATAAAATTAATCAAAATCTTCTAAACACATATCTAGTACTTCAACGAGAGCTTGATTCTCTGAATTCATCGTTATACAGGGATTATTTTAATTCTACCGAGATAAGGATCAAAAATAATAGTGGTCATTTCTGGAAATGTATTAATTCCAAACGCAAAAATACAGGTCTTCCGAATTGTATGAGTCACTCAGGGACGATATCAAACGATATTTCAGAAATATGCAATCTATTTGCAAAATATTTTAAATCCGTTTATATTAATGAATCGCACACTCATAATCTTCCTAATGTGTCTGAAAGATTTAGTTTGGGTTGCCTTCGAATCAATATATTGATGAAGTTTAAGTTGCTTTAAGGCAATATATAGATACTTCAAAATCAGTTGGACCTGATGGTCTCTCACCTCTATTTTTTTTAAAACGCTGCTTATTCTCTAGCCGAACCACTTACGATTTTGTTTAATCAATCATTGGTATATGGTTTATTTCTGAGTGAATGGAAAATTTCATTTTTAACACCTATATTCAAAGCTGGATCTAGACAATGTATATCTAATTATAGACCAATTTGCAAAATTTCAGTTATTCCTAAATTGCTTGAAAAAATTATTTGTGAAAAAATACTTTTCATCATCCGGGAGCATATATCGGTCTTTCAACATGGTTTTACACCAGGTAGATCAACGGCAACTAATTTAGCTATTTTTGTAAACCAAGTCATCTCGAAATTTGAAAACAACCTTCAGACTGATATCATTTTTACTGAATTTGCCAAAGTATTTGACAGAGTAAACCACACAATTGTTCTTTACAAGCTTGCTTGAAATGGTGTCCAACCTAACCTATTAAAATGGATTAAATCCTACTTAACCGGTCGTGTTTAAATCGTGAAAATCGATACATGGTTTTTTGACCCTATATATGTGCCTTCGAGAGTGCCACAGGGTAGCCACATTGGACCATTGATATTCCTTTTATTCATTAACGATATATCTGATATATTCAAAATGCCTTCTTTATGCGGATGATTTAAAGCTCTATAGAAAGATTGAATCCATAGAAGATTGTTTACGCCTTCAAGATGATTTCGTTAGACTTTCGCAATGGTGTGCAACAAATTCCCTTCATTTGAATGTAGCTAAATGTCAAGTGTTAACATGTGTAAGAAAAAAAGTCCGGTTTGACTACAGTTATAATCTGAATAATTTTATTTTGAAAGAATAAGATGAAAAATCATCGTTTAAGCCTCACATTGATTTTATTATAAGCAAGAGTAACTCTATGCTAGGTTTTATTAAAAGAAATTCTCGACAGTTCTCGGATATTTTCACTCTTAAAACACTTTACTTTTCGTTGGTTCGTTCTATTCTAGAGTATTGCTCTATTATCTGGAACCCTTGTTATTCTAATGCTTCGGATAGAATAGAGAGAGTTCAAAGACGATGGTATGCTATCTTTAAACTTAACTATTGGGACAGGGAGTTACCATGTTGTAATGCTAGGTGCCTATTAATGGGAATGCAAACTCTCGGTCTTCGAAGAAAATATTTCTCGATTACGTTTGTTCGTGACGTTCTTTCTGTTCGTTTCTTTTGAAAGAATTGGGCTTATCCCCTCAAGAAATATAAGAGTAATAGCAATGTTTAACGTACGATTTCATTGGACTTATTATGGTTACAATGAACCAATTACTAGTTACATCAAAGAGGCGAACGCAGTTTGTAATTTAATTGATTTTTTTGAAGGTTACACAAGATATGCTTTTAAAATAAAACTTTTAAACATATTAGTAAATCATTAGTAAAAAATTCTATAATTTGTATATAAATTTGTCACATATTTATTTAATTGTTTACCTCTATTAATTTCATTCAATTATGTATTCTAGTCTATAAGAGAAATTCTGATTGAAAAAAAATAACCTTAATATCAAGAAAAGGGAGGAAACAATGTTTTAACAAAATATTGTTTTAGTACGTGACTACTGGCTCACAATCTATAAGCGAAACATTTATTCTTGATAGAATGGTGTTCACTCCTTCAATGAGCGATAAATACACGTATTTTAGTGTAGCCGAAAAAAGTTATAAAATATGAAATTAAATGTACCGGGGCCTCCGGGAGCTTTTGGTGAAGGTAGCTTCATCACAACATAATAAATATTAATTTTTTTATTTGAATTCGTGTAATATATATTTAGTTTATATATGTAGTTTTCGCTAAATACGATGAAAGCAAATTCAGAAATGACCCCAGTTATACCTGTGAAGCCGACTGAATTAGACGTATTAATAAAGTTCTAACGTGATAAAAAATAAAGAAATCAATTGACTTAAAATTAAACCAAAAGATAACCCTTCCTTTCCCTTATATTGTCTAAAAAACCAAAACCTATTTTGCCTTTATAAGACAGTTAAAAGATTTGCATTTGTAAGACAATACAAATAATAACACTGTAAGATTGCTACAGTATATAACTTGCAGTAATAATGGAATTGAACACTGTAGGACAATAGTTAGAAGAACTTGATAATCATTTTTTCGGCAGAATTGATCGGGTGATAGGTTGCCCATATGCCAACATGAACAAGGGGCATGAACATGAACATGAACCAGAAGCACCTCAACCTGCAAATTTCGTAGCAGAGCTAGAAAAACTTTTCTAGTGCCTTAGTCTACATTCGGATGAAAATTATTATATTATGAAGATTTAAATGCCAAACATGAAAATTAGGGAAATCAAATACAGAATTCAAGAGGATTCCTTCTTTTCAATTGGCTATAGATAGACCATCGTTCCCAAAGAGCGGTGCTTTTCAAACAAACAACAATCAACCAATAACAAATAAACAAACAACATTTTGCCTCCAAACGACAGGAATCTATCGAACTTGGAGATCGATCACTTTGACCTTCGAAATAGCATCACGCAATGGCGATCTAAGAATTTGGTTTTACTGGGTTCAATGAAGACAATCTGGCAAACGCCACCATCGTCGAGCAAAATGGGCCAAGTTCCCTGCTCATCTCGAAGGTCGAACTCCAAATCACCTTCGTATTATTAAAGAAAAAGAAGTCACGTATACACAACAGTATTCAACAACGCGCTGAATAATGCATATTATCCAGTCAGTTGGAAGACAGCTGTTGTACATCCTGTCCTGAAAAGGGAAAAGATAAATCCAATCCGGCAAATCTCGGGTCGATAAGTCTTCTTTTAGTATCAGCAAGGTATTCGAAAAAGTTCTCAATAGAGCTCTGTTCAATTGGATGACGAAAATATAATTCCAGACACCCAATTCGGCTTAAAGTCTGGACATGACCCAATTTATGTCGAGTCTAAGCTAGTATCTCCCGTCCAATGGAACAATGCTAAGACCTTAGAAATAATACACGGGTCCCTGTTTGGTTAATTTGCTAAAGGCTTTCGACACCGTATGGTTAGAAGGTCTTTATCTGAAGCATACTAGACGGGACATGCTTATCGACATGCTGAATAGTAGGCAGTTTGTTGTCAAGAGTGGCAATGTGATTTCTACCACAATGTTTGATATTAAAAACGGTCTGCAACAGGGAGCGGTGAACTCGCCGGTGTTCTTTAGTATTAACACCACCGATCTGATTGGGAGTCTACCTCATGCAGTAGCGTATGCCGACGATTTAATTGCGTACAGAACAGGTCCAAAAGTTGAAGTCATCAGAATTCTCTTGCAACGTGATTTCGGTAAAATTCAACAATACTGTAGTGATTGGAAGATGAAAATTATCTTCCAGAAATGTGAAACTATCCTGTTTAGAACCCCTGTGTCCAGGGGTTCTAGGGATACGAAAAAGAAAGGAGTAGCGCAAGCTAGTGATCGCCGAGCCACATGGCGAGTAAAGATGTGGTAAAGTACCTTGGTATCTGGTTGGATCAGTATCTGTATTTCAACCGACATGTAGAGGCTGCTCTGGAGAAGGCTAGGGAAGCTTTCGCCCTGACAAGACGGTTGTTTTAGTACACCGGCCTTGATAGCAGGGTGAAACAAATTTGCTGCATTACCCTCATCAGGCCGATGATTGCCTACGGATGCTCTGTGTGGTTCAACGTTGCACCATCTCTTACAGAAAAGGTGTTAGAGGACAGTGTCTTCGCACTTGTCTCGGACTTTGTAGAACACCAGAGTCAGAGTACAAACACTATTATTCCAACTAGGTTCTATACAACGGAGAAAATACAAATTGAATAGATAACATTTAAATTAAGCTCATTCGCGGATACATTGCAAGGGCGATGACATCATCTAATGGACAAAACTTTGGGGCTAACTACCCCCAAGATGAATATTTCAAAAGTACACGTTCGAGTAGTTTTATCCCGCCCAAGGTTTCCTTATACCTTGATAGTCGAGGGCTGATTCAGGATAGATCGGTGATTCTGTTCATCTACCACGTTGGCCGCAGAACAACCGATAGGAGCGAAGCAGAGCACCTCCGGTTCAATAGGGCCGTTCCCGACCGGGATCGGAGAGAAGCAATTGATCATGTCCACGATTTTTGGTGGCTTAATTAGTACTGACAGTCGACATCGCTATCGTCTATATTCGACTTACTTATATATAAGCTAAGGTATCTATAAAGTAGGTAGGGCAGTTGCGGCGGCACCAAAAAAAAGTTTAGCTCCATTGCTTCCCTTAAAAGTTTCTCCCGTAATACTCCTCTCGCAAGTAAAAGTAATGCTCACCAGTTCACCCTTGGGTCCAATTTCGGACATTCCGTCAAACACAGATATTCGTTTTTTCAGGCGAACAACACGTAGTTGAAATAGTTATTTTAACAATAAAAGGCCAAAACTTAATCCCTTATGTGGGCGCTTATTATCGAAACAAAATGTATAACTATTTAACTCATCGTCATCGTATTCTACTCCTTACCTAAAATGCAGACGGAATATGGATTTGTTTTTCATTTAACCCTAGAAAGGTACTTTTTAGTACGTTAAAGGTTGTATTCAACTGCGCTGTAAAAGAAAAGTATATAATATATGTTTATTAATTATTTTTTTTATTTTTTGAGATTTAATTTGAAAAAAGTTCCTTAAACACATTTTTTTTTTGAGATAATTTTTTTTATTTTTAATATTTTTTGTTATTTTTAATAAAAGAATTTTTATTTTTTTTTATCAAAAAGTAGGAACATAAACTTAATTCATTAAATAAAAAAAAATAAAAAAAAAAATATTTTTATATTTGTATGCTGTCCACATGGTATTGCCCCGTGGCTTAGTGGTTAGTGTGTCGGACTGCTAAGCGAAAGAACCTGGGTTCAAATCCAGCTCATAGCCACCTTTTTTTCTGGGGTACTGCCTCTTGCGAGGAACTGACAAACCTCCAAGAGTAAAATTTGTCTCGAAAAAGTGCATCTCATGTAGCCGTTCGGACTCGGCGGTAAACTGTAGGTCCCTTCCATTCTTGCAGAGTAACAACACACACACAGGAATGGTTGAGAGTATAAGTCACTAGGCCTTGGCTCCTTAAGGAGCTGTCGCGCCAGTAAATTTATTTATATGCTGTCCACATGACCTTGCATTAAAACAAATGTTTTTTTATTATAAATTAAAAATTATTTAAAAAAAAAAAAAAAAAAAAAGTAGGAACTTCAAAGTTAAGTCATTAAATAATGAAACAAAATAAAAATAAAAAATAAATAAAATAATTTTGAGTATTTACAGCATATTTCAACTTTATGCTCTCCACATCACATAAATTGCACGTTGACTTGGTCATACGTCGTTTAACGTACGGAAAATATATGCATATTTTACGTGTTTTTATTTTTGATGCAATAACGTTGTCCTCCCTTAACGGGTTTTTATTTTAGAGGGTACTTTTTCAATATTAGCTCTAATGTTAGTCGGTAAAGTTGATGCTTCTAACCATTTCTTCATCCATGGTGCTACAAGCTTAGATTACAGATCCTTCATAAAATCTATGCGTTTTAACGGTCTTTGAAGTTTAGAAGTCGCATTGTGTGAGTAGATGACATAACTGTTTATATATGCCATATTTAACATACCGTAAAATAAACACATTGGCCATTTATTCGTCATACGGGAAAAAGACATCGTACTCTCCTAAAATTCTCTCTATTTCCTCTATTTGTTCATTCAACGTATTAAAACGCGAAGCCACTGTTAAAATAAAACAAGATACGCAATTTGTAAAAAAAACTGTTTTCATAAAAAATCTAATCGATCACTAAAAGTTACATAAAAGGTAACCTTACATCGTTTCTTTGTTTCTTCTTTTTTATTTGGCACAAGAACGAATTGAATGAAAAATTAAAATATGTTAGGGTTGAGCTTTGGCATATCTCGTTTAGGAAAGAAAATGCTAGCACGGACTAAAAACAAGAGTTTTAATACTCCGAATCATATTTTTTTTTTGTGGTAATGTATAACTTCCATTCGTTAATTCTTTCCCCTGCTGATATACACCTTTTACCATTTATGTAAAAATATGAATTAAAAAACTACCGAAAATAGGAATCATGTAAGCATACCTTATCAAAGATCTTTCAAAAAGAACGCACCACCACTGTTGTATTCCATTTGTGTCTTTGTGAAATGTCAAAAAACTGCACGTCTTTATTAAAAGTTAACTAACCTTTCCGTCTCTGTATTGCAGCTCCGTCTGCAGCTGCGTCAAAATAAATTTGTGTATATTCAACATTTTTGACATCTGTTCCAGCTCCAGCTCCTTCTTCCGTTCCAGCTCAATGTGTTCAGCCAGTAAAGCTACACGAAAACAGAATGCAAACGGAAAGATGGGTAAAGAGAAAAATAAAAAAAACAAAATTGGTGTTCGTCGAATCGACGAAGGTTACCTCTATAGGGTTGATACTTTTGCATTTTTACCCAACAGAACTGCAAAAGTAAGACCATAAGTATTTGAAGGCCTCTGTCGTTGAACGACTACGAGTTTTATTAAATGTCATAAAGTTTCCTTTCCTACGATTTATCTTTAGTCTAACTAAACCCATTTTGGTTTATACCAATTTGAAACAACCATTTTGAAAACATTCGGGACGAAAATGTATGTACGTTCCCATATAAAAAACGTAATTATAAACTTCAACACCCAGGCTTTAACTAAATTAACGCCATTGAAGTTTTCAAAACCAGCTTTGTTCCAAGAGTAGACAAATTATAACTTTAGCATAACGTTTCTACATTGCAAACACTATATAAACACGGACGATTCCAGCACACAACTCTCTCATTTGTCACAACCAAACTTCTATGTGGCACATAAAAATATTGTGGTTGTACATGGATTTGCATAATTTCCTAAGCTCATACACATACCAACAATAATGTGAGGATACCTAGGTACTTTATAATTTCGAAAGAACAAAGTTTTCAAAAAAAAATAAAGAACAAATCTAATTTTAATTGCACATATAGCTATGCAACTTCTGATATAATTCCTTACCTCCCTCCCTGTCCTGGTCCATGGGAAAATATTTCAAAACGGGAAAGCTCTGGGTTAAAGGACCACAATGTTTTCCTGCAAGGACTTCATTGAGCGAAAAAATACGAATTCCACAATGAGGTTACTAGGGGATAATGTTTTAACCGGATTGGAAACCTCCTGAATGGGTATTTCAAATAGAAACCCGTTGCGTTGGTGAAAGCTTTTGAATTTAAATTAAGAGTCGTTTTGTATTTGTTTGGAAACTGAATATTTTGTTTAGTAAGTTTTTTGGAAATATTTTGAGTGTTGTTTTGTGAATGCCTTTGTGTATAAACTACTTAAATTTACCCTTACATAGAAATTCTTTCAAAGCTAAAATGATAAGCTTACTATGACGCAAAATTATAAACAACATTATTTTTAATTTATGAGCATTCACACTTCTAAAAAAATTCCATTAAATGCTTACAGAGATTTTAAGCAGCGACCTATTATTTTTACCAATTTAAAAGGCTATGAAAGAGAGTTATGGTCCCAGTCGAGTTTATAACAATCTTTTAACGAAAACTATGAAGAAGCTTTGAGTTTGAGTAATATTTTATTCTTCATCATCATCGGCGAAACAACCGGGATCCGGTCCGGGCCTCCTTCAACAAGTTCTTCCATACATCCCGATTGCTGGCCGACGCCATCCAATTGCGCACCCCAATGTTTCGGGTGTCCTGGATCCTGGTCTACGCCATCCATTCAATGCAAGCAAGGTCTGACACGTTGTCTTGTTCCATAGAAAGAACTACAAAGTGCTCCGAGCTGGTTCCTCTTCGCTCATGCGAACTAAGTGCCCAGCCCACCAAAGTCAACCGAGCTTTATTTTTTCCACAACATCTGTTTCGAGGTAGATTTCATACAATTCATGATTGTATCTTTTCCGGAATCGTCCTCCCTCACACACGGGGTCAATAATTCTCCGTAAGACTTTTCACTCGAACGCCGATAAGAGTTCAGAGTACCTTTCTGTAAGCACCTGAATCTCGGACCCGTTGTGAATATTGGTAAGACCATAGTCTTGTACAGCAGCAGGTTGGTTTTTATGGTAAGGTTTATGGATATAAAGAGCCTTGATAGACTATAGTAGGTTATTGGATTTTAGCAGCCGCCCGCGTATTTCTTCCTACATATTATTATCGGCTGCTACTTTTGACCCAAGGTAGTTAAAGGACTGCGCTACTTCAAATTCATGCTCCACTACCCTGATAGTTGGACCAACACTTCTCGCAGACGTAGCCACCATCTACTTAGTCTTCCTTTAAATAATGTGTAGCCCCAGGTTTTGTGCCACCTGCACGATCTGGGTAATGGAGTATTGTACAGCTTGTTGTCTTCTGAACTTGGTGACAATTGTTGCTCTTGTTGACCTGCCAGAGTCACAACTCCAATTTGAAGAGGAGGTAAGCCGGACTATCCCCTTGTCTAAGTCCATTAAATATGTTCATTGGTCTGGACAGCAAACCGGCTACTTTTACTTGGTTTTTCATGTTGGTCATGGTCAGACTACATACTCGTGTGAATTTATTTGGGATGCCAAATTCTCTCATGGCCTTGTAAAGCTCTACACTGGCTATGCTATCGTAGGCGAATTTAAAGACTATAAAAATAAATATGTTTGAATATTAAATTCAAGACCTTCATCACCTGCCTAAGGGTAAAGAAAAAGATCTGTTAATTGTTGATTTGCCTGGTATGAAACCACATAGATATTTGCCGATTATGGTTTTAGTGTATGGGGGTAACCGTTCTTGTAGGATTGAGGAGAATATCTTGTAGGAAATACTCGACAGTGTTATACCCCTATAATTGCTGAACTTTGTGATAGCTTCCTTCTATTGTATGGGACATATGATGCCTTTCCGTCAGTCTTCTCGTATTTTTCCTTAAGTATACTATGACTTCATGAACTGCTATGTAGTGTTGACCCTCCGATCAATCGCCTATTATATCTCCAATGCTTGGTGGCTGCAGCATGAGGTCTTCCTCTTAAAATATTGGAGTCTCCGTTTCGTCCGATGTGTCGACTAAGTCTAAGACTAGGCTTATTGGTTTGTCGACACTATTTTGTCAAATATGTCATAGATATGTAGTTAGTCGACACTATTTTGTCAAATAGTCATAAATTTTTGATGAATAACATATAGCTTACAGTTTCATTAAATGATATTGAGATGGTTTCGTTTTGACTACAAGCTGCTTGACCAAAATTCGAATTTGAGAAAACGTTGATTTTGCAGTTCAGTTTTTTCTTTTTCCTTAACATTGTATTCACATAGTCTGCTATTAGACGATGAAACTGGATGCATGCACCTTGTTCAAATTCTTCTTAGTTATTTCATTCTCTATCGCAAGCGCCATTACACGATGAATTTAGTTTCATGAAACGATTCTGACAGTTCTCTTTCATTTTCGTTTTCCATAATCATTTGCAATGAATCTGCTCTTTTAACCCTATCGATGTAATGAATGTGTTTAACCAAATTTACAATTTTTTGATTAAATCATAGACATAAAAACTCCAAATTAAGTTCTTTAGTCCACAAAAATTTACTTTCCACTTTATTTTCACTCATTTTTCTTCGTTTACTTTGAATCTTATTAGAAGTTTACTCTGATCAAAACGATACCCAGAGATAAAGAATTAAAAAAAAGCGAACAAGTGAACAGAAAAACGTCAAAAAAAATCTTCAAACATGCTACCCGTGCGGGATCATGACGTTATCTCGAATGAAAAAAATCTCGAATGGAAAAATTCTCGAAAAAACATTTTTTTAATCTAGAATGAAAAAATCTCGAATGAACAAAAATCTAAAAAGACCATGTCTCGAAAAAAAGTAATTCGAGATTTTTTTGTACCTATATATTTTAAGACTTTAAGCTGAAATAAAAAGCATTTCATGTTTAGTTTACCAAACAATTTATTTATTTGGGGAAATCAACAACAAAGATATGTCCCACTTTGGTAAATTCAAGTTTGAAGAAGGTATGGACATGCTGCCCCCCTGAAACCTCCCTGCTTGGGCTCACTATTTGGAGAAGGTGCAAGGTTGTGTATGTGCAATGTTTCTTTTTGATTTAAAGAACTTTAGCAAAAACCCAATCTCGCAAATACTCCAAGTCCTAGAGTGTGGCCAAGCAGGGGGTTGTAGGCTTCATAACTGATTGGGAGATAAAATCTCAAGAAATGCTTAGGCAAAACTGGTTTAGCCTAAGTGTGTTAAGTTTTTTATTTTTTTATTTTGTCAAAAAAAATTGGGTCTTCTTTCATTTCGTTTTTTGGGGCCTTTTTTTCATTTTTTGGTGCGTAATTTCATAAACAAAAAAATGGTTTATTTCATTATGAAAAAGTACCCCATTTTTGGGGCCTTATTTCGTTTTGGTTTTTGGGCCGTTTTGTCTGGGGCCTTATTTCGCACCGCCGTACATTAAATCATAACATAAAAAATAGCAAAAAGAAACAAAATAACTAAATTATTAATTCATAAAAACATTTAGGTAGGTATAATGTACTCATATGTTTCATTTTAATGATTATTTGTCACGAATCACGTTGTGATAACACACGATCCCACCCAAGCAACACTAAATTCAGGTACCAGTTTTTACAATTGTGTGGGCAGTATACTATTCAAAACAGGTTTGTCAAAGAGGTGCTAAAGATCTAGATTTTTGCATTCCAGATTTTTTTTCTAGATTTTCGTATTTCGACATTATGATTTCTAGATTTTTTTTACGAGATTTTTTTCTATTCTAGATTTTTGTTTTCGAGATTTTTGCTATCTGCATTATTGCATTCTAGATATCGTGGTAAACCCTACTCGTGCGACACAGGACAGCTCTTTTGCTGTCTTATTTTTTTTTTGATTTTTTTCTCTCCATTGCACTTACAATCTTCGAAGAATTCGAACAAGGTGCATGCATCCAATTTCACCGTCTAATAGTGTGTTTCTACACGTTGTTATTTTCTTTCCGTGAGTCTCGCGCTTCTACACTGTCGACTTTTTCGCTTGACTGGCTTGTGAGATAGTGACTTATATACACAAATTACAACCATTTCTGACTTTGCGCTATAAATCTTAAGAAACGAAAAGAACCTACAATTATTTTTGGCAAGAGTAAAGCACGGAACATATTGAACAAGCAACAGCACTCTGACCAGCAAAGCAAATTGAAACACATTTGGCGTTTTTTTCCTTCAGAGCAGAGTCTGAGTTGTCAAAAAAAAAAAGTTGTATCTCTTTTTTCGCTCAGAGTGTTCAGATCTTCAAAGTTTTATTTCTTTTTTCGTCTAGAGAATGATCAGATCGTGCTCTGAGGACCCTGTATGCGCTCAGAATAAATTGACTGAGCATTCTGAGATAATGCTGAACGAAATAAACGTCACTTTATACAAGCGTAAAAAAAAACAAAATGCTCAAAACAAATAAAATGGTGGATGAAGCAAGTCGTTCTGGTGTCGGCCTAAAAAAGACCTATAAAAAACTGAAGGAGCAAAAACGGCAAAGGAAATTCAAGCCATTTTATCATCCGAAGATGTAGAGGTTCAGATACAAGTTGTGAATTTGAAAGTGGAACGAGAAGTAGAAGCTTTTGATCCTGGCACTGGGACTTTATCACAAACTTAGTTCTCAAGGAATATGAGAGAAAGAAAAGAGAAAGCAGAACGATTGTGAAGATCCTGCTGAAAAAAGGCATAGGGAAAGGATGGAAGCAACAAAGAAGTTCCTTCAAATTTTCCAGGAAATGGTTGACAAAATGTGAAGATAATGTTTTTAAGTTTAATTCGTTTTTTTGTTTTTGAAGTTCTTTTAGTTTTGTTTGTTATTCTTTTATTCGTTATGTTTTTTTGTGAAGTTCTTTTAGTTTTATTGTTTTTTCTTGTAGTTATTAAGTATTTTTCGTGAAGTTCTTTCAGTTTTGTACTTTTTTCTTGCAGTTTTTAAATATTTTTTGTGAATTTCTTTTAGTTTTATTCATTATTTATCCAATCAAAATGTGATAAAACTTATAGTTTTTAGAATTAAATTAAATGTACCTAAACAAAAACAAACAAAGAATGGTGAAATAAAAATAAATAATAGTTTTATATGTTTTAAGTTTTAAATTTTTTGTTTTGTGTGAAGTTCTTGTACGGGTGGTGGTGTCACTTTTGGGCTAGTGATCGATCTGCACACGAATTTTTTACCATGCGTAGTTCTTCACATTAACATATACGCACGTCAGTCAGTCCAGTAGATGTGGGTGTGGGCGTGCAAGTTGTGAAACTCGAAAACTATGAAAAAAAAGTGATAAATCTGGTGAAGAAAATTTGTTAGATTGTAAATTATTGATGACTAAACGTGAAAATATTTGCCAGTCACCGACGAGGGAAACATCGTCAGTTAGAGGTTTAAAGCGGAAAAATTGGAAAATTCTAGTGATCGATCTTAATTTGAAATTTTGTGGAATGATTATTAATATCTAGTCAAGCATGAACACTCTCGACTTTGGAAAGCCGACTGACAAAGAATCCACCACGATAAACGTGACTGGCAAAGAATCCACCACGATAAACGTGGGTGTTTATCGTGGTGGATTCTTTGTCAGTCGGCTTTCGTCGAGAGTGCTGACCAGGTTTCTCTGGCGCGATGCATCTTATGCAGCTCGACTGACGAAGAATCCACCGGCGTCGTGCCGACTCACAATTGTTCGTTTCAAGTGTGAAACAAGTTCTCTATAATTTTTTTAATTTCAAGTCAATATAAATCATTTGATTGAATTTTTTAATCGATATTAACAGTATCACTAAGAGTATCATCTTCATAATCATAATCTGATGACTGTTCGTCTCCCTCTGAATCCTCCTGATAGTCTGAAAACAATACAGGGTTTCAGTATGAAAACAATAAATGAGTTGTTATTATATGAAATGCGTTATGTCCTGGATTTCAGGCAACCTACTCTCCATCAAACCATTTAATGTATATCTTCCGTCTTCTTCTTTTCATCCATAATCGATGGATTGGTGATTGTTGTTATTTGCTGTGCAGCATGAGACCACATCTGTGCGATGTGCCTCGTTAGTAAAAAAATGCTGGTAAAGCTCGCTCTTGCATGGTGGTAGTGCTGACCATTCGAAATTGCTCTTCCTTTTTAGTATGCTCTCGTTATTTTTAATTCTGTAAGTCTTCATGAAAGTTGCCAAACGAGCTACATTGACATCTTTCAATGTTTTATATCCATACATGTGGTAGATCGTGAAGAGGCTTTACGTGAGAACCTGCCTATTAAGGCTTAATCTCACGGTGGGCCTACCGACTTATGGATTTCCCTTGGGGCGTACAAGACCAATAAAGTGGTTTACCAGACCACAATATCAACTACAGTGGGCTGGCAAACCACTCTAGTAGCAAATGATGAATTTCTTATGGTAAATTCATCCTCCTTGCTGAGAAGCAGGGCCTATCAAGCACCCCTAGTATCAAGGTTAAATAAGACAATGAACACACGCTTCATACGAAACCATGCCATCCTGCCAGAAACCAAAGATACCTTTTCGCTTCCGCATTTGGAGTAACCAACAGCTCTCATGGAGCTCCCACAAGGGGGCCTACCTCAATTTGAACAGGCAACTGCTACCGAGCTAGCTCGAGTAATCCGCCGGGGCTCCTATTAACCCATGGTAACTACTTTTAGACTTTAGGCCTCGCCCGTCTTTCATGAGACACACTTGTGGTTCGACTCCATAAAGTCGCTAGCCCACCATCCAGTAAGACAACAGTTTAGAAATCCTGTCAACCAAGGTGAAGACCCGGACTCTTCTTGAATGCCCCACTAGAAGCAAGAAGCATTCTATAGGGCGGTGAGATTAGAAAGCTCTTACCTCACGCGCGCACAACCATAGGCTAATTCTGCCCGCAAACCTATAGGGGAGGACAGTTTAGCAGACTCTTACTGCAGGCGTATCCATACCATGGGCCTATTCTTTCATGCCCGAACCCACAGGGGAACATACATGTGGCAAGCAAATCCCTGTAAAATAGGAAATTGTTCACTTAAATCGTCATCTGACCATTGCGAAATTGCAATGAAAGCATTTATATAATTCGCTGATTTTTTTAAAAGCTCATAAGGCTTATTCTTCCCTTTCTACAAAAAGCACGGTTGAAGTCACAGCCAGTTAACGCATGAAAAGATGGCAATGCTCTACTGAAATCTTCACCCAGTTTTTGATAAATCTTCGTCACGTCTATGTAGCGATGGCTGTTCGCCCTGTGAGTGTTAGTATATGTAGATATTTGTAAATTCTGTGTGATTCGATGCATGTTACAAAGCATAATTACAATAATATAAGTGTCAGAGCATCTAACCGTTACATGTGCATCGAAGTGTAGCTGACATATCTGGAAAATGATCTTTCAATCGGCCTCTAAATGCTCAGGACACGATAAATTATCCTCTTCTGTTCGAAGTACTTTATTTTCAATGACATGAAACTTGAAGCATTTCTCGTGATTCACGAACACTGTTCGATCATCGAAGCGCTCATGTGATCCTGGTTCCAAAGACCACACAGAAATTTCACCAACGCTTCCTTCAAATAAGTATTTTTCAAATCACTTCTAAAATTGGACGATCGTTTCTGCTGTGGTCCATTGAATGTGAATCGATTTTCCTCTACTCTTCTACACAGAGTAATAACTTTCATTTTCATTTCATTCGTCAGAATATGAACCCTTTCTTGGACGACCTTGATGCATAGAACTTATACAATATTTCAAGTGGAAGATCCGTCGATGAAAATATTGAAAAATTCCTTCTCAACGTGCAGGAGAATGGAAAGAAACTGCAAGAAACGTTTATTATAGAATGTTCAGAAGATTTTCTTGGCTTTGAGAGAGCTTTGAAGAAGAATAAGACCCTCACGTTCGCCGATGCGTCGGTCGTTGCAAAGAGATTTACTTGGGAAATTGTTACGACTTTCTTTGGAAAAAAAACATTGAATATAGAGAAAGTGTTATCGTACCCGTTAACTCCAGGTCTTTTGACATTTTGCCAATCATCCATCTTGGATGATATGCAAGACTGACAAATCAGTCTTACTGCATATGTATGTTAGAGAAAGAAGTGGAAAGTCATGAGCCCGAAAGATGTGGCGTGATTGTTTTCGATGGCTTTCATACGATCCACTGCATGAAGGAAATTCCAGTGTCTTTCGGTAATATTTCGCAAAAAATATTACACTCTTTCACTACAAACAACGCAAAAACTATCGTTATCGCATTCGATCGATATGTTTCTCCGTCAATTAAAGATAATGAACACACATTGCGTGGAAGAGTAGAGAGAAATCGATTCATAATCAATGGACCACAGCAAAAGAGATCGTCTTAGATTCGTTTTAGGAGCGATTTGAAAAATACTTATTTCATAGAAGCGTTGGTGAATTTTGTATTTTTGAAACGAAACGTAACTTTATACAAGCGTAAAAAAAACAAAATGCTCAAAAAAATTACAATGGTGGATGAAGCAAGTCGTTCTGGTTTTTTAGGTTAGTTTTATTTAATAAATATCTAAACAAATACCATATTTTATGCGTTTAATTATTTATTCCAGGTTTTGAGTGGACGAACCCTATGACCACTTTCCCTATTTCTAAAATAAATTAAAATTATATGCGGTTGCAAAGTGGAGTTAAAATGATAGTTTACCAAAAAACTGCAAGTGATTTGGAGAATGCCTTTGGAATGAATGAACAAGTCGACTTCAAATTGAAGAGCCTAAAAAAGACCTACAAGAAACTGATAGAGGAAAAAAAGCATGACAGGACAGTCGATCTTAAGCTCGTAGAGGCCGGACATCGAGGTGCGCGCACAAATAATTTATAAGTCAAAAAAAACCCTCGCGTGTGCTGTAAAAAATAAAATAATATCCACTCGCGTCGTTGGAGGAAAGAAAAATATGCCCATTCGCGCTGTGGAAAAAAAATAAATAAAACGCACTCGCATAGCAAATTATCCTCTTATCTGTCAAGACCTTTGTGCTTAACTGCCTCTTTCTTATCTACTGTAGGCATCGTATGACCAGCTAATGCTTGGGGTAAATGGATAAGGGCATCTGAGTTTGTCCTATTTTGCTGAATATTTAAATTGATTTTTTGTATGCAAGCTGTCTTATGGGCATAACACCTAAGACAGTTTGTTTATTACAGAAATTAATTTGAATTTTCACTGCAGAGTTGTCAGTCAGAGTTGTGTTTTGTGTTTAAGTATTTTTTAAATGGTAATTGATTTTCGTTTCGTATATTCTAATGTTCGCGGCCTAAGAAAGGATTTCTTTCACGTGTACGTCTACACTGTTTAATACAGGCCAGCTGTTTTGGCATGGGTATAGCTTGGTGCCATTACTCTTTTCCCATCATGGTCTCGTGGTCTATGTTAGGAATGATATTGCTTGCCAGAGCCTTCCCCAATATGGGCAATGTTCCAACACGGACTTTAACTTTTTGTGGCTAAAATTCACTGTCCGCAAGCATGTCATTCATTATTGTTTTATTTATAGGAGTCCAAATCTCAGCAGTAATTCGACTTGTAACGAGATTGATGCACTGTCTGATTCCATCTCGAAAATTGTTTCCCTTTGTCCTCGCACTAAAATCGTTATTGCGGGCGATTTCAATGTACACAATTCCAATTGGCTCCGCTATTTTGGTCAGACAACACTCGAAGGAAGGTATGTCGAGCTCTTTGCCGGGTTACATCTCACCTTACCCAACTGAGCGATGTGCCAACGCGTATACCGTATGTTGCTGGGCAAGCTGACCATACTCTTGTATGGTGTAGTGTAACTTCTCCATTTGGCACTTCAGATCATTTTATCATTTCAGCTTACTTCGCACCAGGACCGTTTGGCAATACGAGAAAGCTAATTGGGACGGTCTGAATATTTTTTTCCGAAACTTTAACTGGTCACTATGCTTCCTCGATAGTGACATTGATGCCAGTGCTGAAATGATCACAAATGTGATTCTTCTAGGGATGCGTGTTTTTATTCTTTACAGAGTAAAAAAGCATCAAGCCTAAACAAAAGTCCTGGTTTAATTCTGAGTGTAAAGAAGCTATCAGACTCAAAGAAGTAAGTTTCCGATCCTACAAAACCAACCCTACAGAGAAAAATCGGATAAAAGCACAAACAAGCAAGGAACTCATGCAACTCCGTTATTGAAAGAACCAAATTTTTGCATGAGCAAAAATTACGGAAAAAAATTCTGCAGTGTCCCAAAGGGAGTAAACATTTTTGGTCATTTGTAAAAAATATTAAAAACTCCTCGACATATTCGGTTCCAACGCTCATCGACATTAGCAAACCAATTGTTTACTCTTCAGAGAAGACAAACCTGCTCGCCGCCCATTTCGCTGCCAGCTCCACGCTGGCTCACAGCAACGTTGCCCCTCCTGTACTTGAGAATGTAAATTTTTCCATGGGACATATTTTTTTCCGCACTCGTACAGTAGCAAGAGTTCTCAAAGATCTCGATATACACAAATCCGCTGGCCCGGATGGTATATCTCCGATTCTTCTGAAAAAGGTGTTCTTCCACACTGGCAAAGCCACTGCGTAAGCTTTTCCATCACTCCTACTCTTCTGGAATCTTTTCTAGAAGATAGGAAACAGCATTTGGCCAGGCCTAATTTTTCCTCATTTTTATAAATGATCTTCTGTCTGCTACTTCTAATCCACTTAACTGTTTTGCTGACGACTCTACCATCAGCTTTTCATATTCGTTCGATATTTCACGTCCTTCGCCTTCGTACACACAATTGCAACGGTGCCGTATGTCAACCTCATTAAACTCCGATTTATACAGCATTGTTAAATGGGGTAATAGGAAACATGTGGAGTTTAATGCTTTGAAAACTCAATGCTGTCTTCTGTCGTTAAAGCTAAACATAACCCCAATGCCAATGTCCAGAATGGCACTTACATCGAAGAAACCGAAAAGCTCTCAGTACTCGGTATGTGTGTCAACAAAGACCTCCGTTGGAACGACCATATATATATCGCTAAAATTTATAAAGCGTTTATACGCCCTTAACTCGAGTATAACTCCCACCTCTGGGCAGGTGCTTCACAAACATCGCTTTACCTGCTTGATAGAATACAAAATAGAGCGTTAAGATTGATAGGAAATAGAACTGCCGCTGAATCAATTGCCCCTCTCGAACACCGACGCAATGTTTCATGTCTTTCCTTATTTTATCGTTTCTTTTATAAAAAATGTTCACTCGAAGTAGCCAGTTGCATTCCTCCCCTTAAAAGTTTCTCCCGTAATACTCGTCTCGCAAGGAATGCTCATCAGTTCACCCTTGAGCCCAATTTCGGACGTACCGTGAAATATAGGGATTCTTTTTTTAGCCGAACAACACGAATTTGGAATAGTTTACCCGGCGAGATTTTCCCTTGCCATTTTGATCTGCAAACATTCAAAACCAATGTTAATCGTTACCTCCTATCTCTCCCCTCCCTATCTTCCCTTTAATGTAACAAAAAAAAAGTTCCTTCAAATTTTCCAGGAATTTAGCGACAAAATATTTTTAAGTTTTATTCTTTTTTTTTTTGTTTGTGAAGGTTTTTTAGTTTTGTTGGTTATACTTGTGTTTTTTTGTAAAGTTCATTCAGTTTTGTTCTTTTTTCTTGTAGTTTTTAAGTATTTTTGTGAATTTCTTTCAGTTTTATTAATTATTTATCCAATGAAAATGTGATAAAACTTTGTTTTTTATCCTAAAGATTAAATGTAGCTAAGCAAAAAGAAACAAAAACTGGTGAAATAAAAATAAAGTATAGTTTTATAAAAATGTGTTTTATTAAAATAACGAGTTAACAAGGCTTTCTTTTCTTTTCTTTGCAGATTGCAGGTCAATTGAATCTGTGTCGTTGTCACCTTCAACGTGGTCAATGTCTTCAAATATTATGAAGTCTTCATCCATGCCATAGCTTTGAATACAAATATTGTGCAAAATACACGATGCTATAATATATTTAACGATTGACGCAGGCTTCACAGAATCAATGTAAAACAGTCTTTGGAATCTGCTTTTTAACAGACCAAAAGCTCTTTCGCTAGTCGCTCTGCATTTAGAATGAGCTCTATTGCATATTTTATGCTCGTCTCGCAAGTTATTTAGATCTTTATATGATGTTATAAGCCACTGCTTAAGAGAATAAGCAGAGGCTCCGAAAAAATGTTGGTCCTCATTAATATTCAAATCACCTTAAACAAAATACGTTAGAAAATGTTTAAAGGAACAAGAATTTTATATGCAATAATAAGGAACGAGTACCTGAACTGATTTTAGTGGCTAAGCCAGATCTGTTCAACAGAAGAGCATCATGAATAGAGCCAGCTTCACCGGTGTAGCAGTACATGAATTCCATTTTATGGTTATATATGCCTCGCAGAAGTAAGGAATGAAAACATTTTCTTTTAATATACGAGTTTTGAGGTATATGAGAGCCATCGATTGATCCAATAACAGCTGTAATTTGTAAATTTCATTTATTAATATTTATCTACTTTACAAATGAAATCTTAATTCAACCTCGAAAGCCAGTTTTTCTCAAATAATGGGAAGATGTTTTGGCAACTTCATCTGCAGTGGGCCATTTTATATACTTTGTGGATCTATTTAATTTAAGTAATGTATCACAGTTGCTGGATACGATTCTCCCAAAACTTACAATACAGACGCCAAATATATACATAATTCACGTACCCTGGGTCTCCCAAATACCACAACGTGATCATCAACTGCTTCTCTATCAGCGTTGAATTCCCTTCCAGCACCGTAGTTATGCAGCTCTATAGCATGGATTTCAAAACACAATGTTTCAAAGACTTCTGGATTTTTTCGAAAGTTTTGTCAGAAAACTTTGGAAAAATGTTTTCCGCATAATTTTAATTTTTTGAAATGTGAACACCATTGATATGAGAATTTTCATCATCACTTTCATCAAAAAATAAGTAAAATGCTTGTCGTATTATAACTAATATATGCATTTCAAATATTTGTTTTCTTTTTTGGTTTTACTTGTTTACCCTTTTTGAAGCGAATGAGGGCAGTGCATTACAAATCTGTCAAATGTTAAGGTATAACTGTAGGCTATTTCACTTTATCCAATTTTGGAAACGCGACCTTTTTGAAAATGCATTCCAAAGCGTAAGAGACAATAGTGTTGTATGTATAATACTGCCACCTGTTAAAAAGCCATACGGCAAGTATCAATTTGTGACACGCAAGTGCTCAAACGTATTTCAAAAATACATCTGAGCGCTCAGACCATGCTTGATTCAGAGAATTGTCAGAGTATGTTCACAATGCTCAGACTCTGTTCCGAGACCTTTTCTGAGTGAATAAAGAAAAACACCTATTGCCACCCGCACCAGCATCGTCTTCTTAGAACAATAACACCGTCAGTTTTTTTTTGCAGTATGGTGCCCCTGAATGTCACTTGTGTAAAGTTGTTAGCAATGGAACAGCAACAGAAAATTTAGGACTTTGGTCTAACGACGCTGTCGACATTGGTGTTGCTGGTCTATACATACACATAGGTTCTAAAATAATGGCGCCCGCTGTTACTGGTGCTGTTGCTGTTGCTGGTTCAGTCTGTTTCACGCATTAAGTGCGGAACAGATTGAACCAGCAACAGCACCAGCACGCTGACCAGCAAAAGGAATTGAAACACATTGCCACCAGCACCAGCATCGTCTTCTTACTTCTGTTTGACATTTTGTATCATAAATAAAAGGCACGACTGGGTCGCACGTACTTGCTCTTATGTGCTAATCCTTTTTAAGTGCAGGCGTCTTTTTGACAAAGATTTTATTTTAATATTTTTTGTATGACGTGCAACTTCCTTAGAATCGTTTTGGGGTGAAGCTCGAACGAACATGCGTCACGACAAAGGGATAAACACATAAATATTGTTATTTATTGGATTGTTAGCTTTTGCAGTTTTTTAGTGTAGTATTATCTTTCCACTTGCTGCTTACTGTTTATAATATAATTTGCTAATAGAAAGATACAAAGGACTTTTTTCAGTTAAATTTTCATTTTGGTATGGAAAAATTTGAACAACTGGCATAAAGATTCGTCGGAATCAGCAGTATGGCAATAATGCTAAGTAAAGGGACCTTTATACGTCCCAATATGGGACCAATGGAATTTATAAAGGATTTAGGTACCCATAATAAGGTTGGAAGGAAGGTAGATACTAAAATTAAGATACGTGTTCCAACTACTGTTAAGCCAGTAGGCATAGAGACAATATTAAAAGTTAACACAGTGGTTTTGTTTATTTATAGGAAGGTGTAAACTTTTGTTTTCTCGATTGAAATTTTTGCATTCAGTAGTAATCGAATAGTTTTTTTTATTTGTTAGTTGTTTTTGTGTGTTTATCAAAGGCTTCCTTATTTATTCTGTGCTTTTATGATGATGAAAAATACTTTAAAATACGTAAGTATGTATGTAATGTAGGTTGTCACTTTCTTTTATTTGACTAATGGCTTGGCTAGGGCTTAGCCGAGCAATATGAAATAAAATGTTGGGGAAAAAAATTTATGAATTCAAAAAAACACTACTCATAACGTTTTTTGGAAAAAATGTTGTAAGCCATCTTATTTCTTTTGCTGTTTTCTATTTTATGAATTTTTCATTTCAAAATCGTTCGACCAGTTTTTTCAAAAAATGTTTTTTTTGAAAAACTTTTCGAAAACATATTTTAAATTTTTTTTTAGTATGTCAATTTTAAGAAATCTATAGTTTATACTAGGAGAAAAATTAAAAAAAAAATCTATAGATCCGTTTTCAAAATATTCAAAAAACAAAATATTTTTTAAAAAAAATTATTAAAATTTAAAAAAATATGTTTTTGAAAATTTTGATAAGCAATATTATTTAAATCATAAAACACTACATATTTTGAAAATTTCATCAAAATCCGTCAATTAGTTAACGAGAAAGTCTGATTTTAAAAAACCGGTCATATGGGAGGTACCGTTATAAAACTTTTTCTGAAAAATCCATTACAACTAGAAGATAGATTTTGCACAGAAAACATCATTCTGAAAGTTTAATCAAAATCGTAGGAGCCGTTTTCGAGAAAAATAAGTTTTTTAATAAAAGTTATATGGCAGGTACCGTTAGTTTTGGAGCTAGAATGCCAATTCCAAAAACTGTCGGGTAGAGCACTCTAAAAATACTATATACCAAGTTTGAATCAAATCGGCCCAACCGCTTAGGCTGTAAATATCGATACGGACAGACAGACAGACAGACAGACGGACGGAATTTCCGGACCCACTTTTTTTGACTTCTCTATCATCGTAATATCATGTTTGATTGTTAGAATTTTTTTTTTTTTTTACGAATGCATAACTTGCCTTATAGTCCCTATAATCGCAAGTAAAAAAGTATACGAAGTGTCAGTATAGTACATATTGCGAATCTCCAATCTCTTTATATTGTTTTTCTTTTGAGTCGATGTTTTTATAAGATTTCTTTCTCTTATCAAAATGAAATGTATTTTCTCTTACCATTTCGATAAGTTTTTCTTCCATTTAAAAAAAAAAGTTTAAATTAATAAATAGCGACGAGCGCAAAGTAAAATTGTCAATATTTTTGTTTTTATCTGCAATATGGTGCCCCTGAATTTCACTTGCGCAAAGTTGGTAGCAATGGAACAGCAACAGCAAATTTAGGACTTTGGTCTAACGACGCTGTTGACGTTGTTAGTGCTGGTGTAATCTAACTTGAGCAATTGAAATACATTGGTTCTAAAATAATGGCGGCCGCTGTTGGTGGTGCTGTTGCTGTTTCTGGTTCAATCTGTTTCGCACATAAGCCTTTCCGTAATACCTTGCTAAAAAGATATCAAAATAAGAGAAAGGATTTCTTTGAAGAGTTTGTTCGTTTATGGTTATTTTCTGATAGTACAGTTAAATGACACAACATAAAGAATCTTTGTATGTCAAAACCTTCGATTTATTTTAAATAAAGCGTCAAGTAGGTTACCTATATTCTCCTTAATACTTACCACCTACTTTTCTCCAGTTATATATAAAGTTTGAAAATAAGAACAACATTTTTCAATCCAATTGAGTTTTGGGGCTTTTACCAGCAAACTACGAAAAAAGATGAAAACAAGATGAAAATCTTTTCAATTTTTCCTTCAGATATTAAAAGATATAAAAAACTTTATTCTCCCCAGACTATAATATGACTTAAGTTTGCAGACAAATGTCTCAAATCCTGACAAATTCCACCAAAAAATCTCTTTCATCCTTAAGTGAACAAAAACATTTTTAAATGGAATTGTTTGTTGTGCTACTTTGTTGAAAGAAAGTCGACACCATGTGTGTCGCATTAATGTCCTTTTTATTGTCATCTGTGCTCCGTTTATTTTTTTTCTCTCTCTATTTTCCTGCAGCAAAAGACAATCGAAGGAAAAAATTGAAAGTCCACAAAAAGTTTGCAATTCAAAAACTGTCATCAATCATATTTTATCCAGAAGGTATATTGGGAAACTAAAAAAAGGACTGCGTGAGGTTGACGTTTGTTGGGATAGGGCTTTGAAGTATAAGAACAACAACCTCTTGTTGTGGAAATTGATTGGCAGGCATCATATGGTTATAAGAAGGACTTATTTTAAATTAAATTTTAAGAGGTTTGTGTGGTATCTGGAGTTCCGAGGAAGACAGAAATAGACTTTTTATTGGGTTTAAGTCTAAATAATCTTAACATCCCTTCGAAATTATTTCAGGTAATTAGAATCTAAAAAATTGATAATGAGTTTGAAGATGTTGCGTTTTTAATGGATTTCACTAGCATGTGTTATTTAGCATTTAAATACATAAATAGAAATAAGCGAAGGTGGTGGGTACGTCCTTTGTACCAAGAGAGAGAAACAAAGGGATACTTTCAGACAAGTTTTAAATTTATAAAAATGTTTGATGAAGATCTATTTTTTAAAAGTACTCAGATGAACAAAACCCAGTACGAGCTGTTGCTGACTCTTGTTAAGAAAATATTGACTAAAACTTCCATTCGAAAACCGATAGATCCAGAATGCAGAATGGTGTTAACACTAACGTAAGTTTATCAATATGTAAGATTCCTCATCTTATTCTTTTTTTTATAAAGATACTTGTCTCAGGGAGTATCGCCCAACTACTTGGCCTGGTCTTTTTGAATGGGTGCATCAACAGTTCGTTTTTGGGAAGTTTTGTCACTAATCTATATGCCAAAACCTAACACATATGATTGGAAGCGTATCGGCGAGGATTTCAACGAACGGTGGAATATGCCAAACTGCGTTGGAAGTATAGACGGGTAGCACGTCGAAATCAAATGCCCACCAAATACAGGCTACAAGTATATAAACTATAAGGGGTATTTCAGTATAGTTTTGCTGGCCATATGTGACGAAAATTATACTTTTACGGCTGTTGATGTTGGAGCCTATGGCAGTCAGAGTGATGCTGGTATTTTTCGCAACTGCGATATAGGAAAGCAAATCCTGGGCAGCAACATAAATGTTCCCCAACCCCAAAACCTTCCTAATACAAACAAGCAAGTGCATTTTTATTTTGTTGGTGACAGTGCCTTTCCTCTGAGAATGAACTTGATGAGACCCTATCCAGGAATTTTGCTAAATAAGCCTGAGGAAGTATTTAATTTCAGACTCTCAAGAGCTAGGAGGGTAATTGAAATTACGTTTGGCATTTGGGCAGCTCACTGGCGAATTTTGGGGAAATGTATTGAATTCCATCCGAAAAGTGCAGACAAGATAGTTCTTGCATGTACTATTTTGCACAACTTTTTAAAAAGAACGGATACAGTTTTTAATAACAGAACTTATTGCCCTGATTCGTATTGTGATTCGTATCGTATCCAGTGGTGAACGAATCAATGGTGTGTGGCGTCAGTAAAGGTTTACCTTGTTACCAATCCGCAGATGTGGAACGAACAACAGAGTAGATGGAGCAGCCAGAGGAAAGCATTGACGAATTATTTTCTAAACGAAGGAAAAGTACCCTTTCAACCATAGGTACCTAATAGTAGTTTATTTTTACCCAAAATATTAAATTGCTATTAATTTGCTCTTTTCTTAGAATGGAATTACCTTTCACCAACCTGAACCTGAGGAGAACCGACAAAGAAGAAAAAACTATTTGTTTTTAAAATTAACTTTAATAAATTAGCTTTAATTAAACAATAACATTAAACAACATATTAAAAAACATAACATTAACTAGTTTTCGTTATTACACACTATCTGAAGCTCTAAATCGTTAAGGTATCGCAGCATTTCCAACTTGGCAGTGTTTTTAATTTGCAACGGGAATGTTGCCAATTTCTGGACAAGAGAGCTACAAAAAAGCTATATGGTATAGATGAGTGCAGCACAATTAATTGCGGTGGACGCGGAATAGAAATAAATTTCTGCACACATGACATTGTGCTTAAGAGGCTTTCTTCGATATTTGTTCTCTTCCTTCGGCTTGACGTTGTTGGCAAATCAGGGGTTGTTTCATTTTGATGTATTTGTAGTTTTTGTTTTGCACTTACTTGCATAACACTTTCCCTTTGCCTCAATAATTTTTTCTGCTTCATCCATTGCAAAGACGAAAGACAAAAGACGAACAAAGAAGATATAATAAAAATATAATTTAAAATTTCCAAACTAAACCAAACCAAGACCACCAATAATTATTTTTTTTTATATTTTGATAGACTACTAGAGAAGAATATTTTTTAAGATAGTAAACAACTTGAAATAACAACAAAAAGAAATTAAAAAGAGAGACTAGACTTTTGTACAATGAAATTAAATGTCACCAAGTAGAATGAAACCAATTGGTGTTATTTCAGTTTTGGGAGGGACGGACGAAAACACGTTTGTTCTCTCATTCGAAATTTTTCTCTGCATTCAGATGAAATGTCAAATTTACTGTACGTAAAAGTTAAAAGTTAACCAACCTTTCAGTATGCTATGCGTATTGCATTTCCGTATGCAGTAACGTACCATTGTGTTCGCAAAATACAGTTCCAGTTCCGTCATCATTGTGTTCAGCCAGTAAAGCGCGGAACAGATTGAACTAGTGACAGCACTAGCACCGTCAACAGCAAACAGCACGCTGACCAGCAAAAGAAATTGAAACACCACCAGCACCAGCATCTTCTTCTTACTTCTGTTTGACACTTTGTGTCATAAAAAAAAGTATACGAAGTTTTCTTTTGCAGTATGGTGCCCCTGAATTTCACTTGCGCAAAGTTGGTAGCAATGGAACAGCTACAGCAAATTTAGGACTTTGGTCTAACGACGCTGTTGACGTTGCTGTTGCTGGTGTAATCTAACTTGAGCAATTGAAATACATTGGTTCTAAAATAATGGCGGCCGATGTTGGTGGTGCTGTTGCTGTTGTTGGTTCAAACTGTTTCGCGTATAAGGGGTCAGTTATAGCGATCAGGGAAAACCATCAGGAAAAATTGAAACAAATGGAAACTGGGATTTTGTCCTGATCTGCGTTGATAGCGAACAGGAAAATTATGTCACTTGGTATTCTGTCAAGCAGCGTATGTGACATTTTTATTTGTAATATTGTTAATTTTCTTTAAAACTTCGACGAAATCGAAGATATCGAGTTCATCCTATGCACTGAATCTGAAAACGGTATGAAGAATTCTTTTCCCTGATTCATTTCCTGGAAAATTGTCCCTTTAAGTTTTTTGAGTACTTCTGAATTAGTCGAGAATTATTTAATTTTATTTTATCAAAAGTACGTAAAAATATAGGCCAAAAATTTAACTTATAACGAAATGACTACATAACTGCCAAAGAAAAGTTAGTGCTGACCCTTCGGTGAGAAATTTAACTGAACAAGTTAATTTAAGTGCAATCAATAATTTTTTTTAAGATTCTTGGCTACTGGAGCAAGTTTCGCGGATTTATCCTTTCGATTTTGAATGGGTAAAACAACTGTGAGGAAATGAATAATCGAAACCATCCGAGCGGTTAACCAATCGCTGCAAAATTTTAGTAATGCCGGTCCCAAAAATCTCGGAAGACTGGGAAAAGATATATTGTGCTTTCCTTAACTTTCCCAACTTTCTCGGCGTTGTTGATGGGAAGCATGTTCGCATGTTTGCCCCTCGAAAATTTGCTAGCTTCAATTTTAACTATACAAAAATGCTTTTCAACTGTGCTAATGGCTGTTGTGGATGCAGAATACAAATTCTTAATGGTAAACATAGGGGCGCATGGTTCAAACGCAGATCCGGCCGTATTTGCATCCTCTAACTTTGGAAAAGCTTGGCTTAACTATCCGCAAAAGCTGTTTGTGCCATTACTCGACAGTTACACCTCCACCTTATGTTCTTGTCGGAGACGAAGCCTTCGGTCTAAAGTACATCATGACTACATTCCTAGGTGGTCATCTAACACCCAAGCAAAGAATATATAACTACAGGTTCGTCATAAATATATGTAGCATATTTAAGAAAACATATTAACATAAAATTCAACTTTGCAGACTTTCTAGAGTGAGGCGAATGGTGGAGAGCACCTAACGTCTAACGTAATTCATATAAGAAACAACTTCGTTTGCCAGCGAAGAGAACCTCGAATTTCAATGGATTAATAAAACTATCAAATCTGACTAAGCAATTAAATCAGGTCAGAATTCAGTTTTTACAACTTAACTTATAATTCAGAGCATTAATAAAGTAAGTATTTAAACATAAAAACAGAACAAACGATATATACGGAATAAAAAAAACAGAACTTCATCTATAAAAAAAAACATAATTTAAACTATAAAAAACATCACAATTTAAATTTAAACATATATAAAGAACAAAAAAAAGAGAACTTCATCTACAAAAAAAAATTAAAATTTAAGCTTAATCCTTGGCGAGCTCTTCCGCCAAAATTTTCAAAACCTTTCTCTGGAAGTTAATTTGTCGCCTGATGTAAAAATGCTCTACTTGTTGACAAATGCCTCGAAAAAAAATTCATTGGTCTTTTTTTTGGTGCAGTTTTCAATTGCGTGAGATACTCTCTCAAAGAAGCCATCTTTGTTCGCTTTTCTTTTCCTACTGTTTGGTCGGTTCGGTGATGACATTTGAGGACTATTTTCCTCACCGACATCCAAAACGGCTTCCACATGGCTAATGTCGATTGAAGGACTCTCTTCCATAAAGGAGTTAATCTCCTCGCTGAAGTTTCCACAGTCACTAAAATTCAAGTTTAAAAAATTACTAGTATAACTTTAATTAATTTAAAGTATTAAAATCTTACTCTGCTGGAACTCTAACATATGGTATCAAAAACCGTAGGCTCTGAAAACGAACCCATTTGATGGCTGTAGTGGCACCAGAACCAATGGGTGTGTTATTTCCCATTTTAAAGTACGTCCTGGAGGAGTCCATTTTTTTTGACATTCTTCGACTGCAGAACATTACAAAGTTATTAATTGTACAATATATAATACATTTTTTGCATAGAGACATATATGGCTCTGAACTTCAATTATAAGATTTGTTTCGAATTCCCTCACCTCTGCTTTTAACAAAACTTTATTTTTTTGAAAATTCATTGCCCACTGTAAAAATAATAATATTATTATTGCAATATAAATTAAGAAACAATTTATTTACCGCTTAAAAAATATTCCTACAAAACAGTACTTCAGCTCACAAACTAGACGCCGCCAAGTTTTAATGATTGAAATGCACGCAATTTTTTTCCTTCCACAAATCTGTCAGTGGAATAAGCTGAAATCGGAGCGCAAATACTTGGTGACAAATGACAATCAGCTGGCACGAAAAATTAAATTCCATCAGGAAAATAAATAAATCCATTTTTTACAAAAAATATTCGTTCAATTAAAAAACTTTTTTGGCCAACCTTCGTTGAGTGTAGTAATTGTGTTTGAAATTATATGAAAACCTAGTTAAATACTCAGTTGAATTTTTTTCCTGATACGTTTTCCTGATCGCTATAACTGGCGCCTAAAATGGAAGAACACTCCTGTATAAATTAATTCACTTTTCATTTGTCAAAAACCAAAAACGTGTCGTTTAACTTTTCTTCTATTCTTAACTTAATACTAAAAAGAAAGCAAGCAAAAACGTGAGACATCGGATTTTATTACAAAACTGTGCGTGAAGAAAAAGGGTATCTGGAACACAAAGGAAAACGCATAGTGGACAGGTTGCAGATTGCAAATTATACGTTGGATTAAATCGAGATTGAGGTTGTACATTGGAGTGGAATCAACAGTAATCAATGGGGAACCAAACGCAGTTGTCCGCTTAAATCCAGGCAACGATACTTCTTCGCCGTCGAGGAAATCTTTTGTATCTCAGGTTACAAATGAGCATGCTGAAACTCTTAAGCAACTAACTGCAAGTCAAAACGCTATAGCAACAGTGTTATAGCATCTATTTCACTAGGTGACTACTTTAGGCATCGAGCATCGTAATTCTAAACTACCCACTTGTCCACTCCCTATATTTTATGGAGACTTTAGGAAATGGCCAACGTTTAAGGATTTGAATTAACATTATATATTGCAACAAGAACAACTATTGCTAGTTGTTTGTTGTTGTTTTCTGTGGAGTTTTTGTTGAATAAAATCCAATTAAGGGTTGTGTCCTTAACTCCAAATGTGCGTTTCGCCCAAGCATGAACGGTGGACTCATCAGTTAGAACCGTTCAAGCTCTTCTAAGACGCACAATATGTCGATGATTACCGACTACTTTATAAAATCTATTGCATAAAGCAATGGTGAATTAAAATGTTTAGGGAACTTTGTTTAAAGTTACGCAAGTCAGATAAACATTATATATTGCAACAAGAACAACTATAAGGATTTTATCATAACGTTGGTTCATGATTCACCTACACTATCAAGGGCTGAAAAACTACAATATTTGAAGCTGTCTTTGAAGGATAATGTGGCTTCTGTTCTTAAGCATACCAACATATCTGGCCTGGATGGATCTTTGTTCCATGTACGACAAGGAAAGGGTTATTGTGATTTGGCAACAAAATGTTTAGATATTCGCAGGATACATTTTGTTTGTCTAACGACATCTGTGGGATTCATTGTGTACAACAACCATTTTTAACACAACACCAACATGTATGTAGAAGTATGCTACATATTTGCAATATGTTTTGACTGAGTACTATGTTATTAACGAGGCAATTAGGATGAGGAAATGAGGAGCGAATGGTTGGAGAGGGGATAGGGAGAAGAAAAACGAAAAGATGAGAAAGGAGAGGTAGGAAAGGAAACTCAAAGGAAAGGAATCGAGGATTACGATAGGGTAGGGGGGGGGGGAGAGTGCCCAGTGGGTAGGCCATGGCATGCTGGCGATGCCTCCCACTAGACCTCACCCTTTCACAAAAAAAGAAGATACATGCCAATAACGATCCTTACCGTATACCTATGGCACCCCTCATTGGGTACACAGTTGCTGGTGATGCAGTGCGAGCCTACCCTCTCGACTCCTGGAAAAGAACTTAAATTACATATAGGTAGTAACAATAAAAAAAATTATTTAAATATAGGAAATTTGAAAGTATAAGGATGAGATATAATAAGTTAAAAAAAAAAAACAAATTAAGGTAAATGAAATTTTTCACAATCACAAAAGTATTAACAAAAACACCCAAAAAGAGGAATCAGTCCAGAAGGTGGCCAACTCCAACCTCACTTCACTACGCCACAAACAAAACTTAATCATCCTCCTGGGGGCGTTCCTTTCGATCCCAACCCAGCTGCATAAAAAGAGCTCTTTTTTGATTTTGTCGGGGGGAGGAAGCGATCAATAAAAAAGAAATAAACAACAATGTTGTAAGTATTTTTCTCTAAAAGGGGGGTGTTGGAACCCTAAAGGTTCTCTTTTCATTATTTCACAATAAACAAGAAAGAACATAATTCAAAATTAAAAATTGGTTAAAATTCAATTTTAAAAATAACCGACGTCATAAATAAAATCTATTTCCGCCGGGAAATGAGAGGTGGCATCTACTAACTTCGGTGGACGTCTCCGCTGACTGTTAACGAAGATGGCTTCACACGAATTTGGATAAAAAGATGGGTTGTGGTCCTTGCAACGCGGCGGGTGCTTCTGAGCTTCTTCACTTTGGGGCACTTCAAAAAACTCCTTACTGCACGAAAATAGGTTGTTTTCCGCCAAAAAGTTTTATTTCCCCAAAAAAGTTTTTTCTCCAAAAAAAGTTGTTTTTTTTACATAAAAAATTATCTCCTCTAAAAAATGATTAGCGGATCCAACTAACGGAAACCGCCCTGGACAATGTGCCTAATTATTTTTTTTAGTTAATAACTTATCAAAAAAAGCTATTTTCCTCCGTAGGAATCAAATAATTTAAGTACCTTGATAATTGCAGAAGGAAGTTTTCCACCTTTCTTTATGTTTTTCCTGCCTCCAATAATTCCTCAAGTTTTTTTTTTGCTTTTACACTAAACACGCGATAAACACTATTTATTTCTTAATAATCATTCTAATTTTTAAATTTAAACTTACAAAATAAAATTAGGTTTAGACCTTAATTAAAACTTGTATGAAATTTCCTTCGCTCGACAAAACTAGTTTAATCGGAGTGCAATTTTTTTTCTCTACCGGTCGGCGATTACCTTCTGACTTCCACGTTGTTTTTTTTTTTTGAACACCGCAAACCCCAATCATAACGCTCTATGGGAATCTCCACATGGGGCTCCACCTTTACGCCCTATAATACTTGGGAGAAACTATACCCCATTTGCCCCTAAGTGTTGGCAATGAGAGATGTCTAACATTCCAACAGACTCCGAAAAAACGGGACTCCATTGGATATTTCATCTCATGTTGAAGATCCTAAGAGAAATTATATCGGCCTGTAAGGTATTTTATTTATTTCGTCTTTTATTCTTTTTATAAAACGGCCGGTGGTATAATATAATAAAAATAACAACTACAATTCGACAACGACTAAGCAACAAAAAAAGAATCGCAACCCTTTTACGTGCATCCTTTGGTGTTTTTTTTTTTTTTTTGTCAACAAAATGTGTTTGTATCTATAGCCATAGGTACAAATAAAAGTTGATTTGTGCTCAGTCTTAGTTGTTGTTATAGTCATTATTACTATTATTATTAATTTATAGTGCACATTATAATTATGGCTAATACTTTTGTGCAAAAAAAAAACTATTTCTTTTTCCGCTTTTTCGATTACAATCCAGACGACAACAACACATGTAAGGCTAAGGGAGGATTTCACCAAGTCAAACAGTTGCAGGTAAATTATGTTTTTATTTTGTTTAATTTTTAATCTATTTAAATTTAATATTTTGTTGTTTTCCTTACAGGCGGCCGTAACAACTAATTCAAACTTAATTTGAATTGCGAATAATAGAATAAGTTAAATTTGCTGTTATTCACATTGAAAGACATTGTGTTAAATTTGTTGTATTATTTTGGAATTTTGATTGGGTTTTATTTGTCGAAGCCTAGGCCAAAACATCACATTGGCGTCAGAAATTGGGGACAAAACTCATGAAAGTGCTAGAAAATTCCATAGTGCCTTTCTAAAACGGTGTTTTGTATTTCAAACAGTTAACAAAGTGAAAACTTCCAGAGATATTGTGTAAAAACAGTTTCGGTAGCTCATGTAATTCTAAAAGTGGAAATTTCCAGAAATTTCTACTTAACTGATTATGCTATAAAAAATTTGATAATAATAGCCTTTGAAAAAGATTTTTTCTAAAAGAGATACTAAAATAAAATTGACTTTGTCGCGAAAATTGTGTTTCGGTTATATATAAAATGGGTCCCAAAATAGAACAATTGACATAACAGCTGAGTTGAAAGAAGAATAAGGAAAAAGGAATCTTCAGACTTCGGGAATTAAAAAGGGAACTATTGCTCCGACTTCAGAATGATATCACTCAGGATGGTGGAAACCTGGCGTCATGTTGTACGATGTCAAAGAATAAGGGAGAGAAAGCACAGTAAGTACCGCCAATGAAATGCCTACTTTCATGAAGTTGCTTCTGTCGAAATTCGATGCTCTGGAAAGTTTATCTAAAGAACAAAAGAACTTTATCGAAGAACAAAAGAAGGTTCTCGAAAAAGAACAGAAAGTAAAGAATGAGCAAAATAATTCGATAGAAATTTTCTAGAAGCAACTAAGTGAACAAAAGAACATTCTCGAAGGTAAATTTGATGGTCTCGAAAACAAACTCGATTCACAGAATGTTCTTTTCGACAAAAGACTCCAAAAAATTGATTAGAAATTTGATATTCGAAGCCAAAATAGGAATCTTGGAAAAAAAGTTCGGAAGTTTAAAGCAACAGTACGAACATATGGCTAAGGAATTTGATTCTTTGAAGAAGCAGAAGGTTCGGGAATATTCGAGCAACAGCCCACGTTGAAAGAAAATGCAGCCTGTCTTCGATGATCAAACATCATGGCCGATTAATAAGAGGCAGTTCGAAGCTGCCGCTTTGGCGAACAACTTCGACAATGTCAATTGCTCTTACGCTTGCCCTCAGAGGAACAGCTGCAAAATTGCTGCACACATAACCCTGAAGACAAACATCGCGATTATGATGCCATGGTCAAGGCAATTGAGATACGATTTGGCGACGACCACATGCAGCAAGTTTACGGAGTCTATTTGCGCCTAAGGGTCCAGACAAGAGGTGAAACGCTACAACAGTTGCAAACTGACATCGAGCACTTGGCAAATTTGTCTTATTCCAATACCAGCAGGGAAATCATAAACGAGCTGGCAACGACGATTTTACTAATGCCATTGCAGATGGAAAACCATAAATAACTGTAAGAACGGCAAGTAAGAAAACGCTCGCTGAGGCTCTAGCATTTGTGTGAAAACAGATACGGAAGAAGCAGCAAAAGTATACGGGGAGGTATTTCAAAAGATACAACTGGCAGGTTTGACCTTCTCACATGCATTCTTGGTAGCCGACAATTGCGACGAATGCATCATAGGATTGGATTTCATGAAGTTAATCTTCAAGCGATTATAAGCAGAGACGAAATCCTACCGCCATCTTCAGAAATAGTTCTTTGGACGCGTTTGGAGGGTGATCCTTAGAACCACCTATTCTACCTCGTCGAAACAGATGATAAAAATGACTTTCCAAGCAACAACGTTGGAAAAATTCTAGTGGAACCAAAGAAAAACATGGTTCCGGTGAGGCTGATGAATTTGAACAAACACACCGTCAAGCTCAGACAAGGACAGGTGATTGGAAGATGCGTACACATTGCAGCCATTTCGACAACATCTAGTAGTAAATCTGCGAGTTCTGTTTCTCCAACAAAATTGGCCGAGATATGTAATGCTTTCCTCGGAAGCATCGAAAACTAAAAAATTCCGTGGGCATCACCTGTTAAACTAAAGAAAAAGAAAGACTTCAGAACTCGATTCTGCGTGAATTAGCTTAGGCTCAAGAATGTCACCGAGGACAGCGACTCCTTGCCTCGAATAGATGCCACCTTGGATACCCTTTCTGGAGCGAAATGGTTTTCCACCCTCGATCTGAAAAGTGGCTACTGGAAGGTACAGCCATCCAGAAGACAAAGAAAATACCATTTTCAGAACGGGAAATAGACTATGGCAGTTTACCGTTATGCTTGTGTAAAGCTCCGGCTACCTTTGATGGAATGTGTCATACGTGGTCTGACATGGAAAACCTGCCTGGTATACTTGGATGTCGTCATTGTTGTGGGAAAGACGTTCGTTGAACATCGCGACAACTTGAGGGAGGTGTTTACAAGACCTCGAACAGCACATTTGAAGCTTAATCCTCAGAAATGTGCTTTGTTCAAAGCTGATGTAAAGTATTTGGACCATGTGATATTATCAAATCAAACTTGTCAATAAAAAAACTTAAAATGGAAGAAACTTCTTGAATAAATTCATTGAATTTTCATTTGTCAAAAACCAAAAACTTGTCGTTTAACTTTTCTTCTATTCTTAGCTTATTAGTAAAAAGAAAGCAATCAAAAACGTGAGAACACCTTTGTACAGCCAATCATTATTGAAGGAACTTTTTTTTTAAAGTACAATTACGTGTGTTTCTTTAATTATATCGTGAGAAGAATCCAGGGAAACTAAAACAAAATAAGTTATTTAATGTGGTTTTATGTTTGCCGAGTAACCCTCTCCTTAAAACCCTTACATTTTAGTGACCAAGCGACATTTGTTTCTTGGCTGAGTGGTGCCATAAAACTTTATTTCTAACAAAACAACAAATACTTGAAACTTGAAACCCATTAAACCAAAAGTAAGCAATTATCTTAAGTTGGCACCTTAACGCTAAGGTACTTGTTCCCAGCCAGAACCATTGCTGCACACCACTCTATAGTTATAACATTATATCCTTTAACGCTTAGTCATCACCTTTTCTCAAGGAAGAAGTAAGCTGTTGGTTTTATTATAGTACAGGTGGTGGTAAAAGAAAACCTACATACAGTTGCATTGCAAGAACGGAAAGTTCTTGATTATTTCCTAATGAGGATCCTTCCCGAAACCATTTTATGTCTCCAGACAACAACTTCAATTATAAAATAGAGAAAGAACCTTGAAGACGGAAGCGTTTGTCGTGTAAGTAAAATGTCCCAACAGGATCTTATTTTTTAATTTCATTTATGTGTGCAAGTTAGGCAACCGTAAAAGTTTTCAGGACAGAAACCTTTTATGGACCAAAGACTAAATCCTTGCTGTGTATCAATTTTAAAGCGTGCTTTCCAAAATTTGCACCATATGTTTCTATGGATAAAATAACGACTAGGTGCAAATAGGGCGTCTACGATAGCCGCTTCTGTACAAAATATATCTGTACCCCGAAAGCTTAAAAGATTTTTAATATTAAAAAAATGGGCACGACTGGGTCGCACGTACATGCTCCTTTTTTGCCTTATCATATTGAAAGCGCAATAAATACAGAAAAAATTATCTAACATACATAATGTACTAACAATTTTATCAATATCGTAAGAGTCGTTTTCGAGAAAAAAATTGGAAGGGCCAAATACCGTCCCGAAGACGACCTTGAGGTCATTAAAGCTCTGCACAAGATTGGAAAATCAATACGGAAATTGCGAAATCTGTCGGAAGCTCTGCTTAAATGGTTATTATTGTAATAAAGCTAAGAAAAAACCAACACAAATAAGATGGCGGCTATAAAAAATCACTAGGAGACACAAATTGCCTTAATTAGATCAATTTCTGTATTCCAAATATTTGTAGCAGAAAACAGAACGATCGGTCGCTTACTACAGAATGTTGTTGCACGAAGAAATTACAATCGGTCTATACTTTAACAAGAAAAGTGTAAAATATAAGCCGATTCCACGATCAATGGGTTTCTAACTAAATTTAATTGTAAATTCTTGATTATGTATATTTGACAAAATTAAAAAAAAATATTAAATTATTTTCAGAAATAACTTTTTGAAAATTTTAAATGTGTTCTTATTTTTATGGCCTTCTTGTGGATACATTAAGTGATTTTGTTTTATATATATAATTAACGCGTGTACAAGGGACTATTTGTTTCCTTTTTAATGTAGAGCTAGAGCACACTACGCTGGCATTAGGATGATAGGGAGGGGAAGGATAGGAGGTGTCGAATAATATTGGTTTTGAATGCTTGCAGATCAAAATGGTAAGGGGAAATTTCGCTGGATAAACTATTCCAAATTCGTGTTGTTCGGCAAAAAAAAAAAGAATCCGTATATTTCACGGTACGTCTCAAGGGTGAGCTGATGAGCATTCCTTGTGAGACGACTATTACGGGAGAAACTTTTTAAGGGAGGAATGCAGCTGGCTACTTCAAGTGAACATTCTTTATAAAAGAAACGATAAAATAAGGAAAAACATGAAACTTTTCGTCTGTGTTCGAGAGGGGCAATTGTTTTAACTGCAGTTCTATTTCTTATCAATCTTAACGGACAGACAGATCAGAAGGAGAAAAATACTTCTTACACCGATACAGAAAACCTAAGCACTGAACAGCATTTTTAGCGATCTCAAATATATGGTCGTTCCAACGGAGGTCTTTGTTGACACACATACCGAGTACTGAGAGCTTTTCGGTTTCTTCGATGTAAATGCCATTCACGGACAATGGCATGGGGGGTATCTTAAACTTTAACGACAGAAGACAGCATTGAGTTTTCGAAGCATTAAACTCCACACGATTTCTATTACCCTATTTGTTAATGTTGTTTTATTATTTATTTATTTATTGAAATAATTTACAAAGATAAATTTATAAATTATTTTTTTTATGAGGCATCAGGGTAGCCAGACCATATGATGCCGTTTTATAATTTTACAAGGAAATTAGTTTAAAACTAGTTTGATTTT
The DNA here is from genome assembly GCA_963971375.1 of Platycheirus rosarum. NCBI lineage: Eukaryota > Metazoa > Arthropoda > Insecta > Diptera > Syrphidae > Platycheirus > Platycheirus rosarum. The sequence continues at coordinate 101,374,521 of OZ020510.1, forward strand.
ATTAAATTTATAAAGAACAGAAGAGTATAGCAAATTAAAACAAAATTACATTATATTACCCTACAAAATAAAATTATGGTGGAAAATTACGTTAAGTTAAATTTCTTCAAATTTATGATGAGCAGATATGCCAGCTTTGATTACGTCTGATGGATTAAGAATTCTGACGAGCATCTCATTAGTGTTGTCTGCGGGTGCATTTATTTGGCGAGAAATAGGACACTCCACGAAAATATGCCAAATTGAGAGAGTAGTTTTACAATTCAAGCATTCCTCTGGATTCTCATGGCTGTAGTAGTGTTTGCTTGTAAACATTGTTTTTCCTAATTTTGACACGTAATAATTTTATGGATTCTTTTCTATTAAGCGATTGATTGTAATGGATCCGGGTGTTAAGCGGTTGATTCTTTCGAAGAAACGTTTCACAATTTTGCCATTTTTCATGAGTTCTTTCTTTTGAAGGTGATTGAAGTAATTTAGGGGGTAATTTAGGATACTCAACGATTAGGCGTTAGGTGAATGGCGTTTTTAGCTGCCAAGTCAGCAACATCGTTACCTTTAATACCGCAATGACCTGGGATCCATGCATGTATGATTTTTCTGTGGTGGTACAAGCAGGTTCTAATAATTTCAAATGATGGACATTTATTTGTTGCATTTCTTAAGCCCATGAGAATACCTAGATTATCAGTTAAGATTAGGAAACGTTCGAAAACTTTCTGGGGGACCGAAATTGCTTTATAAATCGCAGCTAGCTCGGCAATGTAACTGTCCGCGTATGCTGGCAGTAGAGCCTGATGGATGATAGAGAACTGAGAATTTTGATGTGATTCTATTACAGCATAAGAGCACCACTGATTTTCTTTTTGTGAGCCGTCCGTGTACACAATTCTGTCTGCGCCTATACTAGCGATTAGTTCTTGATGTAGATTTCTGTGTTTGCCTTTTTGTATTTAGAGAGATTTGTGTTGATTGGAAGAGAATCTCGTTTCCAAGAAGGATGACTGACTATCTGTTAATGTGGGTAATATATCTGTTCCGAAAACATTTTGAATAGAGGTGATGCTTGTCAAAACTGATATAGAATTTGTTTTGTTTTTTTTTTTTTGTTGAAGATATTGTTTTTTCGACGGCTTTAAACAAGGGATGTGTTGCATTTACTATTGCCTTACTGATGAGATTGCTTGCTCTTTTTTTTAGCTAAGTGCTCCAACGATGTATATCCTGCTTCTACTATTAGGGCTTCGATCTTTGTAGATCTCAGGGCACCTGTCGCAGTTCTAAAGCATTCGTTTATAGGTGCCAATATTTGATTGGTTCTTTTTTGTTGTCCACATAAAGATGGTTAAACTATGTTGGAGTGTACCTTTCAACAGAGCTTTTGTTATTCGAAGAGCTATTTCCATGTGTGGTCTTTATTTTTTTTAACAAATCACTTTTAATACGTTGTTTCGCCTTTTAACTCTGACATGTTTAACCCATTTCAAGTTCCCCGTAAAAATGACTCCAACAATTTTTATTTCGTGCGTTACAGATACACTTTCTTTTACTGCAGAGATGAAAAGTCTCAATTTTTGAAGAAGGGATAATTGCACCATTTTTTCAGCCGAGTTATACATTCTCAAGTCGACTGGTTCTAGAGAATCTTTCACTTGAGTAGGGTGCCCAGAAGAGACAATGCTGTATAAATCAGAGTTTGAGTTTGAGGCTTGACATACGGTACCGTTGCAATTGTACGTCCAAAGGCGAAGGACATGAATTATCTACGTCAGCAAAACAGTCAAGTGGATTAGAAGTAACAGACAGAAGATTTTTTATAAAATTGAGGAAAAGAGTCGAAGACAGAACGGAGCCCTGGGGCACACCAGCATTTATTTTGTAAGAATCAGACTTGAATCCGTCTAATACAACTTGTATTGAACGGTCCAGAAGAAAGCTTCTAATCCAACGAAGAAGATTATCATCGATCAGAAAAACACGCATTTTCGATAAGAGAGCTTCATGCCAAACTCTATTAAATGCCTTGGAGATATCAAGAGCAATAATCTTAATTTCACCAAAGCGATGTAAAAATTTGTTCCACTGTTCGGTGAGATATGCCATCAGATAACTAGTAGAACGGTTGCTGCGGAAGCCACACAATTGAGAAGCTTTCGATCTTCGCGATATTCCTTAAGCTGACGGTTAATCAGCGTTTCCATGACCTTAGAAAGAAGGGATGTTAGTGCTTTGGGTCGGAAGGAGGAGGGGAGAATGGGTCACCTTTCTTAGGGACAGGCAGATTTGTGTATATCGAGATGCTGATAAACCAGCATCGACCAATCATTTAGAAGCCAACAATCCACGCACTATTGACAAAATAAGACCGGGTATGCTCGAAAAAGTTTTGCATCTGACAGGAAGTCGTTCATAAAGCGTAGTAGCGGAGGCGATAGGCTAGAAATTATTTTTAAACATTGAATGCAATGAAATTTGTGAGCTACTTAAGTCAAAGTTGGTCATTCCATTGAATTAGTTATGTATGTTTGATTATAAAAAAAAAGTTCTATGCCTCTAAAAAACACCCACGTTACGTGTCCATAACGTAAGGGTCATAATACCACACATTGCTAAAATCTTTTTTTATTTTGATTTTTTGAGACATTTTGCTAATTAACTTCGAATCTGTAAAATATATTTGAAATTTTATTGTGTACTTATTTCTTCATTAAAAAATTCATTTTCGAATGGTTTATAGATATAAAGGGTTTTTAATTAATGCTTCCTAACTTTAAATTTAAATAAAACAAAATTTGTGCGAGATGTTATCGAAATTTTATATTCGTTTGAAAGGCCAATCGATACCATTGTGTCTGGAATATAATATGTTTTAATTTTCTGCCACGGCATCTGAAGTGTCTAATTTTCCCTTACTCTAGCGTATAAATCAGGATAAATTTGACCGATGGAATTGGTTATGTTGGCAGATTGAATAAATGTTAGTTTTAACCAGATGGCCTCTATAAACTGCCAAAGTTCGGAAGTCTCTATTGGAAGACGCATCTATTTCTGTTGCTAAAAAATCACCAAAACAATGTAGCATATAACAGCAAGTCGTTATTGCAAAGAGTTCCTAAGTGTGATAGAACATCTTTATAGTGCAGTAAATAACTGCCTGAACACAATGGGACGCAGCTGCAGACGGAGTTGCAATACGGAGACGGAAAGGTTGGTTAACTTTTAATAAAGACGTGCAGTTTTTTGACATTTCACAAAGAAACAAATGGAACACAACAGTGGTGCGTTCTTTCTGAAAGATCTTTGATAAGGTACATTTACAGGACTCTTATTTTCGGTAGTTTTTTCATTCTTATTTTTACAAAAGTGTTAAAAGATGTATATCAGTAGGGGAAAAAAGTAACAAATGGAAGAATCAATGTTTTAATATTTTATGGGTTGAGCTTTGATGTTTCTCTTTTGAAAAAGAAAATGTTTGACATGGTCTATAAATAAGAACTTTAAAAAATAATTGTAGATCATATGGACACAGAGAGAAAATCCAAAAGTATCTTGAAATTTCTGGGCAACTTTTTTTCCTGATGAGACATAGGAGAACGGCTGACTGACTTTCTTTTTTTCGAATTTTGAAAGGAATCTTATCTATTTGAAATTTTAGCACAAACAATATCGAAAAAGGAGAACCTTCATTCTTTTTTTGGACATACACGTACGTTGATGTTTACCCTGATCTTGATTATAATGAACATTACCAATACTTTCATATTTTTTTTTTTTTTTTTTATAATTAACGCGTGCACAAGGGATTATGTGTTTCCCTTTTAATGTAGAACACACTGCGCGGGCATTACGAAGATAGGGAGGGGAGAGATAGGAGGTGCCGATTAACATTGGTTTTGAATGTTTGCAGATCAAAATGGCAAGGGAAAATCCCGCCGGGTAAACTATTCCAGATTCGTGTCGTTCGGCTAAAAAAAGAATCCCTATATTTCACGGTACGTCCGAAATTAGGCTCAAGGGTGAACTGATGAGCATTCCTTGCGAGACGAGTATTACGGGAGACACTTTTAAGGGGAGGAATGCAACTGGCTACTTCGAGTGAACATTTTTTGTAAAAGAAACGATAAAATAAGGAAAGACATGAAACATTGCGTCGGTGTTCGAGTGGGGCAATTGTTTCAGCGGCAGTTCTATTACCTATCAATCTTAACGCTCGATTTTGTATTCTATCAAGCAGGTGAAGCGATGTTTGCGAAGCACCTGCCCAGAGGTGGGAGTTATACTCGAGTTTAGGGCGTATAAACGCTTTATAAATTGTAGCCAGATCAGATGGGGAAAAGTACTTCTTACACCGATACAGAAAACCTAAGCACTTTGCAGCATTCTTAGCGATCTCAAATATATGGTCGTTCCAACGGAGGTCGTCGTTGACACACATACCGAGTACTGAGAGCTTTTCGGTTTCTTCGATGTAAGTGCCATTCATGGACAATGGCATTGGGGGAATGTTTAGCTTTAACGACAGAAGACAGCATTGAGTTTTCGAAGCATTAAACTCCACACGATTTCTATTACCCCAATTGACAATGCTGTATAAATCGGAGTTTAATGAGCTTGACATACGGCACCGTTGCAATTGTACGTCCGAAGGCGAAGGACGTGAATTATCGAACGAATATGAAAAGCTGAGGGTAGAGTCGTCAGCAAAACAGTTAAGTGGATTAGAAGTAACAGACAGAAGATCATTTATAAAAATGAGGAAAAGAGTCGGAGACAGATCAGAGCCCTGGGGCACACCAGCATTTATTTTATGGGAATCAGACTTGAATCCGTCCAATACAACTTGTATTGAACGGTCCAGAAGATAGCTTCTAATCCAACGAACAAGAGTATTATCGATCCCAAAAGCACGCATTTTCGATAAGAGAGCTTCATGCCAAACTCTATCAAATGCCTTGGAGATATCAAGAGCAATAATCTTACTTTCACCAAAGCGATGTAAAGATTTGTTCCACTGTTCGGTGAGATATGCCATCAGATCACCAGTGGAACGGTTGCTGCGGAAGCCATACTGACGGTCTTGGAGAAGCTTACGATCTTCGAGATATTCCTTAAGCTGACGGTTAATCAGTGTTTCCATGACCTTAGAAAGAAGGGATGTCAGTGCTATGGGTCGGTAGGAGGAGGGGGAGGACAGGCTGGACAAATGCTGTTTTCCATCTTCTAGGAAAGATTCCAGAAGAGTAGGAGCGATGGAAAAGCTTACGCAGTGGCTTTGCCAGTGTGGAAGAACACCTCTTCAGAAGAATCGGGGTTATACCATCCGGGCCAGCGGATTTGTGTATATCGAGATCTTTGAGAACTCTTGCTACTGTACGAGTGCGGAAAAAAATGTGTCCCATGGAAAAATTTACATTCTCAAGTACAGGAGGGGCAACGTTGCTTTGAGGCAGCGTGGAGCTGGCAGCGAAATGGGCGGCGAGCAAGTTTGCCTTCTCTGAAGAGTAAACAATTGGTTTGTTATTGTCGATGAGCGTTGGAACCGAAGATGTCGAGGAGTTTTTTATATTTTTTTACAAATGACCAAAAATTTTTACTGCCTTTGGGACACTGCAGAATTTTTTGCCGTAATTTTTGGTCATGCAAAAATTTGGTTCTTTCTATAACGGAGTTGCATGAGTTCCTTGCTTGTTTGAGCTTTTTCCGATTTTCCTCTGTAGGGTTGGCTTTGTAAGATCGGAAACTTACTTCTTTGAGCCTGATAGCTTCTTTACACTCAGAATTAAACCAAGACTTTTCTTTAGGTTTGATGCTTTTTACTCTGTTAGGAATAAAAGCACGCATCCCTAGAAGAATCACATTTGTGATCATTTCAGCACTGGCATCAATGTCACTATCGAGGAAGCATAGTGACCAGTTAAAGTTTCGGAAAAAGAAATTCAGGCCGTCCCAGTTGGCTTTCTCGTATTGCCAAACAGTCCTGGTGGGAAGTTTTTCTTTAACTGGATGGGTGGGGGATGAGAAATTAGCTGAAATGATACAATGGTCTGAAGTGCCAAATGGAGAAGTTACACTAATGGTATATTTATCAGGGTGAGAAGTAAGAAACAAGTCAAGAGTATGGGCTGCTTGCCCAGCAACATCCGGTATACGCGTTGGCACATCGATCAGTTGGGTAAGGTGATGTAACCCGGCAAAGAGCTCGACATACCTTCCTTCGGGTGTTGTCTGACCAGAATAGCGGAGCCAGTTGGAATTGTGTACATTGAAATCGCCCGCAATAACGATTTCAGTGCGAGGACAAAGGGAAACAATTTTCGAGATGGAATCAGACAGTGCATCAAACTCGTTACAAGTCGAATTACTGTCAAGATTTGGACTCCTGTAAATAAAACAATAATGAATGACATGCTTGCGGACAGTGAATTTGAGCCATAAGAAGTTAAAGTCCGTGTTGGAACATTGCCCATATTGGGGAAGGCTCTGGCAAGCAATATCATTCCTAACATAGACCACGAGACATGATGAGAAAAGAGTAATGGCACCAAGCTATACCCATGTAGAGCAAATTCTGATAAATCAGTATTTGCTCCAACCTGAGTTTCACTTAATGCCAAAACAGCTGGCCTGTGTTGAACAGTGTAGACGTACACGTGAAAGAAATTCTTTCTTAAACCACGAACATTTGAATACACGACACAAAAATCACTTACCATTTAAAAATACTTACATACAAAACACAACTCTGATTAAGTCGAACTGCGCAGTGAAAATCAAAATTAACTTCTGTAATAATCAAACTGTCTTAGGTGTTATGCCCATAAGACAGCCTGTTTACAAAAAATCAATCCAAACATTCAGCACAATAAGACAAATTCAGATGCCCTTATCTATTTACCGCAAGCATTGTATGGTCATACGATGCCTACAGTAGATAAGAAAGAGGCAGTTAAGCACAAAGGTCTTGGGACAGAATAGAGGATAATTTGTTATGCGAATGCGTTTTATTTATTTTTTTTTTTTCTTCTTCAGCGCGAGTGGGCATCTTTTTCATTCATCCTACGACGCGAGTGAACACTATTATTTTTTTTTACAGCACACGCGAGGGGTTTTTTTCCAATTTCTCAACGAGCGTGTATTATTTTTTTTTTCCTTAAAGCACTCGCGATAACAACGCGCAACAATTATGATTCGGAGTATAACAAATCTTGTTTTTAGTCCGTGCTAGCATTTTCTTTCCCGAACGAGATATACCAAAGCTCAGCCCTAACATTTTTTTTTAATTTTCATTCAATTAGTTTTTGTTGCAAAAAAAAGGAATAAACAAAAAAACGATGTAAACAAGGTATTATAATAAATGTATTGATATTTGACTAATGCCAAAAAACTGCACAGCATCATTGTGGGCACTTGCAAGTTGGGACGTACGTCCTCTTTTGACGGCTAATACAGATCCAGTTTTCGTATTCCAGCTCCGTTTTTGTAAAAATACCTACAGGTATTTTTGAATTCTTGATATGATGTTTGGAATGTCCGGTAGATACCAAAAAAAATATAAATAAAATATATATGAAATCTTACATTTTTATCTATTCTTTTTTTCTAAGGAAATCATTTGAAACTAAATAAATTGCTCATATATACGGCCACATCGTCGAATAAAATTTAAAATAAAATGCACGACTGGGTCGCACGAACTTGCTCATATGCTATATAATTGCTTAGTGGCTGCATATGTATACGTACATATGTATTAAAATAAAAAAAAAAATTTTTTTTTGAAAATTCTCTCATTTCTTATTTAGTTTAAGAGTTTTCTCGGATAAAGTACGTATGCAATAAAATTTGAAAACAAAATGTCTATCGAGGAAAAAAAATTGAAAATCGTTCGATCAGTTTTTTTTTTAAAAGTCGTTTTTTTTTAAACTTTTTGAAAAAAATATTCTACATTTTTTTCTAGTATGCCATTATAAGGAAATCAGTAGTTTATTCTGGGAAAATTATTTAAAAACAAATTTAATCAACCCGTTTTCAAAATATCTCGAAAATCAATTTTTTTTAGAAAATTTAAAAAAAATTGAATTATAAATGACTTCCTGTGTGCAAAACTTTATTGAAATCGGTATAATGGTTAGTTAGTTAGTTAGTTATAGAAACTTAATTTATTTTATTTCATTGTACATATATCTACAATAAATTTCATAGTTTAATATGGTTTGGCTTAAAGCCGTCTACCAGAATGACATTATAACAATATTATACATTTCTTACTAAAATAGTATAAAATTAAAATTTAAAAGTCGCCTTCGATTATTCGGGTTCTATAATTCAGTACCATCGTTGTGTATTTATACAATTTCTCCCAACCAAGACTTTCATTCAAAATACATAAAACTTCGTTCATTTTCGTTACGGATTTACCGAAGAATCTGACTCGATATTCTCTTAGAATCGGACATCTGGCAATAAAGTGGTAAATATCTTCTCTTTCCTTGAGGTTGCAAATATCGCACAAAATAGGTAGGTCCGGACGATGTGGAATGTAGTTGGGGTTGATCATTTCCCCTCTTACTTTAAATATCGTACTTATCATTGAAAGCGGTAATCTGTTTAAGAAGTAGGAGCTTCCTTGTAAGTTGTAGTCGAGCTAGCTATAAATCATCCTATACTGAGATGATTTAGCTTCCAAGATATAACCACTATAAGCTGAGCGCGCTACACCTTCCAGTAAATTTTGAAACATGTTTCTAAGATTAGCGGGTCCAATATCTGGTTGAATCTGTAATCTTTCTCCACAATCAACCCCTATTTCTTCCCATTTTTTGACGAGGTTGCTTCTCAAAGTAATTATCGACTTGAGGATCAATTTGGGTAGTCGTCTTGTATCATCCATCTCCATTATTATATAATCGGAGTGTAGTTTTAGAGTATTTAAGAATAACGGTGGCATTGTAGTTTCAAGGTGGACCATGTAATTTGGAGTACAGGCCGGCAACCAAAAAATGCGTTTAAGAAAATATCTTTGAAACTTTTCAACAACATCGAACTGCCAGCAACCCCACACTTGAGCTCCATACAACATGATGGAAGAAGCAGTGGCACGCAATATCTGGATCTTTGCGCTATGGTCCACAAACCTACTCTCTATACAACGTCCCCAGATTGAAGAAATAGCTCTTTTTGCCTCTGCTCATTTAGCCTCGATATGTTTTTTGAAGTTAAGGTTAGCACAGATCAATACATCGAGATACTTATACTCTCGAACTATTTCTAAATTCTGACCCTTGTAGGTCCACCTTTCGTTTCTCGAGTATCTACCACCTGCATCCCTGAAGATCATCATTTTAGAGTTTCCAAGGTTAACAGTCAGGTTCCAAAGATCACAGTAGCGCTCCAGACGGTTGATCATGCGCTGCATTCCGTTAACTGATTCCGCCAAAAAACTATGTCATTGGCGAAAATGAGACACGGTATTCGTAACCCTCCGAACTCAATACCCCCTCCGACTTCCCCGACAACATAATAATATACAACGGTATAATGGTTTACCATAAAATCGCATTTAAAAAAAACGGTTCTATGAGAAGTATCGTTGCAAAGAAATTTGGAACAATTCATTCTAATTGAAAGATGTATTGTTGTAAGAAAATAGGACCCTGAAAGTATTATCAAAATAGTTAGAGCCGCTTTCAAGAAAATCAAACTTTTTTTAAAGATTGTATCGCAGGTACCGTTATTTTTCGACCTAGAGCAACAATGAAAAACACCCCCGAGATACTACCATATAAATACTAAATACCAAGTTTGAAGGATATCGGCTGATCCGTTTAGACTGTAGAGGTGAGAACAGACAGACAGACGGATGGAATTTCCGGACCCACTGTTTTCGACTTCTCTATCATCGTAATGTCATATTTGATTGTTAGATTTTTTTTGCGCGAATCCATAACTTAGCTCCTTATACCCAAATAGAACAAGAAGGCGAATGGATATTGTATGTAGATCTATTTAATTAATAATAGTGAAAGAATTTTATATACATATGTATAATTTACGTACATCATACAATATACATTTGACATCGAAATATATACATTTATTATATGTATACGAAACATGTACAAAACGATAAGGATGAATCCAACTGCATTGCTGTCAACATGACACATTTATAGGTATACGTGTATTGTTCTTGTTTTTTTCTACATATCTAGGTAGAGCATTGTACATCTCGTATAGATATAATATTTGTTAATTATCTTACGACTTTGATTCTTAGATCTGAAGTTATTCAATGAAGGTATAATATACGTATATTATTAAACATCAAAGATGTCATGTATTAGATGAAAGTGATACCGATTTATTGCTACGAAAACCAAAAGGCGATTGGCTGAGTTAAGGAGGAAGTGGAAAAATAAAAAAAGTAATCGTCACCATCAACGGTGCAACAACTGGAATCCGGCCCGGTCTTCACACAACAAGTTTTTGCTCTTTTTATGATTGGCCATAGTCTTGATGTACAGCAACAGCTTAGTTTGCGTGGTAAGATTTAAAGAGCCACGACAGACTAGTATTTTTATCTATACCGATTAAGCGAAACAGCTCAGCTCACATCAGCTCAAGTGAGTTTGCTCTTTCTGGAGCCACCTCTTAAATGAGTGAACTCTTATATGTATATAATGTTTTTTTGACCTAGCTCAAACCGTTGAGATGGCTCAAAAGTATTCTAGAGTTTTTTTTTCAGCTCTTTTTTGAGCTTTTTGCAACCGTGAAAACATAACAGTGATGTTAAGCAAACAATCAAAACAAACAAAAATACTGTATTTCAAAGAGCAATTAAAATCTATGTTGTGATTCTTACAACTTCAGCAAACGAACATTTCCCATTTCTATTTAGTATGCATGTATTTAAAAGCTTTTCATTATTATAGTGATCACAAAACAAATTCATTAAAATTTTAAAATGATAGCTAACTTCTGTCAGGTCAACTATTGTTATATTAAATACAGATAATCTCAAAATTCCTACAATATTATATGAAACCAAAACACCTTTCCTATCAATTAAAATAATTCTGGTCTATGAGGCTAACTCCATATTCCTAATGGTAGGTCATGAGTCATGACTGTCAATTGCTGGAAGTCCCATTAGACTTTTAACCGTCCATTAGGGTCAATCTCAATTAAATGAAACTAAAGAACCACTTGAGTGGGTGGAATTTCAAATGTTTTCAAAGTAAAATTGTTGGCCTTCCTTTCAATCTTAATAGTATTGAAATATGTAATTATAATTAATATAAAATATATATATTTTTTTTTGCATAATTTCTCCAAGAATAATCGCAATCAAATAAACGTGCCTGCATTTAATAATGTATGTCTAGACCATAGAGTAAATATATTATATAGAGGAAAAACTTTCGTACGTTCCACGCCTCAAAACCCTCAATTTTCGTTGTTGCTTTGGTATATCATTCATTGTGTTTCGTGTTCTCTTTTGTATATCATTCATTGTCGGCGTTAAAAAACAAAGAAAAAACCATGTGGTGAGTTTTGTTAATTTTGACATTTCATTTTGTTCTTGTTGACAACAACTGTCTGAATTGTTATTTGTGTTTGAAAAAATTTAATTTTATCCTGGCATCAGAAAGAAAATCACAAAAAAATCATTTAATTCCTTAAAAAAGTAAGTGCTAATGTGGATTAATTTGGCTAGATTGAACTTCAAAATGTGTGAATCGCATTTACTACTCAGGTATGCTGAAAATTGTTTTGATTGTCTAAAAAAAAACTTTTTTTCAGGCTTACAAATATTACAAAACACATCAATATTAAGCATCTTTTGTACAAAACAGCAGTGCCAAGAAAACAACTTCAAATATGGAAGAACCATGCGCCAATAAGATCCCAGTCAAGAAACCGAAAAGTATCCCCACGAGAATGGCTTTGCTATGCATGCTGCCCAGAACAGCGGCAGTTGCAACGCAGCAGCGTACTCGTACATGACAATCAGCTTCACTACAGAAGACCTAGGCGAACATTACAAATCTGCGGTAAGATTTTTTTATAATAAATTAAAATTGCTTATAAAATTGGAAAAATTGTTATTTAGCCTGACAGTTACCTGATTCACTTGGTCGGGCATGAGGCAAAAGGAAGCATTTTGTATGAGCTTCGCCAACGTGGGTGGTGCAATGAGTAAGTTGTCGCAATTTATCATCAGAATATCTTACCAAAATTGACTTTATTTAAGTTTAATGGCTGGACATAATAACACAGCTCGAGGATTTGGCTTCTTTGAAATAGTTGTTGATCTAACAGAGGATGGTATGGAGCATATTGACGATATCGTGCATACCATATTTCAAGTAATTTAAAGACCAAAATTATTGCAAACATTTTTTTAAATACAATTTATTATAGTATTTCCGAATGCTGAGGGAAGAAGGTCCTCAAAAATGGATTTTTGAAGAATTTTGTGACATCAATCAAATGCACTTTAGATTCAAGGACAAGGATTTGCCAGAGAACTTGGTAACCAGTGTGGTTGCTTCTATGCAGGTTTGCAGTTATACCCAGACACCACTATCTTTCTCTTTCATTTGAATATTTTCAGATGTATCCGCTAGAAGAAGTTCTAACGGCGCCGTACTTAATAAATGAATGGGAACCAGAGCTAATAACTATCCTTCTAAATAAACTTGTTCCAGAAAAATGTCGCGTCATTTTAGTAAGTCAAAGCTTAGAGCCGCTGGCTTTGAAGAGAGAGCCTTGGTATGATACCAAGTACGATACAGTGGAGATTGATGCTGAAACAATAAAAGTAAGTAAAATTCCTACTTTGTTTGGGGGTTCCAATTATCTTGTTCTTAATGTATTTCTTTTGTTTTAAATTTTTAGCGTTGGGGAAATTGCGAACGTAATGAAAACCTCACTTTGCCTGCTCCTAACGCATTCATTCCAACTGATTTTACCCTCATGCCACTAGACCCCGATATGAATAAAAACCCAGTGGTAGTTTTAGATACACCTATTTTACGTGTTTGGCATAAACAAGACGATGAATTTCTCACGCCGAAAGTTGCGATGAGTTTTGATTTCTCCAATCCTATGGTCTATTCCGATCCACTCAATTGCAATTTAAATCACATGTTATGTGCACTCTTAAAAGATCAACTAAATGATTATCTCTATGATTTTTGACAGTTCTACACCAATACTTATTTGACCAGCTTGTAGGTCTTGTCAAATGAAGGCAGTAGATTTCCCTCTTTATAGTATAGTTACTCTATGGTCTAGACACATGTCTGGTGCATGGCATGAGGTTTTAATAGGATTTGAAGAATCCCTAATTAAACCCCATTTCTTGCTGTGTGAGCTTAAATTTTGTATCTTAAATTTATGCTATAACTGGAATTTAATCCCCTTAACTTAATGGGCCATATTATACATATTTTAGTTTACAATGATAGACAAATGTTTTTTTTTTGACATGATAACGTCTTATAAATCGATGACAGGCTATACGTACAAAATGACATGACTGATGCTGATAAGACTCTCATCACTCATGCTAACCGCGATACTGTGCTGCCATCAATGTTTTCTTATAATTATTATTTATTATCGTCCGTAAACCGACTTTTCAGACAACCAACTCTTTATCTGTTAAGAACGAGGTCTGAGAAGTAGAATAGGTGGAAAAGAACACCTATTCGGAACAATAGCGGGGAGACCATCTTTATCAGTGGATTTCTAGATGTCGAAATTCTTACCTTACGAAATCCTTACTCTGGCCACTTTACGAGTGGGAAAAAAGATTGGTACAAGGAGGGAAGCACACAACTAATGATTAAGTTTGTTTCAATAGCCCAAATAGTACCTGAGGAAGAAGATACCACATGTATTAGGTATAAGCGACGTTCCTTAGGTTAAAAAACTACGTGTTAAACGGTTAAAATTGGCATGTAGAGCGAATCATCAACCCTCCAGGCGTAAAGAATTCAAGACTAAGTCAGAGGATACGAGAAACAGAGACAAATCTCTTCACTGAATGTGTGGTCAAATTAAGAGAGATATACAAAAGCCAACGAAACACCTGGCCGAGTATATTACTTGAGGCTCAGTAAGGCTATAAAGAACTGGTTGGTTGCTTTATTGTTGTTTGCAGCAGCAGAAAAAAAAAAAGCAATTGAAAAAAAAAATCAAGAAACAGAGTGGATAAAAATATGAAAATTAAGGAGAAAATATATACATAGGATCGTTGTCGCTCCTTCATGATGAGCTTCGTCTTGAAGACAAAGATATGTATAGGCAATGTTTAAGGATGGATGAAGATTGTTTTATAAAAATTTTGAATAGTGTAAGAACAACGATTGAGAAGCAGTCTACTCAAATGAGGGATGCGATATCTCCTGAGGAAGGTTTGGCCGTAGTGCTAAGATTTCCGGCTACTAATGAAACTTATAGAAGCTTAGACTTTCAGACCAGATTATCCAGACAATTTATCGGAGCACTTATCCCACCTTGCTGTGATGCAATATATTTAAGTTTAAAGAAAGCATATTTAAAGGTTTGTGTCACTAAATTTCAAATTTGACTTTATTTAATATTTTTTATATTTAGTTTCTCGGCAGCTTTGCTGAATGGAAAGAAATTTGTACAGAGTACTACAATCGAAGGCTGTTTCCCTTATGTCTGGGTGCCCTAGATGGAAAGCATGTAGTTTTAGGGCATCAACATCGGATGGCACTTTATATTTTTATTATAAGGGCTTCAATAGTATTGTTTTGCTGTTCCGACAGTGTTTCGGAATGCTCGCGAACAGATTTCGAATTAGATTTCGCTTAAGAAATGAAGTTCTAGAAAGTCATTTCTTCCAGGACTTAGAAGAACTATCTGAACAAACGGGAACAAACCTGCTCAGATTTATTAATATCTCAAAATGGCTTAAGGATATATAGGTTTTTCATAGGTCACAGCTGATTGCGCATCGCATAAGAGATGAATTTGCAATAAATCATGTAAAATTGGGAAATAAAAAGTCAGACATCTGTATATAAATATTTTATTTTATTTTTATTAATAAAAAATGGTCACCATTTAAATTAAATCTTCATCCATATATACGTCTTCCATTGTTGTTTCCAATAAATTTTTGGATGATGAAGTTGACGTATTGTGCTTTCTGTAAGAAACCTTGTTCTTGGGTATTTTAAGGGCAAATGTTCAACGCTTAAAATATTTATTTGTTTCGCAGGCGTTGAAATACAAAGTGGTACTTTGTTCCCTTCGTCAAGAGCTGTTTGTTTTTTTGCAATTTTTTTACGATATCTAGCAGCTTCAACTTCATTTCCCTAATCAGGCCTTCGTCTTTAACAAACAGCATTTCCGTTTTCAAATTGTCAAGGTAATGGTAAGAACTAGACCTTCTGCTTGTCTGCACTATTGCTTCAGCTATTTTGTTGGCAGCTCTTAGAGCTTCCTGAGCTTTGAGCTTCAATGCAGTTGAAATCACCAACTATTTTTCACTGCCCCTGGTTTTAATGTTCCTAGGTTGCTGATTGAACGTTGCTAACAATTTATAAATGAAATAAGTTTTTGATAAAATCAGCTCCATTTGAAACAAAAAGTAGTACAGTAGTAAAAAAAAAATGGAAAATCACCAACAATTTTTCACTGCCCCCTCCTGAACCGCTTGGCCTAGAGTAGAGGGTATTAATGCTCCTCGGTTGCTGGTTAAACGCTGTTAAAAGAAATAAAAACTTTTTCCAAATACAGTAAGTTTTTCATAAAATGCCTGATTTGATGGATATATACTATGTTAGTTTTTACACTTATTCAACAACGTTTATTTTTACTTACCTTATTAATCTATCTAGCTGCGGAAGATGTGCTAAGCATTCTTCCAGTTTCCTCGTTTAAATTATCTGGGATATCACTTCGGATTTCAGGTTCTTCACACTTCTGTTCCTGGATTTTAAAATTTAAATACCAATTAGTTAAATTGATTCATTTTAAGTTGAAGAGTTTACATTCTTACCTGAAGGAATATTACGTTAGAACTTCCAAAATCAGGTGAAGATTTAAAAAAAAAATCGAGTCAGTTGCCGGGCTTTTGCAACAAAAAAATCAGAATAAGTCATCTTATGTCTGGTTCGGAAAACAAGTAGTTTTTGAGCTAGACCACATAAAGGATGAACACATTCAAAGGAACGCGTCGTGGGAGATTCAACAAATTTTAAGAAAAAGTGTCGAGGAAGGTTTAGCGCAAAGGGAAAAGCAGAAACAAAGCACCTCACTTTCACAACTTGTGACAGAAAGTGCTTCAACATCGGCGAATTGTTCGCAACCACGGCAGCTCATCGATGTGTTGGAAGTGGAAGTGATCTGTCCTCCATCATCACAATCGGAATCAGAATCAAGAAATACTTTCATCCCCGACTTGCTGGAGCTGTCAATGGTAGGTATTTTCGACGATGACAACTTCGTGTAAACAAGTTGAACCGCACTTATACCTACGTACCTGTAAATATTAACAAATAAAAATTTTATATAACAAAACCATAGCCTACTTTTAAATATTTCATGCTCAAGTTTTTTCATATAGCGCGGCAAATTGCAGACATTATTCTGCCAGTGTTTCTGCTCATAAGATTGTGTCCCTCATGATTGTGTTGTTTTTAGGGATGGCATTTTGCAAAAGCCCTAACAACAGTTGGAAAGTTGCTCAGACATTCTCAAATAATTTAAAAACGATATTTTGTCGTTTGTTTGCATCTCTTTTCTGATGAATCTGAATGAACTGTATTCGCTTCTATTTTTTCTCCATGGGTTAACCCAGAGTCTCTTCTTCTTTGGGGTTTCGCACTCTAAAGCGACACCCTTACATAAATCGAGTATTTTCATCACAATGGCTTCATCTTCGCTACTGTCCGTGTCCACATGCTCCATTTTTCTGAATCCATTTTGAACAAAATCCAAAGAAATAATATTCAAGTCTTAGTTTTATTCAACTTAAAAAATACAAAGTGTCAAATTTGAGTCAAAGAGAAGCAGAAGCAAGAAAGAAAGAAAGAAAAAAGAACTGTCAAATTTGAGACGGCTCAAATCTACTGTGTAATTACTTTTGTCTCATGGATTTCAGTTGAAAAAGAAAATTGAGAAAGAGACAAGGCTCACGAGTCATCGTGTATTTGGGGACGTAGCGATTGTGCTGCAATTCTCTTCCTCTGTGTAATTTCTTGAATTCCTTTTCATTTCAAGTTTGCAGGCTGAATATTGTCAGCTGCTGTACTGAACCTACGTGCTAACTACTAAAAAAAAACATCACATTACTCGTTCATGGCCATCATCACCTTACCCAATTGGTCGATGTACCAACGCGTATACCGGATGTTGCTGGGTAAGGGGCCATACTCTTGACTTGTTTCTTACTTCTCACCCTGATAAATATACCATAAGTGTAACTTCTCGATTTGGTACTTCAGACCATTAAGTCCTTTCAGCTAATTTCTCATCCTCTACCCATCCAGTTAAAGAAAAACTTCACACCAGGACCGTTTGGCAATACGAAAAAGCCAACTGGGACGGCCTGAATATTTTTTCCGAAACCTTAACTGGTCACTATGCTTCCTCGATAGTGACATTGATGTCAGTGCTGAAATGATAACAAATGTAATTCTTCTAGGGAAGTGTGCTTTTATTTCTTACAGAGTAAAAAGCGTTAAGCCTAAAGAAAAGTCCTGGTTTTATTCTGAGTGTAAAGAAGCTATCAGGCTCAAAGAAGTAAGTTTCCGATCTTACAAAGCCAATCCCACAAAAGAAAATCGGAAAAGCACAAACAAGCAAGGAACTCATGCAACTCCGTTATTAAAAGTACCAAATTTTGGCATAACCAAAAATTACGGCAAAAAATTCAGCAGTGTCCCAAAGGCAGTAAAATTTTTTGGTCATTTGTAAAAAATATTAAAAACTCCTCAACATCTTCGGTTCCAACGCTCATCGACAATAACAAACCAATTGTTAACTCTTCAGAGAAGGCAAACTTGCTCCCCGCCCATTTCGCTGCCAGTTCCACGCTGCCGCATAGCAACGTTGCCCCTCCTGTACTTGAGAATGTAAATTTTTCCATGGGACACATTTTTTCCGCACTCGTACAGTAGCAAGAGTTCTCAAAGATCTCGATATACACAAATCTGCTGGTCCGGATGGTATACCCCCGATTCTTCTGAAGAGGTGTTCTTCCACACTGGCAAAGCTACTGCGTAAGGTTTTCCATCGCTCCTACTCTTCTGGAATCTTTCCTAGAAGATGGAAAACAACATTTGTCCAGCCTGTCCCTAAGAAAGGTGACCCATCCTCCCCCTCCTCCTACCGACCCATAGCACGAAAATCCCTTCTTACTAAGGTCATGGAAACGCTGATTAACCGTCAGCTTAAGGAATATCTCGAAGATCCAAAGCTTCTCCATGACCGTCAGTATGGCTTCCGCAGCAACCCTTCCACTGGTGATCTGATGGCATATCTCACCGAACAGTGGAACAAATTTTTACATCGCTTTGGTGAAAGTAAGATTATTGCTCTTGATATCTCCAAGGCATTTGATAAAGTTTGGCATGAAGCTCTCTTATCGAAAATGCGTGCTTTTCTGGTCGATGATAATCTTCTTCATTGGATTAGAAGCTATCTTCTGGACCGTTCAATACAAGTTGTATTAGACGGATTCAAGTCTGATTCCCACAAAATAAATGCTGGTATGCCCCAGGGCTCTGTTCTGTTCCGACTCTTTTCCTCATTTTTATAAATGATCTTCTGTCTGTTACTTCTAATCCATTTAACTGTTTTGCCAACGACTCTACCCTTTTTCATATTCGTTCGTCCTTCGCCTTTGGACATACAATTGCAACGTTACCGTATGTCAAGCTCATTAAACTCCGATTTATACAGCATTATCAAATGGGGTAATAGGAATCGTGTGGAGTTTACTGCTTCGAAAACTCAATGCTGTTTTCTGTCGTTTAAGCTAAACATTCCCCCAATGCCATTGTCCATGAATGGCACTTGCATCAAAGAAACCGAAAAGCTCTCAGTACTCGGTATGTGTGTCAACAAAGACCTCCGTTGGAACGACCATATATATATTTGAGATCGCTAAAAATGCTTAGGTTTTCTGTATCGGTGTAAGAAGTATTTTTCCCCATCTGATCTAGCTACAATTTATAAAGCGTTTATACGCCCTAAACTCGAGTATAACTCCCACCTCTGGGCAGGTGCTTCGCAAACATCGCTTCACCTGCTTGATAGAATACAAAATCGAGCGTTAAGATTGGTAGGAAATGGAACTGCAGCTGAAACAATTGCCCCACTCGAACACCGACGCAATGTTTCATGTCTTTCCTTATTTTATCGTTACTTTTACAAAAAATGTTCACTCGAAGTAGCCAGTTGCATTCCTCCCCATAAAAGTTTCGCCTGTAATACTCGTCTTGCAAGGATTGCCCATCAGTTCACCCTTGAGCCCAATTTCGGACGTACTTTGAAATATAGGGATTGTTTTATTAGCCGAACAACACGAATTTGGAATAGTTTACCCGGCTTGATTCTCCCTTGCCATTTTGATCTGCAAACGTTCAAAACCAATGTTAATCGACACCTCTTATCTCTCCCCTCCCTTTCTTTCTAATGCCAGCGCAGTGTGTTCTATATTAAAAGGGAAACAAATAGTTCCTTGTGCGCGCGTTAATTATATAAAAAAATGGCGAACACAGCAATAAAAGGATTTGACAAAAATGAATGATTTCCCAATTAAGCACAACGAAGAAGAACCGATAATCACGCGACTCGAGCTACTGGAACGATTCTCTCTACCCCGGTCACCACATACGTTTCTTTCCTAAAAGCTGAAACAAAGTAAAGAATCACAAGCAAAAGTTGCAAGGTTTAAAAACAGGCAAAACACAACTTGTTGTTTTTCTATCCTCTGTAACAATAGCCTATAACTGCATTGAATTGCAAATATGGTAAGAAACAATGACCTCTGCAATTGCAAGATATGTTTTAACTTCTTCATTCAAAACATAAACAAACAAAGCCGAGACAAAGACAATTCAAAAATGTTATTTAAATTATTCAAGACTTCCTCTGCAGGGAAATCGATCTATTTACCCAATAGATGTAATTTTCGATAGCAAAATGTTCACTTTTTACCATTTTATCCTGGCAACCTATTACATACAATGAATTATTCATTAGGTATCCTTGTGCTTAAAGCTTAACCTGTCATTCAAAGTCACAAGGAGTGCAATTCTGTTTTAAGTGCATGTTCGTGTCTTTGCTGCTGCTGAAGGATATTTAAATACCGAAGCAGGATTTTTATTGTAAATTGACTTTTAAACAAAAGAAAAGACAATTAATTATTTGAGAAAAACAATAGTTGAGAATGTTTTCTTTTGTATCAAATGTTTTTTTATTGGAAAGAAAAAAAACATTAAAGTGTGTTGTCCTTTCAATATTAAGTCATTATTATGGACTATGTTTTATTATCTTCGGATTTGGATCCGTATTACAATAACAATTTTAAATCCTGCTTTCTATCTGGATCTATTTTAAGATCCAAGAAATGGTACTAAATCTGAAAAACAGATGGCTCTTTTTGCAGTATTGTAATATGAATTGAACACAAAATAATGCATGATATGGATTTAGATCGATCGTTTTATTTATCGATAAAGATCCATATGGATCTTGGTGGATAATAAAACGCAGCTAATGATTTTTAATTTTATATATACATATACAAGTATAGTTTAATGTAATTACTTACATTAAAAGGGGGATAGAGAAATGATTAGGACAGAAAACTATTTCGAAGGACATTTTTAGAGGTGTTAAAGTCAAAAATGTTTTGAGAAGCTGTTTGAGTTTCTTAGCATGCGAGACATGGGATTGCAATAGGAATAGTTTGTATGATGAAAAGGTATACGGAAATGGGGTGGAGATCTAAGATTTAGTGCATTGGTGTTGAGGAAAATTTGGTTTAACAATTCAGGGCGATCGATATTACCGTTTAAAGTGTCATGGCTAAAAAGAATATCAACGGTTTCACGTCGTTTTTGAAGAGACTGAAGGTTTATCAGTTCTGGGCGATGGGTATATGGGGGTAGCATATAGTTATTCTCCCATGGCAGAGCGCATAGAGCAAAATGAATAAATCTTCGTTGGACAGCTTCAGTTCGTTTGATATGCGTAATTTGATGAGAAGACCAAACTTGAGAGACGTATTCAAGAATAGGTCGGACAAAAGAAACGAAAAGAAATTTAGCTACGTATGGGTCGGAAAACTCTTTTGACCAGCATTTTACGAACCCCAGCATTGAGTTGGCTTTATTAATAATGTTGTCAATATGGGAGCGAAAATTGAGCTCCTTGTCACAAATGATACCCAAATCGCGAGATAAATTGAGCACGGGTACTAATTCGCCATTTATATAGTAGGTTCGTTGGGGTGGGGAGAGTCGTTTGCGTGAAAAGTAAGAGTGTGCCATTTACTGACGTTGAGTTCGTCGGGGTCATTCTTGCAACAGAGGGAAAACGCATCAAAATTTTTTTGTAAGGCATTATAATATGCAGTCGATGAAATATGTTTAAAGATTTTCATATCGTCTGTATATATATAGAAAGACCACAGTCTCAGCTACATCGTTTATTGTTAAAATGAATAACAGCGGGCCAAGATGGCTTCCTTGTGGGAAAGGTGTCGAGAAACCCATGGTTTTTAATTTAAAGATAATGACATAATGACGTATTTTATCGATTGCTTTGCTAAAGTCGGTAGCAATAACATCCACTTCATCACTGCAATCCATTATGCAAAGAACATTGGAAACAAACTCAACTAGATTGGTGTTCGTTGACCTGCTCACTACAAAACCATGTTGAACAGCAGAAAAAACTAACTTACAGTGAAAAGAAAGAGCATCGTATAATACTGTTTTCGAACAATTTAGATATGCATGATGGTTTTGCTATAGGTCGATAGTTAGAGACCTCTTTTTTGGCACCGATTTTGTGAATAGGAACTAGTTATATACGACGCTTTCCATTTCTTCGGAAATGTGCTTTGCAAAATGGATAGTCTGAACAGGTCGGTTAATGGCTGCATCAAGTTATTAGAGCTATTGAGGACAATTGCGGGTATCCCATCAGGTTCTACAGAGTAGTCATTCTGAGGTTATTGATTTTCTCTTTGATCATAGCTGTCTGAATGTTCAGAGAAAGAAATTTGAAGGTGGTTTGAGGGGAATTATTTAAATATTGGAATAAATTGATATTTGGTTCAATGTCGCAGTCAGTAAAGGAATGTTCGAAAAAAATTCTAAAATAATTGGAAATTGTGGAAGGGTCACAAGAGGAATTGTTATTAAATATGAGCGAGGAAAGATAACCATCGGATTTTCTTTTTATATTGATGAACTCATGGAAACATGTTGGGTTTGATTTTATCGAGGAATGCATGCGGGTAATATAGTCTTCATAAAGTCGTTCGCAAAGATTAGAGAATTTTGTAAGGATCTCTGAGAATTTATTATAATCGTAAGACGAATCGGATTTCAAATACTTCCGCTATAATTTATTTCTATGGTTGCGAAGTGTGCGAAATTCTTTATTATACCAAGGCGGAGAAGTAGAAGAGTTCTTATGTTGAACAAATGGAACAGAATGAGCGAAGCAACTGAAAACTTCGGTATAAAAGATTGTCAAAGCATCGTCAATTGGCTTATGGGTGAAATCGAAATCTATATCACTGAGAGTTCATCTGCTGATTACAATAATTTTGTAAGAATGGATAAAGCAACTTTAATAGATTTTTTGCACAAAGTAACCATATTAATAGCAAGGCAAATAAATTAATGAGAAAACCTATTTCTGCAAGGGAATGCCTTGTTATAACATTACGCTTCCTAGCAAGTGGGGAATCCTATAAGGATTTGAAGTTTTTCCCAAAAGAAAAAAAAATACCACTCGCGTGTGTTGTGAAAAACAAAATAATACCCACTCGGGTCGCTGGAAGCAAGAAAAAATACCCACTATCGCTGGGGAAGAAAAACGTTCACACTCGCGTCGCAAATCGCACCTCTTTTCTGTCCACAATACCTTTGTTCTAACTGCCTCTTCTTTATCTACTGCAGGCATTGTATGACCATCATAAAATGTTTGCGGTAAATAGATAGATAGATAAGGGCATCTGAGTTTGTCTTATTGTGAGGAATGCTTGAATTGATTTTTTTATGGAAGCTGTCTTATGGGCATAGAACCTAAGACAGTTTGTTAATTACGGAAACTAATTTGGGCCTTCACTGTGCAGCTCCACTTAGTCAGAGTTGTGTTTTGTGTGTAAGTGTTTTTTAATGGTAAATGATTTTAATGTCGTCTGTTGCAATGTTCGCGGCTAAGAAAGAATTTCTTTCACGTGTACGTCTACACTGTACAGTACAAGCCAGCTATTTTGGTATTAAATGAGACTCAGGCCAGAGTAAATACTGATTTAGCAGAATTTGCTCTAAATGGGTATAGCTTGCTGTCACTTCTTTTTACCCATCATGGTCTCGTCGCTTATGATAAGAATGATTTTTCTTGCCAGAGCCTTCCCCAATTTGGGCAATGTTCCAACTTTAACTTCTTGTGGCTCAAATTCACTGTCCGCAAGCATATCATTCATTATTGTTTTATTTATGAGAGTTCAAATCTTGACATTTCTGCGACTTGTAACGAGTTTGATGCAATATCTGGTTCCATCTCGGAAATTGTTTCCCTTTGTCCTTTCACTGAAATCGTTATTGAGGTTGATTTTAATGTACACAATTCCAATTGGCTCCGCTATTCTGGTCAGACAATACCCGAAGGAAGGTATGTCGAGCTCTTTGCCTAGTCACATCACCTCACCCAACTGATCGATGTGCCAACTCGTATACCGGATGTTGCTGGGCAAGCTGTTTATATTCTTGACTTGTTTCTTACTTCTAACCCTGATAAATATACCATAAGTGTAACTCCTCCATTTGGCACTTCGGACTATTGTGTCATTTCAGCTCATTTCTCGTCATCCACTGATCCAGTTAAAGAAAAACTTCCCACCAGGACCGTTTGCCAATACGAGAAAGCCAACTGGGACGGCCTGAATATTTTTTTCGTTGACTTTAGCTGGTCACTATGCTTCCTCGATAGTGAAATTGATGCCAGTGCTGAATTGATCACAAATGTGATTCTTCAAGGGATGCGTGCATTTATTCCTGACAGAGTAAAATGTATCAAGCCTCAAGAAAAATTCTGGTTTAACTCTGAGTGTAAAGAAGCTATCAGGCTCAAAGAAGTAAGTTTCCGATCCTATAAAGCCAACCCTACTGAGGTTATTGAAAGAACCAAATTTTTCCATGACCAAAAATTACGGCAATAAACCAATTGTTTAATCTTCAGAGAAAGCAAACTGTCTCGCCACCCATTTTCGTTGCCAGCTATCCGCTGCCTCACAGCAACGTTGCCCCTCCTATACTCGAGAATGTAAATTTTTCCATGGGACACATTTTTTTCCGCACTCGTACAGCAGCAAGAGTTCCCAAAGATCTCGATATGCACAAATCCGCTGGCCGGGAGGTATACACCCGATTCTTCTGAAGAGGTGCTCTTCCGCACTGGCAAAGCCACTGCGTAAGCTTTTCCTTCGCTCTTACACTTGTGAAATCTTTCCTAGAAGTCGGAAAACAGCATTTGTCCAGCCTGTCCCTAAGAAAGGTGACCCATCCTCCCCTTCCTCCTACCGACCCTTTCTTTCTAAGGTCGTGGAAACGCTAATTAACCGTCAGCTTAAGGAATATCTCGAAGACCGAAACATTCTCCATGACCGTCAGTATGGCTTTCTCAGCAACCGTTCCACTCGTGAAAGGGAAACAAATTGTCCCTTGTGCAACCGTTATTTATTAAAAAAAATCGTAGTTAATTCAAATGTTCTTCGGCAACTGTTGTGAGAGTCCCATCACCTTCTCTGCTGCATTCGTGATAGCTTGTTGGCATTATCTCGTCTGTAATTGGGTTTCTCGCCAAATCTAGACGTACTAAGTTGGCAAGGGCTGTGGCATTTTCTTTCGAACTAAGTCTCCTAACGCTAAAATTCTACATCCTGGAAGGTTTAAAACCTTCTTTTAGACTTCTGACTTCGTTTAAAAAAACCTTTACTTTTCGTACATATCGGAGTCCAGGAAGAAGAAAGCGGATAAATGTATAAATAATATCGTAAAATATTTTAAACTCACGTCTTCCAAAACCTTCCTATTATCAAGCTTCATTCAGTTAATTAAATAAATAATTAAAAGGAAATCTATCCTAAACAAAAACAAATTATTTATCAGAGAGAAACATTTACACGACTAGATCCTCTCAAGTAAAAAAAAAAAAAATTATTTTTATATCCCCTTCTCACTAAGTTAAGACATTTACTAAAAACGTGACTTCTACCCCTCGAATTACAACTTTTACGTGACTTTCAAATAATAACTAGAGAGTGTATTACGTGCAAACACCTTATTACATGAACAGAGATTCCCTATCGAAGGTACGATTTTTCGTGGATGCTGGAGAATTAAATAATAGACTGGACGGTGAATATCCTCCTTCCTTCGTAACCTAAGGGGAATTAAATTTGTTCAGAAGGCAGTATGAATAATATTGTAATCTAAGAGAAATTCTGTAATCTGTACATAGTGAGTGCTGAGGGATAATTTAAGGTTTTTGAATCAATTTCAAAACAAAATTGCTAAATAAATAAATGTAAAGCATAAGAATTTCAGAAACAGCCTGATTTTTATTTTTCATGATTGTCATGTCCTTGAATCTGCTAAAGAAGCATTCCTGCATCCTGAGTGCAAATATCAGAAAATCTGCTAGTTTAGTTCTCATTTCCAAATGAAATATCGTTAAGATATCTACTGAACTAACATGAATCCCTAACCTTGTTTTCTATTTCAAAATAAACGAATTAAATCATTGATTTTGTGTTATATGGAGTATGCATCGAGCCAAATGCCACACATTCTAAAAGATTAAATTATTTATGCAACGTTATTTCAGAATGAACCATTTCATGCAGAAATCTGAATCTCTTCGTTCAACGACTAACCTTATGAACTTCTAACTACTGTATCTTGAAGCAGTTGATTTCATATTACCTTATTGTGTACGTCATGTAACGATGTGCATTTTACTGCAGTTTGCTTGTTTATATCTTCATAATTTGACCTACAGCTGCTGCTGCATATCATAATGTTTGTAGATGCTTCTTGAAAATACTGCAATTGTTGTTCCTTACTTAGGGAAAATGTTCTCAATTTTGCTCTTCTGTAATGGGGTCAAAAGTAAATTAATACATTGAGTTAGCATAATTCATCCTTTAAGATGTTGCTTATAACCTTAAAATAACTCCTTAAAATGTGACTCATAAGGCATCAAATAAAAAGGCTACTACGAAGTTTTCGGAACTCCGGTATATGAGGAGCGGTTCTTAAGAAGAATTAAGAATTTTAAAAAGAAGATATCCTCTAAGTAAGGGTCTTGGCGTCGGTCGGGGTAACTTATCGGTATGAAAAAAAATCTAGTTTCTTAGTCAAAACCAAGCTTTGGATATCGATGAATTAAATGATGACGAAGCCTGCAAAATAATATAATGACAACTGAATTCGGATTTATATGTAGAATGTTAGGCTTCTTAATAGGATTCAAATAATTAATTCCACAACGAGCCTACCCGCGTAAGAGTAATAATGCACGACCAGTACCCTAGGGCAGCTACGCTACTCCAGAAACAATTTAATTTAAAATGCTATAGTATGAACGTTACCGATTACTGAAAGGAAAGACGATTTACCAAAATTTTGCGAAAGAAGTCAAGTTATCATCCCACAAGCCATGATGACATAATATCTTATAACGATTTTGGCTAACAACAGTTACAATAGGAGCTAAAATATTGGTTTAGGTGACTCTTTAGATGCTAGAGTTTTGAATGGAAGTTGTGCAGGAGTTGTTAAGGGTGAATACACATTTATTCGAGGAACGGCGTGTTCAGTCATCGATTATGGGATAGTTTCTGGAAGGTGGAACGACCTTTTGAGAAGCTTTAGCGTGGGGCAGCAAACTTTTTCGGAGCATATGCCTTTAGAAATCACATGCAAATCAAGACCGGCACATGAATTATCTTGTTCAAAGTCACTTGAGCTCCTTCCAAAGCTACATTGGAGTAATAGTTCAATTTTTTTACGGGCTTACCTAACTAATTTAAATGAAGGAACTGAGAAAACATAGCGCAGAGTGCGATAATTTAAACATGACCAGACTTACTGACATAATGAAAGCTGCAGTCCCAGTAACCAATAACTGGAAACAGAAGACTGATTTTAAACAAAAATGGTTTGACTTTGAATGCTCTAAAGCAATCATTTACTTTACTAAGACTTCTGAGAAAATATAACCTTCATGTCCTTAAGACTATGTATGCGTCTGCGAACAAAGAGTATAAACTCATCTGCCTCGACAAGCGTAAGCAAAACGATGAACAAACCATACAACGCTTAAACTCAGCGATGTCTTCGGCGGAATTCTGGAAAGCTGCTAAAGCAATTAACGGACGGCCTAGTAGGATTGGATCTTCACTGCACGCAACCGAGCTTCAGGAGTACTTTAAAAATTTACTTAACACTGCGCAGTTTTCATCCCTACCTCAATATGCTGCTCCGGTTTTCTTAGACGATATCCTTGATTCGCCGTTTACAGTTCTGGAACTTCGGACTGCTTTAGAAAAAACCAGATCTGGTAAAGCCCCAGGAGATGACAGCATTCCTTCGGAACTCTATATAAACTGTACGTCCGAGTACCGGTTCTCACTCACCAAGGAATTTAATAGAATTTTCGAAACCGCAGAAGTTCCAGCCTGCTTCAAAAAAGCAATTATTTATCCGCTGCATAAGAAAGGTGCGTACGATAATCCCGAGAATTACAGAGGCATTTCTTTTTTGAATTCTTCAGTGAAGTTATTCAGCACACTTATTTTTAAAAGGCTAACAGAGTGGGTTAACGACAAAAACATACTCAACATGTTCCAAGCTGGTTTTAGGAAAAACCACTCGACGGTAGATCAGATTTTCACCTTATTTCACATTACCGATGACTTTAAAAGCAAAAAGAAGAAGCTATATGCTTTCTTCGTAGATTTCAGAGCTGCTTTTGACTCCATTGCCCGTGCATCGTTATTCTATAAGCTTTATACTTTGGGTATCTCAAGCAAAGTTGTGAATCTGCTGAAAGCAATGTCTAAAAACAATGTGTCTTATGTTTGGGACGGAAAATTTACATCAGATGACTTTGAAACGGAAATGGGAGTAAGGCAAGGATGTGTGTTGAGTACTTTGCTCTTCATTTTGTTTATAAATGATGTTGTCGAGGAAGTCGGAGGGGGTATTGAGTTCGGAGGTTTACGAATACCGTGTCTCATTTTCGCCGATGACATAGTTTTTCTGGCGGAATCAGTTGACGGAATGCAGCGCATGATCAACCGTCTGGAGCGCTACTGTGATCTTTGGAACCTGACTGTTAACCTTGGAAAGTCTAAAATGATGATCTTCAGGGATGCAGGTGGTAGATACTCGAGAAACGAAAGGTGGACCTACAAGGTTCAGAATTTAGAAATTGTTCGAGAGTATAAGTATCTCGGTGTATTGATCTGTGCTAACCTTAACTTCAAAAAACATTTCGAGGCTATAAATTAGCAGAGGCAAAGAGAGCTATTTCTTCAATCTGGGCACGTTGTATAGAGAGTAGGTTTGTGGACCATAGCGCAAAGATCCAGATATTGCGTGCCACTGCTTCTTCCATCATGTTGTATGGAGCTCAAGTGTGGGGTTTCTGGCAGTTCGATGTTGTTGAAAAGTTTCAAAGATATTTTCATAAACACATTGTACTCCAAATTACATGGTCCACCTTGAAACTACAATGCCACCGTTATTCTTAAATACGCTAAAACTACACTCCGATTATATAATCAAGCTGCTGGAGATGGATGAGACAAGACTACCCAAATTGATCCTCAAGTCGATAATTACTTTGAGAGGCAACCTCGTCAAATAATGGGAAGAAATAGGGGTTAATTGTGGAGAAAGATTACAGATTCAACCAGCTCGACTACAACTTACAAGGAAGCTCCTACTTCTTAAACAGATTACCGCTTTCAATGATAAGTACGATATTTAAAGTAAGAGGGGAAATGATCAACTTCAGCTACATTCCACATCGTCCGGACCTAGCTATTTTGTGCGATATTTGCAACCTCAAGGAAAGAGAAGATATTTACCACTTTATTGCCAGATGTCCGATTCTAAGAGAATATCGAGTCAGATTCTTCGGTAAATCCGTAATGAACATGAACGAAGTTTTATGTATTTTGAATGGAAGTCTTGGTTGGGAGAAATTGTATAAAAACACAACGATGGCACTGAATTATAGAACCCGAATAGTCGAAGGCGACTTTTAAATTTTATTTTTATACTATTTTAGTAAGAAATGTATAATATTGTTATAATGTCATTCTGGTAGACGGCTTTAAGCCAAACCATATTAAATTTATTGTAGATATATGTACAATGAAATATAATAAATAAAGTTTCTATAACTAACTAACTAACTAACAGTCACAATAAAACTCTCACTAGGGAGAGTTAGCGGAAAACTTCTACCGAGCAAACTCGTTTAATAAACAGACCTATGCTGTTAACTAGTAGTACCCTTATTTCAGCACAGATCAGCCTGATTCGGTCCAGAAGTCAGAATCAAAATTATGGATGATCCGCACAAAGTCAATTACACACAATTAAAAAAACAATAAGCAGGCTATTTGGCTCTGTTGTTTTCAAAAATGTTGTTAACGATATTACGCAGATCCCCCAGCTCAGCATTCACAATAAGGGACACGGAACCTCGCTGATCAACTGTCAACTACCTTACCTTACCTTAGGTGGCACTACAGTCCGAGTTGGACCTGGGTCTAAGCCAACAAGCTTCTCCAGCCAGCCCTAGCTAGCTGCCTCCAGTTTTGCACATAAACATAAAGTCGGTCGAGTTCATCATCCACTTGTGTGCGCCAACTGAGTCTCGGTCTTCTTCTACTGCGCCGTTTCACCGGTGTGGAATCGAAGATCCTCCGGGTCGGAGCATTGATGTCCATCCGATCTATAGTACCCGGCCATCTGAAACGTTTAGGTTAGGCTTTTACACTTTTGGCTAGGTCCCGCTGTACAGCCGGTACAGTTCTTCGTTGTATCTTCGTTGGAACAAAAATCACCCGTAGACGCACCCTAAAGCGTCATCGAACTTTAACAATGTCCATGCGTATACAACATAGAGCAGGACTGGGATGAGGGATAATTTAGTTGCCCGACAGAGGTCTTTGCTACTCAATTGTCTTTTAAGCCCGAAGAAGCAGCGATTGGCAAGAGTTGAAAGCGGAGCTCAGGTAGAGGCCGGTGAGGTCTTTACCGACATTGATAGAACAGCGTGCGGTTTGCATCGTTTTTTTAGACAGGTGCACGAGTTTGGCAGGGACGCGGCTTTGAAATCAATGAAAAGGTATTAGGTATCGATTTGAAGTTCTTGGGTTTATTCCTAGATCTCCCGTTATGTCCTATCAGGTTGTTGACGAATGACGTACACATAATACAGCAGAAAAGATCTTGTTGGCGATCTTGCTTATGACGCAGGACTGTAGTTTTGAAGATCTCGCAAACTAAGCCACCGGATCCGGCGGCTTTATGGCTCTTAAGCTTGGATATAGCTAGCCTTATTTCATCCAGTTGTGGTGGACGGAATTGTTGGTCTACTTCGCCCAGAAAAAAATCGTTTCTTCATCGCCGTTACACAGTCTGCAAAAATGTTTTATTCCATATTCTCAGCATCGACTACGATTCCAATACGATGTTAACTTGATCGTCTTTACAAACTTCAGTTCGAGGTCAGTAGCTTTGACAGTTTCTTTTAAACTTTTGGTAAAAATTTCGAAATTCATTCCTGCAATAACAGCTCCATTTTATTGAGCATATGCGAGGTTTCTTGTGGTGGCCGTGTAAAACTCAGCACTTCAGAGACGGCTTCCTGATGGCATTATGGTAATTTTGCCACTGGTTCTCAATACTTGCTGCTGGCGGTAAAGGATTAGTTTGGATGTTATTAGAAAATCGATCGAAAAAGGACCTGGAGATTTCTTGCGATTGCAGCCGTCCGACGTAAAACTTCCTCTTCTCTGCGTTGATTGGGATATCCCCAATAGTACCTTGGCTACAACGAGGTAGTGGTGTGAACCAATGTTTGCCCCTTGGAAAGTTCAGACATTCATGATACTGGAGTAGTGCCTTGCATCGATCGCAGTTTGGCCAATCTGGTTGGCAGTGGGTTGAGGTGTGAGAACTTTGTACTACCTGGATATTACAATATTTCGTCCCGCAGCGAAGTCAATTAGCCTGAAACCGTTATCGGAGGTGGTGTCGTGCAGGCTGTATTTTCCGATTGTACCTACCACCAAAGAGATCTTCTCTCCCTACGTTGGCGTTAATGTCACTAGGGACAATCTTAATGTCATAGCCAGGGCACTGCTCATATGTTTTGTTCAGGAGCCCAGAGAACATTTCTTTGGTCTCATATTTTTTTCTCTTTGTTTATTTATAGGCAGGTGTAAACTTTAGTTTTTTTGATTGAATTTTTTGCATTCAGTAGTAATTGAATAGTTTTTTATTTGTGAGTTGTTTTTCTATGTTTATCATAGGCTTCCTTTTTTATTCTGTGTCCTTTTATTATGATGAAATGCTTTAAGATACGTAGGTATGTATGTAGGTTGTTACTTACTTTTATTTGACTACTGGCTAGGGCTTAGCCAAACGATATGAAATAAAATGTTGGGGAAAATATTAAACAAATAAAATTTGTATGAAATCAAAAATAAACATTATTCATAACGTTTTTTGAAAAAAATTTGGAAGCCATCTTATTTCTTTTGCTGTTTTCTATTTTATTAATTTTTCATTTCAAAATCGTTCGACCAGTTTTTTTTTTGAAAAAAAATTTTAAATTTTTTTGAGTATGTCAATTTAAAGAAATCTATAGTTTATACTAGGAGAAAAAATTAAAAAAAAATCTATAGATTCGTTTTCAAAATATTCAAAAAACAAAATATTTTTTTTTAATTTTTAAAATTAAAAAAAAAATGTTTTTGAAAATTTTAATAGGCAATATTATTTATATCATAAACACTACATATTTTAAAAATTTCATCAAAATCCGTCAATTAGTTAACGAGAGTCTGATTTTAAAAACTGGTCATATAGGAAGTACCGTTATAAAACTTTTTCTAAAAAATCCACTAAAACTAAAGAAAGATTTTGCATAGAAAACATCATTCTGAAAGTTTTATCAAAATCGTAGGAGCCGTTTTCGAAAAAAATAAGTTTTTCCTTAAAAGTTATATGGCAGGTACCGTTAGTTTTGGAGCTAGAATGCCAATTCGAAAAACTGTCGGGCAGAGCACTCTAAAAATACTATGTACCAAGTTTGAATCAAATCGGCCCAACCGTTTAGGCTGTAGGAATCGATACGGACAGACGGACAGACAGACAGACGGACGGAATTTCCGGACCCAGTTTTTTGACTTCTCTATCATCGTAATGCCATGTTTGATTGTTAGAATTTTTTTTACGAATGCATAACTTGCCTTATAGTCTCAAAAAACTGATACGGCGCCCCCGAAGTGCTAGCTACGCCACTGTTTTTATCATACAATGAGTGCACAAATGCTAGAAAAGCATGGTATCAATAAATAATTTATAATAAATCAAAAAAACATATAGCAAACTATTGTTATAAATATGCACAATTTAAAACCGCAAAAAATGACTATTTTCCGTTTTCTGACTTTTTTATAAATTATTTGAAATAAACACATAGGCTACAAATTGATATAAAATTTAAAGCGTGGGGAAGCGTGGGTAACTGCCAAAAGTCTCTCTGAACTTAAAGAATGTTTGTTGTTTCTATTTGTTAGTTTGTCAATTAATAACTCTTGAACTGAACTGAATAATTGAAAACGTAAAATTGTTCTAAAATCTCCAAAAAATTAACTTTTCAGAAATATACAAGACTTTATGACTGTACTTAAAAAAAATTTAGAAAACTTTATTCAAAAGTGATGATGTTCGATTTGAAAATCCACAAAAAATCATAAACAGTAGGGCTCTTAAAACAATCTTTTTATTTAAAATTGTATGAAATTTCTACATAATAGTAAAGATTGACTATTAAACTATTAAATGAAATTGAAATATAATGTCAGTTGCAACTTAAGTATAAGTTAGTTGTTCTACCATATTCCACTGTACGGCGACTCTGTTATAACGTAATACCTCTCCTGTCAAACGCAATATGTTCAGAAGCTTAAACAGATTTGCTACAATTTTTGTGTTCTCTCCGTCATCGTAATGCCTTTTTGAACTGAATTCTTTTTGAATATTTACAAAAATCTTGAAAACATAAATTTAAAAAAGCACACTTCAAAACGACTGTGATAGCATCACAAATAAATTTACATAAATTTACATTGAGGAAAATCTTAAATGAAAGGTATGAAAAAGAAGTGAATAAATTCCGTTTGGCTGTTTGATTATCATACCCTTTAGCTGTTTCTCAGTTTTGCATGGCAAGGAATAAATGACTTGTCTGTCTGTCTGAATTAGACTGCTGCATACTAGGACTTTGTAGACGAAGTTCTATTTGCAAAACGAGAAAAAAATGGAATTCGAAATTCTGAATAGATTCCAAAGGAATATCCCTTTGATGCCTGGCCAAACGTAATAAAAGTCGCTTTGTGAACAAAGAAAAGGTGCTAACGAGAGAACGTGTTTTTCGGAAGAGAATACACGAGATTTACCTGGCCAACACTGAATCAAAACATTTAGTTTTTGTGAGTTTGATTTTTCTCTGCCAGCTTTACTTCTGGCTCATCGGAGAGAACATTCTACTGAATTTGACATAAGTTTTAATTCGATGCAAACAGTTAAGCTGGTGTCCGTAACTTTGAAAGCAGGGTTTTGAAAATGAATGAAAGGATCAGAAGTTGATTGACTGTTGGGAAGGAATTCTGGAATTCTGCCGTTCTATTAACTTTATCATTATTTCTAGTGGAATTTTCAAAGCCAACAAATAAATTTATTGATATTTGTAATTTTACATTTGTGGCATTCAAGTTTAACACGATATTTGATCAACTCAGTTTTTATCACTGAATTTGAAATGTTAGCACACCAAACAAGTCCGAAACGAGTGTGTAAGCGAGTGAGCGGTTGCTAGTGTAGTGTCCCTTGGTTTAGTGCTAGGTGTGTCGAACTGCTTTGCCAAATGGTCGGGGTTCGATTCCTTATCAGAGCCACGGAGTATTGGCATTAGTAATTCGAGGATGTGACAAATCCTTCAAAAGTAAAATATGTCTCGAAAAAATACATCTCATGCAATAGTTCGAATTCGACGGCAAATTGTTGGTCCCTTCCACTCCTTATGATTCACAAAACACACAGATGAATGGTTGAGAATACAAGTTACTAAGCGTTGGGCATTTAAGGAGCTGCAGCGCCAATACATTTTTTTAGTGACTGCAAAGCTAGATTATGAAGTTGTCGTCAGTTCGGCTATATGGAGATTGTAGATTGAACCAGATCTTACACCATCTGGTTTAATTTGTCTGCTAAATTTGATTTTAATTTGTTGAGCCGATGGCTTCAGTAGCCAGTGCTCGTAAGTGTGTCTACTTCATAGATTTATCTACGGAGTAGATTAAAATGTAATGTAATTCTGGACGACTAAACCGGTGAAATTGCTTGCTTTTAGATATGCTGATAAGGGTCCCCCTTACAGACTTCTGAACTTTGACATTGGATAGCGGCCACATTGTTGAATCTACATCTGTCATTTATTCAGTGTGTTTTGCGAAATCACCATAAACGGATAAAGCGTTTATTGTTGAAAATATTAAATTGTTCAATCAAAATAGGTGCTCTATTCGAACAACTTAAGGTAAGGTAAGGAGAAAGAATGTGTATGTGCTGGTTGTGTGATGGTTTTTGTATCAAATGCGCTGGCCTTATATTAAGCTAATTGAAGGCCTTCTAAAAATTGGTAATGGTTTGCGATGGTTTTGTATGAACTGCAACAGAAGCAAGACCTCTGATTTATTTCAAATCTTCCGAAAAGCAAAAAATTACAATTAATGAAATAACAAAGGACTTAAATAATATGCAAAAAAAAGCTGGCGGATTTTGAGTCAATTTTCACTAACTTCAATTTTGAAGGCAAGATTCATCGCCAATACGAAAAAAGACTGACAATAAAGTGATTTGTGTACAATCTTCATTACGTCTTTCTATTGCAGCGCCTCCATTACCATTGTCTACTACCATAATTGAAGAAATACCGAACTCTCCAATTCCAATTTCGGTACCTAAAACTACTAATTCTTTTGGAGATGCAACTACTGATTCGCAAATCGTCGACCCAATAGCTTCGGTTGAGTTAGTTGTTGTACCTCCTGAAAAATATGTTTTTGTATTGCGCTTCCATCCGAATGATACTTGTGAAATGGTGGAAAACTATGTAAAAAAAATTACCTGCATCTAATTTATCTTTTAAATGCGTACAAATGTAGTTTTCGTATGAACGTTTGATATTTTCTTTTAAATTTTTTGCTCCTGATCCTACTGTAAGCCTGATGCTGTCTCCAAATTTTTGGGCAAAATTTACGGAAAGAAGAGGAAGATGAAGAGGAAATGTTGCTCAGACTCTTATTCCTGCACCGTCAGAAAACTAATTATCTATTTTATTTAAACTGTGTAGATTCATTCATTATTTACCAACTAGACAGAAATTAAGCAAACAGCGTTTTTAAAAAGGGAGGTGGCGTATTAATTGATGTTAACTGTTTTCTGAAATCTGAACTGTTTTTTCAAACAATTACACAAATTTACAATTTTCAATTACACCGAAATTTCCTCACCATTATCAAGTTAATTGCATTATTCCAACGAATTATCCGTCTAAAGTGACAATCTATCAATTGCTGAATTTAACTAAATTAATATGGACAAACTTGTCGAGTTCTTTAACAATTTTAACTGGACAAATGTTTTAAATTCAAACGATATAAATGTATGTGTAAGAAATTTCTATGACGTTCTAAATAATTGTCTTCGTAATTGTTCAAATTGTGAAAGCAATCTTGCAATTTATCAGTATATTGGATAAATAAGGATCTTAGACGAGTACGTACATGTTTGCTGATTTCTTTCAACAAACATAAAAGTCGACAAGGAAGTCGACATTTATTATACCTCTCCATAAGAGCGGTAATAAAAATAACATTCAAAACTATCGAGGAATTGCAAAACGTTCATGTATACGAAGCGTTTTGAAAAAATTGTCTCTACACATATTCAATGTCACTGTCAAAAATTATTCAGTCCTGAACATTATGGATTTCGTTTAAAGAAATCTACCGTCACTAATCTTTTAGAATTTACTAACCACGTTAACAAAAATATGCAAAATGGCCTCCAAACTGATGTTTTCTATGCTGACCTCTGTGGATTTGATAGAGTATGCCATTCCATACTTCTACATAAATTAGAAAGATATGGTTTTCAAAAGTGGATAGTTGATTAGCTAAGATCTTATTCAAAAAATCTTACACAATTCGTAATTTTTAAACACTGCATATCTAAAATTATAAATGTTTTATCCGGAGTTCCACAAGGCAGCCACATTGGTCCAAGATTTTGAAATTTGCTGACGACTTCAAACTGTTCTATCGCTATGGACCCGAATGGATACTTATTTCTACAACATGACATTGACAAAGTTTTTGCATAGTGTTGCTTGAATGGAATGGAACTCAACAGAAGAAAGTGTAAGGTTATGACATATTCAAGATGTAGGGAACCATTTTTGTCATACTAATTTATTGAAGAAGACATTGTTGAAAGAGTTGATGCTTAATCCCCACATTGGCACAATAATAAGCAAAGCAAGGAGCCGCCTTGGCGTCATTATGAGATTCTCTAAAGAATTTGCTGATGCCTACATTGCAAAAGTTTTATATTGTTCACTTGTCCGCGGAAGGGGCTATGGAGCAGTTGGAAACTGATCTTAATTTTAATAGACAAATCATCTTAAGCGATTAAGCACATTTCTTGGCGAATGGGTACGTCAACAAACAAAATTGTTGAGTTTGGGACGGTACCAGTACACGTAAAATCCAAGAGCTTCCAATGCATACCGAAAAAGTAGCTGTTTGGTGTTGGTTTTGAAGTGGCAGCGTCATCGGTCCATATTCCCTTCAGAACACTGTCGGTCAGGCCTCAGGCCAATGTCAACGGCAAGCACTATATTTCGATGTTTACCAACTTCTTTTGGCTTGAACTAAATGATACGGACACCAACGGCATGTGGTTTAAACAGACGGCGCGGCCGGCGTAATGTTCCACACAGCTCACGCCGCGATTCAAGAGCATGGTCATCTCTCGTGGAGGTGCGGTGTGAACTTGTCGTTGTCATGCGATTTGATCCAGTTAGACTTTTTCTTGTACGGTTTTCTGAAGTCGCAGGTCTATGCGAACAAGCCTCAAACCGCAGCAGCCCCCAAAGTCAATATAAACCGGCATCGGTCAAATTCATCCTGTTTTGTATGCCAGGGCATCTAAGCAAAAGTCATGCTTAGATGTGGCTATCATGACGTCTTCTTTTTGATGTACTTATATCTTGAGTGTAAAGAAAGTATAACTCTGGGCCAAAAACACTTCCTTATGGAACCCCAGCATTTAATTTTTTTAAATCCTGAATATTCCGTTGCTTGTTTTGCTCGAATATGATATATTATTTGTTTCGGAAAAACCTGTCTTAATTTAAATTGTAAAGTGACTCCTGAGGGCATCTCACCTTTCCGTAATTTTATTGTAAATCAACTCATATAAAATCAGTTTCAATAACTTCGTCAGTCGGCGTAATGAACAAATGTAAATATATAAGATTCGATAAGAACTCCAAATGTATTTTCCTCTTCCAATTCCGTAAGTAAGTACTTATCTCCCTGCCATTCGTACTTTCAATAAACCATATAAAATTCAAGAAAATAATTAACAAAATGAGAATAATTAATGCAACTATACTTCTGCGGCATATAATTGTAATGCATTTGAAATTTCTGTCGATTGTAATTTTTTGTTGAACCGCATTATCTACCCAGAAGTAGTTCTGTGTATGTCGTTGCAAGATATCCGCTAACACAAGCATAATATTTCGTCATTTTCCTTTTTTTCCAAGGAAAATGAAGAAAATTATTTACCAAATTCCGCTTTCTGCGACAACTTCAAGAGGCTTTCATATTTCTATATCCTTTAGTTTACGATGCTCTATATCTCTGTTAAGGATTCATTTCTAACAGGAAAATCCTTTAAGTTGACACGAATTAATGAGAAATGAAGATGATAGCGATTCTTATTGCTTCCTTTGGCACTCTTACAGGGATTTTGGTAGTGACGGAAAGCATGTGTATTTGGAGATAATCTCAGAAAACATGGATGTAAAGAGACATAATAATCTGAACCAAAGTTGAAAATGATTCTTGTAAATCAAATACATTGAGCCATCAAAAGGAGATCTAGGGCGTGATTATTGTAGCATTTCTGTTGATTTGCCAAGACAAAATTAAGTTATTAATGCTAAATGATAATTAATAAGTTAATGTTTAATAAGTAACAGTACGTGTTTGACATTTGTTTACATCAATAAATTACTAGTTTAAATATCTCTTCTTAATTAGATTGCTTAAGATTTCTGTTGGAACCAACCCCATTGGAACGTAGCTTGATGCAATTAGTTAATGAGATTCGAAGCACATCCATCACTAGTCCAAATTTTATTTTAGCTTTTCTACTTGATAACCCTTTTAGATGAAATGTCTTTGTGTGTGTGTCTGTGACTTAAATAATTCTCTTATTATTATTCATATTTCATATTCATATTCTCATATGTCAACAAATGTTGATGCATTTGTTCCTCGACAGTTCTAAAAGTAACAGTCGATCAGCAACTGTGGAAGAGTGAAGGCTTTGTTGACGACTTTCACAGTGGAAAAGTGATATTTTCAAGTGTTAACTGATTAAATAAAGTATTTAAATTAAATTATTAGTTTATTTGCCAAAAGGCAAATAATTAAATTTGTTTATTTTATTTTTTTTTTTGCTATAAATATAGCCAAAATCAATTTGGCTTTCGAAATCCATTTAAAAAAAGCTTTTTTAAAAGCTCCGTTTGTAGATCTTTGGGCAAGCCAGTCCAAAGCAAAATCTACCAAAAAAAACCATTGTTCAATATATAAGGAAATAGCTCAGTGGTAGAGTGGCCGGTCGCGGCGCAGAAGAACCCAGGTTCGAATCCGGCCTGGGTGACTTCACCAACACTTTTTGGGAAAAAGTGTTGGAAAATAGAGAAAGCCTAGAAGGCGTGAAAACTTCCCAACCAATGGAAGGAGATAATGAAAAGGTGGTGCCATCGGATGATGGGCTACCAAGAACATCGGCTGATGTCGCAATGACGTCAGCGAAAAGGAGGAAAAAACAAGTTAAGCCTAATCTTGTAAAAAGGCAAACCAGGGCAACTCCGGCTATAGTGCAAACCGTAGAGGAGTTGGGAAAAGAGCGGCCAGCCAAGTCCAGTGCCGCAGAAAAGATACGTCAGCAGCTGGAAGTTGCTGGCGTGACGTCGGACATATCTGTGTCGTATGTGTCCGACGAAGGAGAGGGGCACTACACAAGCACCCCTGACGACACAACAGTTGCCGAAGACAACAACAATAACAACAACCATAAAAAAAAAATGATGATGAGGAAGAAGTCATAAGTGAGTTCGAGCGCAAAATCCTGGCGGTCAGAACCAAACAGGAAAATAGAAGGAAGGCGGAAAGGCTCGCCAAAGAGCAAAAGGAGGCAGCCAAGCTTAAGGCCCTCCAGACGGCTGAGCAGCAGAAGCAGCAACTACAACAACAGCAGCAAGCACAGCTGCAGAAACAACAACCACAGCAGCAGCAAAAACAACAGCCTGCTAAACAACAACAGCAACAACAGCAAATAGAGATGGATCAACCATCGACCTCTAAAAAGGCACAACAGCAGCAGCAGAACCAACAGCAGAAGCAGAACCAACAGAAGCAGCAAAACCAACAGCGGCAGCAGCAAAGCCAACAGCAGCAGAGACAACAGCAGCTGAGACAACAGCAGCAGAGTCAACAGAAGCAGGACCAACAGCAGCAGCCACCGCAGCAAAAACAAAAAACAGGTAAGGGGCCGCCAATTAATACCTTTAAGATGGACATTAAAGAAATTATTGATATATGTAGAGACGCCATAGGCGATAACTTTTTGATAAAGAGATTAGGTAATAATAGGCATGCTATCCACTGCTTTTCAGTGGATCAGCACAAAACAGTTAAAAATATCCTCCAAAAAACGGCCACTGAACACTACAGTTTCACGCCGAAAGAGGAAAAAATCCAAACGGTCCTCTTAAAGGGCCTTGACAGCTCCACTGACACGGTGGCGCTTTTAAGCGAACTCCGTCGGGTAGCGACGAACGATCTCGAGTTCGTGGGAGTCAAGCCTTTCACGACTGTCAGAGCCAGACGGGAGCAACGGAAATTACCGTTCTTCCTGGTTCAGCTGTCGCCCAAAAGCAAACTGGATAGTCTACGGAAAATTACCAACGTAGACTACCAGGTTGTAACATGGGATAAACTAAAGAGATGCGGCGACATGCTTCAATGCATGCGCTGCCAAAGGTTCGGGCATGCCGCGGCGAACTGCGGTATGCAGTCTCGCTGCGTGAAATGCAGTGAGAACCACAATTTAGGTGAGTGTAAGCTCGGTCAGGAAAGGGTCGAAGATAAGACCTTACTTAAATGTGTGCTTTGCGGAGGCGAGGGGCACCCTGCTAGTTATCGGGGCTGTCCTAAGTTTCAGCAGATAAAGCAAACAAAAGCTCCGAAGGTGGTGGAGAGGCGACCTATTTTTGCTCCTGCACCGATAGCCGTTGTGCCACAAATCTCTTACGCCCAAATGGCGGCAGGGAGGGCAACTACAACGGTACAGCCACAACCAAAGGTTGCCAAACAGGCCCCCGTGCCTACGGCACCTGCGGGACAGGCCGATATAATGACTGTGTTGCTGGCCATGCAGGCCCAGTTAACCAGCCTACAACAACAGCTCGGAAAGCAGGAGGAAAGACTAGACCGTGTCTATGCTTACCTTCCCAGCTTAGGGCAATTTAAACCATAACCCCTTTAAAATCCTGGCTGTGAATGTAAATTCACTAATCAGGACCGAACGTAGAGCAAATTTGTTTCAATTGTTGCATGATCACAGTCCAGATGTCTTTTTGGCTAGCGAAACCAAGCTAAACCAGAAACACAAACTGACTCATAATAATTACAATATCGTAAGAAGGGACCGGCCCAACTCCACTCGTGGGGGCGGCGTCGCTATCTTTTTACGAAAAGGTATTGATCATAAGGTCATATATAATAGTGAAGTGCGAAGATTCGAGTTGTTAGAAGCTTGCATCATATGCATTCCTCTCCACCATGGGAAGCGAATGTATGTGATCGCAGTGTACGCACAAGAAGCACCTCAACCTGCAAACTTCATTGCAGAGCTCGAAAAACTTTTCGAGTGTCTTAGTCTGTACTCGGATGAAAACTACTACATTATCGCCGGAGATTTGAATGCCAAACATGAAGATTGGGGAAATCAAATCCAAAATCCAAGGGGATACCATCTTTTTAATTGGATGGGTCGACACCATGTTGAGTATAAAATCGACCTTCTTGCTACAGATAGACCATCGTTCCCAAGGAGCGGTGCTTTTCTAGATCTACTACTGTTAGACTCAAGACTGACAGTAACTGACTCTGTGGGCCAACAGGCAAGAAACTGTTTACAGACGGTAGAATACGACAGTGACCACTGCGGACTTTCCGCCGTCATACAGCTACCAAATGAACTTGTGGTGTTGGATGAATTTGTGCCTGCGCGCTCTTACAATTTTAGTAGGGCACGCTGGCCACGTTTCTCCAACATCCTGACCAGAGAACTCCTCTCTAACGACATTGTGCCTCCAAACGACAGGAATCTATCGAACGTAGAGATCGACGGATACCTGCTTCAGATGGATGGTGTCATAAAACAAACGATGGACAAAACAATCCCACGATACAAAGAACATAACGCAACTGAAATGTAAAGGAACGCGACAATAGACGCACTACATAAACAAAAAAGTGGCCTCCTGACAAGATTAAAACTCTTGTACAGGCGGTTTACTGACAGAAACGATCTGGAGATTAGGACACTGTCTTCAATCAAAAATGTCAACTCGCTCATCAAACAAAACTATCGATTGTCTATTAACTCATACTGGGATAACAGAATTCGAGCCGTTAATTCTAGCGACCCGAGTATGTTTCCCGAGATTAATAAAATCTTTAGA
Organism: Platycheirus rosarum; assembly: GCA_963971375.1. Lineage (NCBI taxonomy): Eukaryota > Metazoa > Arthropoda > Insecta > Diptera > Syrphidae > Platycheirus > Platycheirus rosarum. The sequence continues at coordinate 101,417,181 of OZ020510.1, forward strand.
AAGAATACTCAAAATGATCTTCCGTGTCTTAAGCTCCAAAGAACGACAGACAACGAAAACATACTTCTGACCGCAGGAGTAGATCTGGGGGACGCCGTCTTGGACGACGAATTCTTTGTGATCGAAGATCCATTGGAGAAGGTTGAGACAGTGGGTTCTGCTTTTCAGCAAGTGTATAAGGTGAATGAGTCCATTCATCCAAATCACGACCTGGAGAACAGAGCTCTGCTGAATCACTTCTACCTTCGAAATAGCATCACGCAATGGCGATCTGAGAATCTTGGTTTTACCGGATTCAATGAAGACAATCTGGCAAATGCCACCGTCGCCGAGCGAAATGGGCCAAGTTCCCTGCTCATCTCGAAGGTCGAACTACAAATGATCTTCGCATCATTAAAGAAAAAGAAGTCAGCAGGAGTCGATGGTATACCCAATGTTGTACTGCGACATCTCCCTGAGGATGCAATTAACATATACACAACACTGTTCAACAACGCCCTGAATAATGCATATTATCCAGTGAGTTGGAAGACAGCTGTAGTACATCCTCTCCCCAAAAAGGGAAAGGACAATTCCAATCCGGCAAATCTCCGGTCGATAAGTCTTCTTCCGAGTATCAGCAAGGTATTCGAAAAAGTTATCAATAGAGCTCTGTCCAAGTGGGCCGAGGACAAAAATATAGTTCCAGACACCCAGTTCGGCTTTAAGGCGGGACATGACACAATTCATGCCGCGTCAAAGCTAGTATCTGTTGTCCAATGGAACAATGCTAAGAATCAATGCACGGGTGCCTGTCTGGTTGATTTGGAGAAGGCTTTCGACACCGTATGGTTAGAAGGTCTGTATCTGAAGCTAACCAGATGGGACATAAGTAAACCACTGCTGTATATGCTTTATGACATGCTTAATGGTAGAAAGTTTGTTGTCAAGAGTGGCAATGTAACATCTACCACAACGTTTGATATTAAAAACGGTCTGCAACAGGGAGCGGTGAACTCGCCGATTCTCTTTAGTATTTACACCAGCGATCTCATTGGGAGTCTACCTCATGCAATTGCGTATGCCGATGATTTAGTTGCGTACAGAACAGGTCCAAAAGTTGAAGTCATCAGAATTCTCTTGCAACGTGATTTCGATAAAATTCAACAATATTGTAATGATTGGAAGCTCAAAATCAACTTCCAGAAATGTGAAACTATCCTGTTTAGAACCCCTTTGTCTGGGGCCTCTAGGGATACGAGAAAGAACTGGCGCAAGCTAGTGACCGCTGGGCCACAGGGACATCCACTGGCGAGTAAAAGTGTAGTAAAGTACCTTGGCATCTGGTTGGATCAGTATCTATATTTCAATCGACATGTAGAGGCTGCTCTGGCCAGGGCTAGGGGAGCTTTTGCCCTGACAAGACGGTTGTTTTATAGCAGCCGCCTTGATAGCAGGGTGAAAGTGATTTCCTACATGGCCCTAATCAGGCCGATGATTGCCTATGGATGCCCTGTGTGGTTCAACGTTGCACCATCTCTAATGGAAAAGATTCGGGTGTTCGAGAGACAGTGCCTTCGCGCTTGTCTCGGTCTTTATAGAACACCAGAGTCGGAGTACAAACATTATTATTCCAACGAGGTCCTATACAACGGGGCCAATACAAACAGGATAGATAACTTTTTAATTAAGCTCATTCGCGGACACATTGCAAGGGCGATGACCTCAACTAATGGACAAATCTTCGGGGCTTACTACCCCCAAGATGAATATTTTGAAAGCACACGTTCGAGTGGTTTTATCCCGCCCGAGGCTTTCCTATACCTTGATAGTCGAGGGCTGATTCAGGATAGATCGGCGATTCCGTTGATCTACCATGTCGGCCGCAGAACAGTCGATAGGCGGCTCCTCTACGACCGAGACATAGTCGCTGGGAGCGAAGCAGAGCGCCTCCGTTTCAGTAGGGCCGTGCCCGACCGGGATCGGAAGGAAGCAGTAGATCAGGTCCACCAATTTTGGTGGCTTAGCTAAAACCCGACCATTTTCAGTCGACATAGACGAAATATCGCCGCAGCGGCACCAAAAAAAAAAAAAAAAAAAAAAAAAAAAAAAAAAAAAAAAAAAAAAATATAAAATTCAAAAAAATATAAAAAATTCAAAAAAGTCTGCTGTGGCTGTTCTAGATTTAAGTATTTTAGGTTTATTTTAAGTTATTTTAAGTTTATTTTTTAGTTTATTTTAAGTTAGTTTTTAAGTCGTAGATTAAGAAATTGATAAGATACCTAGTTTTTTTCATTTTCTGGGTGAAATATAAAACCCTTTATATATAAGATAAACTTAAGCTATTTTTAGGCCGAAAGGCAATTAAAATTAAGTTAGAGAATAATTTAGAGCGCCCGCATAGGGCCAGTAAGTTAATTAAGATGATAGTTTAAGCTAGTTTTAAGATTTTTGTCTAGCATTTAAGTAGATATAAGTAAAAGAAAAAATAAAAATCAATTAAAAGTAAAAAAGTAAAAAAAGTTCTAAAAGTAAGTTCTTTTTATGATCACCTATTGTTGAATTCTTAATTAAAAAATGAAACAAAAACGGGTCCAAGTGGCGTCCTTGTGGAACTTAGGAGAAGACATGGATCTGATTGAAGGATTGAAGATGAAACGGTCAACAGAACTGTATTTACATATGTATTTAAAATACATCCATAACAACCTAAAATGTAAAGTGAAATTTCTATTCTCAACTCACTACAATAGGCGTTTTTTCTTTATTCACTCAGAAAAAGGATCTGAACAGAGTCTGAACATTCTGAGCATACTCTGATAATTCTCTGAACCGAGCGTGATATGAGCGCTCAGATATAATTTTGAAATACGTTCTAGTTCTTGGCTGTCACAAATCGACACTTCTCATATGGCTTGTTCACAGGCGGCAATATTATGCATATAATACTATTGTCTCTTTCATTTTGGCATCTATTTTTCTAAGAGTGGTGTAGGCAATGTGCATGGTATAGAGTGAAATAGCCTACAACTCTAAAGTGACGTTAATTTCGTTCAGTATTTTCTCAGAATGCAGTCAATTTATTCTGAGCGCATATAGCCGTCTCACAGCACGCTCTGGTCATTCTCTGAACGAAAAAAGAAATACAATTTTAAAGATCTGAACGCTCTGAGCGAAAGAAGAAACACAACTTCTTTTTTGACAATTTAGACTCTGCTCTGAACGAAAAAGAAAAACGCCTAATATAACAAAGTGTCTCAGCAAAATCAACCTGGGTTTTGTTGATTAATGTTTGCTTTGATTCAGATCGTTTAGATTTGTTTTGCTCTATTCCAAGTACATTACAAGATCTAGTGCAGACTTATGATAGACTCCAGTTTGTCAAAGTTCTTAGCAACATCTGGTGTTGTTCCACAGGGATGCATTTTTAGTCCCTTACATTTTGCATTGTTTATTGATTTTTTTTTAACTAACGCGCGCACAGGGGACTACTACACTGCGCGAATATTAGGTAAATAGGGAGGGGAAGGCCAGAAGGTGTCGATTAACGTTGGTTTTGAATGCTTGCAAATCAAGATGGCAAGGGAAAACCTCGCCGGGTAAACTATTCAAAATTTGTGTTGTGTGGCTAAAAAAGGAATACCTATATTTCACGGTACGTTCAAAATTGGACTCAAGGTTAAACTGGTAAGCATTTCTTGCGAGACGGGTATTGCGGGAGAAACTTTTAAGGGGAGGAACGCAGCTTGCTACTTCGAGCGAACATTTTTTTATAAAAGAAACGATTAAATAAGGAAAGACATGAAGCGTCGTTGTTCGAGAGGGGCAATTGTTTCAGCGACAGTACTATTTCCTATCAATCAAAATGCTCGATTTCGCGAAGCACCCGCCCAGAGGTGGGATTTATACCCGAGTTAAAGGCGTATAAACGCTTTATAAGTATTAGCCAGATCAGAAGCGGAAAAATAATGATATCAAGAGAAATAATCTTACTTTGACCAACAACCTGTGGAACGGTTGTTGCGGAAGCCATACTGACGGTAATGGAGAAGCTTTCGATCTTCGAGATATTCCTTAAGCTGATGGTTAGTCAGCGTTTCCATGACCTTAGAGAGAAAGGATGTTGATGCTATGGGTCGGTAGGGGAAGGGGGAGAATGGTTCACCTTTCTTAGGGATAGGCTGGACAAATACTGTTTTCCATCTTCTAGGAACGATTCCAGAAAAGTAGGAGCAATGGAAAAGCTTACGCAGTGGCTTTGCCAATGTGAAAGAACACCTCATCAGAAGAATCGGGGGTAAACCACCCGGGCTAGCGGATTTTCTTATAACGAGGTCTTTGAGAAATCTTGCTACTGTACGAGTTCGAAAAAAATCTGTCCCATGGAAAAATTTACATTCTCCAGTACAGGAGGGGCAACGTTGCTGATAGGCAGCGTGGAGCTGGCAGCGAAATGGGCGGTAAGCAAGTTTGCCTTCTCTGAAGAGTAAACAATTGGTTTGTTATTGTCGATGAGTTTTGGAACCGAAGAAGTTGAAGAGTTTTTAGTATTTTTTTTCAAATGACCAAAAATTTTTACTGCCTTTGGGACACTGTAGAATTGTTTGCCGTAATTTTTGGTCATGCAAAAATTTAGTTCTTTCAATAACGGAGTTCCATGAGTTTCTTGCTTGTTTGTGCTTTTTCCAATTTTCCTCTGAAGGGTTGGCTTTGTAAGATCGCCCTTTGAGCCTGATAGCTTCTTTACACTCAGAGTTAAACCAGGACTTTTCTTTAGGCTTGATGCTTTTTACTTTATTAGGAATAAAATCACGCGTCCCTAGAATAATCACATTTCTGATCAACTGTTCATAATGACCAGTTAAAATTTCGAAAAAAAATATTCAGGCCGTCCCAGTTGGTTTTCTCGTATTGCCAAACGGTCCTGGTGGGATGTTTTTCTTTAACTGGGTGAGTGGAGGATGTCAAAACAGTTGGCAAGCATTGGATGGTCAAAGAATTCCTACAGTAGATAAGAAAGAGGCAGTTAAGCACAGAGGTCATGGGACATATTAGAGGATCGATCTCGTGAAGATACTGTTTTTGTCGATATAAAACGGAGCAGACTTGGTCCGGCGAGTTGCCAAATAAACCTTGACCTAAAAGCACTGGTGCTCTGTAGGGCGTCTGAACTATTCTAATCAACAATCAACGTATCCAATCTCCAGCGACTTGCTTTATTAAGAAAAGATATGTTAGTTTGAACTTCAGAATTTGAAGTCCCCAAATAATATTTTATTCACTCTATTTATACAAAAATGGATTGTCTGCAGTTGTATCCAACCACACTTCGATAATCGATATTGTTCTATCGATGTTCCCCATATATGCATAAACAGCATTTGACCATACCATGCATTTTAAGTGGCTTTGGGCTAGCTTGCTTATGATGCACAATTTATCACCATAATTCATAAGCCAGCGACCCTTGAAAATATTCTTGATTTGTATGCTCATACACTAAATGTGTCAGCCGTGCACAGATGGTGCCGGTTGATACTATGTAAGTATCTCGATGGAAATATGAATACTTATTTTGGTTCGGCTATGCTATAGCTATTCGGCGGCGGAACAAAGTAAATGTAGCGCATGGGATGGTTGGGAAATCGAGTACCAAGTATCGAAGAAGGTTGAATACTCTGTTAATTGTTTTGTAGCGACAATTAGTTAAGTGATCGCTGGTGCAATCCCTTCACAGTAGAAAGAAATTGAGAATTAATTTTTACACATTGATAACAGCAGCACCAAGGTACGAGTGACAGTTCATATGCCACGTTTTTTATCGTATGAGGAAATTAAAGAAATGAGTCGTTCAGCCTTATTTTATAAACTGAACTGTCAAGGGGTATCATATAAATTTTGAACAGCTCTTGGAACTTTGATCTTTAAATGATGACACAAACTCATTCATTTGGAATTGTGAGCTGCTTTCGGACTGATGATACTTGATAGGAATATCAGTAGAAAGCGAGTACCTACGTCAATGCAACGATCTTTTAAACTCTCCAGCACTTCCTCGAAACAAAAATTACTTCCAGGTCAACTTAAGCTTAAAAAAAATACTTCTATTCAGGATGAGAGGTGAACTTCAACATCTCAGCCATCAGCAATATATAGAAGATTTACCATGTTCAATGTGTAACCATAGGACAAGGAAAAATATCTTTCTTTTCTCGGGTTAATGTCGGTTATTAAATTAAATGAGCTTATTTCGGAAAACAACTTAGAGTGTAGATGACATGAAGGTGTACTTTGATGGAAGAGATTGGAAAGGGTCTATAGACAAGACATACTTCCCTCATAAGAACACAGAATGTTACGGCCCACCTAAGGATACAAAAAAAAAGCTCCCGGACGTGTCTCTTCCTCGAGACATGACCAGGACGTAGCTGGGATAAATAAGAAACACACGAGATGGTTCAGGGCTTACCTGGGCAATTGGTTGGGATGGATCTTCGTCGTTGGGACGTTTGTTTGTACGCTCCGGATAGCCAACACCATTAAATACGAAGTAAGAAGTGGGAATGAATAATCGCGGGACCGAATAAGAATAGGGTTGGAAAAAAAGGAAAAAAAACACAAATAGAAGGAGGAAAACACACCGATATGCTTTAATACTTTCTTATCACTTTTTCCTTTTCTAATGTTGAGCACGCACTCGCGACACGGAAAGGGGTAGCGTAAAATATATTTAATTATAATTTATGTGCCATTTATTACTGCGTCTTTCACGTAAATAAATAAATAAACAAATTCCGCGGCCATTGTTCTTTCCTTTGGGTTGACGTTAAAGCGAATCGTTAAGGTAGGCCGCCGTAGGCAATGTAGCTTCCTGGAAAAATCGCAGGTTTGTGTCTGAGGGAAATGATTTTAGACCAAGATGCAATGCAGCACAGCTGATTATGGTGGATAATGCACCTATGGCAGTCATTGAACTCCAAAGCACATAGGTGAGGGAAGAAATAAAGAAAAAAAATGAAAATGCATTCTGTTAGCTCGTCAGAAGATTCGACCGTTCAAACTGCTATTCAAAGTCAAACCACCAGCCGTCGGATATAGCATTACGAAGCACGCGTTTTGAAAAGTACATTTGAATAAAAAATTTAAACAAAAGGCTAAAGGTATATACCACCTAAAGTGATAATTTATTTAAATTAGTTACAGTATATTTTATGTTTTTTAGAGGTGATATTAATAAACGAGGATTTTATTAATTATAATAAAAAAAATAAGCCAATAGAAACAAAAAACTAAATAAAGGGGTGAGTTAATAAGAAAAAAAGAAATGATATATAAGAATAGTGTTAATTTTTTTTTTTTATATGGAAAGGGTGAATTCCTGAACTGAGTTCGCAAAAGTATGATGTATGCATGGCGGCTAAGGAGAGTGCAGGTGGCTAAGCGCCATCGGATAAGGGCAGAACCCGTGTTTAACCCGGGGTTACCAAGTAACAAAGAACCGAATTAATTTTTTTGTGAATTTTTATTTGTAGGAAAAAGTGCTCGTGGTCCGTGGAAGGCCACCATAGACGGGTTAACCTCCTTATTTATGTATGGCATCATATTGCCTTATAACGTAGCCTCACACAGTGCTATAACTACAAGGTCAAGAGTAAACCATCAGAAATCTAACGGATATTCGGTGGTCTGCAACTACCTTAGATACTTATTTCCTTTTAATGTTAAATTTTTTTTTGAATATAACTTCATTGTTCATTTGGCGAGATTTGTTGTATTTTTTTTGTTTCAAAAATTAAAATCAAGCTGCAATTTTTTTTGTGAGGCTTACACTGCGAAAGCTCGGGTTCGCATATAGGGTATCCCAACGAACCACCGCTTTGCGGCAAAATTGTACCCCTCCCTGTATAAACTTTTAACGAGCTCATTGAAGGTAGAATAAAACATTCTGGTCTCAAAAGTTTTTTTTTGTGGGGGCTTTGGGGGATCACGCTCCCGATCCCGCTCTGGGCAACGAAGCCAATCTTGTTTTAATTAGAACATTACTTTCTTTGATTTATCGTATTAATTTATTTATTTGTACTTTAATTGTGTTTTATATTTTATAATTTAATTATTTGATATTATTCAATTTAGTGTTTTAATTTATTTTATAAAATTTTATTTTTGTTTCTAGTTCTAAGTTCTTTAAGCAAAATATTTATTTCGAGTTTTTTTTTTGTGGACGTTATGTTAAAGAATTAATAAAAGAAAATGTAAGGTCTCGCCAACCCGAAAGAAAAGATATTTGGTCTTTCTTTTGATCTTAGGTTGTCAACGACAATTAGATCATGATGTGCTAAGGACTTCGAAGGGGGTGCGGTAAGGTGGGGAATTCACAACTTCTCGGACCGATTAATTCCAGGAGGGAGGGAAAAGGTCCCACGGCAACAACATCAGCAGGGCTTCCCGAGTGTGGTTCTGCGACAGTGGTGGTAATGAGTTTCGGCACGATTTGTGTTTTTGAAATAGGTGAGGTCACACTGTGGAGGCAAGATCCCCCCCACATCCGGCGAGCTAAACCGAGCGACGCAGGCGTGCCATCGCCTTCTCAGTTGATATTCTTATCCCTTCCTTGCCCATCATAACCCTACCTAACTCCCACCTCTTACAACCCTCTTACTTCACCAAATATCATTCCTCTTCTACATCCCCTCCTCTCTTATCCTACCCTTTCCATCTTTCTTCATCCCAATTCCACTTCTGTCATAAATGTTTGGCCTTCCTGATACCCTTGGTTAACGTTCCTTCTCATACCTTCACATCCCCTTTCCATACCAAACCTTAGCCTAACCAATGCCTACCATCTTTCCCTTCCCATCCCCATCCTTTCTTATTGCTTATTTCAAGAATTCAAATAATATTAAAATGTTTCGTTGTGGAGCTGATTTTATTCGAATTCACATCATTTTGTCATGAAAGGCACAACCTAATAACAATACATGAAGTACTGTGAAAACCCTATACAACTCACCCTTATTTAACATCCTGCAATTATTGTATCCTGGTTTTCCGCATGCCTATTTGAGCTCCCCATGTCTGATAAATCAAAGTCATAGCATATATGTTCCGTGTCTTTCTGAAATGTGTGTAATTTTAATATTGAAACATAGTAATTACTCCATCAAAAGAGCGGCCAACACATTCATTTAACTAATTAAATATAGCGTTTCTATGTCCCATTCAACTTGCAAATTCTTCAAATCCTTAATGGCTTGTTCCATGATAAACGATAAAGAGGGACTTTCGATTAATGTTATTTTTATGTACGGTAAAAGACATTCTGGGAAAGGAGTGATTTTATTACCTTTATTAAAGTAATTTCATTGGAAAATGCCATTATTATATTTCGGGCATGAGGAATGCTAAACGATTTATTGGAATTACTCTATATTAACCTTTATTTAATGAATCGTTATATGCTAATAAAACCTAAAATTAAGGGTTTAGTTTTGTTCAATGATTTCGATTTAACTGCCGTATATACAGCAGTTAGAGAAAATGACATTCCGAGGTTTTCTTTGGAAATCGAAATGACGCAAATTTATCACAGATGCACTTCTTAAGATCCTCATTACTTAACATGGTCTTTAAGTGACTTGTGACTAAAAAAATAATTTATCTCTAACCATGAACAACCAATTTTTAAAGTTTTTTTTAAATTTTACAAAACAGTTCAATGACTTTTTCAGTGATGTCTATTGTTTACCTAAGTTGCTTTCTTAGATTCTGTCCAATATATTTTATATCCTGGCAGTTATTTTGAAACCGAGCCAGTAAAATGTCCTGGGAGCATATTCGGATAAGTTATGTGTGTTTCTTTAGTTTTAGTTCGTTTGGCACAAGAAAAACTTCTCTTAACAGAATTGAAAAGGAAACACTTACGTGCAATAAATCTATTTCCAAGGACTATATCTTTTACGCAGCAGGGGAATAGTTTTGCGATTAATGTTTTCTTTATTTTGAAATATGAGAAAGTTGGAACGAAGCCAAAATATAATAAACATTGCACAAATACTGATAAATAATTTCAACTCGATTGCAATATATTAAAGAACATGCTTACAAATGCACCTGAAATAGACTTTGCTTAACTTTTTTGATATCTATTTAAAATCATTGGCGCTATAATTATAGTCGGGTTAATTCGACACTAAAAAAAATAGATTGACACTAGGCGAGTCTATTTAATGACTGGTATTGATGAATTAATTTTTTTTTAGTGTCAAACTAGCGAATTGACAACTGTCACATTCTTCAAAAAAAAAAACTACATATAGCAAAAGAGTTTTACTCCAGGTATAGGTTTGACAAGACCACGGTCCAGTTTTTGGTGGAAAATATCGAGATCTCCCAACCTGCAACAAAACTTGGTCTTCCTATACAAAAATTATTGCAGGTTCTCGTAGCCCGGCATTTATTTGGAAGAAATGTGCATCAAAGTGATGTTGGTAAGAAAGTGCAAGTTTTTTGAACACACATTTCTTAAGTTCATACTTGCGTGTAATTTTATTAGCCTAACACAGTCAACTGTAGGGAAAATAAGAAGAATTTAATGAAGTTAAGCAAGCATTTTATAAAATTGCTAAATTCCTTAAGATAATAGGGGCTATAGACTTTAGCTCATGTCCAGATCAAGCGACCAGCAAGAAGAGTAGGACCGGTTATGGCCGGACACTTTATCAGCCGAAAAGGTATGTCGATTTTCAAAAATAATGAAACAAATGTATTGCTGGTACAAAATTCCAAGCCTCTATTCACTAAACGTCCAGACTTTGACCTACTCCAACTGCAAAATTATGGATATCGTGGGTAGATCTCGTGGTTCAGTACACGACTCACGTTTGGAATCATTGCTTACTTAAAAGCACGCTAGAGGCAAGCAAAAACGTCCAACAGAGTATATTGTTGGATGACGCAAGCTACCCATGCACCACCATATTACTAACACCAGTAAGGCATCCATCAAACCGAAAAGAAAAACGGTACAACAACAGTCACACGTCAACAAGAAGCCAGATCGAGTGCCTAAATGGACAACTGAAATCAAAGTTTAGGTCTCTCTTAGATAGGCTACGAGTCGACCTAGATACCACTAAGAATGTAATTGTTGCTGTAGCCGTTCTCCATAATGTGGCCAATGAACGAAATATTTCATTTCTGGTTGACGAAGCTTCTGCACCTGGGTCATCGCAATCGTTGACATCAACGGACGACCATTCGATGCACCTAACTGAAGCAACTGGAAGAGCATTCAGAAATGCTTTTATAAATCAATATTAAAAAAAAAAAAGTTATAATAAACAATGAAAAACAATAAAAAAATTATTTGAAAAAAATCTTTTGAAGTTAAAATAAATAAAACATTTTTTTTAGATTTCTCAATTTTTTCCTTTGTAATACTCCTACATAAGCTCCATTTCTAAGAAATGCTTCTCCCTAGCAACTGCTTCTGACCAAGACCTGGGGCCGAATTCCGGCATCAGTTATCGACTGAATTATATGTGTTTGGCATTACCGCTTACGTTATCGAGCATTTTAGTACCATTTTTTGACATTTTCACTTCAGTCATCGAGCAGATTTTCATTCGATAGATAAAATGCTCACTGATTGTTACCTTAATGAAAATATATGAACTCTTATTATGTTGTCGTTGTTTGTTAGACATTTCTGCTAAAAATTTCAAATGTTTTACATTCGTTTGATGAATATGAATCATTTTACATGTTAAAATAATTACAAAATGTTCCTTTCTTTTTAATCGCAACAATAAAATTCTTTCATTCAATACAAAATGTATCCTAACGACATCTGTTAGGCAATAGAGACATCAATAAATACACCATGAATATAACTAGAACCATTTATAATAGTTAAACGATACGCCAGAATGCCATCATCCCAAAGTGGTTACTCGTGCATTCGTTTACTGATGGCATTCACTCACTCGTTCACTGAAGCCGTAATTCGGCCCCTGCTTCGCATGATCAGTGTCGATCAAGGATCAACCCGCCTTAGACATCGGACGTGGCCGTTGCAGTGCTAAGCAAAAGTGTCGCGGATGCTTAAACTGTGTTGCTTTTAATCTGTTTTACCTTCGCGTTAAAAAATAGTTCTCCCATACTATACAAATAACTTAAAAAATTTTTTTTTAAAATACTCCCATCTCAACTGAAATCACGGCAAAATAGAACAAAAATTGAATTAAAAATCCCGGGCGCGTCACAAAATATAACAAAAAAAAAAAATCAGTGCAATAATTAATTCCATTGACCATCCACCCACCATACATACATTCATACAGTGTCACCCATTTCACACCTATTTAAAAAAAAAAATAGGCTCGCCATTTATATAAGGATTGATGTTGCATATCAACTTCAACCACAATTCGGTCTGTGCTTAAACACAGAATTCAAGTTCATGTGGTTAAAACTATCGATAAATAAGCGTATCATTCATGTATGTTTTCTTTTAAGCCCAAATTTAGAGAGAGTTTCAACTTCTAACTATTTCATGCTCTGTCTGACTCCATTCAAAGAATTGTTTCCCGTTATCCTCACACTGAAATCGTTATTACGGGCGATTTCAATGTACACAATTCTAGTTGACTTCGTTTTTCTGGCCAGACAACACCCGAAGGAAGGTATGTTGAGATTTTTGCTGAGTTAAACCATCTTACTCAGTTCATTGATGAGCCAACCCGAGTTCCTGACATTGCAGGCCAAACCGCCAACACCCTTGACTTGTTTCTTACGTCTGACCCTGATAAATGCACAATTTGTGTATTACCGCCTCTAAGCACATCTGACCATGGTGTCATCTCTGCAAATTTCTCGTGCCAACCCTTTCCAGTTAAAGAAAAAAAAACCAGGAGGAACCGTTTGGCAATACGAAAAAGCCAATTGGAACGGTCTCAAAAACTTTTTCAGGACCTTTAACTGGTCACTATGCTTCCTCGGTAGTGACATTGATGCCAGCGCAGACATTATTACAAATTAAATTGTTTTGGGGATGAGAAATTTTATCCCAAGTAGATCGAAGAGTATCAAACCTGGATCGTATTCCAGAAAGAGCTTTAAAATTAATTGGTGATAGAAATATTACGGATTAAAACGGTATAAAAGTATTTTAAATTGATTTTTTTTCTATCACAAGAGCTAACTTAACTTGATACACTTTCAATAGGTTCGCCAGTAAGTAGATCTTCCATCGGTCCATTATGATACTTCTCTTGGGTGAGCGCCTTCTAGTTCAACATATAAACTTTTCTAAAAAGTGTAAAGTAGGTTTACGGACGACAATTTTACGTGATAACGTCATAAGAAAACATTGATGGCAGCAACACCAACATACAACCCGTTAACTCATACCCACTTATCAGTATTATCAGCATGAGTCATATTATTTCATATGGCTACATGTCATCGATTTATAAGACGTTATCACATCAAAAATAAAACCGTTTGTTATGGCAAGATTTTAACTGACCTTGCCAGAACAATGTCCCGCGCCTGGATACAAGTTGAAGTTTCTTAGTGGTAACCCTGCTCTCCCGTCACAAATTTGATTACAAAGGGATTGTAATCAAATCTCCAATTGGTGTTAAAAATCTTACCACTTGTTCTATTCAAATTACAATTTTTTTGGCAAAAACTTCACAATTCACAAGGATGGGTTGCATGGTTTTGTTCGTCAAATATTACTTTAAAATCTATAACATTAAAACTCATTAAAAGTATCCAGTTGCATTCCCCTTTAAAGAAATCACCGTAATACTCGTCTCTCTAAGAATGTTCATCAATTTTCCTCTGAGCCCAATTTTGAAAGAGATTTATTTTTAAACTGCACAATACGAATGTGTTTAACTAATGTTCACTGACACTTATCTTCCCTCCCTCATAAAATATCTATCAAAATCTATCTTTATAATTTATTGAATCAATAGTTTTGTATGAATAGTACATCTTTTCTACAACAAAGAACACAGAATTCTACGGATAGATTAATAAAGAATTAAGTCTGAACGAAAGGTAAAAAGCAAAACACGAATGTGCATCCAGCCTCACAAAGCCAAAGCATTCTTTAAAAGGAAGCAAAAGCAATTATATTTTTTGTTCGTTTCCACAATAATCTAGCTGGGAATTAACTTGAGTATACAGGTTGGATTAAAATCAATTCCCCTTGAATCCCAAGGCTCTCTAAATCCTTTTCAATTTATTTTAATCGACAACTGAACGGATACTTTGCAATGGAGTTAGTCGGAAGATGTATTATCTCATTCTGAAATGTGCGAGCATATCTATAAACGTATCTATACCTTTTATAGCTTTGGCCTTGTTTTGGCATCACTGGCTCATCCTCGTTGTCGATGAATTGAATCCTCTGGTAAGCAAGAGTAATTTAAAAATTTCCTACCCGCAACCTAAAACCCTCATCATCGTTTACAAAACATCCAACAGGAACCGGATGAACGTTCTATTTATTTCCAAGATTATTATTGTTGTTCCTTGATGTAGCTATCTGTTAAGATTACAAGAAAATGCACAATATTAGCCTGGCCGGGGGTCGTGTATTTTTTGCTGTTGGATTTCATCTTATTAAATGTAGTTTTATATGAGGGATATTTTTTCGTCGATTAGTTTTGAAAATAATCTTCAAAATGAATTGAGAAGCCCTTGTTGTTAGAGCTGATTCATGGAGGATGAGTTGTAGGTAAGATTATTTACGGGAGGGATCTTGTCCCCGAAACTTAACCTCGCATGCAGACAAAAAACATAAACCAAGCCAAAGGAAAAGGACTAGAAAGGAAACAAACATTGTTAAAGGACAGCGACAACCGAACGAACTACAAGGTGGGCAAAAATAAATCAGCCTATTGGAAAATGCTCTCATTTTTGCAAATAGCCGCCAACAGATGCAGAATACAAGTGAACAAGCCATGGAGCCATACATGAACCGACATGAACCGATATTCTGAAGGCTGTGTTCCCAGGTCGCCTCATACCTCCTTTTGGCGATTTGCCCTGGCCCACAAGATCGCCCTATTTAACCGTTTCAGACTTTTTTTGTGGAGTTTTTTGAAGTTCCGTGTTTACGTGAACAAGGTAGTAGCTATGAGCTAGTTAGAACCAAATTTACTGGAAAAGTCTATTAAGGGTACCTTTCATATAACGGTTTTTTTAATTCTTTGTTATTTAAGACGTGTAATGGCATACTTTTTTGGTGTTTGGGTGCTGTGTGAATAGGGTAGGCACTGAACGGCGTCAAGCAGGTAACGCACAGTGCTGCAATTATCTCGTACGCATCAATTGTGCTTATTTTACCTTCCCGCGGTAACCACCGGGTACTGGTCTATCCATCCGGACATTCCTGCTAAAATTATAAGCGCGAGTGTTGAACACAGAAAAAATAGCAACACTATAATGATCTGCTTTAATGACTGTTCTGATCGATTCGCAGAAGTCTTGCACGAACCCCTCAGAAAGAGGACGTAAGGCGGATGAGCCCAATCAATTGGACCAACGCTGGGGTCAACAGTGATCGAAGTAGATGCCCTAATGAGCTACTTCGACGTTTTTGGAGATAAGGTCATTGGGAAAATTCAATGCTAGTCAGGGCATTAAACTAGAAATGGTGGCAGATGAGCTTTTAATGAGCCGACGGCAGCGTTCATATTTTCGAAGCGGGTTACTGACTCCGGATTCTACAGTTTCTTTTGTCCGAAGAATCCAACAAAGGACCTGGCCCTCCAGATTGGGGGTTGTGCGTGGGGTTAGCAACCCTGCCATGAAAAAAAGTTGCGAAGCGACCAATAGCCTCGGAAAAGGAAAGATTAACTGTTGACGACCAGGAAAAACGAATTAAGGACAACGACTTTCGGATCTGCACGTGGAATGTTAGAACTCTTAACAGACTACATGCAGCCAAACAAATAGCGGAAGCCTTAGGCCACTACAGAGCAGGAATTACTGCCATCAAGGAAGTGCGATGGGATGGGCCGGGCAAAAGGAGGATGACAAACTGTGATGTGTAATACGGTGATTGTGCAACAAGACTACAGCGTTTATTTGGGTGCGGATTCGTCATAAGCGATAGACTTAGGCAAAAAGTCTTGGGCTTTAGACACGTAAGTGAGCGACTTGTGACAATCCGTATCAAGGTTAAATTCGCCAACAATAGCCTAATATGCGCTCATGCCACCACAGAGGACATCAATGACGCCACCAAGGTGACTTCTACGAGCTCCATCACAATAGACAGGTACAACTTTTAGGTAGTAAGGGACTTTGTTTACCTCGGATCCGCTATAACATCTGACAATAACATCTCGTCAGAAATAAAGCGAAGAATTACTCTTGCCAATCGCTATTTCTATGGGCTAGGAAGGCAACTTAGTACCAAAGCCCTCTCTCGAAAGACAAAGGAGACTCTGTATAAGACCTTAATAATCCCAGTCCTGCTCTATGCCGCCGAGGCATGGACTCTATCTAAAGCAGATGAAGATTTCCTTAGCCGTTTCGGGTGTAAAATTCTTCGGAAGATTTTTAGCCCTATCTGCGTTAACTTGCTTTGGAGGAGAAGGTTCAACCAAGCACTATACGAGCTGTATAGCGTTAGCCGAACAACACGAATTTGGAATAGTTTACCCGGCGAGATTTTTCTTGCCATTTTGATCTGCAAGCATTCAAAACAAATGTTAATCGACGCCTCATGTCCTTCCCCTCTCTATCTCTCAAATGCCTGCCCAGTGTGCTCTATATTAAAAGGGAAACAAATAGTGCCTTCTGCGCGCGCTAATTATAAAAAAAAGATAGAGTACCTACTACTTCTTTGGGTCAAAAAAACAATTCACAGCATAATTCTCTTTAGGGAAACCAAAGTGTAAAATACCATCATCATCGTTCCAGCCCTCCTGTATGATGCAGGGGCATGAACGAGGATAGCTTATTCTGTTTCGTTTCATTGGAAAATAAATTAGTCAAAAAACTTATTGCAGGATAGGGCAAATGCGGCAGACACATTGTTGCAAAATAAAATTGTCTTCCCTAAAAAAAAACAACATGTTTGCAAGTCCCAATGGAATCTATTTGATATATCAATTTAAACAAGAATCCAAGTGCTGTCCGACGAAATATCTATAGACTGTTATAAAGTCGTCTTTTTTACAATCAATACCACAAGCATTGGTTTTATTATATTTGTGCAGACAGGATAATTGTGCAGTTGCTGATAGGCATATTCATCCCCCAAAACACACCATTTGATAGGTGGACATTTTTGCTTACGATATATGTATATTTCCATATGTGCGTACGTAGGTTCTGTAAAGGCAAGTTATGGATTCAAAAATTAAAAAACTTGCAGTATCATCAATTGCGACAGTGAAATTCTATAATAAAAAATGCTGGAAAAATCGACTGTCTAAAAGGTTATTTAGTATTTACCTAATGTTCAAGAAATACGTTAACCATAATTCAATGACAATGCTCAAGGCCAACTTCTTGTCAATGACGACAAAATTCTTCACAAATTGCGACAGTATTCTGAGGAACTTCTTAATCAACGGCCTTCTAGTGTAAATTTTTCAACAACTGGTCTAAACAAAGACGAAGTTTTCGACATTATATTTAAAGAAGTTAAAATTAATTTTAAATTATTATTAAAACGCGAAGCTTGCACGGCGGCTTATATTACGAGATATGGTTTTATGTAAATAGTCTATTTTAGCTTTTATGATTTTCATAGAGTTTTTAACTTACATTGTTAAATAAGGTACTCAAACGTTTATTTATTTTTTAATTTACCAACATAAAAATGACTGAACTTTATACGAAAACTGAATTTGGTTCAGTTAATTTTATTCGCCTTTAATTGCTGTTTTAGAATTCTTAGCAGGTTTTGATTTCAAAAAAGTATTTAGCATGATTCTTAGCATATGGGAGAATGCCCAAAAAGATTATTTTCAACTTTCTGAACCTTAACTTTTCTCAACAGATTTTGGTGGGAAGGGAAGTCTTACTCGGCGAATTTGAAAGTTTTGGAACATACCCCAATAACTTTTGTAGTTCAGTATGCTTTGGAAATTGTGTGAGAGAAAGGTCTCGCTGGAATTCGACAATGTATGAGAGTAGTATTCGAAGTGTGTTGTGGGGTACACGCGTATCGGCTAGTCTTCCGCAATCTCTATCTTTTTTTTCTGTATAATAAGTGATTTCAAATTCAAAATCTCTTATAAATTGACAGAATTACACAGTGTGGATATAGTTGGCATTTTATATATAACTTTTCGAAATATTTTGTGTCTATACAAACAATTAAAATGCATTGCCTTTGTGAAAGAAAAGTCGATCGAAATGAAAGCAAACTCAAGTGCAATGAATGCAATATTACTTTTCATGTAAAGTGTGTAAATTTGTTGGCCGCTGAACTCGAAGCAATTAAAAAACACCGTAAGATCTGGAGGTGTCTAAAGTGCAGTTCTGTGCGAAGAAGTTCTCTCTATAATGAAAATACTCCCCTCTCTTCTGATAAAAAAAGTCATGCTAATACCCAACAAATCAATGAAAATGAAAATAAACCAAAAAGCATCACAATTGAAATGGTGTTTAATGAACTTATTGAATTAAAAAAAGCTAACCAAGATTGCCTAGCAAAACTATCAGCATTGCAAAATGAAAACAGTGAACTTAAAACATCTGTGAGTTTACTACAAAAAAGAATTAATTTCTTAGAACAATCGAATTTGAGAAACACAATTGAAATATGTAATCTGCCTAGTGCTGACAACAACACAGCTCTTGAATCCGCGTTGACAATCGTTCGCAATGGTGTGGGCTATGAGCTGAATGAGCACGATATAGACTCTTGCTATATAAAAAGAGTAAAAACAAAGAGAAATGGAACAAATTCACCAAATTCTCCAGCCTCCTTTGTGAACATCTTGTCTCTTCGTCTTAATCGTCACATCATTAAAGAAAAAATAATGAAAATGAAATACAAAAAAAAAATTACAACACAAATTCTGGGTGACGAACAGGATGGATCGGAAATCTTCTTCAATGACAGCTTAACACCTTACACCCGTGCACTCCTCAACGCCGCTAAGCAGATTAAAGTAGAAAAAAAATTTAAGTTTCTATGGATAAGGAATTGCATAATTTTTTTGCGTAAAAATGAAGGTGATGATGTCATCAAAGTGAGGTGTCTTGAAGACCTCAATAATATATAAATAAATAAGATAAAATGATTAATAATACCAACAATTATAAAAAAAATTATGCAACTCCGCTTTATTCTAAATTTTTGATTTTGCAAAATATAAGAAGTATGAGATCTAATTTTAATTCTCTATTGGCTCATTTAAATGCTTTAAATCTTGATACTCATTTTATTGTATTAACAGAAATATGGTTGTACGACTATGAATTATCTAATTATTCTATTCCTGGATATGAATCTTATTTCAATTGTAATAATTCTTATAGCGCTGGTGGTGTTGCCGTTTTCATAAAAAAAGACTTCGAATGTAAAATTGAAAAAGTGAGTTTGAATAGTGCCGATCTACTTAAAATTGAGTGTAACATTTGTAATGAAAAATTTACTATTTTTTGTATATACCGTTTGCATGAACGTAACCTGAACAAAGATATTTTTATAAATCATTTAAATAACTTACTTAAAGATGTAAAGACGAAGAATTTATTGGTCTTAGGAGACATAAACATTGACATTCTAAACAACAACTCTGTTACGGACAATTATCTTCTTTCAATGTCGTCTTTTGGTCTAAAGGGTTTAGTTTGGGAACCTACGCGTATTACAGAAACATCTAAATCATGCATTGATCATGTGTTTGTTAGACTGAACTCAAAATTCTTGCATCAAATGTCAGCGGAAGTTCTGGATTACAAGATAACAGATCACTGCATGGTTTATCTGTCCTTCGACCTACCTCAAGAAAAAGTAACTAGCAAATACATACCGTTTCCTATCACACATAAAATAAATTATGAAAAACTAGTTACTTGCTTAAAATTTGAACTATGGGGTCTAGTGTATGCTGAAAATAATCCCTCTGATGCTTATGATATCTTTATGAAAATTCTACAAACTCATATCAAAAATTGTACTGAAGTTGAGTGTCGAAGTAGGAATAATTTGAAGCATCTCAGGCCATGGATGAATGAAGGTTTATTGACAAAAATTTCAAAAAAAAATATTATCAGGAAAAAGTGTAAGCTCCACCCTAATAATCAAATGCTCAAAAACTACTTCATCAAGTTAAGTAAAGAAGTACAAGAAAAGGTTAAAACAAGTAAGGAATCTTATTATTTAAATAAATTACAAAATTGCAGAGGAAACATAAAGGAGGAATGGAGATTTATAAATAGTATTCTGAATAAACAAAACGAAAATGAAAAAAATTTTAAAATTGAAGTTGAAGGCGAAGTAGTTTCAGAACCAGTCGTTATTGCAAATCAATTCAATAAGTTTTTTGCTTCCATTGCGTCAAAATCAAAACCTTCTATTTCACAAACTAATTGCGAATGTAATTTTTTGGTGGACCTTATTGATGACTCTCATCAAACAAATAGTTTTGTGTTTGACCAGTTTACTGCACTTGAAGTCCATAAACAAATTCTGTCCCTCGATAATAAGAAATCAAGTTCTTCTGATAGCATTACTAACTGTCTACTTAAACAAATTTCTTTCTTTGTTGTTGATGTTCTAAGTCATCTGTTTAATCTAAGTGTTTATTGCGGAATTATGCCTTCATCTCTTAAAACTGCTGAGGTCATTCCGCTGTTTAAAAAAGGAAATCGAAGATTATTGACTCAGTATAGACCTATTTCAATACTTCCGACACTTTGCAAGGTATTTGAAAAGCTAATAAAAAAGCGTGTTATGTGTTTTTTAAATAAAAATAAGTTTTTTAGTAACGATCAGTTTGGTTTTCTCGAAGGCAGATCTACTGAAGACGCAATTTTGAAGCTTTGTAGTGAAATCTATGACAGTTTTAACAATAATTCCAATTGTTTAACTCTGTTCATAGATATGACCAAAGCTTTTGATATGGTAAATCACAACATACTTTTGAGTAAACTTCACAAAGCGGGCTTTAGAGGTGTAATTTATAACTGGTTCTCGTCATATCTATCAGGACGAACTCAGCGTGTAAGACTTGATGGTGTTTTTAGTGATCCTACTTCAGTAAATATTGGTGTACCTCAAGGATCAGTTCTGGGACCAGTTTTGTTTCTTATTTACATAAATTCCATATTCAAGCAAAACTTCAACAGTTTGATCACAGCTTTTGCTGATGACATGGCTTTTTCTTATGGAAATAATTATAACTTATTTGAATCTGTCATATGTCTTCAGAAGGACTTACAAATACTACGACAATGGTTTGCAAAGCATGAATTAATAATAAGTGACAAAACTAAATTGATGGTGTGTAATTTAAAAGGCCCTTGTCCAGTTAACTGCGACACAATTTTTCATTCTTCTTCTTGCCAGAAACTATCACTATGTGCCCATACTTGTGGTAAGCAAAATTACTCTGGTGACTTGTCTTGCACTTCGAGCTGTTTTCAAATAGAGGGAGTTGAAAGTTTTAAATATCTGGGAATCTTAATAGATAGAAACCTAAATTGGAAAGCTCATGTGGATGAGCTTAAAAAATATATGTTGGCTGTTACTCGCAAATTATATTTACTTAAACCACATTGCAATAGTAAAATACTTTCAATGGTATACTACGGACTTGCGCAATCTAAGCTACAGTATGGCATAGCAACTTGGGGAGGGACCTATAGTGACACAATTGATGTATTAAAAACAGCACAAAAGCACATGATTCGAATCATATGCAATAAAAATAGATTGACCTCAAGTTGGCCTCTTTTTTGTAACCTTCAGATTCTACCAATAAACCATCTTTACATCTTTAAGGTACTTAAAGTTTTTTTTTTACGTAGTGGCTACAGTACAACTCTAAGGAGTTCTAATTCGTACAGTTTAAGAGTAAATACATTGGGACTTGTTCAAATTCCGATTTGTAATAAAACTCACTACTCAAAATTCTATACAGCAACTGCACCTTCGCTCTTTAACAAATTACCGCATAAAATAAGATTGTTGAGAATTAAGACATTGTTCTTAAGAAAAGTAAAAAATTGGCTTTTTAGTCAAGATAATTCTGCTGTCAAATTATTGCTAAGCTCCTCTTAATTCAATGAAATGTTCGATTACAAATACTAGTAAGATCTTATATATTTTTGTTTTCTCTTTTAAGATATGCATTTTTCATTTTAATGAATTTCGCTTTCAATATAAACCCCACACACATTATTTAAAAAAAAAATTGTTAAATTATTTAAGAAGGATCATTCACCTCTAGCCTTTTAAGTGCTACAGAATGACACCGATTTATTCTTTTTTCAAAATGTTAATATAATTATTACTTTGATTCTCTCTTACCTTACTTTGTTATTATTATTTTTATCATTTTTGTTAACTGAATAAATAAATTACAAAAAAAAAAAAAAAAAAAAATGAAGCCATGTCAGCCACAAGACTACATGTGCAACAGAACCGTGACAGAAAACCTCGGGACACACACGATTAGTTGGTTGTATGAATGTGTGTGTGAACGTGAGGGTCGAGAAAAGACAAAGACCGGCGGAATCAAACACTTCTGGTTGATCTGAAAAGTGACAAGTCGATTCTGATTTTGAATAAAATAAATTGCAGGACTAAATCGCACGTACTTGCTCATATCTGCAGTTACATCGTCGAATAAAATTTAAATAAAATGCCCGACTGGGTCGCACGAACTTGTTTTTATGCTAGAAAATTGCAGCCACTAAGCATATGTATTTATATTATATTTTTATATTATAGATATTAAAATTAAAAATTTTAATTGAAAATCGTTCGACCAGTTTTTTTAAAAAGTGTGTTTTTTTAAAAACTTTTCGAAAAAATATTTAAAAATTTTGTTTAGCATATCATTATAAGAAAATCTGTAGTTTTCACCTGGGAAAATTATTTTAAAAAAATTCAATCAACCCGTTTTCCAAATATTTCGAAAGCCAATTTTGTTTTTAGAAAATTAAAAAAAAAATCGAAAACAAAAGTTTTTGAAAATTTTGAAATGCAATTGAATTATAAATGACTCCCTGTTTGCAAAATTTTTTTGAAATCATGAAAATGGCTAACGATAAAACCGCATTTGAAAAAACCGGTTCTGTGGGAGGTGCCGTTATAGAACAAATTTCGAAAAATTCATTCTAACTGAAAGATGTATCGTTGTAAAATATTAGCACCCTGTAAGTTTTATCAAAATCGTTAGAGCCGTTTTCGAGAAAATCTAACTTTTTGTTCAAAATTGTATGGCAGGTTCCGTTATTTTTCGACCTAGAGCAAAAATGAAAATCACCGCTCGAGATACTACTAAATAAATACTAAATATCAAGTTTGAAGCAAATCGGCCCATCCGATTAGGCTGCAGAGGTGCGAACAGACAGACAGACAGACGGACACAATTTCCTGACCCACTTTTTTTCGAATTCTCTATCGTCGTAATGTCATGTTTGATTGTTAGAAAAAAACTTTTTCGCACGAATCCATAACTTGTATTATAGTACCTATAATCGCAAGTAAAAAGAGAAAAAGGAAAGTGGAGAAAGTGGAAAGTAAAGAAAAAAGTTGATAAATAAAAAGTTCATAGGAAAAGAAAAGAAGGACTTAGACAGAGAATCAGAAGGAGGGAGAAAAGCAGAAAAAAAAGATAAGTAGACCTTTTTAAATTTGGTTGGTTATTGTGTTAGAAGTTTTCGGTAGGCTTTTGGTTTTACTTTCGTTTTTTCCTTTTATTTAAATGTCAAAATAGTAAGAAACGCGCCCTTAATTGTATTTTCAAATTTTATCCAGTTCGGGGAAGAAAATTAACGTTCGGTTCTTGCGGTTCTTTTTTTTTTTGCTTTGTTCGTTCAACGGTTCTTCAAACCGTTCCTAATTCTGTCTTATATATATTTTTGTGTGAAAAGAATTGGGTTTTTAATCCCACCATACGTAAGGTTTTCCCAACAATAAACAAATTTGAAATCTCTTTGGGACTTTAAAATCGTATTTTTTACTTGCGAATTATAGGGACTATAAGGCAAGTTATGCATTCGTAAAAAAAAAATTCTAACAATCAAACATGACATTACGATGATAGAGAAGTCAAAAAAAGTGGGTCCGGAAATTCCGTCCGTCTGTCTGTCTGTCTGTCTGTCTGTCCGTATTGATATCTACAGCCTAAGCGGTTGGGCCGATTTGATTCAAACTTGGTATATAGTATTTTTAGAATGCTCTACCCGACGGTTTTTGGAATTGGCATTCTAGCTCCGAAACTAACGGTACCTGCCATATAACTTTTAATGAAAAACTTATTTTTCTCAAAAATCCTACGATCTTAATAAAACTTTCAGAATGATGTTTTATATGCAAAATCTATCTTTTACTTTTAATGGATTTTTCAGAAAAAGTTTTATAACGGTACGGTGAAAAGAATTGGGTTTTTAATCCCACCATACGTAAGGTTTTCCCAACAATAAACAAATTTGAAATCTCTTTGGGACTTTAAAATCGTATTTTTTACTTGCGAATTATAGGGACTATAAGGCAAGTTATGCATTCGTAAAAAAAAATTCTAACAATCAAACATGACATTACGATGATAGAGAAGTCAAAAAAAGTGGGTCCGGAAATTCCGTCCGTCTGTCTGTCTGTCTGTCTGTCTGTCTGTCCGTATTGATATCTACAGCTTAAACGCTTGGGCCGATTTGATTCTTAGAATCATTTTTAGAATGCTCTACCCGACAGTTTTTGGAATTGGCATTCTAGCTCCGAAACTAACGGTACCTGCCATATAACTTTTAATGAAAAACTTATTTTTCTCAAAAATCCTACGATCTTAATAAAACTTTCAGAATGATGTTTTATATGCAAAATCTATCTTTTACTTTTAATGGATTTTTCAGAAAAAGTTTTATAACGGTACGGTGAAAAGAATTGGGTTTTTAATCCCACCATACGTAAGGTTTTCCCAACAATAAACAAATTTGAAATCTCTTTGGGACTTTAAAATCGTATTTTTTACTTGCGAATTATAGGGACTATAAGGCAAGTTATGCATTCGTAAAAAAAAAATTCTAACAATCAAACATGACATTACGATGATAGAGAAGTCAAAAAAAGTGGGTCCGGAAATTCCGTCCGTCTGTCTGTCTGTCTGTCTGTCCGTATTGATATCTACAGCTTAAACGCTTGGGCCGATTTGATTCTTAGAATCATTTTTAGAATGCTCTACCCGACAGTTTTTGGAATTGGCATTCTAGCTCCGAAACTAACGGTACCTGCCATATAACTTTTAATGAAAAACTTATTTTTCTCAAAAATCCTACGATCTTAATAAAACTTTCAGAATGATGTTTTATATGCAAAATCTATCTTTTAGTTTTAATGGATTTTTCAGAAAAAGTTTTATAACGGTACCTCCCATATGACCGGTTTTTTTTAAATCAGACTTTCTCGTTAACTAATAGACGGATTTTGATAAAATTTTCAAAATATGTAGTGTTTTATGATTTAAATAATATTGCTTACTTAATTTTTCAAAAACATTTTTTTTAATTTTTAATAATTTTTTAAACAAAATATTTTGTTTTTTGAATATTTTGAAAACGGATCTATAGATTTTTTTTTTAATTCAAAAAAACATTTTTTTGAAAAAACTGGTCGAACGATTTTGAAAGGAAAAATTCATAAAATAGAAAACAGCAAAAGAAATAAGATGGCTTACGACAGTTTTTTTTTCAAAAAACGTTATGAATAGTGTTTTTTTGATTTCATAAAAATTTCATTTGTTTAATATTTTCCCCAAAATTTTATTTCATATTGCTCGGCTAAGCCCTAGCCATTAGTCAAATAAAAGAAGGTGAAAACTTACACACATACCTACGAATTTTAAAGCATTTCATCATCATAAAAGCACACAGAATAAATAAGGAGCCTATGATAAACACACAAAAACAACTAACAAATAAAAAAAACTTTTCGATTACTACTGAATGCAAAAATTTCAATCGAGAAAACAAAAGCTTACACCTTCCTATAAATAAACAAAACCACTGTGTTAACTTTTAATATTGTCTCTATACCTACTCGCTTAACAGTAGTTGGAACGTGTATCTTAATTTTAGTACCTACCTTCCTTCCAACCTTATTATAGGTACCTAATATCCTACCCACACCATACGTTTATCGATCCATCAAACATAATTAAGCTATTTTAATTTATTTGATTTCAAAAAGTAAATTATTTTTATTGGGACCTATATATACTTATACCTAGCATTATTGCCCTACTGCTGATTCCCACGAATCTTTATGCCAATGTTCAAATTTGTCCATACCAAAATGAAAATTAAACTGAAAAAAGTCTTTCTATTAGCAAATTATATTTTAAACAGTAAACAACAAGTGGAAAGATAATACACTAAAAAACTGCAAAAGCTAACAATCCTATATATTTATGTGTTTATCCCTTTATCGTGACGCATGTTCGTTCGAGCTTCAAACCACAATGATTCTAAAGAAGTTGCACGTCAAACAAACATTAAAATTAAATCTTTGTCAAAAAGACGCCTGTACCTAAAAAGGACTAGCACACGAGAGCGAGTACGTGCGAACCAGTCGTGCCTTTTATTTAATTTTAACATTTCAGCATTTTCGTCCAAATTTTACCAATAAAATTTCCTGGCGCTTCTTATTGTCTTCGTAAATAAATTTAATAATCTTTTTTATCTCTTCTCTTACAAACATTTTTTTTTAACCGCGTTTTTTTAACACTCCATTAATTATTTATCGTACGATTCGATAATCCAACAAGTCGCGGTTTATAAGATCATTTTGTTTCATCCTAATTGAAAATTCGCGATATAAAAGTGCAACAATGTAACAAGGGGGAAAATCATAGATTCAACGGGTTTGTTCAAAAAGTACAAAAATCATTAAAACGAATTTTAAAATGAAAAAAAAATATTTTCAAATGCTTATACAAACTATTTAATTTATGTGAAGGAATGGTAGACATATTAAAAAAAAAAGTAAAAGATGTATAAATATTAATGAACTTTTTCCTGAAAAAAGCATCTAAAAAGGGAAAGGGCCACCACGCGGCTGCACATCAGCATAAGGTTAGTCTTGAGAAACTAAGAAGTTATACCTGATGAAAGTTACTGAACTGTATCAATTTTCAGTTAAAATGTAAAACTAGTTTTTAATTGGGGGCATTGAAACTCTTATACCGCTCAGTAATTTTTTAGTAAAACGCATCATTTTATGTAACACAAATGCAACTCCTTAAAATTCAGCTTTGTTCGTATTAGCAGACAAATATTTCGGAAAAAACAATGCTACTAACTAAGGTGTTTCAAAAAAAAAAAGAAACTTGAGTGTAACGGTTACGTAACAAGTTCAGTCTTTTTTCGGTTTCATGAAAATTCAAATGTGTGCCACTCGCGCTCCAGGATGGTTTGGAAACCAGTGATGTACTTAATCAACACGCTCTGATTCCCGGATCTCTTATTGACACTGATGTATCTATTTTATACTAAGTTGATATTTGACAAATTTTTTGAAGAATTTTTGTTTCTCAAAAGAATAAACCTTGGAGTTTCATCCAAATTCTTAGAGCCGATACTCCGAAGTATCAAGATTAATGAAAAGTGGGCATGTCAATGAGTGGATTTTACAAAAAGCATTTTTTAAACCAGCCTTCTGTATAGATTAAGAGTTGCCATGCTTCAACCTAGTATCTTGCAGTGTATGTTATGGGCTTACTTTTTTTGAAATAATTTTATTTTTCTTGAAAAACTTAAAATTTCTATTAAAGACAAGAATTGGATACAATTCATTACTTATTATTTTAATTGTTTGTTCTCATAAATTAAAACTAAAAGTAATTTTTTTACAAATTAAGCCTTACATCAGATTCAATAAGCAAGAGCAACTTTGTACGACCCAATGGTGTACATTTTTTGAATATGAAACAAAATATGGTGTACGATTTTTCATAAATTCATTTTATATCTTTTATTGTTGGCTGCTATCTATTTAAATGGTTGTAATAACTTCATCGTTTTGCTACAAATTTTCGCCGGCCACCCACCCATATCCGTTTTTTTACCGTAAATATTCAAATTTATACAATTGAGGTATTTTTAAAAAAATTTTTTTTGAATATTTCTCGCCCTTTAGTTAAACAATAAATGGAGGTGCAATATGAAGGGAAAAATTGTGAATAATTTTTTTCCAATTTATATTCCACGAAAAAGCTTTTTTTAACTGAAAATTATTTCAATCTGCACGTGAAAGGCGAAAAATAAAAAACAAAAAAAAAGTGAATGTAATTTATTCGGACAATTCGTTACTGGTGGGTAGGAGTAAAAATTCAAATCGATTATACTCTTTGAATTGTAATTATGAAACCTATTTCCAGTTTATGTATAAAAATATCGATTGACTTCAAGGCAGTGATGCCGTTCGGGAATTTTCAAGCGAAGTGTTTGCAGAAAAAATGGTAGTGTTATGACCTTAAACGGATTGTCTTCATAAAATTATAGCATTGTATGAGAAAAATAAAATTATTTCGAGTCAGTCTTTTATTAGATCGATAAGACGATATCTATTATAACAAAGTAGTTTAAAAAAAATAATAATATTGCATATGACATTAGTACTTACACTACATACCGGTCATAAGTTTAGGTTCAGACCTTGATTTCTACTAAATGAAGAAGTAACACAATTTTATTGGTAGATTAAAGATTTTATTTTGTTTTATTTCTTTCAAAATTATTATATCTAGAATATGTTTTATTAAATTACAAGAATTGTATATGCAACAAATCTTTTTTACTGAACGCTAAACTCATCAAAATGTCCTCATTTAGCTTTCAGTACTGCCTTACATAACTTTGGCATTCTTTCAATGAGTTTAAGGAGTGTTGGAGCTGAAATATGGTTCCAAGATATCTGTAGAAATTCCCAAAACTGTTTTTGATTCGTTGGTCGCATTTTACGAACGTTTCGGTCCAATTCATCCCACAGCAATTCAATGGGGTTTAAATCCGGTGACTGAGCCGAGCCGGCCAATCCATGTAATAGGTATAATTCTTTTTGACTTTGTTTGGATAAAATGTAGTTCTTGCACAATTTCGATGAATGTTTTGGGTCGTTATCCTGTTGAAAAACAAAACCACGGCCCACAATTCATTTTCCACATGGAAATGTATGACGTTGTAAAATTTGGTGGAAGTATTTTTTGCCCCAGACCATCACTGATCCTACACCATGCTTCACTGTAGGGATTACAAATTGAACTAACATGGGTTCACCTACTTCACGACGAACAAACTGCCGTCGTTTTCCTCAAAAATTTCAAACTTCGATTCATCTGAGAAGAGAACTTTTGATCATTGCTTAATCGTACAATCTTTATATTTGTTGGCCCAAATCATAGAGTAACTATACTATAAAGAGGGAAATCTACTGCCTTCTTTTGACAAGGCCTACAAGCTGGTCAAATAAGTATTGGTGTAGAACTGTCAAAAAATTGACACCGATTGAGAATGTAGTAGTGCTGAACTGTCAAAAAATTGACGCCGATTGAGAGTATAGTAGTGCTGAACTGTCAAATAATTGACGCCGATTGAGAGTGTAGTAGTCAAATAATTGACCTCTTCTTTTCAGTTTCCTTTTCTTTTTCACCACGAAATTGGGCGTGTTGGAAGATACTTGACAATAAAAAGCGCCATCCCGAAATTTACGTCATCAATGACTCAAACTGACTAAATTAAATTACCATTTCTGGAAAGAATCCAAAGTGTTAGTGGACTTAAAATGTATATTAAATCAATCAGATAAGACATTGGACCAAACCTGCATCAATTAAAACTTACTTTCCCGTTTTTTTTCTAAAACCGAAATTATTTTTTTCAACAAGGGGCACTGATGACGTAAAAATACGAAAGTCGCTATCTTTTTTTCTTGTATCATTAAGAGACACTAGTAAGTTACTCGAATGCAAGTTGTTATACTTTATTATTTTTTCCCTGCCTTTTACAGATTATGTGCTCAAAAATTCTATATAAACGTTTAAAACTGGTTAAATAATATTCAAGAGTTTTAACCATTTTACCTGATACCTAAACTGATGATAGTGTATTGATTGTTCAATGTTAAGTCATTCTGAATTTGTTGTTGAAATTTATTTTATTAAATTATTTTTTGGACTTATTTTGTGTCATTTAATATTGTATTGTTTAAATGGAAAAAATAACCTAATTGGCATTTAGTGAGAAAATGAAAATCAAGATTCAAATATTAAACGCGCTGCGGATAGCTCTCTGTCTGACGTTATCTAACGCCGTGTTTATGAACATGATTCCTTTTTTCGGTTGTTTCTTCATTCTTATTTTGAACAGGCACGTACGTTGGTGTGTACACTGATTTGGATTACCCCGAATATGCTTTCCTGCAAACTGTACTGTTTTATTCTAAAGAAATTTGCAAAATTAAAAAAAAAACAATTAAAAC
Source organism: Platycheirus rosarum (assembly GCA_963971375.1). Taxonomy (NCBI): domain Eukaryota; kingdom Metazoa; phylum Arthropoda; class Insecta; order Diptera; family Syrphidae; genus Platycheirus; species Platycheirus rosarum. The sequence goes on from OZ020510.1 coordinate 101,447,851, forward strand.
CATCCATTACCACTAAAAAACATAATTGGGAATTGTTTTCAATTTCAAAAGTTCTTATTTTTAGTCCGTGCATAGCATTTTCTTTCTCAAACGAGAAACTTCAAAGCTCAATCACAAAAACTCTTAAAATTGTCATTCTTCCATTCGTTAGTTCATTCCCCCTACTTTTTTACACCCTTTACCTAATAGGCAAAAAGAAAGAATGAAGAAACCGAAAAAAGGAATCATGTAAACAAGCTCTAAGACCTAAGAAAATCACCTTAACCCTTAAGGAATACATTTCGAACACATCCTTCTCGATATGTAGGAGTATGGTGGAGGTGAATTTCTAAAACGTCAACAACAAATTGTTTAGTTTAGTGAATATTGTCGTAGTGTAGTGATAGTGATAATTAGAACTGTGCTTATTATCATCAGTAAAACGAATAAACAGTTTAATTTTGTTAAAAGGACACAATAATTCACGGAGTTCCTTCATTTCAAACAATTTATGAGAATTTCACAAAATACCACCATCGAAAGACGACGACGTCTTGCCTGATGAGAATTGTATCTTGTATCAAGTATTCTCATCAGGCACGTCGTCGTCGTTGATGGTATTTTGTGAAATTCTCACAAATTGTCCGAAGTGAAGGAACACACTAATTCAGCAAATCTGGTTGACGTGTACTACAGTCGTGACCGATACTGGTTTTTGGCGTGAAGTGTTGAGTTCTTCCCATATATCCGAAGCGTTAAGAGTCCTATTTCGCTTACTTAACACGTGTATAAATGTGTCCTCCCTTTTGAATGTTATTCTTGGCCTTCCAGAACGAGAACGGCTTTTGTTCGACCCAGTTTCATGCTTTCTTCGTAAAGTATTCATGATTGGATTTTTTGAGATACTTTGACATTTTCAGCAATTTTGGGTTTTGAATAGCCTTCAATGTGTCAACATCAAAGGATGTTGAGATCAAAAGTATTGGTAGGTTTGAAATTTCATCGATTATAATTTTATCAATGTTATTCTACCAAACAAAATATTAACTTACCTTCAAAAAATGAAAAAAGCTTCAAAAATAAGCTCTGAATCGATTAAAGTCAAAATTAGGTATTACTCTGTGATCCATATGATTCCTTAACTCAACAAATAATATTTATAATAATAACCACATTTCTGGTGGTGTACATATTATATATAAAATAAATAAAGATAAATAGGTGTTTTCCACAGTCGATTTTTTTGATAAATTTAATTTTTGTCAACTTTAAGGCTATAAACCTTTTGTGGAAATTTTGCGAAATAAAAGAATTGACATCAATTTTAATTTTTATAAATAATAAAAAGTAATGGTAAGGTACATTATTTATCATTTGATTAAAAATAAGTAATTTTAATAATTTATATCTCTTCTGCAGATCAACATAAGAAATAAATTGCTCGAATGGATCGTACGTACTTGTTATGTGCGGTCACAACTTAGAATAAAATTTAAAAAATATTAAGGAAACTTCGAAGCTTTTTTTCGATTTTCGGACATTTAATTGTTTGAAAAAAGTACGTTAAATAGTTTTCAAAACGTTTAAACGCTATTTTGTGGCTTTAAAATATGTGCAGTAGGTTGATTTTTTTTCCAAAATCGTAGGAGCGGTTTTTAAGTAAAACAATTTTATTTTAAAAACTTTTTTTCAAAAATTAAAAAGAATTATTTAAGAATGCAAACTTAAGCAAGAAAATAATCTATATTTTATAACTTAATTAATCCAAAAACCCACCATCTTGAGTTTTTTTCACCAAAACGTAACCTACACTTATAATAGTACACAGATTTTTTCATAAAAATTCTTGGAGCCGTTTCTAGAAAAATAAGTTTTTACTTAACGGTTATTTGACAGGTACCTTTAATATTTGAGCTAAAATAGTTTTTAAAACGTTTAAACGCTATTTTGTGGCTTTAAAATATGTGCAGTAGGTTGATTTTTTTCCAAAATCGTAGGAGCGGTTTTTAAGTAAAACGATTTTATTTTAATAACTTTTTTTTCAAAAATTAAAAAGAATTATTTAAGAATGCAAACTTAAGCAAGAAAATAATCTTTATTTTATAACTTAATTAATCCAAAAACCCACCATCTTGAGTTTTTTTTCACCAAAACGTAACCTACACTTATAATAGTACACAGATTTTTTCATAAAAATTCTTGGAGCCGTTTCTAGAAAAATAAGTTTTAACTTAACGGTTATTTGACAGGTACCGTTAATATTTGAGCTAAAATTTGTGTTTAAAAAATTCATTTATAGAATGTCAAAATAACATTATATTCCAAATTTGAAGACGATTCGGCAAACCGTTTAGGCTGTAGTTCAATATACATCCGTACAGATGGACAGACAAACAGACAAAATTTTGCCAGTAACTTTAATATGTTTCTCTATCATCGTAATGCCATGTCTGATTGTTAGAATTTTAAAATAAATGCTTTGAAAAGTCAATAGTGAATAGTAGAAGCTTGGAAAATAGAAATCTTCCGCCTTCTGTTGATGATGCCTACAAATATAAGCTTAAGCTTTCATCTCATTCAAAAATAAAACTCCGCCTATTTTGTATTTCTTTTTCTCTTCTTGTTCTTTTTGAATTTGAGTGGAATTATTTTGGGAATTTGCCTGTTTTTTTTATGGTCACCTGGTGCTTGAGATCCTTGGTTGAAAGAACCGCGGTATCGCGGTTAACATCAACATGAAGACATCAGCATGAGTCATGTTATTTTGTATGTATAAGACGTTATTTATAAGACGTTATCACATCAAAATAAAAAAAAATACTTAACAACAAAGAAATACTAATAAGAAATAAAAACTAACCACCGTACTTAAGACTTAATAGCAAATTTTTTTCTAAAAATATCTCTACTTAAGTGTAAATTAAAATCAATAATATTACATAAAGAATTAACTTGTCTTAAACAGCGAGTTAAGGGTTTATTGGTTCCAGAGCTAACCCTATGAAAGGCAAATTAAACGATTGTTTGCAAAAAATAAATGACTACCTCATCCATACCTGATTCGATTTTACAAATCTGTCACTTAATGAAGCAACTAATCTGTTTTATGAAAAAGTGCAGTTTTGCATTAACCTTTATGTTCTTTCGCGTAACAGGTCCTTTTCAACTTCTCCCCCGTGGTGCAGTCATAAACTACGCGAGCTACGAAACAGGAGAAATAGGCTTTGGGTTAAATATATTGGCTCTAGTTCAGTGCTCGATTACTCCGACTACTTGGGAGTGTTTTATAAATGTTGTAATCTATATGAAACACTCTATAATGACTTTGCTTCCAACACTAAAGCAAATTTAATAACGGATTAAAAATTGTTTTATAAGTTTATAAGCTATAAAAAGAAAAACGATGGTTTCCCTCCCTCTCTTCTCTACAACAACCAAACAATTTCTTCGCTAGCTACTTCAAGCAGTCATTTGCACCAAAAACCTTAGATCCTGACAAATTTTATTTCTCCTACCTTCCTCATTTTAATACTGGCCCTTCAAATTCGAATTATATGGATACTTCATTAGTCCTAAATGGCATCCTTGAACTTAAAGACGAGTATACTTCTGGTCCCGATGGTATACTTACTTAAAAAATGTTGCTCAAGTTTGGTCCTTCCTATTACTAACTTGTTCCACCTGTCCCTTTCCACCGATTTATGGAAAATGTCCACTATCATAAAAAAGGTCCCAAAACCAAGTTTTTAACTATCGGCCCATCGCCAAATTTTCTCATATCCCCAAACTCTTCGAAAGCATTCTTTATGATTCACTCTCTTTCCAATGCAAATCTCTGATATCCTCAAATCAACACGGTTTTTAAAAGGGAGGGTTTGTTGAGTTCGTTACATTTTCCCTTTCTGCCATCGAAAAGGTTACGAAGTAGACGTCATCACTAAAGATTTCAGCAAGGCTTTTGACTAAATCTCTCACAGTTTAATTCTTTTTAAGCTTTCCTTTCTCGGTGTCAGTCCTAACCTTCTTAAATGGATATCCTCGTATCTTGGCAACCGCAAATACAGAGTAAGCTTTCATTCTGCTCTTTCAGTTCCTTTTGTGGCCACCTCTGGGGTACCCCAAGGGAGCCATCTTGGACCTCTCTTGTTTATCCTTGCCAATAATGATGTTAAAAAGATAATTCAATCATCTTCTATCTTCCTTTATGCTGATGATGCTAAAATTTTCAAGGTGATCTCCTCTGGTCGTGATTCTCTCCTTTGAAGCAGGAGACCTCAATTCATTTGCCAATTTGTGCAGTAAGAATTTTCTCGAACTTAACATTGCCAAATGCGAGCTAATTACGTTTTCTCGAAAAAGTAAAAGCCCTCCACTCAGATCTTATTATCTTCAGAACCTTTCTATTAACCGCGTACAGGTTATCCGCGATATATCAAGAGCTAACTCCGCCCTTGTTTTTATCAAAAGGTAGTCCAAAGAGTTTCGGAACCTATTTGTTACCAAATCCCTTTATATTTCCTATGTTCGTCCTCTCCTTGAGTATGCATCGCAAGTATGGGCCCCCTTTCACGCGGTTCATATCTCTAGAATAGAAAGTGTTCAACGTCGTTTTCTGCTCTTTACTCTCCGAAGTCTTTATGACCCTAATAACTTCTCATCTCTGCCACCCTACCTTGACCGACTCAAAATTATAAATCTACTCCCCGTTGAAGTCCGTAGGAATGTGTTTGACATCGTTTTCATTCATCGGATTCTTACAGGTGCCACTGACTGTTCCTCACTTTTTGATCTCATCTTGTTTAACACTAACCTACGCAACTTAAGATCATCATGTCTTTTTTATCTTCATATGGTCTCAATGAACCTTTAACCCGCATGTTGAGTAAAATCAATTCGATCTCTCCTCTATTCGATTTTAACCTTCCAAGTCCTTGTCTGAAAACCCACCTCTTACATCATCTTTCCACCCTATAAGTTAATTTAGTTTAATTAGTTTTAATGTTTAGTTAAGTTTAATTTAAGCTTGTATAATTAATAAATGGGGCGTTAGCCCCACCAAAATTAAAAGCGTTTCTGTACTCCTTCAATTCTCATTGAACGAACCGCATAGATAGGATATTTTAATAATATCATCGGCATTCAATAAACAAAGACTATTTACATATAAAAACACTTGGAATATCATTAATAAATAACAGAAAGAGAAGGGGTCCTAAATGACTTCCTTGCGGAACCTCGGAAGTTACAAACACCGCGTTCGCAATAACATTATGAGTTCGAACGTATTGAATTCTGCCGGTTATATAGGATTCCAACCATTTCAATAAATTCTAACTTAAACCTAAGTTATGAATTTGACAACCAATATTGAGTGATCAACTCTGTCTTAGAGAAATGAGTGTATATAACATCATATTGATATCCAGATTCAAGAGCACCCAGTATATAATTACTAAAAATCATAAGGTTGGTCATGGTTGATCTACCACCAACAAACTCATGCTGGGAAGGAGAGATTATTTCTTTCACTAATAAAACTAGCTTATTATATATTATTTGTTCAAATAGTTTAGAAACTGCGGATATTTTACATATGGGGCGATAGTTTGTGACTTCATTTTTTGTATCCAGGTTTGAAAACAGGATAAACATAGGAATTTCTCAATTGTTTTCAGAAGTACCCGAAGAGAGCAATTAAATAAGATTTCAATCTCGGGCGCGAACCGACAACATTTAATGCCCGTGTTGCGAATATATTTAATATACGTTTATTTGATGCTACACCACCTAGTCATCACTCAAATATAAAAAAGGTAATTTCATAGTTGACTACATTCGTGGGCTTAGGAAAAATTTCTATGCGCCTATGTCCACTCTGTGATGAACAGACCAGCTGTATTGGCACTTAGTGAAACACAAGTTAGGGAAAATACCGATCATTCGGCATTTTCCTTGCTTGAGTATTCACTTGTGCTTTCATTCTTTGCCAAAAATGGCTTTGACGTTTACATAAGGAATGATGTTGCATATCAACTTCAACCACAATTCGGTCTGTGCGTAAACACGGAATTCAATTTTATGTGGTTAAAATTAACGATTAATAATCATTCATATATGTTTTCTTTATAGAAGCCCAAATTTAGACAGAGTTTCAACTTCTAACGAATTTGATGCTTTGTCTGACTCCATTCAAGGAATTGTTTCCCGTTACCCTCACACTGAAATCGTTATTACGAGCGATTTCAATGTACACAATTCCACTATGCTTACTCGATAGTGACATTGATTCCACCTCAGACATGGTCACAAATTTTATTCTTTTAGGAATGAGAAATTTTATCCCAAATAGGGCGAAGAGTATCAAACCTAAGGAAAACTCATTGTTTGATTCGAGCTGTAAAGAGGTTATCAGATTAAGAAATATAAGTTTCCATTATTACAAGGCCAACATCACTGAGGAAAACCGGAAAAAGTTTCAGCAAGCTAGAAAGGCCTGCAATGTTCAAATTCGAAAAACCAAATTTTTACCTGAGCAAAAAATTCGGCAAAAAATACTGCAATATCCCAAAGGCAGTAAAAAATGTTGGTCATTTGTAAAAAAAGTAAAGAATTGTTCGTCATCATCAGTTGCTACGCGCGTCTTCAACGATACTCCTGCTGTCAGTCCTCAAGAAAAAAGATCTGCTTGCTGCCCAATTCGCGGCAAACTCAACGCTGGTCGCAGGTGTTAGAACTCACGTACTCGACAGCGTAAATGATTTTATGACCCAATCTTCTTACGCACTCGTTCAGTCGCGAGAGTATTGAAAGATCTCAACATAAATAAATCCGCTGGCCCGGATTGTATCCCCGCTATTGTTCTGAAGAGGTAAAACCTTTGCGTAAGCTTTTCCATCGCTCCTATTCCTCTGGACTCTTTCCGAGGTCATGTAAAATAGCATTTGTCCAGCCTATCTCTAAAAAAGGCGAATCTTCTGCACCCTCAAACTACCGACAAATTGCACTAACGTCGCTTTTTTCTAAGGTCATGGAAACGATGATTTATTTTCAGCTTAAGAAATATCTCGAAGAACGAAAGCTTCTTAATGACCGGCAGTACGGCTTTTGTAGCAACAGGTCCACTGGTGATCTAATGGTTTATCTCACCGAAAAGTGGAACTAATCTCTCCATCGTTTTGCTGAAAGCAAAATTATTGCACTTGATATTTTTAAGGCATTTGATAGAGTTTGGCACCAAGCCCTTTTATCGAAAATGCGTGCATTTGGACTCGATGAATCTCTTCTTCGTTGGATCAGTAATTACCTTTCGAACCGCTCAATTCAAGTTGTATTGGACGGTTTCAAATCTAATATTCACAAAATAAATGCTGGTGTGCCCCAGGGCTCTGTTTTGTCTCCGACTCTTTTTCTTATATTTATCAATGACTTATTATCTGAAACAACTAATCCAATCAATTGTTTTGGTGACGACAGTACTCTCAGCTTTTCATATTCGTTTCCAGATTTACATCCATGTTCTTCGGATGTGGAACTGCAACGGCAGCGTATGATAAGTTCATTTAATTCTGACATTGACAGCATTGTACAATGGGGAATAAAAAATCGCGTAGAATTTAATGCTTCAAAAACTCAATGTTGTCTTTTGTCGTTAAAGCGGAATATACCCCCAATGCCACTATCCATGAGTGGCACTTGCATCGAAGAAACAGAACACCTCTTAGTTCTCGGTATGTGCATTACAGACCACCTTCTGTGGAATGACCACATATTTGACATCGCAAAGAATGCTGCGAGGGGTTTAGGTTTCCTTCGAAAATGCAAGAAATTCCTCACCCCGTCTGATCGGGCTACAGTATATAAAGCATATTATATTCGACCGAAACTCGAGTATAATTCCCATATTTGGGCAGGTGGTCCTATAACCCACTTGAGTTTTCTAGATAGAATTCAAAAAAGAGCTTTGAAAATGATAGGCGACCGAACAATAACAGAAACGTTTACATCTCTTGAGCACAGCCGTAATGTTTCGTGACTTTCGTTATTTTATCGTTATTTTAACAAACAATGCTCTAGCGAAATAGCCAACTGCATTCCTCCCCTGAAACGATTCAACCGTAATACTCGAACTGCTAGAAATGCCCATCAGTTTACCCTTGAGCCTAATTCCAGACGTACTGTTAAGTATAGAAATTCTTTCTTTAGTCGTACCACACGAATGTGAAATGCTTTGCCAGGCTCTGTGTTTCCCTCCCATTTTGATATGCAGAACTTGAAAACTAATGTGCATCGGTATCTCCTCTTTTATCCCTCCTCATTTCCCTAATGCTCGTGCAGTGTTTAAACGTTTTAGGGGTGGGCGATTTGACGAAGGCTTGTTTCCAACACGTCCATCCATTTATGTCAGACTTTTTCCCAATTCTTGGGCAAAATTTGAATCCTGATTTCATATCAGTGTGCAATAATGCAACTTGGGCTATTGGTGAAATATGCATGAAATTAGGCGAGGAAACACGGCAATACATCCATCTAGTACTCAAAGAACTGTTTGTTATTATTAACCGTCCAAGCGCGCCTAAAACCCTATTGGAAAATACAGCTATAACAATCGGTCGTCTAGGTTATGTGTGCCCAGTTGAAGTGGCTCCTTATTTGCCAGAGTTTGTACGACAGTGGTGCACATCTCTGCGTCACATAAGAGACAACGATGAAAAAGATTCGGCTTTCCGAGGCATGTGTCACATGATCACAGTTCATCCGGCTGGAGTGGTTCCTGATTTCATATTCTTCTGTGATGCCATAGCATCATGGGTTAATCCACCTGCAGATCTTCATCAAATGATACAAAAGATATTACATGGATTCAAAACACAAGTCGGCGAAGAGAATTGGCGTAGATTTGTGGACCAATTCCCACCAAATCTATCCGAACGTCTTGTTGCAATGTATAATATCTAAATAAAAATTAACATAGATTTAGTTTAACAAAACAACAAGAAGAAAGAGTAACAGCACCTAGCTCAAAAATTGGGACAAAACAAAAAACTATTGGTAAAACAACACTGAAGTTAAATTGAAAAAAAATTTTTAAAAAAAGGTAAACAAAAGTCTTAATGCATCCATTCATTACACAAAAAAACTCTACATATGTAAAAAACATACTTAACAAGTGTAAAATATAATATATATATAAAAATAAAATATAAAATATAACAAACCCCTTTTGCGCGTGTAAATTATAAAAAAAAAAAAAAAAAAAAGAGGGGTGGCTAAAAAAGAAGCATATATTTTTTTAAATAATGGGAACAATACCATCAAATCGTGACTGCTTTTCATCTTTTAATTTTAAAAGTTCTTCAAGAATATAACTTTTCTCGATATAAGATTGACTATTATTGATTAATTGAGGTGAAGACATAAGCGGATGTATTGTCTGATAACATGAAGGCTTAAAGACGTCGAATTTAATTCCTCAAAAACTCAATGTTATTTTTTAAATATTTCACTTCTAATGCTTTTGTACATGGTTCAAGGTTTAACTGTCGTATGTGTACGTCAGTATACGCCTTCAAAAGTCATGGTTGTATTGCCTTGTGTTGATTCCTTAAGGTCCTTCTTTTGATTTGAGTGATGTCTTCGGAAAAGTTTAAAGTATAGGTACTACTGAAACCACACTGTTGAAACTGATTGAATTTTGATTCATAAATGTTCTTCAAAGAGCTCATATTTATTAAAAGAAAATCCAACAAAATGTGAAACGATCAAAACCGAATTCCACGATGAACTTCTTACCTTCGTTTAGATTTTAAGGATTTTGTTTTGGAACTCAGAGAAATGGTATACGACAAGGTTAGAGAATCAAATAAATCTCTCAGGTTATTGTGCACCTTATCTTTGCCTGTATACAGACACATGAGTATCTGAATTGTCCTTTTCTATTTTGTGTTCCGTTGACATGTGATGGAAATGTGAAAACATCCTTTTTTTGAACGACCAACAATAAAGCCTCAAATGTCATTCTCAAAGTTTCTACAAAATGTCTGAAGTTTCTTTGCGAAGGGGAACACACAAAAAAGGGGTTTTGTGTGGGTGTTTTTTGTTTGTGTGTGTTTTCAACTATGACTATTGTTGGATGTGACGCTTATCGAGAGCTGTGGGTCTGGGTAGCTAGGTAAATGCTATGTTGCCACTGAAATCGGAAGTGGAATGTTTGTTTCCGCTTAAGGAAGTTTTTGAGGTTACGGAGCAAGTTTGTCGGGGATAACGTTCAATTAGAGCTCATTGTGGATGTTGGAGGACCATTTATTTAAACGTTGAATGTCAAAAGAGCAAATGAGATCTTTTTGGAATGTTTGAGGTTACGATAAGTTTACTTTTTTTTAGGTTTTTTGGCTTAAACAATTAAAATACGAGTGGCATTTAAGTTTATTTGGGAATAAAAGTTTTTCAATTTTAAGTTTAGCTAACTTGAATGTAAAAAGATTTTAAAATATATAGATATAGTATATTTACATAAATTGAAGATAGATGAAAGTCAAATAATCTCGCCATGAAAAAAAGATGTTTGCGTCAATAATTATAAAAAGTACAAAATTATCAGCTAAGACGTTGTGGTTGGATTGCACAATCAATTTTTGTAAAACACTTAAGACTGCAGCTGCCGTTGATGAAAGGATAATTATTTCAGTTCGAGAAATCGATCAAAGATGCATGTAATTTAATTGAGTTAATTAGTTCATGGAGCTTTCAAACAATTGGGTTCAAGTTTGTCTGTGGTGAAACCATGGTCACATGCATTTGTTTGCAATCCAAATGTTTGACAAAGGATGTAAACCTTTGCGTTCATTACTTCATCTAAAGCTCATAATAGATTTCTGGTGAAATGGATAATCCAGTAATCATTGGTTGAATGTGGGTGGTTGTAAGGATTGATTGCAAGGAAACCAGCTAAGGTTTACGGATAATGTCCCACAGTTGTCAGTAAGTACCCCGCAATGTTGTTGGGGGTTTAATTACTATGTTTTATAAAATTGTATTGAATTGAGAAGATGCACTTATTTTTTTAAGTTTACTTTAGTTTATTTCATCAATCAGAGATAATATTTCTCAATTAGATTACAATATTAAAATTAAATTACATCAATATAAAAATACAAACGTATTAATATAATGCAAAACATAAAAATAAATAAAATTAAATTAATGAACACTTAAATGACAAAATTGGGTGGTTGGGTGCTGTATGAATAGGGTAGGCACTGAAAGGCATCAAACTGGTGATGCACAGTCGCTGCAACTATATCGTACACATCAATTGTGCTTATTTTACCTCCTCGCGGTAACCACCGGGTACTGGTCTGTCCACCCGGACATTCCTGCTAAACTTATAAGCGCGAGTGTCGAACACAGAAAAAATAGCAACACTATAATGCTCTGCTTTAATGACTGTTCTGATCGATTCGCAGAAGTCTTGCACGAGCCCCTCAGAAAGAGGACGTACGGCGGATGAGCCCAACCAATTGGACCAACGGTGGCGTCAACAGTCAACGAAGCAGACGCCCTAATGAGCTACTTCGACGTATTTGGAGATAAGGTCATTAGGACAATTCAATGCAAGTCAGGGCATTGAAATAGAGATGGTGGCGGATGAACCCTTAATGGGCCAACGGCAGCGCTCATATCCCCGAAGTGGGTTACTGACTCCGGACTCTCCGGTTCCTTTTGTCCAAGGAATCCAACAAAGGACCTGGCCCTCCAGGTTGGGGGTTGTGCGTGGGGTTAACAACCCTGCCACGGAAAAATGAAAAAGTTGCGAAGCGACCAATAGCCTCGGAAAAGGACGGATTTACTGTTGACGACCCGGAAAAACGAATCAAGGACAACGACCTTCGGATCTGCACGTGGAATGTTAGAACTCTTAACAGACCACGTGCATCCAAACAACTAGCGGAGGCCCTAGACTGCTACAGAGCAGGAATTACTGCCATCCAGGAAGTGCGATGGAATGGGCCGGGCAAAAGGAGGATGAAAAACTGTGACGTGTACTACGGTGATTGCGCAAGAAGACCACAGCGTTTATTTGGGTGCGGATTCGTCATAAGTGGTAGACTTAGGCAAGAAGTCTTGGGCTTTCGACACGTAAGTGAGCGACTTGTGACAATCCGTATCAAGGCTAAATTCGCCAACATTAGCCTAATATGCGCTCATGCCCCCACAGAGGACAAAGATGACGCCACCAAGGGTGACTTCTATGAGCTCCTCGAAAAAACCTATGAGCAATGCCCTAAATACGACGTTAAGATCGTACTAGGCGATTTTAATGCCAAAATAGGTAAAGAGGAAATCTTTGGTAGGACTGTCGGAAAACATAGCCTACACGACACAACGTCTGAAAACGGACTTAGGCTAATTGACTTCGCAGCGGCACATAACGTCGCCATTGCAAGCACACGGTTTCCTTATCTCGATATACACAAAGGGACTTGGCGACACCCAGATCAAAGAACCGTCAATCAGATTGATCACGTTGCGATCGATGCAAGACACGCCTCCAGTATCTTGGATGTTCGCACCTTCCGAGCAGCTAACATCGACTCGGATCACTACCTTGTTGCAGCAAAGGTAAGAATGCGAATAACCCGAACTCCACAACAACGGAGTAATACTGTGAGGAAGTATGACGTCGGAAAGCTGCAATCGCAAGAAACCGCCAGAACCTATGCCGATCGAATATCCCGTAACCTCTCAAGAAATCCAGTACCGCCAGCATCAAGTGCCGAAGATCAGTGGCAACACTGCCAACAAGCCATCAGAGATGCCGCAACTGATGTGCTAGGTTTCACCAGACTACCACCACGAAACCTCTGGTTTGATGACGAATGCAGGCAGGCCCATGCAGTCAAACAAGAGGCATATAAAGCGACGCTGCAAAGAAAGACGAGAGCTGCTCGCGAGCTTTACGAGCAGAAAAGACGGGAAGAACACCGGCTTCTCCAAAAGAAAAAAAGAGAGCATGAGAAGCGCGCGATCGAAGATATTGAGAGATGCTACTCCAGGAACAACGTGCGGAAGTTTTACCAACAGGTAAAAAGAACATGCCAAGGAAAAAAATCCCGCACAGAAGCCTGTAGAGATAGGAATGGAAACCTCGTAGTTGAGTCACAGTCGGTGCTGAGTACATGGAAGGACCATTTCTGCAGACTGTTAAACGGCGATGAAGGCCAAAATCCCGCTGTCAGCCAGAATGAACCATTCAACATGGATGATGACAGACAAGACTTCCGTTCACCTGACCAAAATGAAGTAAGGATAGCAATATCTAAACTCAAAAACAACAAAGCTGCTGGACCCGACGGATTACCCGCCGAACTTTTTAAAGCGGCCGGAGATGACCTGGTGGAGTGCATACACCAACTCATCTCTAAAGTTTGGTCAGAAGAAAGTATGCCTGATGAATGCCCGATTCACAAGAAAGGAGACCCTCTAAACTGCGCCAACTATAGAGGGATAAGTCTCCTGAATATCGCCTACAAGATCCTCTCTGCCGTACTATGTGAACGCCTGAAACCTTTCGTCAGCAACCTGATTGGCCCCTATCAGTGTGGTTTCAGACCAGGAAAGTCCACAATCGATCAAATGTTCACGCTACGGCAGATCCTGGAAACCACCCAAGAATTCCAAATCGATACCCACCACCTCTTTATCGATTTTAAGGCCGCGTACGATAGCATTTATAGAGACGAGCTATACAGAGCCATGTCAGGTTTTGGCATTCCCACAAAACTCGTCCGACTGTGCAGGATGACGATGGAGAACTCTCGCTGCTCCGTCAAGGTTGGTTCTGACCTCACAGAAGCTTTTGACGTCAAAAAAGGATTCCGACAAGGTGATGCGCTATCGTGCGATTTCTTCAACTTAATACTTGAAAAAATTATAAGAAACTCGCAAGTCAATTGTAGTGGGACAATTTTTTTCAAGTCTGTGCAATTGCTAGCATACGCTGACGACATAGACATCATTGGCAGAACTCGGTGAGCTGTCAGTGGAACGTTTGCTAGCATTGAAGCTGAAGCGGCTAAGATGGGACTAGCAGTCAATGAGGCCAAAACGAAGTACCTGCTGTCCACAAAAAGGGACACACAACACCGGCGGATTGGACAAAACATCACAATAGACAGGTACAACTTTGAGGTAGTTAGGGACTTTGTGTACCTCGGATCCGCTATAACATCTGACAACAACATCTCGTCAGAAATAAAGCGAAGAATTACTCTTGCCAATCGCTGTTTCTATGGGCTAGGAAGGCAATTGAGTAGCAAAGCCCTCTCTCGAAAGACAAAGGAGACTCTTTATAAGACCGTAATCATCCCAGTCCTGCTCTATGGCGCCGAGGCATGGACTCTATCTAAAGCGGATGAAGATATCCTTAGTCGTTTCGAGCGTAAGATTCTTCGGAAGATTTTTGGCCCTATCTGCGTTAACGGGCTTTGGAGGAGAAGGTTCAACCAAAAACTATACGAGCCGTACAGCGACATTGACCTGGTCAAAAAATACGCATATCAGGTTTAAGATGGCTAGGTCATGTAGAGTGAATGGACAACAATGCTCCGGCTTGCAGGATCTTCGATTCCATCCCAGAGGGTAGACGCAGTCAAGGATGACCTCGCCTTAGGTGGCGCGCTCAAGTGGAGGACGACCTCAACCAACTTGGAGTGCAAAACTGGAGGCAGCTAGCCAAAGACCGAGTTGGCTGGAGAGGCATGTTGGTTGAGGCCCAGGTTCGTCCCGAACTGTAGCGCCACCTAAGTAAGTAAGTAAGTAAATGACAAAATAAGAAAAATAGATAAAGAATTAAAAAAATGACGTTAATCAACGAAGGAATAGTGCATACATAAATTTATTCTTAAAACTTAAACGAATACAAGAATGAAAAATGTTAATTTCATCTATAACTTTATTGGTATCTTTGATGCATCGCGATATCGGTGCATTTCTACCGTAGCTGTTTCTAGAGAAATCCTCACTGAAATAGAAGCAAGAACGTAGCACTCTACTTGGAAAAAAAGTTAATACGCTCTAGTAAACAGGAACAATTAATATGATTATGTATTATATCTCTGATAAACATTATTGAAAAATAATTTCTTCTCGTTTCAAGCGTTAGTATATAAAAGCAGGCACCTTACGGGATACAAAGGTTTTTGAATATTCCAATTTAGTTTAGAAGAAGCAAACCTTATAAGCTCTTTTGAACCCGTTCTAACCTAAGAGACTGAGTATTATAATACGGATTCCACACGACTGTACAATAATCTAGATTAGATCGAACAAACGCTAAAAGCATATGGATTTGAAAATTCCTTAGAGTTGCGCATTATGAAACCAAGCATCTGGTTGGCCTTATTAACAAGTGTTGAGTCTATGATCAAAAACAACACCTAGGTTTTTCTTATGGGTAACTTTTACAAAAGGAATATCATTAATAACATAATTAAAACAAATAGGAGAATCTCTCCTATAATATGACAAGAATTTACATTTAGAGACATTAAGATAAAGGGCATCATTATTACCCCACCGAGATAACCCAGTAAGATCTTTTTGTAACATATGACAATCTTCAATGTATTTCACTTGCTAAAAAATTATCGCATCATCAGCATATAATAATCTCTGAGAAATTGATGTAATTAGGTATATCGTTTATAAATTAAACAAATAGCAGAGGACCAATATGACTGCATTGTGGGACTCCCGAAATTACATCAATAGCTTTGGATTTAATTCTGCCAATTTTAACAAATTAATTTTATTTATTTATTTGTTCAGTCACCGACTAACTCTTGAGCCGGCAACATCGTTTCGATTGCTATTTTCCTCTTTCTCAGACTTTTATTTCAATTCCCCTTTTCTTAATTTTTCTTAATTTTTTCCACCGCGTAAGTGAGTGAGTTTTTAAATTAAGTGCGATAATTTATTCAGACATGGCCTCAGGGCCACGATTGCTTTCAGGCAATTGGTATGGGCTTCTTGAC
This sequence comes from Platycheirus rosarum, assembly GCA_963971375.1. Lineage (NCBI taxonomy): Eukaryota > Metazoa > Arthropoda > Insecta > Diptera > Syrphidae > Platycheirus > Platycheirus rosarum. The sequence goes on from OZ020510.1 coordinate 101,463,861, forward strand.
CAGCCCTCCGACACCCCGAAAAGAAAGAAGAAAAAAACTTCATATTCGCCTATAGATGTTAATTTTGATCTTCCCTCCAACTCTAATAGTGCAAACCCCAAATTCATCCTCATTTCCCCTACCGACCCCAAGCTTCCCCTTACCAAATTCAGTGTATTCTTGATTAAAAAAGCCATAGACGGCATTAGTACATCATACGATCACATCTCTCAACTTCGTGACGGCAACATCCTTATCCTCGTCAAATCGCAAAAAATCGCAGACCTTTTCCTCTCTAAAAAACAACTTTCCAACCTATGCCCCATCTCTGTCACCCTTCACGCGAGCCTTTACTCGTCCAAAGGCACAGTTTTCGCGCCTTGTTTAAAGAATGTGTCTGAAGAAGAAATAGTTTCTGAAATGAAAGAAGAAGGTGTAATTGAAGTGTACAAATTTAAGAGAACAATAAATGGAGAAGAACTTTATACTGGTTTAGTTCTTTTCACTTTCAATCGCTTTCGCCCCCCACCTCAGTGAACGTAGGATGGTACAACCTCCAAGTCCAAGAATATTTCCTCAACCCGATGCGTTGTAGGAAATGTCAACTTCTTGGACACACTCAATCAAGGTGTTCAAAAGAACCAACATGTGACACTTGCAACCTGCCCCCTCACCCATCTTCAGAGTGTACCCGCATTCACTGCGCAAACTGTGCAGAATAACATCCAGCTTCGTCGAAACTCTGTAAGGGGCCAGTTATAGCGATCATTGAAAACCATCAGAAAAAGTTGGAACGATCAAAAACAGGAATTTTTTTCTGAAGATCGTTTATAGCGAACAGAAAAAACATGTCAATTGGAAGGCTGTCAAGCAGCCTATGGAATGTTTCTTTTTGACATATGATAAGCACTCGCTTCGTAAAAAGTTGAAATATTAGTTTGTTTTAAGTATATTTTGTTTAATATTAAAAATCCTAAAAGTGAAATGACGCGTGCAAAAAAAACAATGTTAATAAACCTTGCAATTACTTTGCTTGTTTTAAAAAGAAATCGACGACAAAATCGAAAATTTCAAGTGCATCCTTTATATCGCATCCGGAGACAACAAGGAGAGTTCTTTTCCCTCATGCATTTGCTTGAAAGGTACCCAATTAAATTTTTTGAGTACTTTAGAATGGGTCGATACCACTTCAATTTTATTTTATCGAAAATACGCAAAGATATAAGAGTAAAATTTAACTTATATCGACCTGACTTTATTACTGCCAAGGAAAAGTTAGTGTTGACCCTGCGGTAAGAAAATTGAAGCGATCTCTGTTGCAAGTTATTGAATTTGTATTCTTTCAGATTTCTTGCAACTGGTGCAAGTTTTGCAGACTTATCCTTCCGATTTTTAATGGGTAAAACCACAGTTAGGAAGTGCATAGTTGAAACCATCCGAGCTATCAATAAAAATTTACAAAATTTGATAATGCCAGTCCCCAAAAGCCCAGAAGATTGGGAAAAGATTGCCAGTTCTTTCCTTAAACACTGGAATTTTCCTAACTGTCTTGGAGCTGTTGATGGGAAACATGTTCGCATGTTTGCCCCGCGAAAATCTGGAAGTCTTCATTTCAATTACAAGAAATGTTTTTCCACTGTGCTAATGGCCATTGTGGATGCAGAGTACAAATTTGTAATGGTAAGCATAGGAGCCTATGGTTCAAACGCTGACCCGACCGTGTTTGCATCCTCCAACTTTGGAAAAGCTTGGCTAAACTATCCCCAAAACCTATACGTGCCTGCTGATGTGCCATTGCCCGATACAGTAACTCCTATGCCCTACGTTCTTGTCGGAGATGAAGCATTTGGTTTGAAATATAACCTTATGACCCCATATCCAGGAACTCATTTGACACCCAAGCAGAGAATATATAACTACAGGTAAATTATTCATTAATTTTTTTATTATTAATAAATAAAGACAACTTTCAACTTTTTTCTAGGCTTTCCAGGGCAAGACGAATAGTAGAAAGCTGTTTTGGAATCTTTGCGCATACTTGGAGGGTATTGTTAAAACCACTCGAAGTTCAAATGCAACTGGCTAAGCCCTTAATTTTATGTTGCTGCATTTTAAACAATTTTCTCAAATATAATAAGGAAAAGTTACTTTTGACACCAAGTCAACCCACCGATAGCTCAACCTTCAACTTAGTGGACCACGAAACTAGAGCAAACCAACCGGCGTCCAACGCTGTCAATATCCGCAGCAACTTCGCTGACTGGTTTGTCAACGAAGGGAACCTCGAGTATCAGTGGGATAAAAACTTTTTAACTAATTGATTCTTTGTTTGTTTTTTATTTATGTTAAAATTCATAAAATTCATAAAATTCGTTAGTAAAACTTAAAAACTATTAAACATAACAATAAAAACAATAAAAAAAAAACAAAAATAAATAATTCACAGCATCATTTCACTTGCACTTATAACTTATAAGTAAAACTTAAAAACTACTAAACATAACAATAAAAACAATAAAAAAAAAAACAAAAATAAATAATTCACAGCATCATTTCACTTGCACTTATAACATTAAAACTATAACATTAAAACTATCAGGTAGTTAGTCCTCTGTGAGCTCTTCTGCAAGGATTTCCAATATTTTTTGTTGGAAGCGCACTTGGCGCCTTGCATTAAAATGCTCGCATTGTTCGGCAATGCTTTCGAAAAAAGCTTCCATCGGCCTTCTTTTCTGATTTTCAATGGCTTTTAACACCCTTTCAAACGGCTCATCAGCAGGTACCTTTCGCTTCTGCTGCTTTTTTTTCCTCATGGAGGAAATCGGGGAAAGAGTGTTTTCTTCGACACCATCCACCACATCCACAACCTCTACCACATCCACCACATCTACTGCAACATCCGCCGGGCTTGCAATCAAGGGACTCCTTTACCTCTACGGCTACCCTCTTCTGCAATCTTATCGCTTCTTTGCTGTTCATTTTTCTCTGTAAAAACAACAATATTATTACTATTTCAATGCAAAATCTTTATTAAACGAACTCACAATCCCAAACAAAAATTCCAAAACAAAGAAAATCAAACGCCCGCCAATTTTTTCTGATTGAAATGTACACGAAAAAGTTTTTCTGACAGCAATCTGTCTTTGGAACAGAAAAACAGAATTCCAGTCATTTCTGAAAGAAGTATGTAAGTGGAACAGAAAAAAATTGGAACTCAAATCATGAAACGATTTGTTTCATTTTGGTCGAAATGGCAATCAGCTGGCACGAAAAATGAAATTCAATCAGAAAAATAAAAAAACACATTTTTAACAAAAAATACTAGTTTAACTGAACTTTTTATTTGCAAAAAAAATTCTCTGAGTCATTTGTCATCGATGAGTGTAGCTTTTGTGTTTCGAATCGAATTAAAATATAGTAAAATATTGATTTAAAAGTTTTTTCTGATCCGTTTTACTGATCGCTATAACCGGCCCCTAAGAGATTCCTACAAGTCAAAGAAACATTAAAAATAAAAACAATAAAAAAATGTACAATGGCCGAAGCAAAAAAAATATACAGGGAACAAAATCCCCCAGTTTTATCTTCCCAGGCGTATTCTTCAGCTGTCAAGAACTCTTCCCAAGTAAGTCTCTCAACTCTTTCACTCACAACTCCTTTCACACTTTCTCCTTCAAACAATCACACACACGAGTGTGAAGCTCAATCATTAAACAACTCCGAAAATGTAACTCATGTAACGAATAAAAATGAAAACAATTCTCAAATTAAGATCCAACTTACTGATCAAACTAATACAACACCAACCTTACAATCAAAAACATCTTATTTAAAATCAGACAAACCGTCCACTTCCACTCAACATTCCAATTATTTAATATCAAATCCAAGCACCACAAAATTTTCTTACTTTCAAAAAACTCACTCAAATAAACACATTATTTCTCACTCAGAAAATAAATCAACGATAAAACAAAATTATCCAACCTCTGATTCTTTATCAGATAAAAATAACTCAATAAATAACAACAATTCCTCACCTACACTAATGGAAACCAATCCAATAAACATCTATTACGAAAGTATCGAAGATGACGACATTTAAAATAAATTCTAATTCTCCCCACACTCACTCCGCCGCTGTTGTACAGTACGGCGGAGTACAGATCATATTACCGACTGCCCAAATCACATTGATTTTTCCCAGTATAACTCGTCTTATACTGGACAAAAGTCTTTCATATCTTCAAAAGCGATCCTTAACGTTCTACAATGGAACCTATATATATATATATATATATATATGGATACTATAAGAATTACCACGAACTCGAACTCCTTATAAACGAACTAAAACCACAAATAATATCATTACAAGAAACACACACCCTATCCAACTCAACAATAGACAAATCACCTAAAAAATACAAACCCTACTTTCATAATTCAGTATCTACCTCTTACGCAAAACAAGGAACTGGAATACTAGTTCATAGGTCAATCCCACATAAGAAAATTGATATTAACTCAAATATATCCGCTATAGGAATTGAAGTACAACTTAATATCAAAATAAATGTCGTTTCAATTTACATCCATCCAAACCAGCCATTTACAGTACATGATTTAAATACTATACTTAATTCAGTAAGTACCCCAATTTTATTGACAGGAGATTTTAACTCGTGGAGTCCCTTGTGGGGCTCCCCTGCCGCGAACACAAGGGGTAAAACCATTGAAAATTTTCTCATTAACTCGGACTTAGCCCTTCTTAATGATGGAAGACCCACCCATTTCTCAACACACAGAACACTCACCCATGTCGATTTAACATTTATCTCTCCCCATCTTCTCCCAAATACAAAATGGGACAGAAGTGATTTTCTGCATGGAAGTGACCACTTCCCAGTCCTTACATCAATTAACCTTGGTCACGAAAAAACATATGCAAAGCCTCCTGCAAAGTTTAAAATTGACAAAGCTAACTGGTGTTTATTCCAGACAAAATCATCTGAACTGATTAACATCCGCCCCCAATCTCAAAACATTAATCAAGAAGCTTCAATTTTAAAAAAATGTATATTGGCTGCAGCAAATATTTCAATCCCCCAGACCAAAAACTCACCAATTAAAAAGATTGTTCCGTGGTGGAATTCTGAACTAAGCGTTTTACGCAACGACAAACAAAATCTTTGGAAAATTTTTAGAAAACACCCTAGCGACATAAACCTCATAAACTACAAAAAAGCTAACGCTTTGTTTCGTAAAAGAGTCAAAAACTCAAAAATAGAAAGTTTCCAAAAGTTCACTGCCACCATCAATCCAACTTCAACTTATTCATAAAAATTCTCACTAGCAATTATTCCCCCCACTTTATTAAAGCTATTTCAACCCCTACTGAATGTTTAACTGACTCCAGTCAAATCCCAGAACATTTCGCTAAAGGATGGTCTTCTTATTCATGTGACTTAAATTTCTCAACCCAATTCCGGGATTTAAAAAAAAACGCTGCCACAAATAATTATTTCCAAGCATTTTTAAGTCCCTCTGCAAACGCCATTGAAAACCCCATAAACGGAATTGAATTCGAATCATGCCTCTCACCCCTAAAAGGGAAAACACCAGGATTTGATCGAATTTCATATCCTATGTTGAAAAACGCTCCAAAATTGCTAAAACAACGTTTAATTCAACTTTATAACAATATCCTTAATAAAGGAACCATACCCCAAACTTGGAAAACTGCAACTCTTGTTCCCATTCCCAAACATAACCAAAACCCTACCAACCCAAGTAACTATAGGCCAATCTCGCTCTTTCCCTGCACAAGCAAGCTTTTAGAAAAAATTATTTCAAAAAGACTTTGTTGGTTTATTGAATCCAACAACCTTGTTGACCTTAACCTAGTAGCGTTCAAATACAGTCGGAGTACAATTGACTCCCTGCTACATATTGACGAATTCGTTTCAAATGCATTATCTAGTAAGAATCACGTTTCAATTCTGTCTCTTGATTTCGAGAAAGCATTTGACAGAATAGGAATTCATATTATTTTAAATAAACTAGCGAGTTGGAAAATTGGTCCAAAAATATACAACTTTATTAAATCATTCCTTACACATCGCAAATTCAAAGCCAAAGTAAACAATTTTTATTCAGGCACTTACAACCTTTATAATGGTATTCCCCAAGGCTCCCCACTTTCGGTGGTGCTATTCATAATAGCCTTTAACGACATAAGCGAAATTATTATGCAATCTAAAAACATTAAACATACATTATATGCAGACGATGTATACCTGCTTTCGAAGTTTAACGATAATTCAAAAACAAAAATTATGTTTAATAAAATTCTCCAACGCCTCGATTCTTGGTGTTTTCAATCAGGCGCATCCATCTCTCTATGCAAAAGTAAAATCTTGCATATTTGTAGAAAACACCTCTGTGACCTCATAGAGTTAAATAATATTGTTATTCCTAATGTCAATAGTTTAAGAATACTAGGTATCTTATTTGATAAAAAATATAACTTTAAAGAACATTGTCTAGTTTTAAGAAAATATCTAGCTGCCAGGCTTAATATTATAAGATATTTAGCGCCTAAAAATAGCTTTGTTCATGTTAACACTTTATTAAATGTAACAAAATCAATTGTGCTTTCTAAAATAGACTATGGCTTAGTTATTTACGGCAAATGTGCTAAATCCAACATTAAAACGCTACAGACACCCTACCATGCTGCTATTAGATCCAGCCTAAAAGCATTCATCACAACGCCAATAAAAAATTTACTCGCAGAAGGTGGTTTTCCGACAATTGAAGAGAGAAGAGAACTACTTACATCTCGACTTGTAAGCAAAATATACCACTCCTTTTGCTCACCAATCCACTCTGACGTAGCCAAAATTGTAAACCGGAGCAAACTTCCAAAAACACCCTCAGTTCTTTTCAAAGCATTAAATTATGCTAAAGAAATGGGTCTCCCAACCAAGATAAACAAAAGAACCTTTGAAAAGTATCCTCCATGGTCGCTCCTAACGAACTCAACTAACATTCAGCTATCTAAGAACAAAAAAGACACAACATCAAATGAAGAATACCTTCAACTTTTTTTACAATCTCTTAGACAACTACAAAGAATGGGAAATCCTTTTCACTGATGGCTCCAAAAGCGAAGAAGGAACAGGCTTTGCAATCGTCAACTCAAAAAACCAACTTTTAACTGCAGAAAAACTACCACCATACTTTTCCATATTCTCTACGGAGGCTCTTGCAATTCTTAAGGCAACAGAGATTGCAATGAAAACAAAAAAAAGACAATCGTCTGTACAGACAGTCTATCAAGCTTAACAGCAATACAAAACATAAAAACATAAACCGTTCAACAATCGTAAGCAAAACTAGAGACATCATCGTAAAGCTAAATCCAAACTTGAAAATTGTTTGGATTCCAGGGCACGTTGGAATAAGAGGTAATGAACATGCTGATATGGAGGCCAAATCCGTTGCCAATAACATAGATCAGGAAGTCTCACATCATCACCAACCGACCAAAAAAGACCTCTTAAATTATGCAAATTCTAATTGGAGAAGAAAAGTTACGTCAGATTGGGCCGAATACAATCACCACTATACCAACATCAATCCCAACCGAGAAGGTATCACATTTCCTACATCTACAAACTCTATCATGAACAGATGCTTTCTAAGACTCCGCGTTGGTCACACCAAACTAACACACAGCTTCCTGCTAAGCAAAGAACCACCCCCTAATTGTCATCTATGCCAATCAAATCAACAACTCAACATACAACACCTCACAACAGAATGCACAAAAATAAAAGAAATATGCAACTTAATTACCATCCAAAACTTAAAGCATCTTCTCTCTGTTCCCTCTGAACAAAACATTAAATTAGTATTTAAAATTTTGACAAAATTGAACTTAGTTGAAAGTATCTAAAAATTCAGACAAAACAATCAGTGGGGCGGTCGAGGAGCCTCTTCCACGGTTCCGGTTCCCTTTGACCACATCGAACGGACCAGGTGCCGGGTTGGAGACCCTCGACCGCCCCGCTGGTCAACTATACCAATAAATTTTCAAAAACACAGCTAAAAGCCCTGGCAGCTAAAGCTGTTATTTTGTATATTATTCTGTATTTTTATTGTAAAGCAATAAATAATAATAATAATAATAATATTTTTTTGTTTATTATTTGTTCATTTGAGTCATACACATTAAGAAAATATAATCTCTTATAAATAGTGATGATTAACATTGAAAGTTAAATTTGATTAAAATTATTGTTATATCTAATAACAATATATAATAATTAAAAACAAATGAGTTTAAAATTTAGCATAATAGAAATATATTATATAAATATTCTACTTATTGAAATTTGCTCAATTTGGATCAATGAGTGAAAAAGGTTTTAAGTTCCTGCCGAAAATTGTCCGTGCCACGAACCTCCCGAACATGCCTTGGTAGAGAATTCCACAGACGGACGGTGTTGATTAGAAATTGTCGTTCCGATGTTTAACACGAGAAACGAGGCATAATGAGTTGATGCGATCTTGTTGAAGTACAAAATTGCAATTTGGTAAAAAGGTAGCTAGGCTGATTAGTTCGAATAACGTTAGAGAGTAAGAGAAGAGATCTAAAAAGAATGAGGTGATCAAATGACATATTGTACAGCAACTAAGAAATGAGAGATCCTGTCAAAACGGCTCACACCAAAAACATAACCTGCTACTGTGTTGAACGCGACATTAAGTTTTCTTCTACTAGTTGAGTCACAGTTACAAAAATCTCGCATCTATAAATTAAATTCGAAACGCTGAGAGTTTTTGCTAGAAGCATACGGGTATTTAAAGGAGTGAATTTCTGAGAAACTGAGCTGACTTATTATATTTTAAGCTTTTCCAATTGTAGCATTGATATGGTCATTCCACGTGAGCGTCCTATTGAAGATAATTCCTAAGTTTCGGGTCTTATCGATGAATTCTATTTTTGAGCCACGAAGAACGATATCCGGAAAGTAGGAAAAGTCATATGGTTTTTTACCGATTATTAAACACTTTGTCTTCATCGGATTCAGAAAAAGACCATTTTTGTCAGACCAGCTAGCTATATTCTCAAGGTCCTTATTTATTTCATTAGCACAGTCTTCTATCATACCAAGGGAGCAGCTTCTATAAAGTTGTATGTCATCTGCGTACATATGTATCGAGGAGTTCACGATTGAAGGAATCTCGTTCACACACAAAGAAAATAGAAGAGGTCCAAGGACAGAGCCTTGCGGCACACCTTTGCTACTAAACAGAAAATTTGAAACTTCTTGAGCACAAATATGATGACATTAGAGCAACTGCTGAGTCGAAAAAAATAAAAATCGTAGAAAGTTTATTACAAAGACTGATGTGGTCAACCGTATCGAAGGCTTTAGAAAAATCCAACAAAATTAAAAAAGTAATTTTATCTTCATCGAATGACTCTCGAATGTCATCTGACACTTTGATGAGGGCAGAAATAATACAACTATGGTTTTTCCTAAATCCAAATTATTGGATTATATTTTTCAAGTAGGACCCGATCCACATGGAAAATTGAGAATGAAATCCAAGTAATGATAATTTGAAAACTAGTAGATCGTGATTAACTCTATCAGATCGTGATTAACTCTATCAAATGCCTTTGCAAAGTCTGCATAAACAATATCAGTCTGAAATCCTCTTTCGAATCCTATATAAATTGCATCGCATAAAATGGTTAGGTTTGTTGCAGTAGACCTACCTGACATGAAAGCATGTTGAAATTCAAATATAATACGTTTGGTCAAGAAATAAAGGTTATCTGAAACAATTTTTTCAAAAACTTTGGGTATAATATATAATTTATAAATAGGTCTGTAGTTACTTATATTTTGTCTAGAACCTGATTTGAAAATTGGAGAAATAAAAGAAACTTTCCACTCATCAATAAATAATCCAGGTGCAAGAGGTTTATTAAACATTAAACAAAGAGGCAGCGATAGTGCTAAAGCACAATTTTTTAAAACTAATTGGGATATAACATCAGGTTCAGGACTTTTATTTATATCAAGATGATCCGTTATATTGAGAAATAATCCACCAAGGTAAACTAGATTTGAAGAGGGAAGATTTGGAAAAACATTAACAGATTCAACGGAATACACAGATTTGAAATAATCAGCAAACAAATTACATATGGGAGACATATCACTAGACATAACGCTATAAAGGAATTTATAAAGGAAATTAAACTCTATTTGAACAGACAAATAGAAATCACGATTTACCGAATTATGTAGTTCTATATTTTTTTATTTTTTTAACCGCCTTATTCTTTTTATTTCTTAAATCTTTAAGCCTTGGATTAACCAGCGTGGTTTGGAATTTATTCTTTTTCTCTTTAAAGGGATAACATATTCAAAAGCAAGTGTTAAGTGCTGCTTTAAAATGCAAAACGGTTGCTTTAGATTTTTTTGGGCAAATGTTTGTTCTCAACTAATAGAGCTTAGATAATTATTAACAACATCAAAGTTACCACATTTAAAATCATAAAAATCAATATAATCATTTCGATTTGAAGCAAAGACTAGTATTTTAAAATAAAATGACAAAGCAACATGATGTCTCATATTTTTTACAACAGGGAATTCCAAACGTTCAATACAAACTTTCAACTCTTTATCGACAAAAAGAAGATCAAAAATTCGATTTAAAGCATTAGTGATAAAATAGACTTGCGTTAAATTAAATTGACTTAAATAGTTTATTACTAAACTTTCAATACTACTCGTAACATTAAAAGGAACTAAACAGTTTTCATTTAAGTCAAATATCCAATTAATATCACCAATATTAAAATCCCCTAAATATATAATATCATCCGAAGGACTTAAGTTACAAATGACTGGTTGGATGTTTTGTAAATGGAATTCAAGAGGCCGTAAGTTAAAAGGCCAAATACGAATTCCTCGAGGCCAAGGTTCCGAGTTAAAAATCGCACCAACATAATCCAACGGTATTCCAAATTTAAAATTTACAAATCCGATTTTATCTTGATCACATGTATGGGATACAAGCTTATAGCATGGGACAACGGATGCTTCTTTTTTTGTCTTTGATTGAATATAAGATGTAATATTATTAGTTGAAGTATTTTTACTGAAACTCGAAATATGAAACCATCTCATTCTACAAAATACATTTTTTTGAGTATATCTGCATCAACATTAACACCATATGGTTGTACGAATGGCACTCAGTCAGCTAGTTTTTTTTTAACAAAACATGTTTTAACTTTTAAACAAAAGCATTTAGTGGAAAAAGTTATTTAACATATTTTGTAGAAAATTTAATTTGCTACAAGTTTGTGATATATTTTTTTTATCTAGGATAGCAATTACGAGAACTACGAGTGAAAATATAAATAAACATTAAAAACAAAATGGCGGCTTACTGACAACAGGTGCATGTGTTTTTTGGTATATAGCATTTTTAGAGTACTCTACCCGACTGTTTTTTCGAATTGGCATTCTAGCTCTAAAACTAACTGTACCAGCCATATAACTTTTAATAAAAAAACTTATTTTTCTCGAAAACGGCTCCTACGATTTTGATAAAACTTTTTGAATGGTGTTTTCTATGCAAAATCTATCTTTGAGTTTTTGTGGATTTTACAGAAAAAGTTTTATAACGGTACCTCCCATATGACCGGTTTTTTAAAATCAGACTTTCTCGTTAACTAATTGACGGATTTTGATGAAATTTTCAAAATATGTAGTGTTTTAGAGTTAAATAATATTGCTTATTAAAATTTTCAAAAACATTTTTTTTTTTAATTTTTAATATTTTTTTAAAAAAAACTTATTTTGTTTTTTGAATATTTTGAAAACGAATCTAGATTTTTTTTAATTGTTCTCTTAGTATAAACTATGGATTTCTTTAAATTGACATACTCAAAAAAAATTTAAAATATGTTTTCGAAAAGTTTTTCAAAAAAAAACATTTTTTTAAAAACCTGTCGAACGATTTTGAAATGAAAAAACCATAAAATAGAAAACAGCAAAAAAAAGATGGCTTACAACATTTGGCACGAGTACGATAACTTGGCCGCCAAGATTTGATGACGGGGTACCTATACCTAGCCTTGTTTTCCTACTGCTGATTCGAACGAATCTTCATGCCAGTTGTTTAAATTTGTCCATACCAAAATGAAAACCAAACCGAAAAAAGTGCTTTATATCTTTCTATTAGAAAATATTATAATATAAACAGTAAACACCAAATGTAAAGATAATACACTAAAAACTGCAAAAGCCAAAAATCCTATATGTTTATGTATACAGCGATTCTAAAGAAGTTGCATGTCAAAAAAAACATTAAAATTAATTTTTTTTTCAAAAAGACGCGTGCACTTAAAAAGTATTAGCACATAGGAGCAAGTACGTACGACCCAGTCGTGTCTTTTATTTTAAATAAGTATGACGGTCTTAAGATCAATCGTCAACCGATTAACCTAACCGTATCTATAGATTAGTTATAACAGCCACCCAGTATCTAATGTAGTTCCATACTATGATCTGAATAGAAGGCCACCAAAAAATACAAATTGTGCATTTGGTCTCAAACTCACGTAAGCATTTAGAAAACATCAAATTTTTGTTCTATATAGCCCCAAGTTAAAGGTAATTAACACTCTGTTCCATTTGTTTTTGGTCATTAAAATATCTGCATGAAATACCAGACTTCGTTGGTGTGATAATATGGACCTAATATTGGATAAAAGTTGAACAACCATAAATCTTTTCATAGAAGCAAGTGCTGTTGCCATCATTCCATTTCGTTATCCTTTCCCACGCTGCTCCACATAAATCCTCAACATCCTTCCTGTGAGATGGCTACTGTTATTTTTCATGATTAATTAGTTATGTCTTTTAAGTCATTACTAAGATATTCTCTGGTCATGTTGCCTAAGGATTTGTAATTAATGCTTTGCATGGTTACATCAACGAACTTTTTGGTCCGAGGAAACGATAGTTAAAAAATGTTGAGCAACGCGGAGCTTCCTAATAAAAAACAAAAAGCATTTTTCTATTTAGCAGCTGTTATATTATGTTCAGTGAAAATAAATAAGTTATTTGATCCATTTACGAAAACATAAAAAAAAATAATGCCAAGTTGTAATACAATATTTTCTTGGATAACACAACACAAACCGGAAATTTGAAACTACAGGAAGTTCTAGCAATATCCTCAATGATTTTTGTCAGTGATAATGAAAACAGCTTGGATACAAAAGAATCTTGTCGAACACAAAAATACGAAAGCAATTATGCCCTGAAGATTAGAAGGATGTCTGACAAAATTGAGAAGGAAAAATGTCCATTGAAACATCGATACTCATTTGTAAGCCGATTTGCTGGAAAAAAAATTGACAAAGGCAATTGAAGTTCGCCACAGGGTAGTGTAAGAAGATAACAAAAAATAAAGGAATTAAATATGGGAGTTGTGGAACCAATCTTATTTGAATGTCTGCGGTTTCAGCAATGGCTTTTGAGGAGTAATTCAATTTCAATTCAATTTTCAATTTTTAATTCATTTTATTCAATTTTATGTTCGTTTGTATTATAATTTAATGAATTTAAAGCTATGGCATTGCCGTCAGCTCGGTTAACAAATTTTGTTTATTACATTAAACATATTAATATAAATGTTTTTTTTTTTTTTTTTTTTTTAATAGTTTTTATACATATTCGTTTATCAATAGCATTCTATATCTACACAGTTCTAATATAAATTTGCAAAGGTTTTTCCAGTTGAACTCGTTCAAGATTACAATTGTTTCTTGCATAGTTAAGGTTTTCTTTCCGAAGTATACAAGACGTTGGGGAGAAAAAATTGGACAAATACTTAAAAAGTGAAAACAGTCTTCTTTTGCCTTAAGGTTGCACAATGAACAGAACTGGTTAAAACTTCCGTTGTAAGGGCTTCCATTTAGATAGAGTAGTTCGCATCGTGCTTTGAAAATTAGAGATATTTCTTTATAACTATATACATCATTAAAGTAATTCTTCTCAAGTAAATTAATATTAAGCTGCGAGTATAAAATTCTGCTCTCTGATTTTCGAACTTTCGCTGCAAACTCATCATGAACAGAATTTTCATGATTCTGAATAATTCGATATAGTTGGTCTTTGACCAAATTTATATTGTTTGAGTCCATTGAGACGACTTCTTCACAATCTATTCCTAAACGTTTCCATTTAGACCACCACCAATCCTCGTTCCTTAGCTCGTATAACATAATTTTCTTGGCCAGACGGGTATCTGAATAAGAGAGTACTTTGGTTATGTAGTCGGCCTGCAATTTCAGAGTATATGTGAAAAGTTTAGGAAGTCCTGTTTCAACATAAATTGCATAATTTGGCGTATTCAGTGGTAGGTTAAAGAGCTTTTTTAAAAAGTTTCTTTGAAACTTTTCGACGGACTCGTATTCGTCAATACCCCAGACTTGTCCAGCATAACAAAGAGTAGACTTAACGACAGCATCATATATTTTGTACTTCGTTGAAAGATTGATTCTATTATTTAGGAATATGCTTCTCCAAGACATGTTGAGTAGGCTAAGTGATGAATTAGATTTTTCTGCAAGATGCACGTTAAAATCTAACGTTCGGCTTAGTTTTACACCCAAATACTTATACTCGTTTACAATCTCCAAACTAGTACCATTATAGAACCAATTGTATGTGGTTTGTTTTCTCGTTGAACGGCTAAATATCATTACTTTCGATTTGTTTGTGTTGATTACAAGACCCCACTGCTGACAGTATTCCGCGAGTCTATTGATCCTCAGTTGAAGGTTTTCTGGAGATTCTGAAAGCAACACCAGATCATCAGCATACATTAGAACATTTATGTTTGTATCGGCTATTCGAATCCCTCCAGGCAGGTATTCAACCACATCATTAATAAAAAGCGAAAACAATAGCGCACTCAGAAGGCAGCCTTGTTTTACTCCGTTATCTGTTTCAAACCAATCTGAGTAAGTGGAACCGTCCCATACAGCTGCTTTAGACTCTGAATATAGTGCTTTTAAAACATTAATGAATTTTGTAGATAATCTTAGCCTTGAGAGCTTATAAGAGAGAGCATTTCGATTTATAAGGTCAAATGCAGACTTAAAACCCACGAAGAAAGCATACACTTTTTTATTTCTTGCTTGAAATGCTTTAACAATTGAGGTAAGCGTGAAAATGTGGTCAATTGTCGAGTAATTTCTCCGAAATCCAGCTTGAAAATCTGACAGGGCACTGTTAACCTCTACACATGTCTCTAATCTATTTACAAGAATACCACAAAATAATTTTGCAAGAACATTCATGAAGGAGATGCCACGGTAGTTTTCAGCATTGTTCAAGTCACCTTTTTTGTATATTGGGAAAATTACTGACCTTTTGAATGATGATGGCACTTCTTCTGTCGAAAATATTTTATTAAAAAGGGATTGAAGTTGTCTGTGGAAAGTTTCGGTGGCATTCTTAAAGAATTCGTACGGAACTCCATCTTCTCCAGGGGCTTTTCCGTTTTTTCCTTTGAAAATTGCAGATTTCAATTCCTCAATAGTGAGTTCATAATCGAAAATGTCATCGGAGAACCATGGTTCAGCATACGAGAATCTTACGTCATATTGGCCGTATAAAAGAGATTTAAAATGAGTAGATAGCTCATCAGCGGACATTCCTAATCCAATTGTATGTTTTGTACCATTTATCTCTCTGACAGTCTTCCAGAATTCCTTTGAGTTCTTAATTTGGCCCAGTGTACGAGCCTGATTATTTTCAAAAGTAGATTTCTTTTGGAGACAAAGCTTCTTGAATGCTGCATTCGCTTCTAAATACCACTTTTTTAGTGTTTGGCTATAAGAGTTTCTCAGTGCATTTAACAGAATAAACGTTTTTTTCCGAGCAAGCATACACTCTTTGTCAAACCATTTTTGTTTAAATTTTGTAGATTTGTGTGAGAGAGTGTTGTTTGTGGAACTCTTAATGCAAGCGATGAGTTTGTTTGCACTTATTTCCGTTGATTCTGTAGAAATATCTACAGAAGCCAGATTTTCATCCAATTTCTGCTGAAAAACATTACAAATGTCTTGATTCCATTTCAGCCGCGGCAGTAGATCGAGATTTTTTTCCATTTGTAGCATATTCATTAACCCATTCCACTGTAATTGGCATGTGGTCGGAGAAGATTTTGCTTTGCACTTCAAACTTCTTCACTAGATCATTCCAGTCATTATTAACCATACAGTAATCGATGACTGTATTTCCTTGCCCTCCAAGAAATGTAAACTGACCTTTGGTATCACCATTTATACATCCATTTAAAACTGTACAATCAAACATCTGCATAAGTTCCAATAAATGTGTTCCCTTTTGATTGCATACATCGTCCATTGATACTCTATGACTGAGATTTAAAACTGTGTTATTTGTACTGCGGCTTGCTGTTACTTGTAAATTAGCTATTCTGGCGTTAAGATCTCCAATCAATAAAATACTCTTATTCGTCATATTCATCATGATGTTGTTGAGTCGTTCGAAGTCTTCGTTCCATATGCTGTAGTTAATATAACAAGGAATAATGATAAGATTTGGCTTTCGTAATAGTTTAACAATCGTGATTCCTTCATGTTCCTCAAAGTCGTAGGTTTTTAAAAGTGATATATTAATTCCATAGAGAGTCCCACCACTAGCCCGTCCTCTGGAGTATGTTCTCACTGCAGCTTTCCAAGTTAATTTGAAACCATTAAAATATTTAGTAAACTTGTTAAAATTTTCTAACGTTATATGTTAAAAAAAATACATCAAAACTTTTTACATATTCAAAAAAAGGAGTATAAATAGATAAAAAAAATACAAAAATATATGTACTTTAATTAGTCGTATTTTTTTATCTAATTTCTTTAAAGAAATCAGAAATTTGATTAAGAAAAAATATTTCGAAAAAATAAATGTTTCAAAAAAGAGCTTGCAGAACCGCGATCAGAGCTAGAAATATGGTAAGAATTTCAAGCCAACCAGCTATTTGCTCTTACTTACTTACTTAGGGGGCGCTATAGTTCGGGACGAACCTGGGCCACAATCAACATGCCCTCCAGTCTTTGGCTAGCTGCCTCCAGTTTCGCACTCCAAGTTAGTTGACGTCGTCCTCAGCTTGAGAATGCCACCTAAGGCGAGGTGTCTTTCACTGCGTCTACCCTCTGGGATGGAATCGAAGATCCTGCGAGCCGGAGCATTGTTGTTCATTCACTCTACATGACCTAGCCATCTTAAACGTGATATGCGTATTTTTTTCACCAGGTCAATGGCACTGAATGAACCTTCTCCTGCATAGCCCATTAACGCAGGGCCAAAATTCTTACTCTCGAAACGACTAAGGATATCTTCATCTGCTTTAGATAGAGTCCATGCCTCGACGCCATAGAGCAGGACTGGGATTATTAAGGTCTTATACAGAGTCTCCTTTGTCTTTCGAGAGAGGGCTTTGCTACTCAGTTGCCTTTCTAGCCCATAGAAACAGCGATTGGCAAGAGTAATTCTTCGCTTTATTTCTGACGAGATGTTGTCAGATGTTATAGCAGGTCCGAGGTAAACAAAGTCCCTAACTAACTCAAAGTTGTACCTGTTTATTGTGATGTTTTGTCCAATCCGCCGGTATTGTGTCTCCCGTTTTGTGGACAGCAGGTACTTTGTTTTGGCCTCATTGAGTGCTAGTCCCATCTTAGCCGCTTCAGCTTCAATGTTAGCAAATGCTAGAGTGACAGCTCTCCGAGTTCTGCCAATGATGTCTATGTCGTCAGCGTATGCTATTATATATTGCACTGATGAAAAAATACACTACAATTAAGTTCCGAGTTTCTTATAATATTTTCAAGTATTAAGTTGAAGAAATCACCTTGCCGGAATCCTCTTTTGACGTCAAAAGCTTCTATGAGGTCAGTACCAACTTTGACGGAGCAGAAAGAGTTCTCTATCGTCATCCTACAAAGTGGTACGAGTTTTGTGGGGCTCGTCTCTATAAATGCTATCGTACGCGGCCTTAAAATCGATAAAGAGGTGATGGGTATCGATTTGGAATTCTTGGGTAATTTGGAAATCTTGGTCTGATACCACACTGGTAAGGGCCAATCAGGTTGCAGACGAATGGTTTCAGGCGTTCACATAGTACGGCAGAGAGGATCTTGTAGGCGATATTGAGGAGACTTATTCCTATATAGTTGGCGCAGCTTAGAGGGTCTCCTTTATTGTGAATGGGGCAAACAATGCTGAGGTTCCATTCATCAGGCATACTTTCTTCTGACCAAACTTTTTTTTCCTTGGCACGTTCTTTTTACCTGTTGGTAGAACTTCCGCACGTTGTTCCTGGAGTAGCATCTCTTAATATCTTCGATCGCGCGCTTCTCATGCTCTCTTCTCTTTGAGAAGCCGGTGTTTTTCCCGTCTTTTATGCTCGCAGAACTCTCGAGCAGCTCTCGTCCTTCTTTGCAGCGCCGCTTGATATGCCTCTTCGTGGTGGTCGTCTGGTGAAACCTAGCACATTCTAGCGGTAATGGATTTCCTGAGAGGATACGGGATATTCGATTGGCGTAGGTTCTGGCGGTCTCTTGCGTTTGCAGTATTACTCTGTTGTTGTGGCGTTCGGGTTATTCGCATTCTTACCTTGGCTGCAACAAGGTAGTGATCCGAATCAATGTTAACTGCTCGGAAGGTGCGAACATCCAAGATACTGGAGGTGTGTCTTGCATCGATTGCAAACTGATCAATCTGGTTGACGGTTTTTTAAAGGTTCAAGTTTTAGCTTCATATTTCCGATTATTGTTGATACGTTGAGACGATTTGCAGTCGTTCCATTATGCTCTTCCTGATACCGTGGACGATGTACTTCACTCAACAATAGTTTTTAAAGAATTAGAACTCGCTGTTTTTTAAATAAAAAATAACAAGTCCCCAGGAAATTTCTTAAAAACTCACATTTAATATACAAAAGATATTTTCTTTCTTTTTATAACACTTAATATGAGAACTCCTGCATTCTTACCAGTTTAAATAAAGCTATTATTTCTCCAATCTTAAAGGAAGGTGATGCTTGCTTAACCCAAAATTATAGAGGCATTTCATTATTAAACTCAATTAGAAAAGTCTTTGCTGGAATCTTGTACAATAGACTAATTAGCTGGGTTCAACAATCGCTTGAGTATGTTTCAAGCTGGATTTCGTAAAGGTTTTTTTAACTGTTGACAATATTTTTGCGTCATCGAGTATAAGTATAGTTAACAAATACAACCAAAAGAAAAAGGAGCTTTATGCTTGCTTCGTCGACCTAAAAGCTGCATTTGACACGGTCTATAGAAAAGCTCTTATCTTTAAAATGTCTTCTCTTGGAATATCCAGAAGGTTCCTGTATATCTATGAAAAATATCTGTGTCAATGTAATGCGACAGTTTGGGACGGATCAGAAACTTCAAGTTTGTTTCAAACAACTGCAGGTGTTCCCCAAGGATGTATCCTCAGCTCAATCTTGTTTGCTCCTTATATAGATGATGTTTCGCAAAATTATTAATACGTGAACATGAATTTGGTCATACGCTTTTCTCTGTACGTACTAAACGGAAATTCGTGATACAGGCATTCATCAAATGAAAGGTAATCTTGCGTAGATTCGCAAAATGTATTTTTCTTCAATTTTTGTTGAGTATTTCCCGTGATCTCTCCAACTAAAATTATGGTAATTTTGGGTCGGAAATGTAGAAGGTTTAGGGAAGAAAGAAAGTTCCTGAATATTTGAATATTCAACCTATTGAGATTGTACAGAAATTTAAATACTAGGAGTGTTGATATCTACTAACGTTAGCTTCACAAAGCATGTTTAGCATAAAAGTAAAGACGCAAAAGTAGCTCTAAATGCTATGGGGCCAACTTTCTTCTCAAACCCAAACATAGATTTAGGATCAAAATATAGTTTTTCAAGCAACCGTTTACACTTGCATGTACTACGATGTTGTATCTAGATCTAACCGAATCGTAGATAATTGGCTAGAGAAGTTTTCTAATGTTATATCGAAAATTTATATAGCTTTAACATTTGAATAAGGCACCAGCATCGACAGGTCGAGATACGCTTTACGCCAGCACCTGCCTATGAAGCCTTGACCTGGTGGTGAGCGTACTGACCTAGAATCAAAATAAGCAGTCATTCTTTGTTAGAGTGGTGCCTTTTTAATATGATGTTTTATCATCCCCAAACCCCTCTAGTAACAATTCAATATCTATGTTGTGGTCAAAGTTATTTCCCTTGCTTAGAAGCGAGGCCTACAATTCACCTCTAGTAAATCCCCTGAAGCTTCACTCAAACAGTCTTCTTTCGAAGTCAGCGGTGTGAACGCTCACGCTATGGGTATAACGGCAGCCAAAACGATGCTCTCACTATGGGGCCAACACCTTATATTAGGCAGTTATACCTAATAGTACACCAGAATACCCCGCCCCACTCGTTTTAGTCCTAAGGAGGTACTACGAAACTGCACTTGTTGATTTTAGTTCGATCGAAAGTTCAACCAAGCCCACCCGATTCAGAGGATAGGCTCCAAATCAGGATTATTCTCACACTTAGCCAAAGATCTATTAAACGAAACTAAGTATTTCTACAACTTTGAGTCTTTGTTTTCGAGGGCATACCAACATTTGTCTATCTTGGTCATCTTCGCGACTGCTGAAAATCCACGTGTTGCTCTACGCCCAGAAAATGTACTCCAAAAAAAAAGAGTTGGTTGTCTATAAAGTGGGTTTACGGACGATAATTTTACGTGCTAACGTCATAAGAAAACATTGATGGCAGCCACTCCAACATACAGCCCGTTAATTCACATCCGCAAACCCTCTCGTTAATCCACACACACACACCCGAATTTCTACTTCTACTTTCTACTTTAACAAAACTCCGCCTATTTCGTATTTCTTTTTCAATTCCTGTTCTTTTTGAATTATGTTAGGAATTCGCGCCTGTTCTTTTTCATGTTCCCTTGGTATACGATAGACTTATGCAAGGTGTAACAGCCAAACTCAGATTCAAACGTCCTATCTTTCTTCTACTGACAATCTTTGTTGCACAGATTATGGTAATATTTGCCCGAATCTTAAGAAGAAGATTCTCAGAATTGCGCAAAATCCATAGATAATAATCTGTATCCTCGACATCGCCTACAAGAATAAGAACTTGTTGGATAAGGTACGGGCCTGGATCCTAGCTGCTTTGACGATGATGATGATGATGCGGTTGGAGAAAGAGAACGAGGAACTGAACGTCCTGAACACTGACACAGTCCTAATCAATGGAATTAAAGCCCAACGTCTCAGGTGGATGGACAACAATGATCCGGCTGGGAAAATCTTTGATTCCACCAAAGTCAACAAAATGTTAATATAAACAATCAAATTTAATTTAAATCTACAAACACACATTAAAACAACTCCATTTAGACAAGTGATACGCGGCCAGCTACACAATTGTGCGTCGAATATTAAAAAAAAATACTGCTTAAAAAATGTGTATTTTCTATTTTAATTATTATATTTATTTAACAATCAAACATAACCAATACTACAAATCAGCCAAAAACATCGTTTTATTTTTTTAACACTTAATCAATGAAATCCATTTAGCAAAACTGTGAATACTAGCACAGATCAAATACTATGAACACATTTCACAGATTAGAGTGTATATTTCAATTAACATTTATTATCTTTGCCAGTTTTTAGATTTAGTCTCAAATTAATTTATAGCTTATTTAGCTATCAGCACAATGTTAATAATAGTCCAACATTAGCATTAAACAAACCAAAAAAAAAAAACTCCAAAGCGCTTTGAATAAAAAAACGCTTAATTGCACTCGGTTGGGGTTTGGTTTTATGTTTTTCCGAGGATTAAATTGAAGAGGATTTATTGGAATTGTCGGCAGCTAATTGGGACAAACAATGTGTTTTTTATTTTAAAGCTTTATTTTTGTTCCAATTAATGCAAATATGTATTATTTTTTTATCAATGTTCCATCCTGACGCAGCCTTCAACGACTCCCCCGCTTTTGTTTTCTGTATTTTTTAATTCTGAAATCAATATAATTTTATAATACAAAATGAAATGTATAAAAAACCCATTTCAAATGTTTTTGTATTTAACTTACAGCTTTAAAAAAATATTAGTTTAATTGTCGCCTCATCATAACCCGTGCGAAATATTATTTATTTAATTAATTTACTCCTGCTAGCTTGGTATATAAAAACTAACATCAAGATATAAATTAATATTTGCAAAAGCCTATTAAATATTGTTCAAATGAAAGTTAACCAGCAAATTGAAAAACAATTAATTTTTTTTTCAATTTTTAATATAATAATAATATTTATAAAAACTTTTTTTTTTGTATTTGGTGAAAAATTTGCTCTGTGTGGTTATTGGTTTCATTTAACTGAAAACATTAAAAGGACAAATGTGACGTCTGTTGAATGAAATTAATAGTTCCCTTATGTAAGCGTCAGTTAATCCAATAAAACTGACAAGCTTTTAATTAGGACTCCATAGTTGACAAGAAAAAAACTCTCATAATTTAATTTTCCATTTAAATTCATGTCAACTTTTTTGTAATGGAAAATAACTATTATTCAATTAATAAATTTCCATTTCCATTAAGTTCCCCTTTATATGTAGGAGAAGAAATCATACAACAAGGATATCCTGCAAGAAAAAAACTCATGTAAGCTGCTTGAAATAGGTAACCACTAACCAGACATTGAGGAACCAATATTAGCCTTATATGTGCGCATGCCCCCACAGAGGAAAAAATGATGACACCAAATAAATGTTTTTTGAGCTCCTGGACAAAACATATGAGCAATGCCCTAGCTATGACATTAAAATTGTCCTAGGCGACTTTAACGCCAAGCTAGGGAGAGAAGATGTTTTTGGTGGTACAATCGGAAAACACAGCTTGCACGACACCACCTCCGATAACGGATGCAAGCTAATTGACCTCAACATTCACAAAGGGACATGGAGATCCCCTGATCAATCCACTGTCAACCAAATTGACCACATTGCGATCGATGCAAGGCACTACTCCAGTATGATGGGTGTCCGAACCTTCCGAGGGGCACATTGATTCGGACCACTACCTCGTTGTATCCAAGGTACGACTGAGGATATCCCGACCAACGCCAAGAAGAGATAATACTGTGAGGAAGTTTAACGTCGGACGGCTGCAATCGCAAGAAATCTACATATCCTTTTCCGATCGAGTCTCAAATAACCTCCAAAGGAGTCCTTTACCGTCAGCATGAAGTATTGAGAACCAGTGGCAACATTGCCAAAATGCCATCAGGGAAGCCGCGACTGAAGTGCTGGGTTTTACACGGCCACCACAACGAAACCCCTGGTTTGATGATGAGTGTCGGCAAGCACACGCAGCTAAATAAGAAGCATACAAGGCGGCGCTGCAAAGAAGGACCAGAACTACCCTACGAGCAGAAAGAAAAAAGGGAACATGAGAAGCGCGCGATCGAGGAAGTGGAGAGCTGTTATTGCAGGAATGAAGTTCGAAAGTCTTACCAAAAGGTACAAAGAAACTGTCAAAAGTACAGAGATCGAACAGAAGCTTGCCAAGACGATCAAGGGAACATCGTAGTGGAATCGCAGTCGATGCTGAGAATATGGAAAAACCATTTCTGCAGACTGTATAACGGCGATGACGAAACGAAATCCGCTGTCAGGCAGAATGGTCCACTTTATCTGGGCGAAGTAGACCAACAATTTCGACCACCACATCTGGATGAAATAAAGCTAGCTATATCTTAACTTAAATGCAACAAAGCCGCCGGAGCCGATGGCCTAGCTGCCGAGCTCTTCAAAGCTGCAGGTGATGGTTTGGCTATAAGTATGCACCAACTCATAAGCAAGATATGGTTAGAAGAAAGCATGCCCGATGAATGGAATCTCAGCATAATTTGCCCGATCCTTAAAAAAGGAGACTCTCTGAGCTGCACCAACTATAAGGGTATCAGTCTCCTCAACATCGCCTACAAGATCTTTTCTGCTTCATTGTGTGAACGCCTAAAGCCATTCGTCAACAACCTGATAGCTCTATATCAGTGCGGTTTTATGCCAGGAAAGTCCACTGTCGATCAAATATTCACATTACGGAAGATCTTGGAAAAAAATCAAGAACTTCAAATCGATACCCACCACGTTTTCATCGATTTCAAAGCCGCGTACGACAGCATTTATAGAGACGAGTTATATAGAGCAATGTGCAGTTTTAACATCCCTGCCAAACTCGTCCGCGAAAACGCGCGCTGTTCCGTCAAGGTCGGTAAAGACCTCACCGACACCTTTGAAGTCAAA
Organism: Platycheirus rosarum; assembly: GCA_963971375.1. NCBI lineage: Eukaryota > Metazoa > Arthropoda > Insecta > Diptera > Syrphidae > Platycheirus > Platycheirus rosarum. The sequence goes on from OZ020510.1 coordinate 101,488,326, forward strand.
AAAGGATTTAGACAAGGCGATGCGCTGTCATGCGACTTTTTCAACATCATACTTGAAAGAATAGTGCAGAATTCTCACACCAACACCAGAGGCACGATCTTTCAAAAGTCCGTCCAATTGCTCGCATACGCCGACGATATTGACATAATCGGAAGAACGCAGCGTGATGTCAGTTGCGTTTTTGTGAGTATTGAGACGGAAGCGGCAAAGATGGGTTTAGCAGTCAATGAGGGCAAAACCAAGTATATGCTGTCATCAAGAAGAGACACCCAACATCGACATCTTGGACAAAACATCACCATAGACAGCTATAACTTGGAGGTAGATAGGGACTTTGTCTACCTGGGCTCCGCTTTTAACTCAGACAACAACACCAGCGCTGAAATCAAACGAAGAATAACTCTTGCCAATCGCTGCTTCTTCGGGTTTAGAAGGCAATTGAGTAGCAAAGCCCTCTCTCGGGCAACTAAACTGTCCCTTTATAAGACCCTCATCATCCCAGTCCTGCTCTATGGTGCAGACGCATGGACGCTGTCAAAAGCGGATGAGGACACTTTAGGCTGTTTCGAGAGAAAGATTCTCCGGGTGATTTTTGGTCCCGTATGCATAAACGGAGAGTGGAGAAGAAGATACAATGAAGAAATGTACCGGCGATAGAGCGACACAGACCTAGCCAAAAGAGTAAAAATTCAACGTGTCAAATGGCTGGGTCATATAGAGCGGATGGACATCAATGTTCCGGTCCGGAAAATCTTCGAATCCACCCCAGAGGAACGGCGCAGTAGAGAAAGACCGAGACTCAGGTGGCGCACACAAGTGGAAGAGGACCTTAACCGACTCCACGGGTGAAACTGGAGACAGCTAGCTAAGGACCGAGCTGAATCTTGTTTGTTGAGGACCAGGTCCACCCCGGAATGTAGCGCCACCTAAGGTAAGGTAAGGTAAATGAACTGTCAAAATTTGTATGGCGGTTTATTTCTGTGAACCTTATAAATTTATCAAAGAAGACTATATCGTCTGCATACATAATTGCAATAATCCTCCAATTTTTATTCCGCTTCTTACTGCATCCGTTATGTCATTTATGAACAGTATAAGAAGCAAGGCACTCAGAATACAACCTTGCTTTATGTCCATTGTTGTTGGAAATTCGTCCGATAGAGCGACTTCATCCCATACGCATGCGGTGTTTCTATTGTACAAAGCTCTCAGAAAACTATTGGTCTTACTGGACAATTTTATCTCAAATAATTTGAAGAAAAGAAGTCAACAAGAACGCATATAATTTCTTCTTTTTCTTCAAGTTAATTGAAAATATATGGTCTGCTGTTGAGTAACTTTTCCGGAATCCCGTTTGGAATTCTGACAAAATTTTTCTCTCGCTGACCCATTGTGTTTGCCTGCTATATAATAACCCGGCAAATAGCTTAGCACTGGTATTAAGGAAAGAAATTCCCCTGTAGTTTCCTTTTTATGGAGTGGAAATATAATTGATTTTTTAAAGCTGCCAGGAACTGCTGAACGTTCAAATCCCCGGTTGAATTCAATGGTAAGCGATGCAATGAAGTCATCTGTGGTGTGTTTAAAAATCAAAAGGTATACGGTCATCACCGAAGGCTTTATCCATTTTGGAGCTCGTTATGACTTCTTGAACTTCTTGAATTTCGAATGGTGCATCTAAAATCTCATCCAGGATCGGTGAGTCGGCATATTAGACCAACAACGGTGGAATAATCATTGAATTGAGGAGACTTCTGAATTGGTTTCTTAGATATGATACTTGTAGTCCTAAGGCGATGATATTTCTCTACCATTGAAGTTTTTAACAGCTCTCCAGAAATCGGCGGCACAACGGAGTACTATTGATGACTTCTATAATTCTTCGCTTAACAGCTACCTTTTTCATGTAACACATTAGTTTAAATACTCTATTTGATTCTGAGTGTCTCCGAAAAAGCTTTAAGAAAAATGATTTCTCGCCAACTTTAAAGCAATCGTAATCAAACCAGTCTAGTTTAAAACTTGTTTTAATTCTTAACGGTGGACTTTGAGGGTTAGAGTTATTAATTATGCTTGTCAGTGAATTTATGTTTAGTGGACTATTCGAGTTCTTGAAGTTTTCTAGTTCCTCTGACGATTTCCTTTGGTAGATAGCCCTGTTTATTTCTTTCCATTGAAGTTTCGGGACAATGTTCAGTTGCTTTCAATTATCAGATTTCCCTTTTAATGTATTAAATACATTAGGATAATAGGGAGGGGAAGGCCAAAAAAAATCCCTATATTTCACGGTACTTCCGAAATCGGGCTCAAGGATGAACTGCTGGGCATTCCTTGCGATACGAATATTACGGGAGAAACTTTTAAGGGGAGGAATACAGCTGGCTACTTCGAGTGAATTTTTTTTTATAAAAGAACCGATAAAATAAGAAAGGAGAGGAGAAAGAGAGGTGGGAGTTATACTCGAGTTTACGGCGTAAAAACGCTTTATATATATATTGTAGCCAGATCAGAAGGGGAAAAATACTTCTTACACCAATACAGAAAACCGAAGCACTTAGCAGCATTTTTAGCGATCTCAAATATATTGTCGATCCAAAGGAGGTCATCGTTGACACACATGCCGAGTACTGAGAGCTTTTCGGTTTCTCCGATACAAGTGCCATTAATAGACAATGGTATTGGGGGTATGTTTAACTTTAACGACAAAAGACAGCATTGAGTTTTCGAAGCATTAAACTCCATAAGAATCCTATTACCCCTTTTGAGAATGCTGTATAAATCGGAGTTTAATGAACTTGATACACGGTACCGTTGCAATTGCATGTCCGAAGGAGAACGACGTAAATCATCGACCGAATATGAAAATTTGAGGGTCGAGTCGTCAGCAAAACAATTAAGTGGATTAGAAGTAACAGAGAGAAGATCATTTATAAAAATGAGGAAAAGATAGACAGAGCGGAGGCCTGAAGCACACCAGCATTTATTTTTTCGAGAATAGGACTTGAATCCGTCCAATATAACTTGTATTGAACGGTCCAGAAGATACCTTATAATCCAGCGAATAAGAGCATCATTGATCCCAAAAGTACGCATTTTCGATAAGAGAGCTTCATGCCAAACTCTATCAAATGCCTTGGAGATATCTTACTTTCACCAAAGCGATGTAAAGTTTTGTCCCACTTTTCGGTGAGATATGCCATCAGATCACCAGTGGAACGGTTGCTGCGGAAGCCTTACTGATGGTCACGGGGAAGCTTTCGATCTTCGAGATATTCCTTAAGATGACGGTTAATCAGCGTTTGCATGACCTTAAAAAGAATAGATGTTAGTGCTTTGGGTCGGTAGGAGGAAAAGGAGGTTTGTTGTTTTATTGGAATTTAAAAATAGGAAACGAAGGAAGAAAAAATATATCAGGCTCAGACTGGATCACGGTTGTTGGGTCGATAGTGAAGATTATGAAGTGCCCAATGAAACACGTTTATAACTGCAATGCAACTATCAATGCTGGTGCTCATGATATGTTTATAATAAAAGTTTTTTTTTTTGATAAAATAGGGAATCTGTTCTTCCATAATCTACAAATTCGTTCCTCTACGTTTCTGCTCCTTATTTTCGATTCAGAAGTAGCTGGGGCTTGAAGTGGTGCAACTATATTTTGTAACACCCCCATCCTGACATTAACATTACCAATAAGCATCAGATTTGCCGTATCAATCTCTTGGAGTGTTTCGTGAAGTCTTTCAAAATACCGTTCCCAGTGATTGCAATTTAAGTAAACAGGAATTATATGCATTTTATCATTATCAATTTCAATATCCAGTAAGAATGATTCCCCGGTTCTTTTCCAATCGAAACTCTGGCTGACAGTTTTGTCATTTAACCGGTTAGTTTCAGTGGTTTTTTGCCTCGTCGTTGGAAAGTGTTATTTGCCAAGTATCACGTATGTTTGCCAGTTATGTTCTGTTCTTATCCACCTCACTCGGTGCTACCTTATATTCTTCCAGGCAATTTGGAGCAAGTGGCTCCAAGACGTCTCGCTCGGAAACTAATGATCGGTTTCTATAGTTCTTTCTGGGACTTTGTGGTAGATGAGTCCGTTAGATTCTTCAACTGGTCATTGACAATGTAAATAAAAACGTCCCATTGTCCTTTTTGCGCAAGTGTTATGTTCAGGAGCAGTTCTTGCCGGAGTCTGAGTAACAACTTCTTTTTTTTCAATATATAGGTGCTGCTCTTCCATATAAGCACGTGCGTTATGCAGTCGTTTTGAGGACCCTCAAAAATTCGCCTTTTGTTATGAAACCACATTTATTCTTTTCAATTTTCTAATCAACGCAGTGTGTAATTTATATCATTTAGTTTACTGAATCCACATTTCCAAACTAATAGTATAAACCATACTGAATGCATACGAACCATAATATAGGCAGAACAAAAAACAAACAATTATACAGCAAAGTTTCTCTAATAAGCACAAAATGTTCATTAAACAAAATTCATTTCCACCATCTATCGATCGAAAAGCGTATGTAAATTTTGTGGTTCGAACCAAAGTTCCGAAAACCCATTTTAAAACCAAAAGTTCCTCATATTTCAAAATGAAATTATCAACGTGTCATAGACAGAGAGCGTTCACAAATTCCAATAGCCCAATGGCTATCTCGTACAGAGAAAATTTAAGCGAACCATCCTAAGAGTCATGGCCAATATCATCAACCCGCTTCCATGCTCGTCTTCGTCCTTGTCGTTGCTTTTGTTCAAAAAAAAAAGTATCATTCCTGAATATCATTTTTGGTAAAATTGCAAATTTTCAAGGAGGCTTACCCTCCACACACAATTTTATGGAACATCACTTTGAATTAAAATTCAGGACATGTATCGGTGTGGATTTGTGGGCGGGCAGCACAGAAATGAGATAAATTTCCTTGGGAATAGACAAAGGTACATTTTCATAGCCTAACTAATTTTGGAAGGTTTCTTACGGAAAATTGTCTGGCTACATAAATTGGTTTCTCATAATATTGTTCTGAAACCAAAGTTGGTTGATTAAGGAGTGAGTTAAGGGGGGTTTATGTTTGGTTTAAAATTTCTGGTTATGGTATTGAGAAGCTAGTTGCTGGAATGTTCTTATCATTATTGGGGCTTTAGACTTGTTATTGATGGGAAACAATGCAGTGTTTTATTGCACGTTTGCACTTTTATTTGAATTGGACTGAATTTTGATGATATCAACAACGAAACATCATGTTACTCCCGACGGTTGTTTCTACTAGGGCTTTATAAGAAAAGTTTATAGTAATAAAGTCTTACATGGAGATGGAGCATGTAGTGGACTTTTTAACAGTGCAGCATCATCCTTTGCTCTCTACAGGCGTATGAACATAAAAGCTGTATTTTATTATCTACTGGGATATATATGGAAGCCAATAAACGTAATAATTTAGGATTCTGGATCTAGGATTTCAATCTGTGGCTGCTAAATCAGGGCGGCGGAACACCATAGTTTAACTTTCTAATGGTCCCCCTGGATACCGAAAGCTGAACTAATGACGAACGTTCAATCCATCGGATTGTGTGCTGTCGTACCTGAGCCTTCTTCTCAGGAAGTAGAGATCAAAGAAAAGATATCGCTCTACAAAACCAACCCTTTCCAACAAAGTCATAAGCAGGCCGGTCATAAAACATTACAATCCGCAGCAAGGCGAAATCCATTACTTGAGCTCTACTAGCATACAAACCCTTTCGAATGGGAAGGATGACATTACCAAGAATTTGACGAACTCATAACAAAATCTTACGAGAAATGGCAAAAAAATGACATAAAAATACTTCTGGGAGATTTTAATGCCAATATTGGAAACCATCCTTGGTTGAGCAACCGGAAAGCGTAGCGATGGACAAAAGCTTATAGATTTCGTACCGAGAAAGAACATATTATTGGACAGCACTGAATTTCCCCGTCTTGATATTCACAAAGACACTTGGGAGTCTTCAGAAGATGGAATCTTCAACCAAATTGATTATTTTGCTATCGTTGGAAAGAACTCCTCTTTAATAGCAGGAGTGTGAACATACAGATCAGCAAACATTGATTCGAAATATGGCGAAATATAGGATACTTTTTAATTTACCCATGCATACACCCAACTATGCCATATCTCTGGAAACGGGACTTCCAAAAATATTTACTAGCACTCTTAAATCACAAGCAGACTACAAAGGAATGGCACTCTATGAGCTAAGAAACGAGAAATTGCACAAAACGCATGCGAGTTAATTGAAGTCAGTAGTGAATGTATTACAAAAATTTAAATTGAGTATCTAAGAATGGTATTTAGACTTTGAAACCTCTGAAACCTTTTTTTAATTTTTGATTTTGTTTTCGTTGTATGTCAATATATCCGTGACTTGTTTCGTAAGAACTGCTCAAAACCGCTTTACTCAAGTCTTGTATTAGTGAGATAGAGGTTTAAACCAGATAAAATATATAAGTCGTTTTAAAGGCAATGGACAGATTTTTAAAACGCCTGGAGAAGATTTCGTATTTTTATATATTTTTTTGGAAAATTTGTATTTTTTTATTATTTTCTAATGGTTTTTTTCAGCTTTAAATACATTACATAACTGTTCCAATATACAAAATATGTTTTCTTCAACGATTTGAGAAAAAATAAATTGCACGACTGGATCGCACGTACTTGCTCATATGTGCAGTCACATCGTCGAATAAATTTTAAAAAATGCACGACTGGGTCGCACGAACTTGTTCTTGTGTTAGATAATTGCTTAGTGCGCATATTTATGTATATAAAGGGTGTTTTTTTAGACGTGTGGTTTTCAAGAAGAAATAAAACGCATATAGTTTAATGTTATGGCGAAGAATTTAGCTTGATTATAAAGATAAGGGTTTGCATTATGTTTTAAAAATGATTTCGGGGAAGTGGCCGCCGCGGCTGGCTCGAATAAATTCCAGCCGAGGCCTAATTTTGTGAAAATCGGGATCGGTGTTCATGTCATTTTGGGCCATTCACCGAACGTGTGATCCGCTTGATGGTCGTTCGGCTTCAATTCTTGCATGAATTATATTTTGTAAGTCAAAATCTACCAAAAATTGGATGGGAACATCTCCAATTGTTGCGCGTGATGGCGGATGGACTCATTCGGATCTTCTTCGATGCTCTGCTCAACCGAAACGAACCATTATTTTGGTAATAAATTTGAACAATTTGCAAACTTGCTCGGGAGTAAGTCTATTCATTATGAAATGGCAAACCAAACTGAGCATAAATCAAGTGACAGCTGTCAAAAACACCAACTCCGAAATAAGTATTACCAGATTGAAAACCACACGTCTATTAAAAAAAATTATTTTTTTTTAGAAAATTCTTTCGTTTTTTTAATTAGCTTAAAAGTTTTTTTTCGGAAAAACTAAGTATGCAATGAAATTTGAAAACTAAATGGCTATCGAGGAAAAAAATATTGAAAATCGTTCGACCAGTTTTTTTTTTAGTATGTCATTATAAGGCAATCTGTAGTTTTTATCTGGGAAAATTATTTAAAAAAAAAAAATCAACCCATTTTCAAAATATTTCGAAAACCAATTTTTTTTTTAATTTTAAAAAATCAAAAAAAAAGTTTTTTGAAAATTTTGAAATGCGATATTAATTGAATTATAAATGACTTCCTGTGTGCAAAATTTAACTGAAATCGGGATAATAGTTTACGATAAAACCGCATTTGAAAAAAAACGGTTATATGCGAGGTACCGTTATAGAACAAATTTCGAAAAATGTATTCTAACTGAAAAATGTATTAGTGTAAAAAAATTAGCACCCTGAAAGTTTTATCAAAATCGTTAGTGCCGTTTTCGAGAAAATCTAACTTTTTGTTCAAAATTGTATGGCAGGTACCGTTATTTTTCGACCTAGAGCAAAAATGAAAAACACTCCCCGAAATAAATACTAAATAATAAATACTAAATACCAAGTTTGAAGCAAATCGGCCCATCCGTTTAGGCTGTAGCGGTGAACAGACAAACAGACGGACGGAATTTCCGGACCCACTTTTTTCAACTTCTCTATTATCGTAATGTCATGTTTGATTGTTAAATTTTTTTTTTTGCACGAATCTATAACTTGCGTTTTAGTACCTAAATCGCAAGTAAAAAAAATTTGGTCATCATCAAAGTTCGAAAGAAATACCTACATACCTATTTTTTTTTAAATTTGGTTTTCGAAATATTTTGAAAATGGGTTGATTGAATTTTTTTAAATAATTTTCCCAGATGAAGACTACCGATTGCCTTATAATGACATACTAGAAAAAAATTTCAAATATTTTTTCGAAAAGTTTTTCAAAAAAACGACTTGTTAAAAAAACTAGTCGAACGATTTTCAAATTTTTTTTTCTTCGATAGACATTTAGTTTTCAAATTTTGTTGCATACTTAGTTATTCCAAGAAAACTGAAACTAATTTAAAAAAAAATAAAGAATTTTCTAAACAAAATATATTTTTATTTTAATAGACGTGTGATTTTCAATCTGGCAATACTTTTTTCGGAATTGGTGTTTTTGACAGCTGTCTCTTGATTTATGCTCAGTTTGGCTTGCGATTTCATAATGAATAGACTTACTCCTGAACAAAGTTTGCTAATTGTGTAAATTTATTACCAAAATAATGGTTCGTTTCGGTGGAGCAGAGTATCGAAAAAGACCCAAATGAGTCCATCCGCCATCGCGCGCGGAATGATCCTGGTTTGCAGGCTTACAAGATCCAATTCGTTCAAGAATTTAAGCCGAACGCCCAACAAGCGCGTAATACGTTCGGTGAAAGGGCCCAAAACGAAATGGCCACCGATCCCGATTTTCACAAAAATACGTTCGGTGAATGGGCCCAAAACGAAATGGCCACTGATCCCGATTTTCACAAAATTGGGAAAATTGGGCCTCGGCTGGAATTTATTCGAGCCAGCCACGGCGACCACTTCCCCGAAATAATTTTTAGAACATAATGCAAACTCTTATCTTTATAATAAAGCTATATTCTTAGCCATAACATTAAACTATATGCGTTTTATTTCTTCTTGAAAACCACACGTCTAAAGAAACACCCTTTATATACATACATATGTAGCCACTAAGCAATTATCTAGCATAACTTGTTCTTATGCGACCCAGTCGTGCATTTTTTTTAAATTTTATTCGACGATGTGACCGCACATATGAGCAAGTACGTGCGATCCAGTCGTGCAATTTATTTTGCCTGACATCGAAATTGCTGGTCTTCGAATTTGAATTCGATATTTTGTTAAGAGGCCTCTTAACGGATCCGACTGGAAAACACTCTGTCCTTTTTTTGAAAAATATTTATAAACATAGGATGTTACTTATCTATAACAAAAAAGAAACAAAATAATAAATGAATTACTTAACTTAACTAACTTAACATTGATTCCAAACACTACCGTGGAAACTCATAGGCGAATATCAACTATTAGGAGAAATTTAATCTTGGGTTACTGAAACCGGAAAAGACTGCCCATGCCGGCCAAGTTTACCTGGAGGTGTGAGGTTGTGAGAAACAGGAATACTTATGAGGTGAGTCTAGAAGCCCAATCGCAGCAATTCTATTAACCCATCAGAAATGCTGTCATCAAAGAACCCGTGGAATGATTTCGAATGTGCTCAGGCAAACAAAATCTAAGCAGAGGCTTACAGTTCGTGACAGCGAGGAAAGAGATTGAAATCGATTGCTCAAAAAAAGTATAAGGATCGTGAGTACTATGAAATCGAAGGAGATATAGTGGTGATTTAGAAGAAATTAGTTGAGAAATGTCTACAGGAAATGTCAGACAGAAAACAACAGGATTATCTAGATCAATTTAACCGTTGCTTAGTAGTAATGAGTGCCAAGATCTGACGAGTATCACCCTCAACTCAATATACTTGATGCCTTAGCCCCAATGCACTCGGAGCAACTGGAAAAAAACTGATCAGCGATGCAAATTTGCAACTAGTTGGCTTTGAGTCATACCCTGTGTAATTAAATGATACGAAGTACACGACGCTACTGATTGAAACTCGTTTGCGATTCACGAAATCTAGTTTGTAAACAGTCTTCTGTTGATTAGCATTTCGGGTTGCCTATTGATTTCAGGTACTACTTTTTCGAAGATGAGCGAACAACAGACCAACCTGTTACTGGTGGGGGAGGTTTAAAAACATCCTGAAACACTGAAAAAACTAGAAATTTGTATTGGTGATGAGTTTTCTCGTGTGTGGAGTCAAGTCACTGCTGAGTCATCCAGTTTAGTTTTTTTTCTAGTTGCTCCATGTGCATTTAGCCTTGAGTCTCAGACACCCGAAATAAATGAGAACAAAGTAGCCATCACAAGACTAAGACCAAACAAAACATCCATCAAGTGCAGCAGTTTTACAGGCAGAGTCTTACAGGATGGCTGGAGATAATCTGACAAGCAGCATATTAAAAACTCATAAATAAAACTTAGTCAGAGGAAAGCATTTCCTGCCCGTTGTACAAAAAAGTCGAAGGCTTTATCGACCTCTCTCTCAAAAAAGGAGAGGAAGTGAATTAAGTTAACCAAGTTGTCTAAGCTCTTCAGTTTTTCATTATTTAAACTAGTAAAAAGTTAACAAAAAATTACAAAATAACTTTTAAACTGACAGTCAAAAAATCTGTACTCACAAACAATAAACAATTCTCAATTCCAATAAAGAAGGTAGGAGAATTTAAACTTTTAAATTTCTTACAAATCATAAAAAACTGTTTTGGCGGCAAGTCCTTTATGCAACCTAAAAGAAAGGCATCGGAAATATCTCCGGTTAGCACCCCAAACAGTAAGAAATCTGTGCCAATAACAAATATTCAAATCTCAGAACAAATAATGCAATCCAAAGATTTCAAAAATACATTAGATGAATGTCTAAAACAACATTTAAAAAACATTGCCACAAAAGATGATCCGTGGCCATATTAACAATCTCTTCTCTATCGCAAGAAAAGAAGCGCACTGAACGATATCAAAAGTAAACTTTTGTCAATCAACCCGAACGCGAAAGTTTATTTAAAAGGTGCCAAATTGCAAATTAAAAAGTTTATTTTTCACTACGATTCGCTGCAAGGATTACAAACAAAAACAAAAGAGGAAGTTCAGTACGTCAAAACGACATTTGGAGAAGACGCAATGTGCTTTTTTGACATCTACAAGCAAACCATCTTAGCAGCAGTAGAGCCACATGGTAGTCGAAGAATATCTAATCAAAATGGTTCATGTACCAACTATAATCATCATACAGTATAGAATAGGGTTGCCGTCGGCCAAAAATTATATTTTTTAAAATTTTCTGGTATTAAGGGGCTTAAAAACAAATTAATAACGGCTGATTTTTTTAAACTTATTCAAAAATACGATATTATTATTTTATTAGAAACTTTTTTAGAAGAAGGCAAAGAATTGCAATATTATAAATATTTTGAAAATTTTAACATTAAATGTATTCCGGCTATTCGAAATAACAGACTCGGGAGAGCTAGTGGTGGAATATTATGTGGCTACAAAAATAATTAGTTCAACCACTTTTTATTATCGCTTTGGATATTCACACTTTAACACATTCAAATAATTAATCCCCTTAAGCCACCTACACCTTTCCGTCTCTATATTCAAATGTATAAAGTTCTCGAAATTTCTTTTTTGGTAGGTACTTTTCCATTGGAGGGGGAATTCTAGTTTCCAGCACATTCCAGTACTTTCAGTTGCTGTCAGTTCTTTCGTTAAGTTTCCTGTGGTTGGCGAGTTCGATGGGTGAATTCTGTGATTCCTGAATGTCTTTTTTCGGCTTAAGGTGGAAACACAATGGATCGTCAGAAAATCAACAATATAAAATTGTATTTCCTCACACAACAGTTTAATAATTTTTTTCGAGGATAACAAAGAACTTCGAATTTAAATGTCCATCGGTACCTCCTTTAACGTTCTTCCCTATTTCCCATACCTCTCCCAAAGTGTAATCAACATTAAAAAGCAAAAATCCTTTTAGTGCCAACAAATTACAAAAAAAAACACAGCAAACGCCACAACCTCCTAGCGAAGTTGGCCTAAATTGGCCGCAAAGGTCATGCGATTTGGCCCCATTTGAGGTCGCATTTGTGTTCTAATTAGCTGCAATTGGCCAATGACCTCAAAGTCAACATAACCCAGGACATAGCTCAAATTTACATGGATCTAGGTGACAAAGTCATTGGAAATTTGACCTCTCGTGCAACACAGCGAAGTCGCGGTAAATAGTTGAATGAGGTCATATGTCACACACACATTTGGCACTTTAAAAAAGAAAAAAAAAGGATTTTGTTAATACCTCACATACAGCTTGCTTTATCCTATATTAACGTGGTTGCAACCTTATTGAAACCCCCTTTACCTCTACAAACAACGTCAAAGGCTCGAGCTCGTAGTTAACCCTTAACTGGAGCTCGTCTTCAAAGGGCAAATACAAGCAAATATGTAGGTAACTGCTTTTACTGCGCAATGACCTTCCATTCTGACATTCAATTATTTCGTCATTTTGAAGGACACCATGAATGACTCCTTTATTTCAGGAGCACTTTGTGAAACATAAATACCTCACTGCGGGTAAGTAAATTTAACATGCCAGACTGCTTGACGGTTTAAGTTGCTTCAAAAGAAGGATTCTCTGCAGCATACATCCTCTGGATGCAGTATGCTGTGTATTAACGTCCTCAGTGTGTAAATTGGTTTATACACATGTTCCAACGTAAAAATGTTTCATTAAAATTTCATTATGAACTGCAGCTATTCAGGCTAACAGGCTACTGTTTATTTATTTGCTCTACTCAAAAATTTGAAGGAGTTGAAATGTAGGCCTTGAGATGAACTTTTTATGATTTAACGTCTTTAAACAAATCGTTTTTAATTAATATGCTAATTGGTTTGAAAAGCTAATTATATATGTAACAGTGACCTGGGAAACACTCTGGTATTCTTCTACAATTTGTTTTGCAAGTCTAGTTTACAGAAGAAAATAAAGTAAGAAAAGCGAGGAACATTAAAGAAACATGTTATACTGAAGCCAATAAACAAAATAAAGCCAGAAATAAGGAAAACAAAAGACACTCACAACCGGCCGGTGCAATGAATGGTTAACACTGTTAACAGTCGACTGTCGACTTGACAAATATACACAATATTCTTGCAAAAAGGGACGGGCATTCTTTTCGTTCATCACTTTATATTGTTGTCTATTGTTGTTAGGGTATTCTGTGCAGTGCAGGGAGCCTATTCCTGAATACGAGTCGAGTAAGTTTTCATGTGAGATCGATAAATTGGTATTCTCGAACACGAATCACTAATTATCGGTATTCCCCAACTCGAATGTCGAACGTCAAATGACACTCGAATGATACATATCTATTCCTGAACTCGAAAGTGACGCTTTTTTCTGTGAGAAATCATTCATGTTTAAAAAGTGTTCGAGAGCAGCAGTGATGGATGCAAAAATGTATGTAAAAATAAAAAAGACAAATTTTCTAATTGTTATGAATAACGAAGTTTTTGAAACAAAATTTAAATATTTTTTGGTGGTAGGTAGTTGGCATAAACGACGATCTGGCGTTTGTTTTAAATTTGTGCTCCATTACTTGCAGCAAATATACAAACATTGTTTTATAAAACATCTCTGTACTTATCATATTATTTTTTTATGCACTTTTACGATTTAAACTGATTAATTTACTGTCAAATTACATTTAATGATTAGTTTTCAAATCAAAAGATTTTTTTTGTCAAACGTCAAGTCAACATTTAGTGAGGTTAGCTACAATTCAAAGGTTGTGTTCAACATTTTCGGAGTCATGTCATGTTTTTGGCTCTCACTAGAGTTGTGGAATACCGATTCTTACTCGACTCGACTGTGAGCTCTCGAGTGACATCTCACTCGACTCGTATTCAGGAATAGGCCCCCAGTCTTTGTTTGTTGTATGTATGATGTCGTTTGTTATTTTGGTGTTATTATTCATATCGTTTGTCTTAAAACTAAGATGCCAAAACTTCGTCGACACATGCATTGGAGCGTGTCAAAGTGTCTTTTTCTGTTTTATGCTATGATGCTCCTCAGAATATCCAGTTTGCTTCTGGGCGATAACAGAGTTAGGAAGAACGGTAGTTTGCGTTGCTCCCGCCAGCTTCTAACTATGGAAAATGATTTGATCCCCGACAATTCGCAATCTTTTTTTTTGCCACACTGCGGACCTTCTCTAAGAGCACAACCAGTTAAGTATCACTATCAAGATCGTTTGGTGTTTTCGAGACTAAAAATCGTTGATGGTTATTTGGCTGAAGGCGTTAATTTAAACCCTTAAATTAAAATATCAAAACCTTATCTGAGGAATGCTGAACAAAACATGCAGACCAAACTTGTCGCTACAGACATTTAGACCATAAAGCTAAAAATACATACAGGTAGACTGCAGAATTTTCAAACTAACTATGTATGTACATAAAGTTTCTCTGTCATCGTAATGACATGTTTGATTGTTATCTCTTTGTTATATTTACGAATCCTAAACTTATCACATCCTTCACAGTACATCTTTTAATTGTACATATATTGACTTTAATAGCTACAACAGCTCCAACGAGCATCCTTTTACTGAGAACTCATTGTACAATTTGTTGTAAATGTATCCGCTTGCTTGTGTTTTATCTTCTCCTATAAAGGTATGTTAACTTTCCGCATTCAAACAAGCAAAACGCAAAAGGAAACAAACTAGCGAACAACGAATTACTCTAACTGTGTATAGCATGCAAGGTATCCTTGTAAAAAGGCTCAACGAGTGCCTGTGAGTTGTAACGAACGCCTATGGTTTTCACGTACAAAATTTTCGTAAGCCTTCTATAGGGAGAAAAAAGATCCTGGAGATTCTCAAAACCAAAGCAATTTCAGTCCTTATCACTGCTCATTGTTTTTCAATCAGGACTGCATGCATAAGTTATTTTCCATTCGGTTAACTTTCTCTATGGTGTAATGGAATTCAACAAAAGTACAAGACAACATTTGTTTATGGACTTCCTATCCCATATCAAAAGGATACCGTCGTGCGTCGTCGGGGCTCGGGGGTATTGGAGAGAAAGTCCAACAAGCCAAGGGCCCTGTGATGGGCAATTGAATGAGCTTCCGTGTTTTTGTATATTTAAGCGTTAAAATGCGTCCCAGGATATCCTGCAGTCGAGGGTTTTCGGTATCGGATTGGCGAGAACTTGGGCAAAGGAAATGCGTAACATCCATATAGAAATAAATTCTGTTTATGAGATTGTGTTTTGGGAAGTTATATATTGCCAAGAATTATGGGGGCACTACTTTGACGTGTTGAATGGAAGGAATAGTAGGTTGTCATCAAGATGTACTACTATTATGGAGATTTGTGATCAGTAAAAGTCGTAACGTGTATGATGATAAACGGCAACAGTTGGCATGAACGTTACAATTTTGTTTTTGTTTTTTGAAATAATAATTCTCAACGTACGCTTGACTTGGGAAGCACAAGGGACTATTTGTTTCCAATTTAATGTATATAGGTACACTGCGCGAGCATTAGGATGAAAGAGAGGGGAAGGACCGAAGGTGTTGATTAACATTGGTTTTGAATGCTTGTAAATCAAAATGGCAAGGGAAAATCTCGCCGGGTAAACTATTCCAAATTCGTGTTGTTCGGCTAAAAAAAGGATCCCTATATTTCACAGTACGTCCCGAATTGGGTAAACTGATGAGTATTCCTTGCAATTCGTGTATTACGAGAGAAACTTTTAAGGGGAGGAATGCAGAAGGCTACTTCCAGTGAAATTTTTTTATAAAAAAGAAACGATAAAATAAGAAAAGACATGAAACATTGCGTCGGTGTTCGAGAGGGCGTTCGGTGTTTCAGTGGCAGTTCTATTTCCTATCAATCTTAACGCTCGATTTTGTATTCTATCAAGCAGGTGAAGCGATGTTTGTGAAGCACCCGCCCAAAGGTGGGAGTTATACTCGAGTTTAGGGCGTAAACGCTTTATAAACTGTATCCAGATCAGAAGGGAAAAATACTTCTTACACCGATACAGAAACCTAAGCAACGGAGGTCGTCGTTAACACACGTACCAAGCACTGAGAGCTTTTCGGTTTCTTCGATGCAAGTGCCATTCATGGACAATGGCATTGGGGGTATGTTTAGCTTTAACGACAGAAGGCATCATTGAGTTTTCGAAGCATTAAACTCCACACGATTCCTATTACCCCATTTGACAATGCTGTATAAATCGGAGTTTAATGAGCTTGACATGCGGTACCGTTGCCAATGTACGTCCGAAGGCGAAGGACGTGATTTATCGAACGAATATGAAAAACTGAGGGTAGAGTCGTCAGCAAAACAGTTAAGTGGATTAGAAGTAACAGACATAAGATCATTTATAAAATGATGAATGAATGATGAATGTCGGAGACACAACAGAGCCCTGGGGCACACCAGCATTTATTTTGTAGGAATTAGACTTGAATCCGTCCAATATAACTTGTATTGAACGATCCAGAAGATAGTTTCTAGTTCAACGAATAAGAGTATCATTGATCCCAAGAGCACGCATTTTCGATAAGAGAGCTTCATGCCAAATTCTATCAAATACCTTGGAGATATCAAGACCAATAATCTTTCTTTTACCAAAGCGATGTAAAAATTTGTTCCACTGTTCGGTGAGATATGCCATCACATCACCAGTGGAGTTCGAGATATTCCTTAAGCTGACGGTTAATCAGCGTTTCCATGACCTTAGAAAGAAGGGATGTTAATGCTATGGGTCGGTAGGAGGAGGGGGAGGATGGGTCACCTTTCTTAGGGACAGGCTGGACAAATGCTGTTTTCCATCTTCTAGGAAATATTCCAGAAGAGTAGGAGCGATGGAAAAGCTTACGGAGTGGCTTTGCCAGTGTGGAAGAACACCTCTTGAGAAGAATCAGGGGTATACCATCCGGGCCAGCGGATTTGTGTATATCGAGATCTTTGAGAACTCTTGCTACTGTACGAGTGCGAAAAAAAATCTGTCCCATAAAAACATTTACATTCTTAAGTACAGGAGGGGCAACGTTGCTGTCAGGCAACGTAGAGCTGGCAGCGAAATGGGCGTTGAGCAAGTTTGCCTTCTCTGAAGAGTAAACAATTGGTTTGTTATTGTCGATGAGCGTTGGAACCAAAGATGGTGAAGAATTTTTTAATATTTTTTCAAATCACCAAATATTTTTACTGCCTTTGGGACACTGCAGAATTGTTTGGCGTAATTTTTGGTCATGCAATAATATGGTTCTTTCAATAACGGAGTTGCATGAGTTCCTTGCTTGTTTGTGTTTTTTCCGATTTTCCTCTTTAGGGCTGGCTTTGTAGATCGGAAACTAACTTATTTGTGCCCGATAGCTTCTTTACACTCGGAGTTAAACCAGGACTTTTCTTTAGGCTTGATGCTTTTTACTCTGTTAGGAACAAAACCACGAAGAATCACATCCCTAGAAGAATCACATTTGTGATCATTTCAGCACTGACATCAATGTCACTGTAGAGGTTATCGAGGAAGCATAGTGACCAGTTAAAGTTTCGGAAAAAAATATTCAGGCCGTCCCAGTTGGCTTTCTCGTATTGCCAAACGGTCCTGGGAGAAATTACAGTAATGGTATATTTATCAGGGTGAGAAGTAAGAAACAAGTCAAGGGCTTGCCCAGCAACATCCGGTATACGCGTTGGCACTTCGATCAGTTGGGTAAGGTGATGAAACCCGGCAAAGAGCCCGACATACCTTCCTTCGGGTGTTGTCTGACCAGAATAGCGGATCCACTTGGAATTGTGTACATTGAAATCGCCCGCAATAACGATTTCATTGCGAGGACAAAGGGAAACAATTTCCGAAATGGAATCAGACAGCGCATCAAACTCATTACAATAGAAATAATTGTCGAGATTTGGACTCCTGTAAATAAAACAATAATGAATGACATGCTTGCGGACAGTGAATTTGAGCCACAAGAAGTTATAGTCTGTGTTGGTAGTGCCCCGTGGCTTAGTGGTTAGTGTGTCGAACTGCTAAGCAAATGAGCCTAGGTTCAAATCCAGCTCATAGCCACCTTTTTTCCGGGGTACTGCCTCTTGCGAGGAACTGATAAAACCTCCAAGAGTGAAATTTGTCTCGAAAAAGTCTCGAAAGGTCACTTCCAATCTTGCAGATTAACAACACACACAAAGGAATGTTTGAGAGTATAAGTCACTAGGCCTTGGCTCATTAAGGAGCTATCGCGCCAATAAATTTGTTTATTTGTTGGAACATTGCTCGTATTAGGGAAGGCTCTGACAAGCAATATCATGGTTTTTATTTTAATTTTTTTTTTTTTTAGATTTTGGTATGCAGTTAATTAGAGTTTATTAATATATAGCTGATCACTAAATTTAAAATATTTGTTTTTGATTAGTTTTAAAAATATTAAATAAAAAAAATTAAAAATTAATTATAAATTGACAAAAAAAATATTTAAAATTTTGGTATGCAAAATTACATTGGCTGTCTAGATCTATACCAATATAAAATAATAAATTTTTTTTAGAAATCTAATGAGTCGTTACCGAGAATTTAAAAAACTTTATATGAAAGATACCGTTAATAGACTTTTCCGGTAAATTTGGTTTTTACAATATAATAGCCCATACTAACAAAAAAATCTTAAACCATTTTCAAGAAAAATAAGCTTTTCCTTAACGTTTATATGGCATGTAGCGTTATTTTTAGGCCTAAAAATAAAATTTAAATACCCCCTCTGAGGAATGCCAAAAGAATCGCACATACCAAATTCGAAGGTATTCGCTTAAGCCGTTAAGGCTGCAGCTCGTTATACATATCTACAGACGGACAAACTGACAGACTGACAGACTGACGGACTGCCAGACTGCCAGACTGAAAGACTGACAGACTGACAGACAGACAGACATTTGTTGTCATTAACTGTTTTAGACTTCTCTAAGGCCGTAATGTCATGTTTGATTGTTTTCTCGATTTTTTTATATTCACGAATCCTAAACTTGCCTTATAGTACCTATAATCGCAAGTAAAAACTAGAATTGACATTTATTCAAACTTCTCTCGAAAAATTCTTATCTTAACGTCTTCTTTAAAATGTTATCTCAAGGTGAGATCATCATTAAAAGTCCATGCTACGAAGAACTCTGGGAGTATTCAAAGATAAAAGTTCCAATGCATAGGTAATTGTTATTTTGTGCAAAAGTTTTGGGAGTTGGATGTGATTCATGCGAAAAGTTTTGTGAAGTCAAACGAATCTGTCTTCTTCTTCACTGGAATTTTGTGAGTTCAGAATCGTTTAATGGAAGTTTTATTTTATTCTTACTGAGCACTAAGAAGATTTAAAGATTTCATGTTCTTTGTAGGTATAACCACATTTACCTCTGCCGTTAGAAGGTATTAATTTTATTGTTTGGAAATAGACTTACACGGGGAAGTTAGATGTTTTTGGCACTTCTCATCAAAATACTTTTTCTTAACAAAAACCACATTTTTTTTACCTTGAAACATGCAAATGGATTGGAGTGGGATATGGATAGGAATGGGATAGTAAGGAGGAAAGGTATTGGTTTGGATAGGGTAAAGGAAGGGAAGGGGATGTGATTTATGAGAAGGAAGGGATCCTATCAGTAAAAAGGAAGGGTAATCAGGGACGAAAGAGAAATCCAAATCAGAGATGAGGTGGTAGGACGGTAAGGGTAGGGTAAAGGAAAGCACGGTATAAAGTGGAAGAAGGGAGAGGAACGAAATTGGGAAAAGGAATTGGGTCTCACGTATTTCAACTAACATAAATTTTGCCAAACTTACCACCACTAATCATAGTAGGTCCACACTCGGGATGCCCTGCTAGTCTTGTTGCAGGTGGATTTTTCACATCCATCCTAGAATTCAACGATCCTCAACACTCGTGCATTCCCCTATCGTGTGCCAGTTGAATGCTGTCAAGCCCTTTCTTACCTTTCGGACAAGCTCACCATACCGCACCCCAACTGATGGTTTTATCTCTTAATGATGTTCATTCACACAAATCGGAATGAAAAAAACGAATAAATTCCGATTCAGGGTTTGGCGAGACCCAATCACATCAGTTTATTGATTAAGATATACATATATTGAACACCAATACAAGAAAAAATGAAAATAATAAATAACTTATAAATACAAATTTATAATGAACCAAGCAAAAGGACAAAAATTATATAAAATTGTGAAAAAATAAGTTTTAATTTGGTAATTTTCAAAATCGTTTAAATTTCAAATCATAGTTCTGGTGTTTTTGGGTATAAAGGTTTCCAAATTCCCCCACCGAACTATTATCTGGACGGGTATGGTTCGTCCGTCACTTTGATTTTTCCACCCCTGGCTGCCTATCTACATAGAGCTCTTTGTGGGATTAAGCCAAAGGGGAGGGCACATTTTTTCCGAGAGAGGGGGCCGCTAGAAACCATGTACACAGAACCAGGCCTTTATATGTAACTACTAAATTTTGGACTCTGTTATATTAAATTGATTAAATTTAATTAATTAATGATTAAATTAAATGATTTCAGAAAAAAATCTCGCACAAAAAAACATAAAAAATTAATCACTTTCTAGTACCAGCGACATATCTCGTTCGTCTATGGCCACCTTAAATAATTTAAGGAAAATTTCTTCCGCCTTTTGTTTTGGCTGGTCTCTCAATATTACGAAAACGGAAAATTATTGTTTTATTAAACGGAAATATGTGCTTTTGTATTAATCATAAAACTTTTTGTGCTTCTAACTATTTTTTTCACTTATTTTTGCCATTTGAAATGAGGCAATAGTTGGTGGAATACGATAGTGGATTTGGGAAATTAAGGCTTGAAAGGGATTAGGATAGGATATAACTTGAGAGATGGGATAAGAATAGGATAGGATAGGAAGCAGGAGTGGAGCGAATGGGGAAGAGAAGAGCAGGATAGGAATTGGCAGAGAAGATATTGTAGGAGAAGTAGGTAGGAGCTGGAAGGTAGATAGACAGGTAATGACTGGGACTAGTCAATAGAGAAGAGCCTACCTATCAAACGGGGGAACCGGATACTGTGGCAGGAGGTAGGAATGGACACAGGAAAGATGTAGGAGGGGACAGGAACGAATAGAATGTCCACTGCATGCTCGCAGGTACGGCTTAGCTCGCCGAAATAAGGGTGGATCTTGCCTTCACATACGGACCTCAGCTCTTTCAAGATACAAAAACATGACTTACATATATAAACGAATACAAAAGTTTCTCTGATGGCAGTACCTCGGGTGGTAACACCGCACTTGAAAAACAAAGGTGCAGAGCAATGTGTTAAATCTTTCGCAAATAGTCTGATGCGTATTTTGTTTCCAAAAAAAGGAACAATTTCAAATGAATTCATCGACTCTGTATTCAATGAGACCGACGGTTTACAAAAAAAAATTTACCAGGAAGCCACATTGAAGTGAGAAGAATCTTATAAGATGTTTGGAAATGAAGCTGATCCTTAATTAAATTCCAGCTTCAGGAACCCTGGTAAGACTCAGGTACTTGGTAGAAGACACGATTCGTAAAAAACTTAAGTCATAAACACTCTCTTTGAATGATGAACAGCAAGAAGCAGTGTAAAATAGATTCTTCAAGACCGTTCTTAATGAACAGTGGGAGCAAACAATTCAAGTAACCAACTTTCGGAGGTTTTGTATTTAATTATATTAACCAATAAGTTAATTTAAATCAAAAACCAACCTCAGTGAATAAACAGAGTGCTATAGTAACAAAAACTCAAACTAAAATTACTCTATTCCATATTTTCTTTTGTTTCTATATTTTTCTACATTATTTTCAGATAAACACTCATATAAATAATACAAATAAATAAATAAACCCAGAAAATTTAATTTCTACTGCCACTACGAAATATTTGTTTACTTCACAAAGTCTCTGCCTACGTTATAATTCTCATAGCTCCCCATTACAATCATTCTTGTTATTCTATCAACATTGGTGGTGATCGGATACCTTAACTTGGTGGACACAATGGTGAAGCTGAAGCTGAGGTATGAAGCGCTGTAAAAGTTAAATATACGCGAACCCTATAACTCTATGTACTTCAACATGCGCTTCACGCTTCAGCTTCATCCGGACATTCCGCAGGAACAAAATAGGCTAGTTCAACGTTTCTGAACTATCTGAACTATTTTCAAATCCATTGAAAATTACTGAAAAAATATTGCTCACTCCGAAATCTCAAGAAACTTGAAGTAGCTTAATCAAACGAAAACAACATGTGTGAGGGAAACACGGAATTATTTAAAGAGCTGGTTAAAAAAGAAAATATTTTATGGGATTAAACCAACCCTAACTATAAAAAGGCGCAAGTGTGGAGTAATATTTCGATAGTATTTAAGATATAGATAAGATATAGGTATCTATACATATATATAAATATTGTGATGTGGCAACAAAATGTTTAGATATTCAGAAGATACATTCTGTTTGTAAATTAACGATACCTGTGGAATTCATTGTGTACAACAACCAACATGTATTGTGTACAACATCCATGTTCCTAAAATTAGGCTACATATTTGCAATATGTTTTGACTGAGTACTAATTCGAACTCGAAGTAGTCCAAAGAACCGAAAGCTTAGATTGTTCCAGAACCAGACAGAAGCTTCCAGAAGTTTGTAAATTTGTATAAATACACGAGTAGATGCCATTAAGAGTTTAGTTTATTTTCCAAAGTGGAATTGTTAACAACTGGAAGCGTTAATTACAAAAAAAAAAGTGTTGAGGTATACAAACGTATTAGGATTGTGAATAAGTGGAATAAGTTAAATTTGCTATTTAAACTGAAAGACGTTGTGTTTCATAAAGTAAAGAGCTTTGTTGTATTATTTTGGAAAAAACTTCACAATGTTTTATATTCTTGGCAGCCAAATTGACATTCCATTCTTCACCACTGTGTTCGAGTCAGCTTCATCACTAAGCTTCAATTTTGACGTACTTCATTTGTGCGCTTCATACTACAGCTTCAGCTTCACCATTGTGTTCAGACAGCAAGCCTTCACTTGAAATAGCTGATTGCAAGATATATGTCATGTCATGTCATATAAACTTAAGAAATAATGTCTGACATAATGACCGATATAATTATTTCTAATGGAGGCGTGGCCTTATGGTGGTGTACAAGTTTTTTGTAATGATAACGTTTTATAAATCGATGACAGGCTAACGAAATAGCATGACTCATGCTGATAAGACTCATGCTGATAAGTCTCATGACTCATGCCAACACGATACTCTTATGACGTTATCACATAAAAGTGTCGTCCGTCAACCGACATTACAGAGAAACAACTCTTTTTTTTCAGAGATACACAGAATTCATGTGAGTTTGTCAGTGGTGTGAAAATATACACCGGTGCCACTGTTTTGAAAAAAAACTCGCCCATAAGTACTGACAATTTTTACTGAACTGACTATAACAATATCCTTATGAACCTTGAAAACGTTTCTCGGTTAAATTAATTAAGTTCGCTCGCAGAATAAATTGGTGGTGAATCTTATAAACTGTATCGCATAAGAACCAAGTGCATAAAGCTCCTTAACCTACTGATATTTCTGGGCCACTCATATTCTTTTGTATAACTTACACACACAATCATTTCTAATTTACACAAGTCCTTAAAGGTCAGCATCTCAAAATAATTTCTTTGGAACGTAAAGTAGCCTAACAAGGATGTTTACTTTTACTTTAGCTTACAGAAAATTCTATGCGATTGCTTATGCAATGTTGACACATAATGCGTTAGTGTTCCTTTATTAAAATTATGACTTAGACGGCAATTATAAACTTATGCCAGCAAGGTGTCAACTCTGTCGGTGTGTTATACCGGAGGCTGTCTCTTGACGGATTTCCGAGTAAAAAGGGAAATGTTGAATAAGTTTTGTGGCCTTTTGTATGAACTTTGTGCGTTAAGTTTTCCATTCAGAAAGTTTGTAAGACATTTTTTGTTTAGAAATATGTAAGTAATTTAAGGGCTTCAAGCTGTCACATGTTATGACGCTTGAGTAAACAATACATAGGTCACCATGTGTAGGGATTTGTATGTGGGGAGTGGGGATAATACAAGCTAGGTTGATGCTATAATAGTTGAATTAAGGTCATATATTGTGGATGACAAGCGCAATTGTTGTATTGCTCCAATAAAATATAATTTTTTTCACGAGAACGTCTTATAAATCGATGACAGGCTCAGACTCATCACTCATGCTAACCGCGATATTGTGGTTCTTTCAACCAAAATCGATCGCAGACGTATTCTGAGCACCAGGCGAACATCAAATTTATGTATGCGTGTATGTATGTCGAGTATGTACTTCTAAACTGCCCAACGGATTTTAATGAAATTTACATGGTAAATATAGTTTTGTCCAGGGATCGTTTCTGTAAAAGTTTAGTCCGGCTAACAATATTTTTTCATTTTACAGTAAAATATGTTTTTTCTAGGGCGTAGTAACGCGCAACGGGTACCGCTAGTAAATATGAAATTGGTGCCGATTGTAACTAGGTTGTTGGTACAATAGTATTGTTCGTACAATAGTATTGTTGGTACTAGAATTTTAGTACTTGGTACTAGAATTTTGTACTATTGTAGTTTTGGCACTAAATTTAGTACTTAGTAGTATATTTATTAGATACTAGATTTTGTTGCCGTGATAAGTGGAATTGTATATGGTGTGAGTTAACGGGCTGTATGTTAGTGTTGCTGCCATCAATGTTTTCTTACGTTATCCCGTAAAATTATCGTCCGTAAAACGACTTTATAGACAACCAATTTTTTGTATTATTGAATTAAATGCAAATAAGGTATTCATTTGTTTATATACCTATTATTTCTTGCTTGAAGCTTATGCACGAACCGAGTATTTCTAGCCTATTTGTATAAAATAATGTTTTCATACATCTGAAGAGGGAGATTTGTAGATTTTTGTTCTTTAAAGGGAACGTTTTCCAGAAGAACGAACTGAACAAAAGAAGCTTCTCGAAAATCATAACCTTCCTATTGAAGGAAGCTAACAAAATTAAAGAACCTTGCGTTGTTATAAAGACCAGCGTTTCTAAACAAAAAAACTGTAGAAAAGAAGTTCATAAATTGGTAATTGGATATAGTCCCTAATCTCTAAACATCTTGAGTCTGCAGCAAAAGGAAAGACATGCATCTTCCAACTTTTGATGGACTAACTTCTTGGCCGATCTACAAGAGACAGTTTGAGTCTTCTCAAAACTTTTGGTAAAGAGGAATGCGGGCTTTTTAGAAAGAAAGGGATCATGAGAAGCGCATGATTGAGGAAATGGGAGATGTTACTGCAGGAATTAAGTTCGAAAGTTTTACCAAGAAGTAAAAAGAAACTGTTAAAGCTACAGAGCTTGAACTGAAGCTTGGAAAGACGATCAAGGGAATATCGTAGAGGAATCTTAGTCGATGTTGAGAACGTGGAAAAAGAATTTATGCAGACGAAACGAATTCCGCCCTCAGGCAGAATGATCCATTCTATCTCGGCGAAGTAAAAAAACAATTCCGCCCACCCCATCTGGATGAAGTAAGGCTAGCTATATCTAAGCTTAATAGCAACAAAGTCGTCGGAGCCGATGGCCTAGCTGCCGAACTCTTTAAAGCTTCAGGCCGTGACTTGGCTATAAGTATGCACTGTCTCATAAGCTAGATACGGTTAGAAGAAAGCATGTCCGAAAAATTGAATCTCAGCATAATTTGCCCAATCCTTAAAAAAAGAAACCCTCCGATCTGTACCAACTACAGAGGAATCAGTCTCCTCAACATCGCCTACAAGATCTTTTCTGTTTTATTGTGTGAACGACTAAAGCCATTCGTCAAGAACGTTCATATCAGTTCTATTTTAGGCCAGGAACGACCAAATATTCACATAACGGCAGATCTTGGAAAAAAACCAAGAACTTCAAATCAATACCCACTAGCTTTTCATCCATTTCAAAGTCGCATAAGACAGCATTAATAGAGACGAGTTGTATAGAGCAATGTGCAGTTTTAACATCCCTGCCAAACTCGTCCGATAATGGCTTTATGACCTGCAAATTCGAGCTGGAAACGCTAGGCTTTTTACCTCGTAGGAGGTTCTCCAGCATTTCCTTCGAAATGTGTGGACCCGGTATATTCACGGACTTCAAGCCTGGTGGGAAGTTCTTTCTTGAGGGTATTTTTTTAAATTTGTCTTTCAGGCCATCAATTTTTGGCTTTGAGCAGGTTAAGGATCAATTAATCGCTGCATGAAAGGATTTTGAATTCTTTCAGCTTTGACAACGGCCGGAATTTCGGCGCAAAACCAGTGGAGGCAATCAGCTCTTCGTTTACAAAATTGAGAGGACTTATCTCCACTTGAGCCCACTGTTCCGTGGTAAGCCTTTTTCTGAGCTCCCTGTGTTTATGATGGCCACCAGACTCCAGGTGGGTCTGGCTAGGTGCCAACACTGTCCGCCATCTTCAGTATTCAGTTTCTTATTCTTTGGCGGCAGAGGAGAAGTAGAGTCGATATGTTTTCACCTTTCTAGAAGCTTTCACGACAGGGGTTATCACTCTCAGATAGCTTAGAGAAATGAGATTTTGGCATAGATTGCCTTTGTTCGCCCGACTTGGACTTGGCTGGTGATTTGTCTTTATCTGCTATTTTTTGCAGCTTTTCTTGCTAGGAGCTTGTGAGCACAGCTGAAGCGTTTCCATTCTCGGACTTTTTGTTTAGCCTTATCGACCTGACCATATCTTCGTATGGCTCTCTTGGCGTTCTCGATCTTTTTTTTAAACTGGATCTTGCGTCCCTTCCATTGTCCGTTTGTACGGATGTACCACATTGTCCTTAATCGTTTTTGGCCCATACGAGCTCTGATGTTCGGAAGCGGTTGCCATTTGGGATATAGAAGTCCGTGTACTATTTTCGCAGACTCTGGTGGGTTTTGTGTCACTAGATCTTTTAAAAGGTGTCGAGGTTGCTTTGGCTCATGACGGTGCCAGGGTTTTGACCAAAGACTCACCATTGAGAGGCTCGTTCTTGTTTTTTTATGTTTTTCGGCCACTGTGACGTCTCCGTCCGAACTGTCCGAGCTAGATAGTCGTCTTCGTTGAGGATACGCTCCTCATTTCCTGACGCCATCATCCCCTCCCCTGTCTTGGCACCATTGTCCTCAGAGTCAGTTATATCCACGAGGTATTTAGATAACACTTCATTGGTCTCACGGGCTTCTTTGCTCCCGGCAGGTATTTTTGTCTCTATCTACAAACTTTTATATAACATATGTCACTGACGACTTATCTTCTTTCGAAGCCAAACCATCACCAGCAGCCGTGACTTCTAAAAAATTTTGATTGAGTATTCTCACTCGTTTTTTAGAATCATTTGTTTACATTGTCATGTTTTATTCCGTTTTTACTTGGTTGTTTTAACATACAGCTGGATTGCTGTAAGCCAGAATATAAGCGGCGGGGAGGAGATTTTTTTTTTATAATTAATGTATGTAAGTACACTGTGAGAGCATTAGGATAATAGGGATGGGAAGGTTAAAAGGTGTCTGCTTGGAAATCAAAATGGCAAGGGAAAATATCTAACTATTCCAAATTCGTGTTGTTTGGCTAAAAAAAGAATCCCAATATTACACGGTACGTCGGAAATTGGGCTCAAAGGTGAACTGATGAGCATTACTTGCGAGACGAGTATTACGGGAGAAACTTTTCACAGCAGCTGGCTACTTCGAGTGAACATTTTTTATTTAAAAAAAAAAACGATAAGATAAGGAAAGACATGAAACATTGCGTAGGTGTTCGAGACGGGCAATTGTTTCAGCGGCAGCTTTATTTCCTATCAATCTTAACGCTCGATTTTGTATTCTATCAAGCAGGTGAAGCGATGTTTGCGAAGCACCTGCCCAGAGGTGGGAGTTATACTCGAGTTTAGGGCGTATAATCGCTTTATAAATTGTAGCCATATCAGAAGGGGAAAAAAACTTCTTACACCGATACAGAAAACCTAAGAACTTAGCAGCATTTTTAGCATTCTCAAATATATGGTCGTTCCAACGGAGGTCATCGTTGACACATATACTGAGTACTGAGAGCTTTTCGGTTTCTCCGATGCAAGAGCCATTCATGGACAAAGGAATTGGAGGTATGTTAAACTTTAACTACAGAAGACAGCATTGAGTTTTCGACGCATTAATCTCCACACGATTCCTATTACCCCACTGACAATGCTGTATAAATCGGAGTTTAATGAGCTTGACATACGGTACCGTTGCAATTGTACATCCGAAGGCGAAGGACGTGAATTATCGAACGAATATGAAAAGCTGAGGGTAAAGTCGTCAGGATTAGAAGTAACAGACAGAAGATCATTTATAAAAATGAGGAACAGAGTCGGAGACAGAACAGAGCCCTCGGGCACACCAGCATTTATTTTGTAGAAATTAGACTTGAATCCGTCCAATACAATTTGTATTGAACGGTCCAGAGGATAGCTTCTAATCCAACGAACAAGAGTATCATCGATCCCAAAAGCACGCATTTTCGATAAGAGAGCTTCATGCCAAACTCTATCAAATGCCTTGAAGATATCAAGAGCAATAATCTTACTTCCACAAAAGCGATGTAAAGATTTGTTCCACTGTTCGGTCAGATATGCTATCAGATCACCAGTGTAACGGTTGCTGCTGAAGCCATACTGACGGTCATGGAGAAGCTTTCGAATTTCGAGATATTCCTTAAGCTGACAGTTAATCAGCGTTTCCATGACCTTAAAAAGAAGGGATGTTAGTGCTAAGGGTCGGTAGGAGGAGGGGGGGGGTGGTTCACCTTTCTTAGGGACAGGCTGGACAAATGCTGTTTTCCATTCCAAAAGATTCCAGAAGAGTAGGAGCGATGGTAAAGCTTACGCAGTGGCTTTTCCAGTGTGGAAGAACACCTCTTCAGAAGCATCGGGGGGGGCTCTTGCTACTGTACGAGTGCGGAAAAAAATCTGTCCCATGGAAAAATTTACATTCTCAAGTACAGGAGGGGCAACCTTTGGGACACTGCCGAATTTTTTGCCGTGATTTTCGGTCTTGCAAAAATTTGGTTCTTTTAATAACGGATGATGCTAAGATGCATTAACGGCGCTGAGAGAAGAAGATGCAACAAAGAACAGACCTATCCAAAAGAGTAAAATTCTAACGTTTCAGATGGGGTGGTCATATATAGAGCAGATGGACGTCAATGCTTCGACCCGGAAAATCTTCGATTCTACCCCGGAGGGACAGCGAAGAAGAGAAAGGCGGAGACTCAAATGGCGCACGCAAGTGGAAGAGGACCTCAACCAACTTCACCTGCGAAACTGGAGGCAGCAAACTAAGGACCGAGCTGGCTAGAGTAGCTTGTTGGTTGAGGACCAAGTCCACCCCGGACCACCTAAGGAAAAGGTTAAATGTCCTTTACTCAATATGCATTTCGCGCCAGCATTAACGGTGGGCTCATCAGTTACAGGCACCCATGAAACGAATACGGAGTAAAGAATATTTAACTTAATCACCTGAATACAATTCAATAATTTTCACTTAAAATAATAACAAACAACTGGTAATAGTTGTTGTTCTTTCAAATGAAATTATAATACAGTACAACCAATTTCTTGAGCTTCATATTATCAAAAACAAGTGCTTCTATCCTTATGATGAGAAGTGTACTCTCAAATTCATTTCGCACTTTAAGTTGTGTTGTCCAAATACCATGACCAAACCTCTTTATTAAGCTCTAACTATATTTGGTCGATAGTTTTTAATTCATATTTGTTAATTTTAGGAATTGTTAAGTGATGCTTATGAAGCCCAAATAAATTAACCAGTAACACGAAAATAAAAACACTTAAGCTTAATGATGCCTGGGTTGAATAAATTGACATCGCAAGCTCCTTTTAAATAGACTAACATGAACCTATACCCAGGACTTTGATAAATTACTGAATGATGGTTAGTTGTACTCTTACATCATGAATAATGATGAACTGCAGTTGCAAAACATCACCATCAGCACGATGCACATGGTTC
Organism: Platycheirus rosarum; assembly: GCA_963971375.1. NCBI lineage: Eukaryota > Metazoa > Arthropoda > Insecta > Diptera > Syrphidae > Platycheirus > Platycheirus rosarum. The sequence continues at coordinate 101,518,541 of OZ020510.1, forward strand.
GAATGTAGAGGAGGTCACCCAGAATTCATAGGAAATGTTTGCGATAAATTTTCCGAGAGTCAATTCTTGACTTTGCCCTTGGAGATACTTCAATGATGAAGTTCAGCTTTTGTATGGACCCAACGTACATCTGAATAATTAATACTTGAACTCTGCATCTCACATGGTCTTCTATGATGATGTCTTATCGAGGGCTATATTGAATGGATTAGTCAGCGGAGAGATTCGATTAATTGTCATATATAGTGTGGTGATTTATAACGTCCACGAATTGTTGACTTATAGGTGTAGGTTCCTTTTTTCCTTGATGTAACCTTTCTTTTAGTAAGAGAGAGTGATTGTTTCGTGACAATAGAGGTAAATAAGATACTGTTTGGTATTTTTAAGTTCTTTTTTCTTATTGTTTTCGATTACATGTCAAACTCGAACATCCTTATTCGGTGTTTTACTGCGATGATATCAGAAACCTTGATGATGAATTTTGTAAACTGTTTTTTTACATGAGCTATTAACTATATAAGAAGTTTCAAGTTCTAATTTAGGCGGGAAATTCAGATTTGCTTCTATATACGAGTATATATAATTTAATTTATTTAACTTGACCCTTCCCCTTCCAGATGTAGATAATTGTTTAGCGTTTTTATGAAATATCTCTTGCCGTGTTTGTGTTTTATATAGTGAGTGTTTTGTTTTGCACGGACTTGTTCTTATGCTAGATAATTGCTTAGTGGCTGCATAGTGCATATGTATGTACATATATATTAAAATAAAAAAAATATTTTCCAATTCTAATCACTATGAAACGAGTGGGTATAGAAAATATTAAAACTTAACACAGTGGTTGTGTGTATGCAGGTGTACAATTTTATTTTCTTGATTGCAATTTTTGCATTCAGTAGGTAATCGAGTATTTTTTACTTGCGATCTATAGGGACTATAAGGCAAGTTATGCATTCGTAAAAAAAATTCCAACAATCAAACATGACATTACGATGATAGAGAAGTCAAAAAAGTAGTACTGATTAAACGGTTAATCCGATTTGATTAAAACTTGGTATATAGTATTTTTAAAACACTCTACCCGACTGTTTTTCGAATTGGCAATCTAGCTCCAAAACTAACGGTACCTTCATCAAAATCCGTTTATTAGTTAACGAGAAATTCTGATTTAAAAAACCGGTCATATGGGAGGTACCGTTATAAAACTTTTTCTGAAAAATCCATTAAAACTAAAAGATAGATTTTGCATAGAAAACATCATTCAGAAAGTTTTATCAAAATCGTAGAAGCCGTTTTCGAGAAAAAAAAGTTTTTCATTAAAAGTTATATGGCAGGTACCGTTAGTTTTTGGAGCTAGAATGCAAATTCGAAAAACAGTCGGGTAGAAAACTCTAAAAAATACTATAAACCAAGTTTGAATCAAATCGGCCCAACCGTTTAGGCTGTAGGAATCGATACGGACAGACAGACAGACAGGCAGAATTTTCTGACCAACTTTTTTCGACTTCCCTATTATCGTAATGTCATGTTTGATTCTTAGAATTTTTTTTAATGCATAATTTGCCTTATAAATCGCAAGTAAAATTTACAATTTTCAATTTTGTTCAGTGAGTTTCTAGGATATTTTATAAAAGATACCATTCCATCAATGCGAAATGATCGATTTCATCCGCTACTGGAGGTGGATTCTTGTAGTCTGTAGTTTCCGATTGCCTTAAATCCTAAGATGTGAGCATAGAAACAAGTATGAAAAGCTAAAGATAATACCGTCAGCAAAAAAAGAAGCCCTGCGGCACACCAGCGTTTATGTTGTGTGAGCTAGATGCGAGAAGCTAGATTACCAAATGATTTTATTATTTGGGGGTAAAAAAGATTCGCCTTTTTTCGGAATAGGCTGGTCAAAAATTTTATTTTGCAACTTTTTAAAGCAAGCCCATAAGAGTAGGATATAAGGAAAAGCTTCCGTAGTGTGGAAAATACCTCCAGAACAATAACGGGGATACAATCTGGATAAGCGGATTTATGAATATTAAGATCTTTTAAGATTCTTACCACAGTATGAATGCGAAATAAGAATAATTGTCCCATGAAATCATTTACGCGATCAAGAACACTATTTGACAGTGTGGAATAGAAACATGTAAGCTTTCTCGAAAGATTTAACAAAAGTAAAGTGACTTTGAAAGTTCTAATTCATAAGAGAATCAAATTAGTATAATCATATCAGCGCTGGAATCTGGAATCTATACCGCAGGACCATAGGTATAGTGACCAGTTAAAAGTCATAGGAGCCCTCCAATTGGATATGTGTGACACGAAAAATGTGCAGAAATGTTACAATGGTCTTATGTGCCTAGAGGTGGTCATACTTCTGTACAGTATTTCTGCTCGTATGTTCCACTAAATAGCTCGTAGAAACTTTCTTTTGTTAGCGTTGTCGTTCTCTTCTGTAGGGCATGGGTCCTAATTAGGCTTAAACGATGGAATACTTAATGCCGATCATAGCAATTGTCTCACTGACTTCGGAAAAGCTTGAGACGCTTTGCCGAAGTCTTCTTCTGTTAGCATCCAAACAAGCGCGAAATCCTATCAAAGTGGCGTTGAAGTACATATGTATATGTATATACATATTTTCAAGAACATCAGAATTCGCTTGACACAACTATCTAAAAATTACTCCGGAACTCAATAATTTGAATCTTATACAAAATCGCATCTACGCCTTTGTTTATACATGTTTATACATACTTGAACCTATTGTAATGATTTGGCTTGGGGTTCGACAATTAAAACTCAATAAAAATTATATAATTATAAAAAAAATAATACAACAAACCTCTTTATTTTATGAAACACAACGTCTTTCAGTTAAAATAACAGCAAATTTAACTTATTCCACTTATTCACAATTCAAATACGTTTTTATACTTCAACACTTTTTATTTAATCTCAATACAATCACTTTATACTAACGCTTCCAGTTGTTAACAATTCCACATTAACTAAACTTTCAATGCAATCTGTTCGTGTATTTATACAAATTTACAAAACTTCTGGAAGCTTCCGTCTGGTTCTGGCACAATCTAAACTAAGCTAAGGATTCGTGCATATAAAAAAAAATTGAGATAACAATGAAACATGACATTACGATCATAGAGAAGTCTAAAAAAGTGATCGAGAAAAAAATGTCTGACTGTCTGTCTGTCTAGCAGTACGTATAACGAACTGCACTGCACTACTGCAGCCAAAACGACTTTAGCGATTATCTTTAAACTTGATGTGTGTGATTATTTTGGCATTCCCCAGAGGCGAAATTGACAATTTATTTTTAGGCCTAAAAATAACGGTACCTGCCATATGACCGTTTAAGAAAAGCTTTTTTTTCTCGAAAGCGGCTCCAACGATTTTGATGAAAATTTTTGAGATTTTTTTTTTTGGTATTGGCAATCATTTGATTAGAACCAAATTTACGGGAAAAGTCTATTAACGGTATCTTTCATATAACGGTTTTTTTAATTTTGGACTTTTTCGATAACGGCTTTTTGGATCTCAGTCAAATTTTATATTTGAGAAGATCTAGGAAGCTCAATTAATTCTGCATGTCAAAATTTTTAATTTCTTTTTTTTAATAAAAATTAATTTTTGAATTTTTTTTTTGAAAAATCAATTTTTTTAAAACTAATCAAAAAAAATTATTTTTATAATCACATGTACCCTCAAAAACTGCATACCAAAATTTCAAAAAAAAAGATTCAACAAACTCAAAATAAAAAACAGGATTTGCCCTGTCCTACAATTTTTGAAATACATTTTTCATAAATTCTTTGTTATTTAAGACGTGTAATGGCGTACTTCATTTTTACTAAAAACCGTTAAATATTGTGGTTTTCATACTTTTTTATAATGTAATTTGGCACATAAGAGCAAGTACGTGCGACCCAGTCGTGCCCATTTTTTTGTACTATTTCGAGTTCGAATTAGTACTCAGTCAAAACATATTGCAAATATGTGGCATACTTCTAGGAGCATGATTGTTGTACACAATACATGTTAAAAATAGTTGTTGTACACAATGAATTCTGCAGATGTCGTTAAGTTAGAAACAAAATGTAATCTCCGAATATCTTAACATTTTGTTGCCACATCACACTGTTTTACAGAGTTTAAGAATCAATGAAAAGTCATTGTGCGTATTGTTTTTATTTAGAAAATACATGGTGCACAACACAAATACTAAGAAGAGGCACACAGACAAAAAAAATTCTAAAATTGCTATTTAAGTCAGCAAAATAATTGCACGAACAAACAGATTTCCAAGGCAGTTAAACACCTGAAGTCATATCAAAAAAACATGAAAATATATTACATTTTGTATATGGATGGCTCCAATCTGCTTCTAGAATAGATACTTTTGTATCCAAAATTAAAATTCAAAAAATTCTGCCAATCCATATGGAAATTAGTATTCCCCACGTTAACGTAGCGTTAATACCTAGATACTCATACTAGCTACACTCGTAGTCGTCTAGTTAAGAAAACGTAGTTTGTTGCTATTTGTTTATAATTACACAAAAACTGATAAGGTTTTTCACTTTTAACACTGCCACAGAAAAAAAATAGGTTTTCATAACGTCATATCAACAATATGTTTCCATTTACGTAAAATGCGATTCCGACATTTCACCCTCTGCTTGAAAATCGCAATTATTTTGGGCGTGTGTGTTTCATTGTTTTCGGTGTGGATCATTATTGAAAATAAATATTTGAATGAATTTAGAGTGAACGTTAATAAATTGTACACAAAATTGAATTCGCCTGCATTTCAAATTCGGCAAAATGGAAAGTTTTGGATTCTTGAGAACTTTATCATCGCAAGAAAACAGTTCGGTTATTTCGAATCAATTACTTACACAACTCATGGAGAGTACTCTTATTTGGATAACCTAGAGGAGATAGTTGAAAGGTTTGTTTATTTTGCCCTACAGTAGACTATAATTATTTTTTTAAGAAGAGCGAAGGAGGGTTATAGTATATAGATAAAGGGTAGGAAATTAAAAACTGACGTCAGGATTTAATGAAACACGCGTTAAAGTTGGTAGTGTTTTATTACAGAATTTCAAAAACCTATAATTAAGATTATGTAGGTATAGAACAAAGTGCTCAACTAGGTCGCATGGAATTGTTCTCATATCATAATTATATAAAAAAATAGATTCATGGACCCAAACAGTTGTAAAGGGTCTTTCATTAAGGACTTCCTATCCAGCGTTTGGACTTTGCTGGGAAAGCAGTAAATTTACTGCGGTTTTTTTCTAATTTTTTAAATCTAGTCTTTTCATTAAATCTGAGTACTGCGATTTTTGTGATTGGGTTTAAAAAGCATCAAGGTTCGGACTTTAATGCAAATAAAAGGGCACGACTGGGTCGCACGTACTTGCTCTTATGTGCTTAATCATATGGGAAGGCAAGATCTTTGATCGAAACAAGTAACATTTACGTACAAAAATAACACGTTCTCAACTTATAAATAATGTCAAAACCACAACCCTTAACAGTTTTTATTTAAAATGGAGTATGCCATCACACGTTCTGTATAATAACGAATTTATGAAAAATATATTTATTGTAGGACGGATTTTCATAAAATCCTGTTTTTTTTAGTTTTTTGAACAAAAAAAAATTTCAAAAATGTTCATCAAAATCGTTGGAGCCGTTTTCGAGAATAAAAAGCTTTTCCTTACGGTCATATGACAGGTACCGTTATTTCTAAGCCTAAGAATAAAAATTCAATTTCCCCGCGGGGGAATGCCAAAAGAATCACACACACAAAATTTGAAGATAATCGCTTAAGCCGTTTAGGCTGTAGCTCGTTATACATATTGACAGACAGACAGACAAACAGACAGACATTTTTTGCCACTAACTTCTTCACGAATCCTAAACTTGCCTTATACTCCCTATAATCACAAGGAAAAAGAGTTGGTTGTCTGTAAAGTCGGTTTACGGACGACAATTTTACGTGATAACGTCATAAGAAAACATTGATGGAAACAACACCAACATACAACCCGTTAACTCACACCATATACAATTTCACTTATCATGTAAGCAAAATCTAGTAGTAAATCTACTACTAAGTACTAAATCTACTACTAAGTCTAGTGTCAAATGCAGTGCCAAAAAATACAATAGTGCTAAATTATAGTACTAAGTACTAAAACCTTAGTACCAAAAATACTATTGTACCAACTACCTATTACCAATCGGCACCAGTTTTATATTTAACTAGCGGTACCCGGCGGGCGTTACTACGCCCTAGAAAAAGTTTTATTTTTGTGTGAAATGCGAAAATAATGCTAACGGGACCAACGATCCCTGGACAAAACTATATTTACCCTGTCATTAAAATTCGTTGGGTGGTTTAGAAGTGCTTGCGATCGATTTTGGTTAAAAGAACCACAGTATCGCAGAGTGCGCAACTTTTCTTATCAGCATTATCAGCATGAGTCTTATTAGCATGAGTCTTATCAACATGAGTATTATCAGCATAGTCATGTTATTTCGGATGTGTGGCTTGTCATCGATTTAAAAGACGTTATCAAGTCAAAAAAAGTAGATCTGCTTCGCTATTAACATACTTTCGAGAAGAATCAGGTGTATATCGAGATCTTTGAAAACTCTTGTTACTGTACGAGTGCGGAAAAAAATCTGTCCCATGGAAAAAATTACATTCTCAAGTACAGGAGGGGCAATGTTGCTGTTAGGCAGCGTGGAGCTAGCAGCGAAATGGGCGGCGAGCAAGTTTGCCTTCTCTGAAGAGTAAACAATTGGTTTGTTATTGTCGATGATCGTTGGAACCGGAGATGTTGAGGAGTTTTTAATATTTTTTACAAATGACCAAACATTTGTCTGCCTTTGGGACATTGCAGAATTTTTTGCCGGAATTTTCGGTCATGTAAATTTGGTTCTTTCAATAATGAAGTTGCATGAGTTTACTGTATGATATTATCTTATAGAAAGGATCAAACCCACATCAAATTAAATAGAAGATTTTCCGGGTGGAAGCAAGCATTGCTGTCCATCCGACATCTGAGACGTTGAATTTTTACTCCTTTGGTCTGTGTCGCTTCTTCTTCTTCAATGTATCTTCTTCTCCACTCTCCGTTAATGCATACGGGACCAAAAATCACTTGAAGAATTTTTTCTCCAAGCAACCTAAAGCGTACTCATCCAGTTTTGTAAAGGTCCATGCGCCTGCGTCATAGAGCAGGACCGAGATGATGAGAGTCTTCTAAAGGGACAAAGTTTCGAGAAAGAGGGCTTTACTATTCAATTACTTTCTAAGTCTGAAGAAGCAGCGATTGACAAGAGTTATTCTTCGTTGGATTTCAGCGCTGGTGTTGTTGTCCGAGTTAATAGCGGAGCCCAGGTAGAAAAAGTCCCTAACTACCTCAAAGTTAGAGCTGTCTATCGTGATGTTTTGTCCAAGACGTCGATGTTAGGTATTTCTTCTGATGACATCATAGACTATTTTCTCACTTAAAACCCACGTTCACGCAATACAGGCGAAAAGATCTTGTAGGGGATCTTGAGGGCACTGATACCCCTGTAGTTGTTGTTTAGTTCAGCTTTATGGCGTTTTTGGCCGATCTACCGCGATTCACAAATTCTGGCTAACGTCGTTCTCAAAGAAATATGGACCGATGATGCCGCCAGCCTAAAATCTACACCAAAAAGTGACTTTTTCGGGATGTATTGGACGCTCTTGGATCTCGTATTAGTTTCCAACTGATCCAGAGCCTATTCAATGAACACACCTCGACGTTTATTGTCGTTTACCTTCAGCTTCTGGGTCAGTTAAATTTTGTACGGTTCAGTCGGTTTTATCTTTGGCTCACCGCTACGTCGAAAGAAAAACCCTCCGCTTTGTGTCAAATATCTCGAACTTGGATTCATCGTTCCGTAAATCATTTGAAATTTTCTTCCTTCTAGTATTTATGGTTTTTGGCACATTCTAAACTGTTTAGCTTATTTTGTTAAATAAAATTCTAAAAACATAGATTAGTATTTAAACAATTTTTTTGTTATTTATACTTTCAGATGGCAGGGTCCGATCAGTATCGCCATTTTTGCCCCAGGGCCAGATTTTGACAAAACTATGCTCATTATTGATTATCTCCGTAGATGCTCGGTTAAAAGAAAGTTAATCCACTTGCTTGTTACATTCCACATCTACTTTCCAGTCGATAACATGCCAAAATCAATAACCCAAGATGTATTTTTCAAGTTTAACACTGAATGTACAGAATCATTTCCATTCAAAGGAGAAGAGACCAAATCTCATCGTCGAAATCAGTCTATTGCTTACCCGATAAATGTCGGTCGGAACATAGCCCGCAAATTGGCAAGAACTCATTTTATTTTTCCTTCTGATATTGAGATGTACCCAAGTTTGAATTTTATCAACGATTTTATGCATATGATCCGCAGAAGGCCAGAAATGTTACTTGCTGAAAGACAGTATGAAAATTCTTTCATCAATCATAAATATCGTTCTTTAATGAGACACTTTCGTACAGGGTTTACACTTTGGCCGTTTTCGAAGTGAGTAAGGATCAACATGTTCCTGAAACAAAATCTGATCTTCAAAAGATGTTACTTACAGCTAAGGCTATACCATTTCACATGACTATTTGTCGAACCTGTCACGCTATTCCAGAACTAGATAGATGGATGATGGAAAGAGAAACTAAGCTTTTGGATATATTTTTAATTACCAAGCATAAAAGTCACTGGGAGCCATTTTATGTGACGACAAATTTCGAGCCATTTTTCGATGAACGTTACACATGGGAAGGACGGTATGACAAACAGATACAAGTAAGTGCATATCGAATTTTATTATATTACAAATAATAAAAATTGCTTCATTTCAGGCGGATCTGCTTTCTATATTGAACTATGATTTTGTTATTTTGAACAATGCGTTTTTGGTACATCGACCGGGAATTAAAACATTCTCTATCACCAGCAGTCCAGAGATCGAAAGGACCAATATTCTAACTGCGGAGGAAGTAAAGCCACAACATAAAATTTTGTTTGGATAATCAAATATAGAATATAGAATTGGTAAAGGGTTTAACCGCAAGGAACAGAATATCTTACATTTGTATTGTTAATTTGTTGCTGAATAAAGTTTATTTATTATTTTATTTATTGTACATTATATCATGTGTTTATTGCTTAAACAAAACATTTCAGTATTAATTTAACATACCATTTTAACGCATAGAAACTTGGATATACGAAATTTGCTTTGTTTGTTTGCTTAAATAGTTGCAATAATGGAAATAGTTTTTGTATATTCAAAGGCAACTTTAAATAGCTTTTAACATTATTATTTAAACACACACATGCAATCAAATAAGCACAAACATCACACATATGCAAACAAATACGAATACAAAAGACATAGGTACAAACAAACCAACACATAAACAAAACAACATATAAACAAACAAACAAACACACATGCAAACAAAACACATGCAAACAAAAAAAAATAAGCAGACAAACAATCACACAAAAACAAACACACAACACAAACAAATAAAGAAACAAACACACACACAAATAAGCACATAAAAACAAACAAACACACAGAAAGACAAAGAACGTACAAAAACACACAAACAAACAAAGACATAAACAAATACACACAAAAAGAAAGAAAGCACAAAAACCACAAAAACGAAAACAACCCCAAGAAAAACATCAAAGCACACAAGCAAACGCACAGAGACAAAACCGCTCTAATAACACACAGGTAATAAAAAAAATAAGAAAACACAAACAAAATAGACACCCAAAAACCATTCATTTGTGTATATAAACACATAAACAATATATAAACAAACAAACAAACACACATGCAAACAAAAAAAATAAGCAGACAGACAATCACACAAAAACAAACACACAACACAAACAAATAAAGAAACAAACACACACACACAAATAAACACATAAAAACAAACAAACACACAAAAAGACAGGAAGACAAAGAACGTACAAAAACACACAAACAAACAAACACATAAACAAATACACAAAAAAAAAGAAAAAAAGCACAAAAATCACACACAAAAACGAAAACAACACCACGAAAAACATCAAAGCACACAAGCAAACGCACAGAGACAAGAACGCTCTAATAACACACAGGTAATAAAAAAAATAAGAAAACTCAAATAAAAAAGACACCCAAAAACCATTCATTTGTGGATATAAACACATAAACAAACTAAAATAAAGAGAAACAACCAAGCAAACAAACCCACACAAACAATATAAACAAAAACACAAGACATAACCAAACACAAGAAAATTTTTTAAAACACAACAGCAACAAAAACACGCACATACAAACAATAAACATTTCAAACGCAAACAAATAACAATAAAATACATTAGGTCATGAAAAGAACATACTCATGGAAGAGCCCCCCACCATCAAAGTTTAGGCAAAACATTCTTGTGAATCCGTTTGCTCTAAGATCAGCAGAACTTTCGAGACAGTGAGTCTTGTGAATAAAAAAAAGCTTATACTAAAACTTGGAATTTTAAGCAAAAGCTAGGTTTTGTGCTAGCTAGACAAAGAATTTTTTTTAGCAACTGCTCTTTGATTTGCTATTTTATGCTTAGATCATGTAGCTTTATCTTTTTTTTTCAGCTTAAGCTTCAATTTATGTGAATAAAATAGCTCAAGCAATATTTAAGCAAAAGCTACAAGAATATCAAGATTCCTACACCCCTGTCTAGAATCCTTTCACAAATTTGAAGTTTTAGAATTCTCCTTATTAATAGTGCAAACATGGCAGGATTTATACGTGTAAGACAGCCAAAAGCAAAACAAGATGACTCACTCTTTTTCGGTTTTCAAAAGGCTATGATTACTTTTTGGGTGACTCAATAGAGCGTAGAGGAGGTGCAGTCACATGTGTTGGACAAGATATTGCAATTTGCAAAAGCACGTTAAGCACGTTGCCAACAAAATTATGGATAAGGCTCATAATGACAGTCCATTTCCGTGTAGTCCTAAGGATGTAGGGATATCGAAACACAAAAGGCAAAATGGTCAGAAAATATAATTTTCCTGGAACTTTTACCGCAATCAACTGCGCTCTTATTGCTATTTCAAAGCCCCAAGATTTCCCGACGAATATGTTAATCGGAAAGGCTTCCACAGCAATGACCAAGATCAGTTCACGATTCACGAGTTTTACAAAGATCGTTTATCTATTCTTCTATGAACCATAACTTACTGGGAAACGCCATCATTCTAGCAGACTCTGGACACGGGATGACTCATTGGTTTCAAACGCCTTTCAAGAATCCTTAAACGGACTCCGAAAAAAAATTAATGAAATAATCTGCATGAAGCGCGTTGTATTAGAGAGATTCTTTGGGTAAGTGAAGCAGAGGTTTTCGCGTGTGCGCTACAAAATAATAGAGCCATGATTACTGACTTTTTCTTTCATCAATTGAACAACCATGATGTGCAAGAGCTGTGGTTTCAACAAGAGGGCGCAACATGTCACACAGCTCGTGCCATAATTGATTTATTGAAGGACACGTTTGATAACCGCATAGTTTCACGTGAATTAGCCTCCAAGATCGTGCGATTTAACACCGCTTGACTATTTTCTGTGGGGATATGTGAAGTCGCTAGTCTACACCGATAAGCCCGAAACGATTGACCACTTGGAGGACAACATTCTCCGCGTTATTGCCGATATACGGTCACAAATGTTGGAAAGTCATCGCAGATTAGACTATGTCCGAGCCAACCGTGGCGGTCATATGCCAGAAATCATATTTAAATTAAAAAAAAAATTGGCAACAAAAGTCGAACATAACGGGTCCGCCAAATAACTTTTTTTTTTAAAATGCTTCATCAACATCGAGTGTAGCTTCGGCTGTGTGGCAAGTAGCGCCGTCCTGTTGAAACAAAATGTTGCCAATATCCTCCTCTTCAATTTTTGTGAACAACAATTTGTTCAACATGGCCCGATAACGATCGCCATTGCCTGTAACGGCCACTCATTGCTCATTTTCCAAAAATGGCCCAATTATGCCTCTGGACCAAAATCCGCACCAAACAGGGACTCGTTTTGGGTGTATCGGCTTTTCAATGTATGCGTTCGGGTTTTCTATGCCCAAAATGCGACAATTTTGCTTGTTTACATACCCGCCAAGATCAAAATGAGCCTCATCTGAAAAGATGATTTTTTTGGCAAAATCGGCATCTTCTCTAAGTCGATCGCAGGCAGTAATGTCGCAATATTTCCCAGCGTATACACAACCATATTCGTTCAGCGGAAGGATAAAACTAATTATCTGTCAAATCAGACATAAGCTAAGTGTTACCATTCACGAAATAAGCACTAGTTGAAAAAAAAACCGTTGGATGGCGGACCCTTTATAAGTGGTTTAAGAACATATTTTTAAATTATGATCTTAAGTGGGCTCCTGCAGTAAAAACCTCAATATTTGGAAGAGGAAGTGGAGGAACTTTATTTCGATTCCGGAAAAATCTTGATTTTGTTCAAATTAGTTTCAAGAGAGGTGGAGAGCTGCATACTTTAAATATTAAATTAAACAGCTATGAAGTCGTTTTAATACCTACTTATTTTAAGTGCAACAACTGGCGACGTGATTACGACATCTAATGTGATGCGCTTCAATCTTTGATTACAAGTGATATAAAGCTTGTTGGGGATTTTAACCGTCGAATAGGACTTGCTCAAAATAATTTTGTAACTGTTTATAACGGTAATTATTTGGTCAAATATCGCAAATCTAAGGATTCCTTTCGTGAAAACAAAAAAAATTATTAAAAAGATAAAATGCGGAATACTTATCAACACAACTTAAGTACGAAACTTGAACACTTGAAGATCTGGAAGAATATTACGTAGCTAATATTGAAATGTTAACGGAAATTTTCAAGACAGCTGCTCCAGCGAGCGAAATTACAAGAGCTTAACCCGTATTTAAACAAAAATGGTTTTATACAGAGTGCTTGAAAGCTAGAGATAAAACATTTAAGTTTTTACGGATTTTAAGATCAAACAATGCTAATATTTTTAAAGTGCTCTATAGTGAAGCAAATGAGGAATTTAAACGGACTTGTTAAAAAAAAGGCTTCTTATGAACAACGCAAAATTACTGTAATTATTATACAAGACCTTCAGCTGAGTTTTGTAAAGCAGTATATAAATGACCGCACCAATGACATTAAAAGCTCCTCAACTGAGATTTTACTTTTGAAAGAATACTCAAAACTTTTATTTCAATAAGCTTCCCCTATGGTTCTTCATGATGAGTTGGACACTTTACAAGAAGTTCAGGAAGTAATTAACAATGCAAAACCAAATAAAGCCCCGGGATATTATCGAATCCCCTTTGAATTCTACAAAAATGCTACAGATCATATCATTAACTCGTTAACAATAGAATTTAACCGAATCTTCGAAACTGCTGACGTAGCTGAAAATTTGAAAAAATCTATTATATCTCCTCTATATAAAAAAGGTGACTACAGTGATCCAACAAATTATAGAGGAATTTCATTTTTAAATACTTCAGCCAAGTTCTTTGCTTCACTTATATACAAAAGATTTATTCAATGGGTTCAAGAAAAGAATTTCAAGCTGGATTCAGAAAAGGTTACTTCACACTTGACCAAATATTCGCACTCACTAATATTGCATCAGCATATAAAAGTAAACATAAAAAGCTCTACGCATTCTTCGTGAATTTTCGTGCAACGTTTGACACAATACCTCGAGAAGCACTCTTTTATAAGCTTTCGAAAATTGTCGTGTCAAGCAAAACTATTCGTATTCTGAGGCGTTGTACGAACTACAAAAATAATGTTGCACTTGTGTGGGACGGTGATATAATCTCCGAAGAATTTGAAACTTTGATGGGTGTGAAACAGGGGTGCATACTTAGTGCATTACTTTTCATTTTGTATGTGTTAACGATATAACGGATGAAGTAAAGGGAGGATTAAATTTCAGCGCGGTCCCAATCCCAGCATTAATGTATGCGGACGATATCGTCTTTCTATGTGACACAGTGGAGGGTATGCAGCTAATGATAAATAGACTAAGCGTGTATTGTAAATGTTGGAATTTATCAATTAACTTAGACAAATCAAAAATGATGGTATTTAAAGATGGTGGTGGCCTCTTCTCTCGCTGGAAAAAAATGGAAGTTATCTGGAGAAGAAATATGGGGTATGGGGATATAATGCCTATGATTAAGTTGAAAAATTTCTACGTTATTTCCTAAAAAGAATATTATTCCGTCTACCGAAAGCTATATGATGTATATTGAAACCGGAAATCCACCTACGAGAAATGCAATTCTATTATGTTCTCAAAGTTTACGAGATGGAAGATTCGAGAATTCCAAATATTGTGCTGAAAAATATTATTAGAACGGAAGGGACTATATGCAGTGCATGGCGGAAAATAGCATCAGATTGTGGAATTGACTTGGTAATTACAACGTACGAACAACATTCCACACTTAGGCATCAATTCAATCTAATATTAAAGAATTTAGACCGAGTCTTGTACGACAAATACGTTGAAGAAGCCTAATCGTCGCTATATAAAAATTACTATAGCAAACTCAACCACTTTCTAAACGAAAGAACGTATTTTATTATTTGTAACTCTGCCGTAAGGATCAGCAAAATATATTTAAAATGAAAGGTGAATTAGTTGGTCTCAACTTCATACCCCACCGTTCGGATCTACCCACACTATGCGATCTTTGTAACATGAAAATAAGAGAAAGATATTTTTCATTTTCTTGCTTGATCTGTCCAATCCTAAAGGAATTCCACGTTGTTTTTTTGGAAAAAGTACCTTAGATGAAGCTGAAACATTATGCATTTTAAACGGAGATTTAGGATGGGATGTTTTATACAACTATAATGTAGCTGCACTTCGTTACAGAAAATGTATTGTTGAGGGAGATTTTTAAAATTTATATGTTCAAAAAAAATTATTTTATTGTCAACCTGGTAGACGGCCTTAGGCCAAACCAATTAGGCTTAGATTATTCAATCATTGTTAACTATTTATGAAAAATAAAAGTCAATTAAAACTAAAACTAACTAACTAAACTAATATATAAATTATAATGCCAGAAGATTATCTTTCGAATAATGTAAATTTCATGTCAGTTTAAAAAATCATCTTTGTTTCATTCCATTTCAAAGTTATACCTCTAAAAAAACACTCTTTATTAGTTTTGCAATGTTACACAATATTAAAAATGAAAATAACACAAAAGAAGTCAAAACAATAATTTGAATGACTTAATTCTCAAGATAATTAAAAAAATTATATTTTCTAAAGCGGCGTCAAAAAAAATAAATTGTAATTTATTACAACGCCGCGTTTTTATGCCGCAAGGAATAAGAATTTAATTTCCTCTGGTGTTAAACTAAAATTTGAACTTTTGACCGAACAAACTAATATATACTAAACCTTCCTGTATTATATGTACAAAAAATGTGCTAAAACTCTTTACTAAAGTAAAACAGAGATACAAAAACAATTTTCTGACGAAGGGATCTTTTTATTTTATTTTTTACTTGTTTTATAGTTTTTTTGTTGTTGTCTTAACAAGTTTTTTTTCTTTTATTGTTTTTTTCGAATACTTTTTGAGAATTTTCTTTTAAACTTAACGTATACATAAATAAATATAGTTTATTTCTTTGCTAAATACTATTTTTTTATTTTATTTATATTACAAAGTATACAAACGAAATGTCTCTCTCAGATAAAAATATAAACTATTCTTTGCTATACTTTTTTCAATTTTGTTTAAAAGTGCCCATAAATATGTCTTGAATGGTTTAAGTATTGAAATACATATTTTTTTGTTAATAAATATTTGTTTTTTATGCAAATATTCTACGCGAACTACGTAAGAATTTTGCAATTGCATGATTTCTTCTCAAGATGGAAATAGACACAAAAACATTTCTTAGTAATTGACTTGCAAATGGGCTCGGAATGGTTTTAAATATTTATAAAAAAGACCTGAAAATGGAATAAAGGGATTTGAGTGTAAGGAATACATATGTATATATTATGTACTTTAAAGGAAGTGTCAAAGTAATATTGTTCTATGTTGAAAGAGCATGCATTTACCGCAAATATACAAATTAATAATATTTCAATTCATTATAAGTGTTATAATACAAATATAGTTATTTCAAAAATTTAAAAAAAATACAAATTTATTATTAACGTTCAGGATATGCGGGCAAAACATTATTTTCTATTTTTTCTCAGGTACTAGATACAATTAAGACCTGTTTTTTTTAAACTTACTCAAACGCATACAAAAATATTTTTTACAATATGATAAATTTAATGAAAAAAGAGGACATGAGTTTGTTTTTATAAATGTGATATAATTGAAAAGAAAAATTAAGTAATATGATTTTGTTTGATAGTTTCCAAAAGTCTTGAGAGGTAGGAGCAAGTTTTTACTTAAACATAGGTTAATTTTTTTTAAATAATTTGTTTACATTTTTTTTAATTAATGGAATTTTACTAAATTATAAACTAAATTACAAAAGATTAGCACTTATTTGAGTTTTCTTTGTCAATCCCGGACTGGTGCCACTGGAGGAAATTGCAATTCGTCGTAAAGTTTAGTTGGTGAATTAATAGCATCACATAAACTGCGATATTTGGCCGATTCTGCTGAAATATAAAAGTGTGTAGTTAAAACTAAAAATCGATGGTTAAAATGTTAGGTAGAAAGGTAAATATATTTTCTACGATCTTTCCAAACTCGTCAATTTTCTGGGCTTACTGGCATCTACTTAGAATTTTAAATAACAAAAACAAAAACAGTCTGGATGGAGGAGTCAATTATTTTGGAGAACTGGACGGCCAGTCAATTTCGCCTTTTTACACCACACCTTCAGGGAATGTGTCATTTGCATGACACACCGTCGGCACCTTTTTCACAAATTTCCTGGACAAAAGCCAATATACGGCGATACCGATTAGAATGTACTCTGAAGAAAAAACGCCCAATAATGCACTTACTTATAAGTATTGCAATTTTTGTGTGGATCTAGATGGATTCCCCGTTCCCCAAATGCGGTTATTATTCTTTAACCACACTAGAGAGTGTGAAATGGGCCTCGTCGATCATCAAAATTTTCTTCCGAAAATCAGGTCCGTATTTTACTGCTGGAAAGTAAGATAGGCTATGTTATTTGCAAACGAAGGAACTGGAACGGAAAAAATCATTAGTCTCAAACAAAGAGACTCGATTTGCAGGTTCTCAGATGGTATGATTAAAATGTATAATTTCGTAAAGAACTTTTGTACGGAGCAAAGTAGCAAAGTAAAATGGGTAGACGAAACAGCAAACTTCACTCTTAAAGCAAATGTTGTCAAGTGGTACACTGATGGATTAAGAACGTTTGAAGGGACAAGGACAGTTCCTGGAATTTTCGGATCTAAAACTAAACTTTCCATACTGATGGGACAGTCTACTAGCATGTTCCAGGCAGAAATTTCGAAACAAAATAGAGAAACCAAAATATTGCCATCATGTCAGATAGCTCTAAGCTGGTATTGGAGTGTGTGGCTTAACAAACTGGGTAAAAATAACCATGTTTAGCAATTGAGGTTTTGAAGTCCCATGTTTACGTGAACAAGCCCGAGACTCTGGAAGCCCTCAAGGACAACATTCGACACGAGTGCGAGGATCTGTCGCCCGAAGTTCTCGCTGAAGTGATGAAAATGCCACAAAATGAGCCCGCGTATGGCTATCAATTTTGACCCATTTGGCCGATATCATCTTCTCGACTTGACCAATACAATTCTAAGGTTCAAAAAACAGAATCGAAGTTTTTCATTTAGAAAAAAAAGAGCCAAACAACATCGGATGGATGACTTCTTTTGGCCCACCCTGTTCAAATCTTTAAAAAATATTTAATTATTTTTATTTTGTTTCTTAAACTGGTAAATATTTCTAAGCTTAACATTTAAAAATGTACCTTTTGTCTTCGTTTTAAAATACTTCTACGATTTAAACTGAGTAATTAACTATGTGCCTGGCCACATTGAAGAAAGTTCGCAATTGCATCACTGCAAATTCGTGGCTGACAACTAAGGTAAATTGACACGAGAAGAACGTCTGGAAAGTAAAACACAGCTTTTCTCTACAAAGAAATGTTTTATCTGTGCTGAGAATCTATTCGCAAAAGTTTGTTTAGTAAGCTAAATTTTCTAAATAATTTTGTTCAATATCTATGAACGAGTTTCATTCAAGAAAACATTTGCTCTTTCTGTCAAAAGATTTGATCTTTTTCAATTTCGAGAGTTTCATTGTAAGAAAAAGAGCAAATCTAGATCAAATCTCAACACGAAAGATTTGATCTCTGATGGGTTGGCAGATTTGATCTAAGTGCACACATACATGTAAATAGTCTTTCGGTCAAACGTCAAATGGTAAATATTTTGTTATTTTTGTTGTTTGTTGTGAACTTGTGCCAGCCCGTGCTTAGTCAAAAAATTAACAAATATCCATTAAATATACAAAATAACAAATAAAGGTGTTTTTGAAGTGAGAAAATACAAATATGGGATTTTAAATATATATACTGTACATGCCTGGTATTTTTGTGTGTGGTATCAAATACTGTGTATGCTCGTCAGTGAATCACCAATACTAGGATTAAATGATGAAACAAGTTTCATTGAAAAGAGCAAATCTTGATTTTCAGATCAAATCTTTGAAATTTGAATGAAACTCGCTATATCT
Organism: Platycheirus rosarum; assembly: GCA_963971375.1. NCBI lineage: Eukaryota > Metazoa > Arthropoda > Insecta > Diptera > Syrphidae > Platycheirus > Platycheirus rosarum. Next base: position 101,537,423 of record OZ020510.1, read on the forward strand.
TAACGCATAAGAACTCAAATCTATACAATATAAGTGAATTGTATGAACCTTCCACCACGGCGATAAAATGCAAATGAATGTATCTGTCAAAAATGAAACGGTACGAGAAGGAAACTTGAGTAACTGCAGATTCGTGCAGATTTTGGATTCGTTAGCCCATCTCGTTCCTTCTTATTAAAAATAATTCCTTCTCTTTTACATTTTCATTCAAGTTGCATGCGCGCTTACGTCAATGTGGCCAGGCACTATCAAATTTCATTTTACGCTGGGTTCTCAAATCATTTTTTGTGAAACGTCAAGTCAACATTTAGTGAAGTTGGCCACAATTCAAAGGGTGTGTTCAACATTTTCAGAATCACCTCATGTTTTTGGATCTCACTATATTTGTGGAATACGGATTGTTACTCGACTCGACTCTGAGCTCATGAGTGACATCATACTCGACTCGTATTCAAGAATAGGCCCCCGGAATCAACTCCCTAAACAGGCAGGCCAAAATCTAAATTAGTTTTTGTTGCCACATCACAATATTTATCAAGAACGTAGTTTACGATAAAAAAGCTTTTCTTTGATGATCTAGTTTGTCTAATTTAGCACAAACTCTACAGCATTATTGTCAATTGTTCTTATTTAATTGTTAAACATTTTTTTATAAGCTTTAAATAAGTCTGCTCCAAAATAAGAATAACATGTGTTCCAAAATCCTAAGGGCCATTGTATATTGAAAAGCAGACATTTCAGTCAAAAATATTTCTTCAATCTTCGTCGCTTTTAATAAATAAATAAATTTATTGGCGCGACAGCTCCTTAAGAAGCCAAGGCCTAGTGACTTATACTCTCAACCATTCCTGTGTGTGCGTTGTTACTCTGCAAGAATGGAAGGGACCTACAGTTTACCGCCGAGTCCGAACGGCTACATGAGATGCACTTTTTCGAGACAAATTTTACTCTTGGAGGTTTTGTCAGTTCCTCGCAAGAGGCAGTACCCCAGAAAAAAAGGTGGCTATGAGCTGGATTTGAACCCAGGTTCTTTCGCTTAGCAGTCCGACACACTGACCACTAAGCCACGGGGCACTACGTCGCTTTTAATACATCCCTTTAAATTTAAAGCGGCCATTCTGCAACTAAATTGTTAGTCTTGACATCGTATAGAAAATTCACAAACCATACATTTAAAAGGCAAATTCTTTTTAAGATTTTCCAAGGCAGTGTAAGTCTCCTTTAGAAACATACAGCGGCTGTTTAGTTCCAATGGTTGTTGCCCGAATAAGTGTGTAGTAAAATCACAAACCAGACTGTAAGCTCATTTATACGTATTGTAGTATATACACAAACCATTAATTTTGAACTGAACGCACAGATACAGCTAGATTTGCCAAGCTTTAAAAGGACTCCGAATTTTAAAAATGAGAATAATGAAAAAAAAACACTTTCAAAACAAAAATTTTGACATATCTCTGTGTCCTTTCACTCAAAACTTGTATGTACCATTGTATATACATTCTCTATAGTACTCTCATGGTGTCATTTTTCTTCTGGCCATCTTTCTGGTTGTTCCGTAACTAACTCTTAATAGTGGAGACGAGAACATTTACCTTCATTTTACGTGATTTCATCGCTACTCATTGCGACTTGATTTGCAATTAAAAAATGATACTTCATGATAGTACTATAGGCAGTGTATATACAAAGTATATGGTGCCGAACCTGCCTGTAGGCAAAACAGGCAATTGCCAAGGGCGGTACTTGCTTAGGGTGGCACTTTGACTTAAGCGGCAAAATCAATACAACCATTTCAAAAGCTAAAGAAGGATAACACGGCCGTTTACTTCAACAACTACTTCCCTGTACTTTATATATATTTGTGTGAAGAAACACTCAATTTCCTAATCCATGAACATTTCTTATCCCATGTAGAAGTTGCAAATACTACTGGAAAAACTTTGGGTAAAGCAATCCTCAAAGAGTTATGCAAACGCAAATTGAATCAGAACAATATGCGGGGACAGGCCTATGACAACGGAAGAAATATAGTTGGCATCAATAACGGTGTGCAAAAATTAATGTTGGACAAATGTCCATATGAAGTACAATGCTATTTTTCTGCTGTTCAAGATCTGTACAACTTTTTTTCGGAATCACCGAAGCGCTGGGCCATTCTTCAAAAACATGCTGAATATTCTAAGCGAATTCCGTTGAAAAATGTATCCGATGCCCGGTGGTCAAGCAGAGCAAAAGCTAAAGAGAATTTATCAGAAATTTATGATGCTTTAATTGAAATAGCAGAAAGTTCAGAATTCGATGAAAATTCAAGTTTCAAAGCAACTCAACTTGAAAAACACAAATTCAAATTTGTATTGTCAACAGTAATTTGGAACGAGTTTTTATGCAAAATAAATATCCTTTCAAAACTACTTTAATCAAAATCAACGGACAACCTGTTTGGAGCATTTAGATAAACTCCGTCAGTACTTTCAGATAAATCGTTCCCAGAAATCTTTGTTTGGAACATTATACAAGAATGCTTTAAACATTGCTACAAAAATGAACATCGAAATAGATTTTATTGTGTCCGATTCGATGAGCCGTCGTTATCAATCTAAACAATCTTCTAAAGCCATCGATCCAGAATTGAAATTTAAAGTTGATTTCTTTTTTTACGTTATCGATGTTACGTTATCTTTTTTCAATGAGCGCTTTGCACAATATCAATTTCTCAAAATTTCAGATTTCTTTGCGATATTTCAAAGTAGGTAGAGTTGAAAGACTGCGAACTACTTGAAGCAATATTAACAGCAACAATTGACAACGAAGTTCAAAAGGATATTATAGCTATTTCTGAAATATTAGTTGTAGAGCGATGGATTGTTCAGAAAAATAATGCACCAATACACAACGAAAGAATATGATTAATTACCAAGGATTTTGTAATGAATTTATCAATCATTCCGTAAGCTAAAGCTGGATGAAGTGTTGGGAAAACTCTATAATATTCTGCGATCGCACAAAACTGAAAAGAAAACTATAGACGGCAGTTGTTCGTCCGGTCCTACATACGATTAAAAATATAAGTTAATTGTCACCAAGAATAACAGAGTTTAATCGAAAAAAGGAGCACGAAAAGTTTGAGGAAGCCTCCACATTAGGAATACTATCTTCGACAAATGCAGTATGGCCAGCTGCTGGCATTAGACATGACCCAAAACACTTCTAGTTTTACATTTTTGTATAAATAAATAAATTTATTGGCGAGTCTTAAGGAGCCAAGGCCTAGCGACTTATACTCTCAACCATTCCTGTGCGTGTGTTGAATCTTCAAGAATGGAAATGACATAGAATTTACCTCCGAGTCCGAAAGGCCCTGAGATGCACTTTTTTGAGACAAACTTTACTCTTGGATGATTTATCAGTCCTCGCAAGAGGCAGTATCCCGGAAAAAAGGTGGCTATGTCGGGGATTCGAGCCCCGACCTTCTGTTTAGCAGTCCGAGACAATAACCACTAAGCCACGTGGGGCAACTACATTTTTGTATGCCCAAGAAAAAAATATATCGTAAGATGTAATAATCGAAAAAAAACTTCAACTGGAAAAGATTATTTTAAATAAATACCTGTAAGTTCGCTGTCTTTATCTCCTTTCAAGATTCCAGCATAAGAGTTATCCTTTTGCTTCTCTGGGTTTTCTATTACCATAGCTGGTGTTGTAGACAATTTGTTTATACTTTCAGTGAGATTCAATTCTAAAATAAAGAAAACATTTTTTTATAAAATATAAATGTCATACATCTGTAAGATGTATTCATACCAATCACTCCCTCTAAAGTACTCCTTAAATCATGAACTCTGATGAGTTTGCACATTCCTCCGTTTGTGTCATTAAAGTCATATATATACAGAAAACCATCTTCACATGCCACCATAAGCTTTAGTTCTTTTTGTACTTTAGTTAAGCCGCAGACGTGTTTTAAGCCTGGCTGAGATAGTACGGCCGTCGCAAACGCCCGATCCTGATTTAGAACACCGCAGACGTGACTAGGAAAGTATGTTGATACAGCTTTTGTCAAGTAACCTGACCAGCCACCAGTTGATTCTGTATTCTGCGTCGCACTAATGTCTTCCAGGGAGGAGGATGCCACAACTACTTCACTATCATTCAGCATAGGCTTGCGTTCGGCCATCTCGATAGCTTTCGCATCTATTTTGAATATATGAACCGTTTCGGTGTTCGAACTGGAACACAGGAAATCTGCATTGGCACTAAAAACAAGAGAGGCAATCGTCACACATCGCTTCACTCCGCGTCGGAACTCCTGAACTCGTTGACCGTTCTTTACACAGAACACTCGGATCACAGTCCCTCTTTCCGAGGCAGTAGCAATTAGCGCTCCATTTGGAGAAAAACTTATCGCCGACAACGCTGTCTCATGCGCTTTAATCGTTAAGCCGGGCTGGAGTTTATTTGCATTGAATATTCGAAGTTCACCCGACGTGGCCGAAATTGGATAAGCCAGGTGTGAGTTCAATGACAACGTGCACAGTCCCAGTTCTTTAGGTGAGATATTTTCAATGGAATGTAGAATTTTCATGTCCTGGATGTCATGGATGTGAATACTCTCGGCAAGACATACAACCAGTCGAAATTTATTCATTCTAACACATAAGATTGTAGAGGGGTAAACACAATTGCAGATGTCAGCCTTTCTCTTAAAATGTAGCATCTTCAGGCAGTTTGGTTTGCTTTCAGTCACCAGGACGACCAGACTACTGTTGAAAAGTCGCTCGACAATTCTAATGTTCTCATTTTCTTTGGAATATATTTCGTCAACCTTGTCGACAGATGAGATCGAATAGAGATGGTAGCCAGTTTTGCTCAGCACAGAAATGGACCTGTAAAGGGAAATTATAAATTATTATTTTGTATGCTAAAAATGTATCTTAGGTGGAAAAGTAGCGATTTTTTGAAATTTTGCTGGGGAGATCAAGGGATTGTGGAATAAAATGAAGGAAGTGTTCCTCTTTCTATGTATATAAACCTGTTTTTAATATCAAAATAACAGGTTTTTACAAGATGCATAAGAAAGTTTATGCGGTTCCCATAACAAAAACACATTTTTTCTAAATTTTTGTATGTCTGTCTTTCTGTATTTGTTCCGGGTAATCTCGGGAACAACTGCACCGATTTTGATGGGGCTTTCAAGGTTTAAAAGGTTTTAATTGCCCCTGGGTGACGCTATTATATATGGTATTATTTTTTCTATTTTTTCTTGAGGTGTCAATGTTGTCTTTGTCATTCCTTTGTGATTTTTTCTAAAAGAGGCAGATTAGGGTGGGTGATGAATATTTCTACATTAAGAAAATCGAATAACTTTTTTTAGAGAACGTTTATTTTTTTTTCTTATACAGCTCAAAAGATAATTAAATTGTATTAAATATTTTTAATTGTTCTTAAAAATAATAGAGTTTAAATGCCTCCACACTCGTTGACACATGTGCGGCATCTTATTAAAAAGTTATCCATAACATAACCGATTGAAGAGTTGATCTCGGGATTGCTTCAATTATTGTTTGACTGAATCAATTGCTGTAGTTAGTGTTCAAATTGTTTGATTTTGTCTTGTTGACTTTCTATTTGCAGCAAACCCACAAAAAAAATCCGGTGCAGTTGCGTCTGGGGACAAGAGATCCAACGAAATGAAGAGTTTCTGGAAATGACTTTATTGGAAAATTTTCGTTGCGATTCTGCGTTAACAAGTTATAAAGTTTTTTCTTTCTTATTTTGTAATTCTTGTATTTCCGTTTATATTATGTATGTACATATGTACTCGTTGCCTGTGCATTTCCTTTGTTGTCAAATTTGTGCTTAAGACACAACCCATAGAATATGTGCGCCCGTTCAGTTTATATTTACGACTTATTAATTTATTAAACCCACACATTCTTATGAACGACTTGCTGTTACCCAAAAGCATCACATACGAGGAACGCAACGGCAACGCACGAGTTATACAGCAGCGCACCAATCCGTTTGAAAGAAATACTCAAACTCTGAGAATTATATTTTGCATTTAAGTTTTAACATATTCAGGATATTCAGTTAAAAAATCCTTTGGATTTATAAAAAAGTACTGTTGGAAATAAAAAGATATTTTTTTAAGAGTTAGTAATTTGATAGGGGTTGTAATGTTATTTTGAAACAGTCATTGGGGCACGACAATCCGGCAACATTTAAACGCACAAACAGACGCAATGGGGGTGTCTTCCTTTTATTTTTGTTTGTTTCCTGTGCTGATTTTTTAACGGGGAAGTCCCAAAAAATGTTTTTCTGAAGTGAGTCGTTTACCAATTTATTCATTTTGATTCAATTTTTTATTTGGAGGACCGATATCTTTACAAATTTATGGCCTATATTTACTACAAGGTTTGTGTCTAATATAGTATGAAAAAACGGAATCTATTACATTTTTATGCCACCAACTCTAGGGAAATGGCGGCGATCAGGAATATATTTATTCAAACTCCAAGTGCATTTAGCCTATACAATCTCTATGCAACGTTGCATAAATTTTATAAATAATATTTTTAACGTTATACACTCTATAATACGTTTAGCTTATTTTGAATATATTAAGTATCTGAAAAATGTATATGTATCGGAATTTTGGGCAAAAATTAGTGTTTTAAAAGAATGAATGTAATGAGTTTATGTCTTAAAATATTCATCGATTATTCAGGGTCCTTTGTGTGTTCCTCATTCGTCAGCAACTCGGCAAACGTTGAAAGAATTTTTGATATAAAAATATAATAAAAATTAAATTACGAAATCTATTACAAGTTCCAACGTGTTCTACACTGATACACTATCTGTAAAGTCGGTTTACGGACGATAATTTTACGTGATAACGTCCTTGATGACATCAACACCAACATACAGCCAGTTAACTCACCCCATATACAATTCCACTTATCACGTCCAAGAAAATCTGGTACTAACTCTACTACTAAGTACTAAATCTAGTACTAAGTCTTGTACCGAATCCAGTATCAAAAAATACAATAGTACTAAATTCTAGTAATAAGTACTAAACATCTAGTACCAAAAATACTATTGTACCAACAACTTAGTACCAATCAGCATCAGTTTTATATTTAACTAGCGGTACACGCGCGTTACTACGCCCTAGAAAAAACATGTTTTAATGTGAAATGCGAAAATAATGCTAGCGGGACCAAAGATTCACAGGAACGATCTCTGGACAATAATAGATTTACCCTGTTAATTTCATTAAAATCCGTTGGGTGGTTTAGGAGTACATACTCGGCATACATACATACACACATATGTACATAGATCTGATGTTTGCCTGGTGCTCAGAATATGTTTGAAATCGATTTAAGTTGAAAAAACCACAATATCGCGGTTAGTGTAATGCGTTACTTTTCGTCAGCATGAGTCATGTTATTTCGCATGTGTAGTGTGTCATCGATTTATAAGATGTTATCACGTCAAAAATAATGTTGTAACAATTGTATAAAAATTAAAATTTTGCGAATAAAAATGTGACGAACGATCGTCTCCAAAAAGAAGAACTTTTAGAGTAAAACTCATTTAAAGTTAACTAACTATTATTTAGTTATCTAAGGCACCAGTTATAATAATCATTGAAACTGAGCATTAAAAATGTCCAATTTTTAGTTTGGAGATGTTGAAGAAGTAAAATCAGTGATTATTTTGATTGCTGATAGTTTGAAGCTATCTACTAGCAGAAGTTTGCTTGATCATAATCCACATAAAGCGGTTTTAAAAAAATGTCTGTTACATATTTCTTCATCAAAATAATCAATGATCTAGTAAAAAGGTTCATTGAACGCTACGACTGGCTCCTCTGTTACGGGGATCAGTCCATCATTTATTTAGCTATAATAATGAAGTTCCATTATTTTATTTGTATTTGGTTTGCCTTTACCTTAATTTGTATAAAATATAACCTAACCGTGTCAGTACACAAACAAAATTTAATATTGTTGATATGAAAATATGTACATTAAATAGCTTTAGTTACTCCTTACATCAGTTATATGTCTGTGAAAGCCCCATCAAAATTAGTCCATGAATAACAATTTTCGGAACCACCAAGTAATTAAAATAACCTAAGTTAGTTAACAAAATTGTCTTCTGAAAACATATATTTCTTCAAATACACTCACAACTTAATACTCTACTAACTAATAATTTTAGGCGAATACACCCGGGGCAGATATACCATATTGTGTAATTAAAATTTTGATTTTAATTTTAATGTTCCCTATAGATATTTCTATTAAATTTTCTAGCGGAACATATTTCTTTTTAGGTAGGCACCTATAGATTTTAGGTACTGTTTTCTGTTTGTTTACAATGCTGTTGAAAATGGCTATCAAAATTCATGACAGAAATCAATGACATTTACACGATCACAAAATAATCAATCTCGTTTTATGTTCGTCTTTGCCAGAAAAATCTCAAAATAAAAAAAAAGTCTATTAAACCGAAAACAAATGTGCAGAGAGGCTGCATGCATCTATGCACGCAGCGCTGTCCTTAAAACAGATGTTCATACTTTTTGGCTTTAAGTATTCCTGTCATGTCATGCCTGTAAAAAAAATTTAAAAAAAAATTTCCTTAAAGATAATAAATGAATAAATAAAAAAAGTACACAAAATCAAATTTGTATGAATATTGAATTTGGAGAACACAAATTGCAACGAATCCGCCAGAAATTATTTTAATTGAAGACTTAACACTTAGAAGCTAACATATTTTAATATTTTAAGCAATGATTTCAGTTTTCAGTAGATACATAGATTACAATTATTTACCTGTGTATTTACTCTCTTTTTTATTAAACTCCTGTTTAGAAAGGTTAATATTATGCGACTTGTGTACGACAAAAACTGTCAACAATTTTTATATTGTGAATGCGTATGTTATCTTGAACGAAAGGGCAAAAACTTAATTTTTTTGTTTCATATTCGTGTAAGTGAACGAAAAAACATAACATAACCATAAAAAATTATAATGAATAGTTTTCTTTCAAGGAATTTAAAAATAAAAGGCACGACTGGGTCGCACGTACTTGCTCTTATGTGCTAATCCTTTTTAAGTGCAGGCGTCTTTTTGACAAAGATTTTATTTTAATATTTTTTGTATGACGTGCAACTTCCTTAGAATCATTTTGGGGTTAAGCTCGAACGAACATGCGTCACGACAAAGGGATAAACACATAAATATATAGGATTGTTAGCTTTTGCAGTTTTTTAGTGTAGTATTATCTTTCCTCTTGTTGCTTACTGTTTATAATATAATTTGCTAATAGAAAGATACAAAGGACTTTTTTCAGTTAAATTTTCATTTTGGTATGGAAAAATTTGAACAACTGGCATAAAGATTCGTCGGAATCAGCAGTATGGCAATAATGCTAGGTAAAGGGACCTTTATACGTCCCAATATGGGACCAATGGAATTTATAAAGGATTTAGGTACCTATAATAAGGTTGGAAGGAAGGTAGGTACTAAAATTAAGATACGTGTTCCAACTACTGTTAAGCCAGTAGGTATAGAGACAATATTAAAAGTTAACACAGTGGTTTTGTTTGTTTATAGGAAGGTGTAAACTTTTGTTTTCTCGATTGAAATTTTTGCATTCAGTAGTAATCGAATAGTTTTTTTTATTTGTTAGTTGTTTTTGTGTGTTTATCAAAGGCTTCCTTATTTATTCTGTGCTTTTATGATGATGAAAAATACTTTAAAATACGTAAGTATGTATGTAATGTAGGTTGTCACTTTCTTTTATTTGACTAATGGCTTGGCTAGGGCTTAGCCGAGCAATATGAAATAAAATGTTGGGGAAAAAAATTTATGAATTCAAAAAAACACTACTCATAACGTTTTTTGGAAAAAATGTTGTAAGCCATCTTATTTCTTTTGCTGTTTTCTATTTTATGAATTTTTCATTTCAAAATCGTTCGACCAGTTTTTTTCAAAAAAATGTTTTTTTTGAAAAACTTTTCGAAAACATATTTTAAAATTTTTTTTAGTATGTCAATTTTAAGAAATCTATAGTTTATACTAGGAGAAAAATTTAAAAAAAATCTATAGATCCGTTTTCAAAATATTCAAAAAACAAAATATTTTTTTAAAAAAATTATTAAAATTTAAAAAAAAATGTTTTTGAAAATTTTGATAAGCAATATTATTTAAATCATAAAACACTACATATTTTGAAAATTTCATCAAAATCCGTCAATTAGATAACGAGAAAGTCTGATTTTAAAAAACCGGTCATATGGGAGGTACCGTTATAAAACTTTTTCTGAAAAATCCATTAAAATTAAAAGATAGATTTTGCACAGAAAACATCATTCTGAAAGTTTAATCAAAATCGTAGGAGCCGTTTTCGAGAAAAATAAGTTTTTTAATAAAAGTTATATGGCAGGTACCGTTAGTTTTGGAGCTAGAATGCCAATTCCAAAAACTGTTGGGTAGAGCACTCTAAAAATACTATATACCAAGTTTGAATCAAATCGGCCCAACCGTTTAGGCTGTAGATATCGATACGGACAGACAGACAGACAGACAGACAGACAGACAGACAGACAGACAGACAGACAGACAGACAGACAGACAGACAGACAGACAGACAGACAGACAGACAGACAGACAGACAGACAGACAGACGGACGGAATTTCCGGACCCACTTTTTTTGACTTCTCTATCATCGTAATATCATGTTTGATTGTTAGAATTTTTTTTTTTTTTTTTTTACGAATGCATAACTTGCCTTATAGTCCCTATAATCGCAAGTAAAAAAGTAGCACAGAAAGAAAAGTGGAATCAAAAGTGCCACAGCGGAAACGCTGATTGACAAGTGTGGTATATATCAGTACTGCCAGATATATTTTATTTACATTTTTTTCGTTTGTTGTTGTGGCTGCAATGAAACTAGGCATCTATTTTAGGAATAGAGACATTGTGTAGAGAGGACTGCATGCAGACCTTGGAATGGGGGTATCCTCATAAGAACCTGTGTAGTTTATTTTGGCTGCATGGAAAAAGGCTGCATATCTGTTTTAACCATAACGGTACTCCTCATATAATGTTTTTTTTATTTTTATTTTCGACTTTCTCAATAACGATTCATAGGTTTTTATCATATTTTATATTTGAAAAGGCAGCCAAATTAATTAAAACAAGCCATTTAACTCTCCCTAACCCCATAGAAATTTCAAAAGGAGACATTCCGACTAAAATGCTCCTTTTTACAAAATTACCATTTCATATAGAAACAAAATGAAACCATTTTAAATGACGAATTTCGTTCAATCATAGGTTCACAAGAAGCGTTAAAAGAATATTTTTTCAATGATGACATTGTTAAATTTTGGGTCAATTGAGTGCCAAAAATTTTCTTGGAAAGCCAGCTTTTGAAAATGTATACAGTTACATGCATAATTTGTTTAGCTTACCTCATAGCAGTGCAACTGCAGAGAGGTTTTTCTCAAATTTAAACATTATAAAGGATGATTTCAGAAATAATTTAAGTATTTCAACAGTTGATAAAATTATGCAATCCAAAAAACTCTTCAAGGACATAGAGGGAATTTATGAGCCCCCGCAAAATTAATAAATTTTGTACACAAATTTAACTACCACAATGCTAGTCATTATAAAATAAAAGGCACGACTGGGTCGCACGTACTTGCTCCTATGTGCTAATCCTTTTTAAGTGCAGGCGTCTTTAAAGATTTAATTTTAATGTTTTTTTTGACGTGCAACTTCGTTCGAATCGTTGTGGTTTGAAGCTCGAACGAACATGCGTCACGACAAAGGGATAAACACATAAATATATGGGATTGTTAGCTTTTGCAGTTTTTTAGTGTATTATCTTTCCACTTGTTGTTTACTGTTTATAATATAATTTGCTAATAGAAAGATAGATATAAAGGACTTTTTTCAGTTTAATTTCCATTTTGGTATTGAAAAATTTGGCATAAAGATCCGTGAGAATCAGCAGTAGGGCAATAATGCTAGGTTACTTTTTGAAATCAAATTAATTAAAATAGCTTTATTATGTTTGATTGATCGATAAACGTATGGTGTGGGTAGGTATTAATGGAATTTATTAAGGATATTAGGTACCTATAATAAGGTTGGAAGGAAGGTAGGTACTAAAATTAAGATACACATTCCAACTACTGTTAAGAGAGTGGGTATAGAGACAATACTAAAAGTTAACACAGTGGTTTTCTTTATTTATAGGCAGGTGTAAGCTTTTGTTTTCTTGATTTAAATTTTTGCATTCAGTAGTAACCGAATAGTTTTTTTATTTTTGTTAGTTGTTTTTGTGTGTTATCATAAGCTTGCTTATTTATTCTTTCTTATTTATTCTGTGTGCTTTTATGATGATGAAATGCTTTAAATTACGTAGGTATGTATGTAGGTTGTCACCTGCTTTTATTTGACTATTGGCTAGGGCTTAGCCGAGCAATATGAAATAAAATTTTGGGGAAAATATTAAACAAATAAAATTTTTATGAAATCAAAAAACACTATTCATAAGCTTTTTTGGAAAAAATGTTGTAAGCCATCTTATTTCTTTTGCTGTTTTCTACACTCCTCGCCACATAAATAGGACACCCCTTAGGTTTTTTTTCTATAGTTCATAGTTCCCAAACCAAACATGCTAGAGACCTATTTTTTTTTTTAATCTTAAGTTCAGTTAATTGTTTTTATTTCACCTGAAAAAAGATTTAATGCTAAGGATTTAAGTATTAATGAAAAATTATTGATCAAAAACAGGCAAACTGCGAGGTCCAAATTTCGCACCACTTGAATAGGACACTTTAATAAAAAACCATTTTAGAGTATTACTATTCTTTTTATTACGAACGTTACTCTAATTGGAGGTAACTGGAGTATTTTATTTAACAAACAAAAATGTTTTAATAGTGTGTTGAGCCACCTTTCTGCTCCAAAACTTCACACATCCTGTTTGGAAGGGATGCATACAAACTGCCCAAATAATTTAGCGAAATCGAGCTCCAAGCCAATTCGATGGCTTGGGTTAGTTCGGATATAGTTGAATATTGTTTTACTGATCCGTATACTTGACGTGTCAGCCATCCCCAAACATTTTCTATGATATTCAAGTCCGGTGAGTAGGGCGGCCAGCTTAATAGCTCCACATTTTGGCTCTGTATATACGATTAAACTACCCGGGCTGTGTTTATTGGCGCATTATCATGTTGATAAATCCAGGTCAGAGGTCCAAAAAGGGTTTGAAAGTATGGAAAGGCCTCTTTCAATATACCATTGTAAGACAACGCATTCATTGTTGTTGACACAAAATGTAGTTTGCAGGTGCCATAATAGGAAATAGCTCCCCAAACCATACACCTCCAACTCTGCTATGCAGCCGGTCCAGATAATGAGTTTCTTTGCGGAGGTCATGGAAATAGTAGCTATATCCATCGGGACCTTCCAAATTAATTTTTTTTTCGTCGGAGAAGACCACTCGATGCCACTCAGAAGTCCAGGTAACATGTGCGCGGCAAAAACTGAGGCGTTGCTCTTTTCGAACTGGGTTAAGGGGTGGCTTCTTCTTGATTTTAAGTCTTTTTATGTGTTTAGCTTTCGAAATAACACGACGCATGGTTGTAAGACTTGCTTTAACACCACATTTTTCCCTGATTTTTGCCAAAGAGTCGTGAGAATTTGACGCTTTTCTTAATATAAGTCGCCTTTCCGCATTAATAAGCACACTGTGTGTGCGGCCTTTCATGTTTTTCCATATTTAAGCTCATTGCCTACAAATTTGGATATCACGTGTCGGCTTCTCTCGACTTTTTTAGCTATTTTGGCAATAATAAAATAAGCCAGCGTCCTTATATGCTTTGATTTGTCCTTTTTCCGCCTCGGTCAACACTTTTCCTCGGCCCATTTTAAGTTTTTTTTAAATTAAATAATCGAAATTTACAAAATAGTTCGATCAACGCAAAATACAATTCCGCGTGACAAAGATAACGATTAAACTAAATGCATGGCCTATTCAAGTGGCGCAAAAATATTGCTTTAATTTAGACCAAAGTTAACATAAAGTAGAAAAAAAATATAACGGCTTTTTTCCAGAACTTGCAATTTGTCATAGAGAAAGAAGAAAAGAGTTGCAAAAAGATAACGGGCAAAGTACCATTATTTTATCATTCCGCTTTTGAGTTATAAGCAAAGTAAAAAGAGTGTACAGGGTGTCCTATTCAAGTGGCGATGAGTGTATTTTATGAATTTTTCATTTCAAAATCGTTCGACCAGTTTTTTTCAAAAAATGTTTTTTTTGAAAAACTTCGAAAATATATTTTAAAAAAATCTATAGATTCGTTTTTAAAATATTCAAAAAACAAAATAATTTTTTTTTTTAAATATTAAAAATTAAAAAAAAAATGTTTTTGAAAATTTTGATAAGCAATATTTTTTAAATCATAAAACATTCAGCATTCAGAAAGCCGTTTTCGAGAAAAATAAGTTTTTCATTAAAAGTTATATGGCAGGTACCGTTAGTTTTGGAGCTAGAACGCCAACTCGAAAAACAGTCGGGTTGAGTACTCTAAAAATACTATATACCAAGTTTGAATCAAATCGGCCCGACCGATTCTACAGCCTAAAGTAGAAATCGACAGACAGACAAACAAGCGACTTATTCAATCGCAACGATACCACATTGGGAATCTTCAAAAAAAATGTTTCCGCAGTTTGTTCAACTACATTGCGCAATGTACAAATCAGCGAATCCAAATATATAATGCAAAAAAAAACCTACTTCCAACAAAATAAAACCTACAGACAAGGGCGAGATCAAAATCGTTATAGGTTGCATGCTGATCATGTCCTATAATCGAGTGCCTTCTACGAAACATTATTGGTCAAAAAATGCATCTCTTAGTAACGAAGCTATAAAAAATTAAATAGCCCGCGATCGCTTCATGCATATTATTTCAAAAATGTATTTGGCCACTCCTGAAAAGCCTGAAGGGGCAGTAAAAACATGTTACATTGATGATGTTATAGAATGTCTGGTCGGTTTTTTTTTTTTTTGAAATCTCGACAAGACAGCCCCTTCCAGAGCGTGTTTTTTTGGGAAAGCTATGGGCAGCTTTCCAAAAAAACGCATAGGCAGCCGCCTGTTGTCAACCTTCTCAAACAATGCAACATAAAACGATCATTCACAAAAGACCGTCGGCCAGTGAGTCTAAAAAATATTTACACACAAGATACAACCAAAAAGAGGATCGAGCACGAACAATGGTTGCATTGGCATTCGAATCCCAAAAATGCTACCTTGCGACCTTCTTAAACTATGTAGCATGCAATATCTATGGAAATATAGTATCTGTAGCATTATACAAGTCTTATATCATGTCTATTGTGAATTAAATCTTCTTGTGTCGAACATGCAATCCGCAGCCAAATTCAACATCTACATTGTTTTTTGTAGCTTTTGTAGTGTGTGTAAGATCTTGCTTCGCTGCGGATAAATTTCCCAAAAAACACGGCTAATGACAAAGGCCGTTCGTCGCTCAAACAGTACATGCCACTAAAGCCTACTAAACGTGGTATAAAAATGGGGCTACGTTGCGACGCTCTCAGTGGATACACTTATGATTTCAATATAGACAGTGGACGAGAAGAAAGAGCGCAAGAAGGTACGTTAGGGGAACGTGTAGTCTACACTTTGGCAGAAACAATAACAGAGGGAGATGTTACCCTTTGCTTTGATCGCTTCTTTACAAGTGTTCATTTGCTTGAGAGCCTGAATCATGCTACTCTGGGAACTGTAATGGCGAACCGTAAAAAATTTGCCCAAAATCGACAAAAAGTTAAAAAAGGTGAATCAGTTTTCAAGGTTAGCAATACGGATCTCAATTTCACAAAATGGCACGACACTAAGGAGGTATCTGTTTTGAGCAACTGCATTCCTACAGCATAGTCCAAGTGGATAAGAAACTAAAAAATGGAGAGCCAACATCCCATGCCCTGAACTAATAAAATTTTATAGAGAAGTAATGGCTGGAGTTGATCGAGCAGACCAACTAGCTGGATTGTACGAGTTGGATCGAAAGTCTACCAAATGGTGGAAAAAAGTTTTTTATGGACTTTTGATGATGTGTAGTGAATTCACATATCATTCAATCTAAACTTACACGAACAAAAACACCTCTTATAGGATTCCTTGTAGATCTAGAAGAAGATCTTATATCCAAAGGAAAATTATCTGCCGAAATTCATCGGTCAACCAGATCAGAAAGAGAAAACGGATGTCTGTAGAGGGAGTGGCGTACTAAAACTATTTGCGAGAAATGTCAAATACCATTTTGTAAAGACTGCTTTGCCAGTTATCATAAGTAGAAATTTTCAACAAGTAATTTTTTATTTTGACTTACTCTATCATTCACTCACATTAATTTTTTTTTATTTTCCTTACACTACCTGTAAAAAAATTAACTAATAAAAAATATTTATTTAGAAATGGTTGTTTTGAATCCGAGTTTATTGAAATCGGGATAATGGTTTACGATAAAGCCGCATTTGAAAAAAACCGGTTCTATGAGAGGTACCGTCCCTGTTGGGTCATATATATCCCACCCAGAACACCTAATGCGCCCCTATGGATAATTTTTTTTAACTTTTATTTTGGAAATGTCTTGAAAGTAAATCATTTGATCACTCTGCCTAATTTTTTTCATAAAAGTTTAGTAATGGCTTTCCGGTTCGAAAAGGTTTAAAGGCTTTCCGGTTCGAAAAGGTTTAAAGTAAATAAAAGGATTCAAACAATTTTAAAATTATTTTGTTTATTTTTACTACACTTTTTTTCCTAAACACTACGCTTTCAATCAGTTGGGGGGCAACACTGGTGGTGAGTGAACCATATTATTGGCGATAATAAAACACACAACACGGCTTTATTTGTTTTATGACTTAATTAAAGAGAAATATGGAAATAGAGATTAGATTAATCTATCCATATCCATCAGTTAACTCATCCAAATCCAAGGGAAGGATTAAGGAATAAGGAAATAACGAATAATGAATTATGCAAAATTATTAATTAGCCCTCTCGGGCTCCCAAAAATTGCCGTAGCGGACGGTATTTCACGTCCTCATGGCGGGGTATTGGTTATAGTTTTCAACTAGCAATAATCGCACCTCGGTAGGACCTCATTGGTTACGATATCGCCTCTGCGCAAAGCTGACAAATACAAATTTTACACGACTACTTGTAGATATTATATCTCAAACTGAATGTGAATTAAAACAGAATGAACAAAAAAACAACAGTAAACATGGATGAAAAGGAAAAAACGATGGAAAAGTTAACGCATTGCATTACACATTGTCACTGCACTGCACATGCACATATCCGCAATACACATCCCCTTCTCCATTGAATCTCATTCTAAAATCTAAAGAGGGTTCATTAATAATTCAAGCCTATTTTCCATCTGATTCTGCATCTCCCTTGGACAAAGGTTGTTAGAAAAAAAAGTTAGGTCGTAGATCTAGGGAGGTACCTACCCTTTTTGCACGAGCCATGATGTCAAATTAATATCTGGATGTATGACTGCAACTGCACTAATGCGAACTTTAATTAAACAAAATAATTCCAGAAAACCAAGATTTTTTTTTAGGTATGGCAAAGTCTATCCAAATCATCAGTAAACATATTGTTACGCATATATTATTACATATTATGATGATCTTGAAAATCGTCTTTAATTATTGATTCATTCGCGAATATTGAAGGTTAATCAAACCAGTATATCATTTACTTGAAGTGCCCCTCTCAGACACCTTATAGGCATAATAGCCTATTATGTCATCGGATTACTGGAGCCGTTTGTTGCTTGAGAGGGACGCGGGAGCCGCTTGGGGTGTACACACACAACGTTATAATTTATTTGTTCAAAATTTTCTTTGTTGACTTATTATTTTTTGCATTGTTTATTTTTTATTTGATTCTCTATCTCTATATCATCTTCTTCTTTGTTATTTTTTCAAGTTAGGTTTTCCTGTTTTTTGTTTTAATTTTTTCTTCCTTTTAGTTGCTATTTTGGTATAGTATGTGTATGTCAATACATGTTTATGTATATATGTACATACATAATATTATTGTTTGATAACATTTTTTTTTAATTTTAATTAAGTAGGTTAAGCTTTATGTTTAGCGCTTAATATAAATAAACAAAAGAGATTCTACATTTGGTTATGAGGTCAACCACACTACGTCTGCTGTTTCTTCGAATAGTGATCAGTGACCAGGACTAATGAGGCAAACAAACAAAGCACTTTATGATAGATACGGTGACCATTTATGTTTTAATAATAACGATACAGTAGTTACTATTGGGCTAGTTTAGGATTCGTGTATACAGTTGTGTTCAAATTAATAGGTGTGTGATAAAAAATCATTAAAAAGCTGTTGTTCCTTTAATAATGAAAAAGTAATCCTTTTGACGAAATAAATGTTTTATTGTAATTTTATATCACTGCTGTAGCAGACACATCCCTTCACGGATAAAACGAGAACAAGAAGAAGAGATAAATAAGTATAATATATATATATAATATAAGAGACAGATAGATAGTTCTAAATCTAAAGCCGTGTTGACATGTTATTATTTTTTTATAGTACCAACACACTCTTTCAACACGGATAACACTTCTTTATCGGTAATGCCAAAACCTTCAATATATTTGCGATGAGACGGTCTAAATAAGATTTTGGTTAGGACGTCGGAAATCATCTCGTTTATAGGAATATACTCGACTGTTATCTCACCCCTCTGAAAAACTTATCCGATGTAGTAGTGTCGAATGTCCACATCTTTGGTTCTTGAGTTAAAAGTTTGATTCTTCATTAGTTTTTGTGCCCCTTGGCTGTCACAGTAAATAGATGTATGTATCATCGTCTGCCAGATTGCTTCAGTCCATATAACTGGCTGAACGCAATGCAAAAACGGAACTGCATTACGGAGACGGAGTACGGAACAGCTGTCAAATATGTTGTACGTACCAATTTCAATCGGAAAACAATGCACGTACAGTAACTTTGACATTTAAATTAAAGAATGGATGGAATACCAAAACAAATGATAAAAAAGAGAAGAAACTCTTATACAACGAATTGAAATATCATTAAGAAGAATGGAATCGTTTGGTGTTATTTCAGGTATACTAAATAAAAGGGTTTGGGAGGGACAGACGTACGAAAGATTGTTCTCTCTTTCATGATTTCTCTCTGCATCAGATAAAATGTCAAATTTACTGTACGTAAAAGTTAAAAGTTAACCAACCTTTCCGTATGCGTATTGCAGTTCCGTTAGCAGTAACGTACAATTGTGTTCGCAAAACATTGAATACACGCGAACTATACGTGTATTCAATGTTTGCAGTTCCGTATGCGTATTCCAGTTCCGTCGTCATTATATTCAGCCAGTAAAGCCCTTTTTAGTGAATAAACAAGATTTTCCTCTTCAGCTTTAATGAACCCTTCAGCCTGCTTCATGAATAAATCTTCTTCGAGATCTCCGAAAAGAATTTCGAAATCCATAAATTCGTTTTGGTCTTCGTCAGCTCTGGTACTTTTAGATCCTTCGATTAAATTTACATCTCTGCTTACGATTATTTGTTCTTTGCCTGGATTTTTATTTAGTGCGGAAGCCCTGCAGCCGAATATTTTAAAATTTGATACGTGCGGCTTATATCTATATCGGGCTTCAAAAGGTGCCATGTTGTTAAGTTTCGTTGTTGGACATCGGTTTCTTATATACCCAGCGGTGGAAGTTTTGATTGAAGCATCATACATCTTGCCATTTCAACAAGGGTCCTGTTCATCCTCTCTACTGTTCCATCCTGCTAAGGAATATGTGAAACTGCATGTTCCCTCCGTATTCCTGCTTTTAAAATGAATTCTGTAAAGTCCTGTCCGTCTCCTTTTCGAGCAGCTGTTAATATTGTTGTGCTTGCATTGTTTTTTGAAAATCGCAGCATTTTCATCGAAATGTATCATGTATCCTTGTGAGACAGTTTTTGCGATTTCTGCTTTCCAAAAGATTTTGCATAGAATGCTTCTGCATTTTTGAGGTGGTCCATCATGCTTTCATTTTCCCTCATTTTGGTGAATAAAAGTTGCTTCAGCAAAGTGGCCTTGATGAGAACAATGTCGTTTACGGCCCATTTTTACTTGTTCTTTCAATTAAAAAATAATTATTATAATTAATAAAAGTAAAAATAAACGATACAAAAAAATAATAATAAAAATAATTAAAAAAATAATTAAAGACTGCAAAGTTAAGCATAAAAATTACCTTCATTTAAAACAAAATTTTAAAAAATCCATTAAGCCGTTTCTAAAATATTGATTTTTCAATGTTTAATTATTAAAAGTAAAAAGTTATTCAAAAATATTTGTATGTTGAATTACCTAAGCTATCTACATCTTCCTGAATATCAAATTTGATTGTAATCGAATTACCAGTTCTCGAGAAAGTCGAAGAAAATTTATTAAAATTAAATTTACGTACATTTTTTTTATCAAAGAACACTGATTTTTTCATAAAAAATTCTTGGAGCCGTTTTCGAGAAAAATAAGCTCTTGCCTAACGGTTATATTACAGGTACCGTTAATATTTGAGCGTAACAAAATTAAAGTCATCTGTATAATGTAAAAATAACCCTATGTACTTAATATGAAGACGATTGGCCCAACCGTTTAGGCTGTAGTCAATCATCGTAATGCCATGTTTAATTGTTATATCAAAATTTTGAATATGCAAGAATGCATAATTTGCATTATCTATACTCTATACACATACATAAATATGAAGTGTCTGTTTTTGATATCAAAATAACAGCTTTTTAATATGTAGATGCATATGAAAGTATATACAGTACTTATTTATAACAAAAACACCGTTTTTAAAATTGTTTTCTGTCTGTCTGTTACGGGTAATCTCGGGAACGGCTGTACCAATTTTGACGGGATTTTCAATGGCAGATTGCTGATGTTCTAGGGAGCAAAAATGTAGGGTATACCCGAGCAACGCCGGATGGGTAAGGTAGTAAGTAGTACATATAATCGCAAGTAACAATAATTCTGAAATTAGAGAGCGTCTCGGAATCCCACTGTTTATAGCCTCGTACCTTTTCTAAAGCCCAAAGAACTCTCACTTTCGACATTTTTTTTCATTCACCTACTGTTAGGAAAAATTTTGTATCACATTTGTATCACAGCGACTCTTATTCTACTATGAAAATGCTCGGTCTGGTCACCATAGGCGGTTAAGTGTGACGTTTAGTGATAGTTATTTCTTATTAATTATTTCACAAAAAAATGAAAGGAGACTGATAAAATTTATTGCAATAATTATCAACTTAAAGTTTATATTTAGATTTTGAGGTTGACAAAGCAAAATATAATATACAAAGAAGTGTTATGCACATAAGTATGTGTTTAATACAAGTCAAACCATTAAATTAAACTGAGTCATATTCTTAATGTTTATATAATATGTAAATATAAGGAATAAAAAAGTAACTGTTAATAAACTTCTGTGGAAGTTATCTACTGGTTGGTAATTTTTAAACAGCATTTTAATAACATGATTGTAAGCGATTTGAAATTAAACGGCTTGGAGAATTTCTCTTAGAAATTGTAATTTTAAAAAAAATTGTTAGCTATCTGGTGTAACATTACTTAACTCTTAACCACTTTTCTGAACGAATTAGGTGTTTGTAAGGTATTGTTTTTGAAATTGCTTTGAACTTTACAAAACACAAAAGTCGGAGAACAAACATTATTTTTCCAATCACCTCCAAAAAAGCCAAAATAAACAGAATAATTGATAACTTTGGTTATGGTCGCTTTGCAAATGAGATGTCCTCGGCCATCAGCTTAATTTAAAGGCCTTGGTTGAATACTTTGAAAATTTGTACTTGAAATAAATGCCCGAGGCACTCCTCTATTTATATAGTCGGAGGCCTGTACAGAGCAGATTACCAGTTATACTTATCTACCACGTCGAGCGTTGAGCTTATTCAGATTGGGATTCGTCGTTGGAGGCAGACTCAGGTAACAGGTCTTGAGTTTCGAATATGTGAACGAGCGCCTCACGAAAATCCGCATCAAGGCTAAATTTGCCAAAATTATCCCTCACAGAGGAAAAAATGATGACACTAAAGATATATTTTTCCAGCTCTTGGACAAAACTAAACATATAAAACGTGCTCTAGCTACGACATTATATTGTCTTAGGCGACTTAAACGTCAAGCTAGTGAGATTTGGTGTCTTTGGTGGTGTACACAGCCTCAAGACCTTCAAAGCTGCAGGCGATGAATTGGTTATAACTACGCACCACCTCCTAAGCAAAATATGGCTAGGAGAAAGCATGCCCGATGAATAAAATCTCAGCATTATTTGTCAGATCATTAAAGAAAAGAGAACCTCCGAACTGCACTAACTATACAGCAACCAGTCTCCTCGTTGGATCAGTGGAAAGCCTTAACGTGAATACCTGCCTTAATATCACGGTGGGCCCACCCACTTTGGAGTCACTTTGAGGCGCAACAAAGGCCCTAGAGTGGTTGGCCCTATTGCTTAAGTGGCTTGCCAGACCAAATCTAGTTGCAAATAATGAAATTATTATGGTAAATCCATTCTTCTTGCTTAGGAACTGGGCCTATCTGCACCCCTAGTATCAAGGTTAAATAAGACAATGAACACACACTTCTTTCGACGCCGTGCCATCCTCCCAGAAACCAAAGATACCTTTTCGCTTCCGCATTTGGACTAACCACAAGCCCCACTAGGGGGCCAACCGCAATTTTAACAAGCAGCTGCTACCGAGCTAGACTCACGTAATCAACTGGGCTATTTAAAACCTTGGTACGGCCCCGCCCGTTTCCGAAGGACTCGAAACAGACTTGTGGATCGATCCCAAGTCGCTGGTCCATCAACCAGTAAAAGCGATGAAGACCCGGATTCTTCCATGTAACATCGCCTAGCCAACTATGTGTTACTGCACAGTCCCAGTAGGATCATGTGAAGAGCGCTTAACTAGGCTTGATCTTAGAAGACTTTTACTTCCGGTGACCCGAGCCATAGAATAATTCTTACACCCATTCTTTAGGGAGGTGTGATTAGAGGACTCTTACCTCAGGCATCCACAACAATATGCCGATCCTGTCCCCGCTTACCTATAGGGGAGGATATTTTAGCAGTCTCTTACTGTAGGAATATCCATACTCTGGGCCTATTTTTTGTCCCCCGCACCCACAGGGGAAAATTACGTAGGAGACAAAACCCACACCATCTAATAGGAAAAAAAATACTTAAAGGCACCTTTGTGCCCTACAAACATCCGTTATTATTTTCCGGCGCCACCAAGGTTATTGTACTCTCCTCAAAAGCAGGTTTTCAAAAAAAAGAAAATAAATCACTTAACCATCTCAATTGTCAGTGTTGCCATCGTTTTTTTCAGTAGTCTCGATGAGTGAAATAATCTTTATTATATTTAACAAAAAGTGAAATCAAACATTTTTGTTTGCCTTGCATTGTAAAATATCAAAATTCTAGAAACCCTGCTCACGATAATAATTTATGTATTTCCGTCTGCCTATTATATTTCTATTTCCACCAAAAAAACTTATTTAACATCGCCGCACATGTATTAACGCCAATCAAGCAAAAAGTACCATATCACGCCTCACGTGCAACGCATTAAATAATACTATGCTACATAAAAATTACGTATTCAAAGAATAATATCGCATATTGAAACTAGGAGTAGGTACCTTGAAGTTTAGAATGCTTCTCATAGAATACATATTTGTATACAAAAGTTTCAATGTTTGTGGTGTTTTTTTTATGAATATTTGTTAGACTTTGAAGTCTGCTCTTTGAAGAAGAGCAGATGTTGTTCCCGATATCACTTACAACAGCATGTTGTTGCATGGTACACTGAAATATAATAATAATAATGTTGCTTATTAATACTCTGTATTGACAGTCAGTGTCTTGAGGAATGTTAAGAGAAAATATCTCAAAACATTATACTCATGTATATCAAAATATTTACGCTTCTGAACGATGACGTAGTTGCTATCAGATTATAGTAAGCAAAGAAGGGAAGTCTTACTGCGTAAGCATTTGTATAAAAACAAAAACAATGAATAATTCAAAAACATTTCCAAGAAACCAATAACAATATTTTTTTCCTAACAATTAACTTCAAAAAAATAGCTCACAAATTGTAATCAACTATTTATTAGTCATCTTCATTATCATTGAAAATAGTTTAAACTTAAATCTATCAATTGAATTGTTGTTCTATGGGAAGAATGCTATGACATCAAATGGAGTTTCATTGTTATGGGTAATTCATGAAAAGATTTGTTCTCCCAGCAATCATATGTCTAATGGAAACCTAGGACTCTAACTAGTTAACCCTTCGTCCTTTGATCTTATAATATATCAATGCCTCTGATCACTGCAGATTCAATTAAAACAAGTATCTATTATGTTCATACCTAAGATTACATTTTTGCCAATAATGTTTTTTTTAAAAGTCGATAGAAGCCACTTTGATGATATATTGTGATGGAGAGAATACGTTCAAAAGAAGTAATCACTTCACACCAGAATGCGTCATTCCAAAGAACTTGTTTTGGACAGGTTTCTGTCTTTCTGTTCTCAAACTTCGGCTTCTTTGTTTGATTCCATTATTAGCTGCACTTCTACTACTTGGCTTTAGTTGAGCTCGGACAACTGCTGACCTTGAGATAAAGTAAATGGATGTAATACAAAATGGTTTTAGAAGTTTTTAAGTTTTGTAATCAGGCTTCAAAACAAAGGCATAGCTATAGCTTTCACACAGTTGCATTTTATTTGCAATCTCTTTTTAAATTCAAAAATGAATGTGGAATAGAGAAGAAATCAGTCAATGCACCAACTTTGTTCGTTCTCCCAACAAGTCAGGTAAATAACCTAGAAAATAAGACTATCACAATTCACAAGTTCAAGGGCAAGTATTTATTATCTTTGGTTTCACAATATCTGTTAACAATCTTTTTTGTTAAACAGTTAACAATACATACAGAATACAGCTGGCTATCATTGACGATGTTGTTGTTGTCATGGCGTAATTGGCGACGTGAACAACTTTTAAAGGTTAAATACAAATATTTGTGTGCACTAGGAGTACGTACGTGAGTTGATTGAATTTTTTTTCGTTTATACATCATATATTTGTATTTAAAAAAAAGAAAACTTTAAAATAAAAATGTTCTTATTGAAATGTGTGTCGAATTATTTATTATTTCTTTATAGGTAATTCCATTGTATATAACTTTCTATGTAAACCACAAATTTCTCTTGCACCTTACATGAACAGCAAGCTTTGAAATATACAGAAAGCTGCATTCCTCCCCTTAAAAGTTTCTCCCGTAATACTCGTCTCTCAAAGAATGGTCATCAGTTCACCCTTGAGCCCAATTTCGGATGGACCATGAAACATAGGGATTCTTTGATTTGCAAGCTTTCAAAACCATTGATAATCAACACCTCCTGTCCTTCCCCTCCCTATCTTCCAAATATGTGCTCTACATTAAAAAGGGGAAACAAATAATCCCTTGTGCGCGCGCTAATTATATAAAAAAAAAATTCTCATGGCCGAGTGCTTCAAGATTCAATTCTTCCTCAAAATGTACAAATTTGAACAGGAGGCAGGAATCACTTGGGCCCTTCTTATGATATTTTGTTCACATGATTTGGTTTTATCATTTAATGGTTTTGATGTTGACGGAACAAAACTGTTGGCTTTTAACTTACAGCCAATAGCATACCTGTCGAGATGATCAAACATGAACAACCGGCACTACATTAAGAAAGTAATGAAATTATCATCATCATCATCGGCGCAACAACCGGGATCCGGTTCGGGCCTCCTTCAACAAGTTCTTCCATACATCCCGATTGCTCACCGACAACATCCAATTGCGCACCCCAAGGCTTCGGACTCCTCTTCGCTCATGCGGGCTAGGTGCTCAGCTCACCGGAGTCTATCGAACTTTATTTATTCCACAACATCTGCTTCAAAATAATTTTCATACAATGGATTATTGTATCTTTTCTGGAATCGTCTTCACTCGCACATGGAACCAACAATTATCCGTAAAACTTTCCTCTCGAACGCGTATAAGAGATCAAAGTGCTTTTTAGTAAGCATCAAAGTCTCGGATCCGTATGTGAGTACTGGTAAGACCATAGTCTTGTACAGCAACAGCTTAATTTTAATGTAGGGTTTCTGGATTTGAAGTAACGCCTTAAGAACAAAGCCATTAGTACTACGGACACCATCTTAGGCAGTATTCGCAGAGATCGGAGCGACTGGTTTGATGATGAATGAAAACTAGCGTCTAAACGTAATAATGCTGCATACCGAGGAAGTTACTAGAACGCGGGCACCCGAAGATGAATATAAAGAGCTCAGGAGAATAGAGGAGACTTCACAGACAAAAAAGGCAGCCTAAGGAGAAAAATATTCTGTGAAAAGGAAACAAGTAGAGAACGAGGTCCACACGCCGAAGTTCTACCAATCCATCAAAAACATGTCGCAATATACATCACGAAGGGAAATCTGATCACCTATCCTGAAGGAATTCTGGAGCGATGGTACGTGTACTTTAATGAATTGTTGAACAGTCAGCTCGAGGAAGAAATGGAGACTCCACCATTTCAAGAGGAAGACTTCTTGCTGCAGGCACCAAGCAAAGAAGAGATACAAAAGGCGATTAATCGGCTTAGAAAAAACAAGGCCTCGGGAACTGATTGCATACCTGCCGAGATGTTTCAACATGGAGGCTCAACACCACATATCACTTCATTAAATCATAGTACACAAATGGGAACACGAAAAAATGACAGAAAACTGGCGAAAAGGCATCATATGGCCCATACGTAAGAAGTGATATATCACCCAGACAATCTTTTTCTCGAAGCAAGCTGATCTTAGCTGCTTCCGTCTCAATACTCACAAAAGCGCTACTGACATCACGCCGTGTTCTTACGATTATGTCAATTTCGTCAGCGTATGCTAGTAATTCGACGGACTTTTGAAAGATCGTGCGTCTGGTGTTGGCGTGAGAGTTCTGCACTATTCTTTCAAGTATGATGTTGAAGAAGTCGCATGACAGCGCATTGCTTTGTCTAAATCCTTTTTTGACTTCAAATTATGCAGATATTCCATTTATCGGGCATTCTTTCTTCTAACCATATCTTGCTTATGAGTTGAGTTGGTGCATGCTTATAACCAAGTCATCGCTTGCAGCTTTGAAGAGTTCGGCAGCGAGGCCATCGGCTCCGGCGGCTTTGTTGCTCATAAGCTTATAGGTAGCCTTACTTCATCTATATGTAGTGGGCGGAAATGTTGGTCTACTTCGGCCAGATAAAATGGACAATTCTGCCTGACAGTGGAATTCGTATCGCCATCGCAGTTATACATCTGCAGAAATCGTTTTTTTTCACATTCTCAGCATTGACTACCGATTCCAATACGATGTTCCCAACCTTCAGTTCGAGTTCTGTAGCTTTGACAGTTCCTTTTTACCTTTTGGATTTAAGAACTTCATTCCTTGCAGCAATTATAGGGGTATAACATTGCTGAGTATTCTCCTCTATCCTGAAAGAACGGTTGGCCCCATATGCGAAAACATGACCAACATTACAAGCCAAAGTAAAAGTAGCCGGTTTGTTGTCCAGACCAATCAACAACTACTCCGACAAGGGGATTGTCTTGCATTCTTTTCAACCTTACGTTAGAGAAAGCAATCCGTGACTCTGGAACGTCAAGGGGCAGGTACTATTTTCCAGCTAGATATTGGCTTACGCATAGGCAGAAGCCAACAAGCTGTACAAGACTCCTTAATCCAGATCGAACTGGCGGCACAAAACCTGGGAGAACATATTAATGAAGGGAAGACTAAGTACATGGTGGCTACGCCTGTGAGAGGTGTTGGTTTAACTATCAGGGTAATGGAACATGAATATGAAGTATTACAGACCTTTAACTACCCCGGCAGTCAATGATAATATGGAGGAAGAAATACGTGAGCAGCTGCTAAGATCCAACAGAATCTACTGTAGTCTCTCAAGGCTCTTTAAATCCAGAAATCCTCCCATAAAAAACCATAAAACGTGCTTAAAAAAAGGCTTATTCACGTTGGAAAGGAAAGTCTTACGGAGAATTGCGAGAGAACTGCTTGGATGAGGCCCGGGCCAAATCACGGCGTTTGCACCGATGTTGATGACTGTTTAACTTATAAACTGACCAGATTTCGAAAGAATAAAAATTCACATAGAAAAATGTCAATTTAATAAAGGCAATTTACATACTCATACTTTAAACGACAGCAAAACTGCATCTTTCTCGAAGCCTATCTTGATAAGATACTAACTTTAAAATGCAGACTTTGTTGTTTTAAGCTTAGAAGAAAA
The DNA here is from genome assembly GCA_963971375.1 of Platycheirus rosarum. Taxonomy (NCBI): domain Eukaryota; kingdom Metazoa; phylum Arthropoda; class Insecta; order Diptera; family Syrphidae; genus Platycheirus; species Platycheirus rosarum. The sequence goes on from OZ020510.1 coordinate 101,566,001, forward strand.
CTTTGTTTTAAAACAAGGATTCGAGTACATCTTTTGGCGTCTAATCAACTCTTGAATTTGTGCGTCAATAATGAGAGTACAATGTGCATTATTATGTTCTAAGTTCGTTTGAATGCACGATTTTGTACTATTGAACACAACCTCAGTTCAGTTCCCTGAACTTCAGTACTTTACCCCCAAATAACACATTTTCACATTTTACTGCTCCGCCTTCGTTCCATTACCAATGCCATCACTATCAAGGTCACTTAGGCTGTAGTGACGTCAATGATGTAGACAACTTAAAAGCTGGATGGTAGCTCTGGGTATACAATACATCTCTCTACCTCTCTACTTGTTGTATAAATGACAAGGCTATCTTTTCAATTAAGCAAGTAGGTAGGTAGATATCTCTACTTAAACTGTAGGTACATAAATGCATCTGAATATATAAGTATGTTTATATATGTGTATATATATATATATGTATTATATAATTTTATCGTTTAATATTTAGTCAAATTAACTTGAACTTAATTTGAAGTGCAGTCAAATTCATTCGAAATCTGCTGTTGCTTTCCAAATCAAAATAATCGTTTATTTTCACAAAAAAAAAAAGATAAGTAGGATTTTTTTATTGGAATTTTAAGCTGAAAAGATATCTAACGAGGAGAAGAAGCAAGTAAAACTTACGTGAAATCCTGATTGTAATTGATTTTGTATCCGCTCATCCTTCTGTCGTTTTTAAGTATTATTTTTTCGATTTTCTCAAAAACAAACAATACTTTATTTTCCAGTTAAAAAAAAACTGCACTTAAACAATGAAGATGGAGAACAATAAAACAATTGACACTTCCCCTTTGAAAAAATGTATATTTAACAACTGAGCTGATTTTTTATTTACCTAATTGAGTTTTATTTTTGTTAGGTATTTGAATGTGGGTATGGATGGGTAGTAAATTTATTGATCGCGCACTTTTGTTCGTAACTTTTAAGTATTTTAGGTACCTGACGTTACCAAGAACAAATTAAGAAACCAATAAAATATAAATAATAACACAAGCAAATAAAAAGTTATCGCTTTCTTGAGAAGAATTGAAACACAAACAAAACAAGTTCGTTATAAATAATAATAACAATTTTAATTTTGTATTTTGACTGCTGTATTTAGCTGCAAAATTATGTGTGTACCCTTTCTTCTGGATTCTTTCACGAATTGGCGATTTTGTTATATTTTTTCTTTGTTTTCGCTTTATTTGTGCTTCTTTTCTTTCGTTCATCAATGAATTGTGGTATATAACATGTGTATGTGTGAATTTGTTTTAAAGTTTCTTGTTTCTGCTTTGTGCTCATGTTCTTAAAAACAAACTGAATGTTGTTGCTTTTTTGGTTATTTTTATTTGTTTATTTTCTTATACTTTTTTTTCTTTGACAAACTGTCAAGTTGCTATAAATTGAATTCGTTTAAGGTGCAAACACAAATCTATACCTTCCACTTGACAAGGATCAACTGATTTTTTAAAGACCCGTTTTATACAAAGTGTCAAATGACGCCCACTCTCCGTCAATTCCCTTTTGCGCACGAAATAACGATTGGAGGTATAAATATTCTAAGTTTTTTTTTATAATTAACGCGCACTCAAGGAACTATTTGTTTCACACTGCGCGGGCATTAGGAAGATAGGGAAGGAAAAGATAGGATAGATAAGACAAATTCGTGTTTTTCGGCTAAAAAAGAATCCCCTTATTTCACGGTACGTCCGAAATTGGGTTCAAGGGTGAACTGTTGAGCATTCCTTGCGAGTCGGGTATTGCGGAGAAACTTTTAAGGGGAGGAATGCAACTGGCTACTTCGAGTGAACATTTTTTAATAAAAGAACGGTTAAAACAAGGAAAGACATGAAACAATGCGTCGTTGTTCGAGAGGGGCAATTGTTTCAGCGGTAGTTCTATTACCTATCAATCTCAACGCTCGAATTTGTTTTCTATCAAGCAGGTGAAGCGCTGTTTGCTAAGCACCTGCCCAGAGGTGGGAGTTATTCTCGAGTTTAGGGCATATAAACGCTTTATAAGTTGTAGCCAGATCAGAAGGAGGAAAATACTTCTTACACCGATACAGAAAACCGAAGCACTTAGCAGCATTTTTGGCGGTCTCAAATATATGATCATTCCAACGGAGGTCGTCCTTAACACACATACCGAGAACTAATAGCTTTTTCTGTTTCTTCGATGCAAGTGCCATTTATGGACAATGGCATTGGGGGTATGCTTAGCTTCAAGCAATTCGGACGATTGCACGTCCGAAGGCTAAGGACGTGAATCGTCGAACGAATATGAAAAGCTAAGGGTAGAGTCGTCAGCCAAACAATTTAGTGGATTAGAAGTTACAGACAGTAGATCGTTGATAAAAATGAGGAAAAGAGTCGGGACAGAACGGAGCCATGGGACACACCAGAATTTATTTTGTGGGAATCAGACTTGAATCCGTCCAATACGACTTGTATTGAACTGTTCAGAATATAGCTTCTAATCCAACGGACAAGTGTATCATCGATCCCAAAAGCACACATTTTCGATAAGAGAGCTTCATGCCAAACTCTATCAAATGCCTTGGAGATATCAAGAGCAATAATCTTACTTTCACCAAAGCGATGTAAGAATTTGTTCCACTGTTCGGTGAGATATACCATCAGATCACCAGTGGAACAACTACTGCGAAACCCATACTGACGGCCAGCAAGTTTGCCTTAAAGAATAAACAATTGGTTTGTTATTGTCGATGAGCATTGGAACCGAAGATGTTGTGGAGTTTTTGGCCTTATAAAATCGGAAACTTACTTCTTTGAGCATGATACCTTTTTTACACTCAAAGTTAAACTAGGGCTTTTCTTTAGGCTTGATGCTTTTTACTCTGTTAGGAATAAAAGCATGCATCCCTAGAAAAATCACATCTGTGATCATTTCAGTACTTCCATCAATACGCTGTTGCTCATAGAATTGTAGGCGCTCCTAAACGCTCTAAAAAAACTTAAAACAAATTCTCTGTATTCTCAATGTTTTAACACAATATGGATTTTCCATATTAAAATTCACGCACTCTAAAATTGTCCAAGAGCGTATTCTCCAATTAATATAAATATCGGTTGCTTGCAATACATCTTCAATAAAAATTCTCTTTAAAGTCTATTACGTAGCTCGAGCTAAGATGTAGCCCCCATATAAAATTCTCTCCAAAATTAGATTAGATTAGCAAAGCAACTTCAACAGCAAATTTGATAGAACATATTTCACATTTTAGAGCCGATGGGTTTTAATGGATTAATGTGATTTTCTTTTGGTAAAGACGGATTTTGATCTCAGATTTCGGATTTTGCCTGCCCAAACGAAATTGGAACAGATTGATCTGTTTTTGTAATTGTATTGGTTTGGAAGGTACAAAGAAGTTTAAGGCACAAAGGGTCCAGAAGAGAGAGGAGAGAACAAAACTTCAACTTTGACGTTCGAGAAATGTCAACTTTATTGTATAGTGTGTGCAAATATGTGTTAAATCTCGATTAAAAACGAGATTTCAGATTTTGCTCTGAGATCAAAAAAAAAGATTGATCTGTTGACCAAAGAAAATCACATTACGCTGTCAGATCAAAAAAAGATTGATCTCAGATAAAAAAAATTGATCTGACGTCATTGTATATAGAATCTATAGTACTATCAAGATGGGTGTTTCACTTAGAGCCATCTAGTTTCGCTATCTCGCTATTTCTCAGTGTAGACTTTTAGTCATGTAGATGAATTCAACACATATGCAACGTTAGAAATTGACAGAACGGGAAAGATGTATATAAAGTGTTAAGCGCGAAACAGATTGAACCAGCGACAGCACCAGCACCGTCAACAGCAAACAGCACGCTGACCATCAAAAGAAATTGAAACACATTGCTACCAGCACCATCATCGTCTTCTTACTTTTGTTTGACACTGTGTCATAAAAAAGTATACGAAGTTTTCTTTTGCCCCTGAATTTCACTTGCTCAAAATTGGTAGCAATGGAACAGCAACAGCAAATTTAGGACTTTGGTCTAACGACGCTGGCGATGGTGCTGATCTAATCTAATTTGAGCCATTGAAATACATTGGTTCTAAATTAATGGCGGCCGCTGTTGCTGGTGCTGTTGCTATTGCTGGTTCAATCTGTTTCACGCATTAGCAGTCAGGGGGAAGCAAATTATTAAGTCTTTTCCGTATTATTTCTTTGTTGTTTTCTGATAATGGAAGATAGAAATTTAGACAGGTATGTGAGGAGTTTTCATTTCTGCCTTGAAAATACACTGTTTTTGGGTACGTTTTTTATAGATACGGCAACAGGTTGAAATTTACCTTTTTAACGATTTTTGTTGAAATTTGGTTTGGTTTTTTGTGTAAAATGTTGAATGGTTACCATGTTTGATTATTATATTATTTTGTTTAGTCTGCAAAAATTTAATTTGAGTTGAAGTACCTACCTAGTTACTTATTTTAGAAATAAAACACATTGTTTGCAGATTTTTGTAACTATGTTATTGCTTTAGAGTATATTCACTTATCACGTCAAAAATCTAGTACTAAATATACTACTAAGTACTAAATCTAGTACTAAATATAGTACGAAAACTACGATAGTTCTAAATTCTATTACTAATTATTAAAAATTTAGTACGAAATATACTATTGTACCGAAAACATAGTACCAATTAAAACCAATTACCAATTACCAATTAAACATTAAAACTTTAAAAAATCCGAATATGGCACATTGGTAATTGATTTCGGTTTAAGAAATACAGAAAATACAGATATAACAAAATTTCTTGAAAAATGCCAAATCCAAAAAATTATTGAAGACGCACAATCTTGGTTTGTTTACGAAAAATCAAAGGGGAATCCATTAATTTTTTGTTTCCCTTACTCTGCCATACCATATGGTCTAGTGTCACTTTTTGAACCTTTCACTCGTACTTATTATTCATTATTCCTGCAAATGCTTGTAGTCATTCTAACTCATACCTTTCTGAAAATATAACATACAACCTACTCTTTCATCACTATATTTCTTTCTACTCTCCAAAACCCATACAAATGCATATCAAGAACTACTGCAGCGCTATAACGGCAGTATCTCGCTAAACTAGATGCTGCCTAATGGTAGTACTATAGTTTTCATATACAATGCTGACGTACCAAAAAAATCACATTAAACATATCAGCAAAGCAACATCGACAACAACTTCGACGTTAGACCTAAGTCCTAAATTCGATGTTGCTATGAAAATGCCACCAACTTTACGGAACGTTTTTCAATTTTATCAACACTACAAGAAAAACGTGAATAATTGTACGGCAACATTTTTTTCCTGTCAAAAGTGCTGTTCGGTGTTGTATTTGTTTCACACGACTTTTGATGTCGAAGTTTTTTTTTCGTTTTTATTGCTGTTGAAGTTCTGTGCTAATCTGTTTCTCGCATAAAATCCGTGGTTACCTTATTTCATTTATTATTATATATTGATAATAATTGGTATCTTTTAGTTTTTGTCTTATTAAATGTACTTTGGGTAGGTATTGAATTGGAGCACTCGAATGTGCCCAAGAACATGTTAAAAAGTTAAAAAGTTATAGTAAATTTATGGGAAGCGTACTCTTTCTATCTTATATGTTAGTGATTTATACTGGTTCTGTTCTACTGTTCTTCAAATTTGCAGATGCATGTAAAGCCTCTGGTAACTTGCTCTAAAAAAAACTCACTCAACAGCAAATCCAAAAAATTGAGAGCTGCGAGAAAAAAATTCCTCAATGAACAGACCTGCTTTTTTTAAATCTACAGCAGTTTATAGGAAGTCTGTTTAGTGACAGACAGATGTTATAGATCTCTAACTCCTTCCTTGTTTTCCCTTTTCTTACTCATAATCTCTGGAAATATGTTTTCGAATAAAAATCTGTCAAAATATCCAGAAATTGAGGTTAAAATCCATTAATTTCATGCCCAATTGCAAAACACACTTCTTGAACCTTATCGGATAAGGCATCCAAACAAATTTCTATCAATTATGTCTTCAATAGAAGATGAAGAAATTACCCTGCCAACGGACACCCTCTCAATACTAAACGAGTTCTTCCGCGAAAAAGCCGAACGAGAACGCAAGGAACAGGAGAGCATCTCCGAAAAATCTGGCAAAGATTCAATTTTTGAAGAAGATTGGGTGAATATATAGAAAAAAAGATGACAAGTGGTTATTTATTTGTCTTTGTAGCAACTCAGTCAATTCTGGTACAGTGACAAAACGAAAAATGCTCTCGGACGGGCAGCTCAACAGCTTCTTAGTCCTGACAAACAAATTGCGCTTCTGTCCTGCCCATCGCTTTACGGCACAATCAAAAACATTCATGCAAATGGTAAGAACTGACGAAAAATAAATAGAGATTAATGAAAATTGTATTTTAGTCAAAATCTTCGAGTTCGATAAAAGATTTTCCGCATTTGGAGATGACTTTGTGTTCTATGACTTTAATGAAGCTGATGACCCCAACTACCTCAGTCAACACAACAGCCTTTTCGATGTCATAATAGCTGATCCGCCTTTCCTCTCAGAAGAATGCATCACAAAAATGTCACAGATCATTCTTAGGTTAATGAAACCCAACGGAAAACTAATTTTCTGCTCGGGCGAAGTTGTGGAACCTTGGGTGGCCAAATGCTTGAAGCTAAAACGTTGCAACTTCCGCCCGGAACATGAAAGAAACTTAGGAAATGAATTTGTTTCATATGCGAATTTTAATTTAGATGAACTCTTATAAAAAAACATTTAAATAGATTTAGATTTTGAAAAAGATGTTTTTATTCCGATTGCGAAGCCTTCATTCCCGAATCCTTTTTATGTTTTACCAACTCCCGCAGATTGTCTTCTTGGTCCTTCAAACTCTTGGCGAGAAATTCTTTCTTTTTCTTTAGTAAATCAAGGGTTTTTTCGCATTTTTCTTGTTTCGATTTCAGATCAGCACGCATGTTCTCGACATTGGTTAGAACAAACATTCGGCCAACCGAGAGATATACTCTGGAATGAGATTTAAACAATGAATCACTCCCTGTTCATTTCTGCTCTAATTTTACCTGGCATCGTCAGGTAGATCACTTGTTCCTTTTTCTGTGAGGATGCATTTATGTTTTCCGGTTTTAACCATATCGTGCTTTATGTCCAGCATGTTCATCTTTTTTGTTGTTTCGATTCGGTTGATTTGCACCTCAGTGAAGGCCTAGAATAGAAATTTTTAAATTGGTTTTTATACATGAATAAAACGGTAACTTTTTTCAATTCCATGTCCATTGTAGCCATTTTCTGAAAATTTTATTTTAAATTGAATATTATTTGAGACTTAATAATTTAAATACTGTATTTTTAACAAAGTTGACACATCTGCAATGCAAGTCGAAAAAATCTTCTTAGTTCTGATTAGTTAAATTTTTATTTGTCAGATTGTAGGGTGTGCTCACAATGATGAAATAATGCTGACAAAAATAGTTCACAATGGTTTATAGCAACTTTTTATGCAGATGAAAAAATAAACAAAAGCGAAGAAAACCATAGAAAAAGAAAGAAGAACGACAACTGAGAAGATAATTCTTTCTACCCTATAAATTGCAAAATGCCTAGTCACCGACATATTATGTTAACCGGTGGCTGTACATTTCTTACCCTTAGCTACCACTTGAAATAAATTATCACAATATTTCTTGTGGAGGCCCCTTTTATCTAGATTTCTCTTATCTGCAGACATACATTTCTCAATTTAATTCTTGACACAGTCGAAGAAATAATTGAAAGAATAAATTTGACATTTCATGACGTTCATTTTCTGTAATTTTTTATTAATGTTGTTTTTATTGTTTGGATGTTTTGCAGGTATTTATTAGCTAATAAAATAAAAAATAGCTAAAAATATATAATGAAACAAAAAATCTTTGCAGTCGCTACAATTTTCACGAAAAATAAAAACCACCCGAAGTTGTTTATTTGGTGAGATCATTGGAAACATTGGAATTTCATAAAATAACCTGCCCACTAACTAAAGAAATATAAACTTAAGAAATAATACCTGACATAATTACCGATATGAGAAATTTTAGCACGTAGAGGAAGTCTTATTCCATGGTTAAGTTATCTGGTGAAATAAACGTTTTTTTATTAATAAGGCTGTAAGTGTTAAATCTTCAATTAAAATATTTCTATCGGATTCGTTGGAATTTTTACTCTCCAAACTCAATATCCACACAAATTCGATTTTATTTACTTTATTTATTTATTTATTATTTTTCAGGGATTTTTGTCTTCAATGTCACTTTTTTTTGCAACTTTTCAAAAACATCCAGTGGTAACGCTGCACTCTGACATTAATTGGAAAAAGAAGCAAGAATGACAACGCGAAGAGAGAATTATTTCTCTTCGCGTAAAATCTGAAAAATGCACCGTTCATATTTGCACCAGTCCCTGTACATTTCTTATAGGACTACTAATACGTTTGCATTTTTGTGCGCACGAAACGTATGGCTGTTTTGCTTCTTCTCACACGTATTCACACACACAAAATAAAATTTCAGGGTTTGCAGGGCATGATCTTTTTTTTCTATGACCGCACTTTATAAGAAATTGTGAACTTTTTAAAGAGTTCGTACTCCTTTACTTGTTACCGAACAAACCTAATATTTCTGCTTGTCACATCACATGCTTCAAAATTAAAATTCTTTTTTCAGCGTTGGCTCAACTTTTCTACGTCAGTGACGTGATTAATTAGAAAGAAGAGGTACGTACAAGATTAGAATTGAGGTCTTCTACAAAATAAATCAAGTTTTACAAAATATTGCCTTTGATTAGTCAAATAAAAAGTAATTAATAATTTATATTTATATCTTAAAAATAGTTTTAAAATATTTCACATTGAAAATACATCAAACCCGAAAGTTTACATTAAGGTTTGTTCACTGATTCATTTCGTTAAACAAAAATTTAAAACAATTGACGTGGGAACTGAAAATGAAAATTTTCACTTTCCCTTCCTTTTAAACAGAAAAAAGTACATATGTATATTTAATTTTACATCAACATGAACTTTCAACCCGTATTTTGATTTAATTGGACCAAAGTTAAGGCCAACCAAACTCGCTAAATTTCATTAAAAAAAAGAAAATTAATTTTGAAGAAATCAATATATTATGTTGCAGTTTTAATGAGGGTACATCCTTGTTCGACAATTAAAACTGGAACGGGTATGTTTGGGGTATATTAGTATAATTGCGTAAAAGTGAAGCCATAGCTTGTTTGAGTCTGGCCAAAGTATAAAGACCACACGTTCCCCCTCATTACGTTATCGGGAAAAAAGGGGGGAACTCGATGTAGTCAATATACGTTAGATTATCAATCGATGATTCCTAGTAGAAATACTCAGACAAAACGCCAGACTGTAGACCATATTAACATTTTGTTTAATTGTGTATATTAAGCAATTACATATAACAATCTTGCTGCTCGTGTGGTTTAGCAATTGTCCATAAATCAGGCCGGTGAAATTGACCTGTAAGAGCAGAGTTGTATCTCAGTTTATATCATTTTTTAACAGTTAGTATCACGGCACACATTAAAATTACAAATTTAACTAGCTCATAAAGATAACAGAAAAGTTAAGATTTCACTTATTTGGTAAGATCTTGCTTTTTGGAGAAACCATATTTTCATGAATGTATTTCCACTTCCCCAAATCCAACCGACAGGTACAGGTATTGCTAGCACCGGTGGTGGTGGTGGTGGTGGTGGTGACTGGTGAGTAATGAATGTACATTTGGCTTGACACGAATAATTTCTTTAATCTTGAATTAGGTAAAAGTATTTTTTTTGTTGCGGCGTTCTCGTCGTATGTGCAAGTTAGTTTGTGTAGTTAGTTTTTGCAGTAAACTCGTGCTGTTGATAAGTGAGTTGACAATTATAAGAAACAATTTCCTTATCAGACAAATTTACTAATTTAATTAACGTTTTAAAAGTTGTTGCAGAGGTGGTGATTTTTTTTTTTTTTTTTTTGAATAAATTTAATTTGACTTGATCTGATCAAATTTGTATAATTGTATATAATCATCATCAGCTGGCGTCGTTACGATATTTATTTAGTCCTTTGCTGGTACTATCTTTGTTTCATCGGAGATCGCTTTACTAAAGTTAGCATGCCGTACTTACTTTGCCCTGGAATCTCATCGTTTTAAAGTTTGTTCGTGTTTGAAATAACGATGACGAACCAAGCAACAACAACGGCTAAACGATGTACTATTTTGTTCATGGATCGTAAAACCGGCTGTACAGCAACACAGACCTAGCCAAAAGAATAAAACATCGACGTCTCAGATGGCTGGGTCATATAGAGCGGATGGACATCAATGCTCCGGTTCGGAAAATCTCCGCATCCACCTCAGAGGGACGGCGCAGTAGAGGCAGACCGAGATTCAGGAGGCGCACACAAGTGGAAGAGGACCTCAACCGACTCCACGTGCAAAACTGGAGGCAGCTAGCTAAGGACCGAGCTGACTGGAGAAGCTTGTTGGTTGAGGCTCAGATCCACCCCGGACTGTAGCACCACCTAAGGTAAGGTAAGATCGCTCTACAAAGTTTGAAATGCACATTAGTGAGCTGATGTCCATGCCACATTTATAAAGCTGACATAACTTCATTAAAAGAAATGAAATGGCCAGGGAATGGTGTCATGCAGAAAAAAGAATATGACATATATATTACAACGGTCACCCAAAACACCATGTGCTCGGGGTAAAATTAAGTCTACCATCACCAGCTCTATTGCAATAAACGAAAGGCTGTGCACCCTTTTCGTGCGAGGCAAATTTAATAACATCAGCCTCATTAACATTCAATCACCTACTGAGGAGTCCGAAGAAGACGAAAAAGATTCCTACTATGAACTTGTAGAGAGGACCCTCAATGCCTGCCCAAGGTACGATTAAAATCATCTTTGGCGATTTCAACGCCAAATTAAGTATAGAGCTAGTATTAAGGCTGTACATATGATCACATAGTTTGCATGAGAACACTAATGACAATAGACTACGAGTCATAGAAATGGCAGCTTCAATGAAAATGGTCGTTGCGAGTACCAGTCGCCCGCGTAAAGATATCTACAAAGCCTGGCTATCACATGATGGAGTGACTCGTAACCAAATTGACCACGTGTTAATAGATTGTCGCCACTACTCGAGCCTAATGACGATACGAACGTATCGAGGTGCCAACATCTACTCAGGCCACTATCTTGTTGGTATGGTGGTCTGAGGGCGAATTGCTCTACGAAAAAGCATTGCATGTAAAAAATATAAAAAACTCCTCGACATCTTCGGTTCCAACGCTCATCGACAATAACAAACCAATTGTTTACTCTTCAGAGAAGGCAAACTTGCTCGCCGCCCATTTCGCTGCCAGCTCCACGCTGCCTCAAAGCAACGTTGCCCCTCCTGTACTTGAGAATGTAAATTTTTCCATGGGACACATTTTTTTCCGCACTCGTACAGTAGCAAGAGTTCTCAAAGATCTCGATATACACAAATCCGCTGGCCCGGATGGTATACCCCCGATTCTTCTGAAGAGGTGTTCTTCCACACTGGCAAAGCCACTGCGTAAGCTTTTCCATCGCTCCTACTCTTCTGGAATCTTTCCTAGAAGATGGAAAACAGCATTTGTCCAGCCTGTCCCTAAGAAAGGTGACCCATCCTCCCCCTCCTCCTACCGACCCATAGCACTGACATCCCTTCTTTCTAAGGTCATGGAAACACTGATTAACCGTCAGCTTAAGGAATATCTCGAAGATCGTAAGCTTCTCCATGACCGTCAGTATGGCTTCCGCAGCAACCGTTCCACTGGTGATCTGATGGCATATCTCACCGAACAGTGGAACAAATCTTTACATCGCTTTGGTGAAAGTAAGATTATTGCTCTTGATATCTCCAAGGCATTTGATAGAGTTTGGCATGAAGCTCTCTTATCGAAAATGCGTGCTTTTGGGATCGATAATACTCTTGTTCGTTGGATTAGAAGCTATCTTCTGGACCGTTCAATACAAGTTGTATTGGACGGATTCAAGTCTGATTCCCATAAAATAAATGCTGGTGTGCCCCAGGGCTCTGTTCTGTCTCCGACTCTTTTCCTCATTTTTATAAATGATCTTCTGTCTGTTACTTCTAATCCACTTAACTGTTTTGCTGACGACTCTACCCTCAGCTTTTCATATTCGTTCGATAATTCACGTCCTTCGCCTTCGGACGTACAATTGCAACGGTGCCGTATGTCAAGCTCATTAAACTCCGATTTATACAGCATTGTTAAATGGGGTAATAGAAATCGTGTGGAGTTTAATGCTTCGAAAACTCAATGCTGTCTTCTGTCGTTAAAGCTAAACATTCCCCCAATGCCATTGTCCATGAATGGCACTTACATCGAAGAAACCGAAAAGCTCTCAGTACTCGGTATGTGTGTCAACGACGACCTCCGTTGGAACGACCATATATTTGAGATCGCTAAGAATGCTGCAAAGTGCTTAGGTTTTCTGTATCGGTGTAAGAAGTACTTTTCCCCATCTGATCTGGCTACAATTTATAAAGCGTTTATACGCCCTAAACTCGAGTATAACTCCCACCTCTGGGCAGGTGCTTCGCAAACATCGCTTCACCTGCTTGATAGAATACAAAATCGAGCGTTAAGATTGATAGGTAATAGAACTGCCGCTGAAACAATTGCCCCACTCGAACACCGACGCAATGTTTCATGTCTTTCCTTATTTTATCGTTTCTTTTACAAAAAATGTTCACTCGAAGTAGCCAGTTGCATTCCTCCCCTTAAAAGTTTCTCCCGTAATACTCGTCTCGCAAGGAATGCTCATCAGTTCACCCTTGAGCCTAATTTCGGACGTACCGTGAAATATAGGGATTCTTTTTTTAGCCGAACGACACGAATCTGGAATAGTTTACCCGGCGGGATTTTCCCTTGCCATTTTGATCTGCAAACATTCAAAACCAATGTTAATCGGCACCTCCTATCTCTCCCCTCCCTATCTTCGTAATGCCCGCGCAGTGTGTTCTACATTAAAAGGGAAACACATAATCCCTTGTGCGCGCGTTAATTATAAAAAAAAAAAAAAAAAATTGCATTCTCCGCTCAGGCTCGGATCAACACGGCTGCCCTACGCGATGAAAACAAAAGCAACTAATACGGTCGCGCACTAAGGCTCAATCAGGGAAGAGTAAGTCCTGGGGACAGAGTGCCGGGCGTGGAGAAAAAATGATCACGCCTTAAGAACATAGTCTGCTAATGACTTTGTTTTTAGGGCGTGCTGTTACTACCTAAGGCAGTAGTCGCTGGGATTAGAGCGGCTGGTTTGATGATGAATGCAAACTAGCGTCTGAACGTAAGAATGCTGCATACCGAGCAATGCAGCAGTCTCTAGAACGCGGGAACGCAAAGATGAATAGAGCTCAGAAGAATAGAGAAAAGACTTCATTATCTGTGAAATGGAAGGAAATTCTACTAGTTCTAGTCCGTCAGAAACATGTCGCAATATAAACCACGCTGCACATACTGTAAGGATGGAGTAGGAAATCCGATCACTGAGGTATTATGGAGCGATTATAAGTTTACTTTAATTAATTGTTGAACAATCTGCCTACGGAAGTAATGGAGACTGGAACATTTCAAGAGGAAGACCTCATGCTGCAGCCAACAAGCATTGAGGAGATACAAAAGGCAGTTAATCGCCTCAAAAATGGCAAGGCATCGGGAGCCGATGACGTACCTGCCCAGCAGATCACACATGGAGGGCCAACACTACTACACAACACTACGACTAGCGAAAAGGCATAATATTTCTCATACATATGATTTGATATATATCAAAGTGCAGCAATTATAGGGGTATAACATTGTTGAGTACATCCTATATATTCCCCTCAATGCTGCAAGAACGGGTAGCCCCATTCGCTAAGACCATAATCGGAAATTTGAAATTCCAACAAAATTCCAATTTAATATTCCAACATACCAACTTTTAATATACTTTGAAGCCGCCTACGATAGCACAACCAGGGTAGAACTATAAGGCCATGAGAGAATTCGGCATATTAAATAAATTGACACGACTATGTAGGCTGTCCATGGCTGACATTACAATTAAGGTTGCGGGTCCAGTGAGAGCGAATTTCACTCGTGCGAACTCGCAAAGTTCGCTAAATTCATTCAAAGTACGCAATTTCTTTGTTGTAGTTCTCGTGCCTAAAATTTACTCGCACGAACTTAGCGAATCAAATGTACATAGATAATAATTGGCTTATTATAAGCTTGCACAGGAATCACTCTATTCCACCAGAACAGCAGCATAAAAGTAGCCGGTTTGCTGTCAAGACCAATCAACATTTTAATGAACTCCGACAAGGAGATGGTCTGGCTTGCATTATCTTCAAATGGTGTTCGGAGAAAGCAATCCGTGACCCTGGCACGTCAACAAAATGGGCTATCGTCAACAAGTCCAGTCAGATATTGGCTTACGCAGACGACACCGACATGGGCAGAAGGCCACAAGCTGTACAAGACCCTTTTACCCAGATCGAGTAGGCGGCACAAGAACTGGGGCTGTATATTGATGCACGAAAAACTATATAACTACGAAATACGCGGGCGGCTGGAAAAATCCAACAGAACCAGCTATAATCTGTCGAGGTTCTTCAAATCCAGAAACCTTACCATAAAAACTTACCTGCTGCTGTACAAGACTATGGTCTTACCAGTATTTATTTTTTTCCTGATGGAATTTCATTTTCATGCCTGCTGATTGTTCCTACCTACCTTACCTTAGGTAGCGCTACAGTCCGTGGTGGATCTGGGCCCCAAGGTAGCGGTCCTCCTCCACTTGTGCGCGCCACCTAAGTATCGGTCTGTCTCTAATGCGCCGTCCCTCCGGGCTGGAATCGAAGATTTTCCAGCCCGGACATCCGCTCTACATGACAGACATTTGAACGTTGAACTTTACAGCCGATACAGTTCATCTTTGTATCTTCTTCTCAACTCTCCGTTAATGCATACGGAACCAAAAACCACACGGAGAATCTTTCTCTCGAAGCAGACTAAAGCGTCCTCATCCGCTTTTGACAACTTCCATGCGTCTGCACCATACAGCAGGACTGGGATGATGAGGTTCTTATAAAGGGACAATTTAGTTGCGCAAAAACTCCTGAATTCAACAAATGCAACGACACCTACAATAAAGGACTATTCACATGTGAGCGACCAACAAACGACGAATAAATAAATAAATGTTATTTAAAGCAACTTACATATAAACCTTTCTGATCACACAAAATCAATGCCAAATGATCGAAATATAATGTTAGTTATTGTTTAGATACTTGAATTTGCATTTTAATTTCTAAAACAAAATAAATTTGAGAAAACAAAATGTTCATCGAGAATTCCAATCTACGAACTGTCAAGCTCTATTCGCGTTCCACATACGATCCTCACTTCGAGGAACAAATTAGGTTTGTTCTACATATACTTGGACTAAAATGGACAGCTCTCAAAATTTAAGTAGTAACTATGAAAATCTCTCACAGAATAATAAAACAACACAAATCTCTTCGGGAACGCGTTGAACAAAAAAGATAACCACTTTTTAAACTTTGATATTATGATTAGAGAGCCTGACCCATAGAATCCGTCCGTCAGTTGAGTTGTAATTTTCGACTGAGCACTTTATTAAATACACACTTTCTTATAAAGGGCGTCTAATAAGCATCGCATGCGATGAACGCAACGCACGTAGTTGACGAACTTTTAACTTTTTACTCCAGCAATCCGTTTGAGAGAACCACTCACATTCTGAGCATTATATTTGACAATAAACAACCGAATTCAGTATTCTATGGTATATTCTACAAATATATCATATTTATATATCCTTTTAATTTATAAAAAAAGTACTATTTGGACATAAAAGAAGGTATTTTTAGGGTAAATAATTGATATATAGTGCCCCGTGGCTTAGTGCCGGACTCTCGGACTGCTAAGAGAATGAGCCTGGGTTCGAATCCAGCTCATAGCCACCTTTCTTTACCGGGGAACTGCCTCTTGGAACTGACAAAACCTCCAAGAGTAATAAAATTAGTCTCGAAAAAGTGCATCTCATGTAGCCGTTCGGACTCGGCGGTAAACTGTAGGTCCCTTCCATTGTTGCAGATTAACAACACACACACAGGAATGGTTGAGAGTATAAGTCACTAGGCCTTGGCTCGGAGATGTCGCGCCAGTAAATTTATTTATTTTTAAATGATATATAAATCGAGCTAAATGATCAAGGAAATGAAAGATATGAAAATTATACAATTTTTTCGAAGTAACACTGAATTAAATTTTGTTCGAGGTTTAAAATTGTGAATTATATTTTTTTTTTCTAAGCACTAAGGGTTGATATGTGGATTTCAAAGAACGTATTCATTGGGACACCCATTTCCGACAACAATAAACAGCTCATTCAACGCAACACAACACCGGACGCAACGGATTCTATGGGTCGGGCCCTTAAGGCTATCACAGTCGGACGAAAAACGCAGCAACACTTGCGGTTGTGATTTTTAGTGAAAAAGTCGTAGTTGCTTCTATTTAAACTTCAAAACGAAATCGAAGTTGATAAATTCTACTTCCAATAGGGCGATTTTTGCAACAATTTGTTATTATGTTTGTCCATTTTGGACATAAAATTATTCAAAAATTTGCGAAAGCTTTAGGAAGTCCATAAATCCATATGCATATCGAGTTTATTAATAAAAAGAAAGCAACTTTTGTGTGAATGATAATCATATACCGCCTCTAGATTGCCGCAAAAAAAATCCTCCATTAATCGTTTTTCGTTTGAGGGAGCCTCATAGAGAGTTTCATTCAAGAAAAGATTTGCTCTTTCTATCAAAACATTTGATCTTTTTCAGTTTTGAGAGTTTCATTGCAAGAAAAAGAGCAAATCTAGATCAAATCTTAACACAAAAGGTTTGATCTCTGATGGTAAGGCAGATTTGATCTGAATGCACACATATGTACATGTAAATAGTCTTTTCGGCCAAACGTCAAATGGAAAATGTTTTGTTATTTGTTGTTTATTGTAAACTTGTGCCAGCCTGTGTTTAGCAATAAAATTAACAAATATTTGTAAAAAAAAAAAAAAAAATAGTAATAAAAGATGTTTGTGAAGTCAGAAAACACAAAATGGCATTTTGAATGAATCAACAATTGTGCATAGATATTTTCGTGTGTCGTTAAAATACTGTGTGTGCTCGTCAGTTAATCACCAATACTAAAATTAAATCGTGAAACAAGTTTCATTGAAAAGAGCAAATCTGGATTTTGAGATCAAATCTTTAAAATTTGAATGAAACTCGCTTATTAATAGCTTTGTTCGATGAGCCCTGAAGTCATCCTGGGGTCGCCACAACTCGTTTTTTGAAGTACTTCAACTCGCCCTCAAGAGTTGTTAATTCGTATTTGCAAATACAAAATTATAGCAAATGTGAATTTATTCATTGTTTTACATTTTGCTTTTTGTGGTATGTCAGTAACTTAATTGACAGCCCTTTTGTGTTTTTTGAGATTCAAAAAACTCAGTTTTTTTTTGACAATTCTTGGATCTTTTTTAGATTTTAAACTGATGTAACATGAAACTCATTTTTCTGTCCAAAGAATTTTCGTGGGCTGAAATTGTCATGTGAGAAAAAATTGGCTAAAATTCGTAGTTTTGGGGAGCATAAGGAACAAAGCTATTGTTCGCGCCCGAATAACGTCAAAACCACCTTTGTGTTTGTTTCCTTGGTGGGTGCTAGCGACGAATAAGAAAATGCCATGTGAAAGAAGAGTAAAATGTTAACGAATGTTCGTTAAGTCGTGGTTGATCGCTCTCATGTGAATAGTACTTTAGACATACAAAAATAAAATCATTTGGAATGCCGACGTTTGCGAGGTCAATGCGGCAAAACTCGTAGGTGGAGCCTTATGGCAAATCAGTGAAGTGGGAATGTTGTGATCCCAGTTGAGACCATAACAATCTTCGGTTAAAAAAGTTTCATTCGTTTTTGAAGCCGTTTAAAATTGGATTTTATTTATATTAATTTAGTGTTTAACAGTTTATAAACTAAAACCCTATTTTATATTTTCGTTTATTTTCAGCAAAAATAAGAACAATACAAAATGGCAGATGACACAGGTAATCAACCAAGACCAGAAAACGAAAGACCACCACCACCAACATCTGCACCGCCACCAGAAAATGTTCCCGCTAAAATAATCGAACACATTAAAGAGAACAAAATCGACGTTGCAATGTGGGCAACGAGAATGTTATCTATCATTTTCACAGCTAGTTACATTCTCCCCATTTTTGGGTAAACTATATTTAGTTTTTTTTTTGATTTTTTTAAAAATTATTTTTTAGGACTGCACAGAGCTCATTTAACAAAGTTTTGCTGGCCAATGCTGCGACAAATGCATTACGCTTGCATCAACGACTACCCAGGTTTGCTCTATCTAAAGAGTTCCTCGCCCGACTCTTTACGGAGGATTCTTGTCATTACCTGATGTTCTCGTTGATATTCTTTAATGTCCAACCAACATTGTTTATATTGGTACCGATTGTACTTTTTGCAGTGTTACATGCAGCAAGTTACTCTCTGAAAATTGTCGATGTAAGTATTTGTTTATATTTCTTAGTATTTAGTTTAAAAAAGATTGAACAAAATTTCAAACAATGACACTATAAACGAGTACTTCACGGTTTGATGCGTTGTTTGATTTTTTTTTTGATAATAGCATTAGGTTTGTTCGATGTTCCCCGCCCCAGTGCGCACTGGGGAATGTCAGTGCATTTCGTTTAGCTGTCAAAAAACTGTGTTTCTGCTCGGGGTTTGATTTAACATCGAACAGCTCAGTGCAACAGTTTTAGTTTTTTGACATTTCATTTATGTATTAATTTTCTTTACAAAGTCTACAGTTTTTCCATTTCCATCAGATAGAGTATATCTCGGCATTTTATCTAAAATCACAAAAATAACTTAATAATTGCAAAATAACCTACAAAATATCTTATATTTATCAGATATTGCACTCCAAATTTGTAAAATAAAATTTGTTTTAAACCTCTACCACCAAGCACCAACAGCTGATTTGAATTTTGACAGCACTGATTTCTTACACCGACCAAAAACCTGGGGCGTGAGAGTGTGCACTCAGTGCGTGCTCGGGGTTGACATCGAACACAGTGCAAAAACACTGGGGCGAAAAAAGTGTCACATAAAACACCTCAGTGCTAATCCAGTGTACACCAGTGCGCCCCAGGGCAGACATCGAACATAGCTATTATGTTCTTCATTGTTTAACGTCATTAAATGCTGACCGTTGTCGGATTTTTTATTAAAAAAAGTTATTTATTTTAACTTTTAACTCTTTTCATTGTAGTTAATTGGACAAAACTCATGGTGGGGAGCAAGATTCCTCATTTCTGTAGTGGAATTCCAGGCAACTAATATCCTTAAGGGAGTTGCCTTTTCCGAAATTTTCATAATGCCAATGGCAATCATCTTGACATTCATGTAAGTATAAATGAAAATCTTTTTCTCGTAACAATAAACTAAACAAATAACCTTTTAGGGGACGAGCTGGGCTTATGACACCCTTTGTATACTACCACTTCTTACAGATGAGATATAACTCTCGTCGTAATCCCTACACCAGGAATGCATTCGCCGAGTTGAGAATGGCTGTAGAATCACTTGCCGCTCTATCGCCACCAATTGTGGGGAAAATACTACGTGGAGGCATTAGTTTTGTTAATCGTCTTAGTCCGCAACCCCAACCAACACCAGCCCCAACACAATAAAACACTTATCTCAAAATTAAATAATAAAACAAACAAAAAATAACAATAAATTGTATTAAAATAGGGGATAAGTTTTTGCAAGATTTCTATATAACACTGAACTAAATAAAAGACAAACGAGGTTGTCTGAAAGACGTTTACATAATATGCATTAATATCTGTTAAAAACATTCTTCTGTTATGTTATTTAATTACATAAATATTATTTCTTTTGATTTGTGGCACTAAGGTGATGTTTATACAATTAAAAAAATCATTGATATTCAATTTTGTAAAATTCATTACATGCACTTTTAGGGCAGTTATTTACATTTACAAAAAATACCTTAGAATAAACTTTTAATTTATCATTTGATAATTCTTTGAATAGTTTGATGTGATGGTTTATTATAAATAATTTTATTTGTTTTTTTTGTTTGCTTTAAATGAGTTCATTGAACGCCAATAGGAGAAATATGAAATCCAAGCAAAGGATAGTCAAAGTAAAGGGCGATTATAAGAGAATGCTATCAAGGAAATTTGCCGGATAAAATTTAATTCTTTTTTGTTTTTAGAGCGAGTGCGACAAGTTTCGGCTCTATTCGTTTTCTCTGCGGCTAAATGCAAACTTACCCGAATGCCCAAACAATCCAAATTCCTAACTCGAGAGAGTGGTTTCTACCTACTCGGTTGTGATAACTTCCTGGTCCTTAAGAAAAGAAGGAGTGCTTACGTTTTTTTTCAACTCGTTATCACTCGGAGATGTCAGCTTTGGTTTTCTGGAACAGGAAAGCAATTCAAAACGTTTGGAATCAGAACGCCCTTCCACCGATTCATTGATTGTATAAAGCGAAATGATTCTTTCTTCCAAATCCGAGAACTTATGTATACTAGTTACTGAGGCCGCCACGCCACTTATTGAACTTTTTGATTTAACGTTTTCTGACATTTTCTTACTAATGTATGTATATCTTTTCGTCACTCCAAACCTATGACACATAAAACAACACATTTAACTATGTTTATTAAAATATTCGTGGTTTTTAAATATTTACTCTTTACTACTCAAAACTACATTGTTGGAGGCTCGATGGAATTCCTTTTAAATTTTTGATTTTTTTTTCAAATGTTATTTCATTTTGAGTACCTCGTAGCAATATCTGTATAAAGCTAAGGAGGACTTCAAGCTATTCCTTATTTGTTGCTTTAGACCTTATAAAAATTATGTATACATACATATGTATTTTGATTTATTTTTAGTAAACAAATTCATACATTTCTTCTTGCAGCAACTTTTTCCCCCACAACTTGCTTAAGGGAAATTTTTTTTTACCAGTAATGCTCGTCAATTGACACTTGAGCCTAATGTTGAACGTACCATGAAGTACCAATAGAGATTCTTTTTTTTTTTTTTGCCGAACAACACGAATGTGGAATAGATTACTAAGCGTGGTTTTCCCTTGTGATTTTAATTTTAAAAACATTCAAAACCAATTGAACTTATCATGATCACCATCATTTTGTTTTTTTTTTTTTTTTTAATATTTGTTCGTTTATGAATCGGAGTTAAAATAGCCGCAATACCTATTTTCGACAGATATTATAAAATAACTATTATTGGCGTCTTTCATTAAGGCTGTTCATACAACGTCGTAAACTTTACGACGCGAAGTGGTAAAATCGTTTCATGAACGCCCTTATTACAAATATTGTAAACTTTGTCGTAACTCAAACAGCTGTCTGTTAAACGTCATAAAATGAGAAAATTGTTTTAAATGATATTTGTATGTTGGAGTTATTTGAGAACAAAAGATGATTTTTACATTATTTGTCAATTCAAAGTCCTAACCTAAATTTAAAAATTGGATATAATTGATTAAACCTAAAAAAAGTGGATGAGATGACTTGTTTCATATGATGACGGTAGCTGAGGTTTCTCGATATATTGAACTGATCGATTTTTCCATTATTCGGTTCTGAAACAACAATAATTAGGCGTTTTTCGTTTTTAGCTCGGAGCGGGGCACTGAGCTGTCAAAAAAAGAACTATGTTTCCTTTTTTTTAACACGGAGCGCTCTGAGCGCTGTACTTGTATTTCTTTTTTTAACTCAGAGCTCGCTCGATGAGCTTGCTTTGAAATACCAGAGCACATCGAGCGAATGGCTGAGTGCGGCTAACTTCACTCGATTTTTGTGATTGTGTTTCTTTATTAGCCCCGAGCGCTCGGGTCGATTCAAAGCGAGCTCTATTCGCTCTGGCCCCGCTCTGTGCCCGCTTGGGGCTAAAAAAGAAAAATGCCTATTGTTGTTGTACAAATTTCATTACGTTTTCAACGCCTTTGACCAAGTTTACAACATAAATTCATGTGGTAAAGTATACCAATTGTTTTAAAAGATTTTTCATAAAAATTTTGAAAGCTGGTTTACTATGTTTTACACTTTACGACGTTTAACACGTTCAGCACGGCTTTAGGACGTTGCATGAATACCCCTATTATAAAGAATCAAGAGTCTGTACCAATTTTAAGCTCAATGCACATTTTTGCATGTCTTATATGAAAAACGAAAATATATCCTACATCGTATTATTTAGCTGTATGTGATGTATGAAAATTTGTCATACATTGTAGTGCTAAAATTAATGCATGATAGAATTTTGTGAAACAGAATCTTACTCGATATATTACCGTCCATTATACTGCTGAATAACAGCCAACAGCGACTATATAACAGATCTTTTAAAAAGAATTGATATATGAAAGATTATGAAGTCAAACAATTTATACGTTGTTTGATCTTTGACACACAATGCCCTTGAAACATCAATTGGTTAAAAAGGTTGCTTGGACAAATTTTTACTTTGAGATATTTTTAATTTGACAAATAATTTACTTTGTTGTAAAATGTATGACATTAACGAATTGTTGTTTTTTTAAGTTTTTTAACGAATTTTGTCACACAAAATTTTCTGTTCCGATTTTTCTTTCTATTACGATAACATACCTGTTAAGCGCTTTCCTACAATTTTTGAACACTTCCTTAACACCTGCTTGTCATTTTGACACAAACGATTCAAGTCATCATCAACGTATCCAAATGTCATTCCAAAGCAAATTTAACAACACAAAAGTTCTACCTAATTTTTCTTTATTTATTTGTTATTTGTTTTCGTTTGGATTGGTGTCTTCACCTAGATTGGCAATTTAATAGAAACCAAACAAGATTAGTGATAATAATGACAATAAAGTGCAAACTTTGCTCAATAGATAACATAAAATATAGATTTAGGAAAACTACTACATCGTGATCAGATCAGAAGTATTATTGCCAAAACAGAAAGAAAGTTGGGACCTCGCATCAATTAAAAAAGTGACTCATTCATTAAGTAAATATAATAAAAAAAAACGAAAACATTAAACGGACGAACCAAACCAAAATAGCTTAAACAAAAATAAAAATCTTCCTTAAGCTTACATTATATTTTATATATAAAAATCGCTCGAATGATATCTTAAATTGTGCTGCACTTCAATATGGATCCACAAAAAATCACAGACCTTGCAAATCTATTACGAAACAATGGTGACAAAGTATTAAATTCAGAATTCAAATTAACCCTCACAGGTGAGTAAATACTGAAGGTTATATTTCCAAACTTTCAATATTCCCAATTTAATATATTATGGGCCATAGAATTTTAAAAAATATTTCATTATTTACGTTTAACCAGATAATATTAATGGTGATGTAGCATCACAATTCACAATTCAAATTATTAAGAAGTCTTTTTATAAATAGAATTATTAAAATTAATTCCTTTTTGTTTAGGTAAGGCTAAGTTTGATTGTATAGAGAGCGGTGCCTGCCCTCTTGGTCATTTGTTACAAACATGACTCGCGAATTTAATCGCCAATTTTAGCCTAGCATATTTTTGTTATCAACTTTGTAACCAATGAAATAATTTTCATTTGTGTGTTTTTGAAGTATGATTATATTAAAAGATAGAACCGTTTTCAATTCCAGTTAAATTGGATATCAAACCATTTTTTGTAAAAAGTTGGTGTACAATGTTAAAGACTTTTTCCCTTTGCAGATCTTAGGCGTCCTCATCCATTTTGACAATGTCCATGCCTATGCATCAGGATTTGAATAATGAAGGTGTTATGAAGGGACACTTTGGTTGGTTGGCCGAGATAGGGCTTTGCTACTCAGTTGCCTTTTTTAGCACGAAGAAATACGATTTGTAACAGTTGTTCATCATTCGATCTCAACGCTGGTATTGTCTTCTGAGTTGATAGTCCAAGCAGATTGAATCCCTAACTACGTCAAAAGTATAGCTGATACCCTGAGGTTAGGTCTTCGGTGTATCTTCTTGATGAGAGTAAATACTTTGTGTTGCCTTATTTAAATTCTGAATCCATCTTTTCTTAAATACACACAAAATACCTCACATCATGCTGTGTTCTTCCGATTGTCAATATCGTTGGCGTTGGCGCGTATGTGACCAATTGGACAGACTTTTGAAAAATCGTCCTCTAGAGTTGGGAAGAACCAGCTCCCTGATAGTTTAAGAGTAATTTATAACGACGTTCCATAAAAGCGCATCACAATTGTTTTTTATAATTAGTACGTTTGAAGGGTTATTTATCTACCTCTTCCTTTAAAATGTTAAAAAACACCGTGCGGTATTAGGGAAATAGGAAAGGATGTAAAGGATATGTCGATGGACATTAGTTTTAAAAATCTGCATATCAAAATGGGAGGGAAAAACCGAGCCAGGTAGAGCGTTCCACATTCGTGTGGTGCACTAATACTTTTAACATCAAATTTGTAAGTGAGGTCTTTACTGTACTTGGAGCGGCGATCGTTTTTCATCGGCATTCGGCACAGATAAACTGTACTCTATATAGGTGGTCTCGCTGCCGCTGCCACACGCGGCTTGGAAATCGATGAAAAGGTGGTCGATATCGATTTGTTAATTCTTTATGACAGCTAAATTAGGTTTGCCATCGCCGTTATACAGTGTGCAAAAGTGGTATATTCTCCATATAGACTGCGATTCTACTATAATTTTCCCTTAATCGTTTTTGCAATCGTAGTGCTTCTCCTGCTCCTTTTTTCATTGTGAAAAGCCGGTGTTCCTCTTTTTTTCCTGCAATCCGCAACGAGTTCTTCGAAATATCCCGATTGCTGGCCAACGCCATCCTTCATCATCCTTCCAACGCAAGCAAGGTCTACAACATTGTCTTCTACCATAAAAAGAACTGCAAAAGACTCTCCAAGTTAATTCCTCTTCGCTCATGCCGATCTAGGTGCTAGCTTTATTTTCCCACAACATCTGCTTCGAGGTAGATTTCATACAATTCATGATTGTGTTTTCTCCGGAATCGTCCTCCCTCGCACACGGGGCCAACAATTCTCCGTAAGACTTTCCTTTCGTGAATAAGCCTTTTTTAAGCACCCAAGTCTTGGATCCGTATATGAGTACTGGTAAGACCATAGTCTTGTACAGCAGCAGCTTAGTTTTTATGGTAAGATTTCTGGATTTAAAGAGCCTTGAGACAGTAGATTTTGTTGAATTTTAGAAACTGCTCGCGTATTTCTTCCTCCATATTATTATCGGCTTCTGCTTATGACCCGAGGTAGTTAAAGGACTGTACTACTTCAAATCATGTTCCACTACCCTGATAGTTGGACCAACACTTCTCACAGACGCAACCAATCCACCATGTACTTAGTTTTCCTTTTATTAACATGCAGGCCCTGAGTAGAGGAAACTTGTACAGCTTGTAGGCTTCTGCCGATGATGTCGATGTCGTCTTCGTAAGACAATATTTGACTTGACTTGGTGACGATAGTGGTTGGGTGCTGTATGAATAGGGTAGGCACTGAAAGGCATCAAACTGGTGATGCACAGTCGCTGCAACTATATCGTACACATCAATTGTGCTTATTTTACCTCCCCGCGGTAACCACCGGGTACTGGTCTGTCCACCCGGACATTCCTGCTAAACTTATAAGCGCGAGTGTTGAACACAGAAAAAATAGCAACACTATAATGCTCTGCTTTAATGACTGTTCTGATCGATTCGCAGAAGTCTTGCACGAGCCCCTCAGAAAGAGGACGTACGGCGGATGAGCCCAACCAATTGGACCAACGGTGGCGTCAACAGTCAACGAAGCAGACGCCCTAATGAGCTACTTCGACGTATTTGGAGATAAGGTCATTAGGACAATTCAATGCAAGTCAGGGCATTGAAATAGAGATGGTGGCGGATGAACCCTTAATGGGCCAACGGCAGCGCTCATATCCCCGAAGTGGGTTACTGACTCCGGATTCTCCGGTTCCTTTTGTCCAAGGAATCCAACAAAGGACCTGGCCCTCCAGGTTGGGGGTTGTGCGTGGGGTTAACAACCCTGCCACGGAAAAAAGAAAAAGTTGCGAAGCGACCAATAGCCTCGGAAAAGGACGGATTTACTGTTGACGACCCGGAAAAACGAATCAAGGACAACGACCTTCGGATCTGCACGTGGAATGTTAGAACTCTTAACAGACCACGTGCATCCAAACAACTAGCGGAGGCCCTAGACTGCTACAGAGCAGGAATTACTGCCATCCAGGAAGTGCGATGGAATGGGCCGGGCAAAAGGAGGATGAAAAACTGTGGCGTGTACTACGGTGATTGCGCAAGAAGACCACAGCGTTTATTTGGGTGCGGATTCGTCATAAGCGGTAGACTTAGGCAAGAAGTCTTGGGCTTTCGACACGTAAGTGAGCGACTTGTGACAATCCGTATCAAGGCTAAATTCGCCAACATTAGCCTAATATGCGCTCATGCCCCCACAGAGGACAAAGATGACGCCACCAAGGATGACTTCTATGAGCTCCTCGAAAAAACCTATGAGCAATGCCCTAAATACGACGTTAAGATCGTACTAGGCGATTTTAATGCCAAAATAGGTAAAGAGGAAATCTTTGGTAGGACTGTCGGAAAACATAGCCTACACGACACAACGTCTGAAAACGGACTTAGGCTAATTGACTTCGCAGCGGCACATAACGTCACCATTGCAAGCACACGGTTTCCTCATCTCGATATACACAAAGGGACTTGGCGACACCCAGATCAAAGAACCGTCAATCAGATTGATCACGTTGCGATCGATGCAAGACACGCCTCCAGTATCTTGGATGTTCGCACCTTCCGAGCAGCTAACATCGACTCGGATCACTACCTTGTTGCAGCAAAGGTAAGAATGCGAATAACCCGAACTCCACAACAACGGAGTAATACTGTGAGGAAGTATGACGTCGAAAAGCTGCAATCGCAAGAAACCGCCAGAACCTATGCCGATCGAATATCCCGTAACCTCTCAAGAAATCCAGTACCGCCAGCATCAAGTGCCGAAGATCAGTGGCAACACTGCCAACAAGCCATCAGAGATGCCGCAACTGATGTGCTAGGTTTCACCAGACCACCACCACGAAACCTCTGGTTTGATGACGAATGCAGGCAGGCCCATGCAGCCAAACAAGAGGCATATAAAGCGACGCTGCAAAGAAACACGAGAGCTGCTCGCGAGCTTTACGAGCAGAAAAGACGGGAAGAACACCGGCTTCTCCAAAAGAAAAAAAGAGAGCATGAGAAGCGCGCGATCGAAGATATTGAGAGATGCTACTCCAGGAACAACGTGCGGAAGTTTTACCAACAGGTAAAAAGAACATGCCAAGGAAAAAAATCCCGCACAGAAGCCTGTAGAGATAGGAATGGAAACCTCGTAGTAGAGTCACAGTCGGTGCTGAGTACATGGAAGGACCATTTCTGCAGACTGTTAAACGGCGATGAAGGCCAAAATCCCGCTGTCAGGCAGAATGAACCATTCAACATGGATGATGACAGACAAAACTTCCGTCCACCTGACCAAAATGAAGTAAGGATAGCAATATCTAAACTCAAAAACAACAAAGCTGCTGGACCCGACGGATTACCCGCCGAACTTTTTAAAGCGGCCGGAGATGACCTGGTGGAGTGCATACACCAACTCATCTCTAAAGTTTGGTCAGAAGAAAGTATGCCTGATGAATGGAACCTCAGCATCGTTTGCCCGATTCACAAGAAAGGAGACCCTCTAAACTGCGCCAACTATAGAGGAATAAGTCTCCTGAATATCGCCTACAAGATCCTCTCTGCCGTACTATGTGAACGCCTGAAACCTTTCGTCAGCAACCTGATTGGCCCCTATCAGTGTGGTTTCAGACCAGGAAAGTCCACAATCGATCAAATGTTCACGCTACGGCAGATCCTGGAAACCACCCAAGAATTCCAAATCGATACCCACCACCTCTTTATCGATTTTAAGGCCGCGTACGATAGCATTTATAGAGACGAGCTATACAGAGCCATGTCAGGTTTTGGCATTCCCACAAAACTCGTCCGACTGTGCAGGATGACGATGGAGAACTCTCGCTGCTCCGTCAAGGTTGGTTCTGACCTCACAGAAGCTTTTGACGTCAAAAAAGAATTCCGACAAGGTGATGCGCTATCGTGCGATTTCTTCAACTTAATACTTGAAAAAATTATAAGAAACTCGCAAGTCAATTGTAGTGGGACAATTTTTTTCAAGTCTGT
The DNA here is from genome assembly GCA_963971375.1 of Platycheirus rosarum. NCBI lineage: Eukaryota > Metazoa > Arthropoda > Insecta > Diptera > Syrphidae > Platycheirus > Platycheirus rosarum. Next base: position 101,594,560 of record OZ020510.1, read on the forward strand.
GCAATTGCTAGCATACGCTGACGACATAGACATCATTGGCAGAACTCGGCGAGCTGTCACTGGAACGTTTGCTAGCATTGAAGCTGAAGCGGCTAAGATGGGACTAGCAGTCAATGAGGTCAAAACGAAGTACCTGCTGTCCACAAAAAGGGACACACAACACCGGCGGATTGGACAAAACATCACAATAGACAGGTACAACTTTGAGGTAGTTAGGGACTTTGTGTACCTCGGATCCGCTATAACATCTGACAACAACATCTCGTCAGAAATAAAGCGAAGAATTACTCTTGCCAATCGCTGTTTCTATGGGCTAGGAAGGCAATTGAGTAGCAAAGCCCTCTCTCGAAAGACAAAGGAGACTCTTTATAAGACCCTAATCATCCCAGTCCTGCTCTATGGCGCCGAGGCATGGACTCTATCTAAAGCGGATGAAGATATCCTTTGTCGTTTCGAGCGTAAGATTCTTCGGAAGATTTTTGGCCCTATCTGCGTTAACGGGCTTTGGAGGAGAAGGTTCAACCAAGAACTATACGAGCTGTACAGCGACATTGACCTGGTCAAAAAAATACGCATATCACGTTTAAGATGGCTAGGTCATGTAGAGCGAATGGACAACAATGCTCCGGCTCGCAGGATCTTCGATTCCATCCCAGAGGGTAGACGCAGTCAAGGAAGACCTCGCCTTAGGTGGCGCGCTCAAGTGGAGGACGACCTCAACCAACTTGGAGTGCAAAACTGGAGGCAGCTAGCCAAAGACCGAGTTGGCTGGAGAGGCATGTTGGTTGAGGCCCAGGTTCGTCCCGAACTGTAGCGCCACCTAAGTAAGTAAGTAAGTGGTGACGATAGTCCCTCTTGTTGACGTGCCAGAGTCACGGATTGCTCTCCAACGCCAGGTTGAAGTGGATGTAAGCCAAATCATCCCCTGTTCGGGGTCAGATGTTGATTGGTCTGGGCAGCAAACCGGCGACTTTTACTTGGCTTGTAATTTTGGTCATGGCCTACATAGTCATGTCAATTTATTTGGGATAACGAATTCCTTATAAAGTACTACCCTGGATATGCTTTCGTAGGCGTCTTTAAAAATGGTATGTTGGAATGTTAAATTCCAGATTTTTTCTGGTCAATTGTTGATTTGCCTGGTATGAAAACACATTGATATTAGCCGATTATGGTTTTAGCATATGGGGCTATCCGTTCTTGCAGGATAGATGAGAATATCTTATAGAAGTACTCAACAATGTTATACATCTATAATTGTTGCTCTTTATTATATTTCCCTTCTTATGTATGGGACATAGGATGCCGTTTCGCGAGTCTTCTGGCATTTCTTTGTATTCCCATACGTGTACCATGTTTTCATGAATTGCTTGATGCCATCGCATCAGCTCCTGAGGCCTTGTTATTTTTGAGCCGATTAATCGCCTTTTGAATCTCCTCAATGCTTGGTGGCTGCAGAGGTAGTCCTCTTGAAATGGTAGAGTCTCCATTCTTCCGTGAGCTGACCCTGAAACAATTCAATGCGACAGGTTTCTGACGGATTGGTAGAACTTCAGCGCCTGGTGGTGCAGTACCTTGGGTCGATCGCAATATGGTTAATATGGTTGACAGTTGATAATAAGTAAATGTAAAAGTAAATGTTAATGTCCCATGTGTATGTACATGTGGGAACTTCGTTACACCCAAGAAAAGTCAATTAGCCTTAATCCGTCACATGGCAGGTGGTGTCGTGGAAGGTTGTGTTTTCCGACTGTACCACCAAAAATACCTACTTTCCCTAGCTTGTCGTAAAAGTTACCTAGGAAACATTTGAAACTAAATACCTTTTCCCAGATTTTTCCTCCAACGACAAATCCACACCAAAGAGGTCCTGTTTTTCTTATGTAGCAGTTTAGCCGAAGTATAAGTAGTAGTTGTTCATCTTCCTTTTGCCTGGGCTACCCAACCACTTAATATATTCGACCACCAACCTGGAAGACTTGCTAAATCATTAGTATATTTCCAATAACGAAGAGTCGGATAAACTTAGCTTTGAAAACTTCTTAATAACCCATATAAGATGTTCTTTAAGTAGCTCAGCTTGACTAGAAGTGTTGATTCTATCAAGTTAATTATTCCCCTTTCGTCTGAGTGCAAAGAGAAGTGCATTCATTCCTTTTCCCTCTCTCGTTTGCTACCACTAACAACCTTCCAAAAAAGCAATAGAGGTGGATATCAATTCTTGCTATTCATATATAAATGTCTTTTTTTCGTGTTAACCTTATGTCTTACATGTACATATATACATTTACTTGGCAGAATTGTCCTTGGAAAAAATGTTCTTCCTCTAGAAAACATATATAGATCAACTTTTAAGCAATATATAGATCACTTCTCAGGAATGTGAATACTTATCGGTAGATTCAAGTTGATTTAAAAAAAAATTAAAATTGTATTTTATTCCAATTACAAGAAAACAACAGTTAGTTTTAATGTAAAGTTACTTATCAAACATATTTATTTATATTATCCTTCCAAACTATATGTGTATTATATTTCATTCATATCAAATTTTTTTAGGAACCCTTCTCCGAGGTTTAAACGACTCCTTCACTCTAATTGCTGATTCCTCAGAACTCGCCTCTAAGCAATCCTTTCAAGTTGTCAAACCAAATAACTCTAAATCCAATGTGTTCCGGGATCTACAATTAGTGCATGATTTTGTTCAAAAAACTGTTCTTCTCTGCATAACCCATTATCCGGGTGAAGATTACTTCGATGGTGTGATTGATATCTCAAAATTCCGGTCACTCAAACGACTCGAAGTACAAAAGACTAGCATTAAACAAATTGTCGGCATACAACCTTTACGCTCGCAACTACAGCAATTGGTTTGTGTGCGTAGCCTTAAATCAGTTGTTGAAATCATCACTCACTGTGGCGGCGACAATTCAAACGGATTCGTATGGAATGAACTTAAAACCGCTGATTTCAGTTACAACAATTTACAAACAGTTGATTGTTCATTGGAATTTGCACAGTATCTACAGCATTTGAATCTTCGGCATAATCAGTTAGTAAGTGTCGAAGCAGTTAAATGGCTGCCAAATTTGAAGACATTAGATCTTAGCTATAATCGATTGACTCTTGTGCCGAATTTCCATGTCGAAACTTCAAAACGGTTGCAATGTTTAAATCTCAGTAATAATTTTATCGAAGATCTAATTGGTATCTCGAAGCTCGATTCATTGACTGATCTAGATCTCTCTGATAATTGTCTTCTCGATCACAACTGTTTGTATCCACTGAGTGCGCTGATGACCTTAAAGTACCTGAATTTGTATGGAAATCCATTGTATTGCCATCCGAAGCATCGATTAGCCACAGCGCAGTTCTTGCACAAAAATACATCCACCGTGAAATTTATTTTGGATTATGAGCCGATGTCGAAGGGTGAAAAAGCATTGACTGGCACTCATCAGCATAACAGTCATTCAAGCTACGCCACAAAATACATGATGAAATCAAGCAGTCGTCCGACTCCCTTAAAGCAATCATCTTCAAATCAAACACCAGTCTCAAGTGTTGGCTCGACCCGGAGTTTTCAACAAAATGCCAGCGGCGACGATGAAGGAATTGACATGACAACATCCATTACAGAAAAAACCAGACGGGTCAAAGTGCGTCAAGTTATAATTGAGTGTCCTGAACAAACAACAAATGAATCATCTGTAAAATCTGCTGCAAATCAAAACGACAAACAAACTGTCCTTAGCAATAAAGATCATCTAGAGACAAAAAAACAATTCGAGATTCTACGAAATAAATACGGAGCTGGTTGGCTGCAAAACGAAAACGCCCAGATGGTACATAGTATGCTAGGAATTAGTCCATCAAATATACCGACAGCAATGAATTCTGATAACAAAATGACTGCGCAACAGATCTTCGATGATTATTTGGGAGAAATAAATGCAAAGCATTTAAACATCGACAATGACGATAATGTCAGATTGATCACATCAACACCGATGAGTGATAGTGCATTGGAAGAATCGACTTCGGAGTCGCATTTAAAAAACGAGAATGTAACAGAGTATAAATCGGCATTGGACAATATGACAAGTGATCAAATAGAAAAGAAACTTTTGTATCATACTGCTGAAAATGAGGAGACAGAACAATTGGAAACATTGGATATTGCACCCCATTTAGAAAATATCTACGCCAACACCGTGGATGAACCTGAATGTGAGTCCTATTTTTCGCGTTTTTATTGATTTTTTATTATTTTTATCTCTGTTATAGTTTCTGATCCTGAAGAAGATGAGAAGACGTACATTGTGTATCCTGTAGATAAAAAAGAATCGGTGTTTTTAACTCTTTCTGCAAATTACATTCGAGAAAAAGATACTTCAAATCAAAGGTATTTATTGTTGACCTGTGATCGGTTTTTTGCTCTTATTTGCATTTTTTCATTCTTATAGAACGAAAGCTAAGTGGAGTTTGAAAATCTTAGAGAGTTGTGATCGAATGAAGTCGAATACCTTGCGAATTAATTTTGATACAATTAAAATGGACAAAAAGGAACGAATTTATACAGTTGAGGAGGGTCTATGTCAGGTAACTGTTGACCCTATGAAGTTAAGCAGATTTTGGAAAGGGAAGAATACTTGATTTCTTTTTTTTTTTACTTTGAAAATGGGTAATTTGGCAGAGGAGGTACTAGTTTTGAAAGAAATTTTTCATTTAGGTACGTTTTTTCGAAATAATTTCGTGTTAGCGTTCAAAGTATCCCATAATCAAACCACTAGTAAGATCTGATTATGTAAAATAAATTACGTTTCTTCTTAGCAAAACATCTCCTTATCTCCTAAATACAACGATGAAACCTTGGCAAGATTGTTATCTGAAATTCCTCGCTTGACCCCGACGAAATGAATACATTTTTCCTTGGTGATCCTTTCCCTATTGGTGACTGTAGTTAGCTCTTCTGTAAAGTCGTTAAAACATGTGCCTACTTTCAAAGATTTTTTAGTAGTACACGAAGATAAAGTTATCAAGTGTGTGATGATGTACTCATTCGTTTTGTTAAGCAAGAGCTTTTCCGATCGCGAAGAAACGGGACTTTAACTCTCCTGCGAATTTTAGACCGATAAGCATTCTGGCCTTGGCCATCTAGTCTTCGAAAGATAATTGAGACGCAAATTTTAAGACACTTATCAAAACACAATTTTCCTTACCTTACCTTAGGTGGTCCTACAGTCCGGGGTGGACCTGGGCCTCAAACAACAGGCTTTTCCAGCCAGCTCGGTCTCTAGCTAACTGCCTCCAGTTTCGCACGTGGAGCCGGTTGAGGTCCTCTTCCACTTGTGTGCGCCACCTGAGTCTCGGTCTCCCTCTACTGCGCCATCCCTTTAAGGTGGAATCGAAGATTTTCGGGCCAGAGCGTTGCTGTCCATCCATTCTACATGACCCAGCCATTTGAGTCTGAATTTTTACTTTTTGGCTAGGTCTGTGTCGCTTTACAGCCGGTACAGTTCTTCATTGTACCTTCTTCTCCACTCTCCGTTAATTCACAAAACACAATTTGCTATATGAAAAACAATCAGGCTTTAAAGCAAACCATAGCTGTTCCAAAGCTATGACACAATATTCTCGAAGTTATCAAAGTTGATTATGACAAGGGTTATGTGAATCTTCTTTGCTTATTGGATTTCTTTCTCAAAACCTTTTGACAAATTCAACCATCTAATTCTCAAGTAAAAATTGAAACATTTATGTTTAACTTTAGTGATCGGGCAAGCAAACTCATAACAAACTACTAATAGATCACAACATTTTTTTTCTGCTGGGAAAAACTCTGATTCAAGACACCTTTTTTAAGGAGTTTCTAAGAGGTCGGTTATCGGTCTAATACTCTTGCATGTTCGTCAATAATCTCCCTTCTGTTATTCAAATGCTTCAGTTAACTTATAAGCAGACGATTTAAGCTTCATCTGGCCAGACCATTCCCTTAGCTTCCTGAGCTAATGAGGATCTTAGCCATATAAATGATTGGTCATTGGGCTAATTACCTACACATAAATCCTAATCAATCGCAAGTCATCGCAATATCAAAAAGTAAGCTCGATCTGTGGCCTTCGCCCGTTGCAATCTTGACTGACTTTCTCAACCCAAAGTTGATCTTCTTCCACAATAATTTTATTATAGTTAGTTTCTAAACAGAACGAAATAATTTGTAATGTTGATTGACAAATGTTTGTTTATCAACAGGAGGTACATTTATTTGATATATTTTTGTGTGTGCAAAGTGAATAATGTCAGTAAGACGCAAAGAGGACCCATTGGGGCCATCGAAGGAATAAAGCAGCGAACATGCGAAACAGTAGAGCAGAAAGAAACAGACGAACAAATCCAATAATATAATGAAAATGTGCGTGTGTGCATGTCACAATTGCGTGCATATTATAAAATGTGGACGTAGACGATTTAAACTTCAAGACCCAGCGGGTTGGTACCATACAAATCGGTCGATACAGTTTGTGATCCAAACGAAGCTGTAGATTATCCAACAGAGTTTTAGAACGCACTGGACTTGCCAGGCATGCCACAACACCCTCTAGCTTCTACGACTGAAAGTTGGATCACCGATTATTTTACTTCAGAATTGATGAAAAACATTATTAAATCCACCATTTTAAATGGAAAATATATACAAAGAATCCGAGGCAAAATGTTTTATTGCCATGCATTGCAATGATTCCTACAAAGGTACCAATTGAATTTAAACATCATGATATTCGGATCGAGAAGATCATATTTTTCATGGCGTGCAAAACAATGTCAAAACTTCACGTATTTGCTCGATATCCACGTGGAATTTATCCTTAAGGGCGAATAAGTTGTATCGACTTTCGAAGCACTTGTTGCATTCGTTCTATTTATTTAATCGATACCCGGTTGTTCTATGCTACCGATCACATTAGATCAATTTTATTTCACTAGAAATCTATATATGTATATAAAGAACAATCCAAATTATGTTTGTGACGAACTACTTTTTTTCGGCTGAATCGATTTGAATGACATTTTTAGGAGATCTTAGGACATGTTTGGAGAGTGCATTTAAAAAATCTGTTTGCTGTACCCGAGCAATGCAATGCCGGGAGGATCAGCTAGTAATTTATGTGGCACAACAACGTTTGCCGAGTCAGCTATTTTATTATAAATGTGAATGTATAAGGGATGTTGCGGATGCCGTTTTTTTCTTGTCACCTATTTTTTCGCTCCCATTGGTCATGGTTCGTGCGAACGGCTGGCGCCAATCGCCGGCCGCCCAATTTTTTTCTTGTCGCAATTTATATTATAGTTGCATCCCAATGAACATCCGCATTGATTATTGCGGGTGCGGATGCGGATGCTGATGTCCAAATCTATGCGGAATCTATGCATTTGCGGATGCGAATATTCGCAACATCCCTGGTCTGTATGTTTGTTCCCTAATTACGCCTCAACGGCTCAACTGATTTGGATGAAATTTGGTAGGTAGATGTATAATGTGCTGATGTGCTGGATTGAAACAAAGCCTACTTTTTATGCACAGTTACTGTTAGAGAGGCTTACATTTGAAATACTGCATTGCTGGATGCTTGTTTAATATGCTTGTGAAGTTTGGTAGAGAGTTAAAGGATTCACTATAATGTTAAAAAAATTAAAACAAAGGCTAATTTTCTTTTTAAATAGGAACTTGAAAAGAAGTTACGAGCGATCCTTTCAAAGCGAGATCTTTTCGAAATGAATCAACAAATCTACAGGTGCATCAATTGCAGTTGTCAATTTTCTCAAGAAAGCACTTTAAATAACCATAGAAAAAGAGGTAAATTCAATTGATCTATTTCAGTTTCTCCCTGTGTAAGTAAAAGTTTTTTTCTTGAGGCGTTTTTTGTCCCGATTGTAAGAGCACGTTCGTAACTGAAATAGAGACTTTATCAACATCTCTTAAAAAAGCAACAACACCATCAACACCAAAGGTTGTTCTTGAGCCAGTTGTTGCTGCAGTTGAAGACGAAGTAACAGAAGAAGAACAAGTGCCATCATCAAAAATTTCACAACGCGAGGAGAAACGAGAATCCAGTGGTGAGCCCGAAAACAGTTCACATGGAAGCATAGGTAAAATTAACTAGGTGCCTAATTTTTTGCAAAATTTGGTTTGTTTTGGTTTTACATGCACCTTACAACTAATCGTGGAAGTGGCTTTTTGTTTTTGTTTTTTGTTTTATTTTTATACTAATTGATTTGTTTTATAATTTATTTTTTTATTTTTTTTCTCTTCGCATGCCTGTGTCTACCAGGTAAAGGACCATCAAGGCTCACTGCTAATAAAACATTAAGTAGGAGTTTAATGCAATCCTTAAATCAAAGTTAATATCATTCTTAAAATATTACTCGCTATTATTTGAATAAATTAACATTAAAATCTTGCTTTCAATTTTGTACAGGTTCTGCGAATTCATTGAATGAATCATCATCTTGTTCGAAAATTTCACACTCGCAAAGTTCTTTTGACTCGAATCAAAGTGTTGTTGGTAGTTCGAATAATGATCGAGAAAATGACGTTAAATCGAATTGCGAAAGTGATGTGGATATTATTAGTAATCCAAGCCAGAGTAGTATTGAAGTGCTTGATTATGCGCATCCAAGTCGAAAGAACTCAGAGGAACAACGAATTAATCAAGCTTCACATTTGGAAACAATCGATGATTCAGTGGGTAGTTTTAAGGATGATGAAAAATTAGACATACCACAAAGTTTGCAAATGAAAAGTTCTCAAGAGGCAGAAAAGAAAATACCTGTAGGACATGGTCAATTAACTGAGAGCAGTTCATCTGGCTCAGTGACAGATAGTGTTTGTACAACGTATGAACAAAGCAATGTAACGCCAGTTAAAGGACAGTCAGGCGAGCGCAAGGAACCGAAAAAAGTTCAGCCATCAACGGAGGAGATAAATAAAAAGGAAGATTCAATGTTTTCTACAATGTTTGGAGGTAAGAAAATTAGACAATTTTGTCTCAAGTTATAAAGACTTGGCATTACTTCGAATTATTGACGAATCATTTGTTTGTCTTCATTAATGTCCCAATTCATTTTCTCAAGGTCTTCTTCAATCAACAAATATGCTTATGTCGCGTAAATCGCCTTTCATGGAATCGGAATCTTCTGCGGCAAAATGCGAGAAATACAATTTTAACTACACCGATTTCAGTGATGTTGACCATCGACTAAAATTCTATTTCTATCAAATGAAATTCGAAGAACAAGGCGAACACTTTAAGTGGATTGTAAAGGGCAAAATCTTTAACGAAAACTCCGGAACCATAATTGATGGTATTGTTGTAATGTCAACTGTTAAATGCTATGTTATGGAAGTGTTTGGGCCGGAAAATGATAATGTTAGCAAATGGCTGCGCACCGTAGTTAGTGTTACTGCAGATCGACTTGAATCAGTACAACTGCTTCCTTGGAAAGTTGGACTATGTTTTACCCTACGTGACTGGGGATGTTTTCTGTTGCTGTTGCAAGACATCCTCCGTACAGATAGTTTACTCTTCAATTTTACAAGTAATCTTTTCTTGTCCTAAATTGAGAATATAAAGAAAATACTAAGTATGTTTTTTTTTGTTCCACAGAAAATGCTCTTCCGGATCACTGTGAATTAAACTATCAAATATCAGAGAAGGTACTAAATCGTCTGGCCGGAACTGTTGAAAACGAGCCACTCAAAATGTTTTCTTTGCTCAACGAATGCGAGGTGAACTCAGAAAATAATGTTCAAACGTTTGTTATGTCGGGCCTATGTACAACGGATTCCCGGCTTTTACTTACAGCATCAAATCCTACGTGGCTTACTCCAGCCTCATCAGCTCCTATTGAAATTGGTGCAACCCAGTTAATGAGCAATTTGGTTGAAGTCGATCGACCCGAAGATAATGTAATTGTCATAGATTTTCTAGATGAAACTCAAAATAAATCAGAAAATTGGAAGTGTAAATTTGAAACAAAAGAGAATGCTGAAAGTTGCCTTAATGCCATCGGACAATCATGGGAAAAATTATTTGGTGTATCCTTATTTAATAATTAGGTTAAGCAAGAGGCAACTAGGAGCAATGTGTTTAGCAATAAAAAAAATATGTATATCAGTACTAGCATGTCGATATTAGAATTTATACAATAATAAAACTTTTTAAAATTTATTTATAATTGACGATGTAAAATTGATACAAACATATTATATTGTTTAATTTTTATTATTTTACTTGGAACTATTTTTTTTTGGTTATTTTTACAACAATACAAACAAAGAAAAAAAAAACAAAGAGAAAGAAATACATACAATTGTATTTACATGTTTATTTTTTTTTTTCATTAATTTTTAGAAGATAAATATTATATTTTTTGTAACTATACACAACTTGATTAATTAATGATTTTTTAATGCCATTTTCGTTTATTTGATGATATGGTGGACATTTATTTAATGGATAATTGTTCAGCGATCCAATCCATGTTTTCATGAAATCTAGGATCACTCATACGCAATGCTGTCCTTTTGTAGAGATAGTAGTATACTGGAGAGACTGAAAAAAAGAAAAAAAACGACTTAAATGTAAAAAAATTAGAGAAGAGAAGTCAAATAGCACATCTTATTAATATATTTAGGACTAATTCAAATTATTGAAAAAGTTCCATTTCGTAGGTTCATTCATGTCGTTTAAAAAGAAAATAATACATTTTATTTAGTAAGTACTACGAATAGTAACTTAATCGTTTGTTTTTCTTAGAAGTTTACTCTTAAACAAATATGTATATTGAATTTTTTTTTTGCATTCCATGATTTTTATGATTTTAAACTTACACAAACGCTGAATGATAAATAAAGCGGTCAATCCGGTAGGCCATTGATCGAAATGAGGATGTTTTTGATGATTTAGGATTATCCAAAAGTGATGTGCCACAGACAGGATGAAGTAGATGGTTATAGCGGCCAAAGGCAAACGAAATTTCTTGCAAAGGAGATCTGCGACACCGACCTGTTATAATAAAAAATAAAGGATACATTTTGTTTAAATAAAAGTATTATAATTGAGTAAATTTGTTTAATTTATTAAAAAAAATCATTTTATCGATTAATTATCACCTGTATATTCTATGTTTGAAAATAAACAACTCACCTGATAAACATAAGTGGAGAACATACTTATTCCAAATAAAACATATGAAAGAATTATACATAAGTCCTGGGTCCTAAGAAAATATAAGTTTTTAATATATTTATTTTAGACATTTGATGTATAGTTTATATGGTAAGGATACAAAGAAAACTACTCACAAAAACATGAAAATCATTGCAAATCTATTACCGCGGGCCAGATATGAAAAACTGTTTAAAAACAAATCAGCCAAAAGAAAAGTAAATTGAAAAAATAATAAAAACGAATATCGTCGTAAGGTTAATTTCATTTTGTTGAACCAGATTAAAATTTTATTTTTAAACTCCAAACAAAATGTGTTTTCTGGGTAAATAAATTTTTTTGGTTGACATTTGCCATTTGGAATGTCCTTTAAAGGATAATATTGGTGCATGCGCACCAATACAATAGAAAAATCATGTTTTTTTTTTATTATTTAAATGAAACTACTTTTTACTACAGTAGTTTTTTTTATACAATTGTATGTAATTATATGAATGCAAAATTTAAAACACAATTAAATAAATTGCACGTATGTATACTCTGTCTTATGTGCGGTCACAGAGTAAAATTAAATTAAAAAAATATTAATAGTCCTGCAATGAAAAAGGAGAAATTATAATATATTTCTATTTCAATTATATTCTCTTTCACTTTATTTGCTTTCTTTCGTAGATTTTGTGTTTATTTTTTTATTATTTCCCTCAAATCAACGATCACAATTTCATACGTTAAATAAAAAAACAGTCGTTACACGATTTTGAATTTTAAATTGTGTTTATGTGTGCCTGATTCTGGTTTTGATTCTGACTACAAAAACAGAATCGATTTTCTGTTCTTTTCAGAACAAGAACTGTCATTGAGTGCCAATCGAACAATTTCAGAAGCAATCGGAATGCTTCTGGACTGTTCTGGACGACAAAAAAAAGCGATATAAGAATCTACTGGTCTGACAAACTTAACCTGGACCAAAGATGCGTCTGACCGCTTTTGTTTAATATTTCGATATTGGTTTGAGAAAATTTGAGGAAATGTATAGTAATTTGTTTTTGTTGAAAAAAGTGGACGGACGCATGTTAGGTCCATGTTTTAGATTCTTAACGTAGACGTTCTAAGCTTTCATTTGATACCCCATTTGTCCATTAACTCGATCCCAATGAGGTAAACCAGCACCAAAAACGCAACCGGAAGTGGCCAAGACAAGAAAAACTTTGTTTTTAGTTAAAAAAAAATCAAAACTGCAAAGTTAAGCACAAAATTAACCTCCAATTAAATAACAAATATATTAAAAATATAAAAAAACAGTTATTCAAAATATTATAATGTGAAATTATTTTGGCTACCTATGTACTACATACATCTCCCTTAATATCATAAAGGTTGAAGAAAAAACAGTCCTATGGGAGTTACCGTTTTATGCCCACCATATTAATTTTTTTCACCAAAACAGTCCACACGTACACTGATTTTTTTTTCATAAATATTGTTGGAGCTGTTTCCGAAAAAAATAAGATTTTACTTAACGGTTATATATATACATCTTATGTTTTAAATTTGAAGATGATTGGCCCAACCGTTGCGGCTGTATTCCAAAATACATCCGTACAGACAAACATACGGACAGAATTTTGCCAGTAACCTAAATCAATGTTTCTCTATCATCGAGGAGAAATTTAAATTCATGAAATTAAAAACAAACTGCATGCTGAGCTTTTTGATGAGCCGACCCGAATCTCTGACATTACAGGTCAAACCGCCAACACTCTAGACTTGTTTCTTTACCTCTGATACTGATAAATGCACAATTTGTGTATTAGCGCCATTGTGTCATCTCTGCAAATTTCTCGTGCCACATTAATCCAGTTAAAGAAAAACACCGGAGAACCATCTGGCAATACGAGAAAGCCAACTGGGACGGTCTTAATTACATTTTCAGGATCTTTAACTAACTGGTCACTATGCTTCCTCGATAGTGATATTAATTCCAGCGCAGACATGAGTAACAAATTTAATTCTTTTAGGAACGGGACATTTTATCCCGAATAGTTCGAAGAGTATCAAATCTAAAGAAAACTCGTGGTTTGATTCGAGCTCTAGAGCAAGCTAGAACGGCCTGCAATGCTCATATTCGTTAAACTAAATTTTTACATGAACACAAAATTCGGCAAAAAATACTGCAATGTCCTAAAGGTAGTAAACATTTTTGGTCATTTGTAAAACAACATAAAAAAATTCTTCGTCATCATCGGTTCCTACGACCGTCTTCAATGATACTCCTGCCGTCAGTTCTCAGGAAAAAGCAGATCTGCTTGCAGCCCGATTCGCGGCAAACTCAATGCTGCTAGCAGGTTTTAGAACTCCTCCTGTACTCGAGAGTGTAAATGATTTTATGGGACCAATCTTCTTTGCCACTCATTCAGTCGCAAAAGTCCTGAAAGATCTTAATATACACAAATCCGCTGGCCGGATAGTATCCCCACTGTTGTTCTGAAGAGGTGTTCTTTAACGCTGGCAAAACCTCTGCGTAAGCTTTTCCTTCGGTCCTATTCCTCTGGGCTCTTTCCGCGTGCATGGAAAACAGCATTTGTCCAGCCTATCCCCAAAAAAGGCGATTCTTCTGCACCCTCAAACTACCGACCAATTGCACTAACCTCCCTTCTTTCTAAGGTGATGGAAACGCCGACTAATTTTCAGCTTAAGAAATATCTCGAAGAAAGAAAGCCGGCAGTACAGCTTTCGTAACAACAGGTCCACTGGTGATCTGATGGTATATCTCACCGAAAAGTGGATCCAGTCTCTCCACCTTTTGGTGAAAGCAAAATTATTGCACTTGATATTTCTAAAGCATTTGATAGAGTTTGGCATCAAGCCTGTTGCTGATGTGAAAACGCACCCTTAAGCAAAATATACCTACAAGACAATGAATATTATCTCTTTCTTTTGTATTATCATGCTTGCCTGTTCTGACTTGGAGATACAGAGTTTTTAAACGTTTAACGAAATTTAACGTAAAGTTTTTTGGTTTTTGGCGTGTAAAGAACACTAATTTTTTAGTTACTCATAATTTCTTTTATAATCTTAAACATTTAAATAAATATCAAGAGTTACTGTTAAAAAACGTGTTTTCATGTTACTATAAGTAACATTTCTAAAAAATTAGTAAAAACATTCGAGTATCTCCCGAAATTCCAGAAGAATGGCGAAGAAAGGCGATTGTGACATCTGCTCGGAGGAGAACGCTGTGGACGATATGGTATGTTGCGATAAATGCTCGGTTTGGTTACACTATAGGTGCGCTGGAGTTACGATTCCGTGAAGAAACGCAAATGGTTCTGCAAAAAGTGTCAACCAGAAACCAATGGGAGCATCAAGTCTACAGACGTCGGTGGTGGCAGCGGCGGCGCGCAAGCACCAAAGGAGAATACCACAGGAGCAGTTGCGAGTGTTCGCAGTGGTGGCTCATCCATAAGCAGGCGATTGTTAAATATCGAATTGCTTCAACTGGAAGAGGAAAACGAGCTGGAGAAAAAACTTTTGGAAGAAAAAGAATGTAAGCAGCGGGAGTATTTGGCCAAGAAGTATGCGCTGCTCAAACAAGCTGAAGAAGATGACGACGGCTCGAGGTGCGATGAACGTTCGGTGGTACATCACTCTAAGACTGGTGTGAGTGTTGTTGGACCGAGTTACAAGCGAACCAAGGACTGGGTCGCCAAATCTCTTCTTGCCGATGAGACACAGGGGACGCTTACTGTAAAACAGATGGCTTCTAGGAAGAGTCTATCTAAGGATTTACCTATGTTTTATGGTAAGTCAGAAGAATGGCCTATATTTTATAGTTGCTATCGCAACAGCACGGCGTTGTGCAACTATTCAAATGATGAAAATTTGATACGACTCCAGAAAGCCTTGAAGGGAAAGGCACTTGAAGCAGTAAGCAAAGCAGTCAGTTATTGCTTCCATCATCGGTGCCAATGGTTATGTCGACATTGGAAATGCTCTTTGGTCGACCTGAGCACATTGTGGAGGATCTAATAAAGAAAACAGAGAATTTTCCATCTCCAAAAGCAGATCGTCTGGAAACCATTATTTCTTATGCGCTGGTGGTCAACAATTTAAGTTCCACCATGGAAACATCTGGGTTGTTGGATCATATAAATAATCCAGTGCTTTTGAAGAAATTAGTTGACAAATTACCACCGGGTATGAGACTTGAATGGGCGATGAGTATGAGAGGAGGTAGTCGAGCACAAAATCTGGTTGGGTTTGGGCAGTGGATGAATGAAAGGGCGGAAGCAGCAGCAGCAGTGACAAGATATTCGGACGATGGCCACAATAAGCTGGATAAACGATCGGCTCATGTTCACACCCACGTTCAAGCAGACAACAGGTCCGAAGCAGCATGTGCAAAAGAGGTTGGTCCAGAACCACATGCTATGTATGTAATCGTAGCCACCGTCTCATTGATTGTGAAGCGTTTAACAGGCTTCCCGTTCATGATCGCTGCAGGCTCGTTGAACAAAAGGCACTTTGCTCCATCTGTCTTAATCACTCTAAGCGAGTTAAATGCAACAGTGTGAAGGAGTGTGGTGTTGGGGGCTGTAGAATCAAGCATCATCGTTTGCTGCATGTGGGAGGTGAAAAAGATGTCGGTGCATGTTACTCTCATCGAAACGAAAAAGAAGTTGGAACACTCTTCCGGATTTTGCCAGTGGTCTTCCAGGGAAATGGTAGGGAGGTTAGTATGTTAGTATGCCTTCTTGGACAGTGGGGCTGGGTCCTCACTCACTCTACTTGAGGAGTCAGTCTCAAAGCAGCTTAATCTAAAAGGCACTCCCAAGCCATTGTGTCTGCGATGGACGGCCAACTCAACCCGCCGAGAAGAAAATTCCGAGGTTGTTTCACTGTCAATTTCGTCAAACGGCATTGATAAAGAGAAGTATCCGAGCTTGCGGCTAAATGGTGTGAGGACTGTACAATCACTTGCCCTTCCATCGCAATCATTGTGACCTGAATTGCTGGACAAATACCAACATCTCAAAGGGTTGTCTCTGTTGCGGTATACTAAAGCTGAATGTGGGATTCTCATTGGTCTGAACAACGAGAAGGCGACTGTAGCACTGAAAGTGCGTGAAGCCAGATGGAATGAACCGATTGCTCTCAAGACAAGGCTGGGGTGGTGCATCAGTGGCGGTAGCGAAAGTGAGATGGAATCGCATGGTAACTTCCGAATTTGCGAATGTGAAGAGAACTTGCACGAATTGGTCAAACAACATTTTCTCATCGAAGACTGTGGCGCTTCTCCAGTGCGCACGTTAACGAGTGATGACTTAAGAGCAAAAGAAATTTTGGAAGCTACAACTAAGCGAGTCGATGGAGCTTTTGAGTGCGGACTTCTATGGCGGCATAATAACTTTTCATTACTAAACAGTTACCAAATTGCACTTAAGCGCTTGTGCTGTTTGGAGAGAAAAATGCGAACAGATCCAGTGGTGATTTCGAACATCAATCAGCAGGTAGCCAGTTTGGTCGAAAAACGCTATGCAAGTAAAGTCAGCAAGCAAGAACTGGAAGTTTTGTCACCGAAGATTTGGTACTTGCCGACATTTATAGTAACCAATCCGAATAAGCCAGGCAAAGTGCGGTTGGTTTGGGATGCAGCAGCATCGGTGCATGGTGTCTCCCTAAACAAGATGCTTTTCAAGGGTCCTGGCCAACTGAGGTTGCTTCCTGAAAAGCTCTTCGGGTTTCGTTCGCATAAGGTATAGCCATATCACTGGGGACATAGAAGAAATGTTCCAACAAATCCGTGTACGAAAGGAAGATCAGTGTGTGAGATTCATCAAGACACAGAACGAGATTTTGAATGGAAGCAGATTGCCAAGAAAGCGTGAGTTACTAAGAACTTTGATGTCTATCTTCGATCCTCTGGGCTTCTTGGCTTTTTACTTGGTGAGAATTAAAGTACCTCTCGAAGATGTTTGGCGACAGAAACTGGATTGGGTTGACTATATAGATGGCTCGCTGGTTGCTAAATGGGAGTCATGGCGACGACTACTGACGCAGGTGGAAGACGTTTGCATTCCAAGACATTGGAAAAATATGACGGAACTTCGATGCAACTCCATGTATTCGTGGACGCCAGCGAGGAAGCTATGGCAGCGGTCGCGTATTTGAGGTTCTCCAATGGTCACGAAACAGAATGTGCTTTGGTGGAGGCGAAGAACAAAGTATCCCCATTACAACCAGTATCGATTCCCAGGCTGGAGTTGCAAGCTGCCCTCATGGGTGCACAACTTGCTGAGACGATTAGAAACGGGTACAATTTCAAAATTGGAAAGCACTTCCTGTGGACGGATTCGAAGACCGTATTGCATTGGTTATGATCAGATGCAAAAATATACAAACCATTCGTGATGTTTCGAGTCGGAGAAATACAAGAAAAAACCAAGGTAGATGATTGGAGATGGGTACCCACCGCCCTGAATGTTGCGGACGAGGCAACTAAATGGACAAAAGATCCGTGCTTTAAAAAGAGTAGCAGATGGTTAACGGGTCCTGGGTTTTTGCTACAGCCGGAAGAGGATTAGCCCGAGGAAGCTACCAAACGTCAGAAGGGCATCTGCGAAGAAGAGTTGCGTGCAAAATACGTGCTTGTCATCAAAGAAGAGGAGAGTCGAATGGGAAAAGGCATCCAGGCGCAGGTGATAGACTTCAATCGTTTTTCTAATTGGGAGCATCTGCGGAGAGTTGTTGCATTAATCAACAGGTATTGCCAGAATTTGTTAAAAAAGGCAAAAGCTTATTGGAGCGGTGAAGAAGATCCTAAAAGATGTAACAGGCAACAAGCGTTTAATGATGAATCCCTTCAGTCAGCATTAATTGAGATCGAAGCCGTGGTCAACACTCGCCCACTTACTTATGTTACCTTGGGGCATGAAGACGAAGAAGCATTGACGCCCAATCATTTTCTTCTTGGGTCGTCCAACGGTAATAAAAGGGTAAATCGAAGACAAAGACCGAGAACTTCTGTCACGTAAAGACTGGCGAAAGGTGCAGCAGGTGGCTAATGTTTTTTGGAAGCGTTGGGTACGTGAGTACCTCCCCACGCTTACACGGCGAACCAAATGGTTCGATAGAGTCGAAGAGATAAAGATTGGCAGTGTGGTACTAATAATCGATGAAAATCTACCAAGGAATACATGGCCTAAGGGCATCGTTATCAACACCATCTTCTCAAAGGATGGCCAGGTTAGACGAACAACTGTAAAAACTGCGGATGGCTTTTTTGAAAGACCAGTGGCTAAGCTGGCGGTACTGAACATCAGCTGTAGAGAAGATTAAAAGCAAGACAGCGTTTGATGGAGCTTTCTTGCTAAGGGGGGGAAATGTTGCTGATGTGAAAACGCACCTCTAAGCAAAATATACCTACAAGACAATGAATATTATCTCTTTCTTTTGTATTATCACGCTTGCCTGTTCTCACTTGGAGATACAGAGTTTTTAAACGTTTAACGAAATTTAACGTATAGTTTTTTGGTTTTTGGCGTGTAAAGAACACTAATTTTTTAGTTACTCATAATTTCTTTTATAATCTTAAACATTTAAATAAATATCAAGAGTTACTGTTAAAAAACGTGTTTTCATGTTACTATCAGTAACAAAGCCCTTTTATCGAAAATGCGTGCATTTGAACTCGATGAGTCTCTTCTTCGTTGGATTAGTAATTACCTTTCGAAACGCTCTATACAAGTTGTGTTGGACGGATTCAAGTCTGGTATTCATAAAATAAATGCTGTTATGCCCGAGGGCTCTGTTTTGTCTCAGACTATGTTCCTTATATTTATCAACGACTTACTATCTGAAACAACTAATGAAATCGCGTTGAATTTAATTCTTCAAAAACTCAATTTTTTCTCTTGTCGTTAAAGCGAAACATACCTCCAATGCCACTATCAATGAGTGGCACTTCACTTGCATCAATGAAACCGAACACCTCTCAGTTCTCGGTATATCCATTACAGACCACCTTCAGTGGAATTACCACATATTTGACGGCCAAGAATGCTCTGAGTGTTTAGGTTTCCTTCGAAGATGAAAGAAGTTCTTCACTCCCATAACCCACTTGAGTAGTTTTCTAGATAGAGATCAAAAAAGAGCTTTGAAAATCATAGGCGAACAATAACAGAAACATTTACATCTCTTGAACATAGACGTAATGTTTCTTGCCTTTCGTTATTTTATCGTTATTTTTAAATGTAAACAATGCTCTAGCGAAATAGCCAGCTGTATACCACCCCTGAAATGATTCAACCGTAATACTCGTACTGCAGTTTATCCTTGAGCCCAACTTTCGACGTACTGTTAAGTATAGAGATTCTTTCTTTAGTCACACCACACGATCGTGGAATGCTTCGTCGGGCTCTGTTTTTCCCTCTCATTTTGATATGCAGAACTTCAAAACTAATGTGCATCTGTATCTCCTCTTTCACCCTCCTCTTTTCCCTAATGCTCATACGGTGTTCAAACATTTAAAGGGTATAAAAAAGCCCCTTTCGCGCGAGTTAATTATATAAAATATATATATATATCCAACCTCACACCTACTTCAAACCCAAGCAGGGGGTTACCTTATAACTGTTAAAGAGCCCAGAAATCGAAATTTTAGAAAAATTCTGAAATTTCCAAAAAATCTTGATGATTCTATTCTACATTTGCGTAGATTTTTTTTACACTGCACTATACTAAAGCCTGTCTTAGCTATGTCTTTTAAACATGAAAAAGTAGGAAGTTTTGTTCTCGTCGATTCTCACCAATTAGTGAACCTATGTTCAGTGTTGTCGCATTTATAATGATTATGTGATTATTTTAAACGGGATTTTGTTATACGCTATTATTTAGGAAATAGCTTTTTTATTGATACTCGTGTTTCTCACGAGTGTTTTCAGCTGTCGTTTTGGGTTCGTTATTATTTTGTAAGGAATGAATTCTTTAGTAACTAATATTTCACACCTGGTTTGATTCAGCTGTTAGTGTCGGGCGACACATATTTGTATGATATAGTATGAAAATGAGAACAAACCAGCAGTCCATACTAAATAGCATGGACCTAATAGATATGGACTGCCAGGAGGCAACATCACGTTGTTTTCTTACAGCGCTTGAATCAAACTGGTTGTCAAAAAAAAGGCAAAATTTCAATGAAGAGGTAGGAGGCGGAAGGGTAACTAATCCCTCTTAACCACAAAAGTATATATCAACAAAATATAAAATAATAAATGATAACTAAGTAGTATTACTTGTACCACATTGTAAATTACTATTTGTAATTGATCAAACGGCGTCAATTAATTCAGTCTTTGCGACTTGGTTTCCTTACATTTTTTGTACTTCAGCTTTTTAACTTGCGATTATTAGCTACTATAATGCAGTTATGCCTTCGTGCAGACAAAGATTTTTGGGATAACAGTCAAACATGGCATTACGATGGTAGAGAAACATATTTGAGTTACTGGCAAAATTCTGTGTGTCTGTCTTTACGTATGAATTTCGGACTACATTCTGTACGGTTGGACCAATCGTCTTCAAATTTGGAACATAAGGCTATTTTGACATTCTACAGAGGGCTTTTTAATTTTTTTTTTTTAGCTCAAATAAGTAAGTAAAGTAGTAAGTAAGTAAATAATCAATTCATTTATTTAAGTTAACAAATTTAAGAACAATCTGTTATGAATTTAAAAGCTATGACCTAGCCGTCAGCCTGGTTAGCAGTAAAAAAAAAACTGACGATAAATATGTATATATGTATATATTTTTGTATGTGTTAGGCTGCTTCCCCACTTCTCGGTGCGGTACGTGTCTCTGGGTTTCCTCGGTACACAATCGGTACCGATATTTCACTGAATACATACATTTCAATGAACACCTACTGATTAAATTTGATTTTACGGTACCTCTGATATATAATCTTTAAGTAAAAGCTTATTTTTCTCGAAAACGGCTCCAAGAAGTTTTATGAAAAAAAGTCAGTGTAGTGTGGTATATGTTCTGGTGAATTGATTTTTTTTTTAATGTAGGTTATTTTTGGCTTGAGTTTGCGTTTTTGACATTTTTTTTATTTTTTGAAAAAAGTTGTTAAAATAAAACCTTTTTATTTAAAAACCGTTTCTTTTATTTTGAAAAAGAATTCACACTTTTTCACATTTCTTAAAGAAATCAAATGGTGTTTAAATTTTCCCGCTGAAATTTATTTATGATCTTTTTCAAACAATCAAAAGTCAGCAATTATCTAATCAGAACCAAATATACCAGAAAAGTATATTAACGGCACCTTTCATGTATGGTTTTTTTAATTTTCGACTTTCTTGGTAATGGCTCAATGGATTTCAATAAAATTGTATATTTGAAAAGATCTAAGAAGCCAAATTAATTCTTCAAACCAAAGTTTTGAAAAAAATGTTGTTTTGATGTTTAATTAATTTTAGAATTTTAAATATTTAAAATTTTAAAATCAGGTGCTAAACTCTATCAGGTAATAAACTCTAAAAAACTGCATACCAAAATTAAAAAAAAAAATTATATTATTAAAACGGGTCCTACAATTTTCGAAATACGATTTTCTTAAATTCTTTGTTATTTAAGATGTGTGATGGCATACTTCATTTTTATTAAAAACCGTTAAGTATTGTGGTTTTGATACTTTTCTCTCCGTGCTTACGGTTGGGTTTGCAGACCTTTTTGCTTTAATAGCTCAAAAGGGGTATTTGAATAGGGACATTTTCAGGATAATAAAGTTCAGTGTATATCAATGTATGTGTCTATCTTAAAGGAGAAAGGAAAAAAGGAATGTTTTAACAATTAAAATGTAATTTGTACGGTTTACAAACGAATTAAGAGAATTTACAACGGGTCGTACACCAATATAGGTAACAATTTCATTCAAAACGTCCTCCATTCATTCAAATTTGCTGCAATTATGTCCTTTTTGTCTTTTTTTTATTGCTTTCAACTTTAACAGTCCTTATTTTTAGTAATGGATATTTTTTTCTTGACTTTGTTCATCATCTGGAAATTATTGCCGTGTCAGCGTTGGGACACAGTCATTGCAGTGGCAGGTTACGTGTCATCGTGTCCCATCAACAATTACAGGGCTATCACACGGTCAACGCAAATAGTCCCAGCAATTACACCAAAATGAGTGTTAGCGTGCCTGTCATTGTTGCTGTCAGCACAATGACATTGCAAAACAATGACTATCACGCGATATGACACTTTTAGGACAGACAACTACGTCATAGTCACGTTAGAGGATCAGTGCAATAACACATTACAAGGACCGTCTAATACTAACTTAAGTATGCAAGCTTCAGTCCAAAAAAGTGAATAAGCTGTGGGTGAAGGGTGAACTGTAATGGTTTATTGGCGATAGTAAAACGCTAAAATGGCTAATATGTAAGATTTACTGAACTGTTTTACTCACACTTTTTTATGTGCCATAACTGTTAACGGTTTCGAAGTAATAACAAATTCTGATGAACTTGTTATGTTTTTATAACTTTTCGAACCGAACTTTGTTTAATTTTAAAAGAAAACACAAGCGTTGTCTTTGATTGGCAAAATCTTCTTCTGTTTTTTTTCTTATTATAAAAGACTCATTTGATTCAACGATAAACATTACAACTAAAGGTAATTCTACACCGTTTGGTAATTCTGCACCGTTTATGCTTGAGCGAAGCGCACATTTTGAAGTAAAGGACACAAAAACCTTTTATTGAATTTAATTCAACAAAAACTCCACAAAACAACAACAACAAACAACTAGCAATAGTTTTTGTTGTTGCAATATATTTGTATTGACTTTGCGGTCCACGAGCAAAACACCCAGATTTAGGTGCACAACTTTAACTAAGAAATATAATTCACTATTGCTTTCTGCAATGGGTTTTATGAAGAGTCTATAATCATCGACCTATTTTGTGCGTCTTAGAAGAGAACGGTCTAACTGGTGAGCCGACCGTTCATGCTTGGGTGAAACGCACATTTTGGAGTAAAGGCCACAAAAACCTTTTATTGAATTTAACTAAACAAAAACTTTACAAAAAAAAAACAACAACAAACAACTAGCAATAGTTTTGTTGTTGCTATATATTTGTTTTGGTATTTCTGCACTACATTTCTTTTTATTTTAAAACGCACTTGAACTGCATTTGGACTTAAAATGACAAAAAAAGGAATTAATTTGCACATTTTCAAAAGTTGAAGTTCAGATATGTCTAGTGTGGTCTTGATTTAATAATAATATTTGTGTTGGGATGAATATCGTTTTTACCTGTACAATGAGTTATAAATGTTGTTTTCGTTTCGTAGTGTTTTTTCTCACTTTAGGGTTTCACCACCAGATGTCCCGCCAATTGGTAGGAAGAATTTAGCTCATTTGACAGCTGTCACTGCATCGCCCATTTCCGTTTCTTTCTAGTGACAACAACAGCAAGATGAAGTACGTATTTCCAAAAACTAATAAAGTAATTTCTAATTTCCCAAACAATCCTTCTATATTTTTGAAAACTATTTTTCAAATTTCATCAAGATTATAAAGCTACAGTAATTCAATGTGAAATTTTCTTCATGTTTCAGAATCGGTTTGTGTTCATTCAGCGGGTACAAAATATACCCTGGCCATGGAAAGACCATGGTCAAGATCGACGGAAAGGTAAAATTAACCTTAATAAGAGAAGAAAAAAATTGAAAGTAATGTGGTGTTAATCTTTGTTTTGTAGAGCTACACTTTCCTCGATAAGAAGTGCGAACGTTCCTACTTGATGAAGCGTAACCCACGTAAAGTGACATGGACTGTCCTCTACAGACGCAAGCACAAGAAGGGTATCGAAGAGGAGCTCAAGAAGAAGCGTACCCGCAGGACACAGAAGTTCCAACGTGCTATTGTTGGTGCTTCATTGGCTGAAATCATGGCCAAGCGCAACATGAAACCAGAAGTGCGTAAGGCCCAGCGGGATCAAGCTATTAAGGTTGCCAAAGAACAAAAGCGTGCCACTAAAGCAGCGAAGAAGGCAACAGCTCCAGCACCAGCCAAAGCTAAATCCGCTCCCAAACAAAAGGCAGCCAAGGTTTCCCAGAAATCGGCTCCAAGGGTTGGCGGTAAGCGATAAGAAGCATTTAATTCTCTGAGCGACTGTTGAGTAGGACAAGTGTTTTTTATGTGGATATAATTTTAAATAATGGAAGTAAAAAAATGAATACGGAATTTTATTCGTATTAAACAAGAAGAAAGTGTTTTTTTGCCTGTGCGAATGGCATGAAAAGCTGTTGCGATGATCTCTAATGAGTGTTTATTATCTTTTGCCAAATTAACGTTAGTATTTTCCTCTAAAATGAGTAGTGTTTATAACTTGAGATGTAATTGTATCTTATCTGAGATAACTGCGGCGATTTCTGTGGAATTCGAGTGGTCTTAAATTTTCGCCGTTTCTTAAACAAGTGGCAATAAAGCACCGATTACTACAATTTAAAAACTCGGGAACCCAGTTTTTATTCATTTTATATATGAACATCACTGCGTAATCGTTGATTCATCCAAATTAATGCATCGTAACATCGCTAAATGGTCTGTAAGTATTCATCCTCAGATTTACCCTGATAACTGTATTGTGCATCCCTGAATCCTGAATTGTTTGTTGTTGACAACTATACAACTTTAAGAGACAAATCTTATGGCTCGTTTAGGACCATAGCTATCGATCACAGAAACTCCCGGTTTTAGAATCTTCCATGTCTGAACTCTGAAGCCACAAAATGCAGGTTGCATTTGTTGGATTCAAGAGTTTTTGCGTTTGAACTGGTTTCTCAAAACATTTTTCTGCATGACAATACCAGCTTATTGGTCATAATGTATTTGGTCCAAAGTTCGATCACACTTTGTAACTTATGTCATGCTTATATCTGCTGCCGTCAATTTACATCCATAGGTACTACAATAAAGCCCTTCGCTATTGAACATAGACCCAAGCTTTCCACAATTATGAAAATTCATTAAGTTCCCCCCACCACCCTTGCATTAATTGCTCGTTGGAGGTATGAAGGATGTTTTCTTAAGGTGGCTCCATCGCCAGATTAGTATAATTGACTTTCGGGTCGGAACTTCGAAGCGACTACTTCAGGAAAGTATGCCCGATTATTGTAATTTTGGTACCATCTGCCTGATCCACAAAATAGGAGATCGACTACTGTGCACCAGCTATAGAGGAATTAGCCTTTTAAACATCGCCTAGAAGATCCTGCCTGGCGTTTTAGGTGAACGTCTTCAGCCCATTTAGTTGGATATAAAAATCTACGATTGACCAAATCCTTACGTTACACCAAATCATGGAGAAACCCCAAGAATTTAAAATCGAGACCAACCACATGTCCATCGTTTTTAAAGTACAGAGCAAAGAGAGATGACTTATACGGAACCATGTCTGTCTAGCTTTGGAATTCCGGCTAAACTTATCAAGATGATGAAGCTCTACCAAAAGTAAAAAAAAGTGAGTAACGCGAAAGAAACACCACTAGTCGTCAGAAAGCACTGGTCATTGCAGCACTCACTTCTTTAACTGTGATGCTGAGATCTTTTCATTGTTGGGTTTAATTTTGGAAAGAATAGCTCAAAAAACTGGTAATTTAAAAGTTCCTAACAATACTGTTGCCATTAAAAAAAAAAAAATTAAGGCATCTTCTAGAAGTTCACCTTACGCATTCTTAAAGAATTTGGTTGAATGAATCTACTGAATTTTTTCCTTCTTTGAGCTGAGCGGCAATTTCCAAAAAATGTTGCGCTCTTTTTCATATTTAGCATTACGCAGTTCCCGATACATGGTCTCCGTTCAGTGCTTGAAGTTGAGCATGCTTCTTTGCTACTTTCTGTAAACCACTCCAAGGCGTGCTTTTTTCATCTATGCTATGAGAAGCACATGTTGACCAATCTTTGAAAGCCGATTTGTTCCACCTATCACAACTTGGGTTCCATTATTCCACCACCATGTTTCTCTATCGCGATCTTTAGTAGTCTCCTTTGACAGTACCTCGCAATGATTTGTGAGTACCATGTCTTGTTCTTCGCACTCCTTACTTTCATGTCTATCGATGATATGAAGCAAATAATTTATGACTAGTCTCTCCACTAAAAATTGTCAGTACAGGCGTTATGAAAGAGCTTTATTTTTGCAAATGGTGCCAATTGGTGGTCCCTGAAATATACACTGAAAATAAATCCCAACCATTGACTACCCTACGAATGACACACGATGTTGATGCTATAAAAAGAACCTCTTCGTGTGTATTGAAAAAAAGCATCATTTTAGAGCTACCACTTCTACTTTAGTGCAAATTATGGTGAATATTTCTTTGGATTTTGTTACAGAGCTTTCACGATTGTCGCTATTTTAAAGCTTTGCACTCATGAGATATGAACGTCCTTTCTTCACTGTACTAACAATTTTTTGTGTTCACATGGGCCCTACTCTGAAATTTTGGTTCCTAGTTCCTCATCCTAATGTTCAAAGGGTAGATACAGGGCCTTGCATAAGTATAACCGCACCCTGAAAAAATGCATTTAATTTCAATAGAAAACTGGAAATAGAAAAGACGCCGTGCTATTTTATTATTAAATGAAATTAATAAACAAGTAAAATGAGCAAAAAAAAGTCCCGTTATATTATATATATTATATATATTGGTACCCTACTTCTACTTTGTTCTCTAGGTTGGGGATTGTGCCTTCGGGGTAACTTTCCGGCCATGTCAAAAACAACTAGTTGAAAAGCAACCACAAGCCTAGGATACGGACGGATTCACTGATGAACCCTGAAAACGAAATAAGGACAACGAATTTCGGATATGTACATGGAATGTTAGGTTCCTTAACAGACCACGTGCAGCCGAACAGCTAGCGGAGGCCCTTGACTGCTGTAAGGTAGATATAACCGCCATCCAAGAAATGCGATGGGACGGGCCGGGCAAAAGAAAGATGAAAAACTGCGATATCTACTATGGCAACTGCTATACAAAACAAAAACAGCGCTTATTTGGATGTGGATTCGACGTTGGAGGCAGGCTCGGGCAATAGGTTTTGAGGTACAAATGTGGGAACGAGCGCCTCATGACAATATGTATCAAGGCTAAATTTTCCAATATTAGCCTTATATGCGCGCATGCCCCCACAGAGGAAAAAGAGGCGACTTTAACGCCAAGCTAGGGAGAGAAGATGTCTTTGGTGGCACAATCGGAATATGGAAAAACCATTTCTGCAGACTGTATAACGGCGATGACGAAACAAATTCCGCTGACAGGCAGAATGGTCCATCTTATCTGGGCGTAGTAGAACAACAATTCCGCCCACCACATCTTGATGAAGTAAAGCTAGCTATATCTAAGTTTAAGAGCAACAAAGCCGCCGAAGCCGATGGCCTATATGGCGAGCTCTTCAAAGCTGCAGGCGATGACTTCGCTATAAGTATGCACCAACTCAAAAGATATGGTTAGAAGAAAGCATGCCCGATGAATGGAATCTCAGCATAATTTACCCGATCCTTAAAAAAAGGAAACCCTCTGAACTGCACCAATTACAGGGGTATCGGTATACGGCAGATCTGGGAAAAAACTCAAGAATTTGAAATCGATAGCCTGCACCTTTTCATCGATTTCAAAACCCCGTACGACAGCATTTATAGAGACGAGTTGTGTAGAGCCAAACTCGTCCGCCTGTGTAAATTGACGATAGAAAACGCACTCTGTTCCGTCAAGGTCGGTATAGTGCAGAACTCTCAAGCCAACACCAGAGGCACGATCTTTCAAAAGTCCGTCCAATTACTCGCTTACTAGTTAGGGACTTTGTGTGCCTGGGCTCCGCTATTAACTCAGACAACAACACCAGCGCTGAAATCAAACGAAGAATAACTTGACAATCGCTGCTTCTTCGGGCTTACAAGGCAATTGAGTAGCAAAGCCCTCTCTCGGGCAACTAAAATGTCCCTTTATAAGAGGAAGACCGAAACTCAAAATTGGAGGCAAAGCTTTTTGGTAGCACCACCTAAGGTAAGGTAAGTTCCTAATCCCATACCATCATTGCAGTGCTCATAGTCCTCGTTAGACTATCTATTCAAATTTTCGTCTACAAACAGAAGTTCAACCTTCGGCAGATTCTTAAGCTGATTGTAAGCCTGTACTTATTTTTTTTTTTTTTTTAAATAAATATCAACGTTTTAAATTTTAACAAACTATAAAGAACAATTTATTACATTTTTCATGTTGTAGATACAAAAATTAATACAATTGTATAGTATAAAACAGGTAAAAAAATACTTTTTTGAATTTGTTAACTAAATTAGTGTAAAATGAGAGAGAGAGAGAGATGTCGAGATTAGGTATAAAGGTAAAGAGATTTAATTTCCTACTTCTATTAAGTTAACAAAAATTATTTCGTTAGTTTTTCGATTGATGTTTCCCTTTTACCAAAAGTAAACAAAAAATAAATGCAAAGAAAAATTCAACATTTTTCTACAAGTAAACATTTACAATTCATCCCTTGATTGTGTGCTTACATATTTTAAAATATCACTAGCCTTTCGCGGACCGGTGTAGGTGTCCACAAGTTGGCCATTCTCAAAGAGCAACAATGTTGGAAATCCTTTAATTTTGTACTTTTCAACTGCTTTATGCTGGACACTGCAATCGACTGCACCCAGGCGATAAGCATCTGTGTTAGCTTTAGCAGCTGCTGCGGCGAATTCTGGTTTCAGGGTCTTACAGTGCCCGCACCAAGGAGCATAAAACATTACCAAGAGGCGTTTGATTCCTTTGCCTTTAGTTTCTATATCATCATCAAGAATGAGTACATTCTCAGCACCTGGGAAATCTCCATATGTTTCGGGTTCTTTGGAATTATCATTGCGGCTGTCAACGGGATTTTTTATGAATTTTATAAAATCAGATTTAGTTCGGCCGCCATTATAATCGCTGTTTGTCTTGAGATAGCTAAAGTACTTAAACGTTGGGTAGCCGCGCACTTCATAGGCTGAACATACAGCCGCGTGTTTTGTACAATCAACAGCAGCTAGTGAAACTCTGGGATCTTCCCGGAACTCAGCAGCTGCATTAGTAAACTCTGGTTTGGCTTTCTTGCAATGGCCACACCCTGCAATTAAAAGAAAATAATTTTTTAAATAATGCCGGCGATAACTTCGGATTTTACTGATGAATTTCTTGTTTTTGTAGGATACTAGAGAACAAAGAATTTGAAAATTCTTGATTGAAAACATACTCGTAAGCGTTCCACATACATACATATGTAAGTAATAATTGATTGATTTCTCTAAGTTGAAAATATGAAAATAAGCTAATAGCCTTATAGTATAAAAAGTAAGGATGAAGAAATGCCCAAGTAAACCGGTTAATCGAAAGATATTGCTGTCCAAAATTTTTCCGGTAATCCTGTATGGATTTTTTGAAGTTTGCCAAAGGGGCACACAAGATATAAACAATGTTGGGAGCCGAATGGGCTCTGTTTTTATATTTTAAGACCTAACACAAATTGCCAGTGGGTAAGATCGCATCGTCATCTCCTTGCGCTGGATAGCTGAATAACTGTACAGTGAACTAAGGACGAGCATTGAATCCATCGGATCCATGGGTTGTAGTTACCTAAGTCAACTTCAATGGAACTAGGAGCAGGAGAAAAGACTCGCTATGACAATCCAATCGAAACACGACCTTTATTTCTATATACTCATGCACAGGCTTCAGAAGCCGGTCATGTAAAATTCCTATGATGAAAATAAATAGATATGCCTATGAACAAACCAATAAAGATGACCCCACCCTGCAAACGAAGAAGGGATAACGCACATAGAACGTGCGCTCAATAAACAGGCAGCGCAAAACTGAACTGCTATCCGAGGTCCTTTTTAATTTCAAAGCTGATGTAACCGCACTCCTGCGATGGACCGGCCCTATGGGAAATGTCACTTTGATGGGAATTCGCGCTTGTTTGGATGCGGTTTTGCTGTCGCAGGAAAAAATCAGCAAATGGTCTTAAGCTTTCGCAAAATCAGTGAGAGAATTACGACGATCCGTACCAAGGCGGAATATAAGGCTTATTAGCGCCCATGCCCCTAAGGAAGGGGAAGACGACGTTACCAAAGAAAGTCTCTACGAGCTCCTTGCCAAAACGTACGAGCAGTGACCCAAGCATGACATTAAAATCGTATTGGAACTCTTAACGGGAGAACATCTTTAAAATACAATCGGAAAGTACAGCCTACACGAAACTACCTACGGAAACGGACTCAGACTTATCGATTTTGCAGCGGAAAAAATATTGTGTTAAGCAGCACCGGAATTCCTCGTCTTGACATTCACAAGGGCACTTAGCGTTCACCGGATGGTCGAACCTGCAACCAAATTGATCATGTCGCAATTGACGGGAGACATTCCTCTTGCATTCTGAACGTCCGTACTCTCCGAGGAGCAAAGATCGATTCGAATCACTATCTACTTGGTGAAAAACTTCGAGTACGGATATCAATGGAAGCTGTAAGGCGATCAACATCCACGTAGAGGAAATTCAATGTTGGACAACACAAATCGAAAGCGACCGCTAACGCCTATGCTGATCCCGTATCCCTTGAGCTAGCGAGAAATCCCCCGACCGAATATATGAACCCCGAAGAACAATGGCTTGCATGTCAACAAGCCATAAGAAATGTAGCGTCAGAGGTGTTGTGCTCAGGCAAAGAAAGCCAAAATGATCTCCGCAAAAGAACTAGAGTATCTTATAATCTCTACGTTGAGCGAAGGAAGGATACGATCACCAACAACATGAAGTCGGAGGATATGCAGAGGCGCTTTAATAGGAAAGAAGAGCAAAACTTCTACAGAAGAGTGAAACAGTCAACACCAGGTTTCACTTGCCGTCCTGGGCCCTGCAAACATGCAGATAGAAACACTGTAGTAGATACGCAATCGATGTTAACCATTTGTATAGACTACTTTAACCAGTTGTTGAATGGCGATGACGCCCAATATCCCCCCAAAGATCGACCTGGACCAGTCAACTTAGAGGATTACCAAGAGCTACAAACGACCCACCAAAGTAGCCATTGCCAGACTAAAAACGAACTAAGCAGATGCTGCCGATTGCTACGAGCGGAACTTTTTAGACACGCTGGAGATGACATGGTCTGGTGCATACACCAAATTCATCTGCAAAATATGGTCGGAGGACCATATGCAACTGCTGATACACAAAAAAGGAGATGGACTTGTCTGCACCAACTATAAAAAATTAGCCTTTTAAAAATCCCTTATAAGATCCAATTAAGCGTTTTATGTGAACGTCTTAAGCCGTTTGCTGACGGAATAATAGTTCCTTATCAAGCTGGCTTTAGACCTAAGAAATCTGCGATCGACGAAATTTTCACATTGCGCCAGATCCTAGAGAAAACCCAAGAATTTAACAACTATACCCACCACCACAATCTGTTAATCGATTTTAAAGCAGTCTATGCCGGTGTAAACATGGACGAACTGTACCGATCGATGTCTAGTCTTGGAATTCCTGCTAAAGTTATACGTTTTATCAGGATGACGATGGAGAATGCTCGCTGCTACGTCAAAATTGGCTGTTGACACCACCAGAGTGTTACGTCAAGAAGACGCACTGTCGTGCAGCTGTATCAACATCGTGCTTGTGCTTGGGTTCGCTGACGACATTAATGTGATAGAAAAAACCAAGCGAGCAGAGTCAGATGCAAGCAGAATGGACTGGACCACCAACTTAGTCAGAACGTGACGATTGATAGATATAACTTCGAGGTAGTCAGTGAGTTTATCTATTTGTGCTCTGCTGTGAACACGGGCAACAATATCGGCGCAGAAAACAAATGTAGAATCACTCTTGCTAATCGCTGTTACTTTGGACTGAGTAAGCAATTGAGGGATAAAGCCCAATCGAGAAGAACTAAAGAGACGGTATACAAAACAATCGTCATCCCGGTCCTGCTATATAGTACAGAATCATGGACCCTTTCCCATGCGGATGAGATCGCGATTTATTGTCGGATTACGACCAAGTTGCGAACGAGTGACGAACAAGATACAACAACGAGTTTACGTGCTGTACAGCGACATGAGTCAAACGAATCTGTATCCTGGGGCTAAGATGGTAGAAGGAGACCTCCGACTGCTTGGTGTGCATAACTGGAGACCGCAGGCTAGAGATCGAGCCAGTTGAAGGGGTATATTGAACCAGACCCAGAAGCCCAACGATATGTAGCGCCAAGAAAGGTAAAAGTAAGATAAAACAAGTTGCCTGTTGGCTCAGCCCCTCGAACGAATCAGTTTCTTTCCAAAATTCTTTTCCAAAACATTCAAGATAAATAAAACTTACAAGGCGCATAGAACATGACCAAAGCATGTTTTTTCTTCTTCAAGAAACTTTTAAACGTCTCATCATTCAAGTGGTCTACATCTGATTCTTCTTCATCCCAGGCTTTCTCCGGCGGTGGAGGAGGTGGCGGTTCCTTCGGGTCCTTCATAAAGTTCACAAATTTCTCCGCATCTCTTATTTTGACATCGAATTGGAACTCTCCGTTTACAAAATACTTAACAGTTGGATAACCTTTGACTGCATACTTCTGGGCAATCGAGCTTTCCTTTGTTGCATCCAGAGCAGCTAAAATACCAGGAATCTTTTGTTCCTTCATCATTACAGCTGCTTTTTCATACTCGGGCTTCATACTTTTACAATGTCCACACCAAGGAGCATAGAACATGATCAAAACGGACTTTTCATCTTTGATTGCTGGTTCAAAGCCCATAGTGGTGAGGTGAACTATTTCAGAGTTCGTGTCGGCTGTCCAGTCTTCATCCTTTGGTTTTGCAGCAGCTGGAGCGGATGGATCTTCCATGAAAGCCATCAATCCGGCTTTGTTGTTCTCCCCTTCGTACGTCGATTTGAGTTTGCCATTCTCGAAGTACAACAGCGTGGGAAATCCAGTGATGTTATACACCTTTCTTGCCAGAGTATTTTCGGTTCTCTCAACGTCCATGGCAGCCAAGACATACTTAGGTTTTAACTCGGTGGCTGCCAAAGAGTAGTCTGGTTTCATTCGTTTGCAATAGCCACACCAGGGAACATAGAACATTACCATTGTCGGTTTGGGGTCTTTTTTGAGATATTTTTGAAATGCCGCATAGTCAGGGATGTGAAATACATCAGCCCCTTTAGTATCTTCTTCCCAAGGCAGTTCGCCGGTTGGATCACGCATAAAGTTGGTCATACTAGTTACAGTCATTTGACGGTCGTACTCCTTGTGGAAATCACCGTCTTTGTAGTGTTTCAGTGTCACTGGTGCGGGGGAAACCTTAAGTTTTTTGCAGATTTTCTTTTTTTCGGTATGGGAACAATCGATTAGGACCATAGTTCCAACGCCTTTGACAGCTTCGGCGGTATCTCGGAACACTCGAACATTTGTTTGAGCGTCACGACTACCTGATGTGAACATAATCAGTACATTGGTTTTGGTGCGTAGGAGTTTTTTGAGTTCCTTGAAGTCGTTTATGTTATCGACAACGACATCCTTGTTTGTTTTTGTCAGGACACACAGGAAGACCGAGATAACAACCTGTAAAAATGGACAGTTTGTTGAATGGAAATAATAAATAATGTATAAATCTTACGAGTGATGTTAAGTAAAATCTATTGATTTGCATTTTTATTCTTAAAATTATTCAGTTTTATACAAAATTAATGTAATTTGCAATTCATTTACCGGCACATTGCAACGAAACGAACAAGAAAAATGATTGGTGGCTTTTTTAAATTTTCCTTTTTTGTTTTGCTGACGTTTCTGTTTTCTGTTATTTTAGTTTCTAATTAGAAAACAAGGTGGCGCGGCATTTAAGATCGGTTTCCTTACTTTATTTGTATAACAGTTACTTAAAAATTCTTGTTGAATTCGATTTTAAAAATTATCAATTTTTTTTTGATCTAAGATAAAATTTCGTGTTGTTAAAAGAATCAATCTTTATTTTGATCGCAAATCTGGATTTAAGCATTATGGTTTTCGCGTATGGATCGCTAAGTTGCGGACCTCAATGAGTAGGAACACTATTCTGCGGCAGCTTCGGATATTTTCTTATTTATCTACTAAATTATATCAGTGCAAAATTTAAGTCAGCCCTCGAATTAGCAACAATACCGAATCTATATCTAATACGTAGTTTTAATTAAGGAACCTAAACTTAGTTTTCTCAATTTTAAACACATTAAAGATCCCTCCAAGATTAGATAAGATTTTTAGTAGAGAAGGTCTAAATTTATCCCAGATTACTGCGGCCTCATTGAGCCTATTGTGATATCCTCTATAGAACTCATCCATGATATTGCATTTGCTTATAAATGCAACTAACTATTTGGGTGAGCTGGCAGCTATGTATGTCTGCTGCTTCAAGGTAGAATTTACCTAAATAATGATGACGTGTTTTTACGAGACAGAAAAGGCTAATGCCTGAAACACACACATGCTTCACATCGACTTCGTCCCGTTACGTATATAAAGCTTTAGAGCGCTGTTCTGTCATCGTGAATGTGAAAATATTGAGAACCTACTGTACAAATGAAAATTCCAATTTGAACGTATACAAGAAGACTGAATTAAACTACTTAGTAAGGAAAAATATTGTTTGTTTTTTATTTTTATTCTTTCATAACGAAGCAAGTAACACAAAATACACTTTTTCAACCTGAAAATAAATATTTTTAGATTTTGTTGCTATTTAGGTATTTAATTTGTCTCGCATTACGAACGCAACTTGAGATAAGTTATGTGATCCCATTGACCTGCATGCCCTCAGTGGTTCTACTTCCCTTCGGTTGCAGGTATAGTTGGAATTGGGAATTCGACTAGGAGGTGGAAAGTTTATACCACCAGCTAAAACCTTTCTACCGAACGATGATTCTGCAAACACTCCAACACTACACTACTACTGCGTTAAAAGTATAGTTGGCGTCGCAAGTGGACAGAAGAACTTTCGAATGGTGTCCCTTATAATTGTAGTATTCCGAACCAGCTCCTGGCGGGCACTGAATATTGACGTGCTTACCATCAATGGCGCCAGCACAATTAAGTAAATTCCACAAAATTTCAAAATCATGTTAAATTCGCCTCCAATCACTTTCAGTTGATGGTGATAAGTAGAAGGGCATCAGGCAGGTCCAAAGAATACGGTCTGTTTCGTAAATGATGTTGGCAACTGTTGAATATCCCATACCAAACATCCACGTGAGGACTTGCATTGGTACTCCTTGCGACAAATACCTTGAAGAAAAATTGGTAAACAAACAACTAAACATTTGCACTTCAACAACTTAAAACAGAATTAAGAAAAGTCGTGCACTCGGTTCGATAGGTTTTCTCCAACACGTCTCATGCCGATGTGGTTCAATAAGCGCACGGAGTATCTCAAATGCTTGTGGAGACATCCTAAATAAATAAATAAATTTATTGGCGCGACAGCTCCTTAAGGAGCCAAGGCCTAGTGACTTATACTCTCAAGCATTCCTGTGTGTGCGTTGTTAATATGCAAGAATGGAAGGGACCTACAGTTTACCGCCGAGTCCGAACGGCTACATGAGATGCAAATTTTATGAGACAAATTTTACTCTTGGAGGTTTTGTCAGTTCCTCGCAAGAGCGTGGAGACATCCTAGTTATTTTTAAAGAAGTGCTCTGGATCTTTATTCTTCATTTGGTTGAAGTTCAGTGCGAAAAATCCCTCCTCATCTTTTCGTAGATTGAGCTCCCAGACCTACCAACGTCTTTCCGTCTGCAATTCTTCTTGCTCGATGAGCTGAACATGACCAAGATAGGCTGTGTATGCTACTTTTGCAATGAACTTAATTTTTTCGCCTTCACTGTTCATATTTATAGCATAAAAAGCCGAAAAATACGAACAAAATTAAAATAAAATCAGAAATAAACTACAATTTTCAGATAAAATTACAACCGGCAATGGCAGAACTCATTTGAGAAATGTCATTCCAAGCAAACTCAAAGCGTGTGCATCGTAACGTAGACGAAGACGAAGCTAAAGCGTGTTTGTGTTTCAGGCATAAAACACACACGCTTTAGAACCGACTTCATCCCGTTACGTATGTAAAAAATAAATTGAGAAATTTATGTTTGAAAATAAGAGAAATCCAGACATAAGTGGTTACATGACACATACCTTGCAATCACCTATTTCAAGTGGAGGCTTAGGGCCAATGCACACGGAGCAACTGGATAAGAACTAAACCAGTTGGCAACTCGGGTTACAGACCAGTTACTGACTCAGCAGTGACTTGACTTCACACACGAGAAAACTCATGAGCAATCGAAATCTCTAGTTCGTTCAGTGTCGTCATGGATACCCGGGGTGAAATGTTTTCGGAAGACTCCAGCGATTATGAAACTATCATGTACTATTATCTCAGCAAGAGGACAAGAATAGAAAGAAAGGCAATAATTATATAAAATAAATGTTTTTTCTCCTCCCGCCCCAGTAACAGGCTGTTTCGTTGTTCGCTCATTTTCGACAAATTAGAAACTGAAATCACTAGGCAACCCGACATGAAAATCAACAGATGACACACACGGAGCAACCCGAAAAAAACTGATTACCGATACGAGTTTGCAACTAGTTTGCTTTGAATCATAATCTTTGTAATCAAATGGGACGACGCACACGATGCTTCTGATGAAAAACTCTTTGGCGATTCACCAGTCTTCTCTTGACTTTCATGTCGAGTTGCCTAGTAATTTGAGTTTCTAGTTTGTGGAAAATGAGCGAACAACACAAGATAAGAGCAAGATAAGATTCCTCCAATTTGCCTTGTGGGGCTTAGGTTAGAAAAATCCTTACAAGCTCCTCACATACATCAATGAATTTATTGACTGCCACCCCTTGTGAATAGACGCTCTTATTTAAGTTTCGTTTTTGTTGTTAAATTAATATTTGATAATCTGTACTCTTTATACCTTCTGTCTCGAATAAATTTTAATATTCCTCAAAGAAATTTAGGGTATCTGCCTTTCTGCATAAATATCTCAAACTTTCTTACTAATTATGAACGATTTTCTCCTTTAAACAAAATGTTTAAATTGTTTAATAATCTTAATAATAGATATGTAATGACTTATTTGACCAATCATTAAATTTTGCATCTAAATTTGAATCGAATTTGTATTCAATTATATAATCTTTGTGCTCTTATTATAGAAATTTGTACTTGTATTTAAGGCTAGTCTTTAGCTCTGTGAAATAAATAAATAAATAAAGTCAGCTTAAACAAGAAATAAATCTGAAAAATAGAGCTTTTACCATTTAGTACTTTTTAGAACACACAATGATCCGACCACTTTATCATAATAATCAGTTATAATAATAATATAGCATAAGGCATGTTCCAGAAGTGATACAATGAAAAAGTGTTGTGAAAATGGAAGTGATATTTTTGCTTCAATACAAGTCTTCAGAAATACAGAATTGAACCCAAAAGTCTAATTATTATTAGATTACCCTAGGCGGACATAAAATCGAAATCGAACAAATCTAATATTTTCCAAACTGTCATACAAGCGAGTACGCAACATTATTATGACATATCTCTTCTTGATGAAAGAAATAGCATTTTTTTTAATTTAAAAGCAACTGATTCTATTTTTTTTGTGTAATATTCGTCGTTCAGAAAAAAAAGCTTTTGTTTAACTGTTTAAATAGATAAAAATGCATATATTTTGTGGCCCACTTATAATAAATTAGTAAAGATCGTTTTTGTACATACTTCCAAGTGGTGATTAACAAAGAAAGTCAACTTTATATTGAGCGCTCAAATTGAGTTTGTTTTGTATAACGGATTGTGCGGGTTTTCGTGTATGTAATCAAAAATATAGCGTAATTTGGAAAAAAAACAAAGCGTACTTCTTTTGGGTCATATTGATGTTTTTCTCATTTGCAGCATTGCTGATTAATAATTAAACAAAATTGCGACACTTATAATGACGCCAGCACACACGGATTCGCCATTGCGACGATCCGAAGCTGGTGTGTTCCGAGATGGCGTACAAAATGTTCTTATCAATGACGACGAAGAGGAGCGTCGTCAAGCCCGTCGTCGGACCTTGATGCGAGAAAGTGGTGCTTCGACGACGCTGGAGGAGAGTGAAACGCTGAAGAAATGTCTAGAGATTTACAATGGGAACAAGCTGAGCAAAGATAATGCTTGGTCGTTGTCACTTATCGACACTTTGTCCACCCTCATGGACAAACATCATAAATCGATGAATAACTTTAAGGTGGCTGGTTCGTCGTTGGAGGCATCGAGTAAGGTTTATGGCTTGCGGGTGGATTCCATACACACCGATGTTCTAAGGATGTCCGCCGGACTCAATGCACACAAGATATCGAATAGAGCTCTTGAGCAGGATGATGGTAAGTTGAAGCTTTGTTTTATTATTAAGTAAGCTGAGTAGGACTGCATAGATTTTTAAGATCAAACTTGCGATTAGAAACTTGTCACTAACTGTGTTATTTGCAGTTTTAATTAGCATACAAAGGTTTGTTCATAAATATGAGAAGTTTGGTGAAAGTTAGAAAAAATGTTAGGTTTAGTTTAATGAATTAATGAAATTATGTATGTTAATTAACGTTTCTTTGCTTTTATAAATTATTTTAATTTTAAGCATAAGACTACTGCTTGAAAGCATATACTTCGTCTTGTCCTCGTTTATACAAAGTCCTATTCAGCTTGCTGTGCTGACTCCATGGAAGTGAAAGCACCGTGTTCTTCTCGCTTAGAACATCAAAGTCGTATTCAAACCCAAATATTTGTGTTTATTTATTAAAGGTAGTGCCTGATGTACTGGCCTGAGTATTCCTTAATATCTTCTCAAGCACAATATTAACCCTCTGGTAGGTCTCGGTATAATGCCTATCAATTTTGACGGAGCTGCAAGTATTCTCTATCGTCATCCTGATGAAACGCGTCAGTTTAATCATCTAACGAGATACTGTTAGATGTTATAGCGGATCCGAGGTAAACAACGTTCCTAACTCCTGTTTATTGTGAAGTTTTGTCCAACCCGCCGGTGTCGTGTGTCCCTTTTTGTGGACAGCAGGTACTTCGTTTTGGCCTTATTGACTACTAGTCCCATCTTAGCCGCTTCAGCTTCAATGTTAGCAAACGCTCCAGTGACAGCTCGGTTGGTTCTGCCTTATAATTTTTGCAAGTATTAAATTGAAGAAATCGCACGATAGCGCATCACCTTGCCGAAATCCTTTTTTGACATCAAAAGCTTCTGTGAGGTCAGAACCAACCTTGACGGAGCAGCGAGAGTTCTTTATCGTCGCTTTGACGAGAGGATCTTGTAGGCGATATTCAGGAGACTTATTCCTCCATTCCATTCTTGCAGATTATCAACACACACACAGGAATGGTTGACTAGGCTTTGGCTCCTTAAGGAGCTGTCGCGCCAATAAATTTATTTATTTTATTTATTCCTCTATTTGGTGCAGTTTAGAGTGTCCCCTTTCTTGTGGATCGGGGAAACGATGCTGAGGTTCCATTTATCAGGCATACTTTCTTCTGACCAAAATTTAAAGATAAGTTGGTGTATGCACTCTACCAGGTCATCTCCGGCCGCTTTAAAAAGTTCGACGGGTAGTCCGTCGGAGCGAGCAGCTATGTTGTTTTTTTTAGTTTAGATATTGCTATCCTCACTTCGTTTTGGTCAGGTGGACGGAATTCATTCTGAATGGTTCATTCTGCCTGACGGCAGGATTCTGATCTTCGTCGCCGTTTAAAAGGTCAGCAAAAAGCGAAACCGCATCTAACAAATAGCCATTTTCAGCTCTTCACAGGTCTGATCGCATCTTCTGGAGTGCTGTTTCATCAGCTTTGAAACTGGCTAGGGCCTTGGCAATCCATTGTTTTTCATCACAATATTTTCTTACATGATCGCCTTGTAATGCTGGGTTTGGCGGCTTGTAAGGCTGGGTTTGGATTTTCAGTGCGTAGCTTTTCTTCTAATATATTTCCTGATAAATAAACTCTGGTATCTACAAACCATGGATACCATGAATCCAAAGCTTGTCGTTAGTTCACTTTTCTGTTTTCTAGAGGGCAGCGACGGCAAAAGAATTCTACCGAAATACTCGCCCTGTTAGAAATGCCCATGTTTTGAGGCCAACTTCGACTCACTGTTAAGTACAGAGATTCTTTCTTTAGTCGCACCGAATGTGAAATGCTTTGCCCGCGCTGTTTTTCCCTTCCCATTTTCACATGCAGAAATTCAAAACTAATATGCATCGACATCTCGGTTTTCATTCTTCCCTATTTCCCCAATTCTCGTGCGGTATTCTATCTCTTTGAGGGTAGAAAAGCAATCTAATTAAATTACATTTACACTGTCTTGATTCGTCTTACATCACAATTTCAGATGTATGTATGAAGTAGCGTTTTGGACTTCTATGTCAAAAGATATGGGTTCGATTCCAAACAGCAAGCAATTAATAAAAAATTGAAAATAAAATTATAACAATAATCTCAACTAAGTTAGAAAAGAACTTTAAACTCTTTCTCTTCTTCACAGCAACATAAAACAAAACCAAGACTAAGCTAAAGCGTTTTCCTTTGAAAACTTTTATAACTAATGGTCTGTCCAATCGCCTTAATTCTCTTTGAAAAGTGCTTATTAAAAGATTTATTAACTTAAATTTTCTATGTTTAACAACCAAAAAAAAAGAGAAAGTTTCTTCTTAGCTTTAAAATTTCATCCACAGTAGTAATATAAAAAGCAAATATTTGTTTTGTGTTAATCTTTTAACAGATGATTCTCCAACTGGACCAGAAGCAAATGAAGCAGGTGACCAGAACGCAGAAAACCCCACAGAAGCTGCGTCCGCTCCAAAACCAACTAAACCCAAGAGAACCCGAAAACAAGTCTCAACAGTTACTAAAAACAAAGAATCTTTAAATGCCCGTCTAGATACAGTTCCGCTCATTGATCCGGTGTTTGGTAAATTAAATTCAATTATTGGCAGCATAAATAGTTCGAACCGTTTACTAAACAATATTCTTCCATCGACCGATTCCGAGTTGCGACTACGTTTGGACTTTCAATTCTGGGATGGCAGCAGCATCGAACCAATTGATTACACTGATGAGTTTGAGCTCAACGAAGAACCGACAAAGCCATGTGAGAAATTAATCGAAATTAATTTCGAAGAATTAAAGATACGTCCAATGCACTGTGGATATGCAATTTCCGATACACCCGAAGACATTGACGAAGAGGCAGACAAAGAAAACCGCATTGGCTCACCAACCGCAGCGTTCGAAGACGATTTTAGTCATGAAATGGCATTTGATATAAATGCCGATGTGGAACCTATTCCTCAAACAGGCCAAACAGTGGTTGATGTTAACTTTGGAGATTTTGAAGAACTAACAAATGAAGAGCGTGGTGCAATAAATCAATGCAGAGGATTGCGCAAACCTGCAGTACTCATAGAAGATCTTCGCCCTGTAGATTCCTCATCGAAGCTGGAGTACTCTTATCGGCCGTTGGACAAAATTAGCCAGTT
Organism: Platycheirus rosarum; assembly: GCA_963971375.1. Taxonomy (NCBI): domain Eukaryota; kingdom Metazoa; phylum Arthropoda; class Insecta; order Diptera; family Syrphidae; genus Platycheirus; species Platycheirus rosarum. The sequence continues at coordinate 101,636,462 of OZ020510.1, forward strand.
TTGGGCTGGCCCTTCTCATTGGAAATTTAAAAAAAGTCGCCCTCGTAGTAGTGTCATCGATCCACATCGTTTCAGTCAACAACCAGCGGCGAATAAACAATCAAATGCCCGATCACGGCCAAAACAGCGTCAGTCTAAACATGTCAACTTTGGGGAGTTTCACGATGATCTTTTCGTTAAGTTGGATGAGAAGTTTAAGTCGCGCAAGGCTAACGTACAAAAAAAGTGGGACGCACGCAAACTTAAGCTGCCTACAGATCTTCAGATCGACCCCAATATGTTCTATAAATTCCGTTTCGCTCCTGGCATTCCGGTGGAAGAAGATGTAATTGAATCACAGACTCCAACCCTTCAGACCGAACCAGTTTTTGATGATTTTGCAGGGGATGAAGTACACCACGGTGATCATGACAATCTTGAAGACGATGCAATTGAAGGCCCCGTTGATGGAATAGAATTTGACTCAGTTGCTAGGCCATGTCCAGAAGGCGGTAATTTGAATGCCACATTTGCACCTACACAAGATGGAGACTCGGATCAGACGATTTTAGAAATTGCCACCGATTTTGAGGGGGCACCGAGTCAGGTTACAAAAATAGTTGTACCGTTTGCCAAGCGTGCCAAAGTAATTGACATGAAAAGTTTGAAAAAATGTTGCGCACATCTTATGCGAAATCAAATGAGTAAAGAAGTCCAAGGAGATGTGGAAGAGTTAGAAGATCCCAAAGACGAACAATATGCTCCGGGAATTGCAAGTTTTCATGATATTTACGCTCAATTGCCAGAAGTTCTGACTCCAAATATGGCGGAGGCACTTTCCCCTTCCGTGGCATTTTACTCAATATTACATTTAGCTAACGATCTTAACTTAAGGCTGATACCACAGGCCGATTTAAATGATTTTAAAATTCGACAAATTCTATAGCTTTAATAGCGTCTGTTGTCCCATATAAATTCCTTCATTCATCTTATCGTTCATAAGTCTTTTTTTTTTCATTTCACTTATATTTTTGTAACTTACAATGTTAAAAATATAGTATAAATAAAAATTCGAAACAAAAGATGCTTTCAGCTATAAGAAAAGTGTTTACGTTCTCTTCAAAACTTCGTTAAATAATATAAATGAATATAAATATATATAAATAAATATAATACCAATGATCCAAATAAATAGCAAGTTGCATTCCTCTCATTAGAAAATACTATAATACTCGCGCTTCTAGGAATGAAGAAGAGTTAACCCTCGAGTTTAAATAAGTACCATGGGATGTCGATGTAACGTAGACTGGTATCGGAAACCAGTAAAAACTGAATCATACATACGTACATTTATTGGCGCGACAGCTCCTTAAGGGGCCAAGCCCTAGTGACATACTCTCAACCATTCCTGGGTGTGTGGGGTGTGAGATGCACTTTTTCGAGACAAATTTTACTCTTGGAGGTTTTGTCAGTTCCCCGCAAGAGGCACTACCCCGGAAAAGAAGGTGGCTATGAGCTGGATTCGAACCCAGGCTCAGTCGCTTAGCAGTCTGACACACTAACCACTAAGCCACGGGGCACTACTATATATATTTCTCTGTGTACTGAACTCTTAACATGTTTAATACTGTCCGCGCCAATTTATTCGTCAACCACAGAAATTAAATTATAAAATTCTTCTTTCTAATCTCTAATGTTTTCCATACATATATTCAACTTACACCCACATGACTGCTAAAACCCTCCATTGTGACTCTATAACGTGGGTTGCAATCCGTTTAATCAACCTGTCATCGTCCAACGATATGCATCTCAAAATGTAGTTGAAATGAAATTTCAATGTTTCCACACATAATGGTGGAAAACCGGTTTCAACCAATAGCATGCTATTTGGTGCGCATTATGGTAATTTGAAGATGTATTTTAGGAAGAAACGAAGCAGCTTTTTTACTATATCAAACTGTTTAGAACCCCACACTTGTGAACCATATAGCATTATTGACTTCGAAACGACCTCGAATATTTGAAATTTTACAGTTTTTCCACGCCAAACTTATTGCGGATTTAGATGCTGCAAGCTTCTCCTTCAAATGAAGATCCATATTCAGATTATTGTAAATGTTTAAGCCCAAATATTTATACGATTTGACAGTTTCTATTTCCTGACCTTTAATTTCCACTCTTGACAATATTTTTGTAGTTGGTTTATCATTCTCTGAAGTCTCTCCGGTGAGTCAGCCAGTAACACCAAATCATCTTCTAAGTTAGAAAAGAACTTTAAACTCTTTCTCTTCTTCACAGCAACATAAAACAAAACCAAGACTAAGCTAAAGCGTTTTCCTTTGAAAACTTTTATAACTAATGGTCTGTCCAATCGCCTTAATTCTCTTTGAAAAGTGCTTATTAAAAGATTTATTAACTTAAATTTTCTATGTTTAACAACCAAAAAAAAAGAGAAAGTTTCTTCTTAGCTTTAAAATTTCATCCACAGTAGTAATATAAAAAGCAAATATTTGTTTTGTGTTAATCTTTTAACAGATGATTCTCCAACTGGACCAGAAGCAAATGAAGCAGGTGACCAGAACGCAGAAAACCCCACAGAAGCTGCGTCCGCTCCAAAACCAACTAAACCCAAGAGAACCCGAAAACAAGTCTCAACAGTTACTAAAAACAAAGAATCTTTAAATGCCCGTCTAGATACAGTTCCGCTCATTGATCCGGTGTTTGGTAAATTAAATTCAATTATTGGCAGCATAAATAGTTCGAACCGTTTACTAAACAATATTCTTCCATCGACCGATTCCGAGTTGCGACTACGTTTGGACTTTCAATTCTGGGATGGCAGCAGCATCGAACCAATTGATTACACTGATGAGTTTGAGCTCAACGAAGAACCGACAAAGCCATGTGAGAAATTAATCGAAATTAATTTCGAAGAATTAAAGATACGTCCAATGCACTGTGGATATGCAATTTCCGATACACCCGAAGACATTGACGAAGAGGCAGACAAAGAAAACCGCATTGGCTCACCAACCGCAGCGTTCGAAGACGATTTTAGTCATGAAATGGCATTTGATATAAATGCCGATGTGGAACCTATTCCTCAAACAGGCCAAACAGTGGTTGATGTTAACTTTGGAGATTTTGAAGAACTAACAAATGAAGAGCGTGGTGCAATAAATCAATGCAGAGGATTGCGCAAACCTGCAGTACTCATAGAAGATCTTCGCCCTGTAGATTCCTCATCGAAGCTGGAGTACTCTTATCGGCCGTTGGACAAAATTAGCCAGTTTTGGGCTGGCCCTTCTCATTGGAAATTTAAAAAAAGTCGCCCTCGTAGTAGTGTCATCGATCCACATCGTTTCAGTCAACAACCAGCGGCGAATAAACAATCAAATGCCCGATCACGGCCAAAACAGCGTCAGTCTAAACATGTCAACTTTGGGGAGTTTCACGATGATCTTTTCGTTAAGTTGGATGAGAAGTTTAAGTCGCGCAAGGCTAACGTACAAAAAAAGTGGGACGCACGCAAACTTAAGCTGCCTACAGATCTTCAGATCGACCCCAATATGTTCTATAAATTCCGTTTCGCTCCTGGCATTCCGGTGGAAGAAGATGTAATTGAATCACAGACTCCAACCCTTCAGACCGAACCAGTTTTTGATGATTTTGCAGGGGATGAAGTACACCACGGTGATCATGACAATCTTGAAGACGATGCAATTGAAGGCCCCGTTGATGGAATAGAATTTGACTCAGTTGCTAGGCCATGTCCAGAAGGCGGTAATTTGAATGCCACATTTGCACCTACACAAGATGGAGACTCGGATCAGACGATTTTAGAAATTGCCACCGATTTTGAGGGGGCACCGAGTCAGGTTACAAAAATAGTTGTACCGTTTGCCAAGCGTGCCAAAGTAATTGACATGAAAAGTTTGAAAAAATGTTGCGCACATCTTATGCGAAATCAAATGAGTAAAGAAGTCCAAGGAGATGTGGAAGAGTTAGAAGATCCCAAAGACGAACAATATGCTCCGGGAATTGCAAGTTTTCATGATATTTACGCTCAATTGCCAGAAGTTCTGACTCCAAATATGGCGGAGGCACTTTCCCCTTCCGTGGCATTTTACTCAATATTACATTTAGCTAACGATCTTAACTTAAGGCTGATACCACAGGCCGATTTAAATGATTTTAAAATTCGACAAATTCTATAGCTTTAATAGCGTCTGTTGTCCCATATAAATTCCTTCATTCATCTTATCGTTCATAAGTCTTTTTTTTTTCATTTCACTTATATTTTTGTAACTTACAATGTTAAAAATATAGTATAAATAAAAATTCGAAACAAAAGATGCTTTCAGCTATAAGAAAAGTGTTTACGTTCTCTTCAAAACTTCGTTAAATAATATAAATGAATATAAATATATATAAATAAATATAATACCAATGATCCAAATAAATAGCAAGTTGCATTCCTCTCATTAGAAAATACTATAATACTCGCGCTTCTAGGAATGAAGAAGAGTTAACCCTCGAGTTTAAATAAGTACCATGGGATGTCGATGTAACGTAGACTGGTATCGGAAACCAGTAAAAACTGAATCATACATACGTACATTTATTGGCGCGACAGCTCCTTAAGGGGCCAAGCCCTAGTGACATACTCTCAACCATTCCTGGGTGTGTGGGGTGTGAGATGCACTTTTTCGAGACAAATTTTACTCTTGGAGGTTTTGTCAGTTCCCCGCAAGAGGCACTACCCCGGAAAAGAAGGTGGCTATGAGCTGGATTCGAACCCAGGCTCAGTCGCTTAGCAGTCTGACACACTAACCACTAAGCCACGGGGCACTACTATATATATTTCTCTGTGTACTGAACTCTTAACATGTTTAATACTGTCCGCGCCAATTTATTCGTCAACCACAGAAATTAAATTATAAAATTCTTCTTTCTAATCTCTAATGTTTTCCATACATATATTCAACTTACACCCACATGACTGCTAAAACCCTCCATTGTGACTCTATAACGTGGGTTGCAATCCGTTTAATCAACCTGTCATCGTCCAACGATATGCATCTCAAAATGTAGTTGAAATGAAATTTCAATGTTTCCACACATAATGGTGGAAAACCGGTTTCAACCAATAGCATGCTATTTGGTGCGCATTATGGTAATTTGAAGATGTATTTTAGGAAGAAACGAAGCAGCTTTTTTACTATATCAAACTGTTTAGAACCCCACACTTGTGAACCATATAGCATTATTGACTTCGAAACGACCTCGAATATTTGAAATTTTACAGTTTTTCCACGCCAAACTTATTGCGGATTTAGATGCTGCAAGCTTCTCCTTCAAATGAAGATCCATATTCAGATTATTGTAAATGTTTAAGCCCAAATATTTATACGATTTGACAGTTTCTATTTCCTGACCTTTAATTTCCACTCTTGACAATATTTTTGTAGTTGGTTTATCATTCTCTGAAGTCTCTCCGGTGAGTCAGCCAGTAACACCAAATCATCTGCATATATCAGAACTTTAATTAGAGTCCCACCGATCCTAACACCTCCACAAAGATATTCAGAAATGTCATCAATAAATAACACAAAAGCTTGAGGGCTGAAATTACATCCCTGTTTACACCTGTAAGAGTTTCGAAGAAATTTGATAGCTCTTTTCCGTTCCAAACTGCTGTAGACGTTTCTTTGTATAGGCTTTCAATTAGTTTACCAAATTTCCTTGATACACCAACATTATACAGTTTATAGAAGAGTGCACTTCGGTGCACTGTATTGAAGGCTGCTCTTAGGTCAACGAAGAACGCATACAGTTTTTTCTTAGAGCCAACGAAGTTCTGTGCTACGGTGGTGAGGGTGAAGATTTGATCTATAGTAGAATAATTTTCACGATATCCTGCTTGGAATTCAATGAAAAGTTTGTTTTGCGAGTCCTATCAATTGTTTCGCTGACGACAGTACTCTCAGCTTTTTATATTCGTTTCCAGATTCACATCCTCGTTCTTCGGATGTGAAACTGACAGCATTGTACAATGGGGAATAAGAAACCGCGTAGAATTTAATGCTTCGAAAACTTAATGTTGTCTTTTGCCGTTAAAGCGAAATATACCCAAATTGCCTTTATCCATGAGTGGCATTTGCATAGAGCAAACCAATTACCTCTCAGTTCTGCAGGTGCTCCTGTAACCCACTTGAGTTTTCTGGATAAAATACAAAAAGGAGCCTTAAAAGTGATAGGCGATCGAACAATAACAGAAACATTTACATCTCTGGAGCACAGACGTAATGTCTCCTGCCTCATTATTTTATCGCGCTACTTCCATAATCAATGGTCTAGCGAAATAATAGAAAAATAACGGTAACTGTCATATGACCGTTTACGAAAAGTTTATTTTCTTCTTCTTTTAAGAATTTTTTGTTGGTTTTGGCTATTATTCGATTATAACCAAATTTTCGGGAAAAGTCTATTAACGGTACCTGTCGTATAACGTTTTTTTAACTTTGAGCTTTCTCGGTAACGGCTCTTTGGATTTCTGTCAAATTTTACATTTGAGAAGATCCAGGTAGCCAAATTAATTCTACATATCAAAATTTTGAATAACTTTTTTTTTCTAATACAAATTAATTTTTGAATTTTTTTTTAAATCAATATTTTTAAAACTAATCAAAAAAATATTTAAAATTTTATAATCACATGTATATTAATAAAGTCTAAAAAACTGCATACCAAAATTTTAAATAACATTTTTTTTTTCAAAAAAACAAAAAATAAAAAACATGATTTTATTAAAAAATTTTTTTTCATAAATTCTTTGTTATTTAAGACGTGTGATGGCGTACTTCATTTTTACTAAAAACCATTAAGTATTGTCATTTTGATACTTTTTATAAGTCCAAACTGTGCTATTTTCAACGTAAATGTTACTTGTTTCTGTCAAAGATATTGCTTTCCAATGTAATTAGGCACACAAGAGCAAGTACGTGCAACCCAGTCGTCCCCATTTTTCTCTACGTAATGAGCTCGAAAATTTAGTGAGTTTGTTTGAAGTGTAAACATTAATGAAGTAAGTTGTTCCGTAAGCATAATGAGGTGAAAACAAAATTTAAGCATTTAAGCCACTACCATCGGCTTCGACACTAAAAATATAAACTGTTATGAACTAATAGCTCCTCCTAAATTAATGGAAAAGTATAAAATGTTCCTCCAATAGATATATTGATTGAACAGTTTCACAAGTCAAATTTAATTATACGATTGTGATATTAAGTTGAAATTGAACTTGCTCTTTTTTTTATAATTAGCCCGCATTAAATGGATTTTGACTACTCTTATAATGTTAATTAAACACAGCGAGAACTTTAGGAAAATAGGAAGGATGTGAAAGGAAGTAACGATGCACATTTGTTTTAAAGTTCTGCACTTCAAATAGGGATGGAAAAACAGAGTCTGGCAAGGCATTCCACATTCGCGTGGTACGACTAAAGAACGAATCCCTGTATTTGACAGTACGTCCGAAGTTGGGCTCAAGGGAATACTGATGTGCATTTCTTGCAGTGCGAGTATTACGGTTGAATCGTTTCAGGGATGAATTCAACTGGGTATTTCGCTAGAGCATTGTTTATTAAAGTAGCGATAAAATAATAAAAGGCAGGAGACATTACGTCTGTGCTCCAGAGATGTAAATGTTTCTGTTATTGTTGGATCGCCTATCATTTTTAAAGCTCTTTTTTGTATTCTATCTAGAAAACTCAAGTGGGTTATAGGAGCACTTGCCCAAATGTGGGAATTATACTCAAGTTTAGGGCGAATATATGCTTTATATACTGTAGCCAGATCAGACGGGGTGAAGAACTTCTTGCATCTCGAAGGAAACCTAAACATCTCGCAGCATTTTTGGCAACGTCAAATATGTGGTCATTCCACAGAAGGTGGTCTGTAAGGCACATACCGAGAACTGAGAGGTGATTGGTTTCCTCTATTTGGGGTATATTTCGCTTTAACGACAAAAGACAAGATTGAGTTTTCGAAGCATTAAATTCTACGCGGTTTCTTTTTCCCAATTATACAATGCTGGCAAGATCAGAATTTAATTAACTTATCATACGCTGCCGTTGCAATTCCACATACGAGGATGTAAATCTGGAAACGAATATGAGAAGCTGAGAGTACTGTCGTCAGCGAAACAATTGATAGGATTAGTTGTTTCAGATAATAAGTCGTTGATAAATATAAGGAAGAGAGTCGGAGACAAAACAGAGCCCTGGAGCACAACAGCATTTATTTTATGAATATCAGACTTGAATCCGTCCAACACTACTTGTATTGAGCGTTTCGAAAGGTAATTACTAATCCAACGAAGAAGAGATTCATCGAGTCCAAATGCACGCATTTTCGATAAAAGAGCTTGATGCCAAACTCTATCAAATGCTTTAGAAATATCAAGTGCAATAATTTGGATTTCACCAAAACGATGGAGACATTTGTTCCACTTTTCGGTGATATATACCATCAAATCACCGGTGGAACTGTTGCTACGAAAGCCGTACTGCCGGTCATTAAGAAGCTTTCTATCCTCAAAATATTTCTTTAGCTGAAAATTAATCAGCGTTTCCATGACCTTTGAAAGAAGGGACGTAAGTGCAATTGGTCAATAGTTTGAGGGAGAAGAGGATTCGCCTTTTTAGGGATAGGCTGGTCAAATGCTGTTTTCCATCCACTTGAAATAGAGCAGAAGAATAGGACAGATGGAAAAGCTTACGCAATGGTTTTGCGAGCTTTGAATAACACCTCTTCAGAATAATAGCGGGGATATTATCCGAGACAGCGGATTTGTGTTTGTTAAGATCTTTTAATACTCTGGCAACTGTACGAGTCCGAAAGAAGATTGGTCCCATGAAATCATTTACGCTCTCGAGTACAGGAGGAGTTCTAACACCTGCTGGCAGCTTTGAGTTTGCAGCGAATTGGGCTGCAAACAGATCTGCTTTTTCTCGAGAACTGACAACAGGAGTATCATTGAAGACAAGCGTAGGAACCGATGATTGCCGAATATTTTGTTCATGTAAAAATTTAGTTTTTCGAATGTGAACATTACAGGCCTTTCTAGCTTGCTGAAACTTTTTCCGGTTTTTCTTGGTTTTGTTGGCCTTATAACATCGGAAACTTACCTCTTTCAACTTGATAACCTCTTTACAGCTCGAATCAAACCATGAGTTTGATACTTTTTGACCTATTCGGGACAAAATTTCTCATACCTAAGAGGATAACATTTGTTACCATTACTGCGCTGGTGTCTTTGTCACTACCGAGGAAGCAGAGCGACCAGTTAAAGAACCTGAAGAAATTATTGAGACCGTCCCAGTTGGCTTTCTCATATTGCCAAACGGTTCTCCTAGGGGGTTTCTCCTCAACAGAGTTTTGTTAGCACGAGAGATTTGCAAAAATGACACAATGGTCTGATGTGCCTAGAGGCGAAAAAACACGGATTTTGTGTTTATCAGGATCGGAGGTAAGGAACAAGTCTAGTGTGTTGGCGGTTTGGCCTGTGATGTTGGCTCATCAACAAGCTGAGTAAGTTCATTTAATTCAGCAAAGATTTCAACATACCTTCCTTCGGGTGTTGTCTGGCCAGAATAGCGAAGCCAACTTGAATTGTGTACATTGAAATCACCCGTAATAATGATTTCAGTGTGAGGATAATGGGCAACAATAGCTTTGTTCGATGTCTGCCCTGGGGCGCACTGGTGTACACTGGATTCGCACTGAGGTGTTTTATGTGACACTTTTTTCGCCCCAGTGTTTTTGCACTGTGTTCGATGTCAACCCCGAGCACGCACTGAGTGCACACTCTCACGCCCCAGGTTTTTGGTCGGTGTAAGAAATCAGTGCTGTCAAAATTCAAATCAGCTTTTGGTGCTTGGTGGTAGAAGTTTAAAACAAATTTTATTTTACAAATTTGGAGTACAATATCTGATAAATATAAGATATTTTGTAGGTTATTTTGCAATTATTAAGTTATTTTTGTGATTTTAGATAAAATGCCGAGATATACTCTATCTGATGGAAATGGAAAAACTGTAGACTTTGTAAAGAAAATTAATACATAAATGAAATGTCTAAAAACTAAAACTGTTGCACTGAGCTGTTCGATGTTAAATCAAACCCCGAGCAGAAACACAGTTTTTTGACAGCTAAACGAAATGCACTGACATTCCCCAGTGCGCACTGGGGCGGGGAACATCGAACAAACCTAATACTTTGTATGGAGTCTGACAAAGCATTAAATTCGTTGGAAGTTGACACTCTGTCCAAATTAGAGCTTCTATAGATGAAACAATTATATATGATGCGCTTGTTTACCGTGCATTTTAACCACATGAAGTTAAAATCTGTATTTGAACACAGACCGTATTGTGGTTGAAGTTGGTATGCAACATCATTCCTTATTGTCTTTAAGTCGTAGAACTAACTTCTAGCACTTGATTATTTGGAAATTAATATTTCATACATGAAACTTGAATTGTTCATAAAACATGACTACCTCGCACAATTTTCTAATAAAATAAAAACAACACATTCTTTTTCTTCATCTTTATTGGTTAGAGTTGTATTTTTTTTTTAATGTATAATAACAATTAGTTTAATAATAATTTTTTTTATTGAAAATACTGATCAAGTTCCTTTTTTTAATTAAAAAAAATTGACATATTTTTGTGAATTTAAATAAAATAAACGCATTTTTCCAACATCATCATTATCGTTATCATACTTAAGGTTATTTTTATAATAAATATTTCATATAATAGTTCTGTAATGTTTAAAACTTCTTTTGCCTTATAAAAAAATCCTTTTGTTCTATAACTTTGTTATACAATTAAATTTGGTATTTTATTTAGTTTGTTTTTTAGGTCTACAATTCAGAATTTCCCTTTGATTTTTTTCTCTATTTAGTATACATATATTTATGTTTTTTTTAAGATTACATAGATTTTTGTAATACATGCATGAAAATTTATTTACATTTTTTTTCTGAATGAATTGAAGTTTACACAAATTTAAGTGTTTTGTTTTTAATTTTTTTCTTTTGGTGGTACTTTTTTTGTTTTCTTTTCTTTTTTAAAGCTTACTTAATACAGAAATAATTAAGCTTATGATGGTGTAAATTAAAAGCAAATATTTTGTTGATAAAGAAGTACAACAAAAAAGTTGTCAATAGAGTTTAGCCAAAAGTCATTCATTTCAGATTTCACATAAATTTTCGGTTAACATTTTTTAAGTTTTTTGTACAAATTCATTTTTTTTAATGAAGTGAGTCCAATTTTTTTTTGTAGATTCCCATTTTCTTGGGTATTGGGTTACACGGTGAAGTTAGGCATTTCTATTTCTGGCAATGGATTTGGTCAACAAAATCTTAAAGGAATGGTAATAGGAGAGCGTCCGCAGGACTTCTTTCAAGGGGAACTTTCTTCTTCTTCAAATCGATATTTGTAACAATTTCGATTAGAACCATAACTCCCACGTCACTTCTACCTGGGGAGTTGGGAAGAAGTAGTGATACCAGCACTGGTTTTTTGTAATATAATATTTCTGGTATTTATTTATTATGGGACATTCTTTATCGGGCCGTAAATTTAATATTAAAACTCACACAATTTTGTTAAAATGGAATTTAAAAAATTCTTTGTGTTTGGCACGGATATTCAGTAAAACTTTGACAGCTGGAGATGTAAATATGAAATTAATTAAACAACGCTAACCCATTTTTATTATAAATTATTTTTAAATGTGACTTTTGATTAAGCCATGTCTGTATTTTTTAACAATACAATTACAACAATTCTTCCAATTACATTTTAAACTTCCTTTCGGGGGCAATTTTTTTAATAAATATTTTATTTTTTATTTTTAAAGAAATTAACTATTTACATCATGAAATTTAAATTTTAAGAGTTAATAATAAAAACAACAACTTAAAATAAAAATCACAAAACAGTTGTGATGGGCTTCCGATTTTGTTTTTTTAAATTAATACTTTTTGTTGATATTTATGGATAAGATATTATGTACCAAAATGAGTTTTTGTTTGTGTAATTTTATGCGTGTGTTTGTGTAGTATGTATTTGTGTGAATTCATGCTAGTTCATTATATTTTTAATAAGATGCAGCATTATGGACTTAAGCTTTGTCTACTGATTCAGGTACATTTGAGTTTGGATTTTCAGCCAAGTTGCGATCGGATTCTACATGGATCTAGAAAAAAAATAGTTTCTCTCTATTTTACAAAATATTTGAAGTTCAAACTTACCAAACTTTGGGGTGCACCAGCACTGCGGCCAAATCTTAATCTCAATGGGGTCTGCTTACGGATATCTCGTTGGAATTCGCCAGAGCTAATTTGGTTGTCGTTCAGGGATTGGATTTCATCCAACAGATTTCTTAATTTTTCTGAGTTGAAAAGGGTGGCGATCAGTTCATCTTGGTATATTCGTTGGTAATCATTCTGAAAGAGTTAAAGGTTAGTAAATCTGTTGTATCCACTTAGGAAAAAGTGGTTTGATTAGGGATTAGGATTTTTTTTAGTTTAATTTTTGGTGGGGGCAATAATCCCATTTGGCTAGCTTAACACAAGCTTCGTATCTTAAACTAACTTAGAACTATGCAACTTACGGCTAACTTAAACTAATGGATTGGGATTATAATTCCGGAGAAGGAGTTTGAGGCAGGGTGTGCTGAGGTTAAAGTCGAAACAGTTTTCATTAAAATTAACCCTCTGCAGCATTCGAGTAATAGGTTCCTTGAAGCCATAAGAAGTGCGGTGAGTAGACAGATAGGACAGGCGAGGATTTCTTAGGTAACGGGGATTAGTGAGAATTATAAAGAGTTGTACAGTGGACAGAACCTGCGAGAAGTCGATGAATTAAGAGAATCTCTTCAATTTCTCTGCGTTCTTTCAGGGTATTCACGTATTCACAGGGCAGAGCGCGAAGAGCAAATCTAAGAAAATGACGCCGAAGTTGAGTGCTCTCGATTCTCAAGATGCGATATGGGCTGATTTGGGGACCATACTTGAGAGGCGTGTTCAAGTAGCTGGCGTACAATGGTATATAGAGGGATCGGGTGACGTAGGGGTTGGGAAATTCTGTGGACCAACGTTTCACAAAGCCTAAGAGATGATACTATCTATATATGCCAAGAAGTTGCCAAGATCACGAAACGAATCCACGTAAGATATGAGAAGGTAGAAAAGTGGGGAAGATTTTATACGTTTACGTGAAAAATTGATTGACTGGCATTTGGCAATATTTAGCTCTAAGCAGTTTTTGAGGCACCAGAGTGAGAAACTATCGAGATCTTGTTGAATGTGAGAAGAGTCAAGCGTGGAAGAAATAGTCTTGAAAAACTTCGTATCATCAGCGTAGATGAAATATGCGAATGTTTGATGACCATTTCAATATCGTTAACATAGTAAGGATAAAAGGCAGAGGACCTAAGTGGCTACCTTGGGGGATCCCGGAGGTAGTTAAAAATAGATTGGAGAGAGTAGATCTCAAACTAACATTGTAGTATCGGTTTCCTAAATAAGAAGAAATCCATTTTATAAGGATAGGTTCAAAGCCGAGGGAGGAAAGTTTGAAAAGTATAAGTCTATGCGAAATTTTATCAAATGCCTTTCTTAAGTCAGTAGAGGTAAAATAATCTATTTCCTCTCCGTTTTCTAGTGCTAAAAGGGTATGGGATACAAATTCAACAAGGTCAGTGACCTGCATTTGTACCACGGTGGGGAAGCAAACGAAGTTTTAAGACGGCAGAGATAGAGAGATAGAATTAAAAATTTATTTGTAAAATGTGTCATTTTGTACATGGTAGTCAAAACTTGAGAAAACTCTGTTTAGGTACTCATTAATACATGAAAAGTTTGCTTTATGAAAATCATAAGTGCGTATAGATTTGAGACGGGAGGAATTTATAGTAGGGAGTCATGAAAAAATTATGGCTAAAACACAATCACGCTTCAGCTTTGCCCTCGTCACGTTACATTTCACACGCTTTGTGTCTGCCTTGAATGACATTTTCCATATTTCGGTTTTTGTTTTTGCTTTTTTCTGTCAAAGCGAGGAAAAGTTCAACCAGTTTCTACTTCAGCTTTGCGTTTGAGTCACGTTACCGTATCTTGTTCACGAACCAAACGTAACGTCAAAGCCAACGCGACATTGTGATAAGATATATTGATTTCTTATGGTTGAACTTGTAAACGTCAGGCGAAACTGCGCACCCTAAGGCTTCGGGCGTCCTGGTCGAACCATATTTCCAAAGCAAGCCAAGTCTGCCACGTTATCTTCTAGCATAAAAAAGGACTGGACATTCCGAGTTGGTTCCTCTTCGCTAGATGCCCAGTCCATCGCATTCTACCGAGCTTCATTTTTTCCACGACATCTGCTTTGAGGTAGATTTTTTGTCCGTTTGGCGGTTAAATGGTCACTTCCGGAGGTGGGAGTTATACTCGAGTTTAGGGCGTATAAACGCTTTATAAAATGTTTATGTATGTATGTTTAACTTTAACGACAGAAGACAGCATTGAGTTTTCGAAGCATTAAACTCCAAACGATTCCAATTACCCCATTTGACAATGCTGTATAAATCGGAGTTTAATGAGCTTGACATATATGGTATGCAATTATACGTCCGAAGGACGTGAATTATCGAACAAATATGAAAAGCTGAGGCTAGATTTTTCAGCAAAACAGTTAATAGGATTAGAAGTAACAGACAGAAGATCATTTATAAAAATGAAGAAAAGAGTTGGGGACAAAACAGAGCCCTGTGGCAAACCAGCATTTATTTTGTGGGAATCAGACTTGAATCCGTCCAATACAACTTGTATTGAAAGGTCCAGAAGATAGCTTCTAATCCAACGAACAAGAGTATCATCGATCCCAAAAGCACGCATTTTCGATAAGAGAGCTTCATGCCAAACTCTATCAAATGCCTTGGAAATATCAATAGCAATAATCTTACTTTCACCAAAGCGATGTAAAGATTTGTCCCATCAGATCACCAGTAGAACGGTTGCTGCGGAAGGCTTTCCATCTTCGAGATAATCCTTAAGCCGACGGTTAATCAGCGTTTCCATGGCTTTAGAAAGAAGGGATGTTAGTGTTATGGGTCGGTAGGAAGAGGCGGAGGATGGGTCACATTTCTTAAGGACAGGCTGGACAAATGCTGTATTCCATCTTCTAGAAAAGATTCCAGAAGAGTAGGAGCTATGGGAAAGCTCACGCAGTGGCTTTGCCAGTGAAGAAGAACACCTCTACAGAAGAATGGAAAATTAATTGAAATAATTTATTTTGACAAAAAACAAACCCAGGAAATAGTACTATTCATTAAAAAAACATGATTGTCATTTGACAGAATAATGGAACAATTCGTTCCAGTGTTTGTGGTCCATTTTTTTAATGTTCCAACCCATCAGTAAAAAGTTTACTGAAGCATTTTGTATCATTAAAACAAATTTTAGGTTATGGCTGGTGTGTTTGGCCTTTAAATTCTGACACAACTGATCGCTATAACTACCCGTACGTAAAAAATTCCAGTTTCCAGCTGTTTCAACTTTTAATGATGGATTTTTAATGATCGCACTGTAAAAAATTACTGAAGCATTTTGCATCATTAAAAAAATTTAAGGTTATGTCTGGTGTAGTTTGCATTTTATTACTGACATAACTTAAATGATTCCGGTTTTCAGCTGTTTCAACTTTAACTGATGGATTTTTACTGATCGCTATAACTGGCCCCTTATTAATTTAAAATATTTATCTTGTAGCACTAAAAAAGATTCACGATTTTGTTATAACCATGAATCAGTTCGAACAAAATCTGCCTCGAAACAATTAATATATTGGATATTCTCGTGGCTTACCTCATCTAAATGCAATGGCTCCCTTGCCTTCATTGAAGGATCAGCACGTCCGAATCTTAACCTCAGTGATGGAGATCGAATAGGTTTCTGGTCAACATCACCGAACCAACGTTTCTCCTCCATTGGCAGCATTTCACTTCCAGGATCGCTGCGTCCGAACCTCAATCGAAGTGATGGTGAACGTTGAGCTTTTCGTTCCACCCTTTCCGGAAATGAAATGGGACCAGCATACTCTCGTTGCAGTAGATTTTCATATAAACTGTTAATTGCATCTACAACAAAGATAATAACAATGAAAATGGATGTAAAGATAGACAAGATGTGCACATGTTCACACATCCGTCTTCCGAATAAAAAAAAATTAAAAAAAAACAAACTTACTTCCAGCTGAAGACATTTCTGCAAAGCTGCTGCCATTTAAGAGTGACACTAAGACAATGATCCCACATCCATAGAGTAGTGCTTGTGAAGTCATTTTCTGGAAAAATAGAAGAACAACAAAAAAATGGGTTTAATTCACCATTAGCCTTATGTAAATAATGCGAAAAGACGTCCTTTTGTGCTTAAAGGAACAGCTTCTGTGTAAAAATAAGAAAAACGACACACTTAAAAATTGCAAGTTAAACGAAAAGTGGTGAAGTGGTGCTCGTTTTTCTGAAAGGAGAAAACTCTGAACACACTTAAAAGAAAAACATTTTAGAGCATGGATAAAGTAGTAGGAGTAGCTACATGTACATCCGTTTGTAGGGTACGTGCTGCATCCCAGAGATGGACTTTTTTTTATAACACACCTACATATGATGTCTTCGCGCGCAATTTTCATGCAACTTTTTGAATACCGGATGTGTGTTATTTGCATTGCTTAAGATGCTGTAAGAACACAGCATTAATTCGAGGATATGAAGAAAGTTTTTCTTTCATTTACCTGTTAAAGACTTGATATACATATGCGACAAGAACGGCACCCAACAAAGATGAATTTTAAATAAGGGATTGGGGCCTCACTTAATAAGTTATCTAAAGTCTCAACACACATAAGTATTTATTTAAATAAAGTGTTAAATAAAAAACTAATTATTCTTCATATTAAAAGTCGGTTGACTTTGATACTCTCGGGCAGTTTCGTCCCGCTGTTCTTTGGTGATTTATCTTTTGGTTTGCGTGTAATTAGGTACTAAGCCATGGTGGTAAGCTGACTCAGTGTCAGCATAGAATGAAACTCCTTCCGAAGAAAAGCCGAAAAGTGCAGATTTTTCATTTAAATTTTTTTTAATTCGTTCATTTTTGGAAAACCAAACTGGAGAGCTGTTGCTGATGGCTGGCCGTAATTTTTTACTTGCGATTATAGGTACTATAAGGCAAGATTAGGATTCGTGAGATAACAATGAAACATGACATTAGGATCAAAGAGAAGTCTAAAAAAGTGATCGACAAAAAATGTCTGTCTGTCTGTCAGTATATATAACGAGCTGCTGCCGGCTTAAGCGATTATCTTCAAATTTGGTGTGTGATTCTTTTGGCATTCCCCAGAGGGGCAATTGAAATTTTGTTTTTAGGCCTGAAAATAACGGTACCTGCCTAATGACCGTTTAAGAAAATCTTATTTTTCTGGAAATGGCTCCAACGATTTTGATGAAGTTTTTTGAGAATTTTTTGTTGTTGTTGTTGTTTGTTCTGTTATTTAATCACATCCGCATATAAGGGAAAAGTCTATTAATGGGACCTTTCATATAACGTTTTTTTTTTTAATTTTTGGCTTTCTTGGTAACGGCTTTATGGATTTCTGTCAAATTTTATATTTGAAAAGATCTAGATAGAAAAAAAATTAAATTTTTTAATTTTTGCTATCAGATCCGAACCTGCAGAACTTGGATTTATCGCTCCAAAACATATTTTTTACAAAAACTCAGCAGTTTGTCCAGGTGGGACTTTAACAGATTCTACCCTACACCTTAAACTTTTTTTTTTGAAACGAGTGGTGTATGCTGTGCAACGCATCCACGCAAATTTGTTTCATTCAAGTGGCGTCTTACGGTTCTTGAAGAAACATTTATCATATTTTTCCATTAGTTCGCTTTGAATGGCACTAGAGATCATAAATGGGTCCTTAGTTGATAGCCGGTAAATAATTTTGTCCTCTTTGCGTGTGATCTTTCGCGTGCGGCGAGCTTGCTTGACATTTGTAGTGACTCCAAAGTTTTCAAAATGTCGTTGTGCATTATATACCAACTTTCTGGAGCATTCTAACAGCTCAGAAATTTCAGATATTTTCCGACCTCTACTCTTCACGTACAAGATGAGACTTCTTTTGTCCTCTCCCTCTAAACACCATTGTCCTTTCGCCATGACTATTTAAGATTTTTTTTTTATTTACATATTTTCCATTAAAAAATATTTTGTTATCCAAAATATGTTATTTTCTATTTAAAATTACAATAAAATTTACAAAATATCACAGAGAACCAAAAATGTGCTAAATTATTGTCCAGCAAAAAACACTTTGAATTTCGCTCAGTTTGCGTTTTTCTCGAAACGAAAACGAATTAAATATGGAAAGCAACGGTATTTTTTCGCAGGTACCGTTGTCAATGACTACATGCATATTTACTGTTGCTTGAAAATAAATTGCACGACTGTATCGCACGTACTTGCGCATATGTGCAGTCACATCGTCGAATAAATTTAAAAAAATGCATGACTGGGTCGCACGAACTTGTTCTTATGTTAGATAATTGCTAAGTAGCTGCATATGTATGTATTTAAATGGTGTTTTTTTAGACGTATGGTTTTCAAGAAGAAATAACACGCATATTGTTTAATGTTATGGCCAAGAACTTAGCTTTATTATAAAGATAAGGGTTTGCATTCGAATAAATTCCAGCCAAGGCCCAATTTTGTGAAAATCGGGATCGGTGGCCATCTCGTTTTGGGCCCATTCACCGAACGTGTGACGCTCTTGATGGTCGTTCGGCTTCAATTCTTGCACGAGTTGGATTTTGTAAGCCCGCAAACCAAGATCCTTCCGCAAAATCTTCCATAAAGTGGATGGGCACGTCTCCAATTGTTGCGCGCGATGACGGATGAACTCATTCGGGTCTTCTTTGATACTCTGCTCCACCGAAACGAACCATTATTTTGGTAATAAATTTGCACAATTTGCAAACTTGTTCAGGAGTAAGTCTATTCATTATGAAATGGTAAACCAAACTGAGCTCAAGTGACAGCTGCCAAAAAGCATGATACACAGTAATACAAGGTATGTTCACTTTGGCTGTGACTTCACATTCTTCTGATTTTTGTTTTTAGAGAGTGTAAATAAATGTATTAATTTGCCGATTTTGTTATTGTTTTTTTATGTTTATTGTTTTTATAATCATAAAAAATCGTTTAAGTCTTCAGTTTTAAAAAAATAATCTTCACTTAACAAATAAAATAATAATAAAAGAAGAATGTGACGTCATAAAATATCAAGATGGCGATTTGTATGCGTCTAGTGAGCATACCTTGTATTTCTGTGTATCATGCCAAAAAGACCAACTCCGAAAAAAGTATTGCCAGATTGAAAACCACACTTCTATTAAAATAAAAAAATAATTTGTTTTCATAAAATTCTTTCATTTTTTAATTAGTTTAAGAGTTTTCTCGGAAAAACTAAACAATAAAATGTCTATCGAGGAAAAAAATACTGAAAATCGTTGGACCAATTTTTTTAAAAAGTCGTTTTTTGAAAAACTTTTCGAAAAAAATTTTTTTTCTTGTATGTCATTTATAAGGGAATCTGTACTTTTCACCTGGGAAAATTATTTTTAAAAAATTCAATCAACCCATTTTCAAAATATTTCGAAAACCAAATTATTTTTAGAAAATTTAAAAAAATCGAAAAAAAAAGTTTTTGGAAATTTTGAAATGCAATATTAATTGAATAATTATTACATTAAATTACATATTGATTTGCTCCGTAGATAAATCTACGAAGTAGAAATACTTATACTGGCTACTGAGGCCATCGGCTCAGACAATTACAAGACAACACACAAGACGACATTAAGAAAGGGAGAGAACTAGAAAACAGAAAACACATAACACATGTCAACCAACTGACTTTCTGTGTGCAAAAAATTATTGAAATCGGTATAATAGTTTACGATAAAACCGCATTTGAAAAAACCGGTTATATGGTTTACCGGTTTAGGCTGTAGAGATGCGAACAGACAGACAGACAGACAGAAAGACGAATGGAATTTCCGGACCCACTGTTTTCAACTTCTCTATTATCGTATTGTCATGTTTGATTGTTAGATTTTTTTTGCACGAATCCATAACTTTCATTATAGTACCTATGATCGCAAGTAAAAAATAGAGAAAGTATTTTGAAAATATGCTACTTCTACTACTAGTGTACTAAATTCGTGTCTACTACTGTGTGTACATATATGTTTACAAAGTAAATAGTAGTTTTTAATTACAAAAATATATCAATAAGTAAATATTGCTGGTCTTCATACTCGAGATCACAGCCCACAACGAAGTGGACAAAGGCATAAGTATAGCGCATTGTTGAAAGCAACAAAATAACACATATAAATTTGAAACATATGTAAGTATATTAACCAGGAATGCGGGATAAATGTTTAATCACAAAATACGCAAGTTATTTGCATATTTGAATTTTCAAATTACTGATTAAATTAAATATCAGAGCAATCTAGTTGTAAGAGTGCGCATCAACTTTATACAAATGAATTGGTTTGTGTCTTAAAAAAATACGGTTTCAAATCAAAACCAACAAATGCTGGAATGATAACACCAATTGTTTTGCCAATGAATTCCCGTGGGTGCTTAGCATGAGCGATGGCATGCTTGGGTATCATCCGATACGTTGAGAGTTCAATCCTGGTTATTGGTAGAAATCTTTTATTCTCGTGGTGATGGTCATTTGGGTAATTTACGCCTGAAGCAACATAATGTTGAGAAAACTATGAATGTTCTGAGCGAAAATTAAAGCATTTCTTTCAAATAATCATTTTGTATTTATATTTTGTATGTTTTCGTCATTGTTGTATACATAATGTATGTATATTTAAAATAATTGCTTCCGCTTAAACGTTAATTACGTATATATCGTTATGTATCCAAAACGCTTAACTTAAAAAATAAATTGCAGGACTGGATCGCACTTATTTGCTCATATTGCGGTTACATCGCCGAAAAAAATTAAAAAAAACTAGTAACATTAAACATTAACTTAAAAAATTGTCAAAACCACACCACTTAACAGTTTTTAGTAAAAATGGAGTACGCCATCACACGTATTGTTTAATAACGAATTTATGAAAACAGTATTTCCAAAATTGTGGGACGGATTTTGATAAAATCTTTTCTTTCTTCTTTTAGTTTTTTGATTTTTTTTTTTAAATTTTGAAATGCAGTTTCTTAGAGTGATTATAAAATTTAAAATAATCTTTTACTTGCGATTTATAGGGACTATAAGGCAAGATATGCATTCGTAAGAAAAATTATAACAATCAGACATGATATTACGATGATAGAGAAACATATTTGAGTTACTGGTAAAATTCTGTCTGTCTGTCCGTCTGTACGGATGTGTACTGAACTTCAGCCTAAACGGTTTGGCCAAACGTCTTCAAATTTGGAACATAAGGTTATTTTGACATTCTACAGAGTTTTTTTTTAATCTTTTTTAACTCAAATATCAACGGTACCTGTCGTTAAGTAAAAGCTTATTTTTCTCGGAAACGGCTCCAAGATTTTTTATGAACAAAAATCAGTGTATTATTGTAGGTAAAGGTTATATTTTGGTGAAAAAAATTCAAAATGGTAGGCTTAAAACGGTACCTCCCATAGAATCGTTTTTTCTTCGACTTTCTCGAAAACTGGTCATCCGATTTCAATAAAAATTGATATTCAGGAAGATGTTCATAGCCTAAGTAATTTTATTTTAAAATATTCTCGGAAACTTTTTTTTTAACTTTTAATAATTTTTTGCTTAAGTTTGCATTTTTAAATTATTATTTTTTTATTTTTTAAAAAAACAGTTATTAAAATAAAACGTTTTGTTTTAAAACCGCTCGTACGATTTTGGAAAAAAATCAAAAATTTGTTTGCTGAAAACTATTTTACGTAATTTTTTCAAGCAATCAAATGTCAGAAAATCGAAAACAAAACTTTGAAGTTCCCTTAATATTTTTCAAATCTTTTTCGAAGCTGTGACCGCACATAAACGTACATGATACGCAAGTACGTGCGATCCAGTCGTGGAATTTATTTTATTAGTTTAAAAAATGTTGATTTTTCAAAAATTAATTTTAACTAGAAAACAAATTATTCAAAATGCAGCATTAATTGGGCTACCTAAATCTTCTCAAATATAAAATTTGACAGCAATCCAAAGAGCCGTTATCGAGAAAGCCCAAAATATAAAACAACCGTTATATGAAAGGTACCGTTAATAGACTTTTCCCATAAAATTTGGTTCTGATCAAATAATAGCTAGTATCAACAAAAAAATTCTCAAACATTTTCATCAAGATCGTTGTAGCCGTTTTTGAGAAAAATAAGCTTTTCCTTAATCGTTATATGGCAGGTACCGTTACTTTCGCCCTAAAAATAAAATTTAAAAATTCACATACCAAATTTGAAGGTAATCGCTTAAGCCGTTTAGGCTGTAGTTGTAGATCAATATACATACAGATGGATAGACAGACTCACAGACATTTTCTGTAACTAACTTTTTTAGGCTTCTCTATGATCGTAATGTCATGTTTGATTGTTAGAAAAGATAAATATTTTATAGTCAGACGAATCTAAAATTGTGTTATGAGGTGGCAAAGGCTCAAACTCCGGTTTTAATCAGATTACATCAGAAATACTGTGTTATGATCTGTGCTCTGGGCTCATTTTTCGTTTTATGGAATACTAGCAAACCTGGCCACGCATTGCTGTGGCCCATTTTATTTGCAAAGTAAGGATCCCTAATTTTTTTGAAAATATAATTTAGCTTTTGTAGCATGGCGATAGTGTAGATTCCCAACAGTGAGAGAATTTTTAAAATCGGTTCAGTTGTTTCGGAGCCTATTCAATCCAAACAAACAAACAATCAAATCTTTCCTCTTATATATGGAATATGGTCGATTTATCGCATCGAACCAGTCATGAATAGAAATTTATGCAGGAAGTTGTTACCGAAGGCGATGAAGAAATGCTATTGATTTGGGTCTTCTAAAAGCACAATGAACCCAAACAAACCATCAATGGTGCAAAAGATGGTTTCAGAAAAATTGTGTCAATGTGTAAGAATGGTCTCTGCCTGCCTGTCCGTCTGTATGTTTAACCAACTGCAGCCTAAACGCTAAAGCGATTACCTTCAAGCTTTGTTTGTTGTTTTTTGGCATTCCTCAGAGGAGTTTTTGAAATTTTAATTTATGGGCTAACAATAACTGTACCATAAAACCGTGAAGGAAAAAACTGATTTTTCTCGAAAACGGTTGATGAAAATTTTAATTTTATTCAAATCAAATTTACCGTAAAAGTTTATTAACAGTGTTTTTTATGTAAGGTTTTTTTTATTTTCGACTTTCTCGGTAACAGGTCATTGGATGTTTGTCAAATTTTATATTTTGAAAGGATACAAGTAGCCAAATTAATTCTGCACATCAACATTTTGAATAAGTTTTTTTCTAATTAAAATTCATTTTTGAATTTTTTTTTTCAAAAATCATTTTTAAAACAAATCAAAAAAATAGTTTTAAATTTTATGATCACATATATATTAATAAATTCTAAAAAAAAACGGATACATTTATAAATTCGTTATTATACAAGTCGTGTGATGACGCCATCACTGCATTTTTACTAAAAACCGTCGTGTTGTGGTTTTGACACTTTTCCTAAGTTAATGTTACTTATTTTTTTAAATTTTATTGGACGATGTAACCCCACATATGAGCAAGTACGTGCGATCAAGGTGCAATTTATTTTTTTAAATGTTCATTTTGACGGAACAGGTCAAAAAGTTGAGCTTATTAAAATTCTCTTGCATAGTGGCTTCGACAAGATTCAGCAATATTGTAATGATTGGAAGTTAAAAATTAACTTTGAAAAATGTGAAACTATCCTTTTTAGAACCAATGTGTCTGGGGCTTCTTGGGATACGAGAAAGAACTCGCGCAAGCTAGTGATCGCTGGACCACATGAACATTCACTGGCGAGTAAAAATGTAGTAAAGTACTTTGGCATTTGGCTGGATCAGTTTCTATATTACAACCGACATGTAGAGGCTGCTCTGGCTAGAGCTAGGGGATCTTTTGCCCTGACATGCCAGTTGTTTTATAGCAGCCGCCTTGATACCAGGGTAAAAGTGTTACATGGCCCTCATTAGGCCGATGATTGCCTATGGATGCCCTGTATGGTTTAATGTTGCACCATCTCAAATGGAAAAGATTCGGGTGTTTGAGAGACAGTGTCTTCGTACCTGTCTTGAACTACACAGAACACCAGAGACCACAGTACAAACACTACTATCCCAACGAGGTCCTATACAACGGGGTCAATATAAACAGGGTAGATAACTTTTTAATTAAGCTGATTCCAGCTTACAACCCCCAAGATGAATACTTGGAAAGCACCCGTTCAAGCGGTTCTACCCCGCCCAAGGATTTCCTTTAATTAGACAGTCGAGGGCTGATACAGGATAGATCGGCAGTCCCGTTGATCTATCACGTCGGCCGTAAAACTATGGATAGGCGGCTCCTTTACGACCAAGCCATTGTCGTGGGGAGCGAAGCAGGGCGCCTCCGTTTAAGTAGGGCGATTAGGACTGATAGTGGCAGTCGACCTTCATTATATATAGTATAGTATAGGCTTAAGCTAGGTAAGGATGGGCAAAAAAAAAATTGCTTCTGTGGCTGTTCTAGTTTTAAGTATATTTAGTTATTATAGGGTAAGTTTTAGTTTATTTTAAATAATTAAGGTGAAGACCTGAAAAACCAGTTTTATTTTTTTTTATTTGGATGAAAGTATAATAATATATTTTATATAAATAAAAATAATAAAATATGAGTTAGTTTTACGCCGAAAGGCAATCAATTGAAGATAAGGAATAATTTAGAACACAAACCATTTCAGATATTTCAAAAACTTTATAATCGGCTTGAAGCACACTCAAAGCATTTATGAATGGAACTCGACTTCGTTTATATGGAAACCGCGCGCACGTTTGAAGCGGTCGATTCGTTGGACCCAATTTTCGATGACTCGGCCACACATTTCGGCCGAAACGGCCGCTATTTCACGTTCAATGTTGACTCTGAGCTCTTCCAACGTCGTCGGCTTGTTGGCATAAACCAATGACTTAAACTAGCTCCGAATAAAATAGTCTAGAGGCGTTAAATCGCCCGAACGAGGCCGCCAATCGACTGGCCCATTTCACGCTCATCAAACTTACTCTTCAATAAATTGTAAGGTGTGCCCACCATCCTGTTGAAACCACATGTTGTGCAAGTCCATATCTTCCAATTCGGGCCAAAAAAATAATCCGTAATCATGGCGCCATAAAGTAACAGTAACGTGACGATCGTTATCGTCGACGAAAAAATATGGCCCAATAACGCCGCCGCTCCGTCCCTATTGGAAAACCCGATATATAATGGGGTCATCTGGATTGTTCTCATACCTACAGTATGACCTGGAAGAAATTTTTGTCGACATTTATTGTTTTATATTTTTTGTTATTTGTTCAGCTTTCAAGTTTCATTTTTAAAACCAATTAATGAAAAGAAAACATCTGCCGGTCAGCTAGTGTCCACGTAAAAACACACACGCTAATGGAGTTGTGTGTCATACAAAATCTTTCGTAGAGTTTTGAGTTTTTGGAATGATGCTTGTGACATGCAATTTGTTTTAAAAATTCTTAAAAAAAAATAACTCGATAGAGTTAATGATAAATATTTCTTTTACTCGATGTTTTTTTTTCGGTAAAGCATTATTCCAAGAATAAGGAAAGACACAATCTACGATCGACCACCTTAAAATCCTCCACCGTACTTAAAACGTTTAAACGTGATATATCCCTCTGAAAAAACACATTTTCCTTAAGGGTGCTAAAAAAAATAACTTTTCCAACTCTAAGTATTTAACTCATAAAACTAATGCATGCCTCAAAGCAAGCTGAATGTAAACCAGCTAGACGACCGACCCATTACAAGTGCTCCTTAGCCTTTGCTCTACTTCATCCATCCGCACTGCACAGTTCCTTTATTCAAGAGTACCTACGTACACCTTTAGAATAGCGAAAAGGAGAACAGCCACCTAGCATTCTTTATGTTTTCTTTTCAAAGCTTTTCTTGTTATATGTGCATTTTGTGTCCTTAAGAGTATACAAGAACAAGAATCATATTCCATTCAGATTCTGACCTCTTCTCTTAACAAAAAAAAAAACAAATGAAAATTCTACCCTGAATCAAGAAGTGAAGCGCCAAAAGCATCAGCTAAGTCATCACATCATCACAAAAAGGCTTCCTCCTTGTGTAAGACGATGTTCATATCTCGAACCATTGACGGTTGCAATATTATTTCAAGTGGGTATTGTTTAAAGGCGTTCCAGGTAAAGTAGAAGAAGTTTGCTGCTGCAGACAATTCATCCGTTGGAAATGGGAATCCACTTTCAAATATGCAACTTCTTGTTGAAGGATTCTTCAATCCACATTTGCATAAGTACGGGAGGCACAGACGGTTATCAGGTTAAAGAACACGATTTGCTTCTTTTCAAAATCTAATGCATACCGGAAGGAAGTATCGGCGATGGTTGAAATCCAGAAGAATGCACCATGACGAATACAGTTCCATTGTTAAACTTTGTATTCTTCTTCTGATTGTAATGCTGCATACATTTCTTGATGACATGCCTGGAATTTAGATAGAAAGATAAATGCCTTGTGTATGAAGGAATGAGAATGTAAAAAAATTAAATAAAAAACGCCGAATAATATTTTCCATCTCTGGCAAAATAAAATTGAGAGATTTTCAAAATTTAATGGAAATAAAGACAGGTATCTTTTAAATTTGAATATTATTATTATAAGCAAAGAGGCAACATGGCAGATTTTCTTTTTCAATTGTTATAAGCCCTCTCATTTCTATTAATGTTTCTTATATCTCTTGAATCCTTTTCAGGAATTTATTCATTGCAAAGCAAACCAAACATGCGGAAGGTAAACAGACGAGGCAGTTGTAAGAAGTACGAGCAGTGCAAGTACATATATATATCAGTATCAGTATCATGGCCATAATGTGGCTATATCCATTTCATTTTGTAGAAGTCTTTTATTTTTGAATACCCTTTTTCAAATTCGACCTAGAGTTGACATACTAAACTCTTCCTTGATGTTTGCTTTAGGAATTGACCTTTTTCATGGGGTTTTGGATTTTAAGCAGAGATTAACATTTGGGTAAATGCATCTTTTCATTTTGACATTAGGTGATGCAAGCTGTGTTGTTTCACGGCAAGAATAGGGCTTTAGGTTTTCTTTTTTTTTTCAGAAATTCATGTTTTTGGTAAAGGAAGTTTGTATTTAAGTCAAACAATTTCTGAGATTTGTTATCTGGAATGAATGAAGAAACAATCAGTAAACGATTGGATTCACTCAGTTGACCAAATAAAAATTGAAAAATATTAAAGATTTTCATTATAAACAAAAGATTTTATATGTGTATGGATGAATTGATTCGAAGGACTCAAGTGAGTCACGAAATCGTTTTGTTGGCGTTAAAACCTTTTGGTTTTCTTCTCTTTTCCTTGTCTTGGATTCTACTAGTCGGAATTTAGAAATTATTTCTGACACCCTTTCATTGCTTTCTTATTCTGGTGTACCTCAGGGCAGCCACCTTGGCCCTTTTTTATTTTCTTTCGTTATTTATGATGTAAAGTTATATACGTTAAGCATGTAAACAAATGACATCTAAATCCTTTTTTGACTTCAAAGGTGTCGGTGGGGTCTTTACCGACCTTAACGGTTTGTCAGGGATGTCAAAACTGCACATTGCTCTATACAACTCGCTTTGAAATCGACGAAAAGGATGTGGGTATCGATTTGAAATTCTTGTTTTTTTTTTTAATCTGCCCTATTGTGAATGTTTAGTCCATAGTGGACCTTCCTTTCCTAAAACCGCACTGATTTGAAGGCGGTTTCCCTCATGGCATTTGGGCAATTTTGCCACTGGTTCTCAATACTTGATGCTGGTGGTAAAGGATTCCTTTGGAGGGTATTTGAGACTCGATCGGAAAAGGACCTGGAGATTTCTTGCGATTGCAGCCGTCCGAATTTAAACTTCCTCACAGTATTACCTCTTCTTGGCGTTGGTCGGGATATCCTCAGTCGTACCTTGGCTACAACGAGGTAGTGGTCCGAGTCAATGTTTGCCCCTCGGAAAGTTCGGACATCCATCATACTGGAGTAGTACCTTGAATCGATGTGGTCAATCTGGTTGACAGTTGATTGATCAGGGGATCTCTATGTCCCTTTGTGAATGTTGAGGTGTGGGAACTTGGTACTAGCTTTTACAATATTTCGCCCCGCAGCAAAGTCAATTAGCCTGAATCCGTATTCGTAGGTGATGTCGTGCAGGCTGTGTTGTACCACCAAAGGCATCTTCTCTCCCTAGCTTGGCGTTAAAGTCGCCAATTTTAATGTCATAGCTAGGGCACTGCTCATATGTTTTGTCCAGGAAGGATAGGAGGTATCGATTAACATTGGTGAATGCTTGCAGATCATAATGGCCAGCGAAAATCTCGCCGGTATACTATTCCAAATTCGTGTTGTTCGGCTAAAAAAAGAATCTCTTTATTTCACGGTACGTCCGAAATTGGGCTCAAGGGTGAATCGATGAGCATTCCTTGCGAAACGAGTATTACGGAAGAAACTTTTAAGTTTAAGGAGGAATGCAGATGGCGTATAAGACTTATATTGGCGAATTAAGCCTTGATGCGGATTGTCATGAGGCTTTCGTTGACACATTTGTAGCTCAAAACCTCTTGCCTGATCCTGCCTCCAACGACGAATCCACATCTAAATAAGCAGTATAGCGTAGTAAATATCCCAGTTTTTCATTTTTCTTTTGCCCAGGCCGTCCCATCGTATTTCTTGGATGACGGTGAGAGCCGGATAAACCGCTCCTTATAAGCCTGAGCTCCGAAAACGTCGTAGTAGCCCATATAAGGTGTTCACTAAGTAGTTCAGTCTGACTGAAACTGTAGACTCTACCGTTGATTCCATCTAAAGAATTCTCCCGCTGCCGCCTGTATGCAAGGAGTAGTGCCTCAGTGAAATTACATCTCAAATTCGATTTTTATAAAATTTTAAGTGCGTAGCTTTTACACGTTAATTTTACACATATTTTGTACACATTTATATCATGTCCGACAATAGGCGTAACAAAAAAAAAAAGAATGAAGACATTTATTTTTTTTAATGAATCGAGAAAGTATGAGTTCTTTGAACAATGTACGATAGATAGATGTACAATGATTATAGGATCAATGCTAGGTACTACTAAAAGAGCATTTAATTTCACAGAAACATAAACTAAAACTGAACTCACTTACATATATCAATGATGAATAAATTATTAATGACTATTCGGCAAATTTTGTGCCCTTATCGTGCAAATTTTCTTACGTTTTGAACACCTTATATAATAATGTTACCAAAAGTATCTACATAATACTTTATACCTGATAACATGGTATCCGTTTTATTTGAAATTAAGTAAATTTACTTTTCCTCCTTATCGCCACCCACGGTTACGTTTAATATCCTCAACTTTCCAGCTCTAACATCGGTTTATTTAAGACAAAACCAAACTTCTTATCTTCGCCCCGTCATAACTTAACATCACTTAACCTTCAAGGCTACCAGCTGCGGCACTTCTCCATTGTGCCCTGTGTTGAATTTCAAACAGAAAAACGTTTAATTTCAAAGTTCTATTACAAAATTCTAACTTTAAATAGGTAATCATCGTTCTTGTTGGCATAAAATTGTTTAATTCGACTCGTATCTCCAACAAAAATGATGTCCGCAACAATTTGAAATAGAAAACATCCTTTAAAAAGTGAAATTGTCTTACTTCTGCCACAAAGCAACTTTAATTTAGTCTCTTGCTTGTTAGCTAAAATAAATAAATAGAAAAAAAAATACAAGTAGCTATTTCTTTTGGCTCTACAAATTACTATACAAGCCAAAACTTTTACTGGCATAATAAAAAAACAAGTTTTGAAAAGTTTTTTCCCACGTTCTTGACCTGAACTTGAAATGAGATTAAATGTCCTGGTTCCTGAGAACTAGAAGTCGGATCCAACTTTTAATGTCAATACAACAACACACTACTGAAATCGTGATTTCTCACCAGTTGATTCTTCAGAAGAAAAAAGTTTCACATTAAATTCTATTTCACTATAACGAAAATCATTTTTTCTGTAATTTTTTTTCACAATGCAGCGTTCCAAATTGATTTATCAATGATTTGCTGTGATTTAGTCTCCCACGGATAATTTCCCTTAAGGAAGAAGTAATTCATACAAATAGTGACCATAATTGCGATAATGTGAAAGCCTTAGGGGTTTTTAATTGGCGAATCTTAGAAGCTTAATAATCGCATTGGACCATCGGGGCATTATGTAACCTCATTCCATAACATTATACAAGACTGGAAAAGCTTATGAAAATAAAAGGGTTATTGTGGTAAGTGTGTGTGTCAGTGAGTGAAAAATTTCATTGAAGAATTTGTGATTTAAGAAATATAAAGTCCTTAGGCTGAATTCCATAAATTGTTTGAACTTTAGGAAGTTAGTAATAGTTGGTTGTTTTAATATTTAAGTGGTTGGCTGAAAAATGTTCATAAAACCACCATTAGGTTCTATTTTATTGCTTTTATAGTTTTTAGGTAGCTGGTCATATCACATAGACCGCGTTGCTTATCCTGTCTGCAACATAATTTTATGGGAACGTTACATTTGTACGTCTGAACGTGCTGGGTAATGAAAACCAAATGGATTGG
Organism: Platycheirus rosarum; assembly: GCA_963971375.1. NCBI lineage: Eukaryota > Metazoa > Arthropoda > Insecta > Diptera > Syrphidae > Platycheirus > Platycheirus rosarum. The sequence continues at coordinate 101,667,453 of OZ020510.1, forward strand.
GTTAGAAGCAGAAATTATATGTGCTTAGCTATGAGTAGTTATAATAAATAGATACATTCCTACTAGGTTTGTTTTTATAATTAACGTGCCCCCAAGGGACTATTCGTTTCCCTGTTAATGGAGAGCACACAGCGTGGGCATTAAGAAGATAGGGAGGGGAAGGATAGGAGATGTCGATTAACATTGGTTTAAATGCTTGCAGCAAAATGGCAATGATATCTTGCCGGGTAAACTTTTCCAAATTCGTGTTGTTCGGCTGAGAAAAGAATCCCTATATTTAACGGTACGTCCAAAATTGGGCTCAAGGGTGAACTGATGAGAATTCCTTGCGATACGAGTATTACGGGAGAAACTTTTAAGGAGGTGAATACAGCTATTTACTTCCAGTCAACATTTTATATAACAGAAATGTTAAAATAAGGAAAGACATGAAACATTTCGTCAGTGTTCGAGAGCGGCAACTGTTGCAGCGGCACTTCTATTTCCTATTAATCTTAACGCTCGATTTTGTATTCTATCAAGCAGGTGAAGCGATGTTTGCGAAGCACCTGCCCAGGCCGAGATGGAAGTTACACTCGAGCTTAGGGCGTATAAACGATTTATAAATTTAAATTGTAGCCAGATCAGAAGTGAAAAATACATCTTAAATGGAGGTCGTTGTTGACACACATACCGAGTACTAAGAGCTTTTCGGTTTCTTCGATGCAAGTGCCATTCATTGACAATAGCATTGGGGGTATGTTTAGCTTTAACGACAAAAAGACATCATTGAGTTTTCGAAGCATCAAACTCCACACCATTCCTATTACCCCATTTGACAATGCTGTATAAATCGGAGTTTAATGAGCTTGACATACGGTACCGTTGCAATGGTACGTCCGAAGGCGAAGGACGTGAATTATCGAACGAATATGAAAAGCTGAGGGTAGGGTCGTCAGCAAAATAGTTTAGTGGATTGGAAGTAACAGACAGATGAAAATGAGGAAAAGAGTCGGAGACAGAACGGAGCATTTATTTTGTGAGAATCAGACTTGAATCCGTCCAATACAACTTGTATTGAAAGTTCCAGAAGATAGCTTCTAATCCAACGAACAAGAGTATCATCGATCCCAAATGCACGCATTTTCGAAAAAAGAGTTTCTTGTCAAACTCTGTCTTGGAGATATTAAGCGCAATAATCTTACTATCACCAAAGCAATGTAAAAATGTGTTCCAGTTTTAGGTGAGATATGTCATCAGATCACCAGTGGAATGATTACTGCGGAAGCCATACTGACGGTCATGGAGAAGATTTCGATCTTCGAGATATTCCTTAAGTTGACGGTAAATCAGCGTTTCCATGACCTTAGAAAGAAGGGATGTTAGTGCTATCAGGGGTCAATAGGAGGAGGGGGAGGATGGGTAACCTTTCTTAGGGACAGGCTCGACAAATGCTGTTTTACATCTTCTAGGAAACATTCCAGACGAGTAGGAGCTATGGAAAAACTTCCGCATTGGCTTTGCCAGTATGGAAGAACACCTCTTCAGAAGAATCAGAGGTATACCATCCGGGCCAGCGGATCTGTGTATAACGAGATCTTTGAGGACTCTTGCTACTGTACGAGTGCGGAAAAAATCTGCCCCAGTGAAAAATTTACATTTTCAAGTACAGCAGGGGCAACGTTGCGGTGAGGCAGCGTGGAGCTGGCAGCGAAATTGGTGGCGAGCAAGTTTGCCTTCTTTGAAAAGTAAACAATTAGTTTTTTATTGTCGATGAGCGTTGGAACCGAAGATGTTGAGGAGTTTTTAATATTTTTTACAAATGACCAAAAATGTTTACTGCCTTTGGGACATTGCATAATTTTTGGTCATGCAAAAATTTGATTGCATTTCTATCATCGTAATGTCATGCCTGATTTGTAGATTTTTTTTTATGAATACATAAATTGCCTTATAGTCCTTATAAATCGAAAGTAAAAATCAAAAAATCTGTGCTTTTGCATAAAAAAAGTCGTTTACATGAAGCCATAAATCGTAAGGTTTAGCAGTGACCTTCAGATTTCTGGCTAATCTTTCATTATCAATAATTGATTTTCGGAGTTGGGTATCTTGTGTTTGTATGGGGTTACTTTTTCTAATAAGCATATGAAATCAAACAACGAAATTCCCAAGATGTTTTGGTATGCAATTTGGTTCTCAATTTCAATTTCTTGCAAGAGTTTGCGATATATTACAATATGTTGTCTTCTTTCGATTCATTAAATACCCAACATTTTCGATCCTTTTTATTTTAAATTTTTGATTTTCAACCGCACAAACAACGGCAGCGGCCAGTCTTTTCTTCAACTTTGTTTAACAAACTCACAAAAACGTTTTGCATTAAATAAAAATATTTTCGAGCGTTCTACATAATAAATATACCTACAATTCAATGTAAGCATAAAATAGAGAACCGGGTAGAGCTCTACGGCAAATTTTTCTACGAGCGCTCTACGTAGAGAATTTTTTCTGTAGAAAAGTTTGTAATGTAAACAATCGTCGTAGGGATTTTTTTTCAGTAGAGCTTTACTACTTTTTCTCTACAGTGTACTCATAGCCTTAGAGTTTTTATTTGAAGTTTTCTTTAAAAGATTGATAAGTTCACTTTTGTACATTGGCACATTGCGTATTATGTAACACCACTGCAGCTTTTTTCAGTTTAGGCATTTCTTTTTTGAGATCTTATACTTCTGTCGTTTTCATTGAGGATAATTAATTTCTTAAAAAACTGGGCCAATCCTAAAATTAAATAAAAAAAAAAAAAACAACAGAGACAACCAAACCAAATTTCTCATCGATATGATGGAATATTCTCCATAGATTTGTATTTCCTTTTTTTAATTGACTTTCAACGTATGTCTATCCCCCAAATCGAGGTTTTCAAAACCCTCCGCCTACCATAAAACCTAGTTCTTTTTGTCTATTTCAGTTCTCCCACTAAAAAATATTATCATTCCATTTATCAGGACAAATAGAAAGAAATGCGCGTCAGTTATTTTTCTATTTCTGTCTCCATATTGGTTCGAAAACCGATTTATCATCGGTTTTGAGAGTAGGTTATTAGAAACATTGTCTCTCAATATTTTTTATGATGACCCTGGCCCTAAGGTATTATAGACAATTACATTGGCTACATTGGTTGTTGGAAAAAAATAATAATTTAATTTCAATATTGTTAAGCAAATATAAAAAGAATTGACAAACCAAAAATTATACATGCGTTGCAGTGCTATTGATTGAGCTTTTTGTTTGTATAGATTTATTTTTTTAATTAGATTTGGCCGAAGGCCTTAAAGACATTGAATCGTCAATTGTCATACACTAGGACTAGGAGAACATAATACGGGTGTATAAGGAAGACACACAAATAAAACAATAAGTTTCCCAGTTTCCCATTTTTTTTTTCTGAATTGGTTCAGTTTTCTATGGATTCTTGATGGTTTTTGTTTTGAAGGGTGATGTCCACATTGTCGCTCAGTTTTGATGATGACGATGATTAATTTGCAATTTACTATTTGACGTTTGATCCATAGACCAAAGAAAAAATGCAATAGCCTAGGAAAACGACATTATATTGAGAGACAATCAATTTTGTTTATATGAGCTTAATTTAAGGATTTCGAGTTTGTAATGTGCTTAATGGTGAAACGTGGATCATTTTTTTTTGTCAATCATCGTTTGAGTTTTAATGACAACTGTAAGAGGGCGAAATAATCATACAATACGTGACATATGAGGAGATAAAGTTTGTCTTAAAAGGATTTTAAGAAGAGAAATTGAAATTGAATCTGGTAGAATTGAATTGGATTAATTTTTAATGAGAGCTCAGCTGATTCATCATTTTGTAATTGTTAAAATGGCATTGTTTTGCTCCACTTGCTTGACGAAAACATTTTTAATGTTGTCGGCATCTCTTTATTGATCAGATCACTCATAGAAGATTAAGGCTGGGTGTACCTCAGACCTCAGACCAGAACTCAAAACTCAAGTAAACGTACTTGTATGTATTGGTGCACAAATAAAATTCTCTTTTTTTCGTGCTCTAAAGCTCAAAGGATCATTCAGACTTCAGATGAGGAGCATGGACGTTTTAAAACGTAAATATTCCTTCTCTTCGTATCACACATAATATGAATGTGCTGTGCACTTTTTTCCTTGCGTTTATTTGTTTTCGATCCTTAGGAGCGATGACGACGCGACGACCACGAAGAAAGGATATGCATGGGCATGGGCACTAACAACAAACCTACCTGCCTCTGGCCTGGCTCTAGAAATAATTAGAAATGAAATGACCTTTTTTTTTTTTTGTTTTTTGTGATGTTCGTCCTTTATGTGGCTCTCCTAGTACATAATGGAGTGCCTAGGAATTTGTTGTATTTTTTTATTTTCAATTAGCTACATAAAAAAACTGGACCTAGAGAGCAAAATAAGTTCAAGTTGATATGATAATTGCATCGTTGGCCGGCCTATATATTTTTTATTTTGTCTGTCTAGAAGACCGGCCTAGATTTAACGTTTGCCAACGTGTTTTTGACGTTGAACGAAGATCTTTTGTAAATTTTCATAAAATATCTAGACAGTTTTTTACTTGCGATTATAGGGACTATAAGGCAAGTTTAGGATTCGTGAATATTAAAAAAAAATGAGATAACAATCAAACATGACATTACGATCATAGAAAAGACTAAAAAAAGGCATCAAGAAAACATTGTCTGTCTTTCTGTCTGTCAGTATGTATAACGAGCTGCAGCCTTAACGGGTTAAGCGAATAAAAAAAAAGCAGTAAAAAGCAGAACACATGTAATAACAACAACAAAAAATAAAAGAGAACAAAGTAAAAGAGCTGAACAGCACCAAATTCTGCTGCGGAAATCGTTCGAACTACAAATTTATTTGTGTGCGTTAGCAAAAAACTTTCTATGGAAAAAAACGCAAATTAGACCATTTTTTAAAAATTAATACAAAAAGAACTATTATTGTTACATACATTTTCTAAGTCGATATAAAAAGATAAAATGTTAAAAAAAAAATAAAAAAAAATAAACACAAATTATTAGAACGTTACTTTCTTTTTAAAGTCAATCGATATTTTAGCTTTTTTAATCAGTGATTAGAGTGTTAAAAAACAATATTTTTTAAGAAAACAATAGTTTTATTTCCGAGCTTGAAAACTCAGCTTTCAGATAAAATTAATAATAAAATTGAACTTCGAACCATAGAAAACATTCACAAAGATTTAAAAATAACAACAAAAATCAAATTTTTAAGTTTTTTTTGTTTAACACTGAAAAAATTAAAAATATTTTTTTATAATAATTTTTGTTGTAAATATTTGAGTTGGTCTTTTTACACCTGTTCAATCACGGTAAAATCGAGAAAAATGGGTCTGATTCGATGAATTTTTTTTCATAAAAAATTAAGTTTAATTTAAAAGAAATAGTTTTACTCCCGGTATTGACTCAATTTAATTTTAAAACAAAAATAAAAAAAAAATAAATTACTAAGAAAAAAATCCAAAGATTTAAGATAAGAGAGAACGATACATTTTTATCTTTTTATGATCTCTAACTTACAATTTTGGAAAATAAGAAATTATTATAATGGACATTTTGAGTCTTGTAAGTTAACTAAATATTAAAATTTATTTCGTTAAAATACCTTTATAAATAAAAAAGTTATTCGGCAATTTGTTAACAAACATCCATTTTTTCCGAGGTACGCCCAGTCTTAAGGGCCTCGCTGGTAAATCCAATGTTATCCAACTTGGGAGTTGATCTCAACTCGAGAGTTAAACGGCAAGTCGAAAATTGGTTTTTGTTCACTATTTAAACTCCTCAGTTGGCCTCAAGTTGGCCAACTTGCAGTTTCAAAAAAATTCCTGGGATAATTGTGACAGACACATATGTCAAACTTAACTTTTGGATTGGTTTTTTGTTGGGCCTTGCTTACATGATTCCTATTTTCAATATTTTTTTCGGCAATAAATGGTCAGGGGTGTAGAAAAGTAGGAGGAATGAAGTAGCAAATGAAAATAAAAAAATCAACATTTTCTTAGGTTTGAGGTTTGGCGTTTCTCGTTTGAGAAAGACAACTCTATACCCAGATTGAAAAAAGAACTTTTTAAAATTGAAAACAAGTTCTTATTTAAAGTCTGTGAATAGCATTTTCTTTTCAAACGAGGAACGTCAAAACTCGACCGTAAAAAATCTTAAATTTTGTATTCCTCCTACTTTTCTACACCCTTTACCATTTTTGTTAAAAAAACAATTTAAAAAGGAATAATGCGGTCAAGGCCTAAGAATTAAACAAATCCGAAAGTTTCCTCCTCAACTTCTACTATTTCGGGAAGTTTAGAAATCCAGAAGTTTATTAACTCTCGAGTTGAAAACCGAAAGCTGAAACTGTCAACTTCGAGTGAAAAAAAGCAAATTCGTTTGAAATAAAAATCCTTAAGTTATGTTTAACTTTGAACAATTGTCAAGAGACCACCATTTCAAACCGTTTCTAGCACAAGTATAGTTACGCGACCATATGTCATGATTAACAAATAATTTATGAACAAATTGTAAAAAGGGTGCTTTATTTTTTTTTAGTTTTTTGAAAGTAATGTTTTTTTTTAAATTCAGATAAGGAAATTTAAACGATTTTTTTAGAGTATATATATATATATTATATTATATATATTATATATATATTTATATATATTATATATATATTTATATATATTATATATATATTTATATATACAGTTGAATATAAAAAATGGTTTTGAAAATATTGAAAAGTATTAGAATCTTAAAAATATGATAACAAAGAAATACAAAATAAATTGCACGGCTGGATCGCACGTACTTGCTCTTATGTGCGGTCACATCGTCGAATAAAATTAGATAAATATAAGAACAGCTTCAAAGTTTTTATTCGATTTTATGACTTTTGTTGTACGTAAAAGAGTTTTAAGCGGTAAAATGTAAACGTCATTTTATTTTTATAAAAAAATGTGAAACAGTGTGATTTATTTTTTCACAATCATATGAACGGTTTTTTAAATAAAACGTTTTTTATTTGACAACTTTTGTTAAAAAATTAAAAAAAAAAATATAAGAATGCAAGCCTTAGCACAAAAATAATCTTTAAATCGTTTTAACATTTAAAAAAACATTCACTTACGCGTTTTCAAAATATTGATTTTTTTCAAAAAAAAACATTCTTTTTAATTATTAAAAATACAAAAAAATGTTTTCGAAAATATTTTAAACTGAAATTATTTAGGCTACCTACTTACATCTTGCTGAATATCAATTTGGGTTGAAGTCGATTAACCAGTTTACGAGAAAGTCGAATAAAAAAAACGGTCCTATGGGAGGTACCGTTTTTAGCCCACTATTTAAATTTTTTTCCACCAAAACATAATGCTTACCGACAATATCACACTGATTTTTGTTCATAAAAATTCTTGGAGCCGTAATATTTAAGGTAAACAAAATAATGAAACAATTCTCTGTAGAATGCTAAAACAACCTTATGTTGAAAATTTGAAGAAGATTGGCCCAACAGTTCAGGCTGTAGTCCAAAATACGTACGTACAGACAGACAGGCAGACAAGATTTTTCCAGTAACTCAAATATGTTTCTCTATCATCGTAATGTCATGTTTGATTGTTATCTCAAAATTTTTAATCTGCACGAATGAATAACTTGCATTATAGTTCCTATAATCGCAAGTAAAAATATAATTCTAAATGTTGTTATGCTGAATTTATTTGCCAATCTAGAGGTTTTTTAATATAACATTTTGTTGAAATCAAATAAATAAAGAACTGAAAAAACAGTTATTTAAAATATTTTTCACAAAATAAGAGAGTCGTTTTCGAGAAAAATATCATCTGTTCGTTAGCGGTTGTTTTGTAGGTATACCCTTATACAAATTTATACAAAATTTATAGCCGAATCTCAAACAAACAGACATTTTTCTTTCCTCTTTTCTTTCCTTATATGATGATATTTATGGTCTTGATGGCTCTTCCACTTCATCGATTTGTCTTAAGGTTTCACCAATGTAGTTCACTGGGTTGACCTCAGAATACGGAAGCAGGCGTTTTGATTTTGAATTTATCTAAAGAATTTCTGTGCCACGTATGTTCATACTACATAAATACATAAAGGGCCAGTTGTATTGGCACTCAGTGAAACACAAGTGGGGATAATACCGATTATTCGGAATTTTCCTTGCACGGGTATTTAATAGTGCCTTTATTCTTTGCCAAACATGACCTTTCCGTTTATAGGGAATGATGTTGCATATCAACTTCAACCACAATTTGATCTGAGCTTAAATACAGAATTCAATTTCATGTGGTTAAAATTAACGATAAATAAGCGCATTATTCATATATATGTTTTCTTTATAGAAGGCCAAATTTAGACAGAGTTTCAACTTCTATCGAATTTATTGGTTTGTCTGTCGAATTCAATGTACAAAATTCTAGTTGGCTTCGCCTTTCTCGCCACATAACACCCTAAGGTATAGGTATGTTTAGATTATTGCTGAGTTAAACTACCATACTCAGCTCGTTGAAGAGCCAACCCGAATTCCTGACATTGCAGGTCAAACCGGCAACATTATAGAGTCCGATCCTGATATGTAAATTCACAAATTGTGTCATCTCTGCAAATTTCTCGTGCCAAATCAATTCAAAGAAAGCCAACTGTGACGGTCTCAATAACTTTTTCAAGACCTTTAACGATAGTGACTTTGATTCCACCTCAGACATGGTTATAAATTTAATTCTTTTTGGAATGAGAAATTTTATCCCAAATTGGTCGAAGAGTATCAAACCTAAGGAAAACTCGTTGTTTGATTCGAGCTGTAGAGAGGTTATCATGTTAAAAAATGTAAGTTTCCGTTGTTATAAAGCCAACATTACAGAGAAAGGCCTGCAATATTCATATTCGTAAAACCAAATTATTACATGAAAAAAAATTTGGCAAAAAATATTGGAATGTCCTAAAAATGCAGTAAAAATAGTTGGTCATTTGTAAAAAATGCAAAGAACTCTTTGTCATCATCGGTTCCTACGCTCGTCTTCAATAATACTCCTGCTGTCAGTTCTCAAGGAAAAGCAGATCTGCTTCCAGCCCAATTTGCGGTAAACTCAACGCTGCCAGTAGGTGTTAGAACTCTTCCTGTACTCGAGACCGTAAATGATTTTATGGGAACAATCTTCTTTCACACTCTTTCAGTCGCAAGAGTAATGAAAGATCTCAATGTAAACAAATCCGGTCAAACTATCGACCAATTGCTCTAACGTCCCTTCTTTCTAAGGTCATGAAAACGCTGATAAAGAAATATCTTCAAAAACGAAAGCTTCTTGATGATTGGCAGTACGGCTTTACTAGCAACAGGTCCATTGATGATCTGATGGTTTATCTCACCGTAAAGCAAAACCAATCACTCCACCGTTTTGGTGAAAGCAAAGTTATTGCACTTAATATTGCAGTCATTCGATAGAGTTTGGTATCAAGCCCTTTTATCGAAAATGCCTGCATTTGGACTTGATGAAGGTATTCTTCGTTCGATTATTAATTACCTATCGAACCGCTCAAAACAAGTTGTGTTGGATGGATTCAAGTCTGATATCCATAAAATAAATGCTGGTGTGCCCCAGGACTCTGTTTTGTCACCGACCTTTATCCTTATGTTTATCAACGACTTATTATCTGAAACTACTAATTCAATAAATTGTTTTCCTGACTACAGTACCTACTTTAAGCTTTTCATATTTGTTTCCAGATCTAAATCAATGTTCTTCGGATGTGGAACTCCAACGGGAGCGTAGGATTAGCTCATTAAATTCTGATCTCGACAGCATTGTACAATGGGAAATAAGAAATCGCGTGGAATTTAATGCATCAAAATCAGTTCTCGGTATGTTTTTTTTTGTTTTTTATAGCTGCACGCGCACAAGGGATTTGTGTTTCCCTTATAATGTTAAACAATGCGCGAGGGACAGAGGTGTCGATTAACGTTGGTTTTGAATGCATTCAAATCGTAATGGCAAGGAAAAACCTCACCGGGTAAATAATTCATCGATCCCAAAAGCACGCATTTTCGATAAGAGAGCATTATGCCAAACTCTATCAAATGCCTTGGAGGTATCAGAGCAGTAATCTTACTTTCACCAAAGCGATGTAAAGATTTGTTCCACTGTTCGGTGAGATATGCCATCAGATCACCAGTATGCGAAAGCCATACTGACGGTCATGGAGAAGAATTCGATCTTCGAGATATTTCTTAAGCTGACGGTCAATCAGCGTTTTCATGATATTAGAAAGAAGGGACTTAAGTGCTATGGGTCGGTAGGAGGAGGGCGAGGATGGTTCACCTTTCTTAGGGACAGGCTCGACAAATGCTGTTTTCCATCTTCTAGGAAAAATTCCAGAAGAGTAAGAGCGATGGAAAAGCTTACACAGGGCTTTTGCCACAGGAGGGGCAACGTATATTTGGGCAGGTGCTCCCATAAGCCATTTGAGTTTTCTAGATAGAATTCAAAAAAGAGCTTTGAAAATGATAGGTGACCGAACAATAGCAGAAACATTTACATCTCTTGAACACGGGAGTAACATTTCTTGCCTTTCATTATTTTAGCGTTATTTCTATACACAGTGCTCTAGCAAAATAGCCAATTGCATTCCTCCCCTGAAACGATTTAACCGTAATAATAGCACTGCAAGAAATGCCCATCAGTTTACTTTGAGCCCAATTTCGGACGGTCTGTTAAGTATAGATATTCTTTCTTTAGTCGCACCACACGAATGTGGAATGCCTTGTCAGGCTTTGTTTTTCCCTCCCATTTTTATATGCAGAACTTCAAATCTTATGTGCATCGATATCTCCTCTCTCGCCCTTCCTTATTTCTTTAATGCTCGTATGGTGTTCAAACATTTTAAGGGTATACAAAAACCCCTTTCGCGTGAGTGAATTATAAAGAAAAACCATACCGGCTACACCTTTAGCGTTTTCGAGATCGATCTGTTGAAGCCTGATATGCTATTGCCTTTGAACTGATTTCTAAGGGCATCACGACAAAAGTTGCAGAGATTTTCCGCATGGCATACAATTTGAAGACAGAAAGAAAAGTTATATAGAGAGGCAGGAATTTGTTGATTTCAATCCCTCCCATAGTTATTTGATGTTTAATTGTTACATCGATTTTCACATTCAAGAATATCTATTCCTGTGGTATGAAAGTGTTGCTACAGAACATCCTTTTGTTATCATCCATAAATCATACCAAAAGAAAACAATATTAATTACTCAACACCTATTTATATCTACACTGTTTAAATAGGTTACTAGCCTTTTGTTTACAACTTTCAGCAAAACCTTTTCAAAACAAAATCCCTCTTAAACTTCTATAATCCACTCGCATGAGTCTTCGAATGTTCCCCATTTTGTGTAAACCCACTTGGATTATAGTTAGGTTAGCTTGTCTTTATCCCTTTTACAGACAAACCTTAATTTATTGGCACGCTAACACTTAATACCACCTTTAGCAAATGTGTTACGGATTATTTGTTTAAATACGGAGTGTCTGGTTGTGTATTTATTCATTAACCGTAAATGAAACTTTCTAGTAGGTTGCAGGGAATTAGACCGACAGCGAAGAGACAACGATCCTTTACCGAAGGATTTCAATTTGCTTTGTGATTCGTTTTTTTTTAGTAGTTGAAACTCGATTCCTGTAAAAAGCCATTCAAGCGTTTGAATTTATTCACAAAGTGTCGTTGCATTGAGCCAACTGAAAAGGTAGAATTTTTCAATTAGAGGGCTTCTGAAAAAAAAATAATTAAATTAATTTGAATTTGTTTTATTATAGAAATTGTTTTTATTATTTTCTTTCGAAAACTTGTTAAAAATATTGCATGCTGATGGCTTATTATAGACATTTCAAGTAATTGTTATGTCAACTTTATTACAAGGATCGGGGAAAAAATAACAAATTGTCAATAAACAAAGGATCAATCTTTTTGGTAGAACATTTTCCGGTGAGCGGTTATATTATCGGAAACATGGGTGTTTGTTTGTTTAAATATTGTCATTTAATTGGATAGCAAGGTAATTAGTGATGGAAATATTCATCACATCTGTTTCAGAAAAGTATTTACGGAAACACCTGTTTTCACTGACTTAATGTTTACGTTTTTGTGGGGCTTGTAAACTGTGCTGACAAATAATGTATGTGATGTTTTAATTAACCTTATAAATGCATCGTATTGTTCTTTACTGCATAATTATGAAATTTATTGCTTTAAATTTTAATTTTCAAATAAATAACTTTATAGTTGCTTTTCAATATTTTAAGGAAATGTTAAGGAAAAATTGAGCACAGAGCACAAGAATGGGGTAACACGACAGCATTGAACAATCAGTTCCAAAAAAAAAGTAGATCTTGCCAAAAATAAAATATATTACCATCTAAGATAACTAATTTGATAAAGATAAGAAATAAATACAAATCCTTGTGGTTGCGGGTCAGAAATCGTTATTTTTTTTTAGAAATTAAGTTATTAAATAATAAAATCAGAAAGCTAATAACAGAACACAGAAATAAATCTTGGAATACTAAACTTTGAAGTTTGGATAAGGCAAGCAAACTTTTTGGAATATTGCCAAGGTTATTAAGAAAAAAAATCCAATATTCCTGCCTTCAAAATGGGAGATACAATTTTAGTATCAAATTCCGAAAAGATAGAAGCTTTGGCTAGGGAGTTCTCTGCAAATCATTTAATAATAAATAATGTATCGATAATTGACCTTCAAGAAAATTAAGTAACTCTAGATGATCTTAGATATATTCTCCTAGACTAAAAAAAATATCAAAAGCTCCAGGTTTTGATGGTATACAAAATGTGTATCTTAAAAAACTCCCAACTTTGCGTATCAAGTATCTTTTAGATATCTTTAACGGATGCTTAAATTTAGGTTATTTTTCTAAAGAATGGAAAAGTGCTAAAGTTTTACTAATTTAAAAGCCAGGAAAGAATTTATCTACCCCGTTTAGCTATAGGCCAATAAACTTATTAAGTTAAATTAGCAAATGTTTTGAAAAAATTATCAAGAATAATGTGGTGAACCTTAACGAAAATAACATCTTGCCAGCAGAGCAACAAGAATTTAGATACCATCACAGTACTGTTCACGAGATTGATCGAATAACTGGGGACATTAAAAATAATTTACAAACAGGGAAAAGAACAGGATTAGTGTTACTTGATGTCGAGAAGGCTTTTGTTTGATACGGTGTGGATCAAAGCTCTGATCTATAAATTAAACATTTTGAATTTTCCTCCATTATTAAAATAATTTATTCCTTTTTAACTGGACGAACTTTTAAAGTTTCCGTCAATACTGCATGTTCAAAAGGAATCTTGGCAGGTGTTCCTCTGTTTTGGGGCCATTTTTGTATAACATATACACATGTGATTTTTGTAAGTTCAGTGGCTGTGAAGTCGCTATAATTGCAGATGATACTTGCATTTATTCAGCGCATTCGAATAGTTTTGTTATTGAAACTAATTTGCAATCTGCCTTGGATGATGTTCAAATGTATTTCAATAAATGGAAAATCAAATTGAATGCTGGAAAAACCCAAGCCGTCTTTTTCACCAGGAAAAGAAAAGCTTGTTTTCTATCCAGCCGAAGGTTAATAATTAATGGAATTCCGACAGAATGGAAATCCAGTACAAAATACTTAGGCGTGCATCTAGACAAAACTTTAAATTTTGCATTGCATATTCAACAAACACTCAAGAAAGTCAATTTAACAATAAAAATTCACTATCCTTTTCTTAATAATAAATCAAAGCTGAGTGATGAAAATAAATTAATAATATATAAGGTAATTTTTCAAAGCATTATACTGTACGGATCGCCTGTGTGGGAAAAATGTGCAAAAAGTCATTTACTTAGGTTGCAGAGAATACAAAATAAAATCTTGAAAATGATGCTCAATTTGCCTTGGCATTATTCTACAGAAGAATTGCATAACATAACAAACATTGGAAGAATTTCAGATAGAGTCCTAAATCTGTTTGATCGCTACAACTTATCGTGTAGACCATCTGAAAATAACCTTATATCGAAATGTAATAATTTTTTTTTGTCTGTGCTATATTTATTTATTATTTGTTAAATTATGTTCATATTTATTTATTTGTTCATTTTTATTATTTGTTTATTTAATTATTTATTAATTTATTTTTTCGTTTATTTTTCTGTCATAAGAGATTTATATGTTTACATATTTATTTACTTGTTAACTAATTTATAGATTCTTATTTATTTTTGTTATAATTAACTGATTTATTTATTTATTTATTTATTTATTAATTTATTTATTTAATTTATTTATTAATAAATTAATTTATTTATTTGTACATATATATGTATTTAATTATTTATTTATTTATTTCCTTATTTATCAAATTTGATTCCATAATAAAAAACAAATTCAACAAATTTGATAAAAGTCATTCATTTGATTGAGGTATTGAGAAAGGGAGGGTAACCTTTCTCTCCATGTCATCAGTTTAAAGAAGGTTTTTTTGTGTAGCTTTTCCTTTTTTACATATTAATTATTATTTAATTTATAGATTCTAATTCATTGTTATAAATAGTAGTAAGGTAGCTTTATACCAATTCTCTGTAAATTGTGCAATATAGGTTTAATGAACAAAAATGTATAATAATTAATAATTGATCACAGATTTTTCACATTCTGAGAGATTTCAATGTTTCCAAGTTTAAACTTTTCAGTAGTGCAATGTATTAAACATGAACTGGAAATTTGCTACACAATTGCAAAGTGAATTAATCTGTGTTTAGTTTTAGCATCAGCCTCTACTTTATTACCAACCTATGCAAAGTAAATTTTAAGAAGTACCAACAAGCAAATGTACCTTACTTAGTATTTAGCTTATAAGAACACATCTCACTCTTTTGCTGACAATCGAGCTGAAAGCAAGAAGTATGATAATATATTATAACTACATTTAGGATAACTGGACTCGTTTTTTATTTTCGTACCTAAGATTTTAATAAATAGCTAATAGTAAGTGTTATAGTAGGAGAGTGTAGACTGTCTAAGCTTTCAGTTGATACCCCATTTGTTCATTGACTCAATGAATGAATAATACACATGATTCTCAATTTTTAAACGGTTTTTAGTAAAAATGAAGTAAGCCATTACACTTCTTAAATAACAAAGAATATATGAAATTTTTGATAAAATCCTGTTTTTATTTTTAGTTTTTTTGAAAAAAATTTTTTTTTGTAATTTTGGTATGCAGTTTCTTGGAGTTTATTAATTTACACGTGATTATAAAATTTAAAATATTTTTTTTATTTGGTTTTAAAAATATTATTTTTCAAAAAAAAAAAATTCAAAAATTTATTTTAATTAGAAAAAAAAGTTATTCAAAATTTTGATAGAAATCCAGAAAGCCGTTACAGAGAAAGCCAAAAATTAATAAAAAATGGTTATATGAAAGGTACCGTTAATAGACTTTTCCCGTAAATTTGGTTATAATCAAGTGATAACAAATACCAACAAAAAAAGTCTGAAAACAATTCATCCAAATCGTTGGAGCCGTTTTCGAGAAAAATAAGATTTTCCTAGACAATCATATGGCAGGTACCGTTATTTTTAGGCCTAAAAATAAAATTTCAATTTCCCCTCTGGGGAATGCCAAAAGAATAACAGACCAAATTTGAAGAAAATCGCTTAAGCCGTTTAGGCTGCAGCTCGTTATACATACTGACAGACAGACAGATAGACAGACAGACATTTTTTGTCGATTACCTTTTTATACTTCTCTATGATGTCATGTTTCTTTGCTATCTCAATTTTTTTATATTCACGAATCCTAAACTTGCCTTATATTTCCTATAATCGCTAGTATAAAGCTCCATCTCTTACTTTTACTTATAACAAAACTTGAGCTTTTAACAATTCTGACGGATTTTTTAGTAGGCGTGGCAGTGGGTGGAAATTACTTGTGGTGCTTTCTTTCCGAAATAATTTCTTTTCTATAAGAATAATAATAATATTTTAATTATGTGTCTGTAAGGCACAATGCCTTTTTAGAATGCAACCGGATGTTGTACGACACTAATTAGAAGAATTAGAGAGATAAGAGAGAAAATTTCGTCCAAATCGATTAAGTGGTTCGTTTTTTGTTGACTTTTTCCGCTCTCCTTTACAAATGGCTCCACCGTGCGGTGTTCCTAAAAAAAATGGCTCAATGACACCTCCAACGTAAACAGTACACAATGCAGTAACTTTTAGCGGATTTTATACTTGTTCGTGGGTCAAACGGCGATTTTCTGTGCCCCAGAAACCACAATTTTGCTTATTCAAGTAACCGAATTGATAGAATGGGATTCCTCGCTCATGATTATTTTCGATGAAAAATCGTCCCCCTCTTGTTCGAGATTGTGGATAGCTTAAGGGGGTGGGAAATCTGCCATACCGTAGACCAATTTTGGCGCAATAAAATTTAAACAATTTTCTGCGTCCTTAAAGAGTACAGCATTCCATGGTGTTTGCCGTTATTTTGCATCTGCTTACTGCACAAATGTAAAACATAATTGAAATTTGCCTCTATTTGCAAAAGTTATAGCGTCTTCCAATAGAATTATTACTTTAAATAAAAAATGAAAAGAAAATTTAAAAGGACATGAAGATTTCAACGAAAAACATATTTTCAAAAAAAAAAAAAAAACTCAAACTTGCTCTAAACTACGATGGCCTCAATCCTTTCCTTAAATAGTTCAATAATTTCTCTCTTGACAAGTTGGTTTAGGCCCTAAGAAGTCAACTAAATCAATATTTTTGTATAAGGAAAGCTAAATATCTATGGCTACTATCAGAATCAGACACTATATCTATTTTTGTCCTATTTATCAGGTATTCAGCAAACATATACGCACACTTACTTGTGTTACTTAATATATTAATTCCTTTCACAAGCAATTGACTGCCTCTCCAACCACTAACTACAAAAAGACATTCCAATCCAAGGAGAATGAAAAACCACAACAGATTACCCAGAAACCTGATTACGGTCTACTAATTCAACAACCTAATTAAAAGCTCTACCATGTCAACAATTTGTTTGCTTTGTCACCCTAGTGTTTACACAAACAATAACTAACAAATCGGAAACTTTTTCTCAACGACTACCGGCCAGACCAACATAAGAAAATACCAAATTATCCTTCCCGCACCCTCTAATTTCAATAGTCTATCACATACTTCAAGTAATGGGGTGTGTTCTCGAAAATCCCTTATGCTTTTTGAAAGCCAGCAATTGTGTGTTGCCAAGAAACCCAGGAAAGGAACCCATCTATAACCCACATTTGCTCTTGGAAGAACAAACTACTCCCCACTGTGGAACGGAAGACAAAAGCCAAGGAAGCACGAAACGGTTACAATGAATAAAAATAAAGTATACATTGGTTCTTATTGTTACATCCATGAAGGACTTGTTGAACTGTTGTTCCTGAACTCTGTGAATGAGTGAGTGTTCGCTCCTCCGGTCTATAATAATGTGACAGCAGGAAGTGTCTGACATATAAATATCCTCCCACACCCATAGCGTTCATCTCAACCTAACATACCCATTGATTGGGAAAAGAAGATACTTTGTATCCGTGTTATCCTGGAATAAAAGGAATGTCTTGGGTTTCGAAAATCTTCGCTTTGTATAGTGATTAGACGAAGAATAGAAAAATTTATATAAATTCAACCGAACCAGCTGACTGAACTTCCAAAAATTCCTCCACAATGAAAATACCAAGTTTTTTCAGTATCAGGTCTGTGAGGAAAAGATGGATTTTTGTTTTATTATAAAAGTTAAACATGATAAAAGTTACAACCGGTGAACTGCGTACAGCTTCACACGCAAAATTGATTAGAACACTCCATTGGGTGTTCCATGTTGAAACGCTTGTTTCATTATGAATATTAATTACCTCTGTAGATGCTACGAAAAGTTATTAAAAAACAAAAAACACACGGAAAGAGTGAAAATAAATTAAGTATTGCATTACAGCAAGAGTTCGAAAGTGAAAACCAGGAAACCACTGCATGAATTTTTACCGTGTCAAAAAGCCCACAGTGAGGTTGGTGAAATTTATAAGTCCCCATAGACAGGATAACCATGTTCCCGAGGGTGTTGTAGGAAACATGTAGTATATTTGTTTTGATACTGGACATGTTTTTTCTAACCTATGGAGAATGTGTGCGAGGAGTTTCAGAGTTTGACCACAGCCACAGAGCTGCCAGGTTGATTACAAAATATTAATTGTAAAGAGGGGACTTACATTTTTGTTATACCTGGATTGTATTTATAAGTCAGTTATCAAGCTTAATACATTATAGCTGAATTTAATAACAAATGTATGCATTAAAATCTAGATTGCACGTTTTTGCTACCTTATAACTGAAAATACTTTAAAATTTTTAATACAATACAGATTCAACATTTTAAGATGAAAAATTCAATTATTACAATAAAATTTTCTATGAAAAAACAAATAATACATATTTCGTAATTAATATGAAGTTGTAAAATATGATAACATAAATTAGTATGATCGTCCTAGCGTCTAGCGAGAAAAATTTATTATGAAAGATGTTTTGTGTAAAAAAATAGCACCCTGAAAGTTTTATCAACATCGTTAGAGCCGTTTTCGAGAAAATCAAACTTTTTGTTAAAGATTGTATGGCAGAGCACCGTTATTTGTCGACCTAGAGCAAAAATAAAAAAACACCCCTCGAGATACTATCAAATAAATACTAAATACCAAGTTTTAAGCAAATCGGTCCATCCGTTTAGGCTGTAGAGGTGCGAACAGACAGACAGACCGACTGAATTTCCGGACCCACTTTTTTCGACTTCTCTATCATTGTAATTTGATGTTTGATTGTTAGATTTTGTTTTGCACGAATCCATAACTTACCTTATAGTACCTATAAACGCAAGTAAAAATAAGTAACATATAAACGTAGAAAATTAAACTATCTGAACTTAAACAAAGTGTCAAAATCACTACACTTAACAGTTTTTACTTTTAGTAAAAAGTGGAGTACCCCATCAGACGACTTGTATAATAACGAATTTATGAAAAAAGTATTTCGAAAATTGTAGGACGGATTTTGATAAAATCCTGTTTTTTATTTTTAGTTTTTTGAAATTTTTTTTATTAGTTTTAAAAATATTGATTTCTCAAAAAAAAATATCACAAAATTAATTTTACTTAGAAAAAAAAGTTATTAAACATTTTGATATGCAGAATTAATTTGGCTACCTAGATCTTCTCAAATACAAAATTTGACAGAAATCCAAATCCGATAGAGCCAAAAATTAAAAAAAAAAACGTTATATGAAAGGTACCGTTAATAGACTTTTCCCGTAAATTTGGTTCTGATAAAATGATAGCCAATATTTAAAAAAAAAATCAACAATTTTCATCAAAATCTTTAGAGCCGTTTTCGAGAAAAATAAGACTTTCCTAAACTGCCATATAGCAGGTACCGTTATTTTTTTTTAAATTTAATTTCCTCTCTGGGGAATGACAAAAGAATTAC
This sequence comes from Platycheirus rosarum, assembly GCA_963971375.1. Taxonomy (NCBI): domain Eukaryota; kingdom Metazoa; phylum Arthropoda; class Insecta; order Diptera; family Syrphidae; genus Platycheirus; species Platycheirus rosarum. The sequence goes on from OZ020510.1 coordinate 101,687,125, forward strand.
ACACACCAGATTTTTGATTTTTTTGATTTTGAAGATAATCGCTCAAGCCGATTAGGCTGCAGCTCGTTATACATACTTATAGACCGACAGGCAGACAGAAAGACAAACAGACAGACAGACATTTTTTCTCGATCACTTTTTTATACTTTTCTACGATCGTAATGTCTTGTTCGATTGTTATTTCAATTTTTACTTGCGATTATAGGTACTTTAATACAAGTTATGCATTCGTGCAGAAAAAAATGAGATAACAATCAAACATGACATTACGATTATAGAGGAACATATTTGAGTTACTGGCAAAATTCTGTCCGTCTGTCTGTCTGTCGGTATGTCTGTCGGTACGCATGTATTTTGGACTGCAGCCTAAACGGTTGGGCCAATCGTCTTCAAATTAAGAACTTAAGGTCTTTTTGACATTCTACAGAGGAGTTTTTTTTCCAATTTTTTTAGCTCAAAAATTACGGGACCTGTCATATAAGCGTTATGTTAAAGCTTATTTTTTATCGAAGACGGCTCCAAGAATTTTTATGAAATAAAATCAGTGTACTACTGTAGGTAAGCATTTGTGAACAAAAAATATATGGTTGGCTTAAAACGGTAGCTCCTATAGAACGGTTTTTTTTCAACTTTATGGAAAACTGGTTATCCGATTTCAATCAAAACTGATATCTAGGAAGATGTTGGTAGCCTTAGTAATTTTATTTTAAACTTTTTTTTTCTATTTTTAATAATTTTCTTAATTTTTTTTCCAAAAATAAATATTTAAAAACCGGTGGATGGATTATTTAATTTTGTTCTTAAATGTAGATTATTTTTTGCTTAAGTTTGCATTCTTAAATTTTTTTTTTAATTTTTGAAAAAAGTTATTTGAATAAAATAGTTTTATTTAAAAACCGCTCCTACGATTTTGAAAAAAATCACACTTTTTCAAATTTTAAAGATATAAAATGGCGTTTAATTTTTTCCGCTCAAAACTATTTTACGGACTTTTTTCAAACAATCAGAAAAATCGAATAAAAACTTTGAAGTTCCTTTAATATTTTTCAAATTTTATTCAAAGTTGTGACCGCACATAAGAGCAAGTACGTGCGATCCAGTCGTGCAATTTATTTAATATTCAAGAATTCTAAATTTGCCTTAGAGTTCCTTTGATTGTTAAAATCATCCAGCACCCGTAGGTCGACGAAATGCAAGACACAGTCGATTTCGGGCTATTGACTCTGGAGCAGACCGAAACTGACCCTAATTTTCATCGAAAAATCATCTTTAGCGATCAGGGTCATTTCTAGATGAATGGGTACGTCAAAAAATCAAATTGCCGAATTTGGGATTATTTCAATCCACACGAAGTCTATGAGCGTATAATACATCTCAAAAAAGTCACTGTTTCGTGTGGATTTTTGGGCTGGCGCATGGCGTCGTGAGGCCATCACCGTCAACGGCGAGCACTATAGGTCAATGACAGAGTTGTAAAAGAATGCATTACTTTTGTAATGTAGTCAAATAAGTCGCAGTTAATTGACTACTTTTTTGAATGTAAGCTAACACTGTCCTGAGTACTTTAACTTTAAAGCAAACTAGTCAGCAGTCATTTTGACTGTTAGTTAGCCTTAGCCACTATATTTTGTATTTGTATTTTGTATTTTTTTTTTTTTTATTTAATGCTGTTTTGAATCTCAAAGACATTATCGAATAAAATTTAAGAGGGTTGTTTTTCCTTGTGTTGTCAAAAATTACCAAAAAAAAAAAAACAATTAGAATTTCAAATAAACCTGATACCTAATTTCCCTTCCCTTCAGCATTATCTTCACAAAGCCCGAGCTCAAACAATAATTGTCTTCCAGCATCTCTCAGCTTGGCCCTGCATATTTCTTTTATTTATATATGTCTATAAACTCGTTTGAACCTTCCAAGGTCTCAGGTGAATCTAAATTTTGTCAATACTTCTCCAAAAAGGCATGCCATACCTGCTACCCCTACTTATCAACCTATTTAGAGCTAGTTTTGCATGGGGTTACATACCAAATGACTGGAAGGAAGTCATCGCCAAATACATACCTAAAGTAAAACTACCGAAATCGTATAGGCCCATAAGTCTTACTTCCTTCCTCTTAAAAACTATGGAAAAAGTAGTTGAAAGGCATATCAGAGATGGAGCGCTCCAAACAAGCCTCCTCTTTATAAAAATCAACTTGCCTATCAACCAGGAAAATCAACCACCCATGCTCTGCAAAATATAACATCAAGAGTTCAAAAAACTCTCAGAGAAAAAAGATTGCGTGAGCCTTTGATTTGATAATACTGAGTTCCCCAGATTAACAGAGGAATCCAAAACATAGGGAGAGATAATACAACATGTAAATGGACAAAATGCACGCTAGAAGACAAACCAATTAAAACGTCACTAGAAAGCAACAAACTAAGGGCCGTTTTGTTAAGTCAAAGTTGAACATAACTTGAGGAATTTTATTTCCAAATTGTGAATTTGTTTTTTTTCACTCGAAGTTGACAGTTTCAACTTTCGGTTTTCAACTCGAGAGTTAAAGTAGAAACACAATCACGCTTTACAACCGACTTTGACAATTTGAAAAAGTTCAAATATACGCAAATGTTTGAAGTTTATCACAATACTGCTTTTTCTACAAACGCTTTGTTTGACGTACGTAAGGATAACGTAACAAAGCGAGCGATATATAAAAAAACTTTGAATTGACTGAACTTTTGCTCGCTTTCTGACATTTTACTCAATGAATACGTTCAAATTGGATTTTTTTTTATTTTCACAGTATTGAGAATATTTTGACATCTACGATGACAGAACAGCGATCTAAAGCTTTATATACGTAACGGGACGAAGTCGGTTCTAAAGCGTGTATGTGTTTTAGTCATTAATAAACTTCTGGATTTCTAAACTTCTACTATAGTTGAGGAGGAAACTTTGGGATTTGTTTAGGCCTTGACTACATTATTCATTTTTAAATTGTTTTTTAATTCTTTTTTTAACAAAAATGGCAAAGGGTGTAGAAAAGTAGGAGGAATGAAAAATTTTAGTTTTTTCGGGTTGACTACCATTTACCATTCTTGTCAAAAAAAGATTAAAAAAACAATTTAAAATAGGAATCAAGTAAACAAGACCCAACAAAAAACCAATCCAAAAGTTAAGTTTGATATATTATTTGTCATCTGTCACAAATACCCCAGGGAATTTTTCGAAACTGCAAGTTGGCCAACTAAGGAGTTCAAATAGTGAACAAAACCAATTTTCGACTTGCCGTTTAACTCTCGAGTTGAGATCAACTCCGAAGTTGGCTAACTTTGTATTTACCAGCGAGTTGAACAATAGTGAACAAAACGGCCCTAACCGTATTAGCTACAAAATGATGCCCGCAAGGAGAAGTATTCTTCCCTCTGCTATGGTCTATTGTACTTTCAAAGTCACATCCGCAGGTCGCCAAAACTGGAAATAGAATAAACAAAGTTTTGGTAACAATCCTCCGAAACAAATCAGGAAGTTTGTGTTGGAGTCTACCGAACTAGCTCAGAAATATCCATATTCACTAGCATGGATTCAAGCATCTCTGTTTTTCAGGCTGAAATACATGCAATCGAACTGTGCCTTCGGGAGAATTTATACTGATTTAAAATTAACGAGAACATTTATATTCTATCTGCCAGCAAAGCGCCATTGCTTGTAATAAAGTCCTTTGATATTACGTCAAAGCTCGTATGGGATTGCCTTTAACTTTTACAAGAACTTATAACTTCCCTCAGATCAGCAGGAGTCCAGTTTCCTCACTGGATACTGTAGAGCGAAAAAACACCTGATGACCATGGGAATTGCACAAGATAGCACTTGTAGAATGTGCAATGAAGATGAAGAAAGGGGTGGTAAAAAGTACCCCAAAAGGGCCAATTTTTGCTATCAATATTTTCAAAAATAGTCTAAGTAGAAGTTGTACCATATATAATTCCGCGTGAAATGAGACTAAAACCAACGTTTTTTTCGGACAACCTAGTAGCAAACAACGTTAAGTCAAATTTGGGCCAATTTTCCAAATTTTTCTGTTTTTCTCAAGTGCATATAAAAGCTGTAGAATTGAATACCCCTTAGTTAAAAATGGAAGCCAAAGAGGAGGCACGCCGTTAAGTGTAACTCCGGTGCCGATAGCACTAGCGGGTGAGAAGTTATTAGTAATTAAAAGGGAGAGAGTCGGGGGCGAATGAATAACCTTCCACTTATTTCACTACTGGCGGTGCACAATAATTATTTTCCTCGCCTTATTTTTCTGGTGCATAGAAAGCTGATGTACGGGTAGCTTGGATAAAAACCAATCTAACAGTCTAAGAATTACTCACCTAGGACTTCAAAATAACGAGATATAGGCGCGGAAAGCTTGAGTGAAAAAAATGTATTTTCTGACACGCCACCCTTCAATCCGCTCCTTGTTATTTTTTAAGAAATTTAAGATATATGGAACGTGTAGTTGAACTCAATACCTATTTGACAATTTAGATTTTATTTACCTAGGACCTCTACATAACGAGATATAGGCGTCTTAAAGTATGATTGAAAAAAAATATAGTTTCTGACACGCCACCCTTCAATCCGCCGCACCAGAAGGCCCAACTTTGACCTATTTTAATTTGGTAGCGGACAATCCAAAAAACTTGGTTTAAGAAAGTAAAAAAAAACTTAAACTTCAAAAAACATTAAAACACACAAAACATTAAAATACAATATTCCACTAGAAAATTCAAAAGTAAAGTTAACTAAGTAAAGAAAGTGTTACTTAAGAATCCCATTTAACATCGTTTTTAACTTGTACCCCTCAGGCGCGGTAGAAGGTTCAAACAGATGCCTTTTAAAAAGACACAACTGTTGGCAAATATTTTTTTTTTAATCGTCGACAAAAGTTAAGAAGCTTGAGAATAGTAATTTGGCTAAGCTTTAATGGAATAAATAAGATTTTACTTTTATTTAGCTTCAGGTAAGCTTGTTCTACTAATGAACCTTTTTTTTAAGTATTTATTCTAGTTCGTCCTTTTTTACTGTTTATGTTGTCGTATCCCACTTCTGAATTTAAAGAACTGTATACTGTTATATGAGATATAATTGAAAGTATATTATACAAAACCAAATCGTTTCTCTTTTCCTATGGGCTGCATACAATATTTCATATGTTATTATCTGACATTTGGTTCCAAGAACCAACTCATCATCATCTAATAAACCACTAATAAAGTCCTTTTCTCGTCAGTGAACTGTATCAAGCAAAAATTGTAATGAACTTGCAAATAACTTTGGAAAATAAATTTTCGTTCACCAACGTCCGTCGACAACAAAAACAAACAACAACAACAACTACTAGAATGATAAATTTCCACTAGACAGCAATTTACACTCAAATGAATCAGGATAAGCAAATTAGAAGTACACACGAGTACGGACTTTCTACAGGCTTTGCATTTTCGAAACATTGTCATTTCACGTTCTATTAATCCTGAACTTAACTCAACTCTTGAGGTTACATAATTTTTGTTGAAAGATAAAAACTTGACAGCCGTGATGTTTATTTTAATAATTTAGAACTTTCAGCCGTATCAACGATTTGTCTTATCCAATTTTGACGGGACTTACAAAAGGTCATGATTGTTATTGAAAGGTGTCGACAAGGTCCTCGGAATGTGGTCATTCATTCTGTAGGTCATACCAAAGTGGCATCATAATCTATTTATTATCTTTCGTAACGCATGTTTTTGTTTTATGTAAATATTTGCCACACACATGGTAGCTCCTATAGGACTCTTGGGTGTTCTTGTAAGGCTAGGACAACAGTTGAGAATGACACTGTGGCAAGCCAGTGGGTAATGTCATTTGCTTTGATTGTTATTGATCAACTGAAACGAGGCAGTTTGTTAGCTAGGCTTGGGCATGCTATTTCTCTTGCAACAACAGTGTGACTTGGTCAACAGAAGTGTGGAACTACCATTTCTTATTAGGCGTTTGGTGTTAATTGGGGGTGTGAATCTTTCCCTATGGAGTGCGGTGGGAAATTAAGTACTCTTTTTGTTGTTGGGTCGGAAGGTTTTTTTTTCAAAATGATGGCAGTGTTTTGTCCCAGGCAACTGTCAAGGCATTACACTTAATTACACTATCGATTAATTATTGATATTCATTTGGGTTTAAAAACCCAAGAATCATTTGATCCTTTTGCAAGTGGGCTATGTCGGACGGAAAGTTAAATATCTAAATCGAAATTGAAGTGGGATTTAGGGTATATTCACGCAGAGACGTATTAGGAAGGGATTGTGGGTTGCGTGAATTTGATTGCTACATGTAGCAATGTCTCCTATCGATTTTTTTTAACTCGAGAATAAAAAGGATCTGAATTCAAACGAACGAAGTTCTTGAAGCAAAACTCACTTAATTTAAAAAATCCTGTTTAATTTTTTTTTCATTTAACATTTCATTTCACTTAAAACTTTTGATAGACCTTATACTTGGTGTCCTTGTCCTACTGATGTCTTATTTGTGGTTCTCGAAGATATAGGTGAATTACATGTTAATCCAACTGGTAATTAGGATTCTATTCGGTGCATTTTCATAATTAAGTTATATTTTAGTACAAGTAAACCTGCGCACTGGTAATCACATTCCATTCTGGTAACCAGTGGTGATAGAAACTTTGGATACTGATCAACAACTTTGATCCTCCTGAACAACGATTTTAGTTTGCATTTTTTTCAAAAACGATTATAGCAATTTCAATAATTTTTTTTACTAACGCAACATGGTGTATCCTCTAAGAATCTGCATCAAAAGCTTATATTGCGATTTTACTAGTTCTGGATTCGTGAAAAAGACAAAAATAGATCTTACAATCAAATATGGCATTATTATGATAGAGAACTCCCAAAATACAAGCGGAAGTGATTCAGTCATTCACAAAACTTAGGATAGCTACTATTCAATCAAACTGATGCCACATACTAAGAAGATCCGTAGAGGGAATATTGGATAGCAGCTTGCAGAAAATAATACGAGTTTCTGATGACCAGTTAGATTTCGTTTTGCATAAATCAATATGGACATAATATCCTTTAGTATCCGATATTACAAATACGAGAGTGCTGCAAATCTACGTGCCGATGTTCACGGACTAGCAAATCAAACAAATATGAGAAGTCACCCTGGAGTTACCAAAGATTTCTCATTCATAGTTGGGGTGCCCCGTGGCTTAGTGGTTAGTTTGTCAGACTACCATGAGTAAAATTTGTCTTGAAAAAGTGCATCTAATGTAGCCGTTCGGACTCGGCGGTAAACTGAAAGTCCTTTCCATTCTTGCAGATTAACAACACACACACAGGAATGGTTGAGACTATAAGTCACTAGGCCGTGGGTTCTTAAGGAGCTGTCGCGCTAATAAATTAAAAAAAAAATATTAATAATTAATACTAGATAGTGAATACAGTTTTTCTAATCGATGTTATATTTCTCTATATTTTTATGTTTCTATATTTGTGTATCTCTATATCTTTATATCTCTATACCTCTATGTCTCTATATCTCTTTTCTCTATATCTCTAAGTCTCTATATCTCTTTATCTCTTTATTTCTATATCTCTATATTTTTTTATATCGATATCATTTTATAGTCCTATCCTATAACTCTTCCGTCTACCAAACATCTAAGCATCTAAACTTCCAAACATACAAACATTCAAATTTATAAACAGGGCTGCGCAGAGAATATTCGGGCCCATTGAAAACCACGTACGGGCCCACCTTTTTTAAGAAAAATTTAAGAATTTATAGTTATTTTCATGTCTTTTCAAAAAATTTCGGGCCCTCGAAAGAATTACGGGCCCGGGGTAATCCACCCGTTACACCCTCCTCTCGGCTGCCCTGTTTATAATATAAGTAGGGTTATATTTCGTATTTTGTTATCAAACACCCTGCCTGGTACATGCTGGTGTTTGCATCGCACTTAACTTAAGAAATTGCCACTGAAATAAAAAAAACATAACCCCAGATGTACATTAAAATTGTTTTTGTAATATTCCATAAACCCACGTACATTCCATCAGGACCTGTATGCTCCCCGTCCGGCAGTCAGGAGACTGATGGACAATTGAGTTACCATTGGTCGTTGATGGAAATTATAATACCTTTTACTTTGGTTTTTGCCATGGAACTTTTAGAATTGAAGCTTTCTTAGAGCTTGTTGTGAGCATATATTTTATAATGCTCACTACGGCAACCATATGAGAGCTTTGAAATGGAGATAGTTTATTAAAATCCATAATAGTAAGTAAGGGTGAAAGGCAAATATCCTATCTTTCTTGTACTGAAAAAATAAATTGTACAGAGCATTATAGCTAAGCTTTTTTCAATCTCATTTTTGGCTCAATGGGTTCCTCAATAAGCAAAATATGCGTTGTTGGTCGGATGAAAATCCACATTTGCTTCATGAATCACCACTTTATCCACAAAAAATAACTGTTTCATGCTGGCCATATATTTTCGCCGACGATAACGATCTTCACGATACTGTGAATAGCCAGCGTTATCGCGCCATGATTACCGATTATTTTTGGCCAGAATTGGAAGATATGGACTTGGACGACATGTGGTTTTAACAGGATGGTGCCACAAGCCACACAGCACACCTTACAATCGATTTTTTGAAGAGTAAGTTTGATGAGCGAGTTATCTCAAGAAATGGGCCAGTCGATCGGCCGCTTCGTTCGTGCGATTTAATGCCTCTAGATCTAGACTTGGTTTATGCCAACAAGCCGACGACGTTGGAAGAGCTCAGAGCCAACATTGAACGCGAAACAGCGGCCCTTTCGGCCAAAATTTGTGGCCGAGTCATCGAAAATTGGGTTCAAGGAATCGACCATTGCTAACGTGCCCGCGGTGGCCATATGAATAAAATCGAGTTCCATTCATAAATGTTTTGATTGTACTTCAAGCCGATAATAAAGTTTTTGAAATATCTCAAATGGTTTGCGTTTTATTTAAAAAAAATTGTCAAGTCCTTATTCGAAAACCCGTTATATACAGTACTTATAACAAAAAAAAAAAAAGGGAACGGCTGCACTGATTTTGACGGGGCTTTTACTGGCATATTGCTGGTATTCTAGGGAGTAACTTAGGCTACTTAAATTACCCGCTAGACTGGGGTGTTTTTTTTTTTTTTTTTGGAAAATTCTTATTTAAGGACCGATTTTGACGGGATTTTTACTATCTATTTTAAAAATCAAAAAATCCAAAGTGCAAATGTATTGCGGGCAGCATTGGTGCAGTAGATGAAATGTTTGCGTCTGACCCGGAGGCCGACAGTTAAAATATAATATTAAGCCTTAGCAAATAGACTTACTTAAAAATAAATAAAAAATATCAGACCCATTTAAAAATTTTGATAAAAAATAATTTTTTTTTATAAAAAAAAGTCATTTGAAAATAATTCAATGCGATTTAACAATCGCGAATAAAAACATAAACCAATTCAACCCTTTCGCGGGTAAATATATTTTGAACCTAAAATTCGTATAAATAGGTTAAATAGGGTTTACATGGATCATCTTGCTCATAAACCTGGTTTCTTGGAAGGTTGTTGAACATTGGTAGATCAGAGGGTTTATTCACATAAAAATAAATTTCAGTTTGCTTAAAAATACTCAAAGCGAGAGAACGCCAAAAAATTCCTTAATTTTTCAACCCTTAAAATGATAATCCACAACCATTGTAGCTGCACAGTGATCGATCTGTGACTAAAAATGGGTGATGGGCAAAACGTTAACAAGACCGGCGTTGCCGCAGTGACATTTTAGTGTCATTTTGTCACCTTTTTCAAATGATGCCACCAAGCCACCACGTTTCTTTCTGTGCCACTTTTTTAAGGATTCTAACAACAAAATCAAACAATTCACCATACATATAATAAGTTTGTTGTTTTTCGGTCGTTACGTAAATACGTTTTCAATAAACATAACAAAACATTATTGCGCGCAAAACTATTACAATCTAGCGAAAAAGCGAATGTAATAGTTTTACACTTACCATACACTTTTTGATAGAAATAGATTGTTGGCTTTTCTGTGATGATAATATTTTTCTATGAAATTCGTTCATACAAATTTGGTGTTTCTGAAATAATTTTTTTAAGTGACACTTATTTTTCTCGAGTGGCACTTTTTTGCAACTTTCTAAAAATATCCACCGGTAACGCTGAACAAAATACAAATGAATTTTAATGAACATTTGATCAGACAGGTTCAGTGGTTCGACACAACCACCAAGTTTTCAAACATTTTTGAAAACCGACTAACATGGTTGGGTCTGCGGTTTTTCTTTCGTCTACATGGTGAAACATTAGCAATATTGATATTTGAGTTTATACATGTAAGCCCCCCTAATGCACTTTTCGTGGATGTTCATGAGTTTCAAGTATTCGAGTATACTCGATTGCTCGTCTGAGGTCTAACTCGAAAATTGTTGCAAGTGTTCATGAGCAGTTTGGTTGTGAAATGATACGGGAGCTAAATGATGCTCACGAGATCGAACAATTTGGTAACTTTGATCGAGAGTATTTTTGTTCCTTTGCGAGTATAGAACGTTCTGCTTCGAACATAAGGAAAAAGTGGCAATTTTCGAACATATTCGAACAGACTATCTCGTACACATCAATTGTGTTTATTTTACCTCCCCGCGGTAACCACCGGGTACTGGTCTGCCCATCCGGACATTCCATTCAACATTTGGACCAACGGTGGCGTCAACAGTCAACAAAGCAGACGCCCTTTTGAGCTACTTCGACGTATTTGGAGATAAGGTCATTGGGAGAATTCAGTGCAAGTCAGGGCATTAAAATAGAGATGGTGGCGGATGAACCCTTAATGAGCCAACGGCAGCGCTCATATCCCCGAAGTGGGTTACTGATTCCGGATTCTCCGGTTCCTTTTGTCCAAGGAATTCAACAAAGGACCTGGCCCTCCAGGTTGGGGGGTTGTGCGTGGGGTTAACAACCCTGCCACGGAAAAAAGAAAAAGTTGCGAAGCGACCAATAGCCTCGGAAAAGGACGGATTTACTGTTGCCGACCCGGAAAAACGAATTAAGGACAACGACCTTCGGATCTGCACGTGGAATGTTAGAACTCTTAACAGATCACGTGCAGCCAAACAACTAGCGGAGGCCCTAGACTGCTACAGATCAGGAATTACTGCCATCCAGGAAGTGCGATGGAATGGGCCGTGCAAAAGGAGGATGAAAAACTGTGACGTGTACTACGGTGATTGTGCAAGAAGACCACAGCGTTTATTTGGGTGCGGATTCGTCATAAGCGGTAGACTTAGGCAAGAAGTCTTGGGCTTTCGACACGTAAGTGAGCGACTTGTGACAATCCGTATCAAGGCTAAATTCGCCAACATTAGCCTAATATGCGCTCATGCCCCCACAGAGGACAACGATGACGCCACCAAGGATGACTTCTATGAGCTCCTCGACAAAACCTAAGAGCAATGCCCTAAATACGACGTTAAGATCGTACTAGGCGATTTTAATGCCAAATGAGGTAAAGAGGAAATCTTTGGTAGGACTGTCGGAAAACATAGCCTACACGACACAACGTCTGAAAACAGACTTAGGCTAATTGACTTCGCAGCGGCACATAACGTCACCATTGCAAGCAAACGGTTTCCTCATCTCGATATACACAAAGGGACTTGGCAACACCCAGATCAAAGAACCGTCAATCAGATTGATCACGTTGCGATCGATGCAAGACACGCCTCTAGTATCTTGGATGTTCGCACTTTCCGAGCAGCTAACATCGACTCGGATCACTACCTTGTTGCAGCAAAGGTAAGAATGCGAATAACCCGAACTCCACAACAACGGAGTAATACTGTGAGGAAGTATGACGTCGGAAAGCTGCAATCGCAAGAAACCGCCAGAACCTATGCCGATCGAATATCCCGTAACCTCTCAAGAAATCCAGTACCGCCAGCATCAAGTGCCGAAGACCAGTGCCAACACTACCAAGAAGCCATCAGAGATGCCGCAATTGATGTGCTTGGTTTTACCAGACCACCACCACGAAACCTCTGGTTCGATGATGAATGCAGGCAGGCCCATGCAGCCAAACAAGATGCATATAAAGCGGCGCTGCAAAGAAAGACGAGAGCTGCTCGCAAGCTCTACGAGTAGAAAAGACGGGAAGAACACCGGCTTCTCCAAAAGAAAAAGAGAGAGCATGAGAAGCACGCGATCGAAGATATTGAGAGATGGAACAACGTGCGGAAGTTTTACCAACAGGTAAAAAGAACGTGCCAAGGAAAAAAAACCCGCACAGAAGCCTGTACAGATAGGAACGGAAACCTCGTAGTAAAGTCACAGTCGGTGCTGAGTACATGGAAGGACCATTTCTGCAGACTGTTAAACGGCGATGAAGACCAAAATCGCGCTGTCAGGCAGAATGAACCATTCAACATGGATGATGACAGACAAAACTTCCGTCCACCTGACCAAAATGAAGTAAGGATAGCAATATCTAAACTAAAAAACAACAAAGCTGCTGGACCCGACGGACTACCCGCCGAACTTTTTAAAGCGGCCGGAGATGAACTGGTGGAGTGCATACACCAACTAATCTCTAAAGTTCGGTCAGAAGAAAGTATGCCTGATGAATGGAACCTCAGCATCGTTTGCCCGATCCACAAGAAAGGAGACCCTCTAAACTGCGCCAACTATAGAGGAATAAGTCTCCTGAATATCGCCTACAAGATCCTCTCTGCTGTACTATGTGAACGCCTGAAACCTTTCGTCAGCAACCTGATTGGCCCCTATCAGTGTGGTTTCAGACCAGGAAAGTCTACAATCGATCAAATGTTCACGCTACGGCAGATCCTGGAAACTACCCAAGAATTCCAAATCGATACCCACCACCTCTTTATCGATTTTAAGGCCGCGTACGATAGCATTTATAGAGACGAGCTATACAGAGCCATGTCAGGTTTTGGCATTCCCACAAAACTTGTCCGACTGTGCAGGATGACGATGGAGAACTCTCGCTGCTCCGTCAAGGTTGGTAATGAACTCACAGAAGATTTTGACGTCAAAAAAGGATTCCGACAAGGTGATGCGCTATCGTGCGATTTCTTCAACTTAATACTTAAAAAAATTATAAGAAACTCGCAAGTCAATTGTAGTGGGACAATTTTTTTCAAGTCTGTGCAATTGCTAGCATACGCTGACGACATAGACATCATTGGCAGAACTCGGCGAGCTGTCACTGGAACGTTTGCTAGCATTGAAGCTGAAGCGGCTTAGATGGGACTAGCAGTCAATGAGGCCAAAACGAAGTACCTGCTGCTCACAAAAAGGGACACACAACACCGGCGGATTGAACAAAACATCATAATAGACAGGTACAACTTTGAGGTAGTTAGGGGCTTTGTGTACCTTGGATCCGCTATAACATCTGACAACAACATCTCGTCAGAAATATCTATCGCTGTTTCTATGGGCTAAGAAGGCAATTGAGTAGCAAAGCCCTTTCTCGAAAGGCAAATGAAACTCTGTATAAGACCCTAATCATCCCAGTCCTGCTCTATGGCGCCGAGGCATGGACTCTATCTAAAGCGGATGAAGATATCCTTAGTCGTTTCGAGCGTAAGATTCTTCGGAGGATTTTTGGCCCTATCTGCGTTAACGGGCTTTGGAGGAGAAGGTTCAACCAAGAACTATACGAGCTGTACAGCGACATTGACCTGGTCAAAAAAATACGCATATCACGTTTAAGATGGCTAAGCCATGTAGAGCGAATGGACAACAATGCTCCGGCTCGCAGGATCTTTGATTCCATCCCAGAGGGTAGACACGGTCAAGGAAGACCTCGCCTTAGGTGGCGCGCTCAAGTGGAGGACGACCTTAACCAACTTGGAGTGCAAAACTGGAGGCAGCTAGCCAAAGACCGAGCTGGCTGGAGAGGCATGTTGGTTGAGGCTCAGGTTCGTCCCGAATTGTAGCGCCCCCTAAATAAGTAAGTAAGTATTCGATCAGACTCATTTTATTCTCTGGTGGGAGTGGGACAGTGGGAGTACCGTGGTTGCTGTGGTTTACGCAATATGCCAGAACATATGACTCCTAAGCGATCTCTTAATCTTTTTGAAAAAAAAAAAACGCATGAAATTAAGTGTACTTTAAAGTACAGCTAAAGAGCCATAGAAAAGGTAGAAGAAAATTGTGAGCTCCTAATCTTCTAATCTTGCACATCTCCAACTTATTTTTAGAAATAATTAAATGCCAACATATCCTGAAGTTGCACCGTTATACAAATATATGGTTGAATTGAAAACAAATATGCAATATTTAGATACATTTCCTTAATAAATAATCCTTTTAAAAACAATCGCAGCAAAGCAACACTAAAAAAGCCTCAGGGTATGCGGGGCTATTTAAAGGTTTACCTAACACTTGCTTTAATATGATTTTCCTGTTGACCAATCTGACAAAAATAAATTATTCAATAAGTGTTTGAATTCTTGAATTTTTAATGAGGCTAAAGTGTTAGGGTGAAAATATACTTTAAATTAAATATGGAGCTATTTTACGTGTTTCCAAAACAGTCCTTAAAGACAGTTTCCAGTGAAAATAAAAACGGATAACAAATTCAATAAAATAAAGGATATTCAACTTATTAACAAGACAAATCTACAAACCTAATCTTGCTTGACCAATCAAATTTGATTTTGAAATATATAACTTGCTATGTATATGTTTGTCAGAAAAAGGTAAAAGTTCACAAAGCAAATGTACCTCATGAGACAAAATTCATATCCTTAATCCTTAAAAAGGTTAACAAAGTAAAAACAATCATAGTAAAAGTTCAAGTCACTTTGATTGACATTGTTAATTTAGAAGTATGAGAAAGTTGAACACATTACGTAAGTAATTAGGGCACCTTCAAGAATAATGAGGTGATTTGTTAAGGATTACGGATATTCGAAGGGATCAGGTGAGGCGAACTGGAGTTGGGTGAAGTAAATACATTTAAGGTCATCTTTTGACGTTATTAGTACTCTTATGCGCTAGGAGTTGTCAACGTGACAAATTAAAATAAATCTACAGTAATTACCGGGTTGTGTGATCGGTTTATTTTTTGAAATGTAACAGGTGTTTGGTGCCTTTCGGAAAATAAAGAAAACAATTTTAGGGACAGAATCTTAAAATATTGAGAATTATGTCTTTGAGAGATATATGAAGCCATATTTGAAGATTTATGAAGACAGAATTAAATACAGCTGCCATAGTTATTGTTAAACAACCCTCAGGGTCCAGTACTGGTACAGTTTGGGGGTATCGATTATGTATATGTATTAATTAATATCTGTTGGTTTGTTTGTATTTTATACGTGGCCATGGCTATCACTCGATTGCGATAAAACTTTGTGAGCTTATTCTCTGCACTAACAGGAAGGTTATGGAAATGGTGAAATAACCTTTAGTTATACCAACGCTAGTTAAAAGGCAACATACAATAAACTTGCATCTTGCAGTAGCTTCCACACAAGTCGAACGTCGTTACGTAAACATTGAATAGCTTTGACATTTATAAGCCCATTGACTTAAGTAGATATGTTTTTGAAAATTCAATTCAATAATATTTAAACCAAGTATCTTAATTGGTTGAGCAAGGGACAACGGGGGATAGTTTGCCATGCCGTCCACTAAAAACCAATCTTTCCAATGATAAGAAAAAGTGTTGCTGAAAACCTACGTTTTTCGTATCGTCACCATGCTCAGCATTTTTGGTTTAAAGGAACCTCCTGGCGGTGCATTTTGAAGTATTATTTACATTGTTTCCTAATAAAAGGTGCAATTGAATCAAGGGTTGTGGCAAGCAGACTGTCCACGTCGTTTTTTGGCCAACAGTCGCTTGAATGTTTGATATAGAAGCTGATTTTATTTTTTTTTGGCTTGATAAATCTTATAAATCGATGACCAACCAACCAAAATCGATCGCAAGCAACAGGCGAACATGAAAAAAGAACAGACGCCACTCCACTCAAATTCAAAAAGAACAAGAAGAGAAAAAGAAATACAAAATAGGCGGAGTTTTGTTAAAGTAGAAAATAGATGTAGATATTGGGGTGTGGTGTGTGTGTGTGTGGATTTAACGAGATGGTTTGTGGGTGTGAGTTAACGGGCTGTATGTTGGTGTTGCTGCCATCAATGTTTTTTTATGACGTTATCACGTAAATTTATTGTCCGTAAACCGACTTTACACAGACAACCAACTCTTTTTTTTAAGAACTCTTTTCAAACAATTGCAGTAAAATATAAATTATCTTTCTCAAATATGCAATCGAATTTCTATACGAGAATTGAAAAATACTCATAACTCAAAACTATAATTTTTTTTCAAAAAATATCACTTTTTTATTCGTCTTCCAATTGTTCAAGGCTGAAACGGCTTCTTTTCAGTACCTAAAATCAATATTTAATCCTCTTCTTCAATAGTCTGGTCACTATTTGGATCGACCAAACTATGTTGTTAAAAAGAAGATATCCATTCGTTTTTTGTTATTCAAAACCAAACACTTCAGTTTTTTAGGTCAACTCAAAACATGTGCATTGTTGGAATAAATAAAATGTTTCCTAAAATATTTGTGTAAAAAGGAAATCAAATGTCAGTTGCTTATATTTTTTGCAATGTTGCGCATCGATAGAGCCATATATCCTTGAAAAGGCCAAAAAAATAAGCCTTTTTGAATATTGATATAACAATCAGCTACAATTGTTGAATACGAATACATGATACTATTTGGTGAGACATCTTCTGCTTCATCCCTCCGATGATATGCTCTGTAAAGGATTGTAACCTCTTTTTTACTCAATTTCCTGCTCCTTCTAACCAATATATTGATATTCCTTGCTGGCGATGCTCAATAAAAATGGCATTATGTATCAAATAGCCGTTCAAGATGTTATTTAAAAGTTAAAACCACCCACAACTGGAACCATTGATGAATGAAAAAAAGAAATACGTACATCTGTGAGAGGCTTTCGGGAAATTCAAGCACGAATTCGAAGACCCTTATAAGGACGAATTATTTAAGCTATTGATTAATTGGACCGAGAATTCATTTTGTCTTCCATTAGATAAATCTCTAGATGATAACGGTATTGAATAATGGGCAGCAATTTTCCACAATAATCCCGTTTTGACAACTTGTTTCGATGTAAACTTATTCGTAAAATAGGTCCTTATCGATTAAGTGGGGGTAAAGGTCCATCCAATAAGAAATTATGCTAAGTAATTGTATTATTGTGTCAGCTTTTACAGGTAAACTCGGAACAAATGTATTACTTGGATGCGTCTTTCTCTTCTCGATTTGTTCCAGGAGTAGGTTGGGGTTTCTTAAATAAACCAGAATTTGCATAAACAATATTTCGGGCAGGATTTATACTCAATCGTTGTACTTATTTATTTATTTTTCCTCGTCCTTGGTTTGGTAATTTTTGTTGTTGTTTCTTAACGATGAAAGTGGTATAAGATAAGCTTAATTGCTACTTTCGATTGTTATTAAAAAAAACAAAGGTTTTAGTCATTTGCATTCTAGACAATTGCTTTCCAAGGATAAAGAGGAAAATATTGGTCATCATGGAATCAAGAAAATGTTCGTATTGATAATTAAAGCAAAATTAGTCATAAGGGTTTTGTTTTAAAAATAATTGCTCGTTAAAATTATTTTTTGTTCGGCTTATGAAAACCAATAGGTCTCTGCTCTTCATTGAATTGTTTTGCAAATTATCAATTAATTTGAGTTATACAAAACACTCTTGTTGTAATTTTTTAATTAAATGAAGTTATAGTAGAATTAATTGATGACTAGCCAATAACAAACCAGACCTTATTGAAACAGTTCCAGGAAATAACCCCCTATGATTACGGGGTTTTGTTTAGTGGTATGGAAACTCAAGTTGACAACACTATTTTAACTGGCGCCCATTTTGTCAAGTCTCAGGTGTCAAGAGATTTTTTTTTTAGTTTGGATTGGCATTTCAACATTAATAGACTGACGCCTGAACAACGCTTCCAAAGTGTGCAAATTTATTTTGAAAATCATGGTTCTGTTCGAAATACGTATCGCGCACTGCGTCCATTTTACAGTCAACATAATCGTCAACATAATAGCTCCGACAGCCGTTGTGCCCCAAATCTCTTACGCCCAAATGGTACAGCCACAACCAAAGGTTGCCAAACAGGCTCCCGTGCCTACGGCACCTGCGTTACAGGCCGATATAATGTCTGTATTGCGGGCCATGCAGGCCCAGTTAACCAGCCTACAACAACAGCTTGGAAAGCAGCCTACGCTTACCTTCCCAGCTTAGGGCAACTTAAATCATAATTAATGCGCGGTACGAGAACTCCTTTAAAATCCTGGCTGTGAATGTATATTCACTAATCAGGACCGAACGTAGAGCAAATTTGCAAATATCGTAAGAAGGGACCGGCCCAACTCCACTCGTGGGGCCGGGATCACTATCTTTTTACGCGACAATAGACGCACTACATAAACAAAAAGTGGCCTTCTGACAAGATTTAAACTCTTGTACAGGCGGTTTACAGACAGAAACGATATGGAGATTAGGAAGTCGTCAATCAACTCTCTCATTAAACAAAACTACCGATTGTCTTTTAAGTCATACTGTGATAACAGAATTCGAGCCGTTAACTATAGCGACCCGAGTTTGTTTCCCGAGATTAATAAAATCTTCAGAAAAAACAATCAAAACGATCTTCCGTATCTTAAGCTTCCGAGAACGACAGACAATGAAAACATACTCCTGACCGCAGGAATAGATCTGGGGGACGCCGTCTTGGACGAGGATTTCTTTATGATCGAAGATCCATTGGAGAAGGTTAAGACAGTGGGTTCTGCTTTTCAGCAAGTGTATAAGGTGAATGAGTCCATTCATCCATATCACGACCTGGAGAACAGAGCTCTGCTGAATCACTTCTACCTGCGAAATAGCATCCCTCAATAGCGAACTGAGAATCTTGGTTTTACTGGGTTCAATGAAGACAATACGGCAAACGCCACAATCTCCGAGCGAAATGGGCCAAGTTCCCTGCTCATCTCGAAGGCCGAGGACAAAAATATAATTCCAGACACCCAGTTCGGCTTTAAGGCGGGACATGACACAATTCATGTTTTTTGTAAAAGAAACGATAAAATAAGGAAAGACATGAAACATTGCGTCGGTGTTTGACAGGAGCAATTGTTTAGCGGTAGTTCTTTTTCCTATCAATCTTAACGCTCAATTTTGTATTCTATGAAACAGGTGAAGCGATGTTTGCGAAGCACCTGCTCAGAGGTGAGAGTTATACTTGAGTTTAGGGCGTATAAACGCTTTATAAATTGTAGCCAGATCAGATGGGGAAAAATACTTCTTACACCGATACAGATACATGGCCCTCATCAGGCCGATGATTGCCTACGGATACCCGTGTGGTTCAACGTTGCACCATCTCTAATGGAAAAGATTCTGGTGTTCGAAAGACAGTGTCCTCGCACTTGTCTCAGACTTTATATAACCCCAGAGTCGGAGTACAAACACTATTATTCCAACGAGGTTCTATAAAACGGGTCCAATACAAACAGCATAGATAACTTTTTAATTAAGCTCATTCGACCTCAACTAATGGACAAATCTTCGGGGCTTACTACCCGCAAAATGAATATTTTGAAAGTACACGTTCGAGTGGTTTTCTATACCTTGATAGTCGAGGGCTAATTCAGCATAGATCGGCGATTCCGTTGATCTACCACGTCGGCCGCAGAACAGTCGATAGGCGGCTCCTCTTTGACCGAGACATAGTCGCTGGGAGCGAAGCAGAGCGCCTCCGTTTTAGTAGGACCCTTCCCGACCGGGATCGGAAGGAAGCTCTTGATCAGGTCCACCAATTTTGGTGGCTTAGATAAAACCCGATATTTTAAGTCGACAAGACGAAATATCGCCTATGGCTGACCTATTTATTTATTTTTGTATTTATTTATTTATCTTTGGTATCTTTAAATTAGGTAGGGTAGTTGCGGCGGCACCAAAAAAAAATCACAAAACATACAAAAAAAGGATGTTTACTTCCGTCAGTTCGGTACTCAGGTTGAGAAGAAATGTTTCTAACTCCTAGCGTAAGCTAGAGCCAGAAATATTCACCTTATTCTCGATCAACTGCGCCGAAAAAAATTCTTTCCTATCTTTCTAATTCTTCTAACTAAAGTCATGCCACGTCACGGTGCATTTAGTTAAAAAATATTATTATTATTATTATTACTATAAATGCAGAAACCAGAAGAAAATGTGAAATAAAAAAGAATATAAACCAAAAAAATTAGTTATTTTTTATTTTTCACATTTGTACGTGTATTGCAACGTCGTTTTTATGTTTGATATAATGTATGTCAATGTTTTATCTATAATATGTCAAATATACGTTAATACGATGTCGCCGTTGACGTCTGTAAGATGTATTTAGTACTTTTAACGAAGAGCTAAATGTTTGGCTAGCATCCATATAATGTTTAAATATTCTATGTTTATGTACGTATGCATATATTATACATATATTAACCAGCCATTTAGGATTTAGGTTTTCAGTATACGTCTTACAGACGTATATGGCGACGTCGTTTTTATGTTTAATTTACGTCTATGTTCTATCTGGGTATCAAACGATAAGTTGTGAATAATCCATTCACGCAATAAGCATTTATTTTGACCACTTTGTGACAAATTCATTTGACCCGATCCAAGACAAAAGGTTACATTTGAGTTAAGAAATTGTAACACCAATTCAATTATCTTTTCATACATCACTTGTTCCCAGCTTCATCATCGTTACACACCTGATACTTAGTAAAAAACAAAATACCATTCCAGACTCATGGTCCTACGTCCACCCTATTCCTCTAACTGCTTTCAAAATCACCATCAATCAACATTAAACTCATTGCAACTGCACTTGTGCAATGACACAATCCAATTAAGTTCAACAAAATACTTTAATTCAACATTGTTGGCGGATTGCCTGCTTTTATATGTGCCGCTCATTGGCCCATGACCAGGATACTCAATTCAATGGAATTAATGACAGATGCTACAGAAGTTTCATTTGCTTGATTATGAACTACGCTAGGCAGGATGTGTGGATTGTTATAAATTAAGCCATTTTTGACTACCGGATGTATGGAAGACTAACAAATGCAAATATAGGCTTAATGTACTAGAATATTTAATTTTATTTATAAATAAAAGTTATTATTTTATTATTAAGCTTTGTAAATTCATTAATTTTCCCTGTGTAGGGTTGGGGAAGAATATTCCTGCAGCGCCTCCTTAATGTTAATAGAAGCAGCACTTATTTTCAATGGGGAAATCAAGCTGAGGGAGATAAGCTGACTCGATAAACAAAGTTGGAGCCAGTAAGCTGGAGATCGACCCAGCTGTGGAGCCTACTATTTGATGTCCAGGAGCTAAATAAATTAAAGTTACCCAAATAAGTTAATATACATAAAACGAATTTCGTTAGGAAAAGGGTATACCACAATATTTCGTATCTATCAAACTACAAATTTTATTAATTTCATTCTTAAAAGAGTCGCATTATAGTAACGAAAACATCCGTTTTCCCTTTGACGTCATTTGATTATGAAAAACATGATCTTCAATAAACAAAATCCTGACACTCATTGGAATCAAAGCAATAAAAATAAATTGCACGACTGGATCGCACGTACTCTCATATGTGCGACATTGTAGAATAGAATTAAAAAAATTAAAGTGAACATCAAAAGCATTTATTCGATTTTTGTGACTTTTGATTGTTCGAATAACGTACGTTAAAATGTATTGGGTGAAATAATTTAAACGCCATTTTATTTCTTTAGGAAATATTAAAAAGTGTGAATTTTTTTTCAAAATTGTAGGAGCCGTTTTTAAATAAAACGGGTTTTTTAACAACTTATTTTAAAAAATTAAAAAAAAATAATTCAAGAATACAAAATTAAGCACAAAAATAACGTACATTGAAAAACAAATTAAAAAAAAAAAATTTTTTAAATTATTAAAACACAAAAAAAAAGTTTTCGAAGAAAAATTAATGCAAAATTACTCAGGCTACGTACATCTTCTTGAATATCAATTTTGATTGTAATCGGATCTCCAGTTTTCGAGAAAGTCGAAGAAAAAAAACCGGTCCTATGGGAGGTACCATGGGCTAAGGCCCACCATATAAATTTTTTTTTCACCGCAATATAATGCATATCTACAGTAGTACACTGATTTTTTTAATAAAAATTCTTGGAGCCGTTTTCGAGAAAAATAAGCTTTTACATAACGGTTATATTTTTAAAAACTCCTCTGTAGAATGTCAAAATAACCTTAAGTTCAAAATTCAAAAATCCGTACAGACAGACAGACAGACAGACAGACAGACAGACAGACAGACAGACAGGCAGACAGACAGACAGACGGACAGAATTTTGCCAGTAACTCAAATATGTTTCTCTATCATCGTAATGTCATGTTCGATTGTTATCTCAAAATTTTTAATCTGCACGAATGCATAACTTGTATTATAGTACCCAAGTAAAAAGGAAATAATGTCAAAATGTCATTATAACCAGTCATTTGAATGAATTTACACTTAACCAAGCAAAAGTTCGAAACAATCGTAACACTTGTTACAATAGTTCCGACAAATGACTCTCGATGGCTGTAGGACAATTTTATTGGACAAAGTTAGTCTTCGGAATATCCTTCGATCGCAAAAAGTTTCCTCTAACTCTAAACTAAACTTTTTAATATTATCTACGTACTTTTATTAGAAGATTTGAACACTATCATACAACACTAGGGTTGGAAAGAAAAACAACAACAACCAGAATAATTGTATTATTAGCCATGACTACAAGGGTTAAATACATTTCAAATGAGAAGAGGGTTTTGAATTGGGTAGATAAAGGAACGTTTAAACGGATATAAGGGTAAGCATGGCAACATTTTGAGTATTATAAGCGCCTTTAATAGCACTTAGGCAAATTACTTATTAAAGGACTACATCGTAACCCATATTTTTGAGTAAGTAAATCGTTAATTAACGAAGAATGTTTTGTTGCTTTATGAAGTCATTTTATAATTTAACCATCCAGTTGTATAAACTTTTGGGAGAATATTATTTGAACTCATTTGGAGGAAAATTAACAGCGTTTTGTCAATGGACAGGGAATATTTAAGAATCAATGTGAGCCTTAATAAAGGATGGGTCAGTTAGTCGGACTTTGTTAGGGGCTACATTAGATTCGAAAATAGGTATATCTATCTTTAACTGAAATAGCTTTTGAAATATATCTAACTCGAACTTTCAAAACCATTCAGTCTTAGGCTTTGTTTCACAATATCTGAATAGGTCCAGTTATTTATGAAAATGTTATTGCCCATTACAAGTTCCTAATAAAAACATAACTGGCACCTAAATTATTCACAGCTATCAGCGTGACCCTTACAAAAGAAACATTTTCACGTTTACTGGCTGGTGAAGCTGAAGATGAAGTATAAAGTGATGTCAAAGTTAAACATACGCGAACCCTACAAGGCGAACACAATGAGAAACTGAAGCTGAAGCTTGAAATTTAGCTGAAATACGAGTTCACTCAACTTGCGCTTCACGCTTCAGCTTCATCTTGACATTTCACAGGAACAAAATTGGCTAGTTCAATGTTTCTGAACTCTCTTTTTTCTCAGATCCATTGGAAATAACCGAAAAAATTCCTTGATCACTCTGAAAGGCAAAGAATCTTGAACTGGTTTAATCCACATTCCATACTTCACCATTCTCTTCGAGTCAGCTTCATTTTTGCGCTTCATACTGCAGCTTCAGCTTCACCATTGTGTTCAGCTAGTTAAGCATAAAATGGATATTATTGAGGTTATAAGAAGATGAATTCGATGAATTTTTTTAAAGGAGTTTAGCAATTGTTTGAGTGTCGGTGATATAGGTTATGAGAGAACACTTCAATCTTAACACGACTTTAAACCCCAGCTACTTTCTGATGAGCAATTATATAATAATAATAATAATTTATTGGCGCGATAGCTCCTTAAGGATCCAAGGCCTAGTGACTTCTATTCTCAACCATTCCTGTGTGTGTGTTGTTCACCTGCAAGAATGGAAGGGACCTACAGTTTACCGCCGAGTCCGACGGCTACATGAGATGCACTTTTTCGAGACAAGTTTTACTCTTGGAGGTTTTGTCAGTTCCTCGCAAGAGGCAGTACCCCGGAAAAGAAGATGGCTATGAGCTGTATTCGAACCCAGGCTCATTCGCTTAGTAGTCCGACACACTTACCACTAAGCCACGGGGCACTACTATAATGAATTAAAAATTAGCAGCAGTAACGTATAGAAATGAATCAGACTGAATCAATAAATGAACCAGGCTCAATTTGACCGATAGCAAACGATATTAATGCCTTAAATTTGAAATTTGTCTCTCTGCCTACCGTACCTGATACAAACATCAGCCAGAACAGACCCAGCGAAATAAATTTTAGTCTTAGAACTGTCGACAGCACAGACATAGTGGAAAACTTCTTGAAAGTTAAGTCAAATGCAGTTTGCCTTGATGACATACATCCCGTGTTTCTTAAAATGATACTTCCAATCCTTTTACCATACATCACTTATACCTTTAATTTCATCCTAACAGCAAGCGAATATCCTACTCAGTGGAAACTAGCCAAAGTGCTACATTTTACTAAAAATTCTAAAAGCGATGCATTTAAATCTATTGCAATCTTGCCGTTTCTTTCAAAGGTCGAGAGAATACTTCAGAAACAAGTGAATGCATTTTTAACTGGTGCCAATCTCCTCACACCAAAACAATATAGCTTTCGGAAAAAACACACCTTCGCTTCTAAATGTTATAGGAGATCTACGGCAGTCGATGGATGAAGACAAACTCTCATTTTTAGTTTTACTAGATTCATCGAAAGCTTTCGATTCCGTTGACCATACCGTTTTATGCAACAAGCTTCTAATCGAATTTCATTTCTCTTCCAGCGCCGTAAAAATGTTCAAGTCTTACCTGACTGAAAGAATGCAGGCAGTAAAAATTAATAACACATTATCTGACAGCAAAAGGCATCCCACAAGGATAATTTTTGGGTCCTCTTTTGTTCCCGCTGTACATTAATTCAAATCCAACAGTTGTACAAAAGTGCTTCCTCTCTATGTACGCTGACGATGTACAACTATATTTAAGTTATCCACTTGGGCTTATTGTATATTATATATTATGCCTAAAATAAGACTTAGGGAGAATCTCGAGCTGGTCCCAATCTAATGGCCTCTTAATAAACCCGTCCCAAGTGCCTGGTTATTTAAAAAAAACCAATAGATTTATCCTACTTCCCTTTGGTAAGGCTTAACGCTCTTGGATCTCGTTTTAATTGGTACCCTACAAAATTCAACAATTTTGTTGGTTGACTTGCTCATTCACCAAAAAATGGGCCTCATCGCTGAAGATGATTCAGCAAACATTTCCAATAGGGACTTCCGAGCTTTGACAGTTGCCATCTGTCATTTATTCAGTCTGTTTAGCCAAATCACCACAGATAGATATAGCGTTCAATAACAGGTGCAAATGAGAAAATTGTTTTATCAAAATGGGTGTTCTGTTCGGTCAACGTTTCGCGCGTTTAAACTATTGTCGACGGTCACCATATCGTCAAAAAAAAAATTTCAAATACCAATTTACGAAACATCAATTTTTCAAAAAAAAAAAACATTTTTTTGTAAATACAAAAACAAGTTATTAAAAATTGTTTTCATGCTTTGGCTATCTACATCTTCCTAAATATAAAATTTGATTGTAATCGGTTTAGCAGTTCTCGAGAAAGTGGAAGAAAAAAAACGGTCCTATTGGGGGTACAAGCTCACAAAATAAATTTTTTTTCACCAGTACATATACCAAACCTACAAAAGTGCACTGATTTTGTTCATACAAAATCTTGGAGCCGTTTTCGAGAAAAATAAGCTTTTACTTAACGGTTTTATGACAGGTACCGTTAATATTTGAGCTAAAGAAATTAAAAAAAAAGTCCTCTGTATAATGTCAAAACAAACCGAAGTTCTAAATTTGAAGACGATTGGTTAAACCGTTTAGCCTGAAGTTCAATAGACATCCGTACAGACAGACAGGCAGACATACAGAATTTCGCTAGTAATGTCATGTTTGATTGTTATCTCAAAATATTTTATCTGCACGAATGCATAACTTGCATTATAATAACTATAATCGCAAGTAAAAATTATATTTTGCGTGGTTTCTAAATATTGCGATAATAATAATCCTACTTAAATAATAAATGTTAATGTTTGTATGTTTGGATGTTTGTTTCCCAATCACTCCTCAACGGCTTAACAGATTTGGATGAAATTCAGAAAAAAAAAATTGCACAGCTCCTGCTGGAGAGGCTTCAATGTCTTCGCACTTGTCTCGGACTTTATATAACCCCAGAGTCGGAGTACAAACACTATTATTCCAACGAGGTTCTATACAACGGGTCCAATACAAAAAGGATAGATAACTTTTTAATTAAGCTCATTCGCGGACACATTGCAAGGGCGATGATCTCAACTAATGGACAAATCTTCGGGGCTTACTACCCCCAAGAAGAATATTTTGAAAGTACACGTTCGGCTTTCCTATACCTTGATAGTCGAGGGCTGATTTAGATCGGCGACTCCGTTGATCTACCACGTCGGCCGCAGAACAGTCGATAGGCGGCTCCTCTACGACCGAGACATAGTCGCTGGGAGCGAAGCAGAGCGCCTCCGTTTCAGCAGGGCCGTGCCCGACCGGGATCGGAAGGAAGCCCTTGCTCAGTTCCACCAATTTTGGTGGCTTAGTTAGAACCCGCTATTTTTAGTCGTCATAGACGAAATATCGCCTATGGCCGACCTATAATTATCTTAGGTTTCTTTAAGTTAAATTATGTAGGGCAGTTGCGGCGGCACCAAAAAAAAATATATATGTATATAAAAACACAAAAATCCAACAAAAAAAAAAAAAATTAAATACAAAAAAGCTTGCTGTGGCTGTTCTAATTTTAAGTATTTTAGGTTTATTTTAAGTAATTTTAAGTTTATTTTTAGTTTATTTTAAGTAAGTTTTTAAGTAGTTTAAGATGGATTAAGAAATCAATAAAGTCACCCAGTTTTTTTATTTTCTGGGTAAAAAATAAACCCGTTATAGATAAGATAAAATTAAGTTATTTTTAGGCCGAAAGGCAATTAAAATTAAGAGTTAGAGATTAATTTAGAGCGCCCGCATAGGGCCAGTAAGTTAATTAAGTTGATAGTTTTAGCTAGTTTTAAGATTTTTGTCTATATGCTTCCATGCCTTAACAACTGCATGAATTTGTGCAGTTTGGTTGACGGAAAAGTTACAGGATTTACTATACCGTAAAAAATATTGAGATATATATAAAAAATTGGAGATATAAAAATATAGTGATTAAGAGATACCAGGGTTAGAAATAATGCAAGGTAAAGTTCCCAAAGAATGGCACACATCCCCTAATAAGAAAGCATAATGAACTAAGCCAACCCAAAAAGCTATAGAGATTTAGAGATATAGAAATTTAGAGGTATAGAAACATGGCGTTCCAGAGATATAGAGGTATAGAGATGTAGAGATACAGAGATATAGAGGTATAATGATATAGAGGTACAGATGTATGAAGATATAGAGATATATATGTATAGAGATATAGAGATATATATGTATAGAGTTATAGAGATAGAGATGTATGAATATAGAGATATAGAGACACGAAAATATAGAAATATGGAGGTATGTAAAATTATATCCAAGAAAACAGCAGGGTTCCTATGAGAGGTTTAAATATGAAATACTTCATTGCTGGATGTTTGTTTGATATGCTTCCATGCCTTAACGACAGCAAGAATTTTTGAAAAATGCACTGTTTCTGCAGGAGAAATCTGAGTTATTTTGGCGAGTTAATTTATATAATACAAATATTTAATCAGAAGTCCATGCAGACGAGGTCGCGGGTAGAAGCTACTAATATTATAAGTGAGAGAACATTGCGACGAAGATTAAAAGAAAACGTATTAAATGCCTACGTTAAGCAGAAAAACAAAGCAAGTTAGGTTTAAAGAGGGACTACATTTACAAACACCAAAGTTTTGGAGAAGCATTCTTTGGACTGATGAAACAGGCTGTTCTTCGGAAGGTACCTATGTGCGTAGGTTTTATTATTCCAACCATAAAATTAAGTCCAAACAATTCCTCACTCAACACTCACAACATTCCAGAGGAGAAAAGATAATGATTATGGGGTTGCATATAAAATATTGGATAGGGTCCACTTTTAAGGTGCTCCAATAACATCTACCAGTCACATTATTTTAACATTTCAAATGATGATGATGCACTTGTTGCTAATTGAAATTATATCGGGATCGATTTTATACTTCAACATGACAAAGCGGCGACCCACACAGCCTGGAACATTTTTTTCCTTACCCTTGCAACCTCCAGGTTCAAAAGTGATTTCTGATTCTTCTGTACAAATGCCGCACGTATCTTCCTATTCTTTCAAAACACATGTGTATCGTTTGATCTTTTTCTCTATTTGATTTTCACCCCTTCTTAAGTTAGCTGATGGGAAGCTTTTTTCTTCCTTTGCTACCACAACCTACATTAAGCCCCTTTTCGGCTTTGTTTGCGTGAGCCCATTCCGACTCCAACACGGGGTTCATCGGCACCGGCTAAGGCTGTGAAAATCATTGCACACCATTCTTTATGGCTTTTGGGCTCATCTCATTGAAAGACGAGTTTCTCTCAAGCTGTTGGGGATCTTTTCGGATTTCAGTCTTCCCACGGTGAAATTCCTCCTCATATAGTTAATATTCGTCTGAAAACTTTGATAGATATTCGAACCCGCAGCTTGGCACCTAAAAAAAAAACTCATGCTGATAAGACTCATCACTCATGCTAACCGCGATACTGTGGTTCTTTCAACCAAAATTTAACGAGAGGGTTTGTGGGTCTGGGTCAACGGGCTGTATGTTGGTGTTGTTGCCTTCAATGTTTTCTTATGACGTTATCACGTAAAATTATCGTCCATAAACCAACTTTACAGACAACCAACTCTTTTTTTAATCAAACGAAAATTTCAACTTTTTTTGCAACATTTCGATAAATTATTATAATTGCACTTTAGTTCTTCATGACAGCTTCAATAGTGCCAAAATTGATTTTCAATTAGTAGCTACCACTTTAACCTTGACACATGAAGTTCATAGAACATTCAAACTCAAACAGTTACTCTTACTTTTAAAAGTTCATTTTTTGTTCTGTCGTCCATATTGCTGTATATGAATTCAATGAGAACTGACTGCTTGCAATTTATTCCACACCGATTATGGTAACAAAGTTTCCAAGGGATTGACCATATACCTTATCATCCGAGAAATACCCATGGCAGCAGGAAGAAAAAAAAATCACTGGCTTTTACGAAGATTGCATAGTGAAATCAAATTTCGGCCGATAACACATTTACCATCTTAATGGAGTCATCTTTCGGGCTGATAAATTAATAATCCCTTCAGGCTAATCGATTTTTAGCCTGTAAAATTTCTGTACTGTGAGGATTCATATCGGAGATTCAAGTAAATTGGCCTGACAAATTTGTGGTAAGGTTATGTGTGTACTTTACTTTTGATGTAAAGTGAAGGCATTTTCAAACCATTGGATCGTTTCTTTCAAGCTCGCATTATAAAATATTAGTAAATTATTAAATTGAGCATTTGACTAAGTAAATTGATTGTTTTTATTACCAGTTAAGGATCAATGTGTTTTGGCAAAGTCATTTTTAGTCGTTAAACTTATTTTGAATTAATGTTTAGGTACTTAAAGTACGTTTAACGTTAACGTGATAGTTCCTTAAAGCCTAGTGACTTATCGTCTGAACCATTCCTCTTTATGGAGGCAAGGCTTACCCTGTAGCAGCTTTTTGTAAAAGACGATTAAAGGAGTTATTTCATATTGACAACAAGCCTTTGAGACTAATGGCAGTATAACAGCTTTAAAATTGAACTGACTCTGATCCTATCAGAAATAATCGTATCAGAGCTAGTCAGTCAGATTCAGAGTGTCGATTTAGATTTTGGAACGTTGGAATCAGATAAATGAAAAACTCAAAAATTTTCATTTATCTGATTAATAATAATACAACTTGGAGACCTAAAACACGAATTATGAACGTTGGAAATACGATTGATAGAAAATGTGAACTGAAAAAAATGAGAGGGTTCATTTCTTAAATTTCAAGACACATGTGTTGAATCCTATCAATGGTTATTACACAATAGCGGCAACTTGTAACCTACCTAGTACAGCTCAGATCATATGCAATGTGGTATCAAGAAAAGCGCCAAGAATTTATATTCAGGTGGGACACTCTGACGAACTTGCCTACAGAAACCAAAATCACTGCTGTACCAACGGGAAGAAATATATGTTGATATGTTGATATACATACTAACATGTGTACATAAGTTTGTATCTAAAGTCTTTTAAAATTTATACTCACTATAGTTAAATATTAAAATTCAAAAGGAAGGATGTAAAAGCAGGTATCGATGCACATTTGTTTTAAAGTCCTGCACTTCAAAGTGGGAGGGAAAAGCAGAGTTCGGCAAGGCATTCAGTTCCTCTAGTAATGCTCTTAAGCTATTGAAGAATTATCTTTATAACAGGCTTCAAAAAATTGTGACTGACGAAGGTTCTTTTAGCACATTCATTGTCAACTGTGGGGTGCCACAAGGGTCAATACTAGGACCACTTTTTTGTTTCCTTTTTATTAATGGCCTACCTGAAATTGTTAACAATTGCCACGTTCAAATGTATGCAGGTGATATTTTGTTGTATATTTTTCGTGAAATTGGTTTGATGGAAGATTGCGTTGCCCGGATCAATGAAGATTTGGTTAATATACAAAACTGGCTAACTAAAAAAAACTTTAACTTAATTCACTAAAAAGACTATGTATGGTCTGCTCAAGATATGAAGTTTCGATTAACATTGGTTTTGAATGCTTGCAAATCAAAATGGCAAGTGAAAATATTGCCGGGTAAACTATTCCGAATTCGTGTTGTTAGGCTAAAAAAGAATCCCTATATTTCACGGTACGTCCGAAATTGGGCTCAAGGTTAAACTGATGAGCATTCCTTGTGAGACTAGTATTACGGGAGAAACTTTTAAGGCAAGGAACGCAGTTGCCTCATCGAGTGAACATTTGTTATAAAAGAACCGATAAAATAGGGAAAAATATGAAACATTGCGTCGGTGTTCGAGAGGGGCAATCTTTTCAGTGGCAATCCTATTTCCTATCAATCTTAACGCTCGATTTTGTATTCTATCAAGCAGGTTAAGCGATGTTTGCGAAGCACCTGTCTAGAGGTGGGAGTTATTCTCGAGTTTAGGGCGCGTATAAACCATTTATAAATTGTAGCCACTGTAAGACTTTAGGATTGGTTTGTAAGATCGGAAACTTACTTCTTTGAGCCAGATAGCTTCTTCCTTACACTCAAGGCTAAAAACTTGATGCTTTTTACTCTGTTAGGAATAAAAGCACTTATCCCTAGAAGAATCCCATTTGTGATCATTTCAGGACTGGCATCAATGTCACTATCGAGGAAGCATAGTGACCAGTTAAAGTTTCGGAAAAAATATTCAGGCCGTCCCAGTTGGCCAAACGGTCCTGTTGGGAAGTTTTTTTTTTAACTGGATGGTTGGAGGACGAGAAATTAGCTGAAATGACACAATGGTCCGAAATGCCAAATGGAGAAGTTACATTAATGGTATATTTATGAGGGTGAGAAGTAAGAAACAAGTCAAGAACATGGGCGGCCCAGTAACATCCGGTATACGCGTTGGCACATCGATCAGTTGGGTAAGGTGATGTTACCTGGCAAGAGCTCGACATACCTTCCTTCGGGTGCTCGTATTTCGGAAGCCTCTGGCAAGCAATATCATACCTAACATAGACGACGAGACCATGATGGGAAAAGAGCAAATTCTGATAAATCAGTATTTACTCACGTAATGCCAAAACAGCTTGTATTGTACAATATCCAATTCGTATCCATCTCCTGGGCAGCGGAAAACCTTTTTGAACTTTTTAATGATTTTTTTGTTTAAATGGACGCATACAAGCGTCTATGTATTCATTTAAATGAGCATTTAATGAAGGATTACTAAATCATGTAAATTGTCGGAAGATGGTTCATGTGAATAGAAAATTGATCGTTTCTAAATAATTTAATATACTCTTTAATAATTAAAGAATCCTTCATATAAATGGACGCGCACAAGCGCCTTTGTATTCATTTAAATGGCCACTACATGAACCAAAAATGATTTAATTTTAGATTCAAGTCATATCCAAATCCTTTTAGAATCGTTTTAATGATTTATTTATTACTCGGGAATCCTTCACAAAAATTAGTATACACAAATGCGTCAATAAATTCAAATTGCCTTTCTATGAACAATTTTAGAATTATTAAAATTGCCATCGCACATCCAGATTTAACCATAAATGAAGAAAAAATGAAAGTGTTGATATTCCTTCTGCTTGCAAGTTTATATGGCGTAAGGATGCCTTTGCATCGGCCAGCTGCACTCATCGAAGGTATATATAACAGAACGAAAAAAACTCCATATGAAGGATCCATCAATATCATTTTATATAAATTTGCATGTACATATTAAGATTTGTCCGGAAAAATTAACGAAAATAGAATTGTTTCTTTTTTGCCACAGAATTTCCTGGATTTGTGTATATATGTTATCCGGCTGCAATGCAGCGCTTCAACTCCTTCTGGAGCATAGGGCAGCAGATTCTGTTGCTGATTCGTTATTTGTGAGGTCCCGATCGTCATTTGTACATGAAATTTGCCGCACCCCCAAATCCGATGTGCGGTTTACTACAGCCGGGGCCGTAGGAGGATTCACCAAAGTATGGTTACCCCTTGGGTGGCAAAAATATATTTTCGTCCCGCCGCTTAGTGTTTTCCTGGATAAGGTTAATAACACGCTAAAGCCAGAAGTTCGACAGGCACCACCAGCCCTTTGGATGGTCGAACACATACATAAAACAAGGCCGCCCACTGTGGGAAAACAGAC
The DNA here is from genome assembly GCA_963971375.1 of Platycheirus rosarum. NCBI lineage: Eukaryota > Metazoa > Arthropoda > Insecta > Diptera > Syrphidae > Platycheirus > Platycheirus rosarum. The sequence continues at coordinate 101,720,423 of OZ020510.1, forward strand.
GCCATTTGTAGCCGCCCACTATGGGTACAGACGCTACTTGCTGCTACCGTTGGCCAACTTTAAATAGGCTTATCCGCCACCAGACTAACATGCCGTTGACCGCAATCTACAGTTCTTCCGCCTTTAGGGAGATTTTCTTCAACCCAAGGACAAGTCCCTGCCCTAACCAGCAAAGCTGGGTTGGCTGCTTATTCCGGCAGCTGTTCGGTCCCCTTGTGCGTAAGCTAAGCGTTACCCGCTCTCTACCGCGAGTAGATGCACATAGGGATTTTCCTTTCATTGAGCCTAGGGCCACCGAAGGGGCGTTACCTAGAGCCCTCCAGTACTTTTAGAGAGCAAATTTGTGTGCACATCCATAATCCCTTCACGTAACTTAATGTTACACGAATATTTGTTTTTATTTTTGGTGAACAAAATCTGGACCTTCAAAAAAATGTTTACTACTCTGTTTTTCTTGCTTTCAATGTACCTTTTCTTTTTTTAAGTTTTATGTATAACTTTTATTTCTTTCATTTTCATTACTTTTATTTATTTTATTATTATAAATGTAATTTACCTTAACCAAAATGTAAAAGTATAGCAAAAGACATAATGTTTTAATATACTATGATATGAAGTCAATAAATACAAATACAAAATACAATAAAAAAAACTCTAATAATAATTAAAAACAAAGCATTCTTTGAGGTAATGCTTCCGAATTCCGATTTTAGATGGAAATTCAGTTTCAGTTTGATTAACTTCTTTGCTTTATAGCACTTATTTCCATTTTAGTTATTTCCTTTATGTTACTTGTTTAACTAAAAATTCAAAGGAAAAATATGAATCCTTTCTTATAAAATATACAATACTGGACTGAAAAATGAAAACAAATATAATATCTTCTCTTCTTATTTTTTTTTTTTTTATAATTAACGCGCGCACAAGGGACTATTTGTTTCTCTTTTAATGTAACACACGGCGCGGGCATTAGGAAGATAGGGAGGGGAGAGATAGGAGGTGTCGATTAACATTGGTTTTAAATATTTGCAAATTGAAATGGCAAATCTCGCATCATAATAAAGACCACAAAGCAAGGACATTTAATAAGGGATATTTTGTACTACGTTTAATCCTGAACTCAACTTAATATCTATGAGCAGAGGCAAGGATTGAGTATTAAATTCGTCGCCATTCATCATACTTAGTGCAATGACACTTCAAGAATGCCGTGTCTCACAATCTTTTCCATACATATTTTCTGTGTAACAAAGGTTTTAAAAGGAAGTCCCTACTCACCTATTTCGCAAAAGATACTTCTTCATCATTATCTAAAGCTTTCTTCCTTGAAGTTCTAATAATCCCTTAATGGCAGGAACTGTTTCTAGTTCTGTTCCGAACAAAAATATGCGGATTGCGTGAAACTATCAATTCGTTGGAGACATCAGAAATTGTGTTAATACCCTTGTGAGCAATGGTCTATTATTAACCGGTAAGAATTATTAGGGTGAAATTCACCCTTTCAACACAAACCCAATGAATAGTTCACTTTGAATCTAGAACATTTTTTTCCTTTAAAGAAAAAAAAAAATTTGTGTGCTTTCTGTTTTACTTAACAAACTTTTTGCCTTTTCAATTCATTTGAAAAATTATTTCTCTTTACCGCAAAACAGAAAAAAAACGAATTCGTATATAAATAAAAAACCACGAGCAAGAAACCCAGCAGGATGCTAATGGCTGTGAAAAATGTTTAAATAAGAAACTTTAATCAAACTTTAAGAAAATATCAGAAACAAAACTAAAATGTTGACAATTGTGGGGTAAGGGAAAGCAAAGCAGTAAGAAAAATACTGAAACTGAAACTCTATCTGTATATTCTTGGTCTGCTAAGAAAAGCATTTTTTTTGTGCATCATCCTGTGGGTGACAGAGTAGTGAAGTGAAACATTAACATATTCAAGTGGAGGTACCGCACGAAGGACCAAAGTTCAGGTTACATTCTCTTAAGGGCACAGAATGTTGAAGTAGAACAAGTTGAAAGGATGCATTATTCAAACTTTAAACGGTATGAAACATTCAACAATTGTTCAGGCGTTACGTGATATGATATAAACGTGTTTTAAATTATTATGGTCGGGAGAAATTTACAACGATTACTTCTTTTTGGCTCTTCTTGTTTTCATTTATTTTTAACACGAAAGTCAATGTGAACACTGCGTCTGACAATTATTTTTATACAGACTTTTGCGCCTTAGGTTTTGGAAACAATTTGTTGGCGGGGGATGCTTTAAATAAAGAGAACTTGCCTTAGTGCACAATGAGCGTAAGCGGTGATGGTTATTGAAGCCGTTCATGCCGGAAGTATTCAATTAAAGTAATGTGTTTGAATAATTTTAATGTTTTTCAATGAAATAACAAGAAAGCTAAAATTAGGTCGAAAAGAATTTTGCTGATTTAAGGCCGTTTTTAACCACGGCCTTAAATTTCTTTCATTTTTTTAATTAGTTTAAGAGTTTTCTCGGAAAAAATAAGTATGCAATAAAATTTGAAAACTAAATGTCTATCGAGGAAAAAAATTGAAAATCGTTCGATCAGTTTTTTTTCACGTCTTTAACATTTTAACATTTTTTTTAGTATGTCATTATAAGAAAATCTGTAGTTTTCATCTGGAAAAATTATTTAAAAAAATTCAATCAACCCGTTTTCAAAATATTTCGAAAACCAATTTTTTTTTGAAAATTTAAAAAAATCAAAATAAAAGTTTTTGAAAATTTTGAATATGCAATATTAATTGAATTATAAATGGCTTCCTGTGTGCAAAACTTTATTGAAATCGGGATAATTGTTTACGATTAAGCCGCATTTGAAAAAACCGGTTCTATGAGAGGTACCGTTAAAGAACAAATTTCGAAAAAACTGAAAGATGTATATTGTTGTTAAAAAATAGCACTGTTCCGAGTAAATCAAACTTAAAAATTGTTTGGCAAGTACCGTTATTCTTCCTACCTAGAGCAAAAATAAATACTCAATACCAAGTTTGAAGCAAATCGGCCCATCCGTTTAAGTTATAGAGGTGTGAACAGGCAGACGGACGAAATTTTCGCACCCACTTTTTTCGACTTCTCTATCATCGTAATGTCATTGTTAGAATTTTTCTTGCACGAATCCATAGCTTGCGTTATAGTACCTAAAATCGCAAGTAAAAAAGTAATGCTTATTTTTATGTTGCTATTTTTTACTTGCAAACCAATATATTTTTTTGCAGAAAAAAGTTCTGCTTCAGCTTTAACCGACGATTGTTATGATCTGGAATCAGAACTCAACTGCGGCTAAGGCTTTTCCCAAAACTTTCGCAGAATGGGACTGTTTCATGTCTGAGATGAACTAAAGGGTCTTCCAATAGGGACTTCCGAACTTTAACAGTCTATCAAATGCCTTGGAAATATCAAGAGCAATAATCTTACTTTCACCAAAGCGATGTAAAGATTTGTTCCACTGTTCGGTGAGATATGCCATCAGATGACCAGTGGAACGGTTGCTGCGGAAGCCATACTGACGGTCATGGAGAAACTTTCGGTCTTCGAGTTATCCTTAAAGTGACGGTGTTTCCATAACTTTAGAAAGAAGAGACGTAATTGCTATGAATCGGTAGGAGGGAGGGAAAGATGGGTTACCTTTCTTAGGGACAGGCTGAACAAATGCTGTTTTCCATCTTCTAGGAAAGGTTCCAGAAGAGTAGGAGCAATGTAAAAACTTACGCAGTGGCTTTGCCAGTGAAAAAGAACACCTCTTCAAAAGAATGGGGTATACCTTCCAGGCCAGTGGATTTGTGTATATCGAGTTCTTTGAGAACTCTTGCAACTGTATGAGTGCAAAAAAAAAATTGTCCCATGGAAAAATTTACATTCTCAAGTACAGGAGGGGCAACGTTGGTGTGAGGCAGCGTAAGCTGGCAGCGAAATGGAGTTGCATGAGTTTTGAGTTCTTTGCTTGTTTGTGCTTTTTCCGATTTTCCTCTGTAGGGTTGGCTTTGTAAGATCGGAAACTTACTTCTTTGAGCCTGGTAGCTTCTTTACATTCAGAGTTAAACCAGGACTTTTTTTAGGTTAGATGCTTTTTACTCTGTTAGAATTAAAAGCACGCATCCCTTAAGAATCACATTTGTGATCATTTCAGCACTGGCATCAATGTCACTATCGAGGAAGCATAATGACCAGTTACAGTTGAGGAAAAATATATTTTTTAAGCCTTTAGCTATACCATGGAAGTTTAAAAGACTTATTTATATAAAAAATAGAGATATATTCAATGCCTTCCAAAATTTTATTTTTAAAAGAGTTATAAATCATTTCTAGTGAAGTAACTTCCTATAATTTGCTCCAATTAACGGTTCTTAAGGGTGTTTTTTTTAGACGTGTGGTTTTCAATCTGGCAATACTTTTTTCGGAGTTGGTCTTTTTGACAGTTGTCACTTGATTTATGCTAAGTTTGGTTTGCCATTTCATATTGAATAAACTTACTCCTGAACAAAGTTTGAAAATCATGCCAATTTATTACCAAAATAATGGTTCGGTTCGGTGGAGCAGAGTATCGAAGAAGAAACGATCCGCCATCGCCCGCAACAATTGGAGCTGTGCCCATCCAAAAGATTTTGCGAAAGAATCTTGGTTTGCGGGCTAACAAAATCCAACTCATGCAAGAATTAAAGCCGAACGACCATCAAGCGCGTCGCGCGTTCAGTGAATGGGCCCAAAACGAGATGGCCACCGATCCCGATTGGAATTTATTCGAGTCAGCCATGGCAGCCCTTTTCCCGAAATCATTTTTAAAACATAATGGCAAACCCTTATCTTTATAATAAAGCTAAATTCTTGGCCATATATTATATATACGCATATATTGTTTCTTGAAAGCCACACGTCTAAAAAAAACACCCTTTATAAAGGCGTCTTTGCTTTTTACGAGAAAGTGCTGGAAAACCCTTTAAAAAAATGGTTTCTTGTCAACAATAAGGAACTTGGTGTGAATACTCGGGCCAAGAGGAATTCAATTGTATAGTATCTTAGATATATGTACGTATGTGATGAAAAACATTTCAAAAAACCTATATAGTTTTCAATCCAATGGTCAAGGAGTGCGACATATAGGGAGTGCATTCGATGAAAGACTCCCATCCAATTAAAACACCAGTTCTCATCACAAGCGTACAATTTTCCCAGCTGCGAATCGGTCCCTGTGGGCGAGAAATTGAAAGTGACCTTTATTTTTTTAAATTCGCAATTCACTAGGCTCTTTATGGAGCACAGTAGTTCTAACAATTTGGTTATTTTTTTTCAAATTTGCCATAGATTGTCCTTCTGGAGCAGTTTTATTGTTTTTCCCGAAAGGTTGACTTCCTCCCACTGTGACTTCTTGCTACTATCTTTTGATATTTAATCAAAATGCTTCTAAGTGGATTACCGACCTTTTGATTTTTTGCTTAACTTATTTAACCAACCATAATTAACCCTTTGCCAATAATCAGAAGCCTTCGTAATGTATTTCAAATTACTTTTATTACCCCTAAGCCTTTTAAGGAATTAAGTAAATGGCTACTTGTAAGCTTACAACAGAAACAACAAAAGAATCTTCGGGTGTAACTGACCAATTTAGAAATTTATTTAATTTCTTACCAGAAAAATGTCCAAAAAAAAAGCCATAATAACTACAGAAGTCAATCTTATTAAGTTTAGTTACATCTTTTGGGTTTGACATTTTTTTACTTGCGATTACATATAGGTACTATAAGGCAAGTTATGGATTCGTGCAAAAAAATCTAAGAATCAAACATGCCATTACCATGATAGAGAAGTCGAAAAAAGTGGGTCCACAAATTCAGTCCGTTTGTTCACACCTCTACAACTTGGTATTTAGTATTTATTTGGTAGCATCTCGGGGATGTTTTTTATTTTTGCTCTAGGTCGAAAAATAACGGTACCTGACTGTATCTTAAACAAAAATTTTGTTTTTCTCGCAAACGGCTTAACGATTTTATTTATTTTTCAACAATACATCTTTCAGTTAGAATGAATTTTTCGTAATTTATTCTAAGGTATTGGGACCAAATAAGGCCCTGTCCCTAATACGGCCCACCACACCGAAAACACCGAAATTAACCAAAAAAGGGGCCTTTTTTTGCTTTATATATTTTCTCTGTAAGTTGCCAGATAAAGCAAAAACAGCCAGCTGCGCTTTTGATGTCGATACCTACAGTTGAAAGAAGTTCGTTGAAGGGTGACGATCACACAAATAGTTAACAAATGGGTATTTTTTTTTAGTTTTTTTTTTAGGGAAATTCAGTAAGTAAGTACATTTTTATTATTTTTATCATGAAATAAAATCAATTTTGATTAGATTGATATATTTTTTTTTCATTAAAACCGCTTTAATTTTATTTTTTATATTTTTTTTAAAGACTTCCATTTTCCTAATAAGGCCCATAAGAAACGTGGTGGGCCTTATTAGGCACATGGTAAATTTTCTTTAAATATATTTTGTTTTTTGTTTGGTTTCAGCCAGAATGTCAACTACAACATATTAAAGAGCAAACTGGTCAGAAGAGCAATTGGTAAATGCCTTGAAAGCTGTGGAACGTGGATTGCCACAACGCGAAGCTTCCAGGTGCTTCGGGATTCCAAGAAGAACGCTCAGAAATCACATTACGAGTGGTTCAACAAAAAAGAAAATGGGGGGTTCATCTACTTTTACTAAAGAACAAGAGACAGGAAAAAAGTGGTTATGGTTATTCATGAATCGACACCCGTAAGTCTCAGTTCGCAAAGGTCAAATGATGAACCCAGCATAAAAAAAATCATTTTTTTTTGATAAAATGATACAGATTCATATTTTTTAGTTCACTCCGATATTCTCAAAAATGTGGCAGATATTTAGAAAACTCTGTTAGATGGGACTTCTTTAGCCCCGTACCTCATAACGGTATCCCCATAGGACCGTTTTCTTTTTTCTTCGACTTTCTCGAGAACTGCATAACCGATTACAATCAAATTTGATATTCAGGAAGATGTAGATAGCCAAACCAATTCGGCATACAAATATTTTCGAATAACTTTATATTATATTATATTATATTTATATAATTTTTTTTAAATATTTTTTTGTTGAAAAATCGTTATTTTGATAGTTGGTTTTTAAATGTAAGCAATTTTGTGTTAAAGCTAAAGTTAAAAACAGTTTTATTTAAAAACCGTTCCTACTTTTAAAAAAATATAACACTTTTTCACATTTCTTAAAGAAATAAAATGGCGTTTACATTTTTGCGATGAAAACTATTTTACGTAATTTTTTCAAACAAAGTAAGAAAATTTGTACGTACGTGTGATCCAGTCGTACAATTTATTTATTTTTTAAGGGGATAGCTTTTTCTATCATTTAACAAATTGCAACAAAAAAAAACAAAACAAATTGCCCGTGTTTTATAAAACATAATATAAAATCGCGACATCCCTAAGCCAATTAACAATATCCTTGCGCTTCCAACCTACACCAATAATTACAAAGATCAATAAATCGGCTTACAAAGCGGCAAAAAAACCCAGGAAAAGCCTAAACCCCAACCTGTTAAAATAATATTATTAGAAAATGTTTGTGCCTTAGGGCAGAAATCATAAAATATCCGCTAAAAACAAATTTCCTCACAAAAGAAAAGGGATAAATAAATGAATAAATGAATTAGTGGTATTGTGGTTATATAATTTTAGGTTAGTTTCAACCACTTAAAAGATAATTGGAAATTATAAAATTAAGTTGGGGTGATGTTTTCTAGAAACCTGGCGGCGGAACACAAGGATATAAAGCGCGTTCTTCGTGGGTAAATTTCAAATTAAAGGAATCTGCCATAATTGGAATTTAATTCGTTGAACGATTCATTATTGTTCAAGAAATTAGCTTAAGCGGATCTGGTGACATTGTTTTTGGAAATTTTTAATCAATTTTCATCATGATTCATGACGGATGAATGTTTATCGTGACGAAATGAGAAGCATCCTATAGTGAGAGGATTATGGTGAGTATAACCTTAGAAATTGGAAAAAGTTTTTGAAGTGTGCACAAATCGTTAAATCTGTCTAGAACAGATGTAGTTAGACCTGGTTTTTTTTCAATTTATTTTATTTACTTTTTAAAGTTTTTAAAGTATTTCAAAAAGCCGTTTACCATTAAAAACAAAAATAATTCACGATGTGATGACCTCAAATTCTTGAAAGAATTTAGACATGATTTGAATTGTGAATTCAGTCTGCATATTCATTGTGTAATGTTGCAGTATCAGTCAGACAACGGGTTGGTCGAAGTGTCGAAAATATCGCTGCCGTTCAGGCGTCCATAGCAAACGGCGTTCTCAAGAATTGGGCATCGCTCAGACCACATTATGGCGTATTTTGCGCAAGGATCTTGGTTTACACCCATACAAGATCGAGCTGACTTAAGAATTGAAGCGACATACGTTTTCCGATTTTGCTCTGAGGAAGATGCGCGATGATGAATTTCATCGCAAAATCATCTTCAGTGACGAAGCTCATTTTTGGCTCAATGGATTCGTTAATAAGCAAAATATGCGTTATTGGTCGGGTGAAAATCCACATTTGCTTCATGAATCACAACTTCATCCACAAAAAATAACTGTTTGGTTCGGTTCACATGCCGGTGGCGTTATTGGGCCATATTTTTTCGTCGACGATAACGATCATCACGTTACTGTGAATGGCTAGTGTTATCGCGCCATGATTACCGATTATTTTCGGCCCGAATTGGAAGATATGGACTTGGATGACATGTGGTTTCAACAGGATGGTGCCACAAGCCGCACTGCCGACCTTACAATCGATTTATTCAAGAGTAAGTTTGATGAGCGTGTTATCTCAAGAAATGGGCCAGTCGATTGGCCGCCTCGTTCGTGCGATTTAACGCCTCTAGACTATTTTCTTTGGGGCTACCTTAAGTCATTGGTTTATCCCCACTAAAAATAAGGATGAGGCTCAAAGTGGCAAGAAAGAAGCAAAAAGTGCTTTATCTCAGTCTTAAATCTCATTATTTTGAGTTTTTTCTAGCGTTCATATACTGGGTGGGCCAAAAGATGCTCTCATTTTTGCAATGATGAAAAATGCCATAAATCAATCAATCAATTGTGACGGCGCCCATATCATCTTCTCGACTTGACCAATACAATTCTAAAGGTTCAAATAAACACAATCAAAAAACAGAATCGAAGTTTTTCATTTAGAAAAAAAAGAGAGCCAAACAACATCTTTGTTTCATAGAACCAGTGTTTTTTATGTTTTCTTTATAAAATTTTAAAAATAATTGCAATCTTCACCAAACGCGTCGCAAATTTGATTTATTTATTGTCTTTTTCAATTGTCAAACTGACGTTTGGCTGCTACTTTTTTCTGATTTCAAAAATTTCTTGAGCAGAAATTTGCAGGGTGGGCAAACGAGCTCGCTCTTCTGCGAATTTCTACGATTTTTTGGTGTACGGGAACAGGAATTAGCAGAAATTCGTGAAAATTCGTATGTATTCGCAGATTGGGGACAGACATCTTGCCCTATAATCGCAAATACAAATGGGCACGACTGGGTCGCACGTACTTGCTCGTATGTCCTTTATCACATTAGAAGGCAAGATCTTTAACAGAAACAAGGAACATTTACATAGAGAAATCACACCGTCTGAAACTATTAGAAGTGCCAAAACCACAACAATTAACGGTTTGTGCTTAAAGTGGAGTACGCCATCAAAAGTCTTAAATATTAATGAATCTATGAAAAAAGTATTTCTAAAATTGTCAGATGGATTTTGAAAAAAAATCAAACAGAAAGGCATTTTTTTGTAATTAGCTTTTTTAGGCTTCTCTTAAATTTTCTTATATTCACGAATCTTAAACTTGCCTTATAGTACCTATAATCGCAAGTAAAAATACTATACTTTAAATTCATGATGGCGCCCACATCTAAAGTGACTTAAAAGCAAGAAAATTCGAGAAAGCCTCCTCTTTAAAAACACTTTCATGGACCGCGGCGATGTTCTCTGCCGGCATTTCGGTCCTTTGACGTTCAAATGTTGAAGGTGCCCTGAGAATCCAGTTCAAAAGGCAGTAGCATAGTATGAAATGCAATGACACCTACAATAAATTGGCATCAGACATGAAAACCCAAAACAAGCACACTTGCCGACGGGTTTTGAGAAGTCAACTTAATGAACCACACAGGTGGAACCTCAGGTCGAAGTGAAGAGGTAGTATAGGTTTATCGTTATTTTTACAAACAATGCTCTAGCGAAATAGCTAGCTGCATTCCTCCCCTGAAACGATTCAACCGTAATACTCAAACTGCTAGGAAATCCCATCAGTTTACCCTTGAGTCTTACTACGGGCGTACGATTAAATAAAGAGATTATTTTTTTAGTCGCACCACACGAATGTGGAATGCTTTGCCAGGCTCTGTTTTTCCCCCATTTTGATATGCAGAACTTTAAAACTAATGTGCATCGGTATCTCCTCTTTTATGACTTCTCATTTCCCTAATGCTCGTGCGGTGTTTAAACATTTTAAGGGTACACACAAACCCCTTTCGCCCGTGTAAATTATAAAAAAAAAATTCTTATTTATAAGGTACCATGATTACAATATTTTTAATATTAATATTTAATATTTTACCGTCATTTATTCGGAAAGGCTTTAAAATGAAAACACAATCCCAATAACTTTAAAAATATTTTAATAAATCTTTCAGGTCACGTACATGGTATAAAGGTTCTTATTATTAAAATATTCACACAAAACAAATTTTTGATGTTCCGATATCAGTTCTTTACGTAAGGCCATTCAATCATAGTTTGACCATTAATTTCCTTCGGAGACAGTATTTTGGGTTATTTTGCTAAGGTCATTTGCAAGTTTCAATTTCCCAAAGCACCCCTATAGAGGTATTCATTAACTTATAAAACTTGTGCCAAGAAAATTACACGCCAAAGCAACACCACAATATTCATGAAGCATTTCTTTTCTCATAAAGCAACTCAATATCCGTTTTTCTATTTATCCCTTTTTTATACTTTTTTTGGATACACATGTTTTGAACATAAGAGGTGCTTCCTCTATTCATGCCAGCATCACCACTGGTCAAACTACAAGTGTTTTTGGTAAAAGCAGAATGAATCCAATAACCTAGTACATAGATACATATTTCAATCCACATTTCAAATAAATTCATAGTTAGAGGCAATGTAGAGCGTGTGATGCAAAACTTTGAAGTGGGTATCTTCATTTTACAGAGTAATGCCCATGGGGAATTGGTTCGGATGCTATGTATAAGATCCAGGGGTGGATTTAGTTATTGGAAACGATAAGTTCTCTATTAGTTTTATAGTTAAGAACGTTTCGGTTTTTAATAGTATTACGAGAGTTTATAACTTTATAGGATCAACATCTCAAAGATGTATATCAAAATGCAGAAGGAATTTTTTACGGACACATTTCTTTTAATGTCTTCAATTTGATATACTGTAACGCCCTCCAGGGACCAATTTTAAAACTCAAAAGCACAATAACCTTTTCTATGTAAAAACACGTGATGGTTGACCATGAGTTGAGTTTTGGTAACAGAAACATTTGTTCGTTTCGTTTAGAAATCCCTGGTACTTTTTTTTTTAATTTTAAAGCCACTTATCGGTTTGAACAATAACTATGCTTAGAACCTTTCTAATTGTGTGAAATACATAGATCCAACTTTCTCCAATTCTTATAGAAAATTCATATAATTCGACAAAAAAAGGCCTCCTTATAATATGGAGCCCTAAATAAAGGATCATTCTGTTTACCTCTCAGTCCGCTCCTGTAAATCATCTTATTTGGCTTTATTCTTATGGAATTTATTGGAAAAAAATCTCTTCACTATTTTTATTACTTATAAGCAACACTACCAATGAATATTTCAACTTTTTGACTGAATAAAAAAATGTGTGGGACCTTCCCACACCTGGTCAGAATGCTTTGGAAAAATATCTCATTTCCAGTATTTACTTTAATAGGATGCAAAAACATTGGCGGTTGCTTATGTCGAAACAAATTATAATGCATCCCTGTTATTTGTTGGCCGATTCAGTCCCGAAAAAAAAACTGTCCATGGAATGCTGACTTGGGCCGATAATGTCCATTTAATTTAAAAATGTTTCCGTTCCACATTTCTTAGCTTCATTTACAATATTATATTTGGGCTTGTATATGTAGATTGAATAAATTTGAAATATTTTCTGCCAATTTAAGTTAAGAGCTAACCTACCTTCTAGTTTTATGATAATCAGTATCTTTTTTACGTCCTATAGGTCATTAAAAAGTTCCTTAAGATAAGAAGTGTAAAAGCACGTAAAGTCTTATTTTTAATTAGCAAGCAAATACTTATAGACGCAAGTTTATGCACAGCACACATTTCAAGTGTTTATAGTACAGCGTAGGCGTAGGCGTGATGAAAATGTTTTTCAAAGTGTCCATTTGTTTTAAGGACAGCAAAAAGAAAATAAGGCTTTTCCATCAGAAATGCCTTTAGGTAGTACAGGCATACAAAAAATACAAAAAAAAAAAAATAATAATAAAAAAAGTAGAGTTAGGGAGAATAGTCCTATCTGTAAGTTTTTGCTTTAGTGGAACTATTTTTCGTCATGTACTTAGTACATAACCTATTGTTGTCTGTAAAATTAGGCTTATTGACGAAAGCTCCATTTAAGAGAATGAGAAAAAATAAATTGCACAACTGGATTGCACGATCTTATGTGCGGTCACAGTGTTGAATTAAATTTAAAAAAATATTAATAGAAATTCAAGGCTTTTATTTGATTTTGCTTACTTTTGATTATTTGAACTTTTACGTAATATTGTTTTCAGCCATTTTATTTCTTTTCAAAAAATTAAAAACGTGTGAACTTTTATTCAAAATCGTAGGAACGGTTTTTATTTAACAACTTTTTTCTTAAATTAAAAAAACATAATTGAAGAATGCAAAATTAAGCACAAAAATGACCCCCATTTAAAAAATAAATTAAAAAAGGAAAATACCCTTACCGTTTTTAAAATATTGATTTTTTAAAAAGAAATTTAAAAAAAAATATTAAAAATACAAAAAAAAAAAGTTATTCAAAAATATTTTCATGTAAAATTGCTTGGCTGCCTACATCTTCCCGAATATTAAATTTGATTGTAATCCGTTGACCAGTTCTTGTGAAAGTCGAAGAAAAAATTCTGTCCGTCTGTCTGTCCGTCTGTCTGTCTGCCTGTCGGTCTGTACGGATGTATTTTGGACTGTAGCCTAAACGGTTGGGCCAATCGTCTTCAAATTTAGAACTTAAGGTTATTTTGACATTCTAGAGAGGACTTTTTTTTTCTTTTTTTTAGCTCAAATATTAACGATACCTGTCATATAACCGTTAAGTAAAACGGTATTTTTTCTCGAAAACGACTCCAAGAATCAGTGCACTTTTGTAGGTGTGGTATATGTACTGGTGAAAAAATGTAAGTTGGTGGGCTATAAATGGTACCCCCCATAGAACCGTTTTTGTTTTCTTCGACTTTCTCGAGAACTGCTTAACCGATTACAATCAAATTTGATATTCAGGAATATGTAGATAGCCAAAGCAATTCGACATACAAATATTTTGAAATAACTTTTTTGGATTTTTAATAATTTAATTATTTTTTTTTTTGAAAAATCAATATTTTGAAAACGGCTAGGTGAATTTTTTAAAGTTTGTTTTTAAATGTATATTATTTTTGTGCTTAAGCTTGTATTCTTTATTTTTTTTTTTTTTTTTTTAAGTTGTTAAAAAAATCGTTTTATTTAAAAACCGTTCCTACAATTTAGAAGAAAAAATTCACACTTTTTAACATTTCTTATGGAAATAAAATGGCGTTTAAATTATTTCACTCAATACAATTTAACTGAGGTTAATTCGAAGAATCAAAAGTCACAAAAATAGAATAAATGCTTTGATGTTAACTTTAATTTTCTTAAATTTTATTCTACAATGTGACAGCACATGTGAGCAAGTACGTGCGATCCAGTCGTGCAATTTTTTTTTTTATAATTAGCGCCCGCACAAGGGATTTTTTGTTTCCAATTTAATGTAAGCACACGGCGCGAGCAATAGGAAGATAGGATGGGGACAGATGGTGTCGAGTCGATTAACATTGGTTCTTAATGCCTGTAAATTGAAATGGCAAGGGAACATCTCGCCGGGTAAACTATTCCAAACTCGTGTTGTTCGGCTAAAAAAAGAATCTGTATTTCACGGTACGTCCGAAATTGGGCTCAAGCGTGAACTGAGCATTCTGGGCTAACCCTTAAGATTCCTGAGAATTGCTGTGCTAACAACTAAAAACTAAGTAAATTCCTAAAAGAATTCTTATATGAATTTAAAAAAGGAAACTTATAATTCATTTATTTTTAAACACTTTTAGAAACACAAAAGTAAGTCTTCGTGTACAATCCTACATGTCACAGATGTTAACTTTCATTTCAATGTACGACCAAAACACTTGAAACGTGCACCAGGCTTCAATATAGCTACATATAATATGTTACTCCACCAAAGAGACTCGTGCCACTTTTAACTATCATTATTTATTGATAGAGGATAACTCATTCGTACAGACAAACTTTTCTGTTGTAAGTTCAACGAGAAAAAGGATACCTTTGCATTTAAAGCTCATTCACTTTCGGTTCATTGCACTTGACTGTAATCGACTAGAGCACTTTTGAAGAAATAAAAAAAAACTTCCTGCAATGTAATATTGTAATACAATTTTTTTTATTTTCAATTTTCAGTGTTCAGTTTAAGTTTATATTTCGAAATAACCGGAAACACGGAAGAGAGGAAACAGTATTATTAGTAACATCATTTCCGTAACCACAACTTAAAATGTCTGGGTGAATAACTAGCTCCTCGCGCTCGTTAAGTGGACAGGTGTTGTGGCTAATTTACATCCGATGTATCCTTGTTGTTATTTTTGTGGACTCGTCAATGTTTCTTTAGTAGAATGATGTGAAACAGTACACCCTTTCATGAGAATGTTAAAATACATTGTATGTACGTGTGTAGGTGTGCTTTTGTGTTTTAATTGAAAATTTCACACGAACCAACGGTTCATGTTCATGGGGTGGTATATTTTTTCGTTGCTTTTATTCGCCCCAAGGACTTGGAATAGTGACGGCTTGGAATATCAAATGTAACTTGTGCTTTCGCTTCCTAGTTGGGTTATACATATACGAACGAATTGAGTAGAAAAATATAGCCTTTGTGTTAGAAGAGGGTAATTTGAAAACTAAGGTTAGTATTTAAATGCTTCAGTGTGTATGTATGTATGTTTTGCGAAGCTAAGTCAAATGGGTGGACAAAGGACATAAAACAAGATAGACAAAAAAAAAAAACAATTACGTATTGCAATTTTAGAAGTCGTATGAGAATTTTTAGTATGAAACAGGAAATTACATTTTATACCCTTTCTTCACTACAAGGTGGGCAAAAAGAAGAGAAAAAAAGAGAGCCAAACAATATCGGATGACTTCTTTTGGCCCACCCTGTAATAGTTTAGAAATTTAACGTGTAGCCGC
The DNA here is from genome assembly GCA_963971375.1 of Platycheirus rosarum. Classification (NCBI taxonomy): domain Eukaryota; kingdom Metazoa; phylum Arthropoda; class Insecta; order Diptera; family Syrphidae; genus Platycheirus; species Platycheirus rosarum. Next base: position 101,736,055 of record OZ020510.1, read on the forward strand.
TTATAGTACGTTATAAACAAGCAGTCTCAGAAACATAAGTTAGGTATTAATCCACCTTAGAGAGAAAAAGGTTAACAAAGTTAAAAGCCCTTAAAATATGTTAAACAAGAGGTTTTTCTTTAGGAATCTACATATGTATAACGTCGGAGGTATTTTACATTCCTACTTGCGATTATAGGTACTATAATGCTAGTTATGCATTCGTGCAGATTAAAAATTTTGAGATAACTATCAAACATGACATTACGATGATAAAAAACTTAGTTGAGTTACTAGCAAAATTCTGTCCTTCTGTCTGTACGGATGTATTTTGGACTGTAGCCTAAAACAATCGTCTTCAAATTTAGAACTCAAAGTTATTTTCACCGTTATTATATTATTATTATTTTGACATAAAACCGTTATGTTTAGGCTTATTTTTCTCGAAAAAGACTCCAAGTGTATGACTGTAGGTCAGCATTATATTTTGGCGAACAAAAATTAATATGGTGGGCTAAAACCGGTACCTCTCATAGGACCGTTTTTTTTTCGACTTTCTCGAAAACTGGTCATCCGATTAAGATCAAAATTGACATTCAAGAACATGTAGGTAGCATTTCGCATTAATTTTTTTTCGAAACCTTTTTTTTGTATTTTTAATAATTTTTAAATTTTTGTTTTTAAAAACAATATTTTGAATATTTCTTGGCGACGTCAAATATGTGGTCATTCCACAGAAGGTGGTCTGTAATGCACATAAAGAGAACTGAGAGGTGGTTAGTTTCCTCTATGCAAGTGCCACTCATGGGTAGTGGCATTGGGGATATATTCCGGTTCAGCGACAAAAGACAACATTGAGTTTGTGAAGCACGATTCCTTATTCCTCATATTACAATACTGTCAAGATCAGAATTTAACGAACTTATCATACGCTGACGTTGCAGTTCCACATCCGAAGAACATGGATGTGAATCTGGAAACGAATATAAAAAGTTGAGAGTACTGTCGTCTGCAAAACAATTTATTGGATTAGTTGTTTCAGATAGTAAATTGTTAATAAATATAAGAAAAAGAGCCGGAAACAGAACAGAGCCCTGGGGCGCAATAGCATTTATTTTGTGAATATCAGACTTGAATCCGTCCAACACAACTTGTATTGAGCGGTTCGAAAGGTAATTACTAATTCAACGAAGAAAAAATTCATCGAGTCCAAATGCATGCATTTTCGATAAAAGCGCCAAAAAGAGATTGTTTAGGCCGGCCGGTGCGCAGCTTCGAAAAAAATTTGAAAAATATTAAGAAACTTCGAAGTTTTTATTCGATTATCGAAAAAGTACGTAAAATAGTTTTCAACTGAAAAATCTAAACGCCATTTTATTTCTTTAAAAAATGTGAAAAATTGTGATTTTTTTTTAAATCGTAGGAGCGGTTTTTAAATAAAACGATTTTATTTTAATAACGTCTTTCAAAAATTAAAAAAAAAATAATTTAAGAATGCAAACTTAAGCAAAAAAATAATCGACATTTAACAACAAAATTAAAAAAATCCACCCATCCATTAAAAATTTTTGAAAAAAAATTTAAGAAAATTATTAAAAATACAAAAAAAAAGTTTTCGAAAATATTTTAAAATAAAATTACTTAGACTACCAACATCTTCCTGAATATCAATTTTGATTGAAATCCACCATCTTGTTTTTTTTTGTCACCAAAACGAACCTATACACCTACGTACACTGATTTTTTTTTTCATAAAAATTCTTGGAGCCGTTTCCGAGAAAAATAAGCTTTTACTTAACGGTTATATGACAGGTACCGTTAATATTTGAGCTAAAACTTTTTTTTTTTAAAAGTCCTCTGTAGAATGTCAAAATAACCTTATGTTCCAAATTTTAAGATGATTGGTCAAACCTTTATGCTGCGGTTCAATATACATCCGTACAGACGGACAGACAGACAGAATTTTACCAGTAACTCAAATATGTTTCTCTATCATCGAATGCCTAACTTGCCTTATAGTCCCTATAAATCGCAAATAAAAATGTCGACATTACCTGGCTACCGAATCTCCCCCTGGAATTTCTGCTGTTTAATGAACTTAATACAAACACTCGTGCCGAAATAACTACTTGTCCTACGGGAGGTACCTTCTTATGATGATGTTTATTGGTCTCACTCAGAACAGAAAGCCGGCTATTTTTACTTGGCTTGTAATATTGACCATGGTCACATGGTCAATTAATTTGGGATCCCGAATTCTCTCACAGAAAATATTTTTCCCTGCATCTACGCCAGGCAATTAGTGCCCAGGACTCTTTCCTCATCGAGCCGTCTTTCTTGATTCTAACTTGAGCGGCGGATGCAATACTTTTTCACAAAGTAACACAGCATACCAGCAAGAAAGTGATCCAATGTTGGCACTTCGTACTTTCGTATCGATAGTGTTTTGCCCTAAGAATCTTCAATCGCAAGTTAAAATAGCCTCTAGCTTTTCTGTAGGTTGAAATAATATTATAAAATTAATGTCAAATGGTCTACTCCTATGTATGCAGTAGCACAGAGAACCATTTATACAGGGTGGCACACCAATTGTGCTACAAAAATAAAACGTAATAACTTTTTTTCTGTGTGAGTAATCGGCTTATTTTTTTTTTTTTTTGTAGGTTACTATTTAGATTTATAAAAATGGATGCTTGGGATACGGAAAAAAGAATTTGGATAGTGCAACGGTACCATGCTTTGCAGTCCGTCATTTCCGTCCAAAGGGAATTTAGGCGGGAGTTTGGCGGTAATCCCCCGAGTAGATGGACCATTATGAGGTTTGTAAACATGTTTGCCGAATCTGGAAGCATCGCAGGAAGGCCGTACCATCGAGATGCCAATGTTCGGGTTCAGGATACAATCGCAGCAGTAGCATCTGCAATACAGGCCAATCCGAGCGTTTCGACCCGAAACTTATCGGGGCAATTTGGAATTAGTAGACGGTCATTACAACGGATACTTCATGACGATTTAAACTTGTTTCCGTACAAAGTCCAAATTACTAGCAAGTTAAACCCTCAGGAATTGCCTGTTCGCCTGGAATTTTGCCAAAAAATGATATCAATGGCCGAAGAAGACAACACATTGATAACAAAGCAAAATTGCTGTATATGGAATGAGTCTAATCCAGAAATGCTCCATGAGACGGAACTGCACCCAGAACGAGTCACTGTGTGGTGCGCAGTTTCATCAAGGTGTATTGTCGGGCCGTACTTCTTTGAAGAAAACGGTGTAACCGTTACTGTCAATGGGGACCGTTATTTAAAGATGTTGAAGGAGTTTTTTTACCCAGAACTGCGCCGAAGACGTATACCATTCAACAGCGTTTAGTTTCAGCAAGATGGAGCAACTGCACTTATAGCCAGACCAGTTATGACGGAGCTAAACAAAAAATTCGCAAACAAATTAATTTCTAGGAACTCCACTCTTCGCTGGCCCCCAAGGTCACCTGACCTGACTGCACCAGACTTCTTTTTATGGGGTTATGTCAAGCAAGAGGTGTATAAAACGAAGCCCAGGAAATTAACTGAATTAAAGCAGTCCATAACGACAATAATTGAGGCGATCCCAACTTCAACTCTTCAGGCCGCAATGAATAATTTGTTGACCAGGTGCCGCATATGCGTGGGAGAGCGTGGAGGTCATTTGCGGTCTATAATCTTTAAAAACAATTAACTATTTAAAATAAAATTTAATTTTCTAACCAATAAAAAAAAATAAATGAAATACATCGATTAAAAAAAAAGTTATTTGAATTTCTTATTGTAGCACAATTAGTGTGCCACCCTGTATAAAAAAAGCTGAATTCAGGTCATACAAAATTAAATTGAACATTGAATTTTGAAAAAAGTTTCAATTCGATCCACTACTAATATTTTCTAACTCAAAGATTATATTTCTTATCCTTCTTACTTATGTATAATCAACACTTTTATATATACATACTTAGAAGGATAATTATTTATAAGCTTAGAGCTTCGAATCTCGTTGTCTCACTAATTTGTTAAACATCATTCATTTATCCGAACACAGACATTTATACGAATTTTCACCGGAAACTATGTATTCATTCTGCTTCTATAAAATAATTTCATTAAAGTCGTAAGAGAATTTTACCAAAATGCCGAATAGCCATCTAAAACATTAATTTAAAAAGGCTTCAAACTCAAGAATCATAAAAGACAATTCAAGGAGTAGCATATCCTTCCCAAGGAAAAGTCCATAAAAGAAAATGAATTGCACCAGCGATGATAATTCTGAGAGCTATTGTTATTTAACGCCTGTTTTGTAATATCTCAGAAATAATAATTCAAACCCTAAACGGCATGTTGTTAAAAAAAATGTTTTCTCATTTCTCCAGAAAAAAACATTGCTCCTTACAATTTTGATTTGGCCTGCGGGAGTGCTGCTTACTGCCGCGATAAAAAAAAAAACAACCCATTCTTGAGTAACCTGTTGCTTGGAGTCTCCATTGAAGATACCCTGCACTTACACATTTTACAATCTAGATCTTTATTTTCGACTTCGTAAATAAACATAAATTCATAATATTTTCATTTTCTTTCGTAAAAATGTATTTTTCGTTTTAACTTCATAAATTAAGCAACCAACACCTTAAAAGAGAACTCTGGTTAATGATAGGCTATAACAGATAAAACGCCGATAATCCTTAACTGAGTTGTGAATGATAAACATGAAATTATTTTCATATAATAAATAGAAAATACAACCTTTGAAGTTAGCCCAACTAATTAATTTCAAGATAATGGTAAAATCCAAAATAAAGTTGGACTTGTTGTACATATTATAATAAAATAAAGGACTTGTCAATTTTTATATTCATATGAACGAACGGGCTTGAAGGATAAATCAACTCCCCAAGTGGTTGTCCTTGATTCTTCATCATAGACCACGACAACTGCGCCCTTAAAGAAACCTTATTAACATAGGGAAACAAAAGGTTTTTTCATAATTTTTCTAACTCTTCCTGGAAAATGCTGCCATTAATTGTGAATAATTGGAAAAATTATTACAGGGCGGTTCATAAAAAACGACTTGCCGGATGCATTTTTAAATTGATATTAAAGAGCTTGGTAAATACAAATTATGACACAACACGGTTGCAAGGAATAAATATACGATTAACGTCTCTAGTGACATTTAACCAAAGCAAAGAAATATGAATTAAGGACCCTAAATTACTTAAATCTGGATAGTGATTAATCCTGGCATTTCAGAAATAGAAATTATATATTATTATACATAATGTTTATATGTATAATTGTATATAGTACTTAAAGCGTTTGTCTTATTATTTTTTTTATTAAAAAATAAATAAAAATTGTTTGTATTAGTGTTTCTTAGTGGTGTGAACACACCATAAGAAACAGTTGAAGGAGATATTATTGAGCCTTTTTACGGTTCTAGTTCGTGGATCTCAACTGTCTTGTTAGTCTTTAAGGAAGCTGAAGATATTCGTCTGTGCGAGAACATGCGACGTGCAAACGTCGAATGGCAAAATGGCTGTATAGACAATTTTCCTCTTCCTACTTCTAAATTACTTATGACTAAGTTTAATGGTGGTCAGTATTTATCACGGTTAGACCTTAATAACCCATATAATCAATTAGATCTAACTAGCGACTACCGGAAAATTCCAACGTTCTTAACACCGAGATTTTTCAAAAGAAGATGGAAAATATTCTAGCTCCATGTTAGAACGCACTTAATTATTTAAATAAAAGAAGAACATGGCAACGAAGTAAGAGCTGTGGTAAAAATATTCAAGAACTTGAACTTCTCCTAGAACAAGGAGAAATGTATATGGAAGGTGAAAGATTTTTTTTTTATAATTACGTGCGCACAAAGGACTATTTGTTTCCATTTTAATATAGAACACACTGCGTGGGCATTAGGAAGATAGGGAGGGGGAGATAGAAGGTGTCGATTAACATTGTCACCGCGTAAACTATTCCCAATTCGTGTTGTTCGGCTAAAAAAAGAATCCCTATATTTCACGGTACGTTCGAAATTGGGCTCAAGGGTAAACTGATTAGCATTCCTTGCGGAACGAATATTACGGGAGAGACTTTTAAGGGGAGGAATGCAGCTGGCTACTTCGAGTGAACATTTTTTATAAAAGAAACGATAAAATAAGGAAAGACATGAAACATTGCGTCAGTGTTCCTATCAATCTTTACGCTCGATTTTGTATTCTATCTATGTAGACATGCACTGTTGAATCGGGTAAGGAGTCAACTATTGATCGAGTTGACATGTACCGTGAACCGTGGGCATGTTTTAAGAAATGCTATAGAGAAAGATTTCACAGCGTTCTAAAAATAATTTGAATAATTGTAACAGAAAAATCTGACACATTTTTTTTCGAAACTCTACTTCAAACGGATATTTGGCTATAGTGTAGTTAGGTCTTTACAAAATGCCTTCATCGGTTGACTATGGATTTCGCCTTGTTTTTCATTCAACTTGAAACTGCCTATATTCACATTCATCTTTTTTTGTACCAAAAGGACCGTTGGCATCAATACGGACTTCCTGCCTTTGTCTTAAATATTTCTGTTGCTGAGCCCTAATTATGATATTCCATTATACAAAGTAGAGAAGATGATTATGTCATCCTAAGCGATTGAAGAAAGAACACAATTAGAAATCACAAAATCAAAACAAAAATAACTATTAAAAAAATTCAAAACTGACATTTAATTCTTGACAGAATTATAAGTGATGCCAAGAAAAAAATATTTTTGGCAATTGATTTACACAGAGCAAAGAATTGTTGATAATCAAAAACGACTATCAAAAAAGCGACAATCAATTATCACCTTAGCTGATTCCACCCCAGATGAGATGGGGAAAAATACTTCTTACACCTAAGCACTGAGCAGCATTCTTATACAATGATGTCGTTGACACACATGCCGAGTACTGAGAGCTTTTTGGTTTCTTCGATGACGATAGAACACAGCATTGAGTTTTCGGAGCATTAAACTCCACAAGATTCATATTTTCCCATTTGAAAATGCTGTACAAACGGAGTTTAATGAGCTTGACATACGGTATCGTTGCAATTGTACGTCCGATGGCGAAGGATGTGAATTATCGAACGAATATGAAAAGCTGAGGGTAGAGTCGTCAGCAAAACAGTTAAGTGGATTAGAAGTAACAGACAGAAGATTATTTATAAAAATGAGGAAAAGAGTCGGAGACAGAACAAAGCCCTGGGGCACACCAGCATTTATTTTGTGGGAATCAGACTTGAATCCGTCCAATACAACTTGTATTAAATGGTTCAGAAGATAGCTTCTAATCCAACGAACAAGAGTATCCCAAAAGCACGCATTTTCGATAAGAGAGTTTCATGCCAAACTCTATCAAATGCCTTGGAGATATCCAGAGCAATAATCTTACTTTCACCAAAGCGATGTAAAGATTTGTTCCACTGTTCGGTGAGATATGCCATCAGATCACCAATGGAACGGTTGCTACGGAAGCCATACTGATGGTCATGGAGAAGCTTTCGATCTTCGAGATATTCCTTAAGCTGACATTGAAAGAAGGGATGTTAGTGCGATGGGTAAACAATTGGTTTGTTAATGTCGATGAGCGTTGGAACCGAAGATGTTGAGGAGTTTTTAATATATTTTACAAATGACCAAACATTTTTACTGCCTTTGGGACACTGCAGAATTGTTTGCCGTAATTTTTAGTCATGCAAAAATTTGGTTCAATAACGGAGTAGCATGAGTTCTTTCTTGTTTGTGCTTTTTCCGATTTTCCTCTGTTGGGTTGGCTTTGTAAGATCGGAAACTTACTTCTTTGAGCCTGATAGTTTCTTTACACTCAGAATTAAACCAGGACTTTACTTTAGGCTTGATGCTTTTTACTCTGTAAGGAATAAAAGCACGCATACCTAGAAGAATCACGTCTGTGATCATTTCAGCACTGGCATCAATGTCACTATCGAGGAAACATAGTGGCCAGTTAAAGTTTTGGAAAAAAAATATGCAGGCCGTCCCAGTTGGCTTTCTCTTATTGCCAAACGGTCCTGGTGGGAAGTTTTTCTCTGGATCGGTGGAGGATGAGAAATTAGCTGAAATGACACAATGGTCTGAAGGTCCAAATGGAGAAGTTACACTAATGGTATATTTATCAGGGTGATAAGTAAGAAACAAGTCTAGAGTATGGGCGGCTTGCCCAGCAAGAATTAAAATTATTAGGTCATGTGTAAGCCACAGCTGGAAAAAGTGCATATCCGGACATAGTGAAAACAATTTTGGAAGTTCGGTTTCCAAACACCAGTGAAAAATAAGAACCAATCTAGCGCTTTCATGAATTTATTCGTAAAATGAGTACTTGAAAGAATAGAAATCCGCATAAATATCCAGAGCAACAAAAAAAATATTTTTATCGAGAAAATATACACCCAGAGAAAAAAACTGTGTAAAATTTCCTTAAACCCCTAAGGTAAACTTTTCTGTATGGATGTTATTTTTCGAGCATAACTCTGCTTAGAACAAAGGAAATTTTTTACGTCCTAAGTAAAATTAAATAGGCTTAATTGCCTTAGAAAACTAAGGTAACGCTTTTTTCTCATAAATGTTAAAAAGACGAGCATCAAACTGCCGAGAACTAAGGCAATTTACGAAAATTTTACCTAGGGACTGCATAAACGCTAGGAGATAGACCCCTTTTCCTTTAGTATAAAATGTTTGTATCTAGTTCCTCTACAAGATTCCGTTATTAATTTGCGGTGCTAAAGTTATCGATTTTCATAATTCTCCTAAATATTGCCCTTAATGATGGATTTTTGTTTGTATGTTTACCACTACGAATATAACTCGTCTTTCCCCCTTTCACTGTAACGACTCTTTGAATTTCTAATAAGTTTTACCAACATTTTGAATATTTTTTTCTTCTAACTTATATCTTGGTATACCTACCAACCAAACTAATTATTGATTTTTTTTTTAATTTTGAGTATTTTTTTGTAAAACTTATCAATTAATTTTATTTAACATCTTATCTGCATATTATAAGACTGCATTCCAAAATCTGAAAAAAAATTAAAAAGTCCACAAAATTATTATACCTATTTAAGCGCCTTCGGAAAAAAAATAAACCTTAATACTTAAACATAGGTACCTTCACATATCCTATTCAAATACCTTAGGTTGACTTTTAATTATATTGCTAGATAGGTACATAAATTTGTACTCATTCACAAGTTACAAAATACCTGCCTTGAAATAGTTCACAAGTTACCAAATTCCAACAAAAATACCAACAAATATTTTTTCAAACATAAAACTATGTAGTTAATTATAAGAATGTGTGTGTTAAATCAACGTCAACACAAAAAATTCAACATTTAAAATGTAGGCAAGTGAATAGTGAAGGTAAAAAAGTTACACAAAACAAGGTCAACAACATCAATATCGCTTATAAAGATTTAACTTAGGATATGTATGTATCTATGTTTCTCCCTCTGAGTTTTCTGTCTGCGATCCCTTTATTGAATCCAAAATAAATGATTCATATTAACATATCAACGTAAGAATACTTCCAGTTTCAGTAGTAAACACACATTTGTTTACCTTTATCGGTAGACTTGTATCTTACTGCATATTCCTAAGAAAAAAAAAACAAAACCAAAACAACTATGTATGTAACTTACTGAACTTGATCAAATGTATCTACAAGCCACATCCTCCAAAAAAACACTCTCTTACCCAATATATATTTCTTGCTCTTACTTTTTTGCTTCTCTACTCATTTCCACTACAATCTGGGCTACTGTAGCGCCCTCACATGAGCTGAGTTCAAATTAAAAAAATCGTCTTCATGATAGTACTATAGATTTTATATACAAAACCTTAGGAAAATAGGCAACGATAACTTAGGAATAAGCAAGCTTAATATTGACTTAGGATTAAGGCAAAGTTAGCACCTGATTTAGACTAATTATTATACACCGACTTTTTGTTGGGTGAAAATGTATCTAAGCTCCAGTTGAAAATAAAGCATTATGTCTAAACTTAAGAAACAGTTAAAACTTAGTTTAATCATCATTTCATTTTGTTGTCCTACCATTTTATAAAAATACTCGTGAACTTTTGTATTTTTTTTTTATGAATTTTTCTACTTTAAGACATTGTATATACATTGCCTATAGTACTATCATGAGACGAGAAAAAATCTTTTTCCCTAGAGCCGCTTGGAGTGCTAGTGTAGGACATTTTATTTGAGTGAGAGAGAATTAAGAGCATGGTTTTTAGTGTTATGCTTTGTGCTTAGTTTCCTGCGCATGTGCAATGTGACAATGTGAGGCAAGAAAAAACCGAAGGAGAACATGAAATAATTCAGTATCTTGTTTTGTTCATTGTATATATGTGTATAAACTGCTAGCAGTTTTGAAGTTAATATATAATGGTTTCGCTTAGCTGAGGCTAATAGTTTTTACACGATCCAACATTTTCATTGTTTTTTTATATGGAATATGTAATATGAGAACTGGTTCTTACATAAGTATTTATACATGCGTACGTCATTGACCAGACTTGATTTGAGTTTTTTTAGGATTTTCAAGTTTTGTATGAGCACTACCTACATACATATTTGTCATATTTGTACATATATACATCATTGACCAGACTTTTGATTCGAATTCTTTAGGATTTTCAATTTTTTTACTATTCTATTATGAAGGTTGTCGTCTTCAAATAGTGTACACATTCATTCTTGAAATTTAAACACAAACTTACTTCTTGCTGTATTTATACAAAGATACAAATGCCCTTGCAATGGATGGATTTTTGTTTTGAATTTTACTTTCCATTCAGATAGGTACCAACATATACATATAGATACATAGATATGTGTAGGTATCTATCTGAATGAACAATGTGCAGAAATTCAATCAAAAATTGTTTGTAAATTGATTTATATTATTATTGATTGATTATATATTATTGATTTATAGTAACAAAGATCTTTTGTTTGTTTGAGGTTTATATAATAGGAACTAGTTGACCCACCCAGCTTAGCTCGCGGGAAAGAAATTTATAGTTAAACCAAAATATTTCTTTGTACTAATCTTCTATAGAATTGCTAAAAATACCACGGGTTTTTTACATTTGTAACACCTAATTGTTTAATTTTTACTTGCAATTATTATAGGTAGGTACTAAGTACAAGTTATGCATTCATGCAGAAAAAAAAATTTGAGATAACAATCAAATACCTATAACATTACGATGATAGAGACACATATTTGGCAAAATTCTGTCCGTCTACTAAACGGTTTGGCCAGTTGTCTTTAAATTTGGAATATAAGTTTATTTTGACATTCGACATAGGATTTTTTTAATTTCTTTTTTAGCTGATACTTGCGATATAACCGTCAAGTAAAAGCTTATTTTTGTCAAAAACAGCTCCAAGAATTTTGTATGTAAAAAATCAATGTGCATTCAATTATGGTTAAAAAAAATATGACGGTGGGCTAAAACTGGCACCACCCATAGGAGTTTTTTTTTGGCATCGACTTTTCTGAGAATTGGTTAGGTAACCGATTACAACCAAAATTGATATTAAGGAAAATGTAAGTAGCCTAAGTAATCTTACACTAAAATATATTTATATAGGTATATTTAAAAATAACGGCAACATTTAAAATAATGTGCTATACCTTTTTTAAGGCAAAAAGTCTGTTCAATCATATTATTTTTTAAATAAAGAATTTCAGAAAAAAATAAATATATAAAAGGCACGACTGGTTTGCACGTACTTGCTCGTGTGTGCTAATTTGTTTATTTAGGGGCAGGTGTAAGCTTTTGTTTTCTCGATTGAAATTTTTTCATTCAGTAGTAATAGAATAGTTTTTTACTTGCGATTTATAGGGACTATAAGGCAAGTTATGCATTCGTAAAAAAAATATAACAATTAAACATGACATTACGATGATAGAGAAGTCAAAAAAGTGGGTACGGAAATTCCGTCCGTCTGTCTGTTTGTCTCTCTGTCTGTTCGTATCGATATCTACAGCCTAAACAGTTAGGCCGATTTGATTCAAACTTGGTACATAGTATTTTTAGAGTGCTCTACTCGACAGTTTTTGGAATTGGCATTCTAGCTCCAAAACTAACGGTACCTGCCATATAACTTTTAATGAAAAACTTATTTTTCTCCTAGTATAAACTATAGATTTCTTTAAATTGACATACTCAAAAAAAATGTATATATATGTTTTCGAAAGTTTTTTTCAAAAAACTGGTCGAACGATTTTGAAATGAAAAATTTATAAAATAGAAAACAGCAAGAGAAATAAGATGGCTTACAACATTTTTTTCCAAAAAACATTATGAATAGTTTTTTTTTTGATTTCATTAAACACATAATATTTTCCCCCAAATTTTGTTTTATATTGCTCGGTTGAGCCCTAGCCACTAGTCTAATGAAAGCAAATTTCGTTATTTATATTATTATTTATTTATCGTTATTTATTTTAAAGCATTTTATGATCGTAACAGCATACAGCATACAGAATAAATAATAAGGACGCCTATGATAAACACATAAACATGCAAAAACAACTAACAAATAAAAAAAATACTCGATTACCTACTGAATGCAAAAAATTCAATCAAGAAAACAACTCAACTCAACGGTCATATGGCACTTCCTTAACTTTTAGGCTTACAATTTAGATTTCAATGTCCCCAATGCCAAAATAATCACACACACCAAGTTTAAAGATAATCGCTTAAGCCATTTAGGCTGCAGCTCGTTATACATACCTACTGACAGACAGACAGTCATTTTTTGTCGATCACTTTTTTAGACTTCTCTATGAACGTTATGTCATGTTTCATTGTTATCTAAATTTTTTTTTATATTCACAAATTCTAAACTTGACCTTATAGTCCCTATAATCGCAAGTAAAATTTGAAAAAAACTGTGTAAAATGTCAAAATAACCTTAAGTTCTAAATTTGAAGTCGATTGGCTCATCGGTTTAGGCTATAGTCCAAAATACATCCGTACAGACAGACCTACAGACAGCAACTCAAATATGTTTCTCTATCATCGTAATGTAATGTTTGATTATTATCACAATTTTTTTATGTTCATGAATCCTAAACTTGACTCATAGTCCCTATAATCACAAAGCTACTTGTGCATAAAATTCAATATCAACGATAACGAAGCCAATGAAATGAAAATTCAAAAAATAAAATCATTGTCGATCCTCTTCGTTGTTCACCGTCACCGAGAACAATACACAATACACATACACATGTGCTTATTAAGTTTTCCTTTTTAGTATCTCCCTCACCCTCGCTCACACCATCTACCACACCGACAACCGACCGATCGACCTGAATTTAGCTGAACATTTTATCAAAGATAATATAACAAGTATACCTACGTAAATACACACATTATGTAGGGATGTATGTAGGTACATACCTAAATATCTACCTACCCTCGAATGTTTTATATGAAAAAAATATAAAACTCAAAATAAACTTATCAACCAACTTAAACATATACCCACCCCCCAGACACCATTCATTTACAAAAGTCGTTTTTCTTCTTTTTTGTCAATCCTTTTAACTAGCCATCTCGTCGCCCTGCTTGCGTGAAGCAATCCAGTTGTGCAAAAAAAAACTATACTCGCATCATTGTATATATGTAAACTGCTAACTGCAAAGAGTAAAGTACATGTTCACAGAGTTTCTCTTAGAATTCTCTTTGTTCGACTCGTTCGCCTCTTTCAATTTACCAAGTTAATTTTCCCTAGAGCCGCTTGGAACGCCACCGTCCACCGGTCGTCATGATAGTACTATAGCAGTCTATATACAATGCTTTAAGATTAAAACCGTTTATTATAACATTTCAACACCATTTCTTTTACTAACCTGTTTTTAAACAAAACGCAAACATAAACATTCCAATAAGTATGTGTAGTACATATCCAAACCTAAAAATTGATTTATTATCCTGCAGGACAAACAAACCTTCAGCTTTTTTCATCTTTATTTCCATTCCATCAAATACCCATCACAGTTACCTTAAATAATAATAGCCACACCTCATGTGGGACCTTAGATTGCATCAAATAAAATTCGTCATCATCTCATACACAGGAAAAACATTACTTACACAACACAACTTCCTACAGCAAAAAGTCCTTAATATTGTCGGGCAGAATCAACGCCCGGAAAATAAGTACAAGTGTTCTTGAAAGCTTAGCCGATTGAAACAAACGCAAGGATTTCACTTAAATTATGACATCAGGAAAACTCTCGATACATTTTTCTTGTAAATGTCTAAATTATTTTTTTTATCATAACCACATCAATTGCATTCTGTGTTATGAGGATCATTTTCTGTGTGCTTGCTTGCATGTATAAAATTCACAAGGATAATTTTATTGTTTTACTCGGTACTTTGGTTTATAACAATCGATGAAACTTTTATGGGTGTTTTGACTCGATACTTTACTCTTCTTTAACCGACTGACTCGCCCCCTTTCTGTGCAGCATTTGCCTTGGGAAAGTTTAATGTGATAAATGAATGCTGATGGTGGCCAAGCTTGGTGTTAGATAAGTAGCCATTAGAAGGACTTTGTTGATTGATTTCAAAGTGTTTATTGGTACTTAATTGGAAATAAGACTTAATGGCTTTAAGGATATACAAAACAAAACAAAAAAAAAGTAGGAAGATACAGACAAGTTTGTATTCTTGTTGTTGAGTAAACATAAGATGGCAAAGGACCATTGTTTTGTAGTAGTATTTAGTAGTATGCTGAAGAAGGTCGCCTGGGTTAAAGCTTCCTCAAGAGATTTGAAAGAAGATATTTATAATGTTGTGAACTTTGTTTCTTTTTTGAACGCACTGTTTTTTTGTCGATGAAAAAGCCACTTGGATCTCAATGGATTGAATAAGGGAATTTGAATAAAATGAAATAATGGAATAAAATAATGAAATAAGTGGAATGTTGATGAAAATTAATTACGAAAATGAATATCGTCTGCCTTTTGAGTGCACCTCATAGCTCACAAAGTTCCAAAAAAATGGGTTACTTAGCGTATTTTTTTTTTTTGATATTGAAATCAGTTTTATTTTCTGTTTAATAATAGCTTTTCACTGAAAACGCTTTAAAAGAAAAATTCTTCTTGTTTTAGATTTTGAGTTACAATGATTTTTAAAGCTTTTTTGGCCGATTAAATGTGAAGTTGGTTGTCAGCGTCTTCAAAATGATTTAGATGAAGTGTCAGCTTGGTGAAGTGGGAATCTTTTGTTCTTGAATATAGCTGGGTGTAAGAGCATTACATTTACAGGGTCGCCTAATGCTGTTAATCATTCATATATCATTCCTGACAAACTGATTCAGTCAGTGCAGAGCCAAAAAGACCTGAGGCGTTATTTTCAATTCAAAATTATCACCTTGTAGAATAAAATTAAAAAAAATAATTCAAGAATACAAACCTAAAACTTAAAAACAAAATTAAAAAAAATCATTTACCCGTTTTTAAAATATTGATTTTTCAAAAAAAAAAAAATTAAAAAAAAAAATACAAAATAAAAGTTTTCGAAAAAAGTTAATTCAAAATTACTTAGGCTACCTACATCTTCTTGAATATCAATTTTGATTGTAATCGGATCACCAGTTTTCGAGAAAGTCGAAGAAAAAAACAGGTCCTATGGGAGGTACCGTTTTTAGCCCACCATATTAAATTTTTTTTTACCAAAATATAATGCATACCTTTAGTAGTACACTGATTTTTTGTAGAATGTCAAAATAACCTTAAGTTCAAAATTTGAAGACGATTGGCCCAACCGTTTAGGCTGCTGTGCAAAATACATCCTTACAGACAGACAGACAGACAGAGAGACGGACAGAATTTTGCCAGTAACTCAAATATGTTTTTCTATCATCGTAATGTCATGTTTGATTATTATCTCAAAATCTGCACGAATGCATAACTTGCCTTGTACCTATAATCGCAAGTAAAAATTGTTGCACAAACTTATGGCTGAAGCAATTTCAAGCAATTTCCCACAAAAATGGTCATATGATTTTTGACGTGATAACGTCTTTTAAATCGATGACAGGCGACACATACGAAATAGCATGACTCATACTGATAATGCTGATAAGAAAAGTGATGCATGCTGCAATACTGTGGTTCTTGCAACCAAAATCGATCGCAAGCACTAGGCGAACATGAAAAAGAACACGCGCAAATTCCCAAAATAGGCGGAGTTTTGTTAAAGTAGGTAGTAGATGTAGATATTGGTGTGTGTGTGTGTGTGTGTGTATTTACTAGAGGGCTCGTGGGTGTGAGTTAACGGGCTGTATGTTGGTGTAGCTGACAAAAAAAATTTTAAAAATAGAAAAAATAATTATTAAATTTTATTTTATGTAGAATTAATTTGGATACTTACGTCTTTTCAAATATAAAATTTTATTGAAATCCATTCAGCCGTTACCAAGAAAGTCGAAATTAAAAAAACCGTTACATGAAAGGTACCGTTAATAGACTTTCCGGTAAATTTGGTTCTAATTAGCTCATAGCTATTACGAATATCTTAGGTTTTTCCCCTTTGATGGAGCTTTGCTAAAGGGGATGGTGGTAAAATGTACCCCCAGAAGCGCTATTTTTGTAGTTTTTCGCTTGTTCTAAACTAATTAATATTTTCAAAAAAAGCCGGAATAAAAGTTTTAGAGCATTTAATTCCTTATCAAATGAGACTAAAATCATATTTTTTGAACCACCAGCTAGCCGCTACCAAACTACATTAGGTCAAAGTTAGACCAATTTTCTACATTTTGCATTTTCTCTCAAATATATTTTTTTAAATAAACTCTATCATAAAAGTAGTGCATATCGAAGTTATAGAATTGAATTTTGCCTCATTAAAAATGGAAGCTAGGCAGGAGGCGTGACGGTAGGGGTGACCTCGGTGCTGATAGCACCAACCGCTGAGGAGCTATTAGCAATTAAAAAGCAGATAGTCGAGTGTATAGTGTATAGATAGCTATAGCACACGGGTAGCTGAATTAAATACCTATCTGAGAGTGCAAGAACCACTCACCCAGGACCTCGAAATAACGAGTTATACGCGTGGAAGGTTTGAGTGAAAAATGTATTTTCTGACACGTGACAATTAAATCCGATCCTGAGGGCACAATTATTTTTTTAAGAAAATTCTGGTATATGGTTCAAGTAGCTGGACTCAATACCCATATGACAATGCAAAACATACTCAGCTAGGACCTCTACATAAAGAGATGTAGGTATGTGAAGGCTTAAATGAAAAAAATGTATTTTCTGACACGTGACGCTTGAATCCACTCTAATAAGTTGCTCAAAAACATTGTTGACATGCACATACATATAATGTATAAATTTAAAAGTAGTTTTGTTTTATTGTTAAGATTTAAAAATAATAAAATTCACTCAATAAACCAGATGGTTTACCCTATTACCCTTACTGTATTAAAATTTCATCTAACCAAAGAATAGTCGATCGATTGATAGGAATATTTGATTTCAATGGTTTTCTTCGCAGTCCACTTTAAGGAATGCTTTCGGAAATTTGATTGCAAGAAATCGGAACTAAAATAAACGGAATGAAGAATGATTTATAAGGGTGATAATACGAAAAAAAAAGAAAAAACCTGTTAAGCGGAAAACACCCTTTAAAAGCTATATTCATTTTCAGACGATGTCTCGTGTAAATGTAAATGGATATTTTGACCAGTGGCCGGAAGTCTCTTTAACTCAATAGACAGTTTCAAATAGCAAATATTTCAATGTTTTCAGTATGGCTAGTTTTATATGCAAACCAATAAAACCAAAATTTTCCCAAGTCCTTTTCAATAGCGTTCATCATGTGAAATCTTAAATTTCTGTTGAAATAATTGCATCAATAAACAATGAATTTCATTGTCCTCATGTTATTTAGTCATTGAAATGTGTTTGTTTCCTACTTTTTCACTAACTACATGTCGAATAAAAAACACCGTTTTTTATTTAATTTTTTTTATGTGTTAAACGGACACGTTTTGGTGTCCAGTCAGTATTTGCATGTCCGACAGATACAAAAATCCCATATGGATATGTCCTAGTTTTAATTGGAATCCGTATCTTTTATATTATGTATCGCAGAAATAAAAAGGAATATCAACAAGATATTATTATTGTTTTCTTTTTATTGTATCAAAAATACTATGGAGCATGAAATCAGTTTTCTTATAATATTTGTTTAATATCAACTCGTATGCTGTGTGTAAACTTATACATACATTTACATACATATGTAACTGGTTGCATGTGTTCCATATAAGTTCACACACCAGGTAAAATTCACGAAAAAGAAAATTATGCTAAAATGTTGTTAGGAGGAATCAACATTTGGGTCCAACACATTAGCTTGAATCAGGATAGAATAATCCTCCAGCGAACTTCGAATGTCGTAAAACGCGGCTAGTGGTTAGTGTGTCGGACTGCTTGCTCGCCGCCCATTTCACTGCCTCACAGCAACATTGCCCTTCCTGTTCTTGTGAATGTAAATTTTTCCATGGGACATATTTTTTTCCGCACTCGTACAGTACCAAGAGTTCTCAAAGATCTGGATATAAACAAATCCGCTGGACCGGATGGTATACCCCCGACTCTTCTGAAGATGTGTTTTTCCACTCTTCTGGAATCTTTCCTAGAAGATTGAAAACAGCATTTGTCCAGTCTGTCCCTCAGAAAGGTGACCCATACTCTCCCTCCTCCTATCAACCCATACCACTAACGTAATTTCTTTCTAAGGTCATGGAAACGCTGAAACGCTTAAGGAATATCTCGAAGACAGAAAGCTTCTCCATGACCGTCAGTATGGCTTTCGAAGCAATCGTTTCACTGATGATCTGATGGCATATCTCATCGAAGAGTGGAATAAGTCTTTACATCGCTTTGATGAAAGCAAGATTATTGCGCTTGATATTTCCAAAGCATTTGAAAGAGTTTGGCATGAAGCTCTCTTATCGAAAATGCATGCTTTTGGGATTGATGATTTATCTTGGTCGTTGGATTAGAAGCTCTCTTCTGGACCGTTCAATACAAGTCGCATTGGATGGATTCAAGTCTGATTCCTTTAAAATACATGCTGGTGTGCCACAGGGCTCCGTTCTGTCTCCGACTCTTTTCCTCATTTTTACTTGCGATTATAGGGACTATGAGGCAAGTTTAGAATTCGTGAATATAAGAAAATTGATGTAACAATCACACATGACATGATTATAGAGAAGACTAAAAAAGTCATTGACAGAGATTTTTTTGTTGGTAGAAGCTATCAGCAAATTAGAACCAAATTTACCAGATAAGTCTATTAGCGGAACCTTTCATATAACGGTTTTTAAATTTTTTTACTTTCTCGGTAACGGCTAAATGGATTCCAATAAAATTTTACATTTGAAAAGATTTAAGTATCCAAATTAATTCCACACACAAAAGATTTGAATAATAATTTTTTCCTATTTTTAATTAATTTTTGATTTTTTTTTTTGTGAAAATTCAATATTTTTGAAACTTATTAAAAAAAATATTTAAAAAAATTTAAAATCAGATGCAATTTAATAAATTCTAAGAAACTGCATAACAAAATTACAAACAAAAATTTTTTTCAAAAAACTAAAAATAAAAGACAGATCGTTCGACGATCCACGCCCTTTGCCTTCGAGCGTACAATCGCAACATTACCGTATGATAAGCTCATTAAACTCCGATTTAGACAGCATTGTCAAATGGGGTAAAAGAAATCGTGTGGAGTTTAATGTTTCAAAAACTCAATGCTGTCTCCTGTCGTTAAAGCTAAACATACCCCCAATGCCATTGTCCATGAATGGCACTTGCATTGAAGAAACCGAAAAGCTTTCAGTACTCGGTATGTGCATCAACGACGAACTCCGTTGGAATGAATATATATTTGAGATAGCCAAAAAATGCTGCTAAGTGCTTAGGTTTTCTGTATCGATGCAAGAAGTTTTTTCCCCCTTCTGATCTGGCTGCAATTTACAAAGGGTTTATACGCCCTCGAGTATAACTGCCACCTCTGGGTAGGTGCTTCTCAAACATCGCTACACCTGCTCGATAGTATACAAAACAGAGCGCTAAGATTGATAGGAAATAGAGCTGTTTCAGAAACATCTTGAACATCGAAGCAATGTTTCATTTCTTACCAATCGTAAACCTGCTATTCATCTATTTATTTCTATTTGTCTTTTGTCCACTTTTTCTTCTAATTCGAGTGAAGCTTACAATAAAGTTTCAATAGTACCCAGTTACTTCTGTTGTTTTTGTTTTCTTCTAAGTAGGCTAAAGATTAAAAAAGTTAGAATTATATCTAAAGCCAATATATCAAAAGCTAAGTTAATCATAATTTATCCATCCTAATGCCTATAAATCAAAATATTATTCAATCAATTTGATTAAGTAACTAATTTGCACCCTCAATATATATAATTATCCTGCAAACCACCCATCACAGCCTTTACCAAATAAATACACTTTAAAACAATATTACCAAAATCAACTAAGTGTGCGTGTTTGTTGACCAGAAGCCATAATTAATAAGCACACACATGTCGGCATATCAATAACCGATTGAATTATGGTCATTCGATTATGCTAACCGAAAAGTCAATGTCAAATATTAGTATGCTTCCGGTGTGCGTGAAACCAAAATGCGTTTAGCTATAATATTTAACTGTTGTACATAGCTTTGACTGGCTTTCTAAACCGGGTATATAATGTTGAATATAAACCCTCCGGCCAAAAAGCACGTCGAGGTTGGTTAGATGCCACAAACTAATAATCTTGTGGCATATGACAGTAATTATCGTGTTGTCGTTGTGCAACATTAAGCCCCTAAACTAAATTTTGGAAATATTAATAAATTCCACCGCTGAAACCATCTCAGTAAACAGTGTTAATGGTTAAGGAAAGTAGAAGCTTATTAGATGTACATATAAGCTTGTGTTTTCAAAGGATGTATAACCTTGAATTTTACTTCGTTTTAAAGATCTTGTATGGTCTTTTAACTGCATTATCTGTCAGCATTGTCGGTACATCCTTTTTATACCAGAAACATTGCAAACTGTGATGCTCTTACTCTTTCCTCTTTTTTTTTTTTGCTTAATTACGAAACTTTGGGATTTAATTCCAACTGAAAACATGAGTTTGCTCTTACGAGGAGAGTCATACAATAACACTGTCTTGTTGTTTTCAAAACTGCGTGTCTAATTAAATTTTAGGGAGGTGCACTATTCGTCCTAAAATGTTGAAAACCGCCCATTGCCTTGTTTGGGGTTAATGCGTGTAAAAAGTACAATTTATGTTTTGTTTTATTTGCTTGAAGTGAATTTAAAATGTTTTTTTTTTTATTTTTGGGAAATTGATATTATTTTATACAATAGAGTACGTGTTAAGTTTCCGTGACAGTTCGAAACTTGGTTTCTATGTGATTTCTATTTTCAACGATGAAAGCCAATTTTGGGTTAAGGTATTTATGTGTGGAGTTAGATGTGGTTCATTCATAAAACCAAGGGCACGTTTGCAGCGGTCGATGTCAAATTTCGATGACTCAGTCATGTATTTAGCCGGAAGCACCTGCTACATCTCGTTAAATATTGGCGTAGGGATTGTTAAACTACGCCGACTTAGCTTAGTCTAGGTGTTAAATCATAAGATTTGTGGATATGAAATGGTGTTTCTTGATGGACATCAGAATTTTTTTCTTAATTAATATTGCTATAGTATATATATATAAATAAATAAATAAATTTAGTGGCGCGACAGCTCCTTAAGGAGCCAAGGCCTAGTGACATATACTCTCAACCATTCCTGTTTGTGTGTTGTTAATCTGTAAGAATGGAAGGCCCTACAGTTTACCGCCGGGTCCGAACGGCTACACGAGATGCACTTTTTCGAGACAAATTTTACTCTTGGAGGTTTTATCAGTTCCTCGGAAGAGGCAGTACCCCGGAAAAGAAGATGGCTATGAGCTGGATTCGAACCCAGGCTCATTTGCTTAGCAGTCGGACACACTAACCACTAAGTCACGGGGCACTTAAAAAAAATATATATGTATATATATAATATTAATATAGTTTTATTGATTTTGTCAAAATAAGACACCGTAAAATACAAATAACAGTCACAAATATATATTACAAATTTGAAATAATAATAAAAAAATAAATTGCTTATATATCATTAACTTAGAAAAAATAATACTATCGGAACTTAAAATAAAATGCACGACTGGGTCGCACGAACTTGTTCTCATGTTAGATTATTGCTTAGTGGCTGCATATATATGTATATATTAAAATAGAAAAATTAAATTTATTTCGAAAATTCTTTCATATTTTTAATCTCAAAAACTTAAAAAAACAAAAGAAACAAAACATGGGTAAAATACAATAGGAAAAAAACTGATGAAGATTATAGAACCTTCTTAATTCTAAAAGAATTTTTTACAGAGTACTCCAATTTCTTATATGATAACTATATTCGTAAAATAGAACGTGATCTTAAATCTAATCCAGATATTTTCTGGAAACTTGTTAATTGCAAAAGAAAATCAAAGACTTACCCTAACTCTATTTGAAATTCAAATTATTGCAAACATATTTGCAAACTACTTCAAAGTAATTTCCTAAATTGGATCTCATCGTAATTAAAAAATAGACTCTATAGTATTGTATTTCCCAATGAGTATTCGAACCAATTTGTTGTTAATTCTGGTGTTCCTCAGGGCAGTCATTTAGGTGCAGTTTTATTTATTTTATTGATAAATGACTTGATTTCAATTATAAGAAATTCGTCTGTCCTTATTTATGCTAATGACATTAAGCTTTTCAAAAGAATTAAATCTACCTCTGACTGTTTACTTTTTACTCTACCTCTGACTGTTTCCTCTTACAAGAAGACTTTTTAATATTTGGGGAATGGTGCAATAAAAATCGTCTTGTTTTGAATGCTGACAAGTGTAAAGCCATGAGTTTTACACGCAAAAAAATTCCGTTTGTTTTTAATTATACGTTCGATTCATGTCCTCTTAGTAAAGTCTCCTTATTTTCTGACTTAGGAGTTATTCTTGATCCTAAGTTAACTTTCATTAATCATTTAAATTACATAGCTAAAAAACCTAACAAAATCCTCAGATTCATTAAAAAATTCGGTCGCGAATTCCGCTACCCGTATGTCTTCTAGATTCTTTTTGTTTCATTTGTGGTGTGGGCACCTCACTATTCCATTCATATAACAAGACTTAAAGAAGTTCAGAGAAGATTTTTGCGTTTCTGCCTTCGTTTTCTTCCATGGTCATATCAAAATACTCTTCCTCCTTATTCTCAAAGACTTGCTTTAATAAGCCTTCTTTCTCTGACTAATCATAGTAAGTTATTGCAATTTTATTTTATTGTTGGAATTATTAATGGCTCAATATCATCTCCATTGGTTCTAAGTTGGTTAAATTGCAGTTTTTGGTGTCAATAGCCCCCTTAATCAATTAATTGCAATATTGAATAAATTTTTCTTTTGTATAGACTCTGTAAATGATAACATAAAATGTATAAACATTAAAACTTTGATCTTTAACAGTTTAGAACAGTTAACTTAGATTATAAGTATTATTTAATTAGTATAAGTTTGTTTCACGTTAGTATTTAGCGAAATTGAATAAATTGAAGATTTCTGCATACCTAATTAGTTTAAGAGTTTTTTTTGGGAAAACTAAGTAAAGTACCACAGGCAAGCGATTGATTAAAAAGTTGAAGCATGGGCTTGGGTGACGGGCCTTGTATAAGTTAGCGACACCTGCTAGGATTAATTGACAATTCAGCAACATTTAACAAATCAACTTTTCTCACGTCAACATTTCACACCACACGCCAACATTTAAAATTTCGACATCTAAAACCCGAACATCCGTTCTGCCGATTCAGCGTCTTCTCTTTTCAATGGGAACCAAAAAGTTCACGTTCGGAATAGGCAAAACAAGGTCAACCCAACGCCAACGTTTCTTTAGAATAAGTTTTATATTTTGTAAGTCAGTTGTAGTTTTAAAGTCAATAAATAAAGTTGTTTTTTTTTAAACAAATAATTACAAAGAAATGTAACTTATATTCAATACCCGATTCAAAAATGGATGCAAATAACTCACATATTTCACCAGAATCAGAGCAAACTCTATTTTCAGAATGCATTGTTCGAGGGAAATTATCTACATAAAGTTTGTAATTGACAAAATTGTAAAAGTGACGATGATGGAACCAGTTTTGAATACAATAACGGTCATAGCATATTTTGTCATGGTTTTTGAATTCATCATTGAAGGTGAAAAATAATAATTCATAATCTTAAAAATTACTGGAAGCTATTTATTTGCGATGAGCTTTGTTCTAACGATTTTTTAAATTAGCTAAAGTCTTATCATACCAAGGAGGAGCATTGTTTAAAGCTATTACTTTTCTTGGAATAAAGTCTTGAAAAATAGAATACAAAGTTGTTGAAAGTTTCCGAACTTTGTCGTGTACCGTTCGGTGACTCATCAAACCAGTCGATGTTATCCAACACTAAGTTAATTTGCTCGTAAACACCATTTTTTAAAATCAAAGACTAATTTGTTCTCATTTGTCTTTGGTCGTGTTTTGTCAGGATAAAAATAGTGAGTCTTAAATATTTTATGAAATATACTTGTTTTGTTAGCCAAAATAGATGAAGTTTCCTCTAAAACAAAATTATTACAAATACTGGTAAAAACAAAATCAAGGGATTATTTGTTTCTCTTTTAATGTAGAGCACACTGCACGGGCATTAGAATGATAGGGAGGGGAAGGACAGGAGGTGTCGATTGATATTGGTTTTGAATACTTGCAAATCAAAATGGCAAGGGAAATTCTCTCTGGGAGTTATACTCCAGTTTAGGGCGTATAAACGCTTTATAAATTGTAGCCAGATTTGAAGGTGAAAAATACTTCTTACACCGATACAGAAACCTAATCACCTAGCAGAATTTTTAGCGATCTCAAATATATGGTCGTTCCAACGGAGGTTGTCCTTGACATATATACCGAGTACTGAGAGCTATTTGGTTTCTTCGATGCAAGTGCCATTCATGGACAATGGCATTGGGGGTATGTTTAGCTTTAACGATTGAACACGGCATTGACTTTTCGGAGCATTAAACTCCATACGATTCCTATTACCCCATTTGACAATGCTGTATAAATCGGAGTATAATGAGCTTGACATACGGTACCGTTGCAATTGTACGTTCGAAGGCGAAGCACGTGAATTATCGAACGAACATGAAAAGCTGAGGGTAGAGGCGTCAGCAAAACAGTTAAGTGGATTAGAAGTAACAGACAGAAGATTATTTGTAAAAAATGAAGAAAAGAGTCGGAGACAAAACAGAGCCCTGGGGCACACCAGCATTTATTTTGTGGGAATCAGACTTGAATCCGTCCAATACAACTTGTATTGAACGGTCCAAAAGATAGCTTCTAATCCAACGAACAAGAGTATCATCGATCCCAAAAGCACGCGTATTCGATAAGAGAGCTTCATGCCAAACTTTATCAAATGCCATGGAGATATCCATGACCTTAGAAAGAAGAGATGTTAGTCCTATGGGTCGGTAGGAGGAGGGGGAAGATGGGTCACTTTTCTTAGGGACGATGGTCATGCAAAAATTTGGTGTATTTATCCATCACACTGCTAATAGTCCTATGGGTCGGACGATTATGGCGACCGTAAAAAAGTTGCGTCTGTTTGCGCAACACCCATATTGGTAAAACCATTTGTACGTGTTGTTGAAACCTATATCGTTTCATGGCGATTTGGAAAAACAGACTGAATATTTGACAGATGTAGCTTAAACAATATGGCCGCTATACACAGGCAAAGTTCGGAAGTCCCTTTGAAATACCCTTTACCACAAAGTACTTCAACAGTTTTTTTTTTAAATAACAAATAATTTTTGGAATTTTACTTAGAAGAAATTATAATTTTTAATAAAGAAAAACTCTCTTTTTAATTAATATAATTTAATAATTTAATATAAAAACCATTTCAAAGCCTACATAAGTATAAAACCCTAATTATTTTAAAATTAAACAAACCTTGGAAACCACATACTATTTATAAGGGTCCTTAATCAATAAATGCGTCCACATGTGTACGTAATGTATGTAAGTTCCGAAATTATAATAGTTTGTTCAAAAAGTCATTAAAAGAAATCCCGCAAAATGTTGACTTAGAAGCTACGCCATTTGAAAAAGTTTAATACTTTTCTGTTGGCTTAAATTCGAAAGGATAGTTTCTGTTTAGCCTTTAAAAGTTATATTCTCTCTGAAAACTAAACTTTTGTCTTGTTTAAAGATATATATACTCAAAAGTTCATTTGGAAAGATACCTTTTGTAATAACTTCCATTATTCAAACTATTCACATTATTAATAATTATGACCAAACCATAAAACTTAAACTTAATAAAAACAGCAAGATTTAATTACATATTAATATTTGGTTTTTATTAAACAAACTTACAACTGAACTTTCTTTTCAATTTTCCTGCAACCGATAAACTTGATAATGACTATTACTATGACTGAATATAATACATTAATTATTAACAACTAGTTAGTAAGGCACTATTTTCTCACAAAGCACTCTTAATTATCTCTTTACAGCACCGCAATGCACTATCATGTGGCATGCCACGTTTGTCGCGATAAAAAGGACTTTTGTTCCCCATTTCCGTCATAATTTCCCTTGAGATTCAATTACTAAAACCTTTTTTTTTTTTTTTTGCTTCTACTACCTCTGCGGTCGTCCTCCCTAAAGTATGGTTACTAAATTTGCGACTTCTTATCGGTTCCTAAATATTGACTAAGAGAATCTACATAATCAACATGTCCTTGCCCTTACAGGATGTTATTAATTAACTTTGCTGTTTTCCCCGGTCTGTTGTTTGTTTCTTCTTTTTTAAGCACAGGGACACAATGGTGGCGCTGTTAACCCACGCCATTTTTTCTTCCTGGATATTGTGCAGTTGGTTAAGGGAAGGCTAATTAACATAAACATTAAATGGCAGTTTGTTATTTGGGGGGCAATTTGGGCAAGAAGAACACAGGTTTACTGTAAGATTACACAATAATGCCATTAATTCGCGCCAACCGAATCTCTGGAGCAATGTTGTGGGGAAAATTTTACAAAGTACTTAATTAATTTCTTGTTGTCGGGATTATTGTTGCGAAAAATGTACCTGTCTATCTCTAGACGGAAATTAAAAGGTGAGATTTTTGGCATTGACTTGGAGCGACATATGGAAGGGATATTGGTTGGGGTGGATAAAATCATACATGTGGACACAACGAAGACAACAAATATTCAACAGGCGTTCGGAGAATACTAAGATTCAATTTATTTTCATCACAACTACACATATAAGGGTTGGAGATGTGTATGTATTAGAGGTTAACCTAATATAATCTGACAGTAACTAACATCACTGTGGTGTCATTGATGTGCATAATGTATAGGGGGAAATAGAATGTTGAATGCTGTTTAGTCTTAGATTAGGTCAATAAAGCAGTACGTGGTTAGCTGGCCTTAACTGACCTCAAGTGGACATTAATAATTCCTACGTGTATCAATTAGGTAATGTTTTCTTGTTCTTCTATTCTAACTGATGATTGTTATGATGACTGTGATTCTACCTTTGTTGTTCACCGAGATGACCTTAGACGTCGGCAAGTTTCCCAGTCTTAAATGGTTTCTTGTTTTAGGCCAATTTATTCTAGACATATTTTAATTATTTGATTCAGGAGTTTTTGCTCCTGCCTTTCTTCGGCGATAGTGTTGGAAAGTGAAATGAGTTCTCCAGGGCATCTTCTTTCTACATGGCAGTATCCAGCTAAATGGGTAATATTGTACTTTGGGCAAGTTGATATTCTAATGTTCAAGCACATTACCGACCAATTGAACTTACATCCCTTTTTTCCAAGGTCATGAAAACGCTGATAAACTATCAGATTAAGAAATATCTTGAGACACGGAAACTTCGGCAATACGGTTTTCGTAACAATAGGTCCTCTGGTGATATGATGGTATATTTCGCCGAGCAGTGTTTGAGAAAGTAAGATTATTGCACTTGATATTTCAAAAGCATTTAATAGAGTTTGGCATCAAATTCTTTTATCGAAAATGCGTGCATGTGGAATCGGCGAACCTCTTTGATGGATTAGAAATTACCTTTTGTAACGTTCAATTCGCGTTGTTTTGAATGGCTTCCTGTCTGATAGTCACAAAATAAATGCTGGTGTGATCCAAGGCTCCGTTCTGTGTCTGACACTCTTCCTTATTTTTATCAATGATCTCTTGTCTAAGACTTCTAATCCATTAAATTGTTTTGCTGATGACAGTACCCTTAGCTTCTCATACTCGTTTCCACATTCACTTTCCTGTTCTTGGGATGTGGAACTGCAACGGCAACGTATGATTAGTTCATTAAATTCTGATCTGGCCAGCATTGTTCATTGAGGAAATATTAATCGTGTGGAATTTAATGCTTCAAAATCTCAATGCTGCCTTCTGTTGTTAAAGCATAACCTACCCCCCATCCATGAGTGGTACTTGCATCGAGGAAACTGAACAGCTTTGCATTCTAGGTATGTGTATCACAAACACTCCTTCTGTGGAATGTATCACAAACCACCTTCTGTGGAAGGAACACATATATGACATCGCCAAAAATGCTGCGAATGTGTAGTTTTTCTTAGACGATGCAAGAAATACTTCTCCTCGTTAGATCTGTCAACTGTTTATAAGGCGTACATTCGCCCGAAGCTTGAGTACAATTCGCATACTTGGACAGGTGCCCCTGTTACTCACTTGCGTTTCCTCGATAGAATCCAGAAAAATGCATTGAAAATGATAGGGAATAAGGATATAACAAAAACATTTGATTCACTAGAACATCGTCGAAATGTTTCCTGTCTTTCCTTATTTTATTGCTTCTTCTATAAACAATGCTCCAGCGAAATAGCCAGTCGCATTCCTCCCCTTAAAAGCTTTCCCCGTAACACTCGTACCGCTATGAACGTTCATAAATTTACCCTTAAGCCTAATTTCGGACGCACTGTTAAGTATAGAGACTCATTCTTTAGCCGCACTACACGAATGTGGAATGCTTTACCCGGTTAGATTTTTCCCTTCCATTACGATTTACAAACGTTCAAAACCAATGTGCATCGGTACCTCCTTTCATCTTCTATCCAATTTTCCTAAACGCTCGCACTGTGTTAATACATGATAAGGGTAGCAACAACCCCTTGAGTGAGTGCAGATTATATAAAAAAAAAGCTTTCTAGGATTTTCTTCCTCATTGTTCAATCACATTTGTTATTCCTGCTGTCATGCGAAATATCTTCATTTTAGTTGCCATCAACCTGCTCTCACAAGCTTTGTACATTGTTCACTGTTGTGAACCACTGGACGAACAACTTGATAACAGAGTTTTCCCGCTACTGCATAAACTCTTTATACGCAATGCTTAATATCATTTGGTATTTAAAGATACCTCTTTTTTCAGCTTTTTTAGTTACTTCAGTTTATTTATCAAAGATTTTCATTGTTTTTCCCGACGTTTCGACTGAGTGTTTAGTCTTCTTCTATTAAACATGAAAATAAAAGCACAAATTAGGGAACAACATTCATGTAAGAAATAAGTTAATAAAACGTCGGAAAAAACGATGAAAATCTATTAATGAAGTCACAAAATGGAATAATCATCATCCCAAGATCTAAGATATTTTTCCTTTTTGCACTTAGGAATAACTGTTTCATTGAAAGAAATACCTGGAATTAGAATATGTGGATAAAGAAATGAGATAACATACGCTTTCAGTATTTTTCGCTTTAATGTGGTATTCATTTCCTCCAGAACATCACGCAGTTGGAAACTTGCCGTAATTTTCATCTTAAGCGATGAAGTCCATTTCTGAATTGTCGAATTTGGAACGTTATCAAACCACGAGATCCATATGCATCGTCCGTCATATGCATCCCGAAAAAGTCATTGTTTGGTGGGGATTTTGGACCGGCGGCGGCGTTCTCGGTCCACAATTCTTTGAGAACAATGTTGGCCACAGTCGTTCAGCTACTGTCACAAACAACACCCCTCACGACTTTCGCGGTGTTTAAAATTTATTTACAAGTCGTAACCTACCAACATCTTTAACCCCAACAAGGGGATAGTCTGGTTTGCATTCTCTTCAAACTGGCATTGAAGTAAGCTATCCGTGAGAATCTGGCACGTCACTTAATGTATGGATATGGATTTCTTGGAGGGAAATGGATGGCACATGATCCACACAGACCTATTCAGAAATATATTTGAATGGAACTGTTCTACAAAACGAACAGTTTGAATATCTTGGATCTATGATAACAGCGAAGGATCCTATTAGCCTTATTCCATGTTGAAAAATGCTTCCTTAGCTGGAAGGAAGGTTGAAAACGACACTTCGTCTATTGTCTAATTGACAGCAACATGCGGGTTCGAATAAAAAGCTTTCAATCACACAGGTACCTGCTGGTGTTTGCATCGCACTCAGCTTAAGAAATTGCCACTAAAATAAAAAAGAGAACCCCTGAGTTATATTGAAATAATTTTTGTAATATTCCATAAACACACGTGCATTCCACGTGAATGAGCGAGAATGATCGCTAATTCGCTTATTATGTTTATTAAAAAAAAGCACTGATTCAAAGTTACCATTCGTCGGTGATGGAAATTATAATACCTTTTTCTTTGGTTTTTGCTATGGAGCTTTTAGAATTGAAGCTTCCTTACAACTTTTGGGATCATGTATTTTAAGTTTAAGCAAAAAGGTGTTTTCGCTGCGTGTTTTTCTGCTTACATCTTTTCGGTTTTCTTTCTCGAAAAAAAAGTTAAGATACATCTATACAATATTTGTTGACAATTTTTTGTTTACTATTTTAGCAAGTTTATATTGCAATTTTGATTTTGAAATGCAAAATAGTTTTTTTCTTCATTAATATACAAATAAAAAGCAGAGATATTCGTGTAATTAAAAAGAAAACAATTTACAATTTTATTTGAATTGATGTAGGAATGTATATAATTTTGAAATGATTGTTACAAAATATAATAAATAAATATATAATATACATAAATACATAATGCTTGCTGAACAAAAAATGAATATAATGAATATAATGAATAATCTATAAAATCTTGTGGATGCCTTATGGTTTCAATCATTGAATATACATTCTCTATAGTAGTCTCATAGATGTCAAATGGCTTTTGGCCAACTTCAGGGCCATGCAGTAAGCAGTAACTAACTCATAATAGTGGAGACGAGAAAAATTCAAAAAATTCAAACCGTTAAAAACGATCAAATGTATCACTTGATACATTTATACTTTATTATACTTCATTTGCTGTAGTGTGTAGTTGCGTGAAATATTTCATCAGAGTAAGGGTTTTGAATATACGATATTTTTTTCTCCTAACGAACTATGTACTATGGCGAACAAGCAAAAGTAAGTTGTTAATTTTGCATTTATTTTAAAAGGTAAAATTATCATACATACATTAAAAGGACGCTTACAGGTTCTTGTTTTCTAATATTATTGTCTTTTGGAAAAAAAATATTTGCTATATGTATATGTTTTCACGGTTTTTGTGAAGCTGTGACCGTACGGTAGGGTGTCCATAATGAAAGTAGAAAAAAGAGAACATTTTCAAAAATTCAAATGATACTGCCCCCTCCCCCCTCAGCTTCTTTCTAACTCACTCACTCTCAGATGAACGATTATTCACACCGTAAACTTGAAGAAGGGCTCTATAAGTTCGGCCAACAAAGCGTGAATTTCGGAAATAAATTTCCACGATTTGTAAGCGTTGCATGGTGATTAGTATGACAGCTAGTTTGACAGTTACCCAAGTCGGAAGGGTGTTTTTTTTAGAGGTATAGGTAGATTACCTTTAACAAAAAACACCCTTTTATTTTCAAAATATGGGCTTGACTTCCGACTCTAAAAACTCTTTTTAAACGTGTTAATGTAGTGTTATATGAAAAATTATTTTGATGTTGAAATTTCAAAATTGAAGTAAGGAAAGGAACAAATTTTGTAGAAAAAGAGATCTCAACTCGACTTAAGAAAATTACTCCCGTTCCCTCAGAAGTTTTCTTACCCGCATCGAACAAGGCGACAAAATTTACATGGGTAAAGGATAACTCAAGTGCTGGGATCCCCTTGTTCCCCGAGTTGAATTTTGATGACTGCAGGGATTTGTAGCCACATGACCTCTTTGAACGTTTCTTTGATGATGCATTATTGGAACATATCAGTGATTGTTCAGCAAGATATGCGATAAACAAAGATGGCAAAGCAGTTCAGAAATTTTCAATTCGAGAAATGCGAACATTCCTTGGGATTCTTATGGTGACAACTTGTTTGGCAAGAGGATACAACGCGACAGGAACAATTAGAGAGAATTGAATCCCATCAAGTTGTCTTATCGAACATAACAACAAGCTAAAAAAGATGCCTCGTGGATCATATAAATCGATAACAATGAAAGAAACGGGCATAAAACTAATAAAATGGGTAGATAGATATAGTGCTTTGCCAACTTCTTCAGCATCTCGCTATTCGAGAGAAGCTGGAAATAAGTATTGTTCGTCCATGTTTCATAACGGAATATAATAAATATATGTGCGGGGTTAATCGTCTGGATAAAAATGTGAATAACCATAGAATCTCTACCGTGGAAAAAATGGTGGAGCTCGATATTTACATGGTTTATAGATCATAGCAGTAAATAATGCCTGGCAATTGCAACGAGGAACAAAGCCTTTATCACGGTTAAAGATCAAAAGGTCCATAGCAGTTTACTACTGTTCGCACTATGGTGAACTTCCGATTTAACCTGGTCACAAGAAAAATCGACCTGAAGATAATATGATGCAAAATATTTGCTTTGACAGGACCGAACATTTTTTGAATCCACTTGCAAAAATAAGACGCTGCGGAGGAGATAACTGCAAAAGTGTAATAAGCACCTGTTGTATAAAATGTAATGTTGGCCTTTGTGTAAAATGTTTCAAACAATATCACACTCCATCATAGTTTTGTTTCATGTCATTCTAAAAAAAAAAAATTTTCAAAAATTCATATTGGTGCTAGCGTGACCATATGGTTACACTACATAAATGGCCTCACCTGAGTTAACGGTACATGTTACAAACTAAAATTATTTTATCTATGCTAAGAAAAGCCTAAAAAATTTGAAAAAAATAATTGCAGCACAGTTCGGGTTGACACAATAAGCTATCCAATCTGGGCAAATTAGATGAACAATTCATCTTGAATATGCTGCTATGCGACTTCCTCAACATCATACTTGAAAGAATAGTGCCGAACTCTCAGACAGGATCTTTATTTATTATGAAAAACACAGGGTGATATCTATAGTGCTTATATCGGTATTGTAAAGATGAGCTAAAACTCAATGAGAATTAAACTATAAATAAATTATTTGATCACGAAAAGACCGCAAATTTTGACCACATGTTCAAAACATCATAATAGCCATATATTACTTTAATGCAGTTATGAAATTTGTCTACGTAGGCACTGCTATCGACTTAAAGAACACCCGTACAGCTTTGGGATAAAACGAATATTTAGATACCATTTGTAAATCGCTGCTTCATCGGACTAAGAAGACAATTGAGCTTTGTGTAAAAGTACAACGTCATATAGAATGGATTGACACTGGAAAATCCTCAAATCTAAGAGAAAGAACAAGACTGATATGACCAAAGTCCCAAGCGAAATGAAACAGCAAGCTATAAGAATCGAGGCGCTTTGATTGGTGGATACAGCCAACCAATCAATAAAACGAAAACCCCACCTTGTAGTAAGACCTTTGATTCTGAAAAGTAAAGTTCCCTTATGACCTCAAGAAACATTAACATCTGTAGAATCCTTGGCAGCCAAAAGATGACTACAAGTTTCCATTTTCTTCTTAAAGGTAAGGTGGCCATAAATATCCTTGGCTTGTGTTTTCATCTCAGAAACATATGTAGTTTGTTTTGTAAATACTGTCCTTTGTTCGTAATTAGCAGTATTCAGGATTGAATGTGGTCAAAAAACTGCGCCCTTACAAATTCTTGTGAAAAATCGATTAATAAACTTCAAAGATATTGCTGGGCAATATTTAGATTTGGTAAACCGTGCTAAAAAAAATTACCACAAACGACCTGTTGAGACCGGTACTGCGTTTATTCAACTAATAACAACCCAAACATAGAACTCGTTAAACGAATAAATCAAAAGCGTCTCAAAACAACGTCATATAGAATGGATTGACACTGGAAAATCCTCAAATCTAAGAGAAAGAACAAGACTGATATGACCAAAGTCCCAAGCGAAATGAAACAGCAAGCTATAAGAATCGAGGCGCTTTGATTGGTGGATACAGCCAACCAATCAATAAAACGAAAACCCCACCTTGTAGTAAGACCTTTGATTCTGAAAAGTAAAGTTCCCTTATGACCTCAAGAAACATTAACATCTGTAGAATCCTTGGCAGCCAAAAGATGACTACAAGTTTCCATTTTCTTCTTAAAGGTAAGGTGGCCATAAATATCCTTGGCTTGTGTTTTCATCTCAGAAACATATGTAGTTTGTTTTGTAAATACTGTCCTTTGTTCGTAATTAGCAGTATTCAGGATTGAATGTGGTCAAAAAACTGCGCCCTTACAAATTCTTGTGAAAAATCGATTAATAAACTTCAAAGATATTGCTGGGCAATATTTAGATTTGGTAAACCGTGCTAAAAAAAATTACCACAAACGACCTGTTGAGACCGGTACTGCGTTTATTCAACTAATAACAACCCAAACATAGAACTCGTTAAACGAATAAATCAAAAGCGTCTCAAAAAGGAAGAATAAAACGGGAACGCCTGTCTCACGATACGTGCACGAAGTTAATATTCGTGAGGATTTTGTAATTTCCGTAGATATATTTGAGGGACTAACATATTCCAGAACTGACGAAGTGAAGTACCTGCATTGAAAACGCTGCTGTTGCAATATTGAAAGAGGTTATTAAATGCCTTCTTTAAATCTGTTCCTTATGAGCGGGGGATGTGCGGGGGTAGACAGACATGAAGGTGTACTCCAATTTTCTTTAGACTTTGTCATAATTGTGGAAACACTGGAAACGATTTCGTAGTGGCATTAACCAATACAACTAGCAAGGCATCTTCACTTTCAGCAAATTTATGTAATACACAGTATATTCCATCAGTATTGTGTTTAAGTGATGTGTTGTCTTTAAAACGGTCACTGAAAATGTCCGTTCTTTCTAGTCTTCGGGGGAATATATGAAAATATTAATTTCGACAACATCGGACAGCATGCAACAAATTTTTGTTATCAATTGAATGTTAAGTTGAAAGTTCTTCGTATTTAAACAAATTTACCGAGCTATGTTGGCACTAATTCAGCAGAGGACTACTACAGAATATCTTTATAATTGACTTTGTCTAACTGATTTCCGTGAAAGTTTTCAACCCGAAACTTCAGATGTGTTTAAACTAACGATTTTTATCCCAGAAAATACAGTCAGATATAGTAATGATTAGTTTGATACCATCTTTAAGTCTCTATTGGACCTCTCTAGACCTAAATGAATGTAGGCACATCACAAATTTTATTACATAAAATTGTTTATATTACTGTATTATCATATATAATATTTTTAAGAAGGACATATGAACAAAAAATCGTTAAAAAATGTGTACGTATTCAATGAGTGATTTTTTTTAAAGGTATGGGAAAATTACACGAAAATCCCCCTCCCCCTGATCGAAATGCTGGATCCACGCCTACCGCTTTTTGAATGTTATTGGTAAACTCCAAAGACCACCGTGGATTATAGCTTCAGCCAAGTTATCGTATAGTGGCAACTCATGTGAAAGGCATATTTCCAAAAAAAAAAAAATAAAACTAATAATAAACATAAACTCCTACTTTATATGGAAAAAAATTTCTGGTCTTTGGATACCTACGTGGTTATATCAATTTATGTTATAAAAAAGCTATATTAACCTTTTCTTTCCCAGCAAAAACATTTCAACACAAGCCAAATGAATGATTAATGTTTTGAGAGATGTTTGCCCAGCTCAATGGTTTCCAGAAAGGAATTATTCTCGCCTTCTAACTATGCAAAATCATTATGCTTTTTTTAAAGGTTCTGCAAAGATGCTAGATACAAAAAAAATGCAAATATTAACATCATTTATAATTCCTAAACCATCATAGATCATACACATCAACATAGCTTATTGCTAAGCTTTAAATTTTTTTTTTATGTATTATCTCTTTTCTTTTTACAATAATAATTACAAAACAATAATAAACACAATTCTAAAATGCATTATAAAAAGAATAAAGATAAACAGGAATTCATTCTGTAGTCATGTGAGACTAGAGGCGAATGATCCTTTTAAACTATGTATATAGTTAATAAGTTGTGGGGTAAACGTAAATTAAGAAAAAAAAATTATTAAACTAAAAAAGGTATTGTAAAATAAAAGTAAAATTAAATAAACCAAAAAATAGAATTCGTATAGATATATGAGTAGAGAAAAAAAACAAAGAATTTATTTGAATAACATATTAATGAAATTTTAAGTGTCTGAAAACCAAATGCGTTAGGAAAATGACAAATTTTTCAAATGAATTTGTGTTTGTAAGTTATTTAAACAATGTTTATGAGTAGATTTTTGACTTCTGAGCTATCCATTTTGAAAAGCCAATTTTTAACTTTATTTAAAAAGACGTTTAATTTATTTATAATTCTTATGTCGTGTGGCAGTTTGTTAAAAAGTTTAGGTGCAGTAACAGTAAAAAAGTTTGAGTAATGAGTCTTGTTTGAGGTTGGCACATTAATAAGAGCTTAAGTATTGACTCTTAAGCTGTATACATTTGAACTTCGGATTGTAGAAGTGAAACCACTGCGGATGAAGAATACTTTGAGTACTTTATAAACATAAAGATGCTTAAGAGGTAAGATGCGAAGTTTCTGAAACAGAGGCCAACTGCTGTCTGACCTATTTTTGTTGCAAATTAATCGTATTATATGCTTTTGTGCTATAATGAGAGGTTCAATGGTATTCAAATATTTCCCTCCTCAACTTGATATACCATATTGCAGTTTCGAATGTACAAGTCCGTAATAAATCTTTAACATTAAATTTTTGAACAATACGATTTTAACATGAACATATTACGAGTTATAGACATCATATATTTATGTAACTCAGCTGTATGTGCCTTCCAATTCAAATTCTTGTCGATTAAAACTCCTAAATATTTAAAATTATCAACTGATTCAATTTTAAAACAATTCGAAGAACATAAAGCATTTGTATTGAAATTGTCTTTGCCACAAGTGTGTAAGAACATGCTTAATTTTCACAATCAGCCGAGTGCGAATATATCCCGCATTCAATCGATTCCAAATTTTGAAGACTGCAAACCATAAGCTTTGTTTTTTCGCTTATCAAAAGTTCATGTTTTGCAAACCATTGCCTTAAAATTTGTAAATCCTTTTGTAATTTGATAAAGGATTCAAATAAATTGGTGCTGTTGTAAGTAAGTGCCATGTCGTCAGCGAAAGCTGTTATATTACTACTAAAATTTTGTACGAATATGGAATTCACATAAATCAAAAATAAAATCGGACCCAAAACCGAGCCCTGTGGTACACCGACGACTATTTCCATCTCTTCGCTGAAGACGTTATCAATTTTAACTCTTTGAGATCGCCCACTTAAATATGAGGCAAGCCAATTATAGACCGAACCCCTAAATCCAGCTTTATAAAGTTTATCCAGGATATTATGATTGACCATGTCAAATGCCTTGGTCATGTCAATAAATAAAGCTACCGTACTATTTTTATTGTTTAAACCCGAACATAATTCGCTGCACAATTTCAGAATGGCATCTTCTGTGGACGTAGCTTCACTGAATCCAACGAACGACCCTATGCGTGGTTTCATTAACTTTTCAAATAATCTAGAGAAAGTAGGGAGTAAGAAAATGGGCTATATTGGCTTGTTTGTTTTCGGTTGCCTTTTTTAAACAAAGGAATAACTTCAGCAGCTTTTAGGGATTTTGGAAAAATAACACAATTCACACTCTTGTTAAATATGTAGGATAATATATCTGTAATGTAAAATGCAATAAGCTTAAGAAGATAATTTGTAATACCATCGGAGGTGCATGAATGCTTGTTATCAAGACTCATAATAGATTTATAAATTTCATATGAAGTAAAAGATTCGAAGACGAAACTATTGCTTTGAGACCTATCGCAAGATATATCTGAAAATAAGTCACAACTACAAACAGTTTGCTGTGAGCAAGGTTTTGATTCAGTGGCCACAGATACAAAAAAATTATTAAAAGCGTTAGCAATATCCACTGGGTTTGAAACTGCAATATTTTCAATTTCTATTTCCATTATTTTTTCCTTGGTAACTCCCTTATTAAGAATATTACTAACCACCCTCCATTCCTCCTTAATATTTCCTCTGCAATTCTCAAACTTCCTAGAATAAAATCCATCCCGACAAACTTCTACTTCTTTTTTAACGTCCTTACTGAATTTGATAAATTTTTGCTTGAGTCTTAGGCTTCGAGGGTTACGTTTTAATTTTTTTCGCGTCAAGTTTTTTTTGTTAATCATTTTTAGTAGGCTTTGAAATGAAACTAAACGCCACAAAATCATCCTAGCATTGCTCATACCTTAATCAATTGATATTTTATACAATTTCTTTGATAAGTTTGTTCTCAAATCAAATCAATCAGAATTCAGCAGTTCCAGTTATCGGGCATGATTACATCTTTGACGTCGAATAAAATAATGTCGCTGGTGTTATTAAAATCACTTGATATAAGAATAATTAATCCTACTTAACGACGGGTTTCAAATATTTGCAACAATATTCAAGATAATATAACTCAAAGCCTCAGGATTATAACATCTTAGTTAGCTTGAAATTGAATACCTACTGAAGTTGCAATTTTGCTATTCAAAATCGTTCATTCATCTATTTTTTGTATGAGATACATTCCTATTACTTTCATTGAATTGACATTAATCCTTAACCTAGCCGCAAGGATATTATTATTTAACACCCTCAACTGTTACTTCCCATAATACATTCACATCGGCAAGCGTATGGGATTTATTCCAATACATCAACTCAGCGACATTGATATCCATCGATAAATGGATTTTTATGTCTCACAAGCGCCAATGGCTGATTCTACGTAATGCTCTTAATAATTAATTCCGAAATCGTTTCTGAATAATAACCATCAACTGAAGTCATGTATAATCAAATAGTTACATAGGAGTGTTCGCTCGCGAAACAAAAAAATCAATAGAGATGAATTCTTCTAAAATTCATAACTAAAGAAGAAAAAAACCAATTTAACTTGCCAATCTTTATTGATTTTGAATTTAAATTTTGCTTTTGGGATGTTCAGTCAAAATAATTTATTTTAATGATAATGAAACCTCTTCCTCCTTAGCGTTCAATTAAGGACATCAATTCATTATTTTAATTTGTTTGAAATCACGAAATTGGCAATGGAAATGAAAATCTTGATTTGAAATCAATTGACTTGGAAAATTCAGTTTATTTCTGCGAATTTAACTGATGATACTTTTTCTAGGGTAAGCCTAAAGCAATGTGTCAGACTCTCAGACTGAGTATTAAGAAACCATTACAAAAAAATTACTTAATTAAAGAAATTACATGTGTTTGCATAGGGAAAATGTACATAATGAATATATGTACCTATGTATGTATATATCGAAAATGTGTCGAAGAATTTCAGAATGCACAATCTTGTGCTCTTATAATATTAGCTTGGTAAGGTTTTTAAACTTGTGAAATGGTGGAAAACTCTGTAAAAAAAAAATTGCTGCATCTAATTTATCTTTTAAATGTGTAAAAATGTATTTTTCGTATGAACGTCGGATATCTTCTTTTAAATTAAATTAAATCCTACTGTAAGCCTGATGCTGTCTCCAAATTTTATTTAAATTTACGGTTGCCAATGAATTTAAAAACAATCCAAGAAGAGAAAATGTTGCTCAGATTCCTATTCCTATATTGGAGGAATGAAATCAAAGCTTAATACGTTTTATTTAAACTGTGTAGATTTAACTTATGATGTCATTATACTAACCGAATCCTGGCTTAATTCATCTGTTCCTGATGCGGAGATCTGTCCCCTGAATACACTATTTACCGAATAGACAGAAATTCAGCAAACAGCGTTTTAAAAAAGGAGGTGGTGTATTATTATTTTTTTTTTTTTATAATTAACGCGCGCACAAGGGACTACTTGTTTCCCTTTTAATGTTACACACTGCGCGGACATCAGGAAGATAGGGAGGGGAGAGATAGGAGGTGTCGATTAATATTGGTTTTGAATGTTTGCAGATCAAAATGGCAAGGGAAATTCTCGCCGGGTAAACTATTCCAAATTCGTGTCGTTCGGCTAAAAAAAGAATGGTGAACTGATGCGCATTCCTTGCAAGACGAGTATTACGGGAGAAACTTTTAAGGGGAGGAATGCAGCTGGCTACTTCGAGTGAACATTTTTTGTAAAAGAAACGAAAAAAATAAGGAAAGACATGAAACATTGCGTCGGTGTTCGAGAGGGGCAATTGTTTCAGCGGCAGTTCTATTTCCTATCAATCTTAACGCTCGATTTTGTATTCTATCAAGCAGGTGTAGCGATGTTTGCGAAGCACCTGCCCAGTCGTGGGAGTTATACTCGAGTTTAGGGCGTATAAACGCTTTATAAATTGTAGCCAGATCAGTTGGGGAAAAATACTTCTTACACCGATACAGAAAACCTAAGCACTTTGCAGCATTCTTAGCGATCTCAAATATATGGTCGTTCCAACGAAGGTCGTCGTTGACAAACATACCGAGTACTGAGAGCTTTTCGGTTTCTTCGATGTAAGTGCCATTCATGGACAATGACATTGGGGGTATGTTTAGCTTTAACGACAGAAGACAGCATTGAGTTTTCGAAGCATTAAACTCTACACGATTCCTATTACCCCATTTGACAATGCTGTATATATCGGAGTTTAATGAGATTCCCATACGGCACCGTTGCAACTGCACGTCCGAAGGCGAAGGAAGTGAGTTATCGAACGAATATGAAAAGCTGAGGGTAGAGTCGTCAGCAAAACAGTTAAGTGGATTAGAAGTAACAGACAGAAGATCATTTATAAAAATGAGGAAAAGAGTCGGAGACAGAACAGAGCCCTGGGGCACACCGGCATTTATTTTGTGGGAATCAGACTTGAATCCGTCCAATACAACTTGTATTGAACGGTTCAGAAGATAGCTTCTAATCGAACGAACAAGAATATTATCGATCCCAAAAGCACGCATTTTCGATAAGAGAGCTTCATGCCAAACTCTATCAAATGCCTTGGAGATATCAAGAGCAATAATCTTACTTTCACCAAAGCGATGTAAAGATTTGTTCCACGTTGCCAAACGGTCCTGGTGGGAAGTTTTTCTTTAACTGGATGGGTGGAGGATGAGAAATTTGCTGAAATGATACAATGGTCTGAAGTGCCAAATGGAGAAGTTACACTAATGGTATATTTATCAGGGTGAGAAGTAAGAAACAAGTCAAGAGTATGGGCGGCTTGCCCAGCAACAGCCGGTATACGCGTTGGCACATCGATCAGTTGGGTAAGGTGATGTAACCCAGCAAAGAGCTCGACATACCTTCCTTCGGGTGTTGTCTGACCAGAATAGCGGAGCCAATTGGAATTGTTTACATTGAAATTGCCCGCAATATCGATTTTAGTGCGAGGACAAAGAAAAACAATTTTCGAGATGGAATCAGACAGTGCATCAAACTCGTTACAAGTCGAATTACTGTCAAGATTTGGACTCCTGTAAATAAAACAATAATGAATGACATGCTTGCGGACAGTGAATTTGAGCCATAAGAAGTTAAAGTCCGTGTTGGAACATTGCCCATATTGGGGAAGGCTCTGGCAAGCAATATTATTCCTAACATATACCACGAGACCATGATGGGAAAAGAGTAATGGCACCAAGCTATACCCATGTAGAGCAAATTCTGATAAATCATTATTTAC
Source organism: Platycheirus rosarum (assembly GCA_963971375.1). NCBI lineage: Eukaryota > Metazoa > Arthropoda > Insecta > Diptera > Syrphidae > Platycheirus > Platycheirus rosarum. The sequence goes on from OZ020510.1 coordinate 101,778,430, forward strand.
TCCAATCTGGGTTTCACTTAATGCCAAAACAGCTGGCCTGTATTGAACAGTGTAGACGTACATGTGAAAGAAATTCTTTCTTATACCACGAACATTAGAATACACGACCTGAAAATCACTTACCATTTAAAAATACTTACACACAAAACACAATTCTGACTAAGTCGAACCATGCAGTGAAAATCCAAATTAATTTCTGTAATAAACAAACTGTGTTATGCCCATAAGACAGCTTGCATACAAAAAATCAATTTAAATATTCAGCACAATAAGACAAACTCAGATGTCCTTATCCATTTACCGGAAGCATTAGATGGTCATACGATGCCTACAGTAGATAAGAAAGAGGCAGTTAAGCACAAAGGTCTTGGGACAGATAAGAGGATAAATTGCTATGCGAATGCGTTTTATTTATTTTTTTTCCACAGCGCGAGTGGGCATCTTTTTCTTTCCTCCAACGACGTGAGTGGATATATTTATTATTATTACAGCACACGCGAGGGGTTTTTTTTCGATTTCTCTAACGAGTGTGTATTAATATTAAAAAAAAAAAAACACTCGCGATAACAATGCGCAATAATTTTTTTTGACTTTTGCTTAGTTATTTGTGCGCACACCTCGACGTCCGGCCTCTACGAGCTTAAGATCGACACTGTTAAGTGTTGTCTGAAATCAAAACTTGTTCTTTCAAACAATTACACAAATCTAGAACTTGTTTCAGTAAAGCTAACAGATCATAATTCGTCTTTTGTCATTTGTGGTATATATGTTCTGTCAGGGTCGTCTTCTTCTGTTTATGAATTGTACTCGTCTGAAATATCGGAAATAGTTGAATTTTTTGTCAATTCAAATGTTATAGACCACAGTCAATGTCACAAATCTTGATTGGAAGCTTGAAGGGGAGTTTAAAACATCGTATACTGTTCTTTTTTTTATAATTAACGCGTGCAAAAGGGACTATGTATTTGTTTTTCTTTTAATGTAGAACACACTGCGCGGGAGGTGTCGATTAACATTGGTTTTTAATGTTTGCAGATCAAAATGGCAAGGGAAAATCTCGCCGTGTAAATTATTCCAAATTCGTATTGTTCGGCTAAAAAAGAATCCCTATATTTCAAGGTTCAAAGAACCGTCAATCAGATTGATCACGTTGCGATCGATGCAAGACACGCCTCCAGTATCTTGGATGTTCGCACCTTCCGAGCAGCTAACATCGACTCGGATCACTACCTTGTTGCAGCAAAGGTAAGAATGCGAATAACCCGAACTCCACAACAACGGAGTAATACTGTGAGGAAGTATGACGTCGGAAAGCTGCAATCGCAAGAAACCGCCAGAACCTATGCCGATCGAATATCCCGTAACCTCTCAAGAAATCCAGTACCGCCAGCATCAAGTGCCGAAGATCAGTGGCAACACTGCCAACAAGCCATCAGAGATGCCGCAATTGATGTGCTAGGTTTCACCAGACCACCACCACGAAACCTCTGGTTTGATGACGAATGCAGGCAGGCCCATGCAGCCAAACAAGAGGCATATAAAGCGACGCTGCAAAGAAAGACGAGAGCTGCTCGCGAGCTTTACGAGCAGAAAAGACGGGAAGAACACCGGCTTCTCCAAAAGAAAAAAAGAGAGCATGAGAAGCGCGCGATCGAAGATATTGAGAGATGCTACTCCAGGAACAACGTGCGGAAGTTTTACCAACAGGTAAAAAGAACATGCCAAGGAAAAAATCCCGCAGAGAAGCCTGTAGAGATAGGAATGGAAACCTCGTAGTAGAGTCACAGTCGGTGCTGAGTACATGGAAGGACCATTTCTGCAGACTGTTAAACGGCGATGAAGGCCAAAATCCCGCTGTCAGGCATGATGAACCATTCAACATGGATGATGACAGACAAAACTTCCGTCCACCTGACCAAAATGAAGTAAGGATAGCAATATCTAAACTCAAAAACAACAAAGCTGCTGGACCCGACGGATTACCCGCCGAACTTTTTAAAGCGGCCGGAGATGACCTGGTGGAGTGCATACACCAACTCATCTCTAAAGTTTGGTCAGAAGAAAGTATGCCTGATGAATGGAACCTCAGCATCGTTTGCCCGATCCACAAGAAAGGAGACCCTCTAAACTGCGCCAACTATAGAGGAATAAGTCTCCTGAATATCGCCTACAAGATCCTCTCTGCCGTACTATGTGAACGCCTGAAACCTTTCGTCAGCAACCTGATTGGCCCCTATCAGTGTGGTTTCAGACCAGGAAAGTCCACAATCGATCAAATGTTCACGCTACGGCAGATCCTGGAAACGACCCAAGAATTCCAAATCGATACCCACCACCTCTTTATCGATTTTAAGGCCGCGTACGATAGCATTTATAGAGACGAGCTATACAGAGCCATGTCAGGTTTTGGCATTCCCACAAAACTCGTCCGACTGTGCAGGATGACGATGGAGAACTCTCGCTGCTCCGTCAAGGTTGGTTCTGGCCTCACAGAAGCTTTTGACGTCAAAAAAGGATTCCGACAATGTGATGCGCTATCGTGCGATTTCTTCAACTTAATACTTGAAAAAATTATAAGAAACTCGCAAGTCAATTGTAGTGGGACAATTTTTTTCAAGTCTGTGCAATTGCTAGCATACGCTGACGACATAGACATCATTGGCAGAACTCGGCGAGCTGTCACTGGAACGTTTGCTAGCATTGAAGCTGAAGCGGCTAAGATGGGACTAGCAGTCAATGAGGCCAAAACGAAGTACCTGCTGTCCACAAAAAGGGACACACAACACCGGCGGATTGGACAAAACATCACAATAGACAGGTACAACTTTGAGGTAGTTAGGGACTTTGTGTACCTCGGATCCGCTATAACATCTGACAACAACATCTCGTCAGAAATAAAGCGAAGAATTACTCTTGCCAATCGCTGTTTCTATGGGCTAGGAAGGCAATTGAGTAGCAAAGCCCTCTCTCGAAAGACAAAGGAGACTCTTTATAAGACCCTAATCATCCCAGTCCTGCTATATGGCGCCGAGGCATGGACTCTATCTAAAGCGGATGAAGATATCCTTAGTCGTTTCGAGCGTAAGATTCTTCGGAAGATTTTTGGCCCTATCTGCGTTAACGGGCTTTGGAGGAGAAGGTTCAACCAAGAACTATACGAGCTGTACAGCGACATTGACCTGGTCAAAAAAATACGCATATCACGTTTAAGATGGCTAGGTCATGTAGAGCGAATGGATAACAATGCTCCGGCTCGCAGGATCTTCGATTCCATCCCAGAGGGTAGACGCAGTCAAGGAAAACCTCGCCTTAGGTGGCGCGCTCAAGTGGAGGACGACCTCAACCAACTTGGAGTGCAAAACTGGAGGCAGCTAGCCAAAGACCGAGTTGGCTGGAGAGGCATGTTGGTTGAGGCCCAGGTTCGTCCCGAACTGTAGCGCCACCTAAGTAAGTAAGTAAGTATATTTCAAGGTACGTCCGAAATTCGGCTCAAGGGTGAACTGGTGAGCATTCCTTGCGAGACGAGTATTACGCTAGAAACTTTTAAGGGGAGGAATGCAACTGGCTACTTCGAGTGAACATTGTTTATAAAAGAAACGATAAAATAAGGAAAGACATGAAATATTGCGTCGGTGTTTGAGTGGAGCAATTGTTTCAGCAGCACTTCTATTTCCTATCAATCTTAACGCTCGATTTTGTATTCTATCAAGCAGGTGAAGCGATATTTGCGAAGCATCTGCTAAGAGGTGAGAGTTATACTCGAGTTTTGGGCGTTTAAACGCTTTGTAAATTGTAGCCAGATCAGAAGGGGAAAAAAACTTCTGGCATCGATACAGAAAACCTAAGGCAGCATTTTTAGCGATCTCAAATATATGGTAGTTCCAACGGAGGTCGTCGTTGACACACATACCAAAAACTGAGAGCTTTTCGTTTTCTTCGATGCAAGTGCCATTCATGGAAAATGGCATTGGAGTTATGTTTAGCTTTAACGACAGAAGACAGCATTGAGTTTTCGAAGCATTAAACTCCACACGATTCCTATTATCCCATTTGACAATGCTGTATAAATCGGAGTTTAATGAGTTTGATATACGGTACCGTTGCAATTGTACGTCCGAAGCATAGGACGTGAATCGTTGAACGAATTGAAAAGCTGAGGGTAGTCGTCAGCAAAACAGTTAAGTGGATTAGAAGTAACAGAAGATCATTTATAAAAAATGAGGAAAAAGAGTCGGAGACAGAACAGAGCCCTGGGGCACACCAGCATTTATTTTTTAGGAACTAGACTTGAATCCGTCCAATTCAACTTGTATTGAACGGTCTAATCCAACATGTTTTAAATTCAAACGATATACATTTATAAGTACAAAATTTCTATGACGTTATAAATAATTGTCTTCGTAATTGTGTTCCTAAGTTGAGAAAGAAATCTGGTAATTTATCAGTATATTGAATAAATAAGGATCTTAGATACTCGTAATTTAAAAAACACATTTTACAAGAAATCGTAAAGAACTCGATTTACTAACATCTTTAACATATAATCTTACTATAGAAAGTTGTTTAAAACTAAATTAAGGACAATGTACAAGGCTTATATTGTTAAAATCATGTCTTGGAAGAATCCAGAGTTTTTGGAAATATCTTCTTTTAAAAAGACTTATTTCATCTTATCTATCATCTGTATATAACGGTAAATCCCCAAGCTGTGATGAAGAAATAAGCAACAGGTTTCCTGATTTCTTTCAGAAAACATACAATTTTAACAATCTTAAGTACTGTGATAATTTTAATTGGAATCGACCATTCTGTGATATACCTTTCCTAAGACTATCGGAGGAGGAAGTTGTGCAATATATTGGCGAATTAAAAAGTAATTCCAACTGCGTGCTGTTGACATGTGTTATATGTTTTCTGTTTTCCGTCCTCTTTCTATCTTCTGTTCTGTTCTGTCCTGTATCAATGTCGTCTTGTGTGTTGTCTTGTAATTGTCTGAGCAGATGGCCTCAGTAGCCAGTGCTCGTAAGTGTGTCTACTTCGTAGATTTATCTACGGATATATTTCTTATAACGCGGTAAGTTCTGAAAATACAAAACTTTATCTAACATGGATTTTGTTTGAAGGAATCTACCGTCACTAATCTTTTTGAATTTACTAACCACGTTAACAAAAATATGCAAAATTTCCTCCAAACTGATGTTTTCTATGCTGACCTCAATAAAGCATTTGATAGAGTATGCCATTCCATACTTCTACATAAATTAAAAAGATATGGTTTTCAAAACTGGGTAGTTGATAGAATAATTATTAGATATTTAAAAAATCGTACACAATTCATAATTGTTAAATACTGCATATCAAATATAATAAATGATTTATCCGGAGTTCCACAAGGAAGCCACATTGGTCCACTTTTACTTCTTCTTTTTTATTAATGACATGACTTAGGATATTTCATTTTGCAAGATTTTGTTCTATGGCTTTATGGACCCGAATGGATACTTATTCCTACAACATGACATGGACAAAGTTTTTGCCTGGTGTTGCTCGAATGGAATTGAACTCAATAAAAGAAAGTGTAAGGTTATGACATATTCAAGAAGTAGAGGGAACCATTTTTGTCATCCTACTTTATTGAAGAAGACATTGTTGAAAGGGTTGATGCTTTCAATGACTATACTGTAGCTGTATATGGTGCCCTAGTTATGAAGTTGCCATACATAAAATTGAAAGCGTCAAAAAAATAATGTTTGTTGTTTGCTCTTCGTCGCCTTCCGTGGGGCCCAAACCAAATTCTTTCACCCTATGTGAACCGTTTAAATCTTCGACTCTAAGGAAAAATAGGCAGATACATAATGTCATCTTCCTGTTTCAAATATTGTCTGGATCCATCATTTTTACACCAATCCTTCTTAGCATGCTGAATATCAACACTCGCCCTAGATCAACACGCAAACCAACATTTTTCTATACTGCTTACATAATTTACTTAAATTTATCACAGAATAATATCAAGAAATATATATTAAATTGTTAACTTTTGTAGGTAATCACTAAATGCTAAATTTGAATACTTTAAAATCAACTATGATGTAATATCTGCATTTGTTTTCAATAAATAAATGTATATTTCTCTCAGGATCAAGAAGTCATAAACGACAGTCAAGGAGGCGGTGTTTGCATGATAACATTAAGAACCACGTGGTACAAACATGGTCACAGGGAGCCATTATAAAAGGTTTTCGAATAAGGACTTGACAACTTAAAAAAAAACCCAAACCATTTGAGATGTTTCAAAAACTTTATTATCGGCTTGAAGTACAATCAAAACATATATGAATGGAACTCGACTTCGTTCATATGGCCACCGCGGGCACGTTTACATCCGTCGATTCGTTCGACCCAATTTTCGACGATTCGGTCACACATTTCAATGATGGCTCTGAACTCTTCACACGTCATCGGCTTGTTGGCATAAACCAATGACTTAACGTAGCCCAAAGAAAATAGTCTAGACGCGTTAGATCGCACGAACGAGGCGGCCAATCGACTCTCTCATTTCTTTAGATAACACGCTCATCCAACTTACTCTTCAATAAATTGTAAGGTCTGCTGTGTGGCTTGTGCACCATCCTGTTGAAACCACATGTCGTCCAAGTACATATCTTCCAATTTGGGCCAAAAATAATTGGTAATCATGGCGCCATAAAGCTGGCCATTCACAGTAACGTGACGATCGTTATCGTCGACGAAAAAATATGACCCAAGAACTCCGCTGGCATGCAAACCGCACCAAACAGTTATTTTTTGTGGATGAAATGGTGAATCATGAAGCAAATGTGGTATATTTTCACCCGAACTAATAACGCATATTTTGCTTGTTGACGAACCCATTGAGCCAAAAATGAGCTTCGTCACCGAAGATGATTTTGCGATGAAATTCGACAATTCAACGCTCTTAAAGTTGCGGTCACCGACTCAGAATTTCGATAGAATTTTTTTATAATTTGCAGAAGTTGCTCGCTCGTGTACCTTACCATGGTGAAAATGTTGAATTTACTGAATAAATTGACAATGACAGTTCGATAATAATTAGTGAAAGGGTGCGTTCACAAATTAAATTCAAAGTTGTCAAGTCCCTATTGGAAGACCCATATATTATACATATATATATTATTATTTATATATATATGTATATATATTATATATTATATATTAATCATATAATACATTACTTTTATGAAATAAATATCAGACTTACATATATTATAAATGTGAATGTTTGTATGTTTGGATTGTGTTCCGCAATCAGGCCTTAAAGCCATGACGGATTTGGATAAAATTTGGTAGGTAGATGTACATATGAGCTGCTGAATTGAAAAATAGGCTTCTTCTCATCCTGGAAAAATGCACGGTTTCTGTCATAGAACCTTAAATGTGAAATGATGTATTGCTGGAAGAATGTTTTTTTCATGCCTCAACGACTGAAAGAACTTGTGAAGTTTGGTATCACGGCTCTTTTTATTCCGAAAAAATGAACTGTTCTTGTAGAATAAATTTTTCTTTAAGGCTTTTGATTCAAATAATATTCTTTTTTGGTATTTTAAACAGGTTTTGATTAAAAAAAAATAGCATGATTTTTATTATAAAAAACATGCTTAATTAGTTGGTAGTTTTAGCATGTTTTTTTTTAAACAGAATTCACACTAGAAGTCACACTGGCATATATACTACACCTTTTCGAGGTTTTGGTTTATCATTCGGCTCACGAGGAAATTTAATTCTCTTTTGTAGAGCCAATTCCAAAAGTTTGTTAACATTTCCTTTCGAGAAGGAAAGTTAAGATATTTTACATTGCGATTGTAAGTTTAACTTCTTCATATTTCAATTTTGCTCTAGAACTGAGTGTGAACTGTAACGATAAACAAATCAAAGCTGTGGTCAGCCAACTACCAAGCCAAGCTGTACAACATAAACCTTTTGGGTGGAGTTTAGTGCAGTGTAGAGTATTGGTAGACTCACTATCACTATAGATGGACCGTTGAGCGTTGAATCGGAGTCAGAGTTGGTTTGTCTTTTCCTTAGTTTGCTTTTTTTTAGTTTTTATTGGGCAGGAGGAAGAAGATAAACAAAAATAAGGTTCTTGGATTATTCCTTTCTTTACCATTCATGAATCCTGGCCCTAAGCAACATTTGGATTTGCAATTTGCAGATTCGCTCATTTACTCTGAGATCAAAGACAAGAGGATTTTATCAAAATGTGTTTAGGCATTCGATCGACATTATTATATTCACTGCTGTTCTTGGCTTGGTAGGGATTTTTTTTTTGATTTTATCAATTTATTGATTGCAGCTTTAACCTATCTTTAGTGAAAAGATAAGACAGAAGTATGCGATTGGCAATTCACACCTGAATGTGCAGCTTGCGATCACTAGGTATCTACACACATTGGAACTGGTGACTTCTGGTTGGAGTTCTTTTCAAGGGAGACTAGCATCGCAGATCAAGTTCCAAGTGTCTTCGTGGAATCCAATTAACGATACAATAAACATTTTAAGTTAAATTGATACCTACGTCGCGTCGTGACAGTGGGCACTTCGCCGCGTCACCGTCGTCCAATTAAATTTGAATATAAAGAAAGAATCAACACAACTTTCGGAACTCGGAAGCAGAATCTGCCGTTCAAATGTAAGCATTGAAGAAAAAATTAGTGAAGATTAACATAAACTCGTCTTTATAATGGTGGACAGGAAAGTTTGTAATGCTTTAAGCATATGAGTTGGTTGTTGGTTTTAGGCTTCCAATAAAAAAGGAGACAATTTTTAAGGAGAGCATTTCCGGTATCGAATGGGTCTAATTGTTGATAATCCCAAGTCTGGTTTCGGGAACTCGAATAATGGCAAATCTTCAAGGCTATTTCTTAGCAACCAGGAATAGCATCTAAAATCTTAGTCGTCGATAAGTCATTAATCGAAAAGTTGCATGTACTATTGGTAGAAATTTCAAGTGGATATGATATAAACATTGAAAAGTTTAGAGTATTCACATTCAACACTTCCAAATACTTAGTGAATACTTATCCCTGATATTACATGCCTCCCACAGTACATAACCAGTTAATTCACGGTCCTAAAGTAATTTCTTCTGCATTTCTTCCAATAGGTCAACTCTCTGAAAAACCAGAGAAAACTTTTGAAAATATTTTTTTTTCTAGAAATTTTCTAGATAACATTGTAACGATATAATTAATTTAATTCTAATTACACCTGATCTTCTTATAACAAGCTCCAGACAAATGCCCATAAAAAAGCCTAAAACATTCCCTAAAGATGTGTTTGATTTAATTATTGCTCCAAATATTTTCTGAACCGAAACCAGGGCTGCCAATTTACTTCACATGTAGTAGATCTACTTCATTTATTTATTTTTATGAATTTTCTGCTACGTAGCAACTTATTTCTACTTCGTTTAACTTGTTTTTATGACGTTATAAAAATTTCATTTAAAATGTGTTGTATTGATTTATTTTTTTCAAATCGAAAAGCCACTTTTTGTCTCTGGAAGTTTGTTCCAGCTAATCTCGGAAATGGCTAGACATATTTAGAAGACAACTGACGTTGTTAGGAGTAATTATAGGCTCGAAAGGTGGCAGATATATCTACGAAAATATAGTATACCTTGTATACCTTTTATAATTTGCATTTCAACAATATTTTATTTAAATGGCTTGGTCAATTAAAAAAGTGTGTTGTATAAACATGTTTGGCTTGGTAGATTTAAGATATAGTTTGATGTTATTGGGATGCTGAAAACGATGGTACACCTGAGCAACCTGAGATGCACTTTTTCAAGAATCTTGAAAATTTTGTCATTTCAATATGACTGACAGGGAATCGATCCCCGACCCTTAGGTATAGTAGTCCATCACACTTTAATCACATAGCAATGAGGAACTACTGGACAACATTATTTTTTTTAAATAACGATCAAATAAAAAAGACACAGGGCAGCAATATTCCACTAACATCAAATAAACAATTCTTCTAACCGCAACACTTCCCTTGCAGTTTTTTGTTCAACGCACATGGCTGTGGATGTGGAAGCGAATTAAAAGTTTGAAGTTTCATAGAAAAAAACTACCTAAAAGGGGGAGGGAGAATTATCTTATATTTTGTTTTATTTTTTTATGGAAAGGCGATTTTTTCTTCTTTCCTTTTTATTACGTTACAACTTTATTACCACGTCTACTTCAGTCGGCCTTACAATTATAACTGCGTTCATTTTCGTTCATCGGGTCTGGCGATGAACATAAAAAAGATATAAACATAACACGAACACAAATAAAACAATAAATGTTTAGTTCAAATTCAAATTCAAATTTTTTATTTTTCAAAATTAAAAAGATACAAAATTTTGTTCTTAAAGAGTAACAAAGCATGGCTCAAATAATTTTTTTTAATACTTAAATTATGTATTATGTTTTTATACATCATTTTTTTTTACTTTCTTATTTTTTTTCTTTTATGTATTATAATATAACTTATTTTTCTCTTTCTTTTTTGTAATTTTTATTTGATTTTTATCCGGCAGACGGCTTACTAAGACATGCTTTGTTACTCTTTAAGAACAAAATTTGGTATCTTTTTAATTTTGAAAAATAAAAAAATTTGAATTTTAATTTTTGATTTTGAATAAATATTTAGTAGGGTAAGGTAGTGAAGCTTCCTACATCAACAGGTCTCAATCACAGTACGTACAATTGCTATTAAATATATTCTTTTTTCGGCTACATACCTTACCATTTAAATTGATTATTAGAAAAGGAGTGGTAAGCATTATTTCGAGCTTTAATAATGAACAGGACACATCTGTATTTTGTCAATTGCGCCACAGTGGTTAACACTGATTGACACCTAATGGAAGTGTTCTCATTAGCCAAATCGATGTCAATCATTCAAATAAGAGTTGTTAATGTATAATGCATTCCTCTCGTTGCACTCTCAAGCAAAGCAGCATGTCTAAATGCAACAAAGTTCAATTAACCCTCACAAATAAGTGGCAATTATCTGGACGAGTATAATCATTATTTTAATCGCCTGTGGAATGTTTTCAAAATCCCCGAAGCCATGCGTGCTATATGTATATAAAACACCCAGGACAGGAAACATTACAGAATGTTTCTTTGATAATCATTTCACATAAATGTAAGTGACTATCTGTACAAATTTAACTATTTAAAAGCCAACAGGTTAATCGTTAAAAATAAATTCAATCACTAAAGCTGATGGTTGAATAAACCATACTTCCCATCCATCCACATACACACTTTGATGACCCAAAACGCTTATCTCATCCTTGATAGAAAAGGATTGTTTCACACATGGTTTCATTTTGGCTAAACACAATTTCAAAATCAATATTTTATTTTTAATTTCTATTCTATTCTTTTAGCATCTCTCTGCCTTGACCTCAGCGTTGTGGATATATTGAACGGCGTTCCAAGATGAACCAACCACCATGTCGACCAACACAGGTTCAATTCCCAGATCGAGGGTATATAAATTTCACGTGAACGTATATTGCGTAAAACATCCTTCTGGCTCTAGATTGCTTTGACAATGGATGGACGAGACTATAATGTGACTACTATGGATGCAGTAATTTGCAATTCACATCAACTGATTCATACATCCCTATGATATGAAGCCTTACTATAAGGGCCTGATTTAAATAAATGCGGCCGGCAATGTTTTCACATGAAGCCCCGTATTCACACGGAAATATCGATATAGAAGAAGAGCAACCGGAAATGAATTTTAATATTGAAATGTCGTTAAAAATGAAGTTTGAGACTTTGTCGCATGAAATTTCTCTTATTTCATATGAAGATATTAACTCCGATTTCAATTGTCAACTACCGATTGGTAGTTGTTATTTTTCAAGGAATTTCTTGAAGCGGCATTGTTTTTGTTTTTTTCATTTATTAATAAATAGTTGAGAAATTGAATAAAAACTTTTTTAATATTTCTAATTTCTATCAATCGAAAAAAGCTTATGGTCTCCATCCCTTCACTGAAAACAAACTAAACTTAAAAAACTAGAACTTACATTTATAGAAATAATTGGGAAGATTGTTGTTGGTGAGGAGGGTTTTTAAAGAAGAAGCGCAGATTATTGATGAAACGAAGCATACGGGATAAGGGGATATATACGTACATAGGTTAAATGGATCCATAGCTAGTGCGGTGAAAATTGCTTTGAAGAATGGAATCGAACGAAGATTATTTTTTTTTTTTTTTTTTATAATTAACGCGCGCACAAGGGACTATTTGTTTCCCTTTTAATGTAACACACTGCGCGGGCATTAGGAAGATAGGGAGGGGAGAGATTAATCTGGAAGGAAATGTCCAAAAAAAAAAAAAACAATATTCGATATTTGACGTTACAGTTCAATAGGTTGTAAGTCAATAACATTAGACGAATTTCGTTGGGTTGCATTGCTGTTTGTTTCTAGCCTTCAAAGAGAAAAGGGGAAAACCTACGTTGAATAGAATCAATGGGACGCAGCGGCAGTGTGAAAGGAAATCTGAAGGCCAGACTTGGCTTGCGTACGAATGGCTGAAACTAAACTCTAGGAAGTTTTCTCTTTCGGAAAATCCAGAATGGTCGTCTTGAAGAAACTAAGTCCCGTCTGGAGAAAATATGGACTTGAAGATATTGTTTTCAATCGCATTAATTGAAATTGTTGAGTCTTTAGTGGCATATTCAATTGATGGTGAGAATAAAAATAAATGGACTAAGTTGACTACCTTGCGGGACTCTGCTTGTTACCTAAAAAGTATTGGATACAGATGATCTTAGAAACGACTTCGTAAAAAACGATCTTTCACGATAATTAATTCTAGGTAGAAAACTAACCGCATACAATTTACAATGAAAAGCTAAAATCTCTTAAAACAAAGCTTTTAAAGAGTTTTATAGGCCAATAGGGACTTGACAACTTTGACTTTAATTTGTGAACACACCCTTTCACTAATTATCGAACTGTCATTGTCAATTTATTCAGTAAATTCAACATTTTCACCATGGTAAAGTACACGAGCGAGCAAAGTCTGCAAGTTATAAAAAATTTCTACTGAAATTTGGAGTCAGTGACAACAACTTTAAGAGCACTGAATTGTTGAATTTCATCGCAAAATCATCTTCAGTGACGAAGTTCATTTTTGGCTCAATGGGGTCGTCAATAAGCAAAATATGCGTTATTGGTCGGGTGAAAATCCACATTTGCTCATGAATCACCACTTCATCCACAAAAAATAACTGTTTGGTGCAGTTTGCATGCCGGCGGCGTTATTGGGCCATATTTTTTCGTCGACGATAACGATCGTCACGTTACTGTGAATAGCCAGCGTTATCGCGCCATGATTACCGATTATTTTCGACTTGGACGACATGTCCCACCTTGGTGGGACATAAGTCCCAAAACGTAAAACTGGGACTTATGTTTCTGTGCCGTGGTTTCAACAGGATGGTGCCACAAGCCACACAGTACACCTTACAATCGATTTATTAAAGAGTAAGTTTGATGAGTGTGTTATCTCAAGAAATGGGCCAGTCGATTGGCCGCCTAGGTCGTGCGATTTAACCCCTCTAAACTATTGTCTTTGGGGCTACGTTAAGTGATTGGTTTACGCCAAATAGCTGACGATGTTTGAAGAGCTCAGAGCCAACATTGAACGCGAAATAGCAGATGTTTCGGCCGAAATGTGTGGCCGAGTCATCAAAAATTGGGTCCAAAGAATCGACCGTTGCAAACGTGCCCGCAGTGGCCATATGAACGAAGTAGAGTTCCATTCATAAATGTTTTGATTGTACTTCAAGCCGTCCTGAGTGGTGGGAAAACAAAATAAAGCCGTCAGTGGTTTAAGATTTTTTTCAAAATAAGGGCTAGAACACCGGCGGGCCAGCTGAGCAGTTATTCTTCCGGCTATTTAATTTTTTGTAGTGCCCCATGGCTTAGTGGTTAGTGTGTCAGACTGCTAAGCGAATGAGCCTGGGTTCGAATACATAGCCATCTTCTTTTCCGGGGTACTGCCTCTTGCGAGGAACTGACAAAACCTCCAAGAGTAAAATATGTCTCGAAAAAGTGTATCTCATGTAGCCGTTCGGACTCGACGGTAAACTGTAGGTCCCTTCCATTCTTGCAGATTAACAACACACACACAGGAATGGTTGAGAGTAGAAGTCACTAGGCCTTGGCACCTTAAGGAGCTGTCGCGCCAATAAATTTATTTGTTTATTATTTAATTTATCACCAACATAACCAGGTGTGATTTGAATGGAGGTAAAAGAAGTTTGGAGGCACCAGTTTAAATAAGAGGAATATGCACGGTAATTTTCATACAACGTTCTTTTTTTTAATTTTTGACTCTTGGATTTCTATCAAATTATATATTTGAAAAATCTAAGTAAGAAAACTTATTCTGCATACCAACACTTTGAATATTTTTTTTCTATTTATAGATAATTTTTGATTTTTTTTAAGTTTTTAATATTTGTAAAACTAATCAATAAATTTTATTTTAAATGTGATGGTCACCTATTCATTGGTCTTAAGAAATTCATGTTTCGGTTCTATTCCTAAAAAACGTTACTTAACTATATTATACATGTGTTACTAACTTCCATTTTAAAGAAAAAAAAATTTAAATATTGGATTTAAAATTTGAGTTTTTTATTAATTATATTTTTTTTAAATACAAGTATTGAAAACTTTTTTTTTTGATTAGAAAAATTACAAACATAATTTAAATTATAAATACATTTTTCATTAAAGTAAAAAAAAACGGCTCATTTAACTTTAAAACAGATTTATCTTACAGACGACTAAAATTATATGAAATCCTATCTCAAAATAAGGATAACAATACAGCCTCAAACGTTCCACTTGAATTGTTATATCCTGCTCCAAAGTTATACCTATTAACGACTAAAATTAGCGCTCTGAATAGCTCCATAGGAACCCAAACAGATATGCTCATTCATTCAAGAAAATTACATAAAAGATAATGTGGTTCTTAGATTAAACTTTAATCACATGTTAGCTGGATTTTTCGCGATGTTAATCTAAAAATAGATATTAAAATTTTGAAACTGAACTTACGTTTAATTTACTGATGAAAATTCCTCGGAGATGTTGTTAAATTTCTTTTGATTTTTTTACTAGCGGAAATACTTATTTGTATTTCCGGCGCGAAATTTCTATTCACTTCACTAAAATATGAATTTTTTTTTCAACACAATAAAATTCACTTCTTCGGGTTTGTAATAAAGAACACTGAGTTTTTTTAAAACTCTCAACGGAAGTGTCCAAAAAATTAATTCGCACAAAATACCACTTGTTACTGAGAAACTTTTGTAAAATGCTCACTAGGCAACCGTTCGGATACGTTAATCAAAACGTAATGCGATGCAGCTTTCGAACGCAACGGGTATTTATATGATTTGTTCCAACAAGTTGGGGAAGAATTATCCTTAGAATGTGCCGTTGGGGTGAATCCAACTACTGTTGGATGTTTTTTAAATGGAGTTCATTACAAACCGGAAGTAGCGAAAGTTGTCCTAAAGTACAGTATAAAACTGAAGCTTAGGTTTGTGTATCGGATAAAAGTTTAGCAGTGAGGTGGTATTTCCGACTCCTAGATTTGCCCACGCAAAGTTTCTGGAGGCGGGCCTTGGCGAAAACGCGGGGTTAATTTAAAATTCAATAGGGTTGATTGTGATGTGGTATATTTGTGTCTGTGAGTTCTATTGTTTGTTTTTCTTATAGATATGCTACGTCATAGGGATAAAGGATGATTTGGTGAGTGTTTAGGACGAATGTTTGTGGGTTATTTTGTTATAGGTATGCCTATAAGTATGTTAAACAACTATATCAAGGATTGACGGATTTTGATTCGAAATATCTAGTAATTAGCACAGGTTCAGTGATGTAATTTTTTTTCAGCTCATTTAGCATTTGAAATTAAGGATTCTTTTTTTAAATCAAACAATATTGGTTAGGAAGCATTGTGCCTATACTGTAACTACCCACAAAGTATAAAATAGCTTTGCCATTTTGACCTTTTAAGGAAAGACACCGTGTTGTTGAGAGTCATTTTTAATGATGTTTTAAATATTGACCTTTTCCTTGAAATGTCAAATGTCATTGCTTACGGGCAGTGTAAAATTGCCATAAAGCTAGTTTATTGCACTTCAAACGTAAAACAACTCAAAACACTTTCCAGGGTACTTATGTGGAAATGTGTTGTACAGTTTTTTGTATCTTAATAGCTATTTAAAAGTTTTATGAAGAGTCCATTTGCTCTGTAGGTAAGTTTAAAATTCAATTTTATAAATTATATCTTTTAAAATAATTCCATAGGTGCAATTTGTACAGGGTCTTTCATTGAGCGCTCCCTAACTCTAAATTTAAATAAAACAAAGTGTGTGTGAGGTATCATCGAAATTATTTATTCGTTTGAAAAGCATATCCATGCCATTATGTGTGGAATATAACATCGTTTAAATCTTGGCAAGCTACTAAAGTGTCCATTATTCCATGACTCTAGCGCATAAATCAGGATGAATTTGACCGAAGGCATTGGTTATGTTGGCATTGAGGGCTACTATGGCTTGTGGCGCCTGCGACTTAAGAAAACCCCACAAGAAAAAGTCTAATGGGGTCAAATCACACGATCTCGGTGGCCAGTTCACATTACCTTCACGTGAGATAACCATGCCCTCAAATCGCCTGATTATTACGACCGTACAATGGGCGAAGCGCGCGGAACGTAGCCCGAACAGCACACCCATTTTGATAAAACAATTTTAACGCTATATCCATCCGTAGTAATTTGGCAAAACAGACTGAATAAACTACAACCAATTTGACAGATGTAGCTTCAACAAGATGGCCGCTATCAACTGTCAAAGATCGAAAGTCACTATTAAAAGGCCCTTTACTTCTAATAAATAAGGTACTCTTATTGTTTTCGAACCTTCTTCCGGAACAGGAACGATAACATACAACACATCACACTTTCTGACTGTCTATTCATTAAGTTCACTGTCTGACTGTATGGAAATTGTATGATGTTAAAAAGGAAAGTTAAAAATCCTACCTTCTTTTTCTTATTTCTAATGTTTCAAAATAAACGAGTAAATGTGTTTATGTATCTTCTCTATAGACTCTTAAACGGCATGAAAAACTGGATCACACTTACTTGCTCTTATCACAACCAAATCATGAAATAGAATTTTATATTTATTGATCTTATTTAAAGAATTTCATTAGTTTTGACTCATTTTATTCTTAGATTTTTTATTTGGAACGCTATCACGCCTTAACTACTCAACCGATCATCATGAAATGTTGTAAACAAATTCTCAAGGGTACAGATAAGAACTTAGGGTACCTTTAAGGTTTTATTCCAAAAAAATACTATTCGCTAGCTTTGCAACATTTTTGCAAACCAATATGCTAAACGTACCGTTAAAATCTGGTGTGAAATGAGGGGGCCCTATCGAGATATCTGGCGGGAGCTATTTTATCTCTTAGGACCAGAAAAGTACAAGCTGCAGTAAATGAGCCCTCATTTCAACATTTTAGCCAGCAAGTAACTAAGCGGGGTGGAACCGAAGATTTTCCGGTCCATCCCCTCTATATGACACAGAAATCTGGGACGTTGGACTCTTACTCTTTGGGCTAAGTCTGTATACCTGTACAGATCGTACAATTCTTCAGACATGAAAAAACCATGAAAGTGAACTTCCCACTGCCAAATATCAATCAATATTTTTCAAAAAAAAAAAATTAAAAATTAATTTTAATTAGAAAAAAAAGTTGTTTAAATGCTGATATGCAGAATTAATTCGGCTATCTAGATCTTTTGAAATATAAAATTTGACAGAAATCCATAGAGCCGTTACCGTTACCATTACTGTCTGTCTGTCTGTCTGTTTGTCCGGGTGTATATCGGGCTGCAGCCTAAACGAACGGGTTAAGCAATTGCCTTCAAATTTGGTATGTGTGTATCTCTTGAAATTCCTCAAAGGGAAAATTGAAATTTTATTTTTAGGGCTAAAAATAACGGTACTTGTTTAGAAAAAGCTTATTTTTCTCGAAAATGGCTCTAACGATTTTGATGAATTTTTTTTGAGAATTTTTTTGTTGGTATTGGCTATCATTTGATTAGAACCACATATACGGGAAAAGTCTATTAACGGGATCTTTCACATAACGGGTTTTTTAATTTTTGGATTTCCCTGTAACGGCTCTATAAATTTCTGTCTAATTTTATATTTAAAAACGATCTAGATAGCTAAATTAATTTTGCATATCAAAATTTTGAATAACTCTTTTTAATTAAAATTAATTTTTGATTTTTTTTTGAAAAATCAATATTTTTAAAACTAATTAAAAAAAAATATTTAACATTTTATAATCACGTGTATATTAATAGACTCTAAAAACTGCATACCAAAATTGAAAAAAAAAATAAAAAAAAACTAAAAATAAAAAACTGGATTTTATCAAAATCCGTCCTACAATTTTCGAAATACTTTTTTCATAAATTCTATGTTACTTAAGACGTATGGTGGCGTACTTAATTTTTACTAAAAACCGTTAAGTATTGTGGTTTTGATAGTTTTTATAAGTTCAAACTGTGTTACTTGCAACGTAAATGTTATTTGCTTTTGTCAAAGATCTTGCCTTCCAATAATAATAAGGCAATTAGAGCAAGTACGTGCGACCCAGTCTTGCCCATTTTTTTTAAATGCAAATCTTAAAAGAAACAAAATAATTGGATTCATTTTATTTCATAAATGTATTCGCGGGATGACATGAGGTCCACGGACATAATGTCCATGCACATTTGTTTTAAAGTTCTGTACTTCAAATGGTAGGAAAACGGAGACGCAAGGCATTCCATATTCTTGTGGCAGGTAAAGAAAGAATCCCTGTATTTGGCTGTACTTCAGGGTTTTCGGTTTCTTTGATGACTCTTGCCAATCGCTGCTTCTTCGGGCTTAGAAGGTAATTGAGTATCAAGGCCCTCTCTCGGGCAACTTTATTGACCCTTTATAAGACCCTCATCATCCAAGTCCTGCTCTATGGTGCAGAGGCATAGAAGTTTTCAAAAGTGGGAGAGGGCGCTTTGGGTTGCTTCGAGAGAAAGATTTTCCACCTAAGGTAAGGTAAGGAGAGTGGTGTCGTCAGCAAAACAATTATAAATTGGACTGGTATTTTCAGATAATAGGTCGTTGACAAATATACGAAAAAGAGTCGGAGACGAAACAGAGCCCTGGGGAACGCCAGTATTTATTTTGTGAATATCAGACTTGAAAACATCCAACATCAAGCATTTTGCATCATTAAAACAAATTTGAGGTTATGGCTGCTGTAGTTGGCCTGTAAATTCTGACACAACTTTAATGATAGCTAAAACTACCCGTACGTAAAAAATTCCAGTTTCCAGCTGTTTCAACTTTTAATGATGGATTTTTAATGATCGCTATAACTGGCGCCTAATGCTCGCACGGTTCCTTAACATAAAAAAAATTACTATTTACTAATGCAACGAAGAAGTGTTTCAATGAGTTCAAACACACGCATTTTTGATAAAAGGAAAACATCCAATTGAATTTTTTTAATGATGGTTTTTAATTATTGCTATAACTGGCCCCAAAAAGTTTACTGAAGCATTTTGCATCATTAAAACAAATTTGAGGTTATGGCTGCTGTGGTTGGCCTGTAAATTCTGACACAACTTTAATGATAGCTATAACTACCCGTACGTAAAAAATTCCAGTTTCCAACTGTTTAAACTTTTAATGATGGATTTTTAATGATCGCTATAACTGGCGCCTAATGCTCGCACGGTTCCTTAACATAAAAAAAATTACTATTTACTAATGCAACGAAGAAGTGTTTCAATGAGTTCAAACACACGCATTTTTGATAAAATAGCCTAATGACAAATTCTGTCATGTGTCTTAGAAATGTCAAGTAGACGTAAGTACAATTGATCGATAGTTTAAGGCAGAAGAAGATTCAACTTTTTAGGGAGAGGCTGGACAAATGATGTTTTCCAAACACTCGAAAACAAACCAGATAAAGGATAGTATTAGGAACTGCTTTCTAGACCTTCTGATGGCCACAAAATAAAGGCTGGTGTGCTGCAGAGCTCCATTTTGTGTCTAGCACTCTTCTTCATATTTATAAAGGATATCTTATCAACCAGCACAGCCAGGTTCTCTTCCACTTGCGTGTACCACTCAATCCTTGTTTTCCTCTAGTTGGCTTTCTTTTCGGGGTGGATTTCTCGGGCTAGATGATGTCCATTTGCTCTATATGACCTATAGCCATCGAAGATATTGAACTTTTTACTTTCTTGACTAAGGCTGTATATGTCTCTGTATAGTTCGTACAATTCTTCGTTGTATCTTTTTCTTTGCTCGCCGTATATTGGCATACATATCTGGCTACAATTTATAAAGGGTTAATAATAATTTCTATACTTGAGTATAACTCAAATTCTTGGATGAACTTTCACTAGCCTAAGTGTGTGAGTCCATCTTTAGCTGATCTAACCTAGTTAATTCGAAACTTTAACTCCCCACACGTAAGTTGGTTTTGATTATTCTTTTAAAAAATTCAACAAACAACGTTAAAGTGAGAACTGCAAACCCGTCCTAAGCCTCTCTCATTATAGAAACAACAACCGCCGTTATTTAACTGCCGATACTGATAATGACCAATGGCTTCATTAAATTGTAATTCGATACGAAAGTATTTATCGTTTTCAGTTTAATCGACAAAATCATTTATCGGTTTGCATAGAGAACGTATCACATTTTCCACTCCATGAACCATTCATACATGGCAATCTGATAAAACCACAAAATAGCCAACAATTAGATGGAAATGGAAAGAGCTGCGCAGCAACAAGTGAAATCGAATTGGGGTTGAAGTTCTATACAGTTCGTACATATCGTTGTAGTCATTAATTATGCACATTTACCGACTGTATTTTGATTTTTTTGAGAAATAGAAGCTTTCTATTAGCTTGAGGTTATCAATTACATTCGTTGATGGTTGGTGTTATTCTAAGCCTTATAATAAGAATATTGCTGCCTTGCTCAAGTGAATCAAATGACAAATGGAAGGACAATTGAAGCTCGTTACGTCTTCTTAAAGTTCAAATGTGAAAAGGAGCATATATGGATGGATATATCATCATAGAGAATTATCAGGCTTCAAGACGATAGGCCTTCTATAGACACAAATTAGAGAAGAAGCAAACTTGGGAAGCTAGTGTGTAATCATAAACAACTAATAAATATATGTTATCAACTATCGACGATATCTGACGATTTCGACCAAATTTTGTTCACTCTGACAACAGGAGAAAGCCGTGACGAATTACCAGAATATCTCCAAGTTCGTTCATTAAGGCTTCTTAACACTGGCGGTAGAAAAACAATTTATAGCCAATGAATAACGAACGTTTTCTTTTCTGATTCACCTTAAGGCTTATGCTTTTCTCTGTGGTGGATCAGCTGGATTGCTGGTTTCAGATTGTTTAATATCTGAATCCCTAAAAATGTAAATGTTTGATCCAGAAGATTCCACGAATTGTCCTAGAACGGCGTATGCTATTGCCTTTTAAAACTATGGGTTCTCGGGACATCTTTGTACATGGTGATGCCAATTAAGTTAGTCATACTGTATGTAAACAAGGTATAAGTAAAAGTAATCACTCTATTGGAAGATGTTTTAACTTTTGCAAATAGTGGCAATTTTCAATTCTATTTTGATATTTGTGAAGTTAAAGATGCAGAATACTTACTTATTTACTTACTTAGGGGGCGCTACAGTTCGGGACGAACCTGGGCCTCAACCAAAATGCCTCTCCAGCCAGCTCGGTTTTTGGCTAGCTGCCTCCAGTTTCGCAACTCCAGTTGGTTTAGGTGGTCCTCCACTTGAGCGCGCCACCTAAAGCGAGGTCTTCCTTGACTGCGTCTACCCTCTGGGATGGAATCAAAGATCCCGCGAGTCGGATCATAATTGACCTAGCCATCTTAAACCTGATATGCGTATTTTTTGACCAGGTCAATGTCGCTGTACGGCTCGTATAGTTTTTGGTTGAACCTTCTCCTCCAAAGCCCGTTAACGCTGGTAGGGCCAAAAATCTTCCGAAGAATCTTACGCTCGAAACGAATAAGGATATCTTCATCCGCTTTAGATAGAGTCCATGCTTTGGCGCCATAGAGCAGGACTGAGGACTGGAATAATTAAGGTCTTATACAGAGTCTGCTTTGTCTTTCGGGAGAGGGCTTTGCTACTCAATTGAGAGTAATTCTTCGCTTTATTTCTGATGTTTTGTCAGATGTAATAGCGAATCCGAGGTAAACAAAGTCCCTAACTACCTCAAAGTTGTACCTGTCTATTGTGATGGTTTGTCCAATCCGCCGGTGTTGTGTGTCCCTTTTTGTGGACAGCAGGTACATCGTTTTGACTTCATTGACTGCTATTCCCATCTTAGCCGCTTTAGCCTCAATGTTAGCAAACGCTCCAGTGACAGCTCGCCGTGTTCTGCCAATGATGTCCATGTCATCACCGTATGCTAGCAATTGAACAGACTTGAAAAAAATTGTCCCGCTACAATTAACTTGTCTGTTTCTTATAATTTTTTCCGGCATCACCTTGCCGGATGACATCAAAAGCTTCTGTGACGTCAGTACCAACCTTGACGGAGCAGCGAGAGTTCTCCATCGTCAACCTGCACAGTCGGACTAGTTTTTTGGGGATGCCAAAACCAGAAATGGCTCTGTATAGCTTGTCTCTATAAATGCTATCGTACGTGGCCTTAAAATCGATAAAGAGGTGGTGGGTATCGATTTGAAATTCTTCTGTACTTCCCAGAATCTGCTGTAGCATGAAAAGATGCAGAACACACGTCAAAAATTCATGGAACGCTATACTCGTCAATAACGCGGAATAATGCAATAATTTGTCTGCTGTATTGCCGCAGCGTAAACATCCGACATCAACACTGCGCGGCTTATAGGCGCTCGCCTTAAAAAGACCGGGCAACGCTAGATGTTGACAGACGTGGCCGACCCCAGAGCAACCGTTCTACTGAGAATATCTTTACTGTTGCCAAAAATGTCAAAAGGACCTTATTTCCTTACAAATACAGATAGTGTATCAGCTGTTGTTGACCACAAAACACGTACTATCTTCGCCCAAGTCAGCATTGGGTGATTACTTTTACACCACCATGTACAGGGTAGTATTTTTAATGTGGAAGTCTCATTACTTCTTATTCGCTCACGCTTTATTACTTCTAGTGTTGTGCGAAGCATCTTAATTTCACCTGTCTTCAATTGTCCGACATTGTGTACCGTAAGTAAGCTTTAGACGAACAGTTTCTGTGTGGAGTATTTCAGCTTAAGAACTCAAGAGTCAAGAGTCAAGACTTATGAGTTACCTTTATTTTGATCTTTTCTAAGAGAAGAGAAGCATATTGACCAACCAAGTAATTTAACTTTCTGTACCGTAAGCAAGTTCGTTGTTTTCATCGCGTAGAGTAGTCGTGTTGATTCTGAGAAGAGAATTTTTCTTCTCGATTTGAAACCACAATCCACTCAAAAAGCACAAACACATACAAATCAAATGTCAAACGAAACGTCAGCTTAAAAAAAGAACAGTGTCTGTAAGGAGTTTCGAACTCCAATTGACGAATAAATAAGTAAATAAATAAATATATTTTCATTATATGTTTTAGTTTGTTTTGTTGGTGAAATATCAATTTTTTAAGCTTATTAAAAAGAAATGTATCAATAAATTTATTTTGATTGTGTTGAGCAATATTCAGAGAAAGAATATTATGTGTGTTTTTTATGTTTATGTTATTTATGTTTACAAATTACAAGAAAAGAATGCAATTCTTTCCTTTTTATAATCTGTCTCGCAGAGTTGCCGTAGTGACTCGAACATTTTTTTCATTTGATACCTACAAATTTAGAACAAGAACATGCTTTCATTTAAAACTTTAAATGCAATAATGGAATTATCAAGCTGTAACAACTATAAAACATTTTTATAAGAAAAACTCGTTTAAATTGTATTAATAAAATATTATTATTAAGCTCTTCTGGCAACACCTTTCATTAAATTATAAATTTGCTGTATCTGGCAATGCCATTTAAATATGAAATTTCAATTTAAAAGCTCTGAAGCGTTCTTCAGAAAAAAAGGCTTTTTTTAATTTCTGTATAAGTCGAATGTAGAATACTCAATTTCACTTGGTTGTCATCGTTTAAATTTAAAGTTCGAACATTTTAAATAAAAAAATATAAATTTCTAAAACACTTTGTTTGTCTTCAAAAATTCTAAAGATTTCTTTTCCAGCCGACTCTGCGTAACCCAGACCTACACCTACACCCAAATACCTTTTAATACAACAAAATAATAACTCAGGACGGTAGAGTTCCTCTCCCTCAGCCTCTGAGTATAAGTTTCAACGATATTATTCGCCGACTTCAGACCATTGTATCATTTCAGCTAATTTCTCATCCCCCACCCATCCAGTTAAAGAAAAACTTCCCACCAGGACCGTTTGGCAATACGAGAAAGCCAACTGGGACGGCCTGAATACCTTTTTCCGAAAATTTAACTGGTCACTATGCTTCCTCGATAGTGACATTGATGCCAGTGCTGAAATGATCACAAATGTGATTCTTCTAGGGATGCGTGCTTTTATTCCTAACAGATTAAAAAGCATCAAACCTAAAGAAAAGTCTTGGTTTAATTCTGAGTGTAAAGAAGCTATCAGGCTCAAAGAAGTAAATTTTCGATCTTACAAAGCCAACCCTACAGAGGAAAATCGGAAAAAGCACAAACAAGCAAGGAACTCATGCAACTCTGTTATTGAAAGAACCAAATTTTTGCATGACCAAAAATTACGGCAAAAAATTCTGCAGTTTCCCAAAGGCAGTAAAAATGTTTGGTCATTTGTAAAAAATATAAAAAACTCCTCGACATCTTCGGTTCCAACGCTCATCGACAATAACAAACCAATTGTTTACTCTTCAGAGAAGGCAAACTTGCTCGCCGCTCATTTCGCTGCCAGCTCCACGCTGCCTCAAAGCAACGTTGCCCCTCCTGTACTTGAGAATCTAAATGTTTCCATGGGACAGATTTTTTCCGCACTCGTTCAGTAGCAAGAGTTCTCAAAGATCTCGATATACACAAATCCGCTGGCCCGGATGGTATACCCCCGATTCTTCTGAAGAGGTGTTCTTCCACACTGGCAAAGCTTTTCCATCGCTCCTACTCTTCTGGAATCTTTCCTAGAAGATGGAAAACAGCATTTATCCAGCCTGTCCCTAAGAAAGGTGACCCATCCTCCCCCTCCTCCTACCGACCCATAGCACTGACATCCCTTCTTTCTAAGGTCATGGAAACACTGATTAACCGTCAGCTTAAGTAATATCTCGAAGATCGAAAGCTTCTCCATGACCGTCAGTACGGCTTCCACAGCAACCGTTCCACTGATGATCTGATGGCATATCTCACCGAACAGTGGAACAAATCTTTACATCGCTTTGGTGAAAGTAAGATTATTGCTCTTGATATCTCCAAGGCATTTGACAGAGTTTGGCATGAAGCTCTTTTATTGAAAATGCGTGCTTTTGGGATCGATGATACACTTGTTCGTTGGATTAGAAGCTATCTTCTGGACCGTTCAATACAAGTTGTATTGGACGGATTCAAGTCTGATTCGCACAAAATAAATGCTGGTGTGCCATTGTCCATGAATGGCACTTACATCGAAGAAACCGAAAAGCTCTCAGTACTCGGTATGTGTGTCAACGACGACCTCCGTTGGAACGACCATATATTTGAGATCGCTAAGAATGCTGCAAAGTGCTTAGGTTTTCTGTATCGGTGTAAGAAGTATTTTTCCCCATCTGATCTGGATACAATTTATAAAGCGTTTATACGCCCTAAACTCGAGTATAACTCCCACCTCTGGGCAGGTGCTTCGCAAACATCGCTTCACCTGTTTGATAGAATACAAAATCGAGCGTTAAGATTGATAGGAAATAGAACTGCCGCTGAAACAATTGCCCCACTCGAACACCGACGCAATGTTTCATGTCTTTCCTTATTTTATCGTTTCTTTTACAAAAAATGTTCACTCGAAGTAGCCAGTTGCATTCCTCCCCTTAAAAGTTTCTCCCGTAATACTCGTCTCTCAAGGAATGCTCATCAGTTCACCCTGGAGCCCAATTTCGGACGTACCGTGAAATAAAGGGATTCTTTTTTTAGCCGAACAACACGAATTTGGAATAGTTTACCCGGCGGGATTTTCCCTTGCCATTTGGATCTGCTAACATTCAAAACCAATGTTAATCGGCACCTCCTATCTCTCCCCTCCCTATCCCAGCCGTTCAGGCTGTAGTTCAAAATAAATCCGTACAGACAAACAAACATAATTTTCCAGTAACTCAAATACGTTTCTCAATCGTAATGTCTGATTATTATCTCAATTTATTTTTGTGTACGAATGCATAACTTGCGTTAAAGTAACTACAATAGCAAGTAAAAAAAATTGCCAACAAATATTGCATTATGTATCTTTATATTAACGGTTTTTGTTAAAGAAAAATATAAAACGAAAAGATGTATATAGATAGATAGATGCAAAATAAACATAGGAACAACACCTTCTTTAAACTTAAAATATGCTCTCATTCGTTTTAAGAAAGCTTCAATTCAGGCACTTTCATTACAAAAACCAAAGAAAAAGGTATTATAATTTCCATTACTGGCGAATGGTAACTCTGTAGTAGTGCTTTTCTTAAAAATAAACACAATAAGCGAGAGGCAAATTGATAATCAGAATCAGTCTCCTCGCGTCCCCGCAGCCGGGGAGCAGACAGGTCTTGGTAGATTGTACGTGGGTTAAATGAAATATTACAACAACAATTTCAACGTATTTCAGGGTTCTCTTTTATATTTAAGTGGCAATTTCTTAAGTTGAGTGCGATGCAAACACTTGTAGGTACCAGTGGATTTGAAAGCTCTCTTCCAAAAGGTCTGTACTGAAAATATAAATTGAACAGAGTATAGTGAATATAAAAAATTGATATAAAATTCAAACACCAAAATACAATCATAGAGAAGCCTAAAAAGTTGGCGACAAGAAATGTCTGTCTGTCAGTCTATTATTTCTACGTAAGTGTTATTTGCTTTTTTTCCGATATACCATAGAAAAAAAGGAAAC